>CM029012.1:123833781-125113909 GCA_016801055.1 Panax notoginseng
TTTTGACTGCCCATTTATTTCAGTGAAATACTCCCTCGGTTAAAATAATAATAATAATACTATAAATCAAAAAAAATCGTTAATTTTGAGCATTGTTTTTCTTTCATATTTATCCTTACATATTAATATTTATTTGTTGAGTGTTATTTTTCTAACGCAAGTATTATATTATAGGTAGTTGCTTTTGTGAAAAATAAATACCAACACTGAACTAGTAGTACTCTTATTTAAAATTTTACACATTTCTTTCAAATATATAAAATCATTTGCCTATTTCATTATAAGATATTTAACATAATTTTTATTATTATTTAATATTTTATGTTGATAAATTAAATTTGTATTAAAAGAAAAGTATGCTTAATTTTTTCCGGCATAAAGTTTAATGTTTAAAAATCTGAATAAAAATAAGAATTTTATATTTAGATAAAATAATATAGCATTAAAATTAAGATAATTTGAACTCAAAATGACAATTTGTATTACTTGTGAAAATGACTACAACCTTTTCTTTTCTGGTACAACTTTTTTCTCAGTTGTAGGACAGTAATTGACCTTGTAAATTTATAATGTGATTTTCTCAGAGAATACCTTAAATATGACTCCAACATTTCTTTTATAAATATTTTCGACAAAGGTAATCATTTTTCATAACTCAGTGAGAGAATATTCTCTCACTGATAATAATAATGAATTATTATTATTATTTTAATTATTACAATAATTATTATTATTTAAAAGTTTAATTATTTAAAATTTAGTATTATTATTACAATAATAATTATTACAATTATTACAATTATTATTATTATTACAGTTATTATTATCTCATCTTCACATGCATATAAACGATTCTAGGTGGTTTAAATATTAGTGTTACATAAATTTTAGCCTAATAAGTAGTTGGTCCAGTGATTTTTGTTAGAATATATTGTTCTAATTAGGGAATGTCTAGAATTCAATACTTGTTAGCAATATTTTTTTTAAGAAAATTTTTAAGGCAAGCCTTCTACCCTCCACGTTAGCAAATAACGGGCCACGTCAGCAAAAATAACAGGTCAATATGCACAGTCAGCATTTCTGTCAAATTTTTGGACGGAAATTGAACGGAATGACCATTTTGAAATTTTTTGAGAGTACAATTATTCGATTGTAACAAAAAAATTTCGGTAACCACAATGAAAACCGGACCCTAGTACAGTGACCAAAACATTATTTATCCCAATAATAATAGTACTAATAATAATAATAATAATAGTAGTAGTAGCGGTGGTGGCGGTGGTGGTGGTAGTTGTGGTCGTGGTCGTGGTCGTGGTAGTGGTGGTGGTGGTGGTAATAATAATAATAATAATAATAATAATAATAATAATAATAATAATAATAATAATAACAATAATAATAATAATAATAATAACAACAACAACAACAACAACAACAACAACAACAACAACAACAACAACAATAATAATAATAATAATAACAGTAATAATAATAATAATAAATAATAATAATAATAATAATAATAATAATAATAATAATAATAATCCTTGCAAAATAATTGTAACTAGGCTCGGGTGGTCATTGGATCAATATTCTAAACTGGAGGTCTTGTGTTTGAATCTATGCATCAACATATTTTTGAGGATAAAGTTCAATATTCACCGCATCATCCCGTCCATATATATATATATATATATATATATATATATATATATATATATATATATATATATATGTAAACAAATATTCATATATATATTTATAAACTTCAACAACCTTAATAAATAAACCCAAATTCATATAATAAATAAATTAAAAGAAGAACAAAACAATCCAGAATTAAACAGATGATATAAACAAATTTTTTTAATGTTAGGCAAGATGAGGATCTGTGTAGTATTTTAATTTTTTTGGGGAAATAAAATGTTTTGATATAAAGATTAATCCTTGCAAAATATTAACATTTGATCTAGTTGTTCCAGCGGTCATGTGACCAAAGTTTCAAATGTAAGGTTGCGAGTTCAAATGAATAAAATATAACAAAAGAAGCAAAAATATCACAGCTATGTTTGGTGTAAGAACCCGAATTTTTAGAGATTATTAAAATAAGAATTGGAACTCGAATTAAAATAAGTCACACACACACACACACACACACACACACACACACACACACACACACACACACACACACACACACACACACACATATATATATATATATATATATATATATATATATATAGGTATTAGTTTGTTACAAATTTTGTACTTTCAAAATTTACTTACGATAAGAGGAGGTAATAACAATGGATAATATAATTTTATTATTTAAATGTGTTAGGTTCAAATTAATTTAGAATTAATGAACTATACTTTAAAATTTATTATTTTTTTTTATTCTATTTATAATTGTAATTAGAGAATTCATTTTAAAATTAAAATTTAGAATTTCAAAAATGATAAAAAGTTATTTGAATTGTAATTTAGATTATTGATTATTGTATTTATTCAAAAGAAATAAATTAATATTCATTCATTTGTACTATACTTTAAAACTCATTTTTTTTTCTTATTCTACCTATAGTTGTAATTAAAGTATTCATTTTAAATTTTAATATTTTAAAAATGATAAAAACTTACTCAAATTATAATTTAAAACATTAATTATTATATTTAGGGAAATCGAACCGGTTTGAACCGGTCGGTTCGGTGCAAAGATGAACCGGTTCGGTACCGGTACACATAATCGGTACATATTGAGTTTTCGGGATCGATTTCGAAAGGCTATTTGGCTTGATCGGTATATGTCGAACCGAACCGATTGTACCAGTTTATTTAATAATATTAAAAAAAGATATCTCATGACTTCACTTCAGTCTTCCCTTTGTTTATTCCTAAACACGCCAAACCTTTCTCTCCCAGACCCATCTCGAACAGACCAGTCGAACGCGAAGTCGCGAACCCAGACCCAGTCCTCTCCTTCTCGAACAGTCGAACGAACCCAGTCCATCCATCTCGATTCTCGAAGTCTCCACCTCGACGATCCATCAATTCTTTTCCCACCGGCCAACCTTCGACTCGTCAGTCGCCGCATCGCAGTCGCCTCTTTAACTCTAGTCTTTAGATTCCAGAATCTTCCTTTTTCTTAGGTAATTTTGAGTTTATTTTAAGATTTAGGTAATTGATTTCTCCCTATTTATGTCGATTTGTCTATATATGGCATATGAGTGTTACACTGTTACTTGTTACTTTGTTAGGGCTTTTTTTTCTGGTGGTTTTTGTTTATTTTGGTGGTCGTGGCTCATGGGATGTAACTAATGGAAATAATCTTGGGCCTCTTGGCCATTCGGTAGAGTTTTAGTTTCATCTTCCTCTAGTATTGTGCATCTGGTATTATGTAATGGAAGGATTTCTAAAATCAAATTTGAGCATGTTTAATGGTCACTTTTTTAAGGTTACTGCTTTGTGTTAATGACTGCACTGCCTATTGAGTATTATGGGATGAGTCTAATGACTGCACTGCCTTCATGCCTCGTGTTAATGACTGAACTGCCATGTGTTAATGACTGCACTGCCTCTATTCCTCTGGTATTGTGCATAATGACTGCACTACTTTGTGTATTATGTAATGTCCTTGTCTAGCTTTAAGGTTATTGCTTTGTGTTAATGACTGCACTGCCTATTGAGTGATATTTTGAACTCTCTGTCATGTTAGCTGCATCTAAAATGTTTAGCTTGCTTGAATCTTGTTAATGACTGCACTGCGCCACTGCCTATTGAGTGATTATATTGCTTGAAGATGGATCAGTAGTTTAAAATAATCTTGTGTTCTCATCATAATTCAGTGTTTTGATTGCATTAAATTCCCTTGTACATTTGAATCTTTATTGTGAACTGATTGGAAATATTTTATTGTGGATTGATTGGAACTGAATGGAACTAATTTTAACCTAGTCATTCTCTATCAAAGCTAGCTTAGCATGTCCAGTCTGTGTTTCATATCTCTTTGTTGATGAGATAAAATTGCACTTTAAGATAGCTTAACATGTCCAATTTATGCACTATCACTATTATTAATCTTTAGGAAGCAAAATTTTTGTTATCCGATCAAATTAGATTGGTAGAACAAACGAAGGCAGCGAGTAATACACAAATGAAGGTAAAGGTTATATGCTGAGAATTTTTTTTTAAAATTGGCATAAATCAATGCTCAGTAATGCGTTTGACCATTATGAGTAGTCATTTTCATAGTTCTTTTCGAGATCTTGAAGATGAAATAGTTAAAAAAGATGTCATAAAAATGGCTATATAAGAAAAAACCGTTTTGAAATTGTGTCATAATGCAAAAACTTTAAACTGTCATAACTTTGACCTCGGATGTCCGATTGAGGTGGTTTTTTTTTTGAAATTGGGTATCTTTTCGAGATCTATATGTATAAAATTACCAAAGGCGGTTTCGGCCATCATTTTTCCCAAAAGGGGCCTATTTTCTAAACATTTTTAGATTATATGAATAAGGTGGAGTGTGGACACTACTTTGACTGCAATTTTCTCAATCATGGGGTGGACAACTTTAATTATATTTATAGGGTCTTGTGGCTCAGATGATTTTTTACCTATCAAAGTTGTATTACATTTCTAGTTGTATTGCATTTACTTTTTTTGGCTAAGTCCAACTATATTTACTCTTTAATTATTTATAAGTATTTGGAATTTATAGCCGTGCTAGACTTGTACACTATTCGATAATATCGTTGTCTTGATACTTGGATAATATTGTTGTCTTGGTACTTGGATTGCTGCAAATATGGATTAAGCATATGTGTACACTGTTTCAGCCCATTTTTTGTGATTTGATTTATAATATTTACCTATAAGAGATTTGGATTTAGAATCTCTCTTTATTTTGAAAATACATCATGATGTGCTTTTTTCAATTTGCAGCTTTCATGTGCTTTTTTTTGCAAATCCTGTGGCGATTAACTGTTCTTCCTCTTCTAAAATAAGTACCTTCTTAGTCCTCATAGCCATCAATGTCAAGTAAGAATTCTCATCTTTTGTTCGTTTTCATGCATGTCTTTATAGATCTTTTGTGTATATATTTGCTAAATTCTGAATTTTTTAAAATTATCTAATGATATTTTTAGAACAAATTAATTTAAAATAGTCTGAGTTTGCATGTATTAGCGATATAATTTGTTTTCATACGCTTCAGTCTAATTGTTTGATATATTGCCCAAATGAACCCAAAAACTCAATGAGAAAATTTATAGGAATTATGGGAATTGACATTTTGATGTTTAATAATAGATGTGTAAAATGTGGCGCCTAGTCACCAATTTCCTCTACTTCTAGAAAATGGGTAAAATGTCTTCCCTTTTTTCCATGATCTCAGGATGATATCTTTCTTGATTGATTGAAATACCTTTTGTGAGAGAATCTGTTTTTATAATATTTCAGCTTACGGTTCAGTGGTTTATTAGGGTAATATATTATGGACAGTAGACATTAGTTATTTCACGCATCTCAATATAATGGCATCTAACTTTGTCGTGATCTTGACAGTAGACTTTAGTTATTTCCGACATCGCAGTATAACGACATCTAAACTTGTTGTGATCTTGACAGTAGACAATAGTTATGACATGTATCAATAATGGAGATGTTGAAATCCAAAGTCATGTATTATGTAACATATGGTGGTACATGAACATCTAGAGAGTCGGTTAATACCAATATACCATTGGTTTGTATGCAGTTTAGCTCTAACAAATACTTATTCGGTTGTGTTATATGAGAGTGGTTGTTTTGTTATGTGCATTATAAGCTTTTAGGAGCTTTGTGTCTTGTTCCCATAATTTATCTTTTATGCCATTTGATGGATATTTCCACTTGATCACTTTCAATTTCAACTAGTGTTTCCTTTCCGACATTCAAACAAACTATCATTTTCTCTGTTTCCAGTTTCCACTAAGTGAATATTTTCCCCAATTAACAGTTGCTACTTCTCACTGATATTAAAATTGTTCTTACAATGTCTTTCTATTTTCCTTGTCAGTTCTCATTATAAATTATGGCTCTTTCATGCGGCTTCTATGAGTTCCCCCCCTACGGTGGTATCTTTTGAGTAGTAAATTAATTTATAAGATTCTAATACTACTAAATCCATGATCTTCCTTCCTGGATTTTGTCTGCCAGTAATGTCCTATATCTACTTCATTTTTTGATTTTGTAATTACTATCTCTCTCATCCATGAAAGAGAAAGAAATAAAAAGGCATTATAGAATAGCCAACAACATATGGAACTAAATACATTTAGGAATATAATTTTCAGTTGCTCTATGAAAATGCATCTTTCTATTCCTGTTATCAAGCATTCAATTCTGCAGTTTACTTATTATAACATTCTTATTTATGAAAGCATGTGGGCTGTACATATGTCAGTTCAGGTGTTAATTGGTATCCAATAATTGTATGATTTATTATCAGCCACCAACTTATCCTAACCTGTTGGATAAACTATTGTCAGACTTGGACTTTCTGTTCCACATGTTCTTTCTTGCTCGATACTACAAGCTTCTTGAATAGAACTCTTTCAGGGGAAGGACGACAGATTTCTTTTACATGCTCTTATTTGGTGCTACTGTTTTAACTGGGATTGTTCTTACCAAGGGCATGATAACTTATGTGTCAGAATCTTTTGCAAAGGTTATATTTCTTAGCAATTCACTGACATTCATGATGGTTAGTTTCCCTCTCTTACATATAAAAATGTATCTTAGTCGTGTAAATCTGTTACTCATAAATGGTTTCTGAAATTGTTATTTTCTTCACTATATAGGTTTATGTGAGGAGCAAGCAAAATCCAATTCCAACGTTGAGGCTCAGGTATTTTTATTATTGTTTGCATGTATTTGTTGGTAATTGTCATTTTAAAGCTGAAACTGCAATGTGAAATTATGTGGTATGATTGAGGAACAAAACCGAGAAGTTTTGATAATGAAACTGATGCTTTTATATTGTGGTGCAACGTGTACCAGAAAATTCAGTTTTTGTGATGGGTGATAATATCAACAACGGCTATGATTCGGTTGTATGGTATGTACTCTCAATCTTCAGCTCATAAATGATTTTCATAAGATATCATTTTTCAAGTATTTTTGCATTCTTTTTGAAGATAATTGATCCCCTTATTAAATTGAATGCAATGATGGGAAATATTTTTGGCAATGGAAAGTGGAGTACTTGTTCTAACTTGTGCTACAACCAGGTTGGAGAGTGATTATGTATTGATGTACCAACCATATTTATTGTTTAGTCACTCAAATTGAACAAGAAATTGGTGGTATTCTAAAGTATTAAGAAATAGGAGCCAAGCCTTGACATTGTACCACGTAGTAACTCTATTGTCTTTGTGTATTGATTTTGGCACTAAGTGCCTCTGGTGACCTATTTGCTTCGTTTTTTTGACTTGCTATTATTTTTAAATGTGCAGGAAGACTGCTTCTACGACCTGCCTAACAATACTGGGTATCAAAATTTTGTGCTACGTTTACGGAAGATAAGAGACGAAATTATGAAGTGTACTCTCTCTCTATATGTAGATATATACTTTGATTGAAGAACTGTAGTAGCTTTAGATTGTTAATTGTAAAGATAATGAATGATTATGTAGTGGATGATTTTATTAAGTTAATATTATTTTAGTTTTTTGTATTTTTGCCATTATTTGATATAGGGACATTGAGTCAGCCAGGTACACAAAAAGAATGTCAAATTTTGATTTGGCAACAATATAATTCGTTACCAAAGCATTGAACAAGTTTTAATATAGTAACAATTTTTTATATATTTAGTAACAAATTTTCGTTGCTAATAGCATTAAAAATATAATATTTGGCAACGAAAATTAACCTAATAACAACGGAGAGGATATTGTTGCTAATACTAATATAAAAGGCAACACTTTTTATTGTTGCAAATCATGTCAACTTTCGTTGCACATATAAAGAAACGACAACATATAATGTCGTTACTAATTGACGACTTTTGTTGCTATTGAAAAATAACCAGCAACAAACATGTTCGTTGCTGATTCAGCATAATGTTGTTATCAAATAATATAATCAGCAACGAAAATCGTTGCTAAAAAGTTTACATTCCGCAACGAAAACAAGCTTAGGCAACAATTTTTATAATTTACTGCAACGAAAAATGTCGTTGCAAAATGGTGTCAATTGCAACGAAAATGCATGGTCGTTGCAAAAAAAAAGAGTTCATTTTGTTGCCAATTAGCATTCTTTTGCAATGAAATTGGGTTTTTAGCAGCGAAATTTTAATTATTCTGCAACAATACATTTTGTTGCTAAATGATCGATGTCTCTGTACGAAAGCCAAATTTTGTTGCAAAATGTAGTACTTTTGGCAACGAAAAAAAAGCGTTTATTGCAGAACAATTAGCAACGCTCATTGCGCAACGAAAGAAGCAACGACAGTAAAATCGTTGCCAAAACCCTTTTGCAATGAAATTTGGCACCTTTAGCAACGAAAATTGGTTATTGCTGAAACCCCATTTTTTTGTAGTGATGTGACGAATGATGTGGTGAAAGTCTTCATTGGCCTGTAGTTCATTGATGGACAGTTGTTGGTATGATTATGACTAGGGATTATTCGGTATAATCATGACCATTAATGATTACATGAATATGCTTGGCCGTGGTGCAGGGATGATTCGATTTTATTTATTAAGCTGAGTCTCAGCGATAAAGTTGATGAAAAAACTTTTTAAATCATAGAAGATAGTAGATTTTATGCTCTACTTGACTCTTCTAATTGATTGCTTATTCCGCTGCAGTTGTTGATCTAAAAGTTGTTGTCTATTATATTCTATCAGTTGTTATACTGTTGGAGGCTAAGGATAATTTATTCTGCATTATCTTAGTCATAATATTTCTTACTGGGCTAGTTGAGCTCACCATTTCTTTCACAGTTCTCTTCAAGAAATGAGAATATAGTTGGGACGAGTCGGGGAATGGATTGACGGTCCAGATGGTTGCATTAGTAGTCCTCACTATTCTGTGAAATAGTGTGATAATAAATGTAATAAGATTGAATTTGAGTGTGGATATTGTCTAGATGGCAATATTCGTGTTAAAACTCTCAGATTATGTTTTGTCGTATTTTACACGACAGTTGTATAATTATGTTTTTATTTGTATTCTGTACCATGTATTTGGTGACTCAAGATGGGTGATGTATACCTGTTTTGGGGGCGTCATAGTTGGTATCAAAGCTTAGGATATGATCCATGGCTGAGATGTAAGACAAGAACTATGAGGGGAGAGACGGGGAATTCCTTCGCTAGTATGACTTATCGAAGTTTATTTGGTATTTAATTGGTCGGTCAGAGTATAGGGATAATATATGATATGTCAATTAACCCTTGTTTTGTGGCAGTGTTTAAAAATGGCATCTAAAAATGTTGAGATAAGTAATGAAGCACATGAGACCGTTGAGTCACCAACGATCAATACCCAAGATAATATGCAACAGGAAGACAATAATCCTCAGGTAAACAACAACACCGATCAGATGATGAACGTTAGGATGTTTAGAGGCTTTATGCAATTCATGCAACATCAGGCGAGAGAGACTCTTGTTCATAATGAAGGTGGAAACAATGGTAACCCACGGCTGGTCACTGCTAAGCAGTTCAAGGAGCTGGGACCGCCGGAGTTTTTGGAAAAGCCAGAACCACTTAAGGCGGAGACGTGGATAAAGTAGATCACCAAGATATTTGATATCTTGAAATGCTCAGAGGAGCAAAAGGTTCCCTTTGCCACCTTTATGTTGCGAGAAGAGGCAGATTATTGGTGGAAATCTGTAAAGCGTACCTAGCCTGACGCACTCAAGATGTCTTGGGAGAAGTTCCAAGAGTTGTTCAACGACAAGTACTTTCCCGAAAGTATTCGTCATATGAAGGAGGTTGAATTCATCAAGTTGGAGCAAAACAATATGACCGTGTCGTAATACGAGGCTAAATTTAATGAGTTATCCCGGTTTGCATCCCATTTGGTCGATAATGAGGAGCGAATGACGCGAATGTTTCTAAGAGGTTTGAAACTCGATATACGTCAATACCTCATTTCTCACAAACTTTGTTTATATTCAGATGTTGTGAATAGGGCTCAGTTATTGGAGCGCGATAATGAATCACCATAACTAAAAGGCAATGACCAACAACACAATAATAATCATACCGGTGGCAACGGCCATCGGAACAATGATAACCATCGTGGGGGAAATTATCATGCCAAGAATGGTAACCACTTCGGTGGTAATCATGGCCAAGATAATAGAAGCGAAAAATTTAAGAAGAGAAGATTTAACGATGATGAAAAGACGTCGGTACCAGGACCAACACCAGCAACAAATTCTAGGGGAGGAGAACGGCCGCCAGTTAGATGCTACAGATGCGGAGAGGAGGAACACATAAGTCCAAACTGTTCACAGCCGTCCAAGGTATGTGTAATACCCGATAAAAATTAATTAATAAATAAATATTGAATAGTAAAAGATTATTTTGTTTTACAAACATATTAATTGGATTGTCATTTATTTTGGGTAATAATAATCATTTAATTTTTGTGGGCTAATGTAATAATAAGTGTGGATAAATTAAATTGGTAAAATTGAGCTTTAAAATTTAGTGGGTCAAATTTATAATTGTGTAATTTTAAAATTCTATTAAAATTTGGAGAATTAATAAAATATGTTAATTAATAAAATCTGTTTTTAAGTAAATAAATTACTAAACCTAATCTTATTTTTCTTATACAACCTTAGAAAGAGAAAAGGAGAAAGCCGCCTCTTATTATAATTTTGAGAGAAGTGCGTATCAGAATAGAAAAGAAACACAAGTATGTTTGTTTGTTCTTGTCATTTTTTTTCATCTTTGTATATCAATTGAAAACTGACTTAATCACGTGGCGAGGGTCTGGAGAGTACTGTTTCATTAAATCATATATATGTATATATGATTATGGAATTCAGGATATATGAATCACGATTATATATGTACGAGTATATATGTATACTTGATAAACCATGTTAACGAATTTAGATGATATCATTCACTTATATATATATTCGTAATTTTTTTTTGAACTACTGTTACATAATTGTGTATATATATATATATATATATATATATATATTAGAGTTATTGTTTTGTCTTAAATAATAAAAGGGTAATGATGAAAAGATTTGTTTAATTTAATTTGAATTTGTCTCATGAACTAATGTAAATTAGAAAATAAATTCATGTAATTATAAATTATAGTTATTATGAAACTTATAGTTATTATTATTTTGTTTAATTAGTTCAATCGGAAGGAATTTAACGAACTATATTGGGATAATAATTTTGGGTATTACATTGCTTAATCCAGGTACGGATTCCGTACTCTTTCAGCGAGACTCTTTTATTTTTGATTTGTTCGTTTCGTGATTCGTTTCGAAATTTAGTATTGCCTCTCATAATTGTTCCTTATCAATTTATTGTGATAAATTTATTTTGGCATTGTATTATAACTCATATTTGTACTCTTTAGACTAGTGTATCATGTCTAAATTTATTTTGATATTTGTAGTAATGTGCATGTTAGTATTTTGGAGACTTTGAGTTGATGATTTATTTCAGTTTAACATGTACATATTAGAACCCCATTTGTGTTGATATTTTATCGCATGTGTTGTGACATTATATTTTGTTAGAATACCGTATGGTATACCTGAGCTATAACCACCTGTGGGGGTACCACAGGTATGTCCTCTTGGCACTGAGGCATGACACCTTCCGTGGCGGTGTGATCAGTCCACGGCGTCTCCGTTTTGTGCTTCGGTGGAAGTTGGCCATTTGGTGATTTGTTATGGGAGGCGTATGGGTCGACCCTAGTTTTCTGTTCTGTTCTGTTCTGCGGATTGGTGATGTTTGTGCCAAACACGCCTTCCGATTTTACATGCATTGGATTCGCGGTCCAATGTATGTGACTTGCCTGTGTGGCATTTTTTAATTTGCCTATGTGGCATTATTTGACTTGCCTGTGTGGCAAGGTATATTTCTGTTTTATTTTGAGCTCGGTATGAAATAATACCCAGCCATTTGTTTCAGCCTATTATTTCGTTGTGTTAGATTTGTTCGTTTTGTCTCTTTTCATTTAATTGAGTTAATTATTTCAGTTCATTAATTGTGTTCTATATTCGTACTGGGCATTTGGCTCATGCTGTGTTTTTCTTCCGGCAGGTAATCAGGGGAATCAAGGGCAAGTGTGATGAGAGCTCCATTCATTCCAATACTTTAGAAATATTCTGTTTAGACTTGATGTGTTAGTTTACTTGGAATTATAATAATTATTTTAGATTGTGGTTTGAGACAGTTGGAGATTTATTATGGTTGACTTGTAGTATTTATCAGTTATTAAGACTATTCTTTTGTGGATTAGAGCCTTGCTATTAAATTCATCAGTTTTTAGTATGTTTTGGATAACCTCTCTTTCTATTTCGGAAAGGGGGTGTTATAGAGTTGGTATCAGAGCATAGGTTCTTTCTTGTAGAAAACCTATTTAGGTTTGACCTGTGAGTTATGGGTAGACTTCTAGGTTTGGTTTTTGTTTCGTTTGATTTTCTGTTCAGCTATTATATTAGTCATATTTGAATTTATCCCTAATCTGCTTTGTTTATATTCGTTATCTCTTTCTTAGATGGCTCGTAGATCCGCCAAGAGTTGTTGGGAGGCGAGGTAACAATAGGGGAAGAGGTGAGGGTCAGCCAAATGAGCAACCTAATTATCAGATGAATGCTCAATTGGCTACCCTGATGAATCAAGCGGTGAATCAGGCTTTACCTTAGTTGGTGGCATAGGTTGTACAGGCAATGCAGCAGCCGCCACCAGAAATTCCTGAGCAAGGGAATCCGGAAATAATGGTCAGCAAACAAACGAAGAAGAAAGGAATGTAGATGGTCATAATCAGCGGGTGGTTCCAATGTATGTATGGTTGGAAAGGTTTCAGAAGCAGAAACCACAGGCATTCAGTTCAGCTCCAACTCCAATTGATGCAGAGAATTGGATTGCCCACTTAGAGAAGATTTTTGATGTGTTGGGGTGCTCGGATAATCAGAAAGTGATGCTAGCTGCTTACAAGCTGGAAGGGGATGAACAGAGGTGGTGGAAAGTGATGAAAACAACAAAGGGTGATGGTTATGTTGAGGAACTTAGCTGGGCAGAGTTTTGTGAGGTCTTTTATCAGCAGTACTTCCCAGCTGCGGATAAAGAAGCCTATGCTAGAGAGTATCTGTCGATTCGGCAGAAAGATGATGAGTCCATCACGGATTTCATGTCGAGGTTCACCAGGTTGGCAGGCTTTGCGGGAACCTCAGCAGGGACGACGGCAGAACAGGCAGAGAAGTTCAAATGGCGGATTCATTATAGGTATCGCCAGCATCTTATTAACAACAAGTTTGCAGACGTGTCAGCATTGGCTAATGCAGCCAAAAATATTGAGATGGAACGACAGGATTTTCGGTCTTCTAAACTAGATGGGAGTCGAAAGAGGGACAGAGATGACCAACAAGGTCAAACTTCAGTTCAGCATGGGAGAAATCAAGGTGGCCAGTTGAATAAGAATCATGGTGGCCAACAAGGGCAGTGGCGTGGTCAGAATCAAAACAGGGGTTATCAGCAGATGCCTCAGCAAGGGCAGAATCGTCAGCTGAAGCTACCTTGGAATGGTCAGAATCGTCAGCAATGGCAGAATCGTCAGTAGGGGCAGAATCAGGGTCGTTATCCGGGACCAGCTGGCGGGGGTAACCCGAATCTCATTCCGATAGCTCCTTGTGCTACTTGTGGGGCAAATCATCCGGGGAGGCAGTGCCACAGACTCACCGGTGCATGCTTTTTGTGTGGACAGATGGGTCATATTGCTAGGGATTGTACCGGTCCACGCGGAAATGGTGGAGGTGGTGATAATGGTGGAAATGGAGGTCAGCGTCAGGGTGGTCGAGTGTTCTCCTTGACATATAACCAGGCGGCAGGTGCACCAGGTACTGTTTCTGGTACTCTTTTAGTTGGGAATCGTGAGGCGTCTATTTTATTTGATACGGGTTCTACTCATTCTGTTGTTGCTCAGTCTTTTGTTCGGCACCTAGGTGTGCCATCTCAGTTATTAGATTCTGTTATGTCTATTTCTACCCCGATGGGGACTTCTGTTGTTATTTCTGATTTGTATCGAGGGTGTCCGAAAAGTTTTGGGGATAAGATTCGTAGGGCTAGTCTTCTTCCAATTAGTATGCACGATTTCGATGTCATTCTTGGGATGGATTGGTTGGATAAGCACCGGGCCACTATCGATTATCAGGCAAAGAAGGTTATATTCGGAGATGTGAAATCTCCAGAATTCGTGTTTCAGGGTTCTCAGCCGAGTAGAGTGGTGAAGTTAATTTCAGCTTTGAAGGCTGGAAAGTTGGTGGCAAAGGGTTGTGAGGGGTATTTGGCGTTTGTAAAGGATACATCTAAGGGTGAGTCTCATGTTGAGGATGTTCCGATTGTTTGTGACTTTTTCGATGTGTTTCTTGAGGAGTTGTCAGGGTTGCCACCACAGCGGGAAGTAGAGTTTGCTATTGAGATTATTCCTGGTACGGAGCCTATCTCTAAGGTACCGTATCGGATGGCACCATTGGAGTTGCAGGAGTTGAAAGAGCAGTTGCAGGAACTGTTAGATCGTGGTATGATTCGCCCGAGTGTTTCGTCGTGGGGTGCTCCAGTCTTGTTTGTAAAGAAGAAGGATGGGTCTATGAGATTGTGCATAGACTATAGGGAGTTGAACAAGATTACCATCAGGAATCGGTATCCATTGCCGAGGATTGATGACTTGTTTGACCAACTTCAGGGGGCAAAATATTTTTCGAAGATAGACTTGAGGTCAGGTTATCATCAGTTGAGGGTGAGGAATGAGGATATTCCTAAGACGGACTTTCTTACTCGATATGGGCATTACGAATTTCTGGTGATACCATTCGGGTTGACTAACGCTCCAGCGGTGTTTATGGATTTAATAAATCGGGTGTTCAGGGAGTACTTAGACCAATTTGTTATTGTCTTTATTGATGACATTTTGGTTTACTCCAAGTCTAAGGAAGAGCATGAAGAACATCTTCGCACAGTGTTGGGGATTTTGCAGAAGGAGAAGTTGTATGCTAAATTCTCTAAATGCGAGTTCTGGTTGGAGCAGGTTGCATTTTTGGGCCACGTTGTTTCTGCTGAGGGCATTAAGGTAGATCCTGCGAAGGTTGAGGCTATCACTAAATGGCCAAGACCTACTACGGTGACAGAGATTAGGAGTTTCTTGGGTTTGGCAGGGTATTATAGGCGGTTTATGGAAGGGTTTTCCTTACTTGCCTTGCCATTGACTCAGTTGATGAGAAAGGGCGTCAAGTTTGTGTGGAATGAGGAGCGTGAGAAGAGTTTCGAGGAATTGAAGAAACGACTTGTGACAGCTCCTATACTTGCATTGTCGTCAGGGACAGGAGGTTATCAGATTTATAGCGATGCTTCTAAGAAAGGTATGGGGTGTGTCTTAATGCAACACGGTAAGGTGATTGCATATGCTTCTAGGCAACTTAAACCTTATGAGGTGAACTACCCCACACATGATTTAGAGTTGGCAGCAGTGATATTTGCCTTAAAGATTTGAAGGCATTATTTGTATGGAGAGACTTGTGATATCTTCACCGATCACAAAAGTCTTAAATACATTTTCACTCAGAAGGAGCTCAATATGAGGCAGAGGCGTTGGTTGGAGCTCCTAAAAGATTATGATGCTAGAATTCAGTATCACCCGGGGAAGGCAAACGTGGTTGCAGATGCTCTTAGCCGGAAGAGTTCAGGGAGTGTAGCAGCCCTTATTACACAACCTCAGCTTATTTCGGATATGGATCGGCTAGAGTTAGAGTTGTATGTACGAGGTTCAGATGGGCATTTGGTGGGTATGAGAGTTGAGCCCTCTCTTATCTCGCGGGTCAAAGAAGCTCAAAAGGAAGATGGGGAGTTGTGGAGTATGACGCAGAATCTAGAGGATGGCAAGCAGCCTGAATTTCGTATTGATAACCATGGTGTGATTTGGTTAGGTAAGCGGTTGTGTGTACTGTCCGATCCAATTATTTGGGAGGCAGTGCTGGCTGAGGCTCATAGTTCGCCATTTTCTATTCATCCAGGTTCTACGAAGATGTATAGGGATTTGAAGAAGAATTTTTGGTGGAATGGGATGAAACAAGACGTGGCTGAATATGTTGGGAAGTGTCTCACTTTTCAACAAGTGAAGATAGAACATCAGCGAGCTAGTGGTTTGCTACAACAGTTAGACATTCTAGTGTGGAAGTGGGAGGATATCACAATGGATTTTGTGACTGGTTTGCCAAAGACTTTTAGGAAGAATGATGCCATATGGGTAGTAGTGGACCGGTTGACCAAATCGGCACACTTTTTGGCTATCCATAAGGGTTACTCGGTGGATAGGTTGGCACAAATCTTTCAGCAAGAGATTGTTAGACTTCATAGTACTCCGGTGTCTATTGTTTCAGATCGGGACCCACGATTCACTTCATGGTTCTGGAAAGGGTTTCAACGAGCTTGGGGTACTCGGCTCAACTTTAGTACTTCTATTCATCCACAAACTGATGGGCAATCCGAGCGGACTATTCAGACATTAGAGGACATGTTGAGATCTTGTGCACTTGAGTGGTCGGGTAATTGGGATGATTACTTGAGCCTAGTTGAGTTTGCTTATAACAACAGCTGGCATGCAAGTATTGGAATGGCTCCGTTTTAGGCACTGTATGGTAGGAAGTGTCGAGCACCAACTTGTTGGGATGAGGTTGGCGAAAGGGTCATAGAAGGGCCTGAGTTAGTTTAAATCACTACGGAGAAGGTAGCGGTGGCGAAGGAGAAATTGAAGTCGGCTCGATCACGACAAAAGTGTTATGCTGATAAGCATAGGAGGACTTTAGAGTTTGAACCTGGTGAGCATGTGTTTCTAAAAGTTTCTCCTTGGGAAGGCATTCGGCGATTTGGGTTGAAAGGGAAACTTAGTCCGCGTTATATTGGACCATTTGAGATTTTGGAAAGGGTTGGTGAGGTTGTATATCGTTTAGCTTTGCCTCCACAGCTAGATCATGTGCACAACATGTTCCATGTGTCGGTGTTGAGGAGTTATCATTATCATCCGTTGCATGTGGTGCAATATCCGTTCGATAAGATTCGGGAGGATCTTACTTGTGAGGAGAAAGCTGAGGCGATTTTGGATCGTCAAGAAAGGATTATGAGGAGGAAGACTATTCCGTTTGTTAAGGTTCTGTGGAGGAACCCTTCAGAGCGAGAAGCCACTTGGGAGCTTAAGGAGTCTATTCGAGCAGAATATCCGCATCTTTTTGATAATTAGTTGCGTTCTATTCTTTTGATTCCGGTGTGAGACCCCAGATTTTATGAATAAATATTTAAATTTTTCTCGAAATAATTTTTTTTATTATGGTGTGGATTTGATATAATAGTTATGGGTAGTATTTATAAATTTTACAAAGTATGCAAGCTGTCATATTATATTCGTTTGGTCGGGGAATATTCTTTTTGTCGGGGAATATTCGTACGACGGCACAATCATTGGTGGACCCCACAACAGAAGTATAGTCGTAGTTAGAAAACGACAAAATTATCTTTCTATAAAAATAACGGCTGAGGTGTTACCGTTAAAACCGTTAAAACTGTTGAACTACCCGGTAGTAAAAGTACAGTAATACGCGTGGTTGCATAGTAGCACACGGTATTGATTATTGATGCTTACGTGAGAAGTCACTCAGCTATACTCAATTATTGCTACAGTAATTGCTGCATCATATCTCTTAAATTATTGTCATAGTATCATCTGTATAATATGTTATATTATTAAATCAATAATTGAGACGTTGTGGTAAGTTTGGTTATTTTTATGGGGGGCCATATGTCATCATCTAAGAGTCTCTTCGTCAATAGTAATTACCGTCGTCAATAGTATTTACCTTGGTCAATAGTATTTACCTTGGTCAATAGTAATTACCTTCGTCAATAGTATTTACCTTGGTCAATAGTAATTACCTTCGTCAATAGTATTTACCTTGGTTAATAGTAATTACTTTCGTCAATAGTAGTTGTCCCTTCAATATTACCAAGAGTCATTTGACCCTTCGTTAAGACCAAGAGTCATTTGACCCTTCGTTAAGACCAAGAGCCACCCTCAGTTTTTCTATAAATAGAGGCCTAGGGCTTCATTATTTTTCACGAATTCATTCAAGCTATAGAGAGAGAAAGTATAGAGAGAATAAGAGAGAGAGAGAGAATAAAAGTATTCTGCTACTTCACTTTTCCAATATCCAGTTCTTTTAAGGTAGGGAATATTATTTCTTTTATATTCATGAAGAGAACTTCTGTTATTCCATTCTTTATTATTCTGTTGGAATAACCAGTATACGCGGTCTACCCTATATTTGGTGATATTCTTCTATTATTCTGTTGGAATATCCTGTCTGTGTGTTTTACGCCGGACCTGGTTCCATTATTTAATATATTGTTCTTTATTATTCTGTCGGAATATCCTGTCTGTGCGTTTACGCCGGACCTGGTTCCATTATTTATTATTCTGTCGGAATATCCTGTCTGTGCGTTTACGCCGGACCTGGTTCTATTATTTATTATTCTGTTGGAATAACCTGTTTGTGCGGTCTATCGCATGCATGGTGATTTCTTTTGTTATTTCATTCTTTATTATACTCAGTTGGTTAAGTTTTGACTTCTATACTTCATGAAATTTGTGGAATATCCTTGATAATTGTGTTTCATCCAGTATCTTTTCATGAAAATATTCTTCTAAGCATTCTTGAATTTTACTCCACAAAGCAGTATCATGTTGACAAATTGGACGTTGTTAATTCTTGGATAAATTAATTCTTGAACTTGTTTTATTGAATTCTTATATCATTGTCATCATCCTCATGTTTATAAAATGTTGAAAGGCATCTGTGGCCTGTAGTTCATAGATGGACTTGGTATGATTATGACCAGGGATTATTCGGTATAATCATGACCGTAATGTTACAAATGATGTGGTAAAAGTCCTCATTGACCCGTAGTGCATTGATGGACAGTTGTTGGCATGATCATGACCATTAATGAATACACGAATATCCTTGGCCGTAGTGCAGGGGTGATTCGATGATGTGGATTATTTTATTAAGCTGAGTCCCAGCGATAACAGTGTTGAAAAATCTTTTAAATCATAAAAGATAGTAGAGTTTATTTTCTACTTGACTCTTTTAATGGATTACTTATTCCGCTGCAGTTAAACTTGATGTCTATTATATTTTATCAGTTTAACATTGTTGAAGGCTAATGATAATTTATTCTGCATTATCTTAGTCATAATATTTCTTACTGGGCTAGTTGAGCTCACCCTTTCTTTCCCTGTTCTCTTCAGGAAATGAGAACGTAGCTGGGGCAAGTCGGGAAACGGAGTGATGGTCCAAATGATAGTATTAGTTAGTAGTCCTCACTATTCTATGTAATAGTGTGTTAATAAATGTAATGAGGACTCCTTTTGAGTATGAATACTCTCTAGAAGATAATATTTGTATTCAAACTCACAGTTTATGTTTTGTCGTATTGTACACGACAGTTGTATTAGTCAGTTGTATTTGTATTCTGTACTATGTATCTGACGACCCAAGATGGGTGGTGTATACCTAATTTTGGGGGCGTCACAGTTGGTATCAGAGCTTAGGGATATGATCCCTGGCTAGGATGTGAGAATAGAACTAGGAGGGGAGAGACGGGGAATTCCTTCGCTAGTATGACCTACCTAAGTTTATTTAGTATTTAATTTGTCGGTCAAAGTATATGGATAATATGTTCTATGTTAATTAACCCTTGTTTTGTTGCAGTATTTGCAAATGCCATCCGAAAATGTTGAGATAAACAATGAAGCACATGAGACAATTGAATCACCAACGATCAATGCTCAGGGTAATGTGCAACCAGAGGACAATAATCCTCATGAAAATAATAACACCGATGAAATGGTGATTGATGGGATGGTCAGAGACTTTATGCAATTCATGCAACAACAAAATAACTCTCGGACGGTCACCGCTAAGCAGTTCAAGGAGCAATTCATGCAACAACGGGCGAGAGCAGAATATCTTGTCTGTGTGTTTTACGCCGGACCTGGTTCCATTATTTATTATACTGTTTTTTATTATTCTGTCGGAATATCCTGTCTGTGCGTTTACGCCGGACCTGGTTCCATTATTTATTATTCTGTCGGAATATCCTGTCTGTGCGTTTATGCCGAACCTGGTTCCATTATTTATTATTCTGTTGGAATAACCTATTTGTGCGGTCTAGCGAATGCATGGTGATTTCTTTTGTTATTCCATTCTTTATTATACTCAGTTGGTTAAGTTTTGACTTCTATACTCAATGAAATTTGTGGAATATCCTTGATAATTGTGTTTCATCCAGTATCTTTTCATGAAAATATTCTTCTAAGCATTCTTGAATTTTACTCCACAAAGCAGTATTATGTTGACAATTTGGACGTTGTTAATTCTTGGATAAATTAATTCTTGAACTTGTTTTATTGAATTCTTATATCATTGTCATCATCCTCATGTTTATAAAATGTTGAAAGTCATCTGTGGCCTGTAGTGCATAGATGGACTTGGTATGATTATGACTAGGGATTATTCGATATAATCATGACCGTAATGTTACAAATGATGTGGTAAAAGTCCTCATTGGCCCGTAGTGCATTGATGGACAGTTGTTGGCATGATCATGACCATTAATGAATACATTAATATCCTTGGCCGTAGTGCAGGGGTGATTCGATGATGTGGATTATTTTATTAAGCTGAGTCCCAGCGATTACAGTGTTGAAAAACCTTTTAAATCATAAAAGACAGTAGAGTTTATTTTCTACTTGACTCTTTTAATGGATTGCTTGTTCCGCTGCAGTTAAACTTGATGTCTATTATATTTTATCAGTTTAACATTGTTGAAGGCTAATGATAATTTATTCTGCATTATCTTAGTCATAATATTTCTTACTGGGCTAGTTGAGCTCACCCTTTCTTTCACTGTTCTTTTTAGGAAATGAGAACGTAGCTGGGGCAAGTCGGGGAACGGAGTGATGGTCCGAATGATAGTATTAGTTAGTAGTCCTCACTATTCTATGTAATAGTGTGTTAATAAATGTAATGAGGACTCCTTTTGAGTATGAATACTCTCTAGAAGATAATATTTGTATTCAAACTCACAGTTTATGTTTTGTCGTATTGTACACGACAGTTGTATTAGTAAGTTGTATTTTTATTCTGTACTATGTATCTGACGACCCAAGATGGGTGGTGTATACCTAATTTTGGGGGCGTCACATCCGGGGACGGAATTCTTTTAAGGGGTAGGTGATGTAATACCCGGTAAAAATTAATTAATAAATAAATATTGAATACTAAAAGATTATTTTGTTTTACAAACATATTAATTGGACTGTCATTTATTTTGGGTAATAATAATCATTTAATTTTTTTGGGCTAATGTAATAATAAGTGTGGATAAATTAAATTGGTAAAATTGAGCTTTAAAATTTAGTGGGTCAAATTTATAATTGTGTAATTTTAAAATTCTATTAAAATTTGGAGAATTAATAAAATATGTTAATTAATAAAATATGTTTTTAAGTAAATAAATTACTAAACCTAATCTTATTTTTCTAATACAACCTTAGAAAGAGAAAAGGAGAAAGCCGCCTCTTATTATAATTTTGCGAGAAGTGCGTATCAGAATAGAAAAGGAACACAAGTATGTTTGTTTGTTCTTGTCATTTTTTTTCATCTTTGTATATCAATTGAAAACTGACTTAATCACGTGGCGAGGGTATGGAGAGTACTGTTTCATTAAATCATATATATGTATATATGATTATGGAATTCAGGATATATGAATCACGAGTATATATGTACGAGTATATATGTATACTTGATAAACCATGTTAAGGAATTCAGATGATATCATTCACTTATATATATATTCGTAATTTTTTTTAACTACTGTTACATAATTGTGTATATATATATATATATATATATATATATATATATATATATATATATATATATATATTAGAGTTATTGTTTTGTCTTAAATAATAAAAGGGTAATGATGAAAAGATTTGTTTAATTTAATTTGAATTTGTCTCATGAACTAATGTAAATTAGAAAATAAATTCATGTAATTATAAATTATAGTTATTATGAAACTTATAGTTATTATTATTTTATTTAATTAGTTCGATCGGAAGGAATTTAACGAACTATATTGGGATAATAATTTTGGGTATTACATTGCTTAATCCAGGTACGGATTCCGTACTCTTTCAGCGAGACTCTTTTATTTTTGATTTGTTCGTTTCGTGATTCGTTTCGAAATTTAGTATTGCCTCTCATAATTGTTCCTTGTCAATTTATTGTGATAAATTTATTTTGGCGTTGTATTATAACTCATATTTGTACTCTTTAGACTAGTGTATCATGTCTAAATTTATTTTGATATTTGTAGTAATGTGCATGTTAGTATTTTGGAGACTTTGAGTTGATGATTTATTTCAGTTTAACATGTACATATTAGAACCCCATTTATGTTGATATTTTGTCTCATGTGTTATGACATTATATTTTGTTAGAATACCGTAGGGTATACCTGAGCTATAACCACCTGTGGGGGTACCACAGGCATGTCCTCTTGGCACTGAGGCATGACACCTTCCGTGGCGGTGTGATCAGTTCACGGCGTCTCCGTTTTGTGCTCCGGTGGGAGTTGGCCATTTGGTGATTTGTTATGGGAGGCGTATAGGTCGACCCTAGTTTTCTGTTCTGTTCTGTTCTGCGGATTGGTAATATTTGTGCCAAACACGCCTTCCGATTTTACATGCATTGGATTCGCGGTCCAATGTATGTGACTTGCCTGTGTGGCATTATTTAATTTGCCTATGTGGCATTATTTGACTTGCCTGTGTGGCAAGGTATATTTCTGTTTTATTTTGAGCTCGGTATGAAATAACACCCAGCCATTTGTTTCAGCCTATTATTTCGTTGTGTTAGATTTGTTCGTTTCGTTTTGTCTCTTTTCATTTAATTGAGTTAATTATTTCAGTTCATTAATTGTGTTCTATATCCGTACTGGGCATTTGGCTCATGCTGTGTTTTTCTTCCGGCAGGTAATCAGGGGAATCAAGGGCAAGTGTGATGAGAGCTCCATTCATTCCAATGCTTTAGAAATATTCTGTTTAGACTTGATGTGTTAGTTTACTTGGAATTGTAATAATTATTTTAGATTGTGGTTTGAGACAGTTGGAGATTTATTATGGTTGACTTGTAGTATTTATCAGTTATTAAGACTATTCTTTTGTGGATTAGAGCCTTGCTATTAAATTCATCAGTTTTTAGTATGTTTTGGGTAACCTCTCTTTCTATTTCAGAAAGGGGGTGTTACAGTATGTTTTAGTTGTGGAAAAGACGGTCATATAGCTTGATTTTTTCTTGAAGCAAAATCAAGTCCAACTGGGACGGTGGCACCAAAGGCGAATACAGACAAAACAAAGTTGGTGGTTTTAGGGAGAGCGTTTTTCGTGACTTCTCAAAAAGCGAGTAACCCGAACGAAGTTAGCACGAGTTAGTTAATTATAAATTCTTGTGAAGTCTATACCTTATTAGATACCGGTTCTACCCATTCTTTTATCTCTCTTACTTGCGCTCAACGTTTAAATTTGACTCTGGAGAAATTAGACTTTGACTTATCGGTTGAAACTCCGTTAGGAGAAACCTTCGTTACCTCCACTGTTTATAAATCTTATTGATTCAAATCGACACTTTCACGTTACCTGTCGATCTTGGGATGAGAGTCACAGCTGGTATTCCTGACATATTCCTAAAGACTTCTTAGCCTACCCCTAAAGCGTGAAATCTAATTTTGTATTGACCCTAGTACAATTAAAACCCTCAAGTATTTTTTCACCCAAAACGAACGTAACATGCGCCAAAGATGTTGGCTCGAGCTGTTGAAGACTATTACTATACCATTCAATATCATTGTGGAAGAGCGAACGTGGTAGCTGACGCGTTGAGTAAAAGATCGTATACGTTTACGAGTGCGATATTGTTAACACAAAAACCCATTTCGTATAACTTACAAATGATGAAGATAGAGTTAAAGACTCTAAGGACCCACGTGGTGATATTAAATATACGAGTAGAATCGACTTTAATTGATAAAGTTAAAGCTATTCAAACTACAGACATGGAGCTGATGAATGTGAAGAAGAAGGTTCAAGAAGGTATTATTCTAGAAGCAAGAATCGATGAAGAGAGAAAATCTCAACCCTCGATTTAATTGGCCCATTTGAAATCCTCGATTGAGTAGGAACTGTGGCCTATAGACTTACTTTACTGCCAAGTATGTCGCGTGTTCATAACATTTTTTTAGTATCGATGTTACGTAAATATGTGGACGACCCGAACCACATTATTGAATTAGAACTAGACGAGATAGCAGAAGATTTAACGTATGAGGAGATACGTGTTAAAATCTTGGATAAGATGGATCATATTTGACGCTCAAAGGTTATGCATCAAGAGTTAGAATCTGAAATGAAGTCAAGATATCCTAACCTCTTCGGCATACCAGGTACGTACGTAAATTTCGAGGGAGAAATTTCATAAGGAGTGGAGATTGTAAGACCCCGAGTTTTATGAAATGAAAGTATTCAATTTTCCTATAATTTTATTTCGTAAATGGTTAAATTGATAAAAGGTTAAAGTTAAGGGTGATATGTGAAAATTTTGTAAAGTATGCAAGTTGTTATAAAATATTCGTTTGGTCAGAGAATATACTTTTTGTCGGGGAATATTCGTATGACGGCACAATCATTGGTGGACCCCATAACGGAAGTATTGTCGTAGTTAGAAAACGACATATTATCTTTTTATAAAAATAACGACGAAAGTGTTACCGTTAAAACTGTTGAACTACCTGGTAGTAAAAGTACAGTAATACGCATGGTTGCATAGTAGCACACGGTATTGATTATTGATGCTTACGTAAGAAGTCACTCAGTTATACTCAATTATTGCTACAGTAATTGCTGCAGTAATTGCTGCATCATATCTCTCATATTATTGATTCAATTATTGTCACAGTATCATCTACATAATATGTTATATTATTAAATCAATAATTGAGACGACAAAGTTATTCATATTATTATTTGTAATATTGACAATGTCTAGAAGTTCTATCAAGGAGAGGTTTGGTCACCTAATTGCGCGCCAATAAGGAGACATCCTTATCGGAAAGCCCCCTCTTTCCTGAAAACGACCTGGTTGTTAAATATTGTGAATTATAATCTTAATGATGAATAAGTTCATATTAATTAAAGACAAAATTGATAGTTCCATTGTGTTGAAGGTACTATACTATAATTAATTTTTTCACATGTTTAGAACTATTGAGTCGCATGATTTACTATTAGGGGAGGTGGTGCAAGTTTGATAATACTTGCAGAACTAAATTAAAAATGAAGAAAAAGAGGAAGGTATTATACTGTAATATTTTGAGCCCCAAAATGTGTAATTATTGAAACTATATTTTCCTATAAATAGAAGCTCATTCTTCCTTCATTTCTCACCAATTCACTAAGTCTCACAAGAGCAATTATTATAGAAAAAAATTATAGAGAGAAAGAAAAAGAGAAGTCTGTTACCTCACTATTTCAGTATCCAGTTTTCTTCTAAGGTAAGGGGTATTATTTCTTTTGTATTCATGAAGAGAGTTATATTCTTTCAATACTCGTAAGGGTTGTTATTCTATTCTTTATTATTCTGTTGGAATAACCTGTCTGTGCGGTCTATTGCATGCCTGGTGAATTCTTCTATTATTCCATTCTTTATTATTCTGTTGGAATAACTTGTCTACGCGAACTACCGATGCATGGTAAATTTTTCTGTTATTCCATTCTTTATTATTCTGTTGGAATACCCTGTCTATGCGGACTACCGCATGCATGATGAATGACCCTTTGTATTCATTCCTTATTAAATTGTGAAAATGATCTGTCTACGTGGATTACCGCATGGCGGGCGAAAATCTATTTACAGTTTCATATATTCTATTATACTCAGTTGGTTAAAGTTTTGGCTTCTATACTCCATGAAATTAGTAGAATATCCTGGATATTTGCGCTTCATCCAGTATCTTTTCAGGAAAATATTCTTCTGAGCATTCTTGAATTTTACTCTACAAAGCAATATCATGTTGACAATTTGGACGCTATTGATTTCTGGATATATTAGATTATAAATCTTTAAAATTTATCCTTGAACTTGTTTTATTGAATTATTATGTCATTGTCATCATCATCATACTTATATTGTGATGAAAGTCATCTTTGGCTTACGTGCATAGATGGACTTGGTATGATTATGACCAGGGATTATTCGATATAATCATGACCATTAATGATTACATGAATATCCTTGGCCGTGGTGCAGGGATGATGCAATTTTATTTATTAAGATGAATCTCAGTGATAAAGTTGATGAAAAAAACTTTTTAAATTATAGAAGATAGTAGATTTTATGCTCTACTTGACTCTTCTAATGGATTGCTTATTCCGCTGCAGTTGTTGATTTAAAACTTGTTGTCTATTATATTCTATCAGTTGTTATACTGTTGAAGGCTAAGGATAATTTATTCTGCATTATCTTAGTCATAATATTTCTTACTGGGCTAGTTGAGTTCACCCTTTCTTTCACTGTTCTCTTCAGGAAATGAAAATATAGCTGGGACGAGTCGGGGAATGGATTGACGGTCCAGATGGTTGCATTAGTAGTCCTCACTATTCTGTGAAATAGTGTGATAATAAATATAATAAGATTGAATTTGAGTGTGGATATTGTCTAGATGACAATATTAGTGTTAAAACTCTCAGATTATGTTTTGTCGTATTTTACACGACAGTTGTATAATTAAGTTTTTATTGTATTCTGTACCATGTATTTGGCGACTCAAGATGGGTGATGTATACCTGTTTTGGGGGCGTCACATCTATTCTTCGCACAACTTATGCAGTTGAAATCCACAATCACATGCCAATATATTTAGGTATAAATCTACATTCCTTTTGTCGATATCATGTAGATTACAAAAATCATCACTAATGTCTTAGCGAGGATTATTAAGTACAAATATACTAAACCAAATCATATGGTGCCAACCAAAGAGATAAGACAATCAATTTAACTAACAAAGGGTTCCATTATAACCTTAGAGCAAATATTCAGTTTATAGCTATTAAACCAAATACAAGTAGCAGTAAAGACAACATTTATGGATTACAATAATAGAGAAAATAAATGGATAAGAAGAACTCTGTCAAAGCCCTTCGGTCTCCAAGCAATCCGCTCCTTTCAGGCTTTCTAATCCGAGTCGCTCACTGCTCGTGTCGCTCCAAAGAATTACATACTTCTCCCTAATCTACCTAATCTATATTTACAGAGATAATCTAAGAGAAAGAAATTACATAAGAAAATCCTAATCTAAGTTATCCTATATGATTATGTGGTGTTTGGTGTCCCAGATTAGTAATACAGAGGCTCTCCTTCTGTTATATACGCCTCCCTTCCTTCGTTAGGTCAAACCAAGGCATTCACTGCCTTGACACCGGAGGTGGGGCCACGGCGCGGTCAATAAGCTTGTGGTTAGCGCTGCAACGCCATGTCATTTAGTAAAGAGACCGGAGCTTGCGCTGCAGTGCGAGTCTAAGAAGGAGCAGTGGTGCTGTGGCGCAGAGGTGATGTTAGCAGGGGCCAGGACTTGGCGATGCGGCGCGACCAATAGGCTAGGCCTTGGCATCGCGGTGGGGCTATGTGCAAAAATGGCTATTTTTCCCCTGAATGCTAGAAAACACCTGTAAAGCCTTGCAATACGTCGATTAAGCACAATAACAATATAATCATATAAAAACATATAACATCTACGAGAACAAACAACTATTTAAGTCATAAAATATCCGATTTACTGGTATAAATCCCACTCATCATCTACTAACAGTTATTCATCATTAATATTATAACTCACAATATTTGACAACCAGATCATTCTCAGGAAAGTGGGGGCTTTCCGATAAGGATTTTTTCCTATTGGCGCGCAATTAGGTGACCAAACTTCTCCTCAACAGAACTTTCTAGACATCGTCAATATTGTAAATAATAATATGAATAACTTTGTCGTCTCAATTATTGATTTAATAATATAAAATATTATGCAGATGATACTGTGATAATAATTGAATCAAATAACGTGAGATACTATGCAGTAATTACTGTAGCAATAATTGAGTATAACTGAGTGGCTTCTTACGTAAGCATCAATAATTAATACCGTGTGCTACTATGCAACCACGCATATTACTGTATTTTTACCACCAGGTATCTCAACAGTTTAACGATAAAACTTTCGTCGTTATTTTTATAAAAAGATATTTCTGTCGTTTTCTAACTACGACAATACTTCTGTTATGGGGTTCACCAATGATTGTGCCTTCGTACGAATATTCCCTGTTAAAACGAATATTTCCCGATCAATCGAATATTCTCCAACACAACGTATATCAACTTGCTTACTTTGCAAAATTTTAAAATATCACCCTTAACTTTAACCTTTTATTAATTGAACCATTCATTAAATAGAATAATAATTATAAGAAAATTGGATACTTTCATTTCATATAATTCGGGGTCTTACAACCTCCCCTCCTTATAAAATTTCGACCTCAAAATTAGGATACATACCTAGTATGTCGAAAAGGTGAGCATACCTTGACTTCATTTTGGATTCTAACTCCCATGTCATTTCAATATCGTGGTTTCTCCACAAAACTTTGACTTGAGGTATAACCTTAGAGCGTAGAATATGATCCTTCTTATCCAAAATTTTATCAGGTACCTCATCATATGTTAAATCTTCTGTTATCTCGTCCGGTTCTAATTCAATAATGTGGTTCGGGTCTTCCACATATTTACGTAATATAGATATTTGAAAAGCATTATGAACACGAGACATACTTGGCGGTAAGGCGAGTCTATAGGCCACAGTTCCTACTCGGTCAAGGATTTCAAATGGGCCAATAAATTGAGGATTGAGCTTTCCTCTCTTTCTAAATCTTGTAACTCCTTTCCATGGAGCAACACGTAACAACACATAATCTCTAACATTGAATTTCACGTCCTTTCGATGAAGATCAGCATAACTCTTTTGTCGATCTTGTGAGGTTTTTATTCGTTATTGGATCATTTAAATCTTTTTCGTAGTTATGCGTACCAATTTCAGTCTTAACAACATTGCTTCACCCACCTCGTCCCAGCATACTGGAGAGCGACATTTTCTTCCATACAATGCCTCAAATGGAGCCATGTCGATACTTACTTGATAACTGTTGTTATAGGAGAATTCCACTAAGGGCAAGAACTTGTCCCAACTTCCTTTGAAGTCAAGGACACATAGCCTTAATAAATCCTCAAGAGTTTGAATAGTCCTCTCCGACTGCCCATCCGTTTGTGGATGATATGCCGAACTAAATCGTAAATCCATGCCCATAGCTTTTTACAAACTAGCCCAAAATCGTGAAGTGAATCTTGGGTCTCGATCAGAAACTATGGATACTGGCATGCCATGTAGTCTTACAATCTCATTTATGTACATACGAGCAATACGTTCAAGTGAATAAGTTTCGCGTATAGGTAAGAAATGAGTAGACTTGGTCAATCTATCAACAATGACCCAAATCGCATTTATGCCTTGAGAAACCTTGGGAAGACCAGTAACGAAATCCATGGTAATGTGCTCCCACTTCCATTCTGAAATTTCAAGTGGTTGCAATGGACCTTTTGGCACTTGATGCTCCGCCTTGACTCGTTGACAAGTTAGACACATTGAGATAAACTTCGCTACCTCTCTCTTCATATTGTTCCACCAAAATATATGTCGAAGATTACGATACATTTTGATACTCCCAGGATGGATTGCAAACGGTGTATTGTGTGCCTCCATCAAGATCTTATTCTTTAAATCAGGGTCGTTAGGAACATAAAGTATAAAGTTGACTCAAAATATTCCTTCTTCATCGATTCTTGCTTCTGGAACATCACCTTCTTTCACTTTCTTCTTCATACTTATCAGCTCCAGGTCCATACGTTGAGCAACTTTAACTTTATCGATTAAAGTCGGTTCTACTCGTATATTTGCCATCATCACGTGGGTCCCTGGAGTCTTTATCTCTATCTCCATCCTTTGCAAGTCATACAAAATGGGCCTTTGCGTTGACAATATCGTACTAGTACCCGCATATGATCTTCTACTCAATGCGTCAGCTACCACGTTCGCTTTTCCAGGATGGTATTGAATTGTATGATCATAATCTTTCAACAACTCAAGCCAACGTCGTTGCCGCATGTTGAGTTCCTTTTGGGTGAAAAAATATTTGAGGCTTTTATGATCCATATAGATCTCCACTTTCTCTCCATACAGGTAATGCCTCTAGATCTTTAGTGCGAAAACAACAGCTGTCAACTCTAGATCATGAGTAGGATAATTCCTCTCGTATTCTTTGAGTTGTCGCGAGGCATAGGCTATGACTTTCCCATGTTGCATGAGAACACATCCTAACCCTCTGCCTGAAGCATCACTGTAGATGACAAATCCCTCCGAACCAGATGGTATTGTTAGAACATGTGCTGAAATGAGTCTCCTCTTGAGTTCTTGAAAACTCTTCTCATATTTCTTGCTCCAACCGAATTTTGTATCTTTTCGAGTTAGATGAGTTAATGGAGTAGCGATTCAAGAAAATTTTTCCACAAATCTCCAATAATAACCAGCTAAGCCGAGAAAGATACGCACTTTGGTCACTGACTTAGGTTGCTCCCAACTTTGAATTGCTTCAATCTTTGTCAGGTCAACAGATATTCCATTATTTGATATCACGTGCCCAAGGACTGCTACTTCCTCAAGCCAGAACTCGCATTTCTTCAACTTGGCATATAGCTTGTTTTCACGAAGCTTTTGGAGTATCAGCCTCAAGTGTTGCTCATGATCTTCACGACTTTTGGAATATATGAGGATGTCATCAATAAAGACGACTACAAAATGATCCAAATATTCTTTGAATACTAGGTTCATCATATCCATGAAGGCAACAGGAGCATTAATCAATTCAAAAGACATGACTAGGAATTCATTATGCCTGTATCGTGTTCTAAAAGCAGTCTTTGGAATGTCATCAGTTTTAATCTATAACTGGTGATATCCGAAACGAAGATCGATCTTTGAAAAGAATTTGGCACCTTGCAACTAGTCAAACAGGTCATCAATATGAGGCAACGGGTACCTATTTTTGATGGTGACTTGATTCAACTCCCGATAATCAATACAAAGTCGCATACTTCCATCTTTCTTCTTTACGAATAGAACAGAAGCACCCCAAGGAGACGTACTAAGACAAATGAAACCGATGTCTAACAATTCCTGCAGTTGGGTCTTTAACTCATGAAGTTCAATAGGAGCCATTCGATATGGCACTTTGGAAATGAGTTTTGTACCGGGTTCAAGGTCGATACAAAATTTAATTTCACGCTCTGGGGGTAGGCCAGGAAGTTCTTCGGGGAATACGTCAGGAAATTTATTAACAATAGAAATATCATTCAAATCTGACGTATTTTTATTTAAATCTGTGACATGGGCTAAGAAAACTTGACATCCATTTTTTAATAAATAAATAGCTTTATGGCTTGATATGACAGTGATTGACTTTAGTGGTTTGGTCGCTTGAATTCGCATAATAGGTTGGTTAGGAATATGAAAGCTAACAACCTTACGAAAATAATCAATTTTTGCATAATGAGTAGTTAACTAATCAATCCCTAAAATCACATCGAATGCAAGTATTTTCAAATAGATAAGATCGACAGGTAACGTGCAGTTACTGATTTGAATTAAACAAGACTTATAAACAGTGGATGTAATAAAGGTTTCCCCCAACGGAGTTTCAACCGATAAGTCAAAGTCTAATTTCTCTAGAGTCAAATTTAAACGTTGAGCGCAAGTAGGAGAAATAAAAGAATGAGTAGAACCGGTATCAAATAAGGTATAAACTTCTCAAGAGTTTATGATTAGCTTACCTGTGATAACTTCGTTCGGGTTCCTCGCTTTTTGGGAGGTCACGACAAATGCTCTCCCTTGAACTACCGGCTTTGACTTCTCTAGGATGGCCTTTGGTGCCTCCATCCTCGTTGGACTTGACTTTACTGCATGACAAAATCGGGCTAGGTGACCTTCTCTTCCACAATTATAACACACTTTGGACTGATGCGTACAGTTTAGACTGATGTGTCCCTCCCCTCCGCATTTGTAGCATACGATCGGTGATTGTTCTCCTTCTTTAACAACGGGAGCTGATGCTGACGTCTTTCCATCATTATTGAATCTCCTCTTCTTGAAATTTCCACTCCTATTGTCTTGGCCATGAGAACCACCGAAGTGGTTACCATTTCTAGCATGTTGATTCCCTCCACGTTTGTTGTCGCCGTTTTGATGACTGCTACCACTAGTATTATCGATTTGCCAGCTGCTCTCTCTTAGTTGGGTTGATTCATTATCGTGTTCCAATAACTGAGCCCTATTTACAACATCTGAATATAAACACAGTTTGTGAGAAATTAGGTATTGACGTATCTCGGGTTTCAAACCACTTAGAAACATCCATGTCATTCTCTCCTCAATATCAACCAAGTGGGACGCAAATCGGGATATCTCGGCAAACATAGCTTCGTACTGCAACACTGTCATGTTATTTTGCTCCATTTTGATGAACTCTACCTCTTTCATGTGACGAATACATTTGGGAAAGTACTTGTCGTTGAACATTTCTTGGAACTTCTCCCAAGACATTTTCAGTGCGGCAAGTTGAGTAAGCTTTACAGATTTCCACCAGTAATCTGCCTCTCCTCGCAACATGAAGGTGGCAAAGGGAACCTTTTGCTCCTCGGAGCATCCCAAGACATCAAATATCTTGGTGATTTTCTTTATCCACATCTCCACCTTAAGTGGTTTTGGCTCTCACAAAAACTCTGATGGTCCCAGCTCCTTGAACTGCTTAGCGGTGACCATCCGAGAGTTGCCAGTGCTTCCACCTGCGTTTTGAACAGGAGTCTCTCTCACCTGATGTTGCATAAATTGCATAAAGCCTCTGAACATCCCATCGTTCATTATTTAGTCAGTGTTGTTATTTACATGAAGATTATTGCCTTACTGATGCACATTATCCTGGTTATTGATCCGTGGTGACTCCACGGTCTCCTATGCTCCATTGTTTAACTCAACATTTTCATATTCCATTTTCAAATACTGCCACAAAACAAAGGTTAATTGACATACCACATAATATCCCTATACTCTAACCGACCAATTAAATACCAAATAAACTTAGGTAGGTCATAATAGCGAATGAATCCACTACTATAAAACAATAAATAGATAATGCAGAAAAAACGTTGTGGTTTCAATCAGAAAAATGTCGTGGTTAAGGGTGTCATCTATTTGACACCCTTACACAACGTTTTTAAAACGTTGTAGTTAGACACATTATACAACGTTTTTTAAGAAAAAAATGTTGTAGATTTGTTTTCCATAAATTAGCAGATGCTTGGAAAACGTTGTAGAAAGTATGATTCTACAACGTTTTCTGGCTAAAAATGTTGTAGTTTAATGTATCAGACAACGTTTAGGCACATTTACACAACGTTTTTAAAATGTTGTAGATAAAACAAAGGAAAAAAAAGTTGTGGTTCACCTATATTACCAATGCACCTACAATATGTTAATGCCATGATATATAGCTAAAAGGTCTAAATTCTCATTTAAATTTAAAGCCAAAATGTATCAACCATTCAAAATACATCCCAATAATACCATTCGTTTACAGTTTCAAATTACTACATCCACAAAATATATACCAAACTATCCATATATGCATCTCAAATTCACTTTTCAATATAAATATAAATGAACATGTTACATAGCACTGTAGAAACAAAATTCAGACTCCACTGCTGTCTGGACATCACTCAAACAGCAGACAACAGATGGTAGGTCTATGTCTTTTTAAGAAGGAAGCACCATTAGATTGATAAATACAGGGCTAATTTATAATGTGATAATAGTGTAGAACTATCACAATCTCTCTCTAATCCATTTTAATGTCACCTTGAAAACTGTGATCCTGGAATGAATTTTAATACAATCAGACTATTACAAAAATATTAGATCTAAATATGTCGTTGGCACGTCTTACAAGCTGCGCAACATATAGTTCAGAATCATGACACTTAAATCAGGAACTGCAGATTGTGAGACGTAATTTCGATTCTTTTGCAATTCAATATCTGTTGTGAGACGTAAAGCAACTTACAAAAGTGAAGGGTTTATATTCTGTTAAGATCAGGTACAGCTCCTCGCGAGCTGCAATTTCATGTTTAGGCAAATAGATACACTCACTACTACATCATTCGCCAATTCATTCTCGACTAGAGAAACTCTGTTATCCTATACCTCACCAAAAACAGTAACTACAATTAAACAACATCCACATCATCACTCAGTGAACAGATATAGAACAACTATCACAACAAACTACGTGTTTTCGCTGTAAATAGCATGAGAAAATAGCAAAATACCAGCTGCATGTTACTGAGTTTTGTGGCCTAGAATGTAAGACCCCGAATTTTATGAAAGAAAAGTATTCAATTTTTTCTTATAATTACAATTCAGTAAATGGTTAAATTGATAAAAAGTTAAAGTTAAGGGTGATATATGAAATTTTTTTTCAAAATACACAAGTGATTATAAAATATTCATTGTTGTCGGGGAATATTCGTTTGGTCGTGGAATATTCTTTCTGTCGGGGAATATTCGTACGACGGCGCAGACATTTGTGGGCCCCATAATAGAATAACTGTCGGATGAAGATAACGACAAAAATTGAGTTTTTATAATTAACGGCGTAGTTGTTACCGTTAACACTGTTGGAATACCCGGTGGTTAAAATACAGTAATACACGTAGTTGCACAGTAGCACACGGTATTGCACATTATTTTTTTTAATTATTGATTCGTACGTGAGAAGGCACTACTCAATAACTGTTACAGTAATTTCTGTTCAATATTTTATTTTATTGAATCAATAATTGCTGCGTTGATATTTTATATTATTGTTGTTTCAATAATTGTCACTGCACAGTATTTCCCATTATCAGATCAATAATTCATATTATTTAAATAATATTATTAGATAACATTATTGGCAATGTCTAGAAAGTTCTATCTAAGGAGAGGTTTGGTCATCTAATTGCGCGCTAGTACGGAGAAATCCTTATTGGAAAGTCCCCTCTTTCTTGGGAACGGCCTGGTTGTCATAAATATGATTCTATAATATTATTTGTGAATAATTAACTATTGATTCATATGATAAGGAAATATTTATTTTATGTGGATATAAATGAGGGATATATTTTTGTGGTTAAAAATGAAGGATTTAATGTTGAGGTGTTTTATCTGTATTTTTGTCGGAACGGAGGTATTGAAAATCAAATTAGGGTTTTTAAGATATTTTGCGAGGGTTATAATTTTTAATCCGACCGTTGGATCGTAGTAATTTTTGGATATGTTATACATATATAAGTTGAGTATATGTCCACAAATTTTGAACCGTTAAAAATGAACGTATGATTTATTATGAATTTTACGAGATGACTGGTTCAGAAATTATTAAAGTTTCGGAATTTATCATTTTGGTAGAAAATTCTAGAATTGGTGGGCCCCACTCTTGGTTGGTGAAGAAATGTGCTGAGATTTTTATTCAAATGTGGTGGGTGGGAATAGTAGCAGGTAAAGCCATCAGGTTGTAGGTTAAGTCTGCTTCGGCGTGCTAATATTTTCCTATAAATAGAGGGCTAAATTAGAATTGAAAATCACACCAGAAACATAAGCTTTCTCTCTTTCTCTCTCTATATTATGAAGCATATTTTGTGAGTATTTAGATACTTTGAGAGTTGCTAATCAGTGCAAGTTTCCTTCGGCCTTGCATTTCAGTCAGAAATACTGCACTTTTGAGGTAAGGGACAGTAAGGGATATTAAGGAATGTTATATTCTTCATAATGATGTTATTGTTTCAATATCATTATACTGAAATATTGGTATGGATTTTATTGTGGAATTTCTATCTTTTGTGTCGGAGTTACTATTCATGAGTTAATATTCACGATTTACTATTCATGAGTTACGAATATTACTCTTGAGATTAAAACTATATGTTGATCATATTATTTTTATTATCATATATAACATTTTTATAACCCTGATGTTGAAATTCTCTTTCACTGGAGTGTAAAGATGGGTAGATTATTGGTATGATCATGACTAGGGTTCTCTTTGGCCTGTAGTGCAAAGTTGAATTGTGACTGGTATGATCATGACCATTGAATTTATAATTGAATATCTTAAGCTTAAGTGCAAAGGTGAATTGATCAACATGGTTATAATTATTGTTTATATAAATTCTGAAATGATTATATATTTATTTGAGATATGAATATATTTGGCCTGTAGTGCAAATATGAATTGTTGATGAATATCTTTGGCCCGTAGTGCAAAGATGAACTGTTGTTGAATATCTTTGGCCTGTAGTTCAAAGATGGTCTGTTGATGAATATCTTTGGCCTGTAGTGCAAAGATGAACTGTTGTTGAATATCTTTGGCCGTAGTGCAAAGATGGATTTATTAGTATGATTATGAACAGGAACTGTGATTTGGTATAACCATGATCTTTGATGTTTCAGGTAAAGAAAGGTGATGAAAATATTCTTCGTCCTGGGTGCGAAGAAAAATTTAGATTCACAATTATGATTATGAGTTATTCATATGATTGTGGAAAGGAACTGTTGAGTGATGTTACAGGAATAAAACATTGTTGGTAGATTTTTAACATGGAGAAAATAATAGACTTAATAGTTTATTTGACTCTTCTAATGGATTGATCGTTCCGCTGCAACTATGGTTGAAATTTTTATTATCTACCATATGTTCTAAATCTCTGATTTATTTCTGATGAAGACTATTGATAATTTATTTATCTTTAGTCATGATATTCTTTACTGGGCTAGTTGTGCTCACCCTTTTGCTTCACAATTTCTTTTAGGTAATAAGAGTGTAGCTGGGTCGAGCGAGGGTAACGGGGAAATAGAACGGTGGTCTCTAGCTGTGGAGTTCTCCCTAAGCAGTATAGAAAGGTTCATTTAGTAGTTATATTTGGTGAATCCAATAGGGTGAGGCGAACTCAACGTTGGAAGGGTGTTTTGCCACTACCATACAAGATGTCTAATGACATACAACCTCGTATCATCATAAGACAGGATTGTGCTCATCCACTTATTGAGTATATTTACGAGCACTACTTATATAATCTTGGTGTTTGTTTGAAGTATAATTTCCAATTAGAGACAGTGGAGATAATGATATGTCAAGAGAAGGCTCACCATTGGGAAGAATATGATAGTAATCTTCTCGTTTTTCTTTGGGGTATATTGGATCAACCAAGGATAATTCTGTGACCATATGATATCTATCACAACTTAGAAGCATGGCCTCCCATGTACAAAGGTTTCCTTGAGCACTTTCCAAAGATTCTAATTTCTAAAATAGTTTTTGACTATACCTTTATGTAAGGTGTTATTGTGAGGTCCTGTCCCCGGTTGGGACATGAGTCACATTTGGTATATATTTGTATCCAAACTCACAGCATATATGTTGTTGTATTTTGCACGACAATTGTTGTAATAAAGTTGTAGTTATTTTCTGTACCATGTATTTGGCGACTCAAAATAGGTTGGATGGAATGGACCTATTTTGGGGTTGTCACAGTTGGTATCAGAGCTATAAGTAAAGAGCCCCGAGCCTCTCGCTGGTGACTTCCTGTTGATGGGGGATGCACCGAAGCCAGACTCTCCGTAGGGGACGCCGTTCTGCGATGGCAAACTGATAGGTATCAATGTAAGGTGCTGACATAGGTTGGTATCAGAGCCATAAGTAAAGAGCCCCGAGCCTCTATCTGGTGACATCCTGTTGATGGGGAATGCACCGAAGCCAGACTCTCCGTAGGGGATGTCGTTCTGCGGTGGCAAGCTGATAGGTACCTTTGTGAGGTGCTGACACATGATGGTGTCCAATGTCACAGTTGGTATCAGAGCTTAGGGATATGGTCTCTGGCGGAGATCGGGGAATATAACTAGGAGGGGAGAGATGAGTAAATCCTACGCTAGTGTGTCCTACCTAAGCTTATTTGTTGGTCAGTCATAATATCGGGATATTATGTGATATGTTAATTTGTTCAATTAACCCTTGTTTTGAAGCTGTATTCTAGAATGATATTTGAGATACAGGAGATGAGCAATGGAGAAATTATAATGACAGGGAAGATGGAATCTGAAATGAAAGGAAGGTATTCTCAACTCTTTGAAATATCAGGTACGTAAATTTCGGGGACGAAATTTCATAAGGAGGGGAGATTGTAAGACCCCGAATTTTATGAAATAAAAGTATTCAATTTTTTCTTATAATTACAATTCAGTAAATGGTTAAATTGATAAAAAGTTAAAGTTAAGGGTGATATATGAAAATTTTTTTCAAAATACACAAGTGATTATAAAATATTCATTGTTGTTGGGGAATATTCGTTTGGTCGCAGAATATTCTTTCTGTCGGGGAATATTCGTACGACGGCGCAGACATTTGTGGGCCCCATAATAGAATAACTGTCGGATGAAGATAACGACAAAAATTGAGTTTTTATAATTAACGGCGTAGTTGTTACCGTTAACACTGTTGGAATACCCGGTGGTTAAAATACAGTAATACACGTAGTTGCACAGTAGCACACGGTATTGCACATTATTTTTTTTAATTATTGATTCGTACGTGAGAAGGCACTACTCAATAACTGTTACAGTAATTTCTGTTCAATATTTTATTTTATTGAATCAATAATTACTGCATTGATATTTTATATTATTTTTGTTTCAATAATTGTCGCTGCACAGTATTTCCCATTATCAGATCAATAATTCATATTATTTAAATAATATTATTAAATAACATTATTGGCAATGTCTAGAAAGTTCTATCTAAGGAGAGGTTTGGTCATCTAATTGCGCGCCAGTAAGGAGAAATCCTTATTGGAAAGCCCCCTCTTTCCTGGGAACGGCCTAGTTGTCATAAATGTGATTCTATAATATTATTTGTGAATAATTAATTATTGATTCATATGATAAGGAAATATTTATTTTATGTGGATATAAATGAGGGATATATTTTTGTGGTTAAAAATGAAAGATTTAATGTTGAGGTGTTTTATCTGTATTTTGTCGGAACGGAGGTATTGAAAATCAAACTAGGGTTTTTAAGATATTTTGCGAGGGTTATAATTTTTAATCCGACCGTTGGATCGTAGTAATTTTTGGATATGTTATACATATATAAGTTGAGTATATGTCCACAAATTTTGAACCGTTAAAAATGAACGTATGATTTATTATGAATTTTACGAGATGACTGGTTCAGAAATTATTAAAGTTTCAGAATTTATCATTTTGGTGGAAAATTCTAGAATTGGTGGGCCACTCTTGGTTGGTGAAGAAATGTGCTGAGATTTTTATTCAAATGTGGTGGGTGGGAATAGTAGCAGGTAAAGCCATCAGGTTGCAGGTTAAGTCTGCTTCGGCGTGCTAATATTTTCCTATAAATAGAGGGCTAAGTTAGAATTGAAAATCACACCAGAAACATAAGCTTTCTCTCTTTCTCTCTCTATATTATGAAGCATATTTTGTGAGTATTTAGATACTTTGAGAGTTGCTAATCAGTGCAAGTTTCCTTCGGCTTTGCATTCCAGTCAGAAATACTGCACTTTTGAGGTAAGGGATATTAAGGAATGTTATATTCTTCATAATGATGTTATTGTTTCAATATCATTATACTGAAATATTGGTATGGATTTTTTTGTGGAATTTCTATCTTTTGTGTCGGGATTACTATTCATGAGTTACTATTCACGATTTACTATTCATGAGTTACGAATATTATTCTTGAGATTAAAAGTATATGTTGATCATATTATTTTTATTATCATATATAACATTTTTATAACCCTGATGTTGAAATTCTCTTTCACTGGAGTGTAAAGATGGGTAGATTATTGGTATGATCATGACTAGGGTTCTCTTTGGCCTGTAGTGCAAAGTTGAATTGTGACTGGTATGATCATGACCATTGAATTTATAATTGAATACCTTAAGCTTAAGTGCAAAGGTGAATTGATTAACATGGTTATAATTATTGTTTATATAAATTCTGAAATGATTATATATTTATTTGAGATATAAATATATTTGGCCTGTAGTGCAAATATGAATTGTTGATGAATATCTTTGGCCCGTAGTGCAAAGATGAACTGTTGTTGAATATCTTTGGCCTGTAGTTCAAAGATGGTCTGTTGATGAATATCTTTGGCCTGTAGTGCAAAGATGAACTGTTGTTGAATATCTTTGGCCGTAGTGCAAAGATGGATTTATTAGTATGATTATGAACAGGAACTGTGATTTGGTATAACCATGATCTTTGATGTTTTAGGTAAAGACATGTGATGAAAATATTCTTCGTCCTGGGTGCGAAGAAAAATTTAGAATCACAATTATGATTATGAGTTATTCATGTGATTGTGGAAAGGAACTGTTGAGTGATGTTACAGGGATAAAACATTGTTGGTGGATTTTTAACATGGAGAAAATAATAGACTTAATAGTTTATTTGACTCTTCTAATGGATTGATCGTTCCGCTGCAACTATGGTTGAAATTTTTATTATCTACCATATGTTCTAAATCTCGGATTTATTTTTGATGAAAACTATTGATAATTTATTTATCTTTAGTCATGATATTCTTTACTGAGCTAGTTGTGCTCACCCTTTTGCTTCACAATTTCTTTTAGGTAATAAGAGTGTAGCTGGGTCGAGCGAGGGTAACGGGGAAATAGAACGGTGGTCTCTAGCTGTGGAGTTCTCCCTAAGCAGTATAGAAAGGTTCATTTAGTAGTTATATTTGGTGAATCCAATAGGGTGAGGCGAACTCAACGTTGGAAGGGTGTTTTGCCACTACCATACAAGATGTCTAATGACATACAACCTCGTATCATCATAAGACAGGATTGTGCTCATCCACTTATTGAGTATCTTTATGAGCACTACTTATATAACCTTGGTGTTTGTTTGAAGTATAATTTCCAATTAGAGACAGTGGAGATAATGATATGTCAAGAGAAGGCTCACCATTGGGAAGAATATGATAGTAATCTTCTCGTTTTTCTTTGGGGTATATTGGATCAACCAAGGTTAATTCTGTGACCATATGATATCTATCACAACTTAGAAGCATGGCCTCCCATGTACAAAGGTTTCCTTGAGCACTTCCCAAAGATTCTAATTTCTAAAATAGTTTTTGACTATACCTTTATGTAAGGTGTTATTGTGAGGTGTTGTCCACGGTTGGGACATGAGTCACATTTGGTATATATTTGTATCCAAACTCACAGTATATATGTTGTTGTATTTTGCACGACAATTATTGTAATAAAGTTGTAGTTATTTTCTGTACCATGTATTTGGCGACTCAGAATAGGTTGGATGGAATGGACCTATTTTGGGGTTGTCACAGTTGGTATCAGAGCTATAAGTAAAGAGCCCCGAGCCTCTCGCTGGTGACTTCTTGTTGATGGGGGATGCACCGAAGCCAGTCTCTCCGTAGAGGACGTCGTTCTGCGGTGGCAAACTGATAGGTATCAATGTAAGGTGCTGACATAGGTTGGTATCAAAGCCATAAGTAAAGAGCCCCGAGCCTCTATCTGGTGACATCCTGTTGATGGGGAATGCACCGAAGCCAGACTCTCCGTAGGGGATGTCGTTCTGCGGTGGCAAGCTGATAGGTACCTTTGTGAGGTGTTGACACATGATGGTGTCCAATGTCACAGTTGGTATCAGAGCTTAGGGATATGGTCTCTGGCGGAGATCGGGAAATATAACTAGGAGGGGAGAGATGAGTAAATCCTACGCTAGTGTGTCCTACCTAAGCTTATTTGTTGGTCAGTCATAATATCGGGATATTATGTGATATGTTAATTTGTTCAATTAACCCTTGTTTTGAAGCTGTATTCTAGAATGATATTTGAGATACAGGAGATGAGCAATGGAGAAATTATAATGACAGGGAAGATGGAATCTGAAATGAAAGGAAGGTATTCTCAACTCTTTGAAATATCAGGTACGTAAATTTCGGGGACGAAATTTCATAAGGAGGGGAGATTGTAAGACCCCGAATTTTATGAAATAAAAGTATTCAATTTTTTCTTATAATTACAATTCAGTAAATGGTTAAATTGATAAAAAGTTAAAGTTAAGAGTGATATATGAAAAATTTTTTCAAAATACACAAGTGATTATAAAATATTCATTGTTGTCGGGGAATATTCGTTTGGTCGTAGAATATTCTTTCTGTCGGGGAATATTCGTACGACGGCGCAGACATTTGTGGGCCCCATAATAGAATAACTGTCGGATGAAGATAACGACAAAAATTGAGTTTTTATAATTAACGGCGTAGTTGTTACCGTTAACACTGTTGGAATACCCGGTGGTTAAAATACAGTAATACACGTAGTTGCACAGTAGCACACGGTATTGCACATTATTTTTTTTAATTATTGATTCGTACGTGAGAAGGCACTACTCAATAACTGTTACAGTAATTTCTGTTCAATATTTTATTTTATTGAATCAATAATTACTGCATTGATATTTTATATTATTTTTGTTTCAATAATTGTCACTGCACAGTATTTTCCATTATCAGATCAATAATTCATATTATTTAAATAATATTATTAGATAACATTATTGGCAATGTCTAGAAAGTTCTATCTAAGGAGAGGTTTGGTCATCTAATTGCGCGCCAGTAAGGAGAAATCCTTATTGGAAAGCCCCCTCTTTCCTGGGAACGGCCTAGTTGTCATAAATGTGATTCTATAATATTATTTGTGAATAATTAATTATTGATTCATATGATAAGGAAATATTTATTTTATGTGGATATAAATGAGGGATATATTTTTGTGGTTAAAAATGAAGGATTTAATGTTGAGGTGTTTTATCTGTATTTTGTCGGAACGGAGGTATTGAAAATCAAATTAGGGTTTTTAAGATATTTTGCGAGGGTTATAATTTTTAATCCGACCGTTGGATCGTAGTAATTTTTGGATATGTTATACATATATAAGTTGAGTATATGTCCACAAATTTTGAACCGTTAAAAATGAACGTATGATTTATTATGAATTTTACGAGATGACTGGTTCAGAAATTATTAAAGTTTCGGAATTTATCATTTTGGTGGAAAATTCTAAAATTGGTGGGCCCCACTCTTGGTTGGTGAAGAAATGTGCTGAGATTTTTATTCAAATGTGGTGGGTGGGAATAGTAGCAGGTAAAGCCATCAGGTTGCAGGTTAAGTCTGCTTCGGCGTGCTAATATTTTCCTATAAATAGAGGGCTAAGTTAGAATTGAAAATCACACCAGAAACATAAGCTTTCTCTCTTTCTCTCTCTATATTATGAAGCATATTTTGTGAGTATTTAGATACTTTGAGAGTTGCTAATCAGTGCAAGTTTACTTCGGCTTTGCATTCCAGTCAGAAGTACTGCACTTTTGAGGTAAGGGATAGTAAGGGATATTAAGGAATGTTATATTTTTCATAATGATGTTATTGTTTCAATATCATTATACTGAAATATTGGTATGAATTTTATTGTGAAATTTCTATCTTTTGTGTCGGGGTTACTATTCATGAGTTACTATTCACGATTTACTATTCATGAGTTACGAATATTATTCTTGAGATTAAAAGTATATGTTGATCATATTATTTTTATTATCATATATAACATTTTTATAACCCTGATGTTGAAATTCTTTCACTGGAGTGTAAAAATGGGTAGATTATTGGTATGATCATGACTAGAGTTCTCTTTGGCCTGTAGTGCAAAGTTGAATTGTGACTGGTATGATCATGACCATTGAATTTATAATTGAATATCTTAAGCTTAAGTGCAAGGGTGAATTGATCAACATGGTTATAATTATTGTTTATATAAATTCTGAAATGATTATATATTTATTTGAGATATGAATATATTTGGCCTGTAGTGCAAATATGAATTGTTGATGAATATCTTTGGCCCGTAGTGCAAAGATGAACTGTTGTTGAATATCTTTGGCCTGTAGTTCAAAGATGGTCTGTTGATGAATATCTTTGGCATGTAGTGCAAAGATGAACTGTTGTTGAATATCTTTGGCCGTAGTGCAAAGATGGATTTATTAGTATGATTATGAACAGGAACTGTGATTTGGTATAACCATGATCTTTGATGTTTTAGGTAAAGACAGGTGATGAAAATATTCTTCGTCCTGGGTGCGAAGAAAAATTTAGAATCACAATTATGATTATGAGTTATTCATATGATTGTGGAAAGGAACTGTTGAGTGATGTTACAGGAATAAAACATTGTTGGTAGATTTTTAACATGGAGAAAATAATAGACTTAATAGTTTATTTGACTCTTCTAATGGATTGATCGTTCCGCTGCAACTATGGTTGAAATTTTTATTATCTACCATATGTTCTAAATCTCTGATTTATTTCTGATGAAGACTATTGATAATTTATTTATCTTTAGTCATGATATTCTTTACTGGGCTAGTTGTGCTCACCCTTTTGCTTCACAATTTCTTTCAGGTAATAAGAGTGTAGCTGGGTCGAGCGAGGGTAACGGGGAAATAGAACGGTGGTCTCTAGCTGTGGAGTTCTCCCTAAGCAGTATAGAAAGGTTCATTTAGTAGTTATATTTGGTGAATCCAATAGGATGAGGCGAACTCAACGTTGGAAGGGTGTTTTGCCACTACCATACAAGATGTCTAATGACATACAACCTCGTATCATCATAAGACAGGATTGTGCTCATCCACTTATTGAGTATCTTTACGAGCACTACTTATATAATCTTGGTGTTTGTTTGAAGTATAATTTCCAATTATAGACAGTGGAGATAATGATATGTCAAGAGAAGGCTCACCATTGGGAAGAATATGATAGTAATCTTCTCGTTTTTCTTTGGGGTATATTGGATCAACCAAGGATAATTCTGTGACCATATGATATCTATCACAACTTAGAAGCATGGCCTCCCATGTACAAAGGTTTCCTTGAGCACTTTGCAAAGATTCTAATTTCTAAAATAGTTTTTGACTATACCTTTATGTAAGGTGTTATTGTGAGGTGATGTCCACGGTTGGGACATGAGTCACATTTGGTATATATTTGTATCCAAACTCACAGCATATATGTTGTTGTATTTTGCACGACAATTGTTGTAATAAAGTTGTAGTTATTTTCTGTACCATGTATTTGGCGACTCAGAATAGGTTGGATGGAATGGACCTATTTTGGGTTTGTCACAGTTGGTATCAGAGCTATAAGTAAAGAGCCTCGAGCCTCTCGCTGGTGACTTCCTGTTGATGGGGAATGCACCGAAGCCAGACTCTCCGTAGGGGACGCCGTTCTGCGGTGGCAAACTGATAGGTATCAATGTAAGGTGCTGACATAGGTTGGTATCAGAGCCATAAGTAAAGAGCCCCGAGCCTCTATCTGGTGACATCCTGTTGATGGGGAATGCACCGAAGCCAGACTCTCCGTAGGGGATGTCGTTCTGCGGTGGCAAGCTGATATGTACCTTTGTGAGGTGCTGACACATGATGGTGTCCAATGTCACAGTTGGTATCAGAGCTTAGGGATATGGTCTCTGGCAGAGATCGGGGAATATAACTAGGAGGGGAGAGATGAGTAAATCCTACGCTAGTGTGTCCTACCTAAGCTTATTTGTTGGTCAGTCATTATATCGGGATATTATGTGATATGTTAATTTGTTCAATTAACCCTTGTTTTGAAGCTGTATTCTAGAATGATATTTGAGATACAGGAGATGAGCAATGGAGAAATTATAATGACAGGAAAGATGGAATCTGAAATGAAAGGAAGGTATTCTCAACTCTTTGAAATATCAGGTACGTAAATTTCGGGGACGAAATTTCATAAGGAGGGGAGATTGTAAGACCCCGAATTTTATGAAATAAAAGTATTCAATTTTTTCTTATAATTACAATTCAGTAAATGGTTAAATTGATAAAAAGTTAAAGTTAAGAGTGATATATGAAATTTTTTTCAAAATACACAAGTGATTATAAAATATTCATTGTTGTCGGGGAATATTCGTTTGGTCGTAGAATATTCTTTCTGTCGGGGAATATTCGTACGACGGCGCAGACATTTGTGAGCCCCATAATAGAATAACTGTCGGATGAAGATAACGACAAAAATTGAGTTTTTATAATTAACGGCGTAGTTGTTACCGTTAACACTGTTAGAATACCCGGTTGCTAAAATACAGTAATACACGTAGTTGCACAGTAGCACACGGTATTGCACATTATTTTTTTTAATTATTGATTCGTACGTGAGAAGGCACTACTCAATAACTGTTACAGTAATTTCTGTTTAATATTTTATTTTATTGAATCAATAATTACTGCATTGATATTTTATATTATTTTTTGTTTCAATAATTGTCGCTGCACAGTATTTCCCATTATCAGATCAATAATTCATATTATTTAAATAATATTATTAAATAACATTATTGGCAATGTCTAGAAAGTTCTATCTAAGGAGAGGTTTGGTCATCTAATTGCGCGCCAGTAAGGAGAAATCCTTATTGGAAAGCCCCCTCTTTCCTGGGAACGGCCTAGTTGTCATAAATGTGATTCTATAATATTATTTGTGAATAATTAATTATTGATTCATATGATAAGGAAATATTTATTTTATGTGGATATAAATGAGGGATATATTTTTGTGGTTAAAAATGAAGGATTTAATGTTGAGGTGTTTTATCTGTATTTTTGTCGGAACGGAGGTATTGAAAATCAAATTAGGGTTTTTAAGATATTTTGCGAGGGTTATAATTTTTAATCCGACCGTTGGATCGTAGTAATTTTTGGATATGTTATACATATATAAGTTGAGTATATGTCCACAAATTTTGAACCGTTAAAAATGAACGTATGATTTATTATGAATTTTACGAGATGACTGGTTCAGAAATTATTAAAGTTTCGGAATTTATCATTTTGGTGGAAAATTCTAAATTGGTGGGCCCCACTCTTGGTTGGTGAAGAAATGTGCTGAGATTTTTATTCAAATGGGTGGGTGGGAATAGTAGCAGGTAAAGCCATCAGGTTGCAGGTTAAGTCTGCTTCGGCGTGCTAATATTTTCCTATAAATAGAGGGCTAAGTTAGAATTGAAAATCACACCAGAAACATAAGCTTTCTCTCTTTCTCTCTCTATATTATGAAGCATATTTTGTGAGTATTTAGATACTTTGAGAGTTGCTAATCAGTGCAAGTTTACTTCGGCTTTGCATTCCAGTCAGAAGTACTGCACTTTTGAGGTAAGGGATAGTAAGGGATATTAAGGAATGTTATATTCTTCATAATGATGTTATTGTTTCAATATCATTATACTGAAATATTGGTATGAATTTTATTGTGGAATTTCTATCTTTTGTGTCGGGGTTACTATTCATGAGTTACTATTCACGATTTACTATTCATGAGTTACGAATATTATTCTTGAGATTAAAAGTATATGTTGATCATATTATTTTTATTATCATATATAACATTTTTATAACCCTGATGTTGAAATTCTCTTTCACTGGAGTGTAAAAATGGGTAGATTATTGGTATGATCATGACTAGAGTTCTCTTTGGCCTGTAGTGCAAAGTTGAATTGTGACTGGTATGATCATGACCATTGAATTTATAATTGAATATCTTAAGCTTAAGTGCAAAGGTGAATTGATCAACATGGTTATAATTATTGTTTATATAAATTCTGAAATGATTATATATTTATTTGAGATATGAATATATTTGGCCTGTAGTGCAAATATGAATTGTTGATGAATATCTTTGGCCCGTAGTGCAAAGATGAACTGTTGTTGAATATCTTTGGCCTGTAGTTCAAAGATGGTCTGTTGATGAATATCTTTGGCATGTAGTGCAAAGATGAACTGTTGTTGAATATCTTTGGCCGTAGTGCAAAGATGGATTTATTAGTATGATTATGAACAGGAACTGTGATTTGGTATAACCATGATCTTTGATGTTTCAGGTAAAGACAGGTGATGAAAATATTCTTCGTCCTGAGTGCGAAGAAAAATTTAGAATCACAATTATGATTATGAGTTATTCATATGATTGTGGAAAGGAACTGTTGAGTGATGTTACAGGGATAAAACATTGTTGGTGGATTTTTAACATGGAGAAAATAATAGACTTAATAGTTTATTTGACTCTTCTAATGGATTGATCGTTCCGCTGCAACTATGGTTGAAATTTTTATTATCTACCATATGTTCTAAATCTCTGATTTATTTCTGATGAAGACTATTGATAATTTATTTATCTTTAGTCATGATATTCTTTACTGGGCTAGTTGTGCTCACCCTTTTGCTTCACAATTTCTTTCATGTAATAAGAGTGTAGCTGGGTCGAGCGAGGGTAACGGGGAAATAGAACGGTGGTCTCTAGCTGTGGAGTTCTCCCTAAGCAGTATAGAAAGGTTCATTTAGTAGTTATATTTGGTGAATCCAATAGGATGAGGCGAACTCAACGTTGGAAGGGTGTTTTGCCACTACCATACAAGATGTCTAATGACATACAACCTCGTATCATCATAAGACAGGATTGTGCTCATCCACTTATTGAGTATCTTTACGAGCACTACTTATATAATCTTGGTGTTTATTTGAAGTATAATTTCCAATTATAGACAGTGGAGATAATGATATGTCAAGAGAAGGCTCACCATTGGGAAGAATATGATAGTAATCTTCTCGTTTTTCTTTGGGGTATATTGGATCAACCAAGGATAATTCTGTGACCATATGATATCTATCACAACTTAGAAGCATGGCCTCCCATGTACAAAGGTTTCCTTGAGCACTTTGCAAAGATTCTAATTTCTAAAATAGTTTTTGACTATACCTTTATGTAAGGTGTTATTGTGAGGTGATGTCCACGGTTGGGACATGAGTCACATTTGGTATATATTTGTATCCAAACTCACAGCATATATGTTGTTGTATTTTGCACGATAATTGTTGTAATAAAGTTGTAGTTATTTTCTGTACCATGTATTTGGCGACTCAGAATAGGTTGGATGGAATGGACCTATTTTGGGGTTGTCACAGTTGGTATCAGAGCTATAAGTAAAGAGCCTCGAGCCTCTCGCTGGTGACTTCCTGTTGATGGGGAATGCACCGAAGCCAGACTCTCCGTAGGGGACGCCGTTCTGCGGTGGCAAACTGATAGGTATCAATGTAAGGTGCTGACATAGGTTGGTATCAGAGCCATAAGTAAAGAGCCCCGAGCCTCTATCTGGTGACATCCTGTTGATGGGGAATGCACCGAAGCCAGACTCTCCGTAGGGGATGTCGTTCTGCGGTGGCAAGCTGATATGTACCTTTGTGAGGTGCTGACACATGATGGTGTCCAATGTCACAGTTGGTATCAGAGCTTAGGGATATGGTCTCTGGCAGAGATCGGGGAATATAACTAGGAGGGGAGAGATGAGTAAATCCTACGCTAGTGTGTCCTACCTAAGCTTATTTGTTGGTCAGTCATTATATCGGGATATTATGTGATATGTTAATTTGTTCAATTAACCCTTGTTTTGAAGCTGTATTCTAGAATGATATTTGAGATACAGGAGATGAGCAATGGAGAAATTATAATGACAGGAAAGATGGAATCTGAAATGAAAGGAAGGTATTCTCAACTCTTTGAAATATCAGGTACGTAAATTTCGGGGACGAAATTTCATAAGGAGGGGAGATTGTAAGACCCCGAATTTTATGAAATAAAAGTATTCAATTTTTTCTTATAATTACAATTCAGTAAATGGTTAAATTGATAAAAAGTTAAAGTTAAGAGTGATATATGAAATTTTTTTTCAAAATACACAAGTGATTATAAAATATTCATTGTTGTCGGGGAATATTCGTTTGGTCGTAGAATATTCTTTCTGTCGGGGAATATTCGTACGACGGCGCAGACATTTGTGAGCCCCATAATAGAATAACTGTCGGATGAAGATAACGACAAAAATTGAGTTTTTATAATTAACGGCGTAGTTGTTACCGTTAACACTGTTAGAATACCCGGTTGTTAAAATACAGTAATACACGTAGTTGCACAGTAGCACACGGTATTGCACATTATTTTTTTTAATTATTGATTCGTACGTGAGAAGGCACTACTCAATAACTGTTACAGTAATTTCTGTTTAATATTTTATTTTATTGAATCAATAATTACTGCATTGATATTTTATATTATTTTTGTTTCAATAATTGTCGCTGCACAGTATTTCCCATTATCAGATCAATAATTCATATTATTTAAATAATATTATTAAATAACATTATTGGCAATGTCTAGAAAGTTCTATCTAAGGAGAGGTTTGGTCATCTAATTGCGCGCCAGTAAGGAGAAATCCTTATTGGAAAGCCCCCTCTTTCCTGGGAACGGCCTAGTTGTCATAAATGTGATTCTATAATATTATTTGTGAATAATTAATTATTGATTCATATGATAAGGAAATATTTATTTTATGTGGATATAAATGAGGGATATATTTTTGTGGTTAAAAATGAAGGATTTAATGTTGAGGTGTTTTATCTGTATTTTGTCGGAACGGAGGTATTGAAAATCAAACTAGGGTTTTTAAGATATTTTGCGAGGGTTATAATTTTTAATCCGACCGTTGGATCGTAGTAATTTTTGGATATGTTATACATATATAAGTTGAGTATATGTCCACAAATTTTGAACCGTTAAAAATGAACGTATGATTTATTATGAATTTTACGAGATGACTGGTTCAGAAATTATTAAAGTTTCGGAATTTATCATTTTGGTGGAAAATTCTAGAATTGGTGGGCCCCACTCTTGGTTGGTGAAGAAATGTGCTGAGATTTTTATTCAAATGTGGTGGGTGGGAATAGTAGCAGGTAAAGCCATCAGGTTGCAGGTTAAGTCTGATTCGGCGTGCTAATATTTTCCTATAAATAGAGGGCTAAGTTAGAATTGAAAATCACACCAGAAACATAAGCTTTCTCTCTTTCTCTCTCTATATTATGAAGCATATTTTGTGAGTATTTAGATACTTTGAGAGTTGCTAATCAGTGCAAGTTTCCTTCGGCTCTGCATTCCAGTCAGAAATACTGCACTTTTGAGGTAAGGGATAGTAAGGGATATTAAGGAATGTTATATTCTTCATAATGATGTTATTGTTTCAATATCATTATACTGAAATATTGGTATAGATTTTATTGTGGAATTTCTATCTTTTGTGTCGGGGTTACTATTCATGAGTTACTATTCACGATTTACTATTCATGAGTTACGAATATTACTCTTGAGATTAAAACTATATGTTGATCATATTATTTTTATTATCATATATAACATTTTTATAACCCTGATGTTGAAATTCTCTTTCACTGGAGTGTAAAGATGGGTAGATTATTGGTATGATCATGACTAGGGTTCTCTTTGGCCTGTAGTGCAAAGTTGAATTGTGACTGGTATGATCATGACCATTGAATTTATAATTGAATATCTTAAGCTTAAGTGCAAAGGTGAATTGATCAACATGGTTATAATTATTGTTTATATAAATTCTGAAATGATTATATATTTATTTGAGATATGAATATATTTGGCCTGTAGTGCAAATATGAATTGTTGATGAATATCTTTCGCCCGTAGTGCAAAGATGAACTGTTGTTGAATATCTTTGGCCTGTAGTTCAAAGATGGTCTGTTGATGAATATCTTTGGCCTGTAGTGCAAAGATGAACTGTTGTTGAATATCTTTGGCCGTAGTGCAAAGATGGATTTATTTGTATGATTATGAACAGGAACTGTGATTTGGTATAACCATGATCTTTGATGTTTCAAGTAAAGACAGGTGATGAAAATATTCTTCGTCCTGAGTGCGAAGAAAAATTTAGAATCACAATTATGATTATGAGTTATTCATATGATTGTGGAAAGGAACTGTTGAGTGATGTTACAGGAATAAAACATTGTTGGTAGATTTTTAACATGGAGAAAATAATAGACTTAATAGTTTATTTGACTCTTCTAATGGATTGATCGTTCCGCTGCAACTATGGTTGAAATTTTTATTATCTACCATATGTTCTAAATCTCTGATTTATTTCTGATGAAGACTATTGATAATTTATTTATCTTTAGTCATGATATTCTTTACTGGGCTAGTTGTGCTCACCCTTTTGCTTCACAATTTCTTTCAGGTAATAAGAGTGTAGCTGGGTCGAGCGAGGGTAACGGGGAAATAGAACGGTGGTCTCTAGCTGTGGAGTTCTCCCTAAGCAGTATAGAAAGGTTCATTTAGTAGTTATATTTGGTGAATCCAATAGGGTGAGGCGAACTCAACGTTGGAAGGGTGTTTTGCCACTACCATACAAGATGTCTAATGACATACAACCTCGTATCATCATAAGACAGGATTGTGCTCATCCACTTATTGAGTATCTTTACGAGCACTACTTATATAATCTTGGTGTTTGTTTGAAGTATAATTTCCAATTAGAGACAGTGGAGATAATGATATGTCAAGAGAAGACTCACCATTGGGAAGAATATGATAGTAATCTTCTCGTTTTTCTTTGGGGTATATTGGATCAACCAAGGATAATTCTGTGACCATATGATATCTATCACAACTTAGAAGCATGGCCTCCCATGTACAAATGTTTCCTTGAGCACTTCCCAAATATTCTAATTTCTAAAATAGTTTTTGACTATACTTTTATGTAAGGTGTTTTTGTGATGTGTTGTTCACGGTTGGGACATGAGTCACATTTGGTATATATTTGTATCCAAACTCACAGCATATATGTTGTTGTATTTTGCACGACAATTGTTGTAATAAAGTTGTAGTTATTTTCTGTACCATGTATTTGGCGACTCAGAATAGGTTGGATGGAATGGACCTATTTTGGGGTTGTCACAGTTGGTATCAGAGCTATAAGTAAAGAGCCCCGAGCCTCTCGCTGGTGACTTCCTGTTGATGGGGGATGCACCGAAGCCAGACTCTCCGTAGGGGACGCCGTTCTGCGGTGGCAAACTGATAGGTATCAATGTAAGGTGCTGACATAGGTTGGTATCAGAGCCATAAGTAAAGAGCCCCGAGCCTCTATCTGGTGACATCCTGTTGATGGGGAATGCACCGAAGCCAGACTCTCCGTAGGGGATGTCGTTCTGCGGTGGCAAGCTGATAGGTACCTTTGTGAGGTGCTGACACATGATGGTGTCCAATGTCACAGTTGGTATCAGAGCTTAGGGATATGGTCTCTGGCGGAGATCGGGAAATATAACTAGGAGGGGAGAGATGAGTAAATCCTACGCTAGTGTGTCCTACCTAAGCTTATTTGTTGGTCAGTCATAATATCGGGATATTATGTGATATGTTAATTTGTTCAATTAACCCTTGTTTTGAAGCTGTATTCTAGAATGATATTTGAGATACAGGAGATGAGCAATGGAGAAATTATAATGACAGGAAAGATGGAATCTGAAATGAAAGGAAGGTATTCTCAACTCTTTGAAATATCAGGTACGTAAATTTCGGGGACGAAATTTCATAAGGAGGGGAGATTGTAAGACCCCGAATTTTATGAAATAAAAGTATTCAATTTTTTCTTATAATTACAATTCAGTAAATGGTTAAATTGATAAAAAGTTAAAGTTAAGAGTGATATATGAAATTTTTTTTCAAAATACACAAGTGATTATAAAATATTCATTGTTATCGGGGAATATTCGTTTGGTCGTAGAATATTCTTTCTGTCGGGGAATATTCGTACGACGGCGCAGACATTTGTGGGCCCCATAATAGAATAACTGTCGGATGAAGATAACGACAAAAATTGAGTTTTTATAATTAACGGCGTAGTTGTTACCGTTAACACTGTTGGAATACCCGGTGGTTAAAATACAGTAATACACGTAGTTGCACAGTAGCACACGGTATTGCACATTATTTTTTTTTAATTATTGATTCGTACGTGAGAAGGCACTACTCAATAACTGTTACAGTAATTTCTGTTCAATATTTTATTTTATTGAATCAATAATTGTCGCTGCACAGTATTTTCCATTATCAGATCAATAATTCATATTATTTAAATAATATTATTAGATAACATTATTGGCAATGTCTAGAAAGTTCTATCTAAGGAGAGGTTTGGTCATCTAATTGCGCGCCAGTAAGGAGAAATCCTTATTGGAAAGCCCCCTCTTTCCTGGGAACGGCCTAGTTGTCATAAATGTGATTCTATAATATTATTTGTGAATAATTAATTATTGATTCATATGATAAGGAAATATTTATTTTATGTGGATATAAATGAGGGATATATTTTTGTGGTTAAAAATGAAAGATTTAATGTTGAGGTGTTTTATCTGTATTTTGTCGGAACGGAGGTATTGAAAATCAAACTAGGGTTTTTAAGATATTTTGCGAGGGTTATAATTTTTAATCCGACCGTTGGATCGTAGTAATTTTTGGATATGTTATACATATATAAGTTGAGTATATGTCCACAAATTTTGAACCGTTAAAAAAGAACGTATGATTTATTATGAATTTTACGAGATGACTGGTTCAGAAATTATTAAAGTTTCAGAATTTATCATTTTGGTGAAAAATTCTAGAATTGGTGGGCCCCACTCTTGGTTGGTGAAGAAATGTGCTGAGATTTTTATTCAAATGTGGTGGGTGGGAATAGTAGCAGGTAAAGCCATCAGGTTGCAGGTTAAGTCTGCTTCGGCGTGCTAATATTTTCCTATAAATAGAGGGCTAAGTTAGAATTGAAAATCACACCAGAAACATAAGCTTTCTCTCTTTCTCTCTCTATATTATGAAGCATATTTTGTGAGTATTTAGATACTTTGAGAGTTGCTAATCAGTGCAAGTTTCCTTCGGCTCTGCATTCCAGTCAGAAATACTGCACTTTTGAGGTAAGGGATAGTAAGGGATATTAAGGAATGTTATATTCTTCATAATGATGTTATTGTTTCAATATCATTATACTGAAATATTGGTATGGATTTTTTTGTGGAATTTCTATCTTTTGTGTCGGGGTTACTATTCATGAGTTACTATTCACGATTTACTATTCATGAGTTACGAATATTACTCTTGAGATTAAAACTATATGTTGATCATATTATTTTTATTATCATATATAACATTTTTATAACCCTGATGTTGAAATTCTCTTTCACTGGAGTGTAAAGATGGGTAGATTATTGGTATGATCATGACTAGGGTTCTCTTTGGCCTGTAGTGCAAAGTTAAATTGTGACTGGTATGATCATGACCATTGAATTTATAATTGAATATCTTAAGCTTAAGTGCAAAGGTGAATTGATCAACATGGTTATAATTATTGTTTATATAAATTCTGAAATGATTATATATTTATTTGAGATATGAATATATTTGGCCTGTAGTGCAAATATGAATTGTTGATGAATATCTTTCGCCCGTAGTGCAAAGATGAACTGTTGTTGAATATCTTTGGCCTGTAGTTCAAAGATGGTCTGTTGATGAATATCTTTGGCATGTAGTGCAAAGATGAACTGTTGTTGAATATCTTTGGCCGTAGTGCAAAGATGGATTTATTTGTATGATTATGAACAGGAACTGTGATTTGGTATAACCATGATCTTTGATGTTTCAGGTAAAGACAGGTGATGAAAATATTCTTCGTCCTGAGTGCGAAGAAAAATTTAGAATCACAATTATGATTATGAGTTATTCATATGATTGTGGAAAGGAACTGTTGAGTGATGTTACAGGAATAAAACATTGTTGGTAGATTTTTAACATGGAGAAAATAATAGACTTAATAGTTTATTTGACTCTTCTAATGGATTGATCGTTCCGCTGCAACTATGGTTGAAATTTTTATTATCTACCATATGTTCTAAATCTCTGATTTATTTCTGATGAAGACTATTGATAATTTATTTATCTTTAGTCATGATATTCTTTACAGAGCTAGTTGTGCTCACCCTTTTGCTTCACAATTTCTTTCAGGTAATAAGAGTGTAGCTGGGTCGAGCGAGGGTAACGGGAAAATAGAACGGTGGTCTCTAGCTGTGGAGTTCTCCCTAAGCAGTATAGAAAGGTTCATTTAGTAGTTATATTTGGTGAATCCAATAGGGTGAGGCGAACTCAACGTTGGAAGGGTGTTTTGCCACTACCATACAAGATGTCTAATGACATACAACCTCGTATCATCATAAGACAGTATTGTGCTCATCCACTTATTGAGTATCTTTACGAGCACTACTTATATAATCTTGGTGTTTGTTTGAAGTATAATTTTCAATTAGAGACAGTGGAGATAATGATATGTCAAGAGAAGGCTCACCATTGGGAAGAATATGATAGTAATCTTCTCGTTTTTCTTTGGGGTATATTGGGTCAACCAAGGATAATTCTGTGACCATATGATATCTATCACAACCTAGAAGAATGGCGTCCCATGTACAAAGGTTTCCTTGAGCACTTCCCAAATATTCTAATTTCTAAAATAGTTTTTGACTATACCTTTATGTAAGGTGTTATTGTGAGGTGTTGTCCACGGTTGGGACATGAGTCACATTTGGTATATATTTGTATCCAAACTCACAGCATATATGTTGTTGTATTTTGCACGACAATTGTTGTAATAAAGTTGTAGTTATTTTCTGTACCATGTATTTGGCGACTCAGAATAGGTTGGATGGAATGGACCTATTTTGGGGTTGTCACAGTTGGTATCAGAGCTATAAGTAAAGAGCCCCGAGCCTCTCGCTGGTGACTTCCTGTTGATGGGGGATGCACCGAAGCCAGACTCTCCGTAGGGGACGCCGTTCTGCGGTGGCAAACTGATAGGTATCAATGTAAGGTGCTGACATAGGTTGGTATCAGAGCCATAAGTAAAGAGCCCCGAGCCTCTATCTGGTGACATCCTGATGATGGGGAATGCACCGAAGCCAGACTCTCCGTAGGAGATGTCGTTCTGCGGTGGCAAGCTGATAGGTACCTTTGTGAGGTGCTGACACATGATGGTGTCCAATGTCACAGTTGGTATCAGAGCTTAGGGATATGGTCTCTGGCGGAGATCGGGGAATATAACTAGGAGGGGAGAGATGAGTAAATCCTACGCTAGTGTGTCCTACCTAAGCTTATTTGTTGGTCAGTCATAATATCGGGATATTATGTGATATGTTAATTTGTTCAATTAACCCTTGTTTTGAAGCTGTATTCTAGAATGATATTTGAGATACAGGAGATGAGCAATGGAGAAATTATAATGACAGGGAAGATGGAATCTGAAATGAGAGGAAGGTATTCTCAACTCTTTGAAATATCAGGTACGTAAATTTCGGGGACGAAATTTCATAAGAAGGGGAGATTGTAAGACCCCGAATTTTATGAAATAAAAGTATTCAATTTTTTCTTATAATTACAATTCAGTAAATGGTTAAATTGATAAAAAGTTAAAGTTAAGGGTGATATATGAAATTTTTTTTCAAAATACACAAGTGATTATAAAATATTCATTGTTGTCGGGGAATATTCGTTTGGTCGTAGAATATTATTTCTGTCGGGGAATATTCGTACGACGGCGCAGACATTTGTGGGCCCCATAATAGAATAACTGTCGGATGAAGATAACGACAAAAATTGAGTTTTTATAATTAACGGCGTAGTTGTTACCGTTAACACTGTTGGAATACCCGGTGGTTAAAATACAGTAATACACGTAGTTGCACAGTAGCACACGGTATTGCACATTATTTTTTTTTAATTATTGATTCGTACGTGAGAAGGCACTACTCAATAACTGTTACAGTAATTTCTGTTCAATATTTTATTTTATTGAATCAATAATTACTGCATTGATATTTTATATTATTTTTGTTTCAATAATTGTCACTGCACAGTATTTTCCATTATCAGATCAATAATTCATATTATTTAAATAATATTATTAGATAACATTATTGGCAATGTCTAGAAAGTTCTGTCTAAAGAGAGGTTTGGTCATCTAATTGCGCGCTAGTAAGGAGAAATCCTTATTGGAAAGCCCCCTCTTTCCTGGGAACGGCCTGGTTGTCATAAATGTGATTCTATAATATTATTTGTGAATAATTAATTATTGATTCATATGATAAGGAAATATTTATTTTATGTGGATATAAATGAGAGATATATTTTTGTGGTTAAAAATGAAGGATTTAATGTTGAGGTGTTTTATCTGTATTTTGTCGGAACGGAGGTATTGAAAATCAAATTAGGGTTTTTAAGATATTTTGCGAGGGTTATAATTTTTAATCCGACCGTTGGATCGTAGTAATTTTTGGATATGTTATACATATATAAGTTGAGTATATGTCCACAAATTTGAACCGTTAAAAATGAACGTATGATTTATTATGAATTTTACGAGATGACTGGTTCAGAAATTATTAAAGTTTCGGAATTTATCATTTTGGTAGAAAATTCTAGAATTGGTGGGCCCCACTCTTGGTTGATGAAGAAATGTGCTGAGATTTTTATTCAAATGTGGTGGGTGGAAATAGTAGCAGGTAAAGCCATCGGGTTGCAGGTTAAGTCTGCTTCGGCGTGCTAATATTTTCCTATAAATAGAGGGCTAAGTTAGAATTGAAAATCACACCAGAAACATAAGCTTTCTCTCTTTCTCTCTCTATATTATGAAGCATATTTTGTGAGTATTTAGATACTTTGAGAGTTGCTAATCAGTGCAAGTTTCCTTCGGCTTTGCATTCCAGTCAGAAATACTGCACTTTTGAGATAAGGGATAGTAAGGGATATTAAGGAATGTTATATTCTTCATAATGATGTTATTGTTTCAATATCATTATACTGAAATATTGGTATGGATTTTATTGTGGAATTTCTATCTTTTGTGTCGGGGTTACTATTCATGAGTTACTATTCACGATTTACTATTCATGAGTTACGAATATTACTCTTGAGATTAAAACTATATGTTGATCATATTATTTTTATTATCATATATAACATTTTTATAACCCTGATGTTGAAATTCTCTTTCACTGGAGTGTAAAGATGGGTAGATTATTGGTATGATCATGACTAGGGTTCTCTTTGGCCTGTAGTGCAAAGTTGAATTGTGACTGGTATGATCATGACCATTGAATTTATAATTGAATATCTTAAGCTTAAGTGCAAAGGTGAATTGATCAACATGGTTATAATTATTGTTTATATAAATTCTGAAATGATTATATATTTATTTGAGATATGAATATATTTGGCCTGTAGTGCAAATATGAATTGTTGCTGAATATCTTTGACCCGTAGTGCAAAGATGAACTGTTGTTGAATATCTTTGGCATGTAGTTCAAAGATGGTCTGTTGATGAATATCTTTGGCCTGTAGTGCAAAGATGAACTGTTGTTGAATATCTTTGGTCGTAGTGCAAAGATGGATTTATTAGTATGATTATGAATATGAACTGTGATTTGGTATAACTATGATCTTTGATGTTTCAGGTAAAGACAGGTGATGAAAATATTCTTCGTCCTGGGTGCGAAGAAAAATTTAGAATCACAATTATGATTATGAGTTATTCATATGATTGTGGAAAGGAACTGTTGAGTGATGTTACATGGATAAAACATTGTTGGTGGATTTTTAACATGGAGAAAATAATAAACTTAATAGTTTATTTGACTCTTCTAATGGATTGATCGTTCCGCTGCAACTATGGTTGAAATTTTTATTATCTACCATATGTTCTAAATCTCTGATTTATTTCTGATGAAGACTATTGATAATTTATTTATCTTTAGTCATGATATTCTTTACAGAGCTAGTTGTGCTCACCCTTTTGCTTCACAATTTCTTTCAGGTAATAAGAGTGTAGCTGGGTCGAGCGAGGGTAACGGGAAAATAGAACGGTGGTCTCTAGCTGTGGAGTTCTCCCTAAGCAGTATAGAAAGGTTCATTTAGTAGTTATATTTGGTGAATCCAATAGGGTGAGGCGAACTCAACGTTGGAAGGGTGTTTTGCCACTACCATACAAGATGTCTAATGACATACAACCTCATATCATCATAAGACAGGATTGTGCTCATCCACTTATTGAGTATCTTTACGAGCACTACTTATATAATCTTGGTGTTTGTTTGAAGTATAATTTTCAATTAGAGACAGTGGAGATAATGATATGTCAAGAGAAGGCTCACCATTGGGAAGAATATGATAGTAATCTTCTCGTTTTTCTTTGGGGTATATTGGGTCAACCAAGGATAATTCTGTGACCATATGATATCTATCACAACCTAGAAGAATGGCGTCCCATGTACAAAGGTTTCCTTGAGTACTTCCCAAATATTCTAATTTCTAAAATAGTTTTTGACTATACCTTTATGTAAGGTGTTATTGTGAGGTGTTGTCCACGGTTGGGACATGAGTCACATTTGGTATATATTTGTATCCAAACTCACAGCATATATGTTGTTGTATTTTGCACGACAATTGTTGTAATAAAGTTGTAGTTATTTTCTGTACCATGTATTTGACGACTCAGAATAGGTTGGATGGAATGGACCTATTTTGGGGTTGTCACATAGAAGGACAAGGTAGGCTTGTGTGATGGTGTGTACATGGATGCAGATACTTCAGCTAGAAATGAACTACAAAAGGACGCTAGTTATGAAACTGAGCAAGTAAGATAATCCATGGGTAAACAGTTGAAGAAGTCTTTCTTCAACTGTTTTTTACAAGATAACTGGTTTACCAACTTGAGATGATTGCGCTTGATAGTGAACACAACTTCTATAAAATTAAATCAGAATTTGTAATGTTAGTTTGTCATACCAAATACTACAAGGAAATAAAAGGAATAACCTATACAAAAGCTCAAACAATCTGGAAATCAAAAGATAGCTCTATCTGACCCAAACTTTTTCCTTCTTCTTGAAGTATTGCTGCTGATGCTCGTGGGTAGCAACACCAACCAGTAATTCACACCATTTTTGCGTGAGTGATCAAAGAGCAGCCCAACCATATATACATATAAACATTATCTCTAAGCAAATAAGCATAAGATAATCCACAAACACACACCAACATTAAGAGGACAAAGACAGAATGTAACATAGAAAAATATAGAAGGAAAATGTACCTGTAAATTGCCACTGTTACACTGAACAACGTGTGGGCAATTAGGTTTAAGTAAAATGAGCTTCTCCAGTCCACACCTACTGTATTCTCATCTACTAAGTTATTCAACTGGTGGACAAGAACATAAGATAGAAGTTATATTTTGTACAGTTAACACTCATGTAGTTTCAGTAAATAATCTCAATTTCAAAGTGAAATAGTTTATACCAAAGTGATAGTTATTATTTAATGTTTCGATATTAGAGATGGAACCAATGGTAAGTCCAAGTATCTTCCCAACAGTGCAATCACTAGAAAAGATAGATAAATCTTCCCAAAAACTATACTGGTCAACTAATCATTATCAACCAATTGATCAAATACAAATAGCAAATCTCTTTCAACAAGAAATTGACACTGAAACAATTGCGAGATCTTAACGAATGGGAAGACCTACAGTATAAAATATTGCTCCTCATTATTGCTTGCAAGTAGATATTTCTTACAGAGAATCCATTAGAATCACATGTGGTAATATACTTTTAAAGTTAGTGAATCTCTTAATTATTTAAACAACGTTAATTGATCAATAAAAAGACTTTCGGAGGTTAAGCATGCTTGAGCAAACACAAGAGCTTATTTGGTCACAAAAGCAGGTAATCTGGCTTCAACAGAAAGCCTAAAAAATATAGCTCTGACCACTAGTAGAGCTCAAAGTTTTTAAGAATAGATGGGAGTAATTTCACTTCCACAGAAAGTGTTTTACTTGTAAAAACTATATATGAAAATGATATTCCTTCAAGCCAAGACAAACATTGAAATTATAAAATTCAAAGAAATTAACTTAATCTTCTTAATTTTAAATTTGGAGATCAAAATCTGGTTATCAAATGATAAGGGAAGAGTGAGAGTTGGAACCTGAGCAGCCCATTCAATGACGGGAGAAATCAAACGACAAGGACAGCACCACGTGGCGACAAATTCAACCAGAACTGGACGATCGAACTTCAATACAACGTCGGAGAACTGATTCTTGTTTATCTTAGAAACGCCACCGCAAGTAATCGCCGATTTGCGAGAAGAATAGCTTCGAAAATCAAAACCTAAGAAGTTTCTTGGACTCTGCGGAGGACAAACAAGAGCTTCTTCTTCATCTTACTCGTAGGCATAGCAGAAAACGATGAAGTCCATATGTTGGTACTGACGGAATACGTAACAGTACCCAACATATTACAGGGAGAAACAAACATTTTTGGCCAAAACAGACACAAAGTCAGTATTTCTAACAAACAATTAAAGAAATATACCAAAGCAATTTATCAAAGTGGGTTTCCCCAATTACCTTACTAAAACCAAAATCTGAAGCAAATTAAGAGAAATTCTACTCCTCAGTACTGAATACAAAGAAAGAGTGGTATAGAGGAGAGATGGATTTTCTCTTTACAGGCTCAGAATAAAGGAAAGTGTGTACAGTGGGGTTTTTGAAAATTTTTTGGACTGCATGTAGCGAATGTGAGTGTGATGCCCCCAAAATAGGTATACATCACTCATCTTGAGTCGCCAAATACATGGTACAAAAATTAAATACAACTTAATAATACAACTGTCGTGTAAAATACGACAAAGCATAAACTGAGAGTTTTAAAACGAATATTGTCTTCTAGATAGTATTCAACTCAAATGGTGTCCTTAATACAATTATTATCACACTATTTCATAGAATAGTGAGGACTACTAATGCTATCATTTGGGCCGTCACTCCGTTCTCCGACTAGTCCCAGCTACGTTCTAATTTCCTGAAGAGGACAATGAAAGCAAAAGGGTGAGCTCAACTAGCCCAGTAAGAAATATTATGACTAAGATAATGCAGAATAATTTATCGTTAGCCTTCAACAGTGTTAAACTGATAAAATATAACAAACATCAAGTTTAACTACAGCGGAACAAGCAATCCATTAGAAGAGTCAAGTAGAGAATAAAATCTACTATCTTCTATGATTTAAAAGGTTTTTCATCACTTTTATCGCTGAGACTCAGCTTAATAAATAATTCACATCATCCATGCACTACGGCCAAGGATATTCATTAGTATCACGACCACAAATTATCCATGCACTACGGGCCAAGGACATTCGTGTATTCATCAATGGTCATGATCATGCCAACAACTGTCCACCAATGCACTACGGGCCAATGAGGACTTTTACCACATTATTTGTAACATTACGGTCATGATTATACCGAATGATCCCTGGTTATAATCACACCAAGTCCATCTAAGCACTACAGGCCACATATGACTTTCAACAGAATATAAACATGATGATGATGACAATGATATAAGAATTAAATAAAACAAGTTCAAGGATAAAATTTTAAAGATTTATAATTTAATTTATCCAGAAATCAATGACGTCCAAATTGTCAACATGATACTGCTTTGTGGAGTAAAATTCAAGAATAATATTGTACCAAAAATAATTTGGACCGAAAACGAATCAATTTTTATCATGAATAGTACCCCGGGTGAATAGTACTCAAGTGAATAGTACCCCATGAATAGTACTTCAGGAATAGTAACCCCGTGAATAGTACTCTGAAATGAAAAAGATAAAAACTTATCAAGAATGCTTAGAACAATATTTTCATGAAAAGATACTGCATAAAGCGCAAATATCAAGGATATTCTACTAATTTCATGGAGTATAGAAGCCAAAATTTTAACAAAATGAGTATAGAATTCGAAATCTGAAACGAAGTAATATTACTTACATACTACAGAGTGTGGAAGAAAATATTATTTTAAGCGAATATTGAACAAAAATAACATTCCTTACCTTGAAAAGAAGAGTATTCCAACTGGTATAGCGGGGATATTCTTGAAGAAAACTTTCACTGTTTTCTACGCTCAAAGCTTTTTAAAACTCTAAAGAAATATGCTCAAGATTATAGAAGAAGAATTCTCTGATTCTGGTGTGATTTTCAATTCTAACTTAAACGCCTATTTATAGGAAAATCCTAGAACGACATAGGAGACTAAAATAATAAAATAATATTATTTTGTTTTCTCATCTTCCACGCACACTTTGTTAAAAAATCTAGCATGTCATTTCTGAAAAAAATAGCAGCCCACATGTTTTTTAAAAAAACAAAAGTGGATCCCACCCAATTTTTAATAAAAATATTTTAATTTTTGAAACTTCAAAAATTCATAATAAATAGCTCTTTTATCAAAAAAATTTGAATCTCATGTTCTTTCCATAGGAAATTTAATTCTCTACAACTTTCTAGAAGAAAGTTTTTCCAAATTCCAAACAGAAAATGCCCGAAATTCACATACGGACGATTTTTAATACCTTCAAAAATTCATAACTAATCATACGTTAATTTTTAACGGTTCAAAATTTGTGGACATATACTCAACTTATATATGTATAACATATCCAAAAATCACAATAATCCAACGGTCGGATTAAAATTATAACTCACGTAATAGAGTTTTAAGAACACTGCTTTGATTTTTTTAATACCTCCATTCCGATAAAATACTGATAAAATACCTCAAAATTAAATCCTTCATTTATAACCACATAAAATAAATATTTTTCTATCCATCATTTATGTCCACATAAAATAAATATTTCTTTATCATATAAATCAATAATTAATTATTCACAAATAATATTACAGAATCACAATAATGACAACCAGGCCGTTCCTAGGAAAGAGGAGACTTTTCAATAAGGGTTTTTCCTTAATGACACGTAATTAGGTGACCAAATCTCTCCTTGACAGAACTTTCTAGACATTGTCAATAATGCTATTTAATAATATTATTCAAATAATATGAATTATTGATTTGATCATGGGAAATACTGTGCAGTGACAATTATTGAAACAACAATAATATAAAATATCAACGCAGTAATTATTGAAATAATAAAATAAAATATTGAACAATAATTACTGTAACAATTATTGAGTAGTGCCTTCTTACGTAAGAATCAATAATTCAACAATACTGTGCAATACCGTGTGCTACTGTGCTACAATGTGTATTACTGTAATTTAACCACCAGGTATTCCAACAGTGCTAACGGTAACGATTACGCCGTTATTTATAAAAACTCAAATTTGTCATTTTCTTCATCCGATAGTTATTCTGTTATGGGGACCACAAATAGATGTGCTGTCGTACGAATATTCCCCGACAGAAAGAATATTCCACGACCAAACAAATATTCCCCGATAACATGAATATTTTATAACCACTTGCTTATTTTGTAAAATATATAAATATTACCCATAACTATAACATTATATCAAATTTACTCCTTAATATTCAAAAATAATATTTATAAAAAATTCATCTTTATTCATAAAAGTTAGGGTCTTACAACCTCCCCTTCTTATGAAATTTTGCCTTCGAAATTAGAGTACGTACCTGGTATGTCGAAGAGGTAAGGATACCTTGATTTCATTTTAGATTCTAATTCCCAGGTCATTTCCTCAACATCGTGGTTTCTCCACAAAACTTTGACTTGAGGTATAACCTTGGAGCGTAAAATATGATCCTTCTTATCCAAGATTTTAACAAGAACCTCTTCGTACGTTAAATCTTCCGCTATTTCGTCCGGTTCTAACTTAATAATGTGGTTTGGGTCTTCCACATATTTACGTAACATGGATATGTAAAAAATATTATGAACACGAGACATACTTGGCGCTAAGGTGAGTCTATAGGCCACAGTTCCTACTCATTTGAGGATTAAAAATGGGCCAATGAATCGAGGATTGAGCTTTCCTCTCTTTTTAAATCTCATAACTCCTTTCTATGGAGCAACACGTAACAACACAAGTTCTCTAATATCGAATTCTACGTCCTTTCGATGAAGATCAGCATAACTCTTTTGTCGATCTTGTGAGATTTTTAAACGTTGTCGAATCGTTTGAATCTTTTTCGTAGTCATATTTACCAACTCCGGTCCCAAGAACGTTGCTTCACCCACCTCATCCCAGCATACTAGAGAACGACACTTTCTTCCATACAACGCCTCAAATGGAGCCATGTCAATACTTGCTTGATAACTGTTGTTGTAGGAAAACTCCACTAATGGTAAGAACTTATCCCAACTTCCCTTGAAGTCAAGGACACAGAGTCTTAATAGATCTTCAAGAGTTTGAATAGTCCTCTCTAACTGCCCGTCCGTCTGAGGATGATATGCCGAGATAAATCATAAATCCGTGCCCATAGCTTTCTGCAAACTAACCCAAAATCATGAAGTGAATCTTGGGTCTCGATCAGAAACTATAGATACTGGCATATCATGCAATCTTACAATCTCGTTTATATACATACGAGTAAGACATTCAAGTGTATAAGTTTCTCGTATAGGTAAGAAATGAGCCGACTTGGTCAATCTATCAACAATGACCCAAATCACATCTATTCCTTGAGAAACCTTGGGAAGACCAGTAACGAAATCCATGGTAATGTGCTCCCACTTCCATTCTAGAATTTCAAGTGGTTGTAATGGACCTTTTGGTACTTGATGCTCCGCCTTAACTCGTTGACAAGTTAAACATCTTGAGATAAACTCCGCTATCTCCCTCTTCATATTGCTCCACCAAAATATATGTCGAAGATCATAATACATTTTGGTACTCCCAAGATGGATTATAAACGGTGTGTTGTGCGCCTCCATCATGATTTTATACTTCAAGTCAGAATCGTTAGGAACACAAAGTCTGGAGTTGACTCGAAGTATTCCTTCTTCATCGATTCTTGCTTCTGGGATAGCACCTTCTTGTACTTTCTTCCTCATAAGCATCAGCTCCATGTCTGTAGCTTGAGCAGCTTTAACTTTATCGATTAAAGTCGGTTCTACTCGTATATTTGTCATCATCACGTGGGTCCCTAGAGTCTTTAAATATATCTCCATCCTTTGCAAGTCATACAAAATAGGCCTTTGCGTTGATAATATCGCACTTGTACCCGCATATAATCTTTTACTTAATGCGTCAGCTACTACGTTCACTTTTCCAGGATGGTATTGAATAGTATGATCATAATCTTTCAACAGTTCGAGCCAACGTTGTTTCCGTATATTGAGTTCCTTTTTAGTGAAGAAATATTTGAGGCTTTTATGATCCGTAAAGATCTCCACTTTCTCCCCATACAAGTAATGCCTCTAAATTTTAAGTGCGAAGGCAACAACTACCAACTTTAGATCATGAGTAGGATAATTCCTCTCATATTCTTTGAGTTGCCGAGAGACATAGGCTATGATTTTCCCATGTTTTATGAGAACACATCCTAACCCTTTGCCTGAAGCATCATTGTAGATGACAAATCCCTCCGAGCCAGGCGGTATTGTCAGAACAGGTGCTGAAATGAGTCTCCTCTTGAGTTCTTGAAAACTCTTCTCACATTCCACACTCTAATCGAATTTTGTATCTTTTCGAGTCAGCTAAGTTAATGGAGTAGCGATTCGAGAAAACCCTTCTACGAATCTCCGATAATAACCAGCTAAGCCAAGAAAGCTACGTACTTTGGTCACTAATTTAGGTTGCTCCCAGCTTTGAATAGCTTCAATCTTTGCCGGGTCAACAGATATTTCATGACTTGATACTACGTGCCCAAGGAATGCTACTTCCTCAAGCCAGAACTCGCATGTCTTCAACTTGTCATAAAGCTTGTTTTCACAAACCTTTTGGAGTATCAGCCTCAAGTATTGCTCATGATCTTCACGGCTTTTGGAATATATGAGGATGTCATCAATAAAGACGACCAAAAAGTGATCCAAATATTCTTTGAATACTCGGTTCATCATATCCATGAAGGCAGCAGGAGCATTAGTCAATCCAAAAGATATGACTAGGAAATCATAATGCCCGTACCGAGTTCTGAAAGCCGTCTTTGGAATGTCATCGGTTCTAACCTTTAACTAATGATATCTAGAACGAAGATTGATCTTTGAAAAGAATTTAGCGCCTTGCAACTAGTCAAACAGGTCATCAATACGTGGCAATGAGTACCTATTCTTGATGGTGACATGATTTAACTCCCTATAATCGATACAAAGTCGCATACTCCTATCTTTCTTCTTCACGAATAGAACAGGAGCACCCCAAGGAGACATACTAGGACGAATAAAACTGATGTCTAACAATTCCTGCAATTGGGTCTTTAACTCCTGAAATTCAGTAGGAGCCATTCGATATGGGGCTTTAGAAATGGGTTTTGTTTCAGGTTCAAGGTCGATACAAAATTCAATTTCTCGCTCTGGGGGTATGCCAGAAAGTTCTTCAGGGAATACGTCAGGAAATTTATTAACAATAAAAATATCATTCAAAACTGACGTATTTTTGTTTAAATCCGTGACATGAGCTAAGAAAGCTTGACATCCGTTTTTTAATAAATGAATAGCTTTATGGCTTGAGATGACAATGATTGATTTTAATGGTTTGGTTGCTTGAATTTGCATAATAGGTTGGTTAGGAATATGAAAGTTAACAACCTTACGAAAATAATTAATTTTTACATGATGAGTAGTTAACCAATCAATCCCTAAAATTACGTCAAATGCAAGTATTTTCAATGAAATAAGATCGATAGGTAATGTGAGGGTACCGATTTAAACCAAGCAAGACTTATAAACAGTGGATGTAATAAAAGTTTCTCCCAACAGAGCTTCAACAGATAAGTCAAAGTCTAATTTCTCCGGAGTGATCAAATTTAAACATTGAGTGCAAGTAGGAGAAATAAAAGAATGGGTAGAACCGGTATCAAATAAGGTATAGACTTCGTTAGAGTTTATGATAAGCTTACCCGTGATGACCTCGTTCTGGTTTCTTGCTTTCTGGGAGGTCACAGCAAACGCTCTCCCTTGAACTACCGGCTTTGACTTTTCTGGGACGGCCTTTCGTGCCTCCATCCCAGCTGGACTTGTCTTCGGTGCAAGACAAAATCGGGCTAGGTGACCTTCTCTTCCATAATTATAACACGCTTTGGACTGCATCGCGTAGTTTGGACTGATGTGTCCCTCCCCTCCGCATTTGAAGCATATGATAGGTGGTCGTTCTTCTTCCTTAACAACGGGTGCTGGTGCTAAACGTCTTTCCATCATTGTTGAATCTCCTCTTCTTGAAATGTCCACTCTTATTATCTTGGCCATGATTACCACTGAAGTGGTTACCATTTATGGCATGTTGATTCCCTCCACGTTTGTTGTCACTGCTTGGATGACTGCTACCACTGGTATTATTATTTTGTCAGCTGCTCTCTCTTAGTTGGGTTGACTCATTATCACGTTTCAATAACTGAGCCCTATTCACAACATCTGAATACAAGAAAAGTTTGTGAGAGATAAGGTATTGACGAATCTCGGGTTTCAAACCTCTTAGAAACATCTGTGTCATTCTCTCCTCATTATCAACTAAGTGGGACACAAACCGGGATAACTCAGCAAACTTGGCTTCGTACTGTGACACGGTCATGTTGTTTTGCTCCAGTTTAATGAACTCTACCTCTTTCAGGTGACGAATACTTTCGGGAAAGTACTTATCGTTGAACAGTTCTTGGAACTTCTCCCAAGACATCTTCAATGCGGCAGGTTGAGTACGCTTTACAGATTCTTACCAGTAATCTTCTTCTGCCCGCAACATAAAGGTGGCTAAGGGAACCTTTTGCTCCTCGGAGCATCCCAAGACATCAAATATCTTGTTGATCTGATTTATCCATGTATCCGCCTTAAGTGGTTTTGGCCCTCCAAAAAACTTTGGTGGTCCCAGCTCCTTGAACTGTTTAGCAGTGACCGTCCGAGAGTTGCCAGTATTTCCACCAGCATTTCAGATAGAAGTCTCTCTTGCCTGATGTTGCATGAATTGCAGAAAGCCTCTGAACATTCCATCGTTCATCATTTGGTTAGTGTTGTTGTTTGCATGAGGATTGTTGCCTTCCTGATGTACATTATCCTGATTGTTGATCTGTGGAGACTCAACGGTCTCCTGTGCTCCATTGCCATTCTCAACATTCTCAGATGTCATTTTCAAATACTGCCACAAAACAAGGGTTAATTGACATATCACATATTATCCCTATACTCTGACCGACCAATTAAATACCAAATAAACTTAGGTAGATCATACTAGGGAAGGAATTTCCCGTCTCTCCCCTCCTAGTTCTTGTCTCACATCTCAGCCAGGGATCATATCCCTAAGCTCTGATACCAACTGTGACGTTCACAAAATAGGTATACATCACCCATCTTTAGTCGCCAAATACATGGTACAAAAATTAAATACAACTTAATAATACAACTGTCTTGTAAAATACGACAAAGTATAAACTGAGAGTTTAAAAACGAATATTGTCTTCTAGACAGTATTCAACTCAAATGGAGTCCTCAATATAATTATTATCACACTATTTCATAGAATAGTGAGGACTACTAATGCTATCATCTGAACCGTCACTCCGTTCTCCGACTAGTCCCGACTACGTTCTCATTTTCTGAAGAGTACAATGAAAGCAAAAGGGTGAGCTCAACTAGCCAGTAAGAAATATTATGACTAAGATAATGCATAATAATTTATCGTTAGCCTTCAACAGTGTTAAACTGATAAAATATAACAAACATCAAGTTTAACTGCAGCGGAACAAGCAATCAATTAGAAGAGTCAAGTAGAGAATAAAATCTACTATCTTCAATGATTTAAAAGGTTTTTCATCACTTTTATCGCTGAGACTCAGCTTAATAAATAATTCACATCCTCCCTGCACTATGACCAAGGATATTCATTAGTATCACGATCATAAATTATTCGTGCACTACGGGCCAAGGACATTCGTGTATTCATCAATGGTCATGATCATGCCAATAACTGTCCACCAATGTACTACGGGCCAATGAGGACTTTTACTACATTATTTGTAATATTACGGTCATGATTATACCGAATAATCCCTGGTTATAACCATACCAAGTCCATCTATGCACTACAGGCCACAGATGACTTTCAACAGAATATAAACATGAGGATGATGACAATGATATAAGAATTTAATAAAGCAAGTTCAAGGATAAATTTTTAAAGATTTATAATTTAATTTATCCAAAAATCAGTAACGTCCAAATTGTCAACATGATACTGCTTTGTGGAGTAAAATTCAAGAATAATATTGTACCAAAAATAATTTGGACCGAAAATGAATTAATTTTTATCATGAATAGTACCCCAGGTGAATAATACTAGAGTGAATAGTAATTTGGGAATAGTAACTCCGTGAATAGTACTCTGGCATGAAAAAGTTAAAAACTTATCAAGAATGCTCAGAACAATTTTTTAATGAAAAGATACTGGATGAAGCACAAATATCAAAAATATTCTACTAATTTTTTGGAGTATAGATGCCAAAATTTTAACAAAACGAATATAGAATTTGAAATCTGAAACGAAGTAATATTACTTACATACTACAGAGTATGGAAGAAAATATTATTTCAAGCGAATATTGAACAAAAATAACATCTCTTACCTTGAAAAGAAGAGTATTTCAACTGGTATAGCGGGGATATTTTTGAAGAAAACTTTCACTGTTTTCTACGCTCAAAGCTTTTTAAAACTCTAAAGAAATATGCTCAAGATTATAGAAGAAGAATTCTCTGATTCTAGTGTGATTTTCAATTCTAACTTAAGCGTCTATTTATAGAAAAATGCTAGAACGCCATAGAAGACTAAAATAATAAAATAATATTATTTTGTTTTCTCATCTTCCACGCACACTTTGTTGAAAAATCTAGCATGTCATTTCTGAAAAAAATAGCAGCCCGCATATTTTTTTAAAAAACAAAAGTGGGTCCCACCCAATTTTTAATAAAAATATTTTAATTTTCGAAACTTCAACAATTCATAATTAATAGCTCTTTAATCAGAAAAATTCAAATCTCATGTCCTTTCCATAGGAAATTTAATTCTCTACAACTTTGTAGAAGAAAGTTTTTCGAAATTCTAAACAGAAAATGTCCGAAATTCACATACGGACGATTTTTAATACCTTCAAAAATTCATAACAAATCATACGTTAATTTTTAACGGTTCAAAATTTGTGAACATATACTCAACTCAACTTATATATGTATAACATATCCAAAAATCACAATGATCCAACGGTCGAATTAAAATTATAACTCACGCAATAGAGCTTTAAGAACACTGCTTTGATTTTTTTAATACCTCCATTCCGACAAAATACTGATAAAATACCTCAAAATTAAATCCTTCATTTATAACCACATAAAATAAATATTTTCCTATCCATCATTTATGTTCACATAAAATAAATATTTCCTTATCATATAAATCAATAATTAATTATTCACAAATAATATTACAGAATCACAATAATGACAACCAGGTCGTTCCTAGGAAAGAGGGGGCTTTTTAATAAGGATTTTTCCTTAATGGCCGCAATTAGGTGACCAAACCTCTCCTTGACAGAACTTTCTAGACATTACCAATAATGCTATCTAATAATATTATTCAAATAATATGAATTATTGATCTGATAATGGAAAATACTGTGCAGTGACAATTATTGAAACAACAATAATATAAAATATCAACGCAGCAATTATTGAACCAATAAAATAAAATATTAAACAGTAATTACTGTAACAATTATTGAGTAGTGCCTTCTTACGTAAGAATCAATAATTCAACAATACTGTGCAATATTGTGTGCTACTGTGTAACAACGCGTATTATTGTATTTTAACCACCAGATATTCTAATAGTGCTAACGGTAATGATTACGTCATTATTTATAAAAATACAAATTTATCGTTTTCCTCATCTGACAGTTATTCTGTTATGGGGCCCACAAATGACTGCGCCGTTGTACGAATATTCTCCGACAGAAAGAATATTCCACGATCAAACGAATATTCCCCGACAACATAAATATTTTATAACCACTTGCTTATTTTGCAAAAATTTATAAATATTACACATAACTATAACATTATATCAAATTTACTCCTTAAAATTCAAAAATAATATTTATAGAAAATTCATCTTTATTCATAAAAGTTGGGGTCTTACAGTGAGTGATCGGTGGCTTAGGGTTTGAGGATTTTGAAAATGAGAAGGGAACAAAGGAAACCAATTTTTTTTTCTTTCCCGACTATCAGGCCTCTGTGTTTTTTAAAGAAGGGTTTGAGAATTTTTGAAAAGAGGATTTTGCTCCGTGTTTTTTACATACATAACATTTTTTTTTAATAAACGTTATCTATTTAAAACCAAAAATTGCCCTTATAAATACATAACATTTTTTCATATGTATATACAACGTTTTGTTAAAAAACGTTATAAAAACAATACTAGAACGTTTTTTTTATAAAAACGTCATGTAACGCCCCCAAAACAGGTCCATTCCATCCAACCCATTTTGAGTCGTCAAATACATGGTACAGATAACAACTACAACTTTATTATAACAATTGTCGTGCAAAATACAACAACACATATGCTATGAGTTTGGGTACAAATATATACCAACTGTGACTCATGTCCCAACCTTGGATAGCACGTCACAATGACACCTTACATAAAGGTATAGTCAAAAACTGTTTTAAAAATTAGAATATTTGGGAAGTGCTCAAGGAAACCCTCATACATGGGAGGCCATGCTTCTAGGTTATGATAGACATCATATGGCCACAGAATTATCCTTGGTTGACCTAATAGACCCCAAAGAAAAATGAGAAGATTACTATCATATTCTTCCCAATGGCGAGTCTTCTCTTGACATATCATTATCTCCACTGTCTCTAATTGAGAATTATACTTCAACCAAACTCCAAGATCATATAGGTAGTGCTTGTAGATATACTCAACAAGTGGATGTGCACAACCATGTCTTATGATGACACGAGGTTGTGTGTCGTTAGACATCTTGTATGATAGTGGCAAAACACCCTTCCAACGTTGGGTTCGCTTCACCCTAGATGATTCACCAAATATAACTACTAAATGATGACCACCGTTCTATTCCCCTGTTACCCCCGCTCGACCCAGCTACACTCTTATTACCTGAAAGGAATTGTGAAACAGAAAGGTGAGCACAACTAGCCTAGTAAAGAATATCATGACTAAAGATAATTAAATTATCAATAGCATTCATCAGTAATAAATCAGAGATTTAGAACATATGGTAGATGATAAAACTTTTCAACCATAGTTGCAGCGGAACGAGCAATCCATTAGAAGAGTCAAATAGACTATAAAGTCTATTATCTTCTCCATTTTAAAAATCCACCAACAATGTTTTATCCCTGTAACATCAATCAACAATTCTGGTCCACAATCATATGAATAACTCATAATCATAATTGTAGTTCTAAATTCCTCTTCTCATCCAGGACGAAGATAATTTTCATCACCTATCTTTACCTGAAACATCAAAGATCATGGTTACACCAAATCACATTTCTTGTTCATAATCATACTAATAACTTCATCTTTGTACTACGGCCAAAGATATTCATTTGTATCACCAGTTGGTCATGTTCATCTCAACACATGTTCATCTTTGCACTACTGGCCAAAGATATTCAACAACATGTCATCTTTGCACTACGGGCCAAAGATATTCATCAACAATTCATCTTTGCACTACAGGCCAAAGATATTCATCAACAATTCATCTTTACACTACAGGCCAAAGATATTCCTCAACAGTTCATATTTGCACTACAGGCCAAATATATTATTATCTCAAAGAATATATAATCATTTCAGAATTTATATAACCAATAATTATAACCATGTTAATCAATTCACCTTTGCACTTAAGCTAAAGATATTCAATAACAATTCATCTTTGCACTATAGGCCAAAGATATTCAATAACTGTTCATCTTTGCACTACGGCCAAAGATATTCCTTAACAGTTCATCTTTGCACTATAGGCCAAAGATATTCAATAACTGTTCATCTTTACACTCAAGTAAAAGAGAAATTCAACATCAGGGTCATAAAAATGTTATATATGATAATAAAAATAATATAATCAATAGATAGTTTTAATCTCAAGAGTAATATTCATAAATCAACTATAATTTGGTTAGAAAAAGAAACCAATTTTGTCATGAATAGTAACTCGTGAATAGTAACCCATGAATAGTAACTCATGAATAGTAACTCATGAATAGTAACTCGTGAATAGTAACTCGTGAATAGTAACTCATGAATAATAACTCGTAAATAGTAACTCATGAATAGTAACTCGTGAATAGTAACTCATGAATAGTAACTCATGAATAGTAACCCCGACATGAAAAGTTCCAAATTTGATAAAAAGTTCAGATCAATACTTCGGCATAATGATATTGAAGAAAGTAATATCATTTAAGAAGAAATAACATCCCTTACTATCACTTACTATCCCTTACAATCCCTTACGACAATATCCCTTACCTCAAAAGAGCAGTACTCCTGACTGGAATAACGCTGAACGAACTTGCACCGTATAGCAACACTCAAGATATCAAAATACTCACAAGAATACACTCGATAATATAGAGAGACAAATAGAGAGAAAACTTCAGTTTCTGGTGTGATTTTCAATTCTAACCTAAGCACCCTATTTATAGGAAATTGCTTAGAACACCAAAGTAGAAAATTGAATATAATAATATATTTATAACCAAATTTTCCTTAGCCCACCACATCAAAAACATATTTTTCACACAAATGCACCAAAAATGCAAAACATGTTTTAAACAATTTTTGTAACAAAAAATCAATTCAGACTCAATAATTCGGAACTTTAATAATTCGTAATAAATAGCCCTTTTATCAGAAAATTCGAATCTCGCGATTTTTTATAGGAAATTCAATTCTCTACAACTTTGCAGAAGAAAGTTTTTCTAAATTCCAAACAGAAATTGACCGAAATCCATAAACGGACGATTTTACAGTCAATAATAAATTTTCGGTCAAGAATTGTGTCCACCAACACACAAAACATGTGTTAATCATTTAATCCAACAAAAATACTCTTCCTCCTCATTTATTCATATATCCCACATTCATTGTAAAAATATCACCATTAATATATTATTAAAATAATATATTTAAATGAATTATTTTATCAGAAAAAGATAAAGTATTAATTTTCAACAATTGTCACATTAAAATTTTCTCCATCTATATCTACATAAAATTAATATTTTCCTCATCATATAAATTAATAATTAATTATACACAAATAATATTACAGAACCACAGTACTGGCAACCAGGTCGTTCCCAGGAAAGAGGGGGTTTTCCAATAAGGATCTCTTCCTTACTGGCGCGCAATTAGATGACCAAACCTCTCCTTAGACAGAACTTTCTAGACATTGCCAATAATGTTATCTAATAATATTATTCAGATAATATGAATTATTGCTCCGATAATAGAAAATACTATGTAGTGACAATTATTAAAACAACAGTAATATAAAATATCAACGCAGCAATTATTGAATCAATAAAATAAAATACTGAACAGTAATTACTGTAACAATTATTGAGTAATGCCTTCTTACGTAAAAATCAATAATTAGTGCAATACCGTGTGCTACTGTGCAACAACGCGCATTATTGTGTTTTAATTACCGGGTATTCCAACAGTGTTAACGGTAACAACTACGCCGTTAATTATAAATAACTTACTCTTGTCGTTTTCTTCATCCAATCGCTTTCCGTTATGGGGCCCACAAAAGACTGCGCCGTCGTACGAATATTCTCCGACAGTAAGAATATTCCACGACCAAGCGAATATTCCCCGACAACAATGAATATTTTATAACCACTTGTGTATTTTGAAAAAAAATTCATATATCACCCTTAACTTTAACATTTATCAATTTAACCATTTACTAAATAGTAATTATAAGAAAAATTGAATACTTTTATTTCATAAAATTCGGGGTCTTACACGTCATCTTTTAAGTGTTGTCTTTTTATGGTTTTGTACTAGTGATTACCCATCTTTCCCCTCCTAGTTCTAGTCTCACATCTTAGCCAAGGATTATATCCCTAAGCTTTGATACCAGCTGTGACGCCCTCAAAATAGGTATACATCGCCCATCTTGGGTCGCCAAATATATGGTACTGAATACAAATACAAACTTAATTATACAACATGAGCTGAGAGTTTTTACACGAATATTGTCTCATAGACAGTATCCAAAATTAAATTCAATCATCATTACATTTATTATCACACTAAATAGTGAGGATTTCTAAAACAACCATCTCGGACCATCACTCCGTTCCCCGACTAGTCCCGGCTACGTTCTCATTTTTTGAAGAGAACAATGAAAGCAAAAGGGTGAGCCCAACTAGCTCAGTAAGAAATATTATGACAAAGATAATGCAGAATAAATTATCGTTAGCCTTCAACAATGTTAAACTGATAAAATACAATAAATATCAAATTTAACTGCAGTAGAACAAGCAATCCATTAGAAGAGTCAAGTAGATCATGATATCTACTATCTTCTATGATTTAAAAAGTTTATCATCAATTTTATCGCCAGGACTCAGCTTAATAAATAAACCACATCATTGAATCATCCCTGCACTACGGGCCAAGGATTTTCATTAATATCACGTCCACGAATTATCCCTGCATTATGGGCCAAGGATATTCGTGCAAGCATCAATGGTCATGATTATACCGAATAATCCCTGGTCATAATCATACCAACAACTGTCCATCAATGCACTACGGGCCAATGAGAACTTTTACCACATCATTTGTAACATTACGGGTCATGATTATACCGAATGATCCCTGGTCATAATCATACCAATCAACAGTTCATCTATGCACGTAAGCCAAAGATGACTTTTATCATAATATAAGCATGAGGATGATGACAATGATATAAACATTAATCAAAAGAAATCAAGGATACATATTAAAGACTTTAAATTTATCCAGAGTTTAAAAATATCTAAATTGTCAACATGATACTACTTTGTGGAGTAAAATTCAAGAATAATATTCATGTAACAAAAATAATTTTGGACAAAAAAGAAATCAATTTTTATCGTGAATAGTACTCGAGTGAATAGTACCCCGGCATGAAAAGTGCCCCGAATACCCGAGTGAATAATATTCAGGTGAATAGTAACCGGGTGAATAATAACTCGTGAATAGTATTCCGACATGAAAAATACCCCGAATACCTGAGTGAATAGTAACTGGGTGAATAGTAACCTATGAATAGTACTCCGGGTGAAAATATTGATATTTAATAAGAAAGTTCAGATCAATATTCTAATGAAACGATACTGGATGAAGCGCAAAACTTCAAGGATATCCCACTAATTTTAGGGATTATAGAGGCAATACTTACCATAGTAAGTTTAGATTTAAGAATATAAAAAGAAATAACATACGAAACTGCAAATGAATTTTCACCTGTCATGCGGTACGTAATTCGCGTAGACAGGTTATTCCGACATATTAAAGGATGAATACGAAAAATAGTATTCCTTATGAATACGAAAGAAATAATATCACTTACCTTAGTAGAAGACTGGATACTGCAATAGTGAAGTAGCAGAATACTCTTCTTCTTGCTCTCTATAGTTTCTCTCTCTATAGTTTCTCTTGTGAGTCTCAGTGAATTGGTTAAAAAGAAAGAAGAATTAAGCTTCTATTTATAGGAGAATGGACTAAATAGTAACTAATTCACAAACGGTCCAAATTGATTTACTATTAGAACGGACTATCCATATTGATTACTATTAAAACCACAACCGACGGTCCAGATTGATTTACTTTTAAAACCACCACCGACGGTCCAGATTGATTTACTATTAAAACCACCACCAACGGTCCAAATTGATTTACTATTAAAACCACCACCGACGGTCCAAATTGATTTACTATTAAAACCACCATCAATGGTCCAGATTGATTTACTATTAAAACCACCATCGATGGTCCAGATTGATTTAAAACCACCACCGACGGTCCATAAAATTAGTAAATCTTCCCATGGAATACTAAGTCAAACTTACAACAAACACCTCATAACAAATCCTTATATTTATATCAAAAAAATTGAATAAATATTTACCACAAATCATTTATCTTTAATAAACACATTTCTAATCTATTAACAGTTATTCATCATTAATATTATAACTCACAATATTTAACAACCAGATCATTCCCAGGAAAGAGAGGGCTTTTCGATAAGGATTTCTCCCTATTGGCACGCAATTAGGTGACCAAACCTCTCCTCGACAGAACTTTCTAGACATCGTCAATATTGCAAATAATAATATGAATAACTTTGTCGTCTCAATTATTGATTTAATAATATAAAATATTATGCAGATGATACTATGATAATAATTGAATCAAATAACGTGAGATACTATGCAGTAATTACTGTAGCAATAATTGAGTATAGCTAAGTGACTTCTTACGTAAGCATCAATAATCAATACCGTGTGCTACTATGTAACCACGTGTATTACTGTATTTTTACCACAGGGTATCTCAACAGTTTAACGGTAAAACTTTCGCCGTTATTTTTATAAAAAGATATTTTTGTCATTTTCTAAGTACGACAATACTTCCATTGTGGGGTCCACCAATGATTGTGCCGTCGTACGAATATTCCTTGTTAAAACGAATATTCCCCGACCAATCGAATATTTTCCGACACAACGAATATCAACTTGCTTACTTTGTAAAATTTTTAAATATCACCCTTAACTTTAACCTTTTATCAACTTAACCATTCATTAAATAGAATAATAATTATAAAAAAATTGGATACTTTCATTTCATATAATTTGGGGTATTACAAAAAGACCAGGAGTGTAACCCAGGTACTGAACAGCACCCCCAGCAAGCCCCTGAAACAACATATGCAATTTTTATTAGCATAATTGTTAGATTTTCTGTGAAAGGCGAGAGAACATATAATTTAAGGGAGAAGGTTCAAAAATGCCCCTAACGTTTACCGCAATGTCTACCGAGCAGCCTATACTTTTTTTGTCCAAAAGTACCCTTAACGTTACACTTTTTGGGTCACCCGTGCCCCTGCCATTAACAGAAGACAAACGGGATTAAAATTAGCTGACGTGACAGAACATGGAAGCTTAAATATAAAACATATTCTAAATAAAATAATATATATCATTTAATCAAAACAAAAAATACTAAAATTCAAAATAAAAAAGCATAACATATTTACATCATTTAATCAAAATACTAAAATTCAAATTATTTTGTTAACTAATCAAAACAACTAATTAAATAAAACAAGTTATATAACATATTTACATCATTTAATCAAAACACTAAAATTCAAAACATAACATATTTACAACAAATACTAATTAAAAAAACTAAAATACTAATTAAAAAAATTCTAAAATACTAAAAAAATCAAATTAAAAAATAATAAACAACAAAAATTCAAATTATTTTGTTAATTAATCAAAACAACAAAAATTTAAATTACATCATTAAAATACTAAAATCATAATACTAAATACTAATTGATATAAAATTTTTAAATTACTAAAATTATAATACTAAATAATATTTTTAAAATTCAAAATACTAAATAATGTTATACAACTAATTGATATAATATTTTTAACGTTAATATTCAAAATACTAAATAACGTTATCAATTTTTTTTGACGCTAATATTTTTAATATTACTAAATAACGTTATCGAAATTAACGTTGAATATTACAAAATTAACGTTAATATTTTTAGTATTTTGAAAATTCAACTAATATTTTTAGTATTTTGATGATTAACGTTAATATTTTTAAAATTCAAAATTCAAAAATTCAACTAATTCAAAATTTCAAAATAATTAATATTAATTCAACTAAAATCATCAAAAATTAATTAATGTTAATATTATTTTACTAAATAACGTTAATTATTTTGAATTAGTTGATTTTTAGAATATTTTTAAAATTTAACTAAATAATATTTTTAAAATTCAACTAATTGCAACATCAAAAAATATTAACGCTTTTTAGCATATCAACTAATATTAAAAAATATTAACGTTTTTTATTATCAAAAAATATTAATAAAATATTAACATTTTTTAATATAAAAAAAATATTAACATTTTTTAATATTTTTAATATCAAAAAATTAACGTTTTAAAAAAAATTTAAAATTTTTTAATATTTTTATATCGAAAAATATGAACCTCATATCAAAAATTTTTAATAGTTTTAAAATATTAACGTTTTTTAATAAAAAAATAATAATAAAAAAATATTAAAAAATATTAACATTTTTTAATATCAAAAAATATTAACGTTTTTTAATATTAGTTGATATGTTAAAAACGTTAATATTTTGATAAGGTTAAAATTAGTATTCCAACACTAGATATGCAATTATTTTGATACTAATTGATAACGTGTTTTGATAAGGTTAAAAATCAATTATATATTAACGTTAAAAATTGATAATGTTATTTAGTAATATTCAAAATTGGTATTTTTTTTTAATTAGTATTTGATGTAAATATGTTATTTTTTAATTTTAGTATTTTGATTAAATGATGTAAATATGTTATACAACTTATTTTATTTAATTAGTTAACAAAATAATTTGAATTTTAGTATTTTGATTAAATGATGTAAATATGTTATGCTTTTTTTATTATGAATTTTAGCATTTTTTGTTTTGATTAAATGATATATTTACATGTGTCAGGGGCATTTTTGAACCTTCTCTCTTTAAGCCTCCATGTGTCAGCCACGTCAGCGAAATTTTAACCCCGTTTGTCTTCTGTTAACGGCAGGGGCACGCACGACCCAAAAATATAACGTAAAAGGTATTTTTGAAAAAAAAAAGTATAGGGTGCTCGATAGACATCGGGGTAAAAGTCAGGAGCATTTTTAAACCTTCTCCCTATAATTTAGTATAACAACTCTACAACCACATCTTTTTGCAGGAAACAGATTCAAGGACAATATAATGTACCAGCTTACATTGGAGAGTGGTCCCTTAACAAAAGAAAAAATGAATTAATAAGTTGAAGAATTTGAGTATACAGAGATAATAGGATGGATCACATGCCAAACATGTACGGGGTTGTATTGAAACTAGATATACTGTTTACTTGAGTCTGCTTAAAGTATTTTTTTCTTTTTCCCTCTTCGTTTTGTTTTCTAAGCATCTCTTTCTTTTTTAATTTTTATCAATAACTTCTCATGGATTTGTATGGGCTATATGATTAGAACAAGTGCATATGCAGACACATATACAAGGCTCTCCTCCATACTTTCAAAAAGATCTTGACATGCTAGATGCGTTGTCTATCCAAAAAATCCAACTATATCATCTTCTCTACCTTCACTCTTTTAATAAACCAACTAAATCAGTGAGAGGATAAGACAAAACTGTCAAACTTATAGCTACTAAACATCAAAAGTAGGTCTAATATCTAGAATTTTGAATCTAGCTTGGGTCTATACTCACTAATGTGTACACTTGTAGATCACAACAGAATATGTTTCCACTTTTTTCAACTATTTTATTTGCTCAACTATTTTTTTAGACAAAAAATTTTTTTATTACAGAAGTGTGGAGGGCAAGAAGTCCTCCCAAAAGAAAATAAATGAGATAACAAACAAAAAACATCCTAACAACAAAAATACTTTATAAATGCATGTAAATTATATTTTGACCTATATTAATTTATCTGGTAATTAGATGTTAACTTTAGAAATTTAATTAATATAAACTAGTTTTTACTGTACAGATACAAAGTAGGAAGAAGGGAGAATGAGTCATGATTTTTCCACATTAGCTACTTGATAAGTGAAGAAAGATACATAAAGTAAAAGTTTGTTATTGTTATGATTAAGAAGTCATTAAAAATAATTAGAAATTCAAGTTCTTATTATCAAAAAGTTAGAAAGTTCATATCATTCCTACTTATTAGGGGGGGGGGGGATTCATAGGCCTCCTATCTTCACGATTGTCACACAACACACATATCACCCAACGTCATTACAACTGCACAACAGCCAAGATTGTTGCTTAAAGCCATGCCACATTACACAATTGAAGTGCCAGACTATTACACTGCTTAAAAGTTTTAATGTACCTAGCATCCACAATATTCCTTTGTCTACAACTTTTCAAAAAGTGAATAGTGAAGTTGCAAATGAGCCTTGAAAGTAACTAGGAAACCACCCGTGCATAAAAATACATGACTGCAAATGTATGTTCACATGCATACGCTTAACCACGTCACAACATGCATTTAAAAGTAGCCATGCCAAATAAGTCAACCAACATTGAAAAGACCATGAAATCAATGTTATACAGAGCCCTCATGTATTTCAATACTAAAATTTAAGCATACATAGGTTTTACAGATAAGGATTTCGAAACACCAGGCTGATTTATTGAACTTGCTACTACATTGATTGAAACGCTTACAAGATAGTGCTAGGTATTGGGGAACTGGGACAAATACACTTCGAACCCACACTCCCTCAAACTTGTCTGATTAATTGAAGAAAGATCACAATGCTAAAAAGAACTACGAAATAAATGTAAATGAAGACTACAATAAATCTTAACTAAGAGATTCACAAAGAGCACCTAGGAGGAATGGAGGATCCTTCCCATAGATTGTTAACCAAGTATAAAATTAAAAAATCATAGAGTTTCCTGATATTGTAATGAAATAACAAAAGTTCAGAGACTGTACCATATAGTGTTAGTAATTTAAACTCATAATGATTGAAAGTATATAACAATAATTTACTTCCATTATCCTTTTGAAGTCTTTTCTTGATTAATACTACATAAACCTTTAAAAATATAACTGTTTTTTAGTCCCTGTTTTTGCTCTTCTTTAGTAGCCATTTAGGTTTTCAAACGCTGAGATTACTAATGATCCACACCATTTAACTCACATGCGAAATGTTTATTGCATTCATCTAAATTAATTGATGAGTAGATCCTTTACCACTGTAGGATTCTGTGAAACCATGATACGACACAAATTAATCAAGTGAAAGAAAGTCCATCCAACAACTAAAAAATGGATTAAAATTTCATAAAGTCAAAGAATTACCTTTATAGCCTTACCATACTAAGAATCACGTATGCCAGGCAAGAGATAGACGTCGAACTAAGAAAGCAACTCCACATAATAACAAGCAAAGCTGCTGAACCGAACCGAACAAATGACCAGAACCCCCGAACAACACAGTCTTTCGAATGAATCAACAAGAAATACAGAACACTACCTAGTCTTGCACATCCACAGAAAACCATCGGCCAATGCCGCTCTATAAAAATCCCAATTTTGTCCCTGAAATAGGAGGCTACAGTTCTCGCAACCAGGTAACAATGCTTCTTTGATTGTAACCATTTCCACCCTTGCTTAAACAACCCAATATCCTTCATCATCACAAATCCTTACAGTTACTCCAAACTACTTAAATTAAACATAAATACTACCCATAAACGATCAATTAGATTCGAAAAAATTCCACATTTCCAGCAATGTGCACTACCCATAATATATACCACTGAATCTGACAAAATTACAACTTCAAAAACTTAAAATCAACTAACAGAAACTTAAAATAAATGCAGATTACAAAAACAAGAAGAAGGAGATAATGATGATCCACAAGCTCCCATCTTCAGTCAGCTAAAGTTAACAGATGAAAATAGTGAAAAACACTAATTTTGCTTCACGTGTAAGCTTCCACAAAAGCAACCCACAAAAATTAAAATACTCCCCTACTTTTGACTAATAATGACAAATTTTATTGAGAAGGAAAAGAACAGTATATGTGTGTGTGTGTGTGTGTGTGTGTGTGTGTGTAAAAATGATCAAACCTGAAGGGATTAAGAGAAATGGTGATAGGAGAGAATGGATGTAAAAGTGTGGTTGTGAGTTTTAAATAGAGAGAAATGGAAAGAGAAGAGGAGAGACTAAGGTTTTGTTTCATAAAATTTAATGTTATGATCTGAAGAAGGAATGTTAAAAATTGTATTTGAATAAAAGAAATATTTATTAATAATTAATTTTTTCAAAATATCTTAATAATAATAATATTTTATCACTTTAACCCTATTTAAGCCAAACTTGCTAAAAATCAACTCCTTAATTTTTGAGTCATCGCAAATAATCATGTTCTCTTTTTTTCTGAGCTTTATCTTTCTACCCTCTTTTCCTTGAAAAATCCTATAAATCCCACCACCCAATTCAATCGACGCCGCCATAAACCACCACCATCAAGAATGGGATCAGGCGGCTTCTAGCCACCGGACGATTTCAACTAAACACGCCATGTGACGCCCCCAAAATAGGTATACATCACCCATTCTGAGTTGTCAAATACATGGTACAGAAACAACTACAACTTTATTAATACAATTGTCGTGCAAAATACGACAACACTTAAACTGTGAGTTTAAATACAAATATTGTCTTCTAGACAATATCCACACTCAAATAAGTCCTCATTACAATTATTGGTACAATATTTTACAAAAATGGTGAGGACTACTAAAATAACTTCCTAGAACCTTCATTCCATACCCCGACTAGTACTTGCTACATTCTCGCCTCCTAAGAAGAAAAATGGAACAAAAAGGAAAAGGGTGAGCTCAACTAGCCCAGTAAAGAATATTATGACTAAGATAATATAGAATAAATTATCGTTAGTCCTCAACAGAGAAAAATTTAATAGAATACAATAGACAACAAATTTTAAATCAAAATTCGCAGCGGAAATAATAATTCATTAGAAGAGTTAAGTAGAGGATGAAATCTACTATCATCTATGATTTTAAAAGTCCATCATCAATATTTTATCCCTGTAACATCAATCAATAAACATCTTGAATCAAATATTCATCTTTGCACTACAGGCCAAAGATATTCATCAGTTGGTCATGTTCATCTCAACACCTGTTCATCTTTGCACTACGGGCCAAAGATATTCATCATAAAATTATTAATCTTTGCACTACAGGCCAAAAATATTCAGTTATATCATCATTTAGGACTGAGGATGATGAAAAATATTTTAAAGAAAACGAATCCAATAAAACAAAAGAATAAATATTAAGGATTCGTATTTCGAGTTTATCCATGTCCAAAAATACCTCATAAATAATCATAGTGGAATAAAATTCAAGAATGATCAAAACATGGATACAATCAAAGCTAGTATCTGTAATAGATATTTTGGACAAAAAATAAAATTTTAAATTTTTTTATGAATAGTGCCGTATACGTGAATAGTGCCGTATACGTGAATAGTAATCCCGACATAAAAAGTTCTAAATTTAATAAAAAGTTCAGATTAATATTTCGGCATAATGATATTGAAAGAAATAATATCATTTATAAAAAAAATTAACATCCCTTACCTCGAAAGAATAGTACTTCTGGCTGGAATACTGAATATAGTGCTGAAAAGAACTTGCACCGTATAACAACACTCAAAGTGTCAAAATACTCACAAGAATACGCTCAATATATCGAGAGAGAAAAGAGAGAGAAGATTTTAGTTTTTTGTGTGATTTTTAATTCTAACCTAAGCACCCTATTTTATAGAAAAATGCTTAGAACACCAAAGTAAAAAATTTAATATAATATTAATATATTATATATAAATTCCTACGCACACATTCTAAGATCTGACTTCAGCCATGCTTGACAACAAATAAGCCCACCAAACATTTTAAAAACATTTTTCTTTTAAAACAAATTTAAAACATTTAAAAAATAATTATTTTGGAGCTTCAGAACTTCAATAATTCATAATAAATACTATTTTTATTAGAAAAATTCAAACCTAACATTCTTTTCATAGGAAATTTCATTATCTACAACTTTGCAAAAGAAAGTTTTTCTAAATTCCAAATAGAAATTGACCGAAATCCATAAACGGGCAATTTTACAAGCTATAATCAAATTTCAGTCAAGAAATGGGGTCCACCGACACACAAAATATGTGTTAATCATTTAATGCAACAAAAATATTCTTCCTCCTCATATACTCATATATCCAACATTCATTGTAAAAATATCACCATTATTATATTATTAAAATATAATAATATATTTAAATGAATTATTTTATCAGAAAAAGATAAAATATTAATTTTCAACAATTGTCACATTAAAAATTTTCTCCATCTATATCCACATAAAATCAATATTTTCCTCATCATATAAATTAATAATTAATTATTCACAAATAATATTACAGAATCATAATACTGACAACCAGGCCGTTCCCAGGAAAGAATGAGCTTTCCAATAAGGATTTCTCCTTACTAGCGCACAATTAGATGATCAAACCTCTCATTAGACAGAACTTTCTAGACATTGCCAATAATGTTATCTAATAATATTATTCAGATAATATGAATTATTGCTCCGATAATGAAAAATACTGTGTAGTGACAATTATTGAAATAACAGTAATATAAAATATCAACGTATCAATTATTGAATCAATAAAATAAAATTTTGAACAGTAATTACTGTAACAATTATTAATGAGTAATGCCTTCTTACGTAAGAATCAATAATTGGTGCAATACCGTGTGCTACTGTGTTTTAACCACCGAGTATTTCAACAGTATTAACGGTAATAACAACGTCGTTATTTATAAACAGCTTATTTTTGTCGTTTTCTTCATCCAATCGCTTTTCGTTATGGGGCCCATACAAGACTGCGCCGTCGTACGAATATTCCCCGACAGCAAGAATATTTCACGACCAAACGAATATTCCACGATAACAATGAATATTTTATAACCACTTGCTTATTTGAAATATTTGCGCATTTTACCCATGCTTAACCACATTAATCAAAACAACCCTTACTATTTCAAAATAATAAATAGAGAAAATTCAATTTTATTTATAATAAGTTGGGATCTTACAACCTCCCCTCCTTATGAAATTTCGTCCTCGAAATTGACGTACGTACCTGGTGTTTTGAAAAGGTGAGGATACCTCGCTTTCATTTCTGTTTCCAACTCCCAAGTCATTTCTTCAATAGCATAGTTCCTCCACAAAACTTTGGCTTGTGGTATGACCTTTGTGCGTAGGACATGCTCCTTCTTATCCAAGATCTTGAGAGGTACCTCCTCGTACGTTAAGTCTTCAGCTATCTCATCCGGTTCTAACTCAATAACGTGGTTCGGGTCTTTCACATATTTATGAAGCACCGATATATGAAAAACATTATGAACACGAGACATACTTGGAGGTAACGCGAGTCTATAGGCTACATTTCCTATTCGATCAAGAATCTGAAATGGACCAATAAATCGTGAATTGAGCTTTCCTCTTTTCCCGAATCTTGTAACTCCCTTCCATAGAGCAACTCTCAATAATACATGATCCCCAATACTAAATTCCACGTCCTTTCGATGAAGATCCGCATAACTCTTTTGTCGATCATGTGCCATTTGTATACGTTATCGAATCATTTGGATCTTTTTCGTAGTCATACGTACCAACTCGGGTCCCAACAATGTTGCTTCACCCACCTCATCCCAACATATTGGAGAGCGACACTTTCGTCCATACAATGCTTCGAATGGAGCCACACCTATACTTGCCTGATAACTGTTGTTGTAGGAGAATTCCACCAATGGTAAATACTTATCCCAAGTCCCTTTGATGTCTAGGACACAGAGTCTTAATAGATCTTCAAGATTTTGAATAGTCCTCTCCAATTGTCCGTCCGTTTGAGGATGGTATGCCGAACTAAATCGTAAATTCGTGCCCATAGCTTTTTGCAAGCTAACCCAAAATCTTGAAGTGACTCTTGGGTCACGATTCGAAACTATGGATATTGGCATGTCATGCAATCTCACAATCTCATTTACATACATATGAGCAAGACGTTCAAGGGAATAAGTCTCCCGTATCGGCAAGAAATGAGCAGACTTGGTTAATCTATCAACAATAACCCAAAAAGCATTTATGTCTTGAGAAACCGTGGGAAGACCAGTAACGAAATCTATGGTAATATGTTCACACTTTTATTTCAGAATCTCAAGTGGTTGCAATGGACCCTTAGGCATTTGATGCTCCACCTTTACACGTTGACAAGTTAAACACATCGAGATAAACTTTGCAATCTCTCTCTTCATATTATTCCATCAAAATGTATGTCAAAGATCACGATACATTTTGGTACTTCCAGGATGGATTGCAAATGGTGTATTGTGTGCCTCCATCATGATCTTGTACTTCAAATCAGAATCGTTAGGAGTACAAAGTCTGGAGTGTACTCGAAGTATTCCTTCTTCATCGATTCTTGCCTCTGGAATAACACCTTCTTATACTTTTTTCTTCATACGCATTAGCTCCGGGTCTGTGACTTGAGCAACTTTAACTTTTTTGATTAAAGTTGGTTCTATACGTATACTTGACATCATTGCATGGGTCCCCGGAGTCTTGAATTCTATCTTCATCTTTTGTAAATCACACAAAATAGGCCTTTGTGTTGACAACATTGCACTCGTTCCCGCGTATGAACTTCTGCTCAATGCGTCAGCTACGACGTTCGCTTTTCCAGGATGGTATTGAATGGTATGGCCGTAGTCTTTCAACAGCTCGAGCCAACGTCGTTGCCGCATATTGAGTTTCTTTTGGGTGAAGAAATATTTGAGGCTTTTATGATCTGAATATATCTCCATTTTCTCCCCATATAAATAGTGCCTCCAGATCTTTAGCGCGAAAACGACTGCTGCCAACTCTAGATCATCAGTAGGATAATTCATCTCATACTCTTTAAGTTGTCGCGAGGCATAGGCTATGACTTTCCCACGTTGCATGAGAATACATCCTAACCCTTTGCCTGAAGCATCGCTATAGATAACAAATCCATTCGTACCAGATGCTATTGTCAGAATAGGTGCCGAAATAAGTATCCTCTTGAGCTCTTGGAAACTCTTCTCGCATTCCTCGCTCCATACGAATTTTGTATCCTTCCGAGTCAGCTGAGTTAACGTAGTAGCAATTCGAGAAAACCCTTCCACGAATCTCCGATAATAACCAGCTAAGCCCAAAAAGCTACGTACTTCGGTCACCGACTTCGGTTGCTCCCAAATTTGTATTGCTTTAATCTTTGTCGGATCAATAGATACTCCATGTTTTGACACCACGTGCCCAAGGAATGCTACTTCCTTAAGCCAGAACTCGCATTTCTTTAACTTGGCATATATCTTATTTTCACGAAGCCTTTGGAGTACCAGCTTCAAATGGTGCTCATGATCTTCACGGCTTTTAGAATATATGAGGATGTCATCAATAAAGACAACAACGAACTGATCCAAATAATTCTTGAATACTTGGTTCATCATATCCATGAAAGCCGCAGGAGTATTAGTCAATCCAAAAGACATGACTAAGAATTCATAATGCCCGTACCGAGTTCTGAAGGCAGTCTTTGGAATATCCTCAGTTCTAATCTTCAGCTGATCATATCCAGAACGAAGATCGATCTTTGAAAAGAATTGTGTTCCTTGCAACTGGTCAAACAAGTCATCAATACGAGGTAGCGGATACCTATTCTTGATGGTGACATGGTTCAATTCTAAATAGTCAATACAAAGTCGCATACTCCCGTCTTTCTTCTTTACAAATAAAACAGGAGCACCCCAAGGAGATGTACTAGGACGAATAAAACCGATGTCCAATAACTCTTGTAGTTGGACCTTTAACTCCTGAAGTTCAATAGGAGCCATTCGATATGGGGTTTTAGAAATGAGCTTTGTACCAGGTTCAAGATCAATAAAGAATTCTACTTCACGTTCCGGGGGTAGACCGGGAAGTTCTTCAGGAAATACGTCGGGAAAGTTACTAACAACAGGAATATTATTCAAATCTGACGTGTCTTTATTCAAATCCATAACATGGGCTAAGAAAGCTTGACATCCGTTTTTTAATAAACTAATAGCTTTATGGCTTGATATAACAGTGATTGATTTTAATAGTTTAGTTGCTTGAATTCGAACAACAGGTTGTTTAGGAATATGAAAACTAACAACCTTACGAAAACAATCAATTTTGGTATGATGAGTAGTTAACCAATCAATCCCTAAAATCACATCAAAAGTAAGTATCTTTAAAGAGATAAGGTCAATAGGTAATGTAATGGTGCCAACTTGGATCAAACAAGATTTATAAACAGTGGATGTGATGAAAGTTTCTCCTAATGGAGTTTCCATAGATAGGTCAAAGTCTAATTTCTCCGGAGTCAAATTTAAACGTTGAGAACAAGTAGGAGAGATAAATGAATGGGTAGCACCAGTATCTAGTAAGGTATAAACTTCACAAGAATTTATGATTAGCTTACCCGTGATTACCTCGTTTGGATTCCTCGTATTTTGACCAGTCACGACAAACGCTCTTTTAGGAACCGTTGATTTTGACTTTTCTGGGACAGCCTTTTGAGTCACCGTCCCCGCTGAACTTGGTTTCGCTACCGTACAATCTCGAGCGATATGTCCTTCCTTTCCAAAATTATAGCATACCTTGAACTGTTGTGGACAGTTTGGACTGATATGTCCTTCTTTCTAGCATTTATAGCATATGACCGGTGGTCGTTCTACTCCCTTGGAACCAGTTGCTGCTGGTGCTGACGTCTTCGCATTGTCATTGTTGAATCTCCATTTTTTAAAATCTCCCCCCGACTTACTTCTTCTATTCTCATGGCCATGATTACCACCAGAGTGGTTGCCGCTCTTGTCCGTATTCTTCTTTCTCCGCTGGTTATCGTTGTTCTGATGACTGTTGTCACCGGTATGATCCTAGTTGTGGTCCCTCGGTTGACCGTACTCGTTATCTCGCTCTAATAATTGAGCCCTGTTGATAACATCTGAATAGAGAGAAAATTTATGAGAAATGAGATATTGACGTATGCCGGGTTTCAAATCTCTCAGAAACATCCGCGTCATACGTTCCTCATTCTCTACCAAATGAGGTGCAAACCTAGATAACTCCGCAAACTTTGCCTCGTACTCGGACACCGTCATGTTGTTTTGTTCCAATCTAATAAACTCTACCTCCTTCATATGACGAACACTTTCAGGAAAGTATTTGTCATTGAACAATTTTTGAAATGTCTCCCAAGACATGCTGAGCGCGGCTGGATGCGTACGCTTCACAGATTTCCACCAGTAATCTGCCTCATTACGGAACATAAAAGTGGCGAATAGAACTTTCTGTTCCTCTGTGCATCCCAGGACATCGAATATCTTGGTAATTTGCTTGACCTACGTCTCCGTCTTAATCGGATCCGGCTTTCCCCAGAATTCTGTTGGTCCCAACTCTTTGAACTGCTTGGCTGTGACCAACTGTGCGTTGCCATTGATTCTTCCTATATTTTGAATAGAAGTCTCCTTCGTCTAGTTTTGCATGAACTGCAAAAAGCTTCTAAACATCTCATCGTTCATCGTCTGCTCAGTGATGTTATTTACAGGAGGAACATTGCCAGCCTGTTATACGTTCTCCTCATTAGTGAGCAAAGGTGTCTCCACGGTCTCATTTACTCCACTGTTAACATTCTCAGTCGACATTCTCAAATTCTGCCACAAAACAAGGGTTAATTTAACAAATTAACATATCACATAATATCACTATATTATGATCGACCAACATATAAGCATAGGTAGGACACACTACCGAAGGATTTACTCGTCTCTCCCCTCCTAGTTCTATTCCCCGATCTCCGCCAGAGATCATATTCCTAAGCTCTGATACCAACTGTGACGCCCCCAAAATAGGTATACATCACCCATTCTGAGTTGTCAAATACATGGTACAGAAACAACTACAACTTTATTAATACAATTGTCGTGCAAAATACGACAACACTTAAATTGTGAGTTTAAATACAAATATTGTCTTCTAGACAATATCCACACTCAAATAAGTCCTCATTACAATTATTGGTACAATATTTTACAAAAATGATGAGGACTACTAAAACAACTTCCTAGAACCTTCATTCCATACCCCGACTAGTACTTACTACATTCTCGCCTCCTAAGAAGAAAAATGGAACAAAAAGGAAAAGGGTGAGCTCAATTAGCCCAGTAAAGAATATTATGACTAAGATAATATAGAACAAATTATCGTTAGTCCTCAACAGGGAAAAAATTAATAGAATACAATAGACAACAAATTTTAAATCAAAATTCGCAGCGGAAATAATAATTCATTAGAAGAGTTAAGTAGAGGATGAAATCTACTATCATCTATGAATTTAAAAGTTTATCATCAATATTTTATCCCTGTAACATCAATCAATAAACATCTTGAATCAAATATTCATCTTTGCACTACAGGCCAAAGATATTTATCAGTTGGTCATGTTCATCTCAACACCTGTTCATCTTTGCACTACGGGCCAAAGATATTCATCATAAAACCATTAATCTTTACACTACAGGCCAAAGATATTCAATTATATCATCATTTAAGACTGAGGATGATGAAAAATATTTTAAAGAAAACGAATCCAATGAAACAAAAGAATAAATATTAAGGATTCGTATTTCAGTTTATCCATATCCAAAAATACCTCATAAATAATCATAGTAGAATAAAATTCAAGAATGATCAAAACATGGATACAATCAAAGCTAATATCCATAATAGATATTTTGGACGAAAAACAAAAATTTAAATTTTTCGGTGAATAGTGACGTATTCGTGAATAGTGTCGTATACGTGAATAGTAATTGTGACGCCCCTAAAATAAGTATACATCACATATTCTGAGTTGCCAAATACATGGTACAGAATACAAATACAATCTTTAATATACCACAAGAGAGCTATGAGTTTCAATACAAATATTATCTTCTAGACAATATCCACACTCAGAATAAGTCCTCGTTACATTTATTGTCACACTTTTTAATAGAATAGTGAGGACTACTAATACTATCGTCTGATCCATCACTCCGTTCCCCGACTCGTCCCAGCTATATTCTCATTTCCTGAAGAGAACAGTGAAAGAAAGGGGTGAACTCAACTAGCCCAATAAGAAATATTATGACTAAGATAATGCAAAATAAATTATCATTAGCCTTCAACAGTGTTAAACTGATACAATATAACAAACATCAAGTTTAATTGCAGCGGAACAAACAATCCATTAGAAGAGTCAAGTAGAGAATAGAATCTACTATCTTTTATGATTTTAAAAGTTTTTCATCACTTTTATCGCTGAGACTCAGCTTAATAAATAATCCACATCATCCCTGCACTACGGCCAAGGATATTCATTAGTATCACAAACATAAATAATCCATGCACTACGGGCCAAGGATATTTGTGTATTCATCAATGGTCATAATCATGCCAACAACTGTTCATCAATGCACTACGGGCCAATGAGGACTTTTATCACATCATTTATAACATTACGGTCATGATTACACCGAATAATCCCTAGTTATAATCATACCAAGTCCATCTATGCACTACATGCCACAGATGACTTTCAACAAAATATAAATATGAGGATGATGACAATGATATAAGAATTCAATAAAACAAGTTCAAAAATAAATTAATCCAGGAACCAATAACGTCCAAATTGTCAACATGATACTGCTTTGTGCAGTAAAATTCAAGAATACTCAGAAGAATATTTTCATAAAAAGATACTGGATGAAGCGCAAATATCAAGGATATTCCACTAATTTCATGGAGTATAGAAGTCAAAACTTTAAACAACTGAGTATAATAACGAATGGAATAACAAAAAAATTCACCATGCATGCGGCACTTCGCATAAACAGGTTATTCTAACAGAATAATAAGTAACGGAACCATGTCAGGCAAAATTCGCACCGACAGGATGTTCCAACAGAATAATAAAGACGGAACCAGGTCCGGCGTAAAACGCACAGACAGAATATTCCAACAGAATAATAATAAAGACGGAACCAGGTCTGGCGTAAAACGCACAGACAGGATATTCCAACAGAATAATAATAAAGACGGAATAATAGAATAATGTCACCAAGTATAGGGTAGTTCGCATATACTGGTTATTCCAGTAGAATAATAAAGATTAGAATAACAGAAGTTCTCTTCATGAATACAAAAGAAATAATACCCCTTACAGCTACAACAAATAATATCCCTTACCGTGAAAGAAACTTGATATCGGAATAGTGAAGTAGCAGAATAATTTTCTTCTTTCTCTCTATAGTTTCTCTCTCTAGAGTTTCAGTAAATTCGTAAGAAAATAATGAAGGAATGAGCTTCTATTTATAAAAAAATGGACAGCATAGTAACTAACTCATGAACGGTCTAGATTGATTTACTTTAAACTGACGGTCCATATTTAAAGCAAAATTGTTTAAATAAAATATAATATATTCTATTTATAATCTAATAAAATGAATAACTTTATAAAAAATTTTACTATGCAAATACTATGCAGACACTATGCAAATATTATGCATAATAAAATATAATATATTCTAATTATTGTCTAATAAAACAGATAACTTTATAAAAGTATTCTGTTTTATATAAAAAGATTTTACTATTAGCCTAATAAAACGAATAACTTTATAAAAGTATTCTGTTTTATATAAAAAGTTTTTCTGTTTTATTACGTTAATAATACCAATAAAACAAAACTGAGTGACTTATCACGTTAGCCTCAATAATCAATACCGTGTGCTACTTTACAACCACGCGTATTACTGTACTTTTAACACCGAGTGTTTCAACAGTTAACGATAAAACTTTCGCCGTTATTTTCATAAAATATTTTTGTCGTTTTCTCAATCCGACAATAATTCCGTTGCGGGGTCCACCAATGATTGTGCCGTTGTACGATTATTCCCCGACAAAAATAATATTTCCCGACCAATCGAATATAATACAACAACTTACATACTTTGTAAAATTTATAAATACTACCCACAACTATAACATTATCTCAAATTCACACCATAATATTTAAAAAAATATTTTGAAAAAAAAAATTAAATCTTTATTCATAAAATCTAGGGTTGCACAATCTCTCCTCCTTATGAAATTTCACCCTCGAAATTTACGTACGTACCTGGTATGCCGAATAGATGAGGACACTTCATCAGATTCTAACTCTTGAGGTATAACCTTTGAGTGTTGAATACGTTCCAGGATTTTAACAAGTACATCTTCATACGTTAAATTATCCGCTATCTCGTTCGGTTCTAAATCAATAATGTGGTTCGGGTCGTCCACATATTTACGTAACATCAATACGTTAAAAATGTTATGAACACGCGACATACTTAGCGGTAAAACGAGTCTATAAGACACAGTTCGTACTCGATCGAGGATTTCAAATAGGTCAATTAAATCGAGGGTTGAGATTTCCTTTCTTCATCGATTCTTGCTTCTAGAATAACGCCCTCTTGAATCTTCTTCTTCACATTCATCATCTTTGAGTATGTAGCTTGAGCGGCTTTAACTTTATCGATTAAAGTCGATTCTACTCGTATATTCGCTATCTTCATGTGGGTCTCTAGAGTCTTTTACTCTATCTTCATCATTTGTAAGTTATACGAAATGGGTCTTTGTGTTAACAACATCTCACTCGCGTACAATCTTTTACTCAACGCGTCAGCTACCACGTTCGCACTTACACGATGATATTGAATGGTACGATCGTAATCTTCAACAGCTCGAGCCAACGTCTTTGGCACATAATACGTTCGTTTTAGTTGAAGAAATATTTGAGGCTTTAAGAAATGGGTTTTGTACTGGGGTCAATACAAAATTCGATTTCACGCTCTAGGGGTAGGCTAGGAAGTTTTCAGGAATATATCAGGAAATTTATTAATGATAGAAATATCATTCAAAACTGTGACTCTTATCCAAGACTTGGATAACACGTCACATTGATACCTATCAACTTGTCATCGTCATTCACGACGTCACCTACAGAAAGTTTGGCTTCAGTGCATTCCACACAAGGAAGTCAACAACGAAAGGATCAGGCTCTTTACTTATAGCTTGATATGACAATGATTGACTTTAGTAATTTGATTGCTCGAATTCGCATAACAGGTTGGTTAGGAGTATGAAAACTAACAACCTTACGAAAAGTATGATGAGTAGTTAACCAATCGTTTCCAAAAATCACATCAAATACAAGTATTTTCAAATAAATAAGATCGACAGGTAACGTGAAAGTGTTGATTTGAACAAGATTTATAAATAGTAGAGGTAACGAAGGTTTCTCCCAACTGAGTTTAAACAGATATATCAAAGTCTAACTTCTCCAGAGTTAACTTCAAATATTGAACACAACTAGGTGAAATAAAAGAGTGAGTAGAACCGGTATCCAACACGGTATAGACTTCACAAGAGTTTATGACTAACATACCCGTGATAATTTTATTCAGGTTCCTTGTCACGAAAAAAAAATGCTCTCTCTTAAACTACTAGCTTTGACTTTTCTGGGACGGCCTTTGGTGCCTCCATCTTAGCTGAACTTATCTTCGGTGAACGACAAAATCGGGCTAAGTGACCTTCTCTTCCATAATTATAACATGATTTGGATGGCATCGCGCAGTTTGGACTGATGTGTTCCTCCCCTCCTCATTTGAAGCATATGATAGGTGGTCGTTCTCCTTCCTTAACAACGGGTGCTGGTGCTGACGTCTTTCCATCATTGTTAAATCTCCTCTTCTTGAAATGTCCATTCTTATTGTTTTGACCATGATTACCACCGAAGTGGTTACCATTTCTGGAATGTTGATTCCCTCCATGTTTATTGTCATCGCTTTGATGACTATTATCACCGGTATTATCATTTTGTCGGTTGCTCTCTTTTGGTTGTGTTGACTCGTTATCGCGCTCCACTAACTGAGCCCTATTTACAATATCTGAATACAAACACAGTTTATGAGAAATAAGATATTAACGTATCTCCGGCTTCAAACCTCTTAAAAATATCCGCGTCATTCTCTCTTCATTATCAACCAAGTGGGACGCAAATCGGGATAACTCGGCAAACTTGGCTTCGTACTGTGACACGGTCATGTTATTTTGCTCCAACTTGATAAATTCCACCTCCTTCATATGACGAATACTTTCGGGAAAGTACTTGTCATTGAACAGCTCTTGGAACTTCTCCCAAGACATCTTGAGTGCGTCAGGCTGGGTACGTTTTACAGATTCCCACCAGTGATCTGCCTCTTCACGCAACATAAAGGTGGCAAATGGAACCTTTTGCTCCTCGGAGCATTCCAAGACATCAAATATCTTGGTGATCTGCTTTAACCACGTCTCCGCCTTAAGTAGTTCTGGCTTTTTCAAAAACTCCGGTGGTCCCAGCTTCTTGAATTGCTTAGCGGTGACCAACCGTGGGTTGCCATTGTTTCCTCCTGCATTATGAACAGGAGCCGCCTTCGCCTGATGTTGCATGAATTCTAAAAAACTCCTAAACGTACCGTCGTTCGTCAATTGATCAGTGTTGTTGTTTACATGAGGATTATTGTCTTCCTATTGCACATTGTCTTGATTATTGATCTGTGGAGACTCAACGGTCTCCTGTGCTCCATTGCTTATCTCAACATTTTCAGATGTCATTTTCAAATACTGCAACAAAACAAGGGTTAATTAATATATCACATATTATCCCTATACTCTGACTGACCAATTAAATACTAAATAAACTTAGGTAGGTCATACTAGCGAAAGAATTCCCTCATCTCTCCCCTCCTAGTTCTTGCCTCACATCTCAGCCAGGGATCATATCCTTAAGCTCTGACACCAACTGTGACGCCCCCAAAATAGGTATACATCACCTATTCTGAGTCGCCAAATACATGGTACAGAATACAAATACAATCTTTAATATACTACAAGAGAGCTGTGAGTTTCAATACAAATACTGTCTTCTAGACAATATCCACTCTCAGAATAAGTCCTCATTATATTTATTGTTACACTTTTTAACAGAATAGTGAGGACTACTAATACTATCGTCTGATCCATCACTCCGTTCCCCGACTAGTCTCAGCTATATTCGCATTTTCTGAAGAGAACAGTGAAAGAAAGGGGTGAGCTCAACTAGCCCTGTAAGAAATATTATGACTAAGATAATGTAAAATAAATTATCATTAGCCTTCAACAGTGTTAAACTGATACAATATAACAAACATCAAGTTCAACTGCAGCGGAACAAACAATCCATTAGAAGAGTCAAGTAGAGAATAAAATCTACTATCTTTTATGATTTTAAAAGTTTTTCATCACTTTTACCGCTGGGACTCAGCTTAATAAATAATCCACATCATCCCTGCACTACGGCCAAGGATATTCATTAGTATCACAACCACAAATAATCCATGCACTACGGGCCAAGGATATTCGTGTATTCATCAATGGTCATGATCATGCCAACAACTGTCCATCAATGCACTACGGGCCAATGAGGACTTTTATCACATCATTTGTAACATTACGGTCATGATTACAATGAATAATCCCTAGTTATAATCATATCAAGTCCATCTATGCACTACATGCCACAGATGACTTTCAACAAAATATAAACATGAGGATGATGACAATGATATAAGAATTCAATAAAACAAGTTCAAAAATAAATTAATCCAGGAACCAATAACGTCTAAATTGTCAACATGATACTGCTTTGTGCAGTAAAATTCAAGAATACTCAGAAGAATATTTTCATGAAAAGATACTGGATGAAGCGCAAATATCAAGGATATTCCACTAATTTCATGGAGTATAGAAGTCAAAACTTTAACCAACTGAGTATAATAACGAATGGAATAACAAAAAAATTCACCATGCATGCGGTATTTCGCATAAACAGGTTATTCTAACAGAATAATAAGTAACGGAACCATGTCAGGCGAAATTCGCACCGACGGGATGTTACAACAGAATAATAAAGACGGAACCAGGTCCGGCGTAAAACGCACAGACAGAATATTCCAACAGAATAATAATAAAGACGGAACCAGGTCTGGCGTAAAACGCACAGACAGGATATTCCAACAGAATAATAATAAAGACGGAATAATAGAATAATGTCACCAAGTATAGGGTAGTCCGCGTATACTGGTTATTCCAGCAGAATAATTAAGAATAGAATAACAGAAGTTCTCTTCATGAATACAAAAGAAATAATACCCCTTACAGCTACAATAAATAATATCCCTTACCGTGAAAGAAACTTGATATCGGAGTAGTGAAGTAGCAGAATACTTTTCTTCTTTCTCTCTATAGTTTCTCTCTCTAGAGTTTCAGTGAATTCGTAAGAAAATAATGAAGGAATGAGCTTCTATTTATAGAAAAATGGACTGCATAGTAACTAACTCATGAACGGTCTAGATTGATTTACTTTAATCTGACGGTCCATATTTAAAGTAAAATCTTTTAAATAAAATATAATATATTCTATTTATAATCTAATAAAACGAATAACTTTATAAAAAATTTTACTATGCAAACACTATACGACACTATGTAAACACTATGCATAATAAAATATAATATATTCTAATTATTGTCTAATAAAATAGATAACTTTATAAAAGTATTCTGTTTTATATAAAAAGATTTTACTATTAGCCTAATAAAACGAATAACTTTATAAAAGTATTATGTTTTATATAAAAAGTTTTTTTGTTTTATTACGTTAAAAATACCAATAAAACAAAACTGAGTGACTTATCACGTAAGCCTCAATAATCAATATCGTGTGCTACTTTACAACCACGTGTATTACTATACTTTTAACACCGAGTGTTTCAACAGTTAACGATAAAACTTTCGCCGTTATTTTCATAAAATATTTTTGTCGTTTTCTCAATCCGACAATAATTCTGTTGCGGGGTCCACCAATGATTGTGCCGTTGTACGAATATTTCCCGATAAAAATAATATTCCCCGACCAATCGAATATAATACAACAACTTGCATACTTTGCAAAATTTATAAATACTACCCACAACTATAACATTATCTCAAATTCACACCATAATATTTAAAAAAATATTTTGAAAAAAAAATAAATCTTTATTCATAAAATCTGGGGTTTCACAGTAACCCCGACACAAAAAATTTTAAATTTGATAAAAAGTTCAGATTAATATTTTGGCATAATGATATTGAAAGAAATAATATCATTTATAAAAAAAAAATAACATCCCTTACCTCGAAAGAATAGTACTTCTGGCTGGAATACTGAATATAGTGCTGAAGGGAATTTGCACCGTATAACAACACTCAAAGTATCAAAATACCCACAAGAATACGCTCAATATATCGAGAGAGAGAGAAAGAGAGAGAAGATTTCAGTTTCTGGTGTGATTTTCAATTCTAACCTAAGCACACCCTATTTATAGGAAAATGCTTAGAACACCAAAGCAGAAAATTTAATATAATATTAATATATTATATATAAATTCCTACGCACACATTCTAAGATCTGAATTCAGCCATGCTTGACAACAAATAAGCCCACCAAACATTTCAAAAACGTTTTTCTTTTAAAACAAATTTAAAACTTTTAAAAAATAATTATTTCGGAGTTTCAGAACTTCAATAATTCATAATAAATAGTCATTTTATCAGAAAAATTCGAACCTAATGTTCTTTTCATAGAAAATTTTATTATCTACAACTTTGCAGAAGAAAGTTTTTCCAAACAGAAATTGACCGAAATCCACAAACAGACGATTTTACAAGCTATAATCAAATTTCAGTTAAGAAATGGGGTCCACCGACACACAAAATATGTGTTAATTATTTAATGTAACAAAAATACTCTTCCTCCTCATATACTCATATATCCAACATTCATTGTAAAAATATCACCATTATTATATTATTAAAATATAATAATATATTTAAATGAATTATTTTATTAGAAAAAAATAAAATATTAATTTTCAACAATTGTCACATTAAAAATTTTCTCCATCAATATCCACATAGAATTAATATTTTTCTCATCATATAAATCAATAATTAATTATTCACAAATAATATTACAGAATTACAATACTGACAACCAGGCCGTTCCCAGAAAAGAGGGGGCTTTCCAATAAGAATTTCTCCTTACTAGCGCGCAATTAGATGATCAAACATATCCTTAGATAGAACTTTTTAGACATTGCCAATAATGTTATCTAATAATATTATTCAGATAATATGAATTATTACTACGATAATGGAAAATACTGTGTAGTGACAATTATTGAAACAACAGTAATATAAAATATCAACGTAACAATTATTGAATCAATAAAATAAAATATTGAACAGTAATTACTGTAACAATTATTGAGTAGTGCCTTCTTACGTAAGAATCAATAATTGGTGCAATACCGTGTGCTACTGTGTTTTAATCACCGAGTATTTCAATAGTATTAACGGTAATAACAACGCCGTTATTTATAAACAACTTATTTTTGTCGTTTTCTTCATCCAATCGCTTTTCGTTATGAGGCTCATACAAGACTGTGTCGAATATTCTCCGACAGCAAGAATATTCCACAACCAAACGAATATTCCACGACAACAATGAATATTTTATAACCACTTGCTTATTTGAAATATTTGCGCATTTTACCCATACTTAACCACATTAATCATAACAACCCTTATTATTTCAAAATAATAAATAGAGGAAATTCAATTTTATTTATAACAAGTTGGGGTCTTACACGCCACCCATGAATACCATCCCTGTATAACCAAATCCAAAAAAGAGAAAAAGAAAAAACAAATCAAATCATGCATTCCCCAAATGCAGCAAACATAAGATTGTTTTAGTATCAATTTGTGCCTCCATATGTGAAATAGAGAACATCTGAGAGCGAAATTCAAATCACAACAAAAACCGACAAGTCTCCTTATATTTCATTAAATTTCATATAACAATAATTAATACAAAATTACATTGAATAGCACTAAGATGTTTCAAGAGGTAATAATGAAACTCAAATTAACGAAAAAATAATAAAAATAAATATATTTTAATTCTTATAATATAAAAAATTATATATATTCGGGTTAAAAGAAAAACCTACAACCAACAGTCAAAAGCACACATACATCTCCCCTTACCCTAACTCACAACAAAATCAACAATATAGTTCTTTACGATCAAAAATCAATATTATCATACACCAAACAATCAACCAATTTCATTTCCCCCAAAAAATCTCAACTAAATTATTTAGTAAATTATTCAAATTAACAAGTTACTTATCAAATATCCAAGATTCATCCACAAACATCCCTGATACCATCCCCATCTCATAACTTCTTATTGTCCACCAATTTACCGGCGCTTGCGGCTGAGATGCTGCTATTGTACTTGATCTCATCATCCACGGCAGCTGCGAGTCCGGAATTATTGTCCTTCGCCATTTCACCTCCTCGTTGGGAAACTTGTAACGACAGAGTGGACACGTATCGTTCCGGCACAGCCACGGATAAATACAGGTTTCATGGAACACATGGTTACACGGGAGCTTGTTATTCACGAACTCGCCGGCATTCAAGTCCAGATTTTCCCAGCAAATTGCACACGTTGATGATGATGAATTGTTTTTTTGGAACGACATCGTTTCTCTCGGTATTTGTTTGTTTCTCGTAAACAACAGTCGGAACGAAAGTAAAATAAAGGAAAGGTGAAGGGTATTATATAGTAATAGCAGTGGAATTGTAAAAGTCGGTGGGGATGTTGATTGGTCACCAAGTAAGGAAGCTCTATCCGTCTACTTGTAGGATAAGGAAACGTTTGAATTTAATCTAAGTTATATCTGGCTGGGATTTTGCAATCTTCGAAATTGCTAATCTCACACAGGGTGTAATGCATGTGTGCCTTAAACGGCCTAATTTTTATTTATTTATTTATTATTATTGTCTTTTAATCTATTTAATTAGTGACTTTATTTGGATTGATTTTACTCAATAGATAAATAGAGAGAATTATTTTTATAAATTTTTCCTAACATAAGTGTGTGACTCATTTTTTTATATTTTTTATTTTGTATAGGCTTAAATACGTTTTACTATTCTAAACTATTGATCATATTCCACTTTAGTGATTCATCTTTCAATATTCATTAAATTGGTTATTGACCAATTTGTTAAAAAAAATCAAAAAATAATTTGTACATGTGACGCCCCCAAAATTAGGTACACATCACCCATCTTGAGTCGTCAGATACATGGTACAGAATTTAAATACAACTTAATAATACAACTGTCATGTACAATACGACAAAATATAAACTGTGAGTTTGAATACAAATATTGTCTTTTAGAGAGTATCCATACTCAAAAGGAGTCCTCATTATAATTATTATCACACTATTACATAGAATAGTGAGGACTACTAATGCTATCATCTGGTCCATCACTCCGTTTCCTGACTCGTCCCAACTATATTCTCATTTCTTGAAGAGAACAGTGAAAGAAAGGGTGAGCTCAACTAGCCCAGTAAGAAATATTATGACTAAGATAATGCAGAATAAATTATCATTAGTCTTCAACAATGTTAAACTGATAAAATACAATAGACATCAAGTTTAACTGCAGCGGAACCAGCAATCCATTAAAAGAGTCAAGTAGAGAATAAAATCTACTATCTTTTATGATTTAAAAAGTTTTTCATGACTTTTATCGCTGAGACTCAGTTTAATAAATAATCCACATCATCGAATCACCCCTGCACTACGGCCAAGGATATTCTTTAGTATCACGACCACGAATTATCCATGCACTACGGCTAAAGATAATCATGTTTTCATCAACGGTCCTGATCATGCCATAAAATAATTCATCTTTACACTACGGCCAAAGAGAATACATAGCCATAATCATATCAAAAACTGTCCATCAATGCACTACGGGCCAATGAGAATTTTTTCCACATTATTTGTAACATTACGGTCATAATTACACCGAATAATCTCTGGTCATAATCTTACCAAGTCTATCTATGCACTACAGGCCATAGATGACTTTCAACAAAATATAAACATGAGGATGATGATAATGATATAATAATTCAATAAAACAAGTTCAAAAATTAATTTATCCAGAAATCAATAACGTCCAAATTATCAACATGATACTGCTTTGTAGAGTAAAATTCAAGAATGCTCAGAAGAATATTTCCATGAAAAGATACTGGATGAAGCGCAAATATCATGGATATTTCACTAATTTCATGGAGTATAGAAGTCAAAGTTTTAACCAACTGAGTATAATAAAGAATGGAATAACAAAAAAAATCACCATGTATGCGATAGACCGCATAGATAGGTTATTCCAACAAAAAAATAAATAATGGAACCAGGTCATGCGTAAACGCACCGACAGGATATTCCGACAGAATAATAAATAATGGAACCACGTCCGGCGTAAACGCACAGACAGGATATTCCGACCGAATAATGAATAATAGAACCAGGTCCGGCGTAAAACGCACAGACAAGATATTCCAACAGAATAATAGTAAAGACGGAATCAGGTCCAGCGTAAAACGCACAAACAGGATGTTCCAACAGAATAATAAAAATGTAATAACAGAAGAATTTCACCAAGTATAAGGTAGCCCGCTTATACAGGTTATTCCAACAGAATAATAAAGAATGGAATAACAGAAGTTCTCTTCATGAATAAGAAAGAATGAATACCCTTTACGAGTACAACAAATAATATCTCTTACCGTAAAAGAAACTTAATATCGGAGTAGTGAAGTAGCAGAATACTTTTCTTCTTTCTCTCTATAATTTCTCTATCTAGAGTTTCAGTGAATTCATAAGAAAATAATGAAGGAATGAGCTTCTATTTATAGAAAAATGGACTGCATAGTAACTAACTCATGAACGGTCTAGATTGATTTACTTTAATCTGACGACCAATATTTAAATCAAAATCTTTTAAATAAAATATAATATATTCTATTTATAATCTAATAAAACGAATAACTTTATAAAAGATTTTACTGTGCAAATACTATGCAGGCACTATGCATAATAAAATATAATATATTCTAATTATTGTCTAATAAAACAGATAACTTTATAAAAATATTCTGTTTTTATATAAAAAGATTTTACTATTAGCCTAATAAAACGAATAACTTTATAAAAGTATTCTGTTTTATATAAAAAAAATTTCATGTTTTATTACATTAATAATACTAATAAAATAAAATTGAGTGACTTATCACATAAGCCTCAATAATCAATACCGTATGCTACTATGCAACCACACGTATTACTGTACTTTTACTACCGAGTAGTTCAACAATATTAACAGTAAAACTTCCGCCGTTATTTTCATAAAAAAATTTTGTCGTTTTCTCAATCCGACAATAATTTCGTTGTGGAGTCCACCAATAATTGTGCCGTCGTACGAATATTTCCTGACAAAAATAATATTCCCCGACCAATCGAATATAATACAACAACTTGCATACTTTGCAAAATTTATAAATATTACCAACAACTATAATATTATATCAAATCCACACCATAATATTGAAAAAAATATTTCGAGAAATTTAAATCTTTATTCATAAAATCTGGGGTCTCACAATCTCCCCTCCTTATGAAATTTTGCCCTCAAAATTTACGTACGCACTTGATATGCCAAAAAGGTGAGGATACCTTGACTTCACTTCAAATTCTAACTCTTGAGGTATAACCTTTGAGCGTCGAATATGATCATTCTTATCCAAGAGTTACCACGTATCTCCTCATACGTTAAATCTTCTGCTATCTCGTCCAGTTTAAAATTAATAATGTGGTTCGGGTCGTCCACATATTTACGTAATATCGATACAAAAAAAAAATATTCTGAACACACAACATACTTAGCGATAAAACGAGTCTATAAGCCACAGTTCCTACTTGATCGAGGATTTCAAATGGGCCAATTAAATCGAGGGTTGAGATTTTCACTCTTCGTCGATTCTTGCTTCTAGAATAACGCCCTCTTGAACCTTCTTCTTCATATTCATCAACTCTGAGTATTTAGCTTGAGCGGTTTTAACTTTATTGATTACAGTCGATTCTAATCGTAAATTCGTTATCTTCATGTGGGTTCGTATATTCGCACTTGTAACCGCATACGATCTTCTACTCAACGTGTCAGCTACCACGTTTGCTTTTCCACGATGGTATTGAATGGTACGATCGTAATCTTCAACAACTCAAGTCAACGTCTTTGGCGCATAATACGTTCGTTTTAGTTGAAGAAATATTTAAGGGTTTAAGAAATGGGTTTTGTATTGGGGTTAATACAAAATTTGATTTGACGCTCTGGGGTAAGCTAAGAAGTCTTCAAGAATACGTCAGGAACTTTATTAACAATAGAAATATCATTCAAAACTGTGACTCTCATCCAAAACTTGGATAACACGTCACATTGATACCTATCAACTTGCCATCGTCATTCACAACGTCTCCTACAGAAAGTCTGGCTTCGGTGCATTCCACACAAGGAAGTCAACAACGAAAGGATCGGGGATCTTTACTTATGGCTTGATATGACAATGATTGACTTTAGTGGTTTGGTTACTTTGAATTCACATAACAGGTTGGTTAGGAATATGAAAGCTAACAACCTTACAAAAAGCATGATGAGTAGTTAACCAGTCGATTCCTAAAATCACATCAAAGTCAAGTATTTTCAAAGAGATAAGATCGACAGGTAACGCGAAAGTGTCGATTTGAATCAAACAAGATTTATAAATAGTGGAGGTAATGAAGGTTTCTCCCAACTGAGTTTAAACAGATATATCAAAGTCTAACTTCTCCGGAGTTAACTTCAAATATTGAACACAACTAGGTGAAATAAAAGAGTGAGTAGAATCGGTATCTAACACGGTATAGACTTCACAAGAGTTTATGACTAACATACCCGTGATAATTTTATTCAGGTTCCTTGTCACGAAAAAAAATGCTCTCTCTTAAACTACCGGCTTTGACTTTTCTGGGACGGCTTTTGGTGCCTCCATCTTAGCTGAACTTGTTTTTGGTGAACGACAAAATCTAGCTAAGTGACCTTCTCTTCCACAATTATAACATGCTTTAGACGACATCGCGCAGTTTGGACTGATGTGTCCCTCCCCTCCGCATTTGAAGCATATGATAGGTGGTCGTTCTCCTTCCTTAACAACGGGTGCTAGTGCTGACGTCTTTCCATCATTGTTGAATCTCCTCTTCTTAAAATGTCCATTCTTATTGTTTTGACCATGATTACCACCGAAGTGGTTACCATTTTTGGCATGTTGATTCCCTCCATGTTTATTGTCACCGCTTTGATGACTGTTATCACCGGTATTATCATTTTCCCGGCTGCTCTCTTTTGGTTGCGTTCACTCGTTATCGCGCTCCACTAACTGAGCCCTATTTACAATATCTGAATACAAACACAGTTTATGAGAAATAAGATATTGACGTATCTCCGGCTTTAAACCTCTTAAAAACATCCGCGTCATTCTCTCTTCATTATCAACCAAGTGGGACGCAAATCGGGATAACTCGGCAAATTTGGCTTCGTACTGCGATACGGTCATGTTGTTTTGCTCTAACTTGATAAATTCCACATCCTTCATGTGACGAATGCTTTCGAGAAAGTACTTGTCATTTAACAGCTCTTGGAACTCCTCCCAAGACATCTTGAGTGCGTCAGGTTGGGTACGTTTTACAGATTCCCACCAGTGATCTGCCTCTTCACGCAACATAAAGGTGGCAAAGGGAACCTTTTGCTCATCGGAGCATCCCAAGATATCATATATCTTGGTGATCTACTTTAACCACGTCTCCGCCTTACGTGGTTCTGGCTTTCCTAAAAACTCCGATGGTCCTAGCTCCTTGAATTGCTTAGCGGTGACCAACCATGGGTTGCCATTGTTTCCTCCTGCATTATGAACAGGAGCCGCCTTCGCCTGATGTTGCATGAATTCTAAAAAACTCCTAAACGTACCGTCGTTCGTCAATTGATAAGTGTTGTTGTTTACATGAGGATTATTGTTTTCCTGTTACACATTGTCTTGATTATTGATCTGTGGAGACTCAACGGTCTCCTGTACTCCATTGCTTATCTCAACATTTTTAGATGTCATTTTCAAATACTACAACAAAACAAGGGTTAATTAACATATCACATATTATCCCAATACTTTAACCGACCAATTAAATACCAAATAAACTTAGGTAGGTCATACTAGCGAAGGAATTTTCTGTCTCTCCCCTCCTAGTTATGGTCTCACATCTCAGCCAAGGATCGTATCCCTAAGCTTTGATACCAACTGTGACGCCCCCAAAATTAGGGATACATCACCCATCTTGAGTCGCCAGATACATAGTACAGAATTCAAATACAACTTAATAATACAACTGTCGTGTACAATACGACAAAACATAAACTGTGAGTTTGAATACAAATATTGTCTTCTAGAGAGTATCCATACTCAAAAGGAGTCCTCATTACAATTATTATCACACTATTACATAGAATAGTGAGGACTACTAATGCTATCATCTGGTCCATCACTCCGTTTTTCGACTCGTCCCAACTATATTCTCATTTCCTGAAGAGAACAGTGAAAGAAAGGGTGAGCTCAACTAGCCCAGTAAGAAATATTATGACTAAGATAATGCAGAATAAATTATCTTTAGTCTTCAACAATGTTAAACTGATAAAATACAATAGACATCAAGTTTAACTGCAGCGGAACTAGCAATCCATTAAAAGAGTCAAGTAGAGAATAAAATCTACTATCTTTTATGATTTAAAAGGTTTTTTTATGATTTTTATCGCTGGGACTCAGTTTAATAAATAATCCACATCATCGAATCACCCCTGCACTACGGCCAATGATATTCTTTAATATCACGACTACGAATTATCCATGCACTACGGCTAAAGATAATCATGTTTTCATCAACGGTCCTGACCATGCCATAAAATAATTCATCTTTGCACTACGGCCAAGTAGAATCCATAGCCATAATCATACCAAAAACTGTCCATCAATGCACTACGGGCCAATGAGGACTTTTTCCACATCATTTGTAACATTACGGTCATGATTACACCGAATAATTCCTGGTCATAATCATACCAAGTCCATCTTGCACTACAAGTCATAGATGACTTTCAACAAAATATAAACATGAGGATGATGACAATGATATAATAATTCAATAAAACAAGTTCAAGAATTAATTTATCCAGGAATCAATAACGTCCAAATTGTCAACATGATACTGCTTTGTAGAGTAAAATTCAAGAATGCTCAAAAGAATATTTCCTTAAAAAGATACTGGATGAAGCGCAAATATCAAGGATATTCCACTAATTTCATAGAGTATAGAAGTCAAAGTTTTAACCAACTGAGTATAATAAAGAATAGAATAACAAAAGAAATCACCATGCATGCGATAGACCGCACAGACAAGTTATTCCAACAGAAAAATAAATAATGGAACCAGGTCATGCGTAAACGCACCGACAGGATATTCCGACAGAATAATAAATAATGGAACCAGGTCCGGCGTAAATGTGACGAACGAGAATTTTGTAATTTAGTTTTAATATTTATTGAATTAAATAAATATTTTTCGATGATTTAATTATTAGATTTAATAATTAATTGATGCAATTGTGGTAGATTAATTTAATTATATGTGTTACATTTATTAAATCAATGTAGAGAATTTTATTATCAAAGTATGTAATTATGTGAGCTTATTGAATTAAATGAAATATTTAATTAAGCATGATGTTATTTAATTATTGTAATTATTAATTAGAGATTTATTAAATTGTTATTATTTATTAATGAAATATTTAATTATGTGACTATGTGAATTTATGAGAAATTATTATATTTTTTTTAAAGTAAATTAAATAAAATATGTGATTTATTTTATAAGGAATGTGACATGAATTAAACTATATGATAAAATATTTTATTAAAATAAAGGGTTTTTAACTTAGTTGCTAGCCAAACATGGCACTAAGAGGGGTTAGGGTCAGTTAACCCATGATTGGGTAACTGACCACCAGCGCGCGTCTGTTTCTTCCTATTTGAATACGACGTCTTCCTTCATTTTTCCTAAGGCTAGAAAAACTAAAAACAGAGAGAGTTCAGAGAAAGTTTGTCAGAGATAATTAAAATTGTGAGCTGTGAAGGAGAATTGAGAAGTGAGGAAATCTAAATCTACGCTTTTTATTCAAAAGGGTAATCTCCTTCTTCCCAAATTCAAAGTAACGTCTTTTAGTTTTCATAAAATGGCTTTCACAGTTTTCTGTAAATCTTTGTAATTGGGATATGATATGATTATAAGTTTATATATATGTTATGTTATATCAAATCATGTTTAATTATATATATTATGTAAATCATGTTAGCAGTTTCATGAAAGTACGTAGTATTTATGTTTTACAAAATTACAGAGTTTGGGTTTGGCCTTAAGGCCTTATATGTGATTTTAGTATGTCAAACATAAATATTTTCATAAATTTTACACCCTTATATTATTGAGCATGTCAATACGAAGAGACCGAAGTTTAAATGAACGGATTCGGTGTTATAACGACTCCGTAGGGACAATTTTCATGTTTTATTTTCTAAACCTTCATGAACATCAAAGTCAGTAAATTTTTATGTTTTAAATCTGTTATTAAGTGTTTAAAATTTGTTAATGTCAGTATATAAATATTGGGTTGTGTTTATACATGAACTATACATGTGGGTATGTCTAATTTCGAGTAAAAAATAAGAAATTGGGAGAAATTGGCATGTTCTGCGATTTTTCGCGAACTGCCATTTCTGTGTCTGGAACGCCGCGCCGCAGCGCTGGCTACCTTTGCAATTTCCGTGCCGCAGCGCCGAGTGTCCGTCTGCAGCGCCACCGCGCCGCAGCGTGAAGATCACGTGTATCAGTGGCGCCGCAGCGCCACTCCCTAGAAAATTCAAAAATAAGTTATTAAAAATATTAAAGTCTAATAAGTGTTAGTGGATTTATGTAATGAACAGGTAAACATGTTATAAGTATAATGTGATGGTAAAATAGATGTTTAACATGTAAATAACATAATTACATGTGGATTGAATTAATAAATACATGATTTGATATTGTGACAGTTAATGTGATAAATTGATTAAGTATAGTCAATAATCAAAGTATACAAAGAGAATGAGTTTATAATGATTAATTAAGTTATAATTAACTGGTATTGTCTATGTGAATGGTATGTAGGATTTAATTCAAAGAACGTGTTTAGTTAAAGTGTAATCTACGCACGAGGCAAGTTTCCTAAACTTAAACTCTTCAATTTGAGCAAGTTCCCTAACCCTATTTGTCATTATTGTTCAAGCTTATTATTTACCTTGAATAAGCTATCGTTACTATTATTCAAGTTCAAATGATTTATTAAAGATTGATTATCTTTCCAAAGTATGATTTAGTTATACAATAATTGTTCTATTGTATACTTCTTGAGATTATTATTCAAATTGAATATCATTATTGTTGAACCTTATTAGACCAGTGAAACCTTATTGATTCAACTAGTCCATAGTTGATGAGCGTTCTAAATTTCAGAACCCTTGAATAATTATCCAAACCAAACTTCCTTTGGTGCGGACTCGAATGTCAAACTGAGATAAACAACACTGTATAGGGAATTATTTACGCTTTAGCGTTAAGATATTGTGCACAGTATGGTACTAAGGGCTGATCCCCCTAAATACGAGAAGAAGGTCCATAGTCTTATGACTGTTAAAGGTTTCAAGTATAACCCTTGTTAACCTAGGACATAGTTCAAGGTCTTATGACCCTCAGAATTCTTTTGATTCTTGTTATTTATTCTTGATTCAAAAGTTGAGCTTTATTCAGATGTCTTTAATTATTCGCATGTTATTATACTGTTGTTTCATTATTATACTTGCGGGCATTTGTGCTCACTCTTGCTTAATAATAACATTGCAGTTAAGAATGAAAGAAGTGATGAACCTTCCACTAGTAAAGGCAAGGGCAAAGTTAGCAAGTGATGAAGACTTGTTATTTTTAATTGATGATGTATTTATGTTTAAGACTTGAGTTATATTGTTGTTTAAGACTTATTTGTTTAGAATTCTGCACAGATGTTTTAAGGTTAGTTTAACCTGGAATTGTATTTATTATTCGAATGTTGTAATCCTTTTTAAGGAGAAGATTTTTAATCCTATCTATTGCATGGTTTGCATTTATTATGAGTAGATAGATAGATGATATTTGTACAGTGAACACCAAATCCTGTGAAATCGAAATACCCGGATTTGGGGGTGTCACAGTAAACGCACAGACAAGATATTCCGACAGAATAATAAATAATGGAACCAGATCCGGCGTAAAACGCACAAACAGGATATTCCAACAGAATAATAGTAAAGACGGAACCAAGTCCAACGTAAAACGCACAGACAGGATGTTCAAACAGAATAATAAAAATGTAATAACAGAAGAATTTTACCAAGTATAGGGTAGCCCGCTTATACAGGTTATTCCAACAGAATAATAAAGAATGGAATAACAGAAGTTCTCTTCATGAATAAGAAAGAAAGAATACCCTTTACGAGTACAACAAATAATATCCCTTATCGTAAAAGAAACTTGATATCGGAGTAGTGAAATAGCAGAATACTTTTCTTCTTTCTCTCTATAATTTCTTTATCTAGAGTTTCTGTGAATTCGTAAGAAAATAATGAAGGAATGAGATTCTATTTATAGAAAAATAGACTGCATAGTAACTAACTCATGAACAGTCTAGATTGATTTACTTTAATCTGACGGCCCATATTTAAATCAAAATCTTTTAAATAAAATATAATATATTCTATTTATAATCTAATAAAACGAATAACTTTATAAAAATTTTTACTATGCAAACACTATACAGGCACTATGCAAATACTATGCATAATAAAATATAATATATTCTAATTATTGTTTAATAAAACAGATAACTTTATAAAAGTATTCTGTTTTATATAAAAAGATTTTACTATTAGCCTAATAAAACGAATAACTTTATAAAAGTATTCTGTTTTATATAAAAAGTTTTTCCTGTTTTATTACATTAATAATACTAATAAAATAAAACTGAGTGACTTATCACATAAGCCTCAATAATCAATACCGTATGCTACTATGCAACCACACATATTACTGTACTTTTACTACCGAGTAGTTCAACAGTATTAACGATAAAACTTCCGCCGTTATTTTCATAAAATATTTTTGTCTTTTTCTCAATTCGACAATAATTCCGTTGTGGGGTTCACCAATAATTGTGCCGTTGTACGAATATTCTCCGACAAAAATAATATTCTCCGACCAATCGAATATAATACAATAACTTGCATACTTTGCAAAATTTATAAATATTACCTACAACTATAACATTATATCAAATCCACACCATAATATTCAAAAAAATATTTCGAGAAATTTAAATTTTTATTCATAAAATCTGAGGTCTCACAGTACATAACAAAATTTGTTTACAATAGTAAAAAAAAGATGGATTTTAAATGTGGTTTTTAATTATCTACGAGGGTAGATAAGTAAAAATATAAGTCAACACTACTTATTGATTCAGCCATAATTTTCTAGATGAATCGTTCAGACGTATTCAGAGTTTAAAAATTATAAAATAAACAGTATGAATAACTTATTCGGTTAGATTTAGTCTCATTCAGACGTAAACAAATAACCCCTAAATAGCATTTGTATTTTTCTACTCTCTTTTTTATTTCATTTTGTAAAAAATATAACCTTATATTTTATATTTTGAGTTATTTGACTCATAGCATATTCAAAATTAAAAAGGATTTTGATATTTTTATAAATAAATTTAACAATTTCATAGGATTCGCATCACCTGAATAATAAATGGGACTCACGTAAATAACGTTTTGTAAAAATATTAATTTTTTCTTATGAAATTAATAATTCTCATAAAGAAAATTATTAGAGTTACTTAGGAGTTGTACATATGCATCTCACATTAGCTATGTTGGGTATCAACCAAGCTCTAGAGTCTAATCCCTATTCTCTTACACTCTGTTTCTGAGTTTTGAATAGAAAAAAAAGAATAGAAAACTTAAATTAAAACAGAAAAGAATAGAATAGAAAACTTAAAGTTTTCCTTTGTGTTGTTTCTGAGTTTTTAATAGAAAATGATAGAAAATTTAAAACTGAGGACATGAGTTGTAATTTAAAATTTATTATATTAAAAGTTGAGGATAATATGGAAATTATAAAAATATTACTTATTCTAATTTCTTTTCCGTCCAAATCAGACCAATTTTAGACGGAAAATTTTGGCAGGAAAAGTGGCCAAGTTTTCTTTTCATTTCTTTTCTTTTCTGTTTATTAAAAAACTCAGAAACATAAGAATTGAAAAGAAAACTTAAATTTTTCGTCTATTTTTTTTCTTTTCTGTCCATTTTAAAACTCAAAAATAGAGCGTTAAGGTTTATCATGCTCTCAAATCTCTTAAGGTTTATGCTCGTAAGCTCAATGGACCTATCCGAAAGTGCCACGTGTCCTGAAAAACTATTGTTTAAACCACAACTCCGAAGGAGTCACGTGTCCTCAAATTGGCATCATGTCACTTAAGCAACAGTAGATTGGGGTTGGTGGAACGACCTCCATTGCTCAGACAAATGTTATCTGGCATGTGGATTAGGGATTGGGGAAGAACCGGTGGTTAGTACGGTGCCAATTACTCAGACCTCCTATGTCTTCTCTTTTGTCCATTTCTTGACTTCTCCTTTCTCTCTCTGCCACGTGTACTCTTTTAAATCCTAACAAAAGAGGATATCTACTACTACAAACCCCATTAAAATTTAAATATACTTTAATAAATTAAATACATAATAAATATATAATAAGAGTAATTTATGTACACAAATAATACTCAAACAATAGACAAAAATAAATGTGGGATTTATTATTTGAATTATTAGTAAGATTTATATGTTTTACATTTATGTTATTATTTAATATATGAAAAATAATATATATTATGAATTTATGTAGACTTTTTTTTTGTAATCAATTACATGAATGTAATAACATAATAACACCAAAATTATTTAATTTGTGTAAAACCCACATTTATAAATACTAACATAAATGTTAGTATTTATAAATGTAAAAAATATAAATCTTACCAATATTATTTAATTTGTGTGTAAAAAAATTAGTAAGATTTATATTTTTTACATTTATGTTATTATTTAATATATGAAAAAGTGTGTAAAACCCGCATTTCAAATACCAAAAATATTGATATGCACTTTTAATACCAGTAAGTGGTTTTTCTTATTCAAAATAGAACACAAAATTTGATATTTATGCATGAAAATATTTAATTTTTAAAAAAATTAACACAATTATTTGACATCTATAAATCAAAAGAAAATATATTAATATTTAATGGGGTTTGTAGTAGTAGTTATCCTCTTTTGTTAGGATTTATAAGAGTACACGTGGCAGAGAGAGAAAGGGGAAGTGAAGAAATGGGCAAAAGAGTGGCACGGTACTAACCATCAGTATATATTGTACCAGTTCTCCCCTCAATCCGTGGATTAGCTAGTCCGTTATACAAACAATCAGACACACCGTCTCGGTCGACAACACTTAATATGAGTAGCCTGAAGTATATTGACTTAAATAATGTTACTATCACATAAAAAAGGGTCACATAATATTCATATATACATATATATATATTGCGGGTCCCACATGTCAGACGAGGGCCTACAGTATGCATGTACGTGTATGTGAGTATTATGTGACCCTTTTTTATGTAATAGTAGCATTATTGTATTAACTTGTACCAAACACACGTCATGAGTTTGAGCACAACTATAAATGAGAACTTAACTCAATATTGGTAAAATTATTCACTCTCACTCACAAAAAATTCTAGATTGGTTCATCTTAATTTTTTCTCTCTAAACACTTACTGACCATCACACCAGAACATAACACAAATGCTGATATATTATCTTCTTAAGTTATCTTGGGGGTTGTTTGTTTATTTCTAAATAGATTTAAATAAATCTAAATCTGACCGAATAAGTCATTCAAATCGTTTCTTTAATAATTTTTAAACTCTGAATTTGTCTGAACGATTCATCTAAAAATTTATAGCTGAATAAATAAGAAGTAGTGTTGAATGATATTTTTACTTACATACTCTCATAGACAATTAAAATTTACATTCAATATTCATCTTGTTTACTATTGTAAACAAATTTTATTATGTACAAATTGTATTTTATTTTTGTTTAACAAATTGGATAACCAATTTTAATGAATGTTATTGTAATCTTTTGTTTTGATTTTATGTATTATAGAATGTTATTAATATTTTTTATTGTTTTATTCCTAAAATTATATTTTTAATAGTATACTTCATCAAAAATTGTTCAAAAGTTTATATTTAATTTTTCTTAGATAAAATTATTTATTTATAATTACATAATAAATTTGTTCACACAATTCAGAAAGTTAAAATTAGATAATACACGTATTCAAATGATTTAGATAGAAAATTATCAAACACATCATTACATTATGTATTCAAATTTTCTATTCCATTCAGTTCATTCAGATTTTCTTTGTAAGACCTCAATTTTCATAAATAAAGATTAATTTTTCTCGAAATATTATTTTTAATATCATGGTGTGGTTTTGATATAATGTTATAGTTATGGGTAATATTTATAAATTTTACAAAGTATACAAGTTATTATAAAATATTCGATTGGTCGGGGAATATTCGTTTTATCAGAAAATATTCGTACGACAGCACAATCATTGGTGGACCCCACAACGAAATTATTGTCGGAGTTAGAAAATAATAAAAATATTTTTTTATGAAAATAACGGCAATAGTTTTACCGTTAATTGTTGAAATACCCAATGATAAAAGTACAGTAATACGCGTTGTTGCATAGTAGCACACGGTATTTGTGACGCCCCCAAAATAGGTATACATCACCCATTCTGAGTCGCCAAAAATAAGGTACAAAAATAACTACAACTTTATTAATATAATTATCGTGCAAAATACGGCAACACATAAACTGAGAGTTAAAATATAAATATTATCTTCTAGACAATATCCACACTAAAAAATAAGTCCTCATTACAATTGTTGATACACTATTTTATAAAATATTGAGGACTATATAACAACTGTCTTGGAACATCACTCCACACCCCGACTACCTCCCACTATATTCTCGGTTCCTGAGAAGAAAAATAGAACAAAAAGAAAAAAGGGTGAGCTCAACTAGTCCAGTAAAAAAAATTATGACTAAGATAATATAGAACAAATTATCGTTAGTCCTCAAAAAGGAAAAATCTAATAGAAAATAATAGACAACAAATTTTTGATCAACAACTGCAGCGAAAATAACAATCTATTAGAAGAGTCAAGTAGAGAATGAATTCTACTATTTTCTCAGATTTAAAAGTTCATCATCAATATTTTACCCCTGTAACATCAATCAATATACATCTTGAATCAAATATTCATCTTTGCACTACAAGCTAAAGATATTCATTTGTATCACCAGTTGGTCATGTTCATCTCAACACATGTTCATCTTTGCACTACGAGCCAAAGATATTCATCAGTAAATCATTCATCTTTGCACTACAGGTTAAAGATATTCAGTAATATCATCATTTAGGACTGAGAATGATAAAAATATTTAAGAAAATGAATCTAATGATATAAAAGAATAAGGATTAATGATTCGTATTTTAGTTCATCCATGTTCAAAAATACTCCATAATAAATAATTGTGGAGCAAAATTTAAGAATGAGGATCAAAACATGGATACAATCAAAGCTAGTAACTATAATAAACAACTTGGACAAGAAAAGAACATTTTAATTTTTCTGTGAATAGTGTCGTATACGTGGATAATGCCGTATACGTGAATAGTGCCGTATACGTGAATACTAACCCCGACACAAAAGACAAGAATTTCACAAGAAAGATCTTATCAATATTCTGGTATAATAATATTAAAAAAAATAACATCATTTATGAAAAAAATAACATCCCTTACCTCAAAAAAATAAGTCCTCATTATAATTATTGATACACTATTTTACAAAATAGTGATGACTATATAACAACTACCTTGGAACATCACTCCACACCCCAACTACTTCCCGCTATATTCTCACTTTCTGAGAAAAAAATGGAACAAAAAAAAAGGGTGAGCTCAACTAGCCCAATAAAGAATATTATGACTAAGATAATATAGAACGAATTATCGTTAGTCCTCAACAGGAAAAAATCTAATAGAATATAATAGACAACAAGTTTTAGATCAACAACTGCAGCGGAAACAACAATCCATTAGAAGAGTCAAGTAGAGAATGAATTCTACAATTTTCTAAGATTTAAAAGTTTATCATCAATATTTTATCCCTGTAACATCAATCAATATACATCTTGAATCAAATATTCATCTTTGCACTACAAGCCAAAGATATTCATTTATATCACCAGTTGGTCATGTTCATCTCAACACCTGTTCATCTTTGCAGTACAGGCCAAAGATATTCATCAGTTAATCATTCATCTTTGCACTACAGGCCAAAGATATTCTGTAATATCATCATTTAGGACTGAGATTGATGAAAATATTTTAAAGAAAACGAATTCAATGAGATAAAAGAATAAGGATTAATGATTCGTATTTTAGTTCATCTATGTTCAAAAATAATCCATAATAAACCATTGTGGAGCAAAATTCAAGAATGAGGATCAAAATATTGATACAATCAAAGCTAGTAACCATAATAAACAACTTGGACAAGAAAAAAAAAATTTAATTTTTCTGTGAATAGTGTCGTTTACGTGGATAATGCCGTATACGTGAATAGCGTCGTATACGTGAATAGTAATCTCGACACAAAAAGACAAGAATTTCACAAGAAAAATCATACCAATATTCCGGTATAATGATATTAAAAGAAATAACATCATTTATGAAAAAAATAACATCCCTTACCTCAAAAGGACAGTGCTTCTGACTGGAATATCGGATATAATGCTGAAAGAAACTTGCACCGTATAACAACACTCAAAGTATCAAAATACTCACAAAAATACGCTCGATAATATAGAGAGAGAGAAAACTTCAGATTCTGGTGTGTTTTTTAATTCTAACCTAAGCACCCTATTTATAGGAAAACGCTTAGAACACCGAAGCAAAAAATTTAATAAAATAATATATTTATAAAAAAAATTCACGCCCACCTCTTGACAATCTGAATTCAGCCACTAGTGGGGCTACAATAATGAAAAAAAAACGTTTTTCTAAACAAAAACATTTAAAACTCCAAAAATCAATTATTTCGGAACTTCAATAATTCATAATAAATAGCCCTTTTATCAGAAAAATTCAAATCTTATGTCCATTCCATAGGAAATTCAATTCTCTATAACTTTGTAGCTTTAAATTTTTCCAAATTCTAAAAAGAAATTGATCGAAATCCTTATACGAACGATTTTGCAGGCTATAATCAAATTTCAGTCAAAAATATGGTCCACCAACATGTTTAACATGTTTTTAGTATTTATTGCAACAAAAATATTCTTCCTCCTAATTTATTCATATATCACACATTAATTATAAAAATATCTCTATTATTATATTATTATAATATAATAATATATTTAAATGAATTATTTTATCAGAAAAGATAAAATATCAATTTTCAACAATTGTTACTTTTCTAAAAAAATTTCATTTATATCCACATAAATAAATATTTTTCTTTTCATATAAATCAATAATTAATTATTCACAAATAATATTATAGAATCACAATAATGACAACTAGGTCGTTCTCAGGAAAGAGGGGGCCTTCCGATAAGAATTTCTCCTTACTAGCGTGAAATTAAATAACCTCTCTTAGACAGAACTTCCTTAGACATTGCCAATAATGCTATCTAATAATATTATTCAATTAATATGAATTATTGATTTGATAATGAGAAATACTGTATAGTGACAATTATTAAAATAATAATAATATAAAATATCAACGTAGTAATTATTGATTCAATAAAATAAAATATTAAACAATAATTACTGTAACAATTATTGAGTAGTGCCTTCTTACGTAAGAATCAATAATTGGTGCAATACCGTGCGCTACTGTGCACCACCGCGTATTACTGTGTTTTAACCACCGGGTATTCCAACAGTGTTAACGGTAACAACTACGTCGTTATTTATAAAAACTCATACTTGTCGTTTTCTTCATCCAATCGCTTTCCGTTATGGGGCCCACACAAGGCTGCGCCGTCGTACGAATATTTCCCGACAGCAAGAATATTTCACGACCAAACAAATATTTCCCGACGACAATGAATATTTTATAACCACTTGCTTATTTAAAATATTTGCGCATTTTACCCGTAACTAACCACATTAATCAAATCAACCCCTTACTATTTCAAAATAATAAATAGAAAAAATTTATTTTTATTTATTAAAATTTGGGGTCTTACAGTATTGATTATTGATGCTTACGTGACAAGTCACTCAGTTTTATTTAATTATTACTACAATAATTGTTGCATAGTATCTCGCGTTATTTGATTCAATTATTGTCAATATTTTATATATTATTAAATCAATAATTGAGACGACCAAGTTATTCATATTATTATTTGCAATATTGATGATGTCTAGAAAATTCTGTAGATGAGAGGTTTGGTCACCTAATAGCTTGCCAATAGGGAGAAATCCTTATAGAAAAGCCCCCTCTTTTCTGGGAACGATATGGTTATTAAATATTCTGAATTATAATAATGATGATAAATGTTATTAAAAATATTGAGGTAATTTTTATGAAGTATTTGTGATAATTTTGGCTTATTTTACGAACCCTCATTTAACCATTTTTCAAAATAATTGGTAAAAGATGAATCATTATATATATATATATATATATATATATATATATATATAATATTTATGTGTGAGTGTGATATGTGTGAAAGGGACATGTGGGGAGGGGCCCACATGTGGGATGTAGAATGGAAATGGGAGGGGGGGAAATGATACGTAAAGGGGAGGGAATGCATATATTATAAGTTTTATTTTTTTTTATTAAAAATAGAATATATTATATTTTATTATGCATAGTGTTTGCATAGTAAATTAAAAAAAAAAAAAATTCTTTCGCCGGTAGCGCCCGTTATTCAGTTACTGTGCAGTTCGTGATTTCTAAATTCAAATAGTATCCTTTCCATTCTCTTATTTTATAGACCCCCATTTAACCATTTTTCAAAATAATTGGTAGAAGATGAATCAGTGTGTGTGTGTGTATATATATATATATATATATATATATATATATATATATATATATATATATATATATATATAATATTTGTGTGTGAGTGTGATGTGTGTAAAAGGGACATGTGGGGTGGGGCCCACATTTGGGATGAAGAATGGAAATGGGGGGGGGGGAAATGATACGTAAAGGGGAGGGAATGTATATATATATATATATATATATATATATATATATATAGGGATTCCATCCACAGTAATCGGTTGTTGGGGAGCAACCCATTTTGGCAAGCCGCTGCAACCTGTACCGGCCCTTATAAATTTTTATTTTTTTTATAAGCCGCTACAACCTGTAGCAGTTGGGCCAAAATGGGTTGCTCCCAACAACCGGTTGCTGTGGATAGAATCCCATATATATATATATATATATATATATAATATATATATTACAAGTTTTATTTTTTTTGAAAAAAGGAATATATTATATTTTATTATGCATTGTGTTTGTATAGTGAATTTAGAAAAAAAAATTCTTTCACTGGTAACGCCCGTGATTCAGTTACTGTGCAGTCCGTGATTTCTAAATTCAAATAGTATCATTTCCATTCTCCTATAAATGGGATGCTTAGTTTAGAATTAAAAATCACACCAGAATCATGGAATTCTTCTTCTATAATATTGACCATATTTCTTTAGAGTTTTAAGAAGATTTGAGCGTAGAAAACAGTGAAAGTTTTCTTCAAAAATATCCTCGCTATACCAGTCGGAATACTCTTCTCTTTAAGGTAAGGGATATTATTTTTGTTCAATACTCGTAAGAAATAATATTTTCTTCCATACTCTGTAGTATGTGAGTAATATTATTTTGTTTCAGATTTCGAATGTTACACTCATTTTGTTAAGTTTTGGGCTTCTATACTCCATGAAATTAGTAAAATATCCTTGATATTTGTGTTTCATCCAGTATCTTTTCATGGAAATATTATTCTGAGCATTCTTGATAATTTTTAACCTTTTCATTCTGGAGTACTATTCACGAAGTACTATTCACGGGATACTATTCACTAGGTTACTATTCACCCGGGATACTATTCATGACCAAAAAATTGATTTTTTTTCTGTCCAAATCATTTTTGATACAATATTATTCTTGAATTTTACTCCACAAAGCAGTATCATGTTGTCAATTTGGACTTTTTTGAATTCTGAATAAATTAAATTATAAATCTTTAAAATTTATCATTTAATTTTATTCTTATATCATTGGCATCATCCTCATGCTTATATTGTGATGAAAATCATCTTTGGCTTACGTGCATAGATGGACTGTTGATTGGTATGATTATGACCATGGATTATTCGGTATAATCATGACTGTAACATTATAAATGATGTGGTAAAAGTCCTCATTGGCCCGTAGTGCATTGATGGATAGTTGATAGCATGACATTACCATTGGTGAAAACACGAATATCCTTGGCCCGTAGTGCATGGATAAATCGTGATCGTGATACTAATGAATATCCTTGGTCGTAGTGCAGAGATGATTCGATGATGTGGATTATTTATTAAGCTGAGTCTCAGCGATAAAATTGATGATAAACTTTAAAAATCATAGTAGATAGTAGATATCATGCTCTACTTGTGTGACGCCCCCAAAATAAGTATACATCACCCATTCTGAGTCGCCAAATATATGGTACAGAAATAAATACAACTTCATTACTACAATTGTCATGCAAAATACGACAACACATAAACTGTGAGTTTAAATACAAATATTATCTTCTAGACAATATCCACACTCAAATAAGTCCTCATTACAATTATTGAAATACTATTTTACAAAATAGTGAGGACTGCTAACACAACTGACTGGAAATATTACTCCACACCTCGACTAGTTCTCGCTATATTCTCGCCTCCTGAGAAAAATAGAATAAAAAGGAAAAAGGTGAGCTCAACTAGCCCAGTAAAGAATATTATGACTAAGATAATATATAACAAATTATCATTAGTCTTCAACAGGGAAAAATCTGATAAATTATAATAGACAATAAATTTTAAATCAACAACTGCAGCGGAAACAACAATCCATTAGAAGAGTCGAGTAGAGAATGAATTATACTATCTTCTAATATTTAAAAGTCCATCATCAATATTTTATTCCTGTAACATCAATCAATATACATCTTGAATCAATATTCATCTTTACACTACAGGTCAGAGATATTCATTTGTATCACCAGTTGGTCATGTTCATCTAAACACATGTTCATCTTTGCACTACGGGACAAAGATATTCATCAGTTAATCATTCATCTTTGCACTACAGCCCAAAGATATTCAGTAATATCATCATTTAGGACTGAGGATGATGAAAAATATCTTAAAGAAAACGAATCCAGTGAGACAAAAGGACAAATATTAGGGATTCGTACTACAGTTTATCCAAGTTTAAAAATACTCTATAATAATCAATTGTGGAGTAAAATTCAAAAATTAAGATCAAAATATGGATATAATCAAAGATAGTAACCATACTAGACATCTTGGACAAAGAAGAAAAAATTTTATTTTCCTGTGAATAGTGCCGTATTCGTGAATAGTGTTGTATATGTGAATAGTATCGTATACGTGAATAATAATCTCGACACAAAAAGGTAAAAATTCTATAATAAAATTTATATCAATATTCCGGCATAATGATATTGAAGAAAATAATATCATTTACGAATAAAATAGCATCCCTTACCTCAAAATAACAGTATTTCTAATCGGAATATCGGATGTAAAGCCGAAGAAAACTTACACTGAATAGCAACTCTCAAAGTATCTAAATACTCACAAAATACGCTCGATAATATAGAGAGAGAGAAAACTTATTTCTGGTGTGATTTTTAATTCTAACTAAGCGCCCTATTTATAGGAAAATGCTAGAACGCCAAAGCAGACTAAATAATAAAATAATATTATTACTTTTTCTTCATTCTACGCCCACACTTGCTGAACCAGCTAAAGCATGCCATCATTGAAAATTTTTCAGCAACCCACATGTTTTAAAAAAATAAAAGTGGGTCCCGCCCATAATTTTAATAAAAATATTTAATTTTTAAAACTTCAATAATTCATAATAAATAGCTCTTTTATCAGAAAAATTCAAATATCATGTGCTTTCCATAGGAAATTTAATTTTCTACAACTTTGTAGAAGAAAGTTTTTTCAAATTTTAAACAAAAAATGTTCAAAATTCACATATGGATAATTTTCAGCACCTCTATTCTGCGAAAAATACTGATAAAATACCTCAGCATTAAATCTTTCATTTATATCCGCATAAAATAAATATATCCATCTTTTATATCCACATAAAATAATTATTTCCTTATCATATAAATCAATAATTAATTATTCACAAATAATATTACAGAATCACAATTATGACAACCAGGTCGTTCCCAGGAAAGAGGGGGCTTTTCAATAAGAATTTCTCTTTACTGGCGCGTAATTAGGTGACCAAACCTCTCCTTAGACAGAACTTCCTTAGACATTACCAATAATGTTATCTAATAATATTATTCAAATAATATGAATTATTGATCTGATAATGGAAATATTGTGCAGTGACAATTATTGAAATAACAATAATATAAAATATCAACGTAGCAATTATTGAATCAATAAAATTAAATGCTGAACAGTAATTACTGTAACAATTATTGAGTAGTGCCTTCTTACGTAAGGATCAATAATTCAACAATACTATACAATACCGTGTGCTACTGTGCAACCACGCGTATTACTGTACTTTAACCGCCAGGTATTCTAACAGTGTTAACGGTAACAACTGCGCCGTTATTTATAAAAACTCAAACTTGTCATTTTCTTCATCAGACCATTTTCCGTTATGGGGCCCACAAATGACTGCGCCATCGTACGAATATTCCCCGACAGCAAGAATATTCTACGACCAAACGAATATTTCCTGACAACAATGAATATTTTATAACCACTTGCTTATTTTGAAAAATTTATACATTTCACCCATAACCAAAGCATTATATCAAATTAACACCTTATTATTCAAAATAATAATTAGAGGAAATTCAATTTTATTTATGAATAAGTCGGGGTCTTACAACCTCCCCTCCTTATGAAATTTCATCCTCAAAATTGACGTACGTACCTTGTGTTTCGAAAAGGTGAGGATACCTCACTTTCATTTCTGATTTCAACTCCCAGGTCATTTCTTCAATAGCACAGTTCCTTTACAAAACCTTAACTTGTGGTATAAGCTTAGTGCGTAGGACATGCTCTTTCCTATCCAAGATCTCAATAGGTACCTTCTCGTACGTTAAATCTTTAGCTATCTCGTCTGGTTCTAACTCAATTATGTGGTTCAGGTCTTTCACATATTTACAAAGCATAGATATGTAAAAAATATTATGAACACGAGACGTGCTTGGAGGTAATGCGAGTCTATAGGTCACATTTCCTATTCGGTCAAGAATCTCAAATGGACCAACAAATCTTGGATTAAGCTTTTCTCTCTTCCCAAATCTTGTTACTCCCTTCCATGGAGTAATACGTAATAATACATGATCCCCAATATTAAGTTTCACGTCCTTTCGATGAAGATCCGCATAACTCTTTCGTCGATCCTGTGCCGTTTGTATATGTTATCGGATCATTTGGATTTTCTATGTAGTTATACGTACCAACTCTGGTCCCAACAACGTTGCTTCTCCTACCTCATCCCAACATACTGAAGAGCGACACTTTCATCCATATAACGCCTCGAATGGAGCCATGCCTATACTTGCTTAATAACTGTTGTTGTAGGAGAATTCCACCAATGGTAAATACTTATCCTAACTCCCTTTGAAATCTAGGACACAGAGTCTTAATAGATCTTCAAGAGTTTGAATAGTCCTTTCTGATTGTTTATCCGTTTGAGGATGGTATGCTGAACTGAATCGTAAATCCGTGCCTATAGCTTCTGCAAGCTAACCAAAAATTGTGAAGTGAATATTGGGTCACGATCTGAAACTATAGATATTGGCATGTCATGCAATCTCACAATCACATTCACGTACATACGAGCAAGACGTTCAAGGGAAAAAGTCTCCCGTATAGGCAAGAAATGAGCAGACTTGGTTAATCTATCAACAATAACCCAAATCGCATATATACCTTGAGAAACCTTGGGAAGACCCGTAACGAAATCCATAGTAATGTGTTCCCACTTCTATTTTGGAATCTCAAGTGGTTACAATGGACCCTTTGGCACTTGATGCTCCGCCTTTACACGTTGATAAGTTAAACACCTTGATATAAACTCCGCGATTTCTCTCTTCATATTGCTCCACTAAAATGTAAGTCGAAGATCATGATATATTTTGGTACTCCCAAGATGGATTGCAAAAGGTGTGTTGTGTGCCTCCATCATTATTTTATGCTTCAAGTCAGAATCGTTAGGAACACAAAGTCTGGAGTTGACTCAAAGTATTCCTTTTTCATCGATTCTTGCTTCTGGAATAGCACCTTCTTTCATACGCATCAACTCTAGGTTCGTAGCTTGAGCAGCTTTAACTTTATCGATTAAAGTTAGTTCTACTCGTATATTTGATATCATCACGTAGGTACTTGGAGCCTTTAATTCTATCTCCATCCTTTGCAAGTCATACAAAATGGGCCTTTGTGTTGACAATATCGCACTCGTACCCGCATATGATCTTCTACTTATTGTGTCAGCTACTACATTCGCTTTTCAGGATGGTATTGGATGGTATGATCATAATCTTTCAACAGCTCAAGCCAACGTCGTTGCCGCATGTTGAGTTCCTTTCGGGTGAAGAAATATTTAAGGCTTTTATGGTCTAAATATATCTCCACTTTCTCCCCATATAGATAGTGTCTCTAAATTTTCAACGCGAAAATGACTGCTGCCAACTCCAGATCATGAGTAGGATAATTCTTCTCATATTCTTTGAGTTGTCGCGAGGCATAGGCTATAACTTTCCCATGTTGCATGAGAACACATCCTAACCCTTTGCCTGAAGCATCGCTGTAGATAACAAATCCATCCGAACCAGATGGTATTTTCAGAACAGGTGCCGAAATGAGTCTCCTCTTGAGCTCTTGGAAACTCTTCTTGTATTCCTCGCTCCATACGAATTTTGTATCTTTCTGAGTCAGCTGAGTTAACGGAGTAGCGATTCGAAAAAATCCTTCCACGAATCTCCGATAATAACCAACTAAGCCTAGAAAGCTACGTACTTCGGTCACCGACTTCGGTTGCTCCCAACTTTGTATGGCTTTAATCTTCGTTGGGTCAACAGATACTCCATGCTTTGACACCACGTGTCCAAGGAATGCTACTTCCTCAAGCCAGAACTCGCATTTCTTTAGCTTGGCATATAGCTTGTTGTCACGATACCTTTGCAGTACCAGCTTCAAATGGTGCTCATGATCTTCATGGCTTTTGGAATAGATGAGGATGTCATCAATAAAGACAACAACGAACTGATCCAAATATTCCTTGAACACACGGTTCATCATATCCATGAAAGTAGCAGGAGTATTAGTCAATCCAAAAGACATAACTATGAATTCATAATTTCGTACCAAGTTTTGAAGGCAGTCTTCGGAATATCCTCAATTTTAATCTTCAGCTGATGATATCCAAAACGAAAATCGATCTTTGAAAAGAATTGTACTCCTTGCAGCTGGTCGAACAGGTCATCAATACGAGGTAGTGGATACCTATTCTTGATGGTGACATAGTTCAATTCCTGGTAGTTAATACAAAGTCGCATACTCTCATCTTTCTTCTTTACGAATAAAACAGGAGCACCCCAAGGAGATGTACTAGGACGAATGAAACCGATGTCCAACAACTCCTGTAGTTGGACCTTTTACTCCTGAAGTTCAATAGGAGCCATTCAATATGAGGTTTTAGAAATAGGCTTTGTACCATGTTCAAGGTTAATAAAGAATTCAACTTCACGTTCTGGGGTTAGACCGGGAAGTTCTTCAGGAAATACGTCAGGAAATTCACTAACAATCGAAATATTATTCAAATCTGACGTGTTTTTGTTCAAGTCCATGACATGGGCTAAGAAAGCTTGACATCCATTTTTCAATAAACGAATGGCTTTATGGCTTGATATGACAATGATTGATTTTAGTGGTTTAGTTGCTTGAATTCGCATAACAGGTTGGTTAGGAATATGGAAACTAACAACCTTACGAAAATAATCAATTTTGGTATGATGAGTAGTTAACCAATCAATCCCTAAAATCACACTAATGGACACGTTAATTCTGTGTCGTTTTGGAAAACACTATTTGTCTGAACGAACACCCCAAAACTACGTCGTTTTTTGCTAAACGGACACGCCTTTTTTTGCTAAGCCTAAATTACGTTTTTTAGTTTTGTTGAGTCTAAAACTACGTCGTTTTTTGGCACGAATGGACGCACCCTTTCTATTAAAGCCAAAAATTACGTCATTTTTGACTTAATTGTACCTTTTTCAGTGGGTTGTGTCCCTTCTGATGGGTCATTTACCCTCCTATAAATAGATAGGGGGTGCTGCCATTCGAATTCATTCAAATCATTCACGCATAAAGCATTCTACTATTCAAGTCTTCTTCATTTCATAAGTTAGATATAGTTTGTTTTGAGAGAGAGTTTTGAGCATTTCTTTAGTTCGTTGAGTATACTTTTTATTGTGTTGCTAAAGTATACGTTGTCATTGTATCTTGGGAGACAAGTGCTATAAAACTTTAATTACCGTACGGAGGACATAATTATCTTAAGGATATAGTACAAAGTACTAGACTTGACATACATATTTTCTACATTGGTGTACAACATATAAGTTAATATATATATATATATATATATATATATATATATATATATATATATATATATATATATATATATATATATATATATGTTCATTCACTTTCCCTAACAATTTACTCTCTCTCTCTCTTACTCTTTTTTAATTTTCTCTTCTTTTTTTTTATAAAAAAGGGGGAATATATGTGTTGTAATTTGTAAGCAATATTTATATAATAATAAATTCATATTAAACTTTTGAGAACAAACGACGAAATATTAAATTTTAATATGGTATGACTCATAAAAATTTTGGATGAAATAAATTTTGTGATTAATAGTTTTTATTATATACTATATAATTATAATTATTGTATCAACTAAAATTAAACAAATTTACATCAATTTAAAGTTTAATATGTCGTCGTTTGACCTCAAAAGTCAAATTATATTTCTAATTTTGGAACGAATAGAGTAATATTTTCAACAACAAAAAAATAAATCTCATTTATTAAAGTAGTACAATATAACAATATTTATAAGTTTACTATCACAATTTAACTATCATATAGTCTCTATTAAATTAAACATTCAATAATTTAGAGACAAACATGAAATAATTATATTCTTAAAATTTGCTAAATCAACTATATAATTAAAAACATAAACTTGATTTGGTTTCTCAAATTTTTAGTTTAGCTTTCCTATTCATATTAATATAAATATTATCCAAATATGTATTAATTAAATACTATCCAAATTTAAAAATATTTTCATTGCTAATAGGAATAGAATAAATGATGATCTTTTTCTTTCCTATTCAAATTAGTATAAGTACTATAAAATTTTATAATAATTAAATATATATTATCCAAATTTGTAAAGTATTCAAAAGAAACTCAACCAATCTCTAATAGAAAAAGTAACTTCTAAAAGAATTTTTATTTTTGATTTTACCAATTGAATTATATTTTTTTATCATTATTTTATGTAATTAATTAAGACAACATAACACATTATACTATATACTACCTAAATTTGTTAAAACTTAAAATGATACAAAATCACACGATTAATTGTATTAATAATATGTATGAATTTTTTTAAAACAAAATAACTGTAAAATTAGTTGAATTTTTTTACTGAATTTATTACTAATTAATTGTCAGAACAAAAGTAAAATTTATTAGAGCATGACTTTAATACTTCTATTCATATTAGAATTTCAAGTACATTTTCTCAATATAAGCACTTACTAATAGAGCAAGCTAAGTCTTTATCTTTTTGTTATTAGTTAGGTTCTGTTTGACTTGGTATTTAAAGTTTGAATTTTGTATTTTCAGTTTCATTATTTTTAGGAGTTAGTTTAGGAAGCTACTGTACTTGAATTGTTTTTAAACTCATTTGTTAATTATAAATAATAATGAATGAATAACCAAGAGGTGAATTAAGCCTTTATTTTCTTTCTCTATTTTATGCTCTTTACCTCTCTGTATTATGGTATCAAAGCATAATGCCCAAAGGCTCTTTTCGATCCAACCTGTTTAATGCTAGGCCATCATCTATCTTTATTACTAGTGATCAAAGATGACAACTCCAATCAATTCAACAACTCTCAGTATCTATGAATCTAAACTCATCACCATTAACATCTCTGCCCAAGCTCCCCTAAAACTCACCACCAACAACTATGTTTCCTGGAAACTCCAGTTTCAAACACTCTTTATTGGTTATGATCTACTTGGTTACATTGATGGCTCAAAACCTTACCCGCCACCAAATTTGACTGAGAACTCCACAACAACAACAGCGAATCCAGCCCATACTTTTTGGGTGCGCCAAGACCAGTTGATTCTCAATGCACTTATCGGATCTATCTCTCCCACAATCATTCCGTTTATTGCTTGAGCCAAAACCTCTCAAGAAGCCTGGACTATCCTAGCCAACACATATGCCAAGCCGTCTCGCGGACACATCAAGCAAGTTAAAAGCCATCTTAAGGATATGTCTAAGGGTTCTCGTAGCATTACAGATTTTCTTCAGACCGTGAAAGCTCGGACTAATGAAATTGCTCTCCTTGGTGCACCAATTGATGAAGATGATCTCACGGAAAGAATCCTTGATGGTCTTGGTGATGACTACAAAGAGCTAGTTCGTGATGTTCAAGCTCGGGACATTTCAATCTCCTTCGACGAACTCCATAAAAAACTCCTGAATTTTGAAGTGTCTCTTGAAGGAACAAAATTAGAACCATCACACTTCCCAACTTCGGCAAATCCTGCAAGTCGTACAAACTTAGGTTGGCAATCCTTTTGAAGAGGCAGACGAAGGATGGGGTGTATGAATGGACAGTTTCCTATCCAACGTCCTCTCCATTATTAGTTTTCTCTAGTGTCAAGACTACTTCATCTGAATGGCATCATAGATTAGGACATCCAGCATTTCCCATTTTAAAACACATTGTTTCCCATTATCAGTTAGATTTATCTTCCTCTATGTCATCTGATTTCTTATGTAATGCTTGTCAATGCAATAAAAGCCACAAATTAACATTTTTCGCATCTTCTGTTATTTCTTGTCGACCACTTGAAATTATTTTCTCTGATGTCTGGACCTTTCCTATTGTATCACATGATGGTTTAAATATTATGTCATCTTTGTTGATCACTTTACTAAATACATTTGGTTTTATCCCCTTAAACAAAAATCAGAAGTGAAAGTTGTATTTATACGCTTTAAAGACATTATTGAAAAACACTTTGAAAATAAAATCCATACCCTTTATTCAGATAATGGTGGTAAATACAAAGTGCTTGCTAGTTTTCTAGCTACACATGGCATTTCTTCTTTTACTACACCACTACACACACCTGAATATAATGGGTATTCCGAAAGAAGACACCGTCACATTATTGAAACAGGTCTTTCTTTATTCTTTCATGCCTTAATACCTTTATCCTTTTGGCCTCAATCCTTTGCTACTGCAGTCTACCTAATTAATAGAATGCCAACTCCAACATTGAATTTTTCATCTCCTTTCGAGAAAATTTTTGGCACAACCCCTAACTACTCAAAACTTAGGATATTTGGTTGTTTATGTTATCCTTGGCTTTGCCCTTACTCTTCCCACAAGCTTGATGCTCACTCTACACCATGTGTTTTTCTATGCTACTCTCTTACTCAAAGTGTATATTTATGCTTTCATTAATCTTCTGGAAAAACATGTCTTTAGGCATGTCAAGTTTGTTGAGTCCGTGTTCCCTTTTCACACAATCTCCACTCAATCTCCTCCTACACAACCTGATACAATCTCCACTTAGATTCCTTCACCTATCACTGTTTCATTGCCAATAACATCTGTGCCACAAGACGTCACCCCATCCAATGTGCAATCTTCTGGGCGCCCCCCCCGTGCGTGACATCTTCATCATCTTTGCCCTCAACCACAAACACACAATCTCAACCATCCACCACCTCTCCACCGTCCCCTAACCCACAATCTACAATAGAAACCACTTCACATCCCTCTACATCTCAACCCACTCATACACACTCTATGGTCACCAGAGCCAAAAATAAAATTACCAAACCTATCCAAAAACTAAACCTGTCCACTCAACTATCTCCTCCCATTTATATAGAACCTACCACTGCAACCTAAGCCCTCAAGGATCAAAAATGGCGTCGGGCCATGTCTGAAGAATATGACGCTCTTGTTCGAAATGGGACATGGGAGCTAGTACCTCCTGCTTCTAGTCAAAATATAGTTGGTTAGAAGTGGATTTTTTGCATTAAACGATATTCTGATGGTTCTATTGACAGGTACAAATCACGGTTAGTAGCTAAAGAATTTCATCAATGCCTTGGTTTTAACTATCATGATACATTTAGTAATGTGATCAACCCAACTACGGTGAACCTTGTTTTGAGTCTTGCTGTGGATGGTCTCTTCGTCAACTTGATATCAATAATGCATTTTTACAAGGTCATCTTTCTGAAGATGTCTATATGTCACAACCACAAGGCTTTGTTGATCATGATAAACCATCTTATGTTTGCAAGCTTAGGAAAGCTATTTATGGGCTTAAGCAAGCTCCACGAGCATGGTATACTGAACTCCACAAATTTCTTCTTGCTTCGGGTTTTCATAACTTACTAGCTGACACCTCTCTGTTCATTTCCCAAACTGGTGGTCACCTTATCTATATCTTGGTTTATGTGGATGATATTATTATAACGGGAGATAATGATGGTTTTGTTCAACAATTTGTCACTATATTATCTCAACAATTTTCCTTGAAAGATCTTGGGCAACTATCTTATTTTCTCGGAGTGGAAGTTTTATCACATCCTTATGGTGTTCTGCCGTCTTAGAAAAGATATATCATCGATCTTCTTGCACGTACAAAAATGATGGAAGCATAACTAGTTCTCACACCCCTTCTCACTTCATTGCCAATCACTTCGAACTCTAGTTTTTAACTTTCTGATCCATCTGAATACCGTGCTATTGTTGGGAGCCTACAATATCTCTTACTTACTCGACCCAACATAGCTTTTGCAGTTAACAAGTTGTCACAGTTCATGCATAAACCAACCTCAGATCATTGGGTTCTTGTTAAGCGTCTTCTTCGCTATTTATGTGGCTCGTTAAATGAAGTTATTATCCTCTACCGAAATTAGCCATTATTCTTACATGTGTTTTTAGATGCTGATTGGGCTGGGAATCGTGATGATTTCTCCTCCATCAGTGCTTATGATGAGTGAGTTTTATACCCATTAATTGAGTGCATTTGAACTTAATCTTTTGAAAGTTTTTAAGTGTTTGTATCTATTCATGCATGTTTTATATTGTTTTGTAGGAATTGGGATAAAAGCTACTTGGATCGACGTTTGGGGTTGCTAGATTCGCATTTTCGGCTTGCCATTTACATAGTAGCCACTTCAGAGCCAATTTTAGCATTGTTCTAGCCCTTATTTCGAAAAATACAAAGAATGAAAGTTGTAGATCTACGTCTCCTCTTTCCGGAACATCTTAAATCATCAAAATCGAAGTTCAGACGAAGAAGTTATGACCATTTTCTCAAAAGACGTCAGAGCAGAAAATTTCCAAAAAAGGACCCCAGCGGGACGTGCGTACTGAGGCAAAAACAGTAGCATAGCATGTCGGGGCGGGCCTGGCCAATAGAAAAATCCCGTCGGGGCGGGGGTACGCGTAGAAAAAGTAGTTTTTGTCAGAATTTGAGTTCAATAAGGATTGGTTCGAGCTGATTGACTCGAGGACTTCCAGGAGGACTTAAAGACATATAAAGAGGCATATAAAAGGAGGAGAATCACAAGGATTATGAGAAGGAGGAGAAGTTCATTAGATTAGGACAAAACCTTAGTTCTTATTAGTTTTGGAGATTGAAGCAACTTGGAGACCATTGAAGATCAAGAGCAGGAGCTTGAGGAAGAAGGAGATTTGCTGACAATAGATTTATTCTTCACTCTAATCTTATTCTTATCTTTTAATGTGTATTCAAGTGTGGATTCTTAGTTTTAATTTAATGAACTAATTCTTTATTTGATTCTTTGTTTGAGATTACAATGGATCTTATTGTGTAGTTTATTTTAATATGCTTCGCTATCAATATTATGTTCTATTGTGAGGATTGTCTATTATGATTTGGACTTAATTGTTTAATTGATTGGCCATCAATTATCATGATAATCTATATGAAATCGAAAGAAGAGTATAGATTTAGATCTGATCATGATAGCATGTGTTTATAATTTTTGCACATATGGAATTCATGATTCGTGTTTAGGATAGAGATATGCCTTTACGCCATATGTAATCTTATAGAGAACTTGTGCTTTAAATCCTTTTTAATTGTAAATTACATAGAGATATAGTGGATTAGTTAATTAGGGTGTCTTGCTCAATTCTATTATCTGTGGATTTAAGTGAGTATGGATATTATGCATCGAGAGGTGGTTTTTGTTAGGTTTGTAATATTCATGAACGCAATCAAATTGCACAAAATAAGCGGAAACGTGGAATATCAGAGTTTTAAAATTTTACAAACCATATACCCGGATCACCCTTTATGCACAATTATTAATTAAACGAAAAGATAAAGAACAAGATTCACACCCTTGTAGTTTCAAGCTTCCTCAGGTACAAGTTCACCTCCAATCTTTTTCGCGTTCAACTTGAATCCACCGGGTTTGGTTCCTTCCTTTGATCAATGTTAGTCACCCAAGTGTTTGGCCTCTAGAGGTGATCCACCAAGGAAGAATAAAGATTCAAGAAAATGGATATTTGGCTAAACCCTAGTTTTCTATCTCTATAGAAAAAAAGAACGTACTCTCCAACAATTGGAATCACATCTGTTGTGAAAAAATCAACAACAACTCTACACCCATAATAAGACTCCTCTTATTTATAGATGTAGGTAACCCTCCTTAACAATTAAAGAATTGGGTTTTATTTTAATTAATTAAATTTCTTTAATTAATTATGCTCCCAATCTTATTAGGAATAATTAATTAAACTCTTTTAATTAATTAGTCTCCTAATATTATTAGGAATATATGAGAGTACTTTTATTAATTAATTCTCAAACTCCTTTAGGAATTAAATAATAATAATAGTAATAATCATAATAAGACTCCTCTTATTAATTTATATTTAATATTTTTAAAATATTAAATAATAAATATTAAGCTATTTAATTTATTCTATCACCATAGATTAAATTAAATATACTTAACTTATTATTACGATTATGTCATTAACTTCTTAAATAATTATTCTTCATTTTATGGTGTGACCCTTTAGGTTTTCCATATTAAACCGGTTGTGAATAAATCAATTAGAACAATTCTAATCTTATTTAAATAAGTAAATTAAATTATTAATTTATTTAAATAATAATAATTATTCTACAATAGGGATAAACCTCCCTAGCGATCAACGACTTTCCAGATAATATAGATTTCAACATTAATCATAAAAGAACCTTTGAGTAAATAGTGACTGTACAATTCAATCCTTCACCATACAATGTCCCAATTAAATATAAGACATGAAATTACTGTCAAGTCTTATTTTATTTAATTATATGTATTTCGACTCTTAAATGCACAACTCCAAATAATGCAAATTAGAAACTCCTTTCTAATTTCATTCTGCCTTGGCCAAGGACTATTGGGTTGTCATTTATCGAATCACATAGGACATTTCTCTTCTTTTACTAGAAGCGATAGTTCTTTATTGATCATACATTATCTCCATGTATAACTTATTATACCCAAGCATACCCTTTGATATACCCTAAGGGTCTTAAGGAATAAGTCAAAGTATAACTCATCATACACAAGATACTATGATGATCTCAAGTCCAAGGATCACTTGTACTACTATCACTATATGAATTCCTATTGACAGGCAAGTAAAACTCCATTAGGCATTCCTTAGCGAGCCACGTTCAGTGAACTTATTCTCTAATATGCACCTACATACTTGCTTTAGTGTCTTCACACAAATAATCATGGGATCAATCATCCTCATCCAATGAGCAAGCAATGTATGTACCAATCTATCCGGATTCACTAATTCCCAATTTAATAATCCAACGATTGGGAACTATTTTAGTTTTAAGCTTTTTAAGAATTTAGATCTCATTAGAATGATCATCATCATTATTCGAAAAGCATTGTTTAAAACTATGGGTTTATCACATATTATAAAACAGCATTATGTAGATAATTAAAATCCTTTAATAAATTAATACTTTTTATGCTTGTGTGTATACTACTTTCAATCTCCCACTTGCACTAAAGTCAATCGTCATAGTATCTCATACCCTTTTTCTCAAAGTGACGATTATCCTGCTGTTGGATAAGCTTTAGTATATGGATATGTAATGTTGTTGTTCAGAATCCACTATCTCTATAGTGATTCCCCATCTTTCAATGATTCATTTAATCAAATGAAAGTGCCGCAACACATGTTTAGATCCAAGATGAGACTTAGAAACTATTCCTAGTTCTGTAATGAACTTTACATCCAAACAATCAACTTGAAGCTTCATGTACAGCTATATACTTTGTCTTTATCACTAAACCAGCAACTCTTTGCTGTTTGAAACCTTTCCAATTTCACTGCACCACTGTTCAAGGTAACCCTTTACCTTAAAGTGGATTTTCTGTCGTCTTGGTCTGTCTAAAAAAAAAACTTGAGTCTGTTAAGCCCTCTAGTTTTAATTTAGACCCACCATAAATTTTAATCACATCCTTAGTGCCACTTAAGTACGTTAAGATATTTTTCACTGTCTTACAGTGATCTTCTCCAGAATATGACCGATCAACATCAAGTCTCGTATATTTCATTGTACACATGATTGTCACTCATGCGATCTCTCTTTTATGAGTCTATGAGGACTATTAAGAGAGATACACTCCAAGGCTCATCAACATGAGACATCCCATGGAGTTTTTCACGCTAAACGACTTTAGCATCAAATGAATATACATTTCTTTAAGTCGAGCATCCTCTTAAATCTATCTATATAGATTTGTATCCCCAATTAAGATACTCTTCCCAAATCATTCATGGAGTAATGTTTAGACAACTTTATCTTTACTGATTGTAACATTAGTATGTCATTCCTTATCCATAGTATATCAACATATAATATTAGGAATGTCACGGAGCTCCCACTGACCCTTTTGCACACACTAGAACTCTTACCTTATCGTATATAACTGGATCATCATCTTCTATGATACGTATCTCATCATCATCATCCATGATAAATTCATACCTCCCAGGTATCTTCAGTACTATTCCAGATTTACGATTCGGTTGTGGTACAATAGGTCTATCTACAAGTTCCTCTTATTTGACTTATAGTGATTTGTCTTTCTTGAACTCTTTATGATCTATTATCCTCCCATTAGTCCCTTTAAAGATAAATATCTTTATCTTAGAAGGCAACATGTTTAGCAACAAACACCTTTTCCTAAGTAGGATTATAGAACATATACCCTAAACTTACTTTAGGATGTTCCACAAATCTGTACTTGTCAAATCTTGTCCCAAGCTTATCTTTTGAAACCTTTTCACATAAGCTGGACAACCCCTTATCTTAACATACTTAAGATTAGGAATTCTCCATGTCCATAACTTTTATGGAGTCTTGGGACTGGATTTTGAGGTTACCTTTTGTAGATATGCAGCCATTTCTAGGGCATGATCCCAGAGGGATACTGGAATATCGGTAAAATCATTATGGACTGCACCATGTCCAACAAGGTATGATTTTTCCTTTCAGATACATCAATCAATTATTGCATATCAGTAGGCGTCCATTGTGAGAAAACTATTTGAGACGATCTAGAAACTTATTGCACAAGTATTCCTTCCTCGATCTGATCAAAGAATTCTAATACTTTGCCAATTTGTTTCACTTCAGAATTCTTTGAACCTTTCAAATAATTCATACTTGTTGTGACGTCCCCCAAAATTAGGTATACATCACCCATCTTGGGTCGTCAGATACATAGTACAGAATACAAATACAACTTACTAATACAACTGTCGTGTACAATACGACAAAACATAAACTGTGAGTTTGAATACAAATATTATCTTCTAGAGAGTATTCATACTCAAAAGGAGTCCTCATTACATTTATTAACACACCATTACATAGAATAGTGAGGACTACTAACTAATACTATCATTCGGACCATCACTCCATTCCCCGACTTGCCCCAGCTACGTTCTCATTTCCTGAAGAGAACAGTGAAAGAAAGGGTGAGCTCAACTAGCCCAGTAAGAAATATTATGACTAAGATAATGCAGAATAAATTATCATTAGCCTTCAACAATGTTAAACTGATAAAATATAATAGACATCAAGTTTAACTGCAGCGGAACAAGCAATCCATTAAAAGAGTCAAGTAGAAAATAAACTCTACTATCTTTTATGATTTAAAAGATTTTCCAACACTGTGATCGCTGAGACTCAGCTTAATAAAATAATTCACATCATCGAATCACCCCTGCACTACGGCCAAGGATATTCGTATATTCATTAATGGTCATGATCATGCCAACAACTGTCCATCAATGCACTACGGGCCAATGAGGACTTTTACCACATCATTTGTAACATTACGGTCATGATTACACCGAATAATCCCTGGTCATAATCATACCAAGTCCATCTATGCACTACAGGCCACAGATGACTTTCAACATTTTATAAACATGAGGATGATGACAATGATATAAGAATTCAATAAAACAAGTTCAAGAATTAATTTATCCAAGAATTAACAACGTCCAAATTGTCAACATGATACTGCTTTGTGGAGTAAAATTCAAGAATGATCAGGAGAATATTTTCATGAAAAGATACTGGATGAAACGCAAATATCAAGGATATTCCACAAATTTCATGGAGTATAGAAGTCAAAACTTAACCAACTGAGTATAATAAAGAATGGAATAACAAAAGAAATCACCATGCATGCGATAGACCGCACAGACAGGTTATTCCAACAGAATAATAAATAATGGAACCAGGTCCGGCGTAAACGCACAGACAGGATATTCCGACAGAATAATAAATAATGGAACCAGGTCCGGCGTAAACGCACAGACAGGATATTCCGACAGAATAATAAATAATGGAACCAGGTCCGGTGTAAAACACACAGACAGGATGTTCCAACAGAATAATAATAAAACGGAACCAGGTCCGGTGTAAAACACACAGACAGGATGTTCCAACAGAATAATAGAAGAATGTCACCAAGTATAGGGTAGACCGCGTATACAGGTTATTCCAACAGAATAATAAGAAATGGAATAACAACAGTTCTCTTCATGAATAAGAAAGAATAACACCCCTTACCGTTTTAAAGAAGAGCTGAAATAAGGAAGTAGTTAAGTAGCAGAATACTCTTCTTCTCTCTCTATATAGTTTCTCTCTCTAGAGTTCAGTGAATTCGTAAGAAATAATGAAGGAATGAGCTGCTATTTATAGAAAAATAGAATGCATAGTAACTAATCCATGAACGGTCCAGATTGATTACTTTAATCTGACGGTCCATATTTAAAGAAAAATCTTTTAAATAAAATATAATATATTCTATTTATAGAATAACTTTAATAAAGTATTCTGTTTTATATAAAAAGATGTTTCTGTTTTATTACGTTAATAATACGAATAAAACAAAACGTCATTATCGCTAAATAATTCATATTATTAACTGACAATAATTGAATCAAACTGAGTGACTTCTCACATAAGCATTAATAATCAATACCGTGTGCTACTATGCAACCACACGTATTACTGTACTTTTACTACCGAGTAGTTCAACAGTAACAATGGTAAAACTTCCGCCGTTATTTTTAATAAAATATTTTTGTCGTTTTCTCAATCCGACAATAATTCCGTTGTGGGGTCCACCAATGATTGTGTCGTCGTACGAATATTCCCTGTTAAAACGAATATTCCCCGACCAATCGAATATTATATAACAACTTGCGTACTTTGCAAAATTTATAAATATTACCCACAACTATAACATTATATCAAATTAACTCCATAATATTCAAAAATGATATTTATAGAAAATTCATCTTTATTTATAAAAGTTGGGGTCTTACAACCTCCCCTTCTTATGAAATTTCGCCCTCGAAATTAGGGTACGTACCTGGTATGTCGAAGAGGTAAGGATACCTTGATTTCATTTCAGATTCTAACTCCCAAGTCATTTCCTCAACATCGTGGTTTCTCCACAAAACTTTGACTTGAGGTATAACCTTGGAGCGTAGAATATGTTCCTTCTTATCCAAGATTTGAACAGGAACTTCTTCATACGTCAAATCCTCCGCTATTTCGTCCGGTTCTAACTCAATAATGTGGTTCGGGTCTTCCACATATTTGCGTAACATGGATATGTGAAAAACGTTATGAACACGAGACATACTTGGCGGTAAAGCGAGTCTATAAGCCACAGTTCCTACTCGATCGAGGATTAAAAATGGACCGATGAATCGAGGATTGAGCTTTCCTCTCTTTCCAAATCTCGTAACTCCTTTCCATGGAGCAACACGTAAGAACACATGATCTCCTACATCAAATTCCACGTCCTTTCGATGAAGATCAGCATAACTCTTTTGTCGATCTTGTGAGGTTTTTATACGTTGTCGGATCGTTTGAATCTTTTCTGTAGTCATACGTACCAACTCCGGTCCCAACAACGTTGCTTCACCCACCTCATCCCAGCATACTGGAGAACGACATTTTCTTCCATACAATGCTTCGAATGGAGCCATGCCAATACTTGCTTGATAACTGTTGTTGTAGGAAAACTCCACCAATGGTAAGAACTTGTCCCAACTTCCCTTGAAGTCAAAGACACAGAGTCTTAATAGATCTTCAAGAGTTTGAATAGTCCTCTCTGATTGTCCGTCCGTCTGAGGATGATATGCTGAACTAAATCGTAACTCCGTGCCCATAGCTTTTTGTAAACTAACCCAAAATCGTGAAGTGAATCTTGGGTCTCGGTCAGAAACTATGGATACTGGCATACCATGCAGTCTTACAATCTCGTTTATGTACATACGAGCAAGACGTTCAAGTGTATAAGTTTCTCGTATCGGTAAGAAATGAGCAGACTTGGTCAATCTATCAACAATGACCCAAATCGCATCAATACCTTGAGAAACCCTAGGAAGACCGGTAACGAAATCCATGGTAATGTGCTCCCACTTCCATTCTGGAATTTCAAGTGGTTGCAATGGACCTTTTGGTACTTGATGCTCCGCTTTGACTCGTTGACAAGTTAGACACCTTGAGATAAACAACGCTATCTCTCTCTTCATATTGCTCCACCAAAATGTATGACGAAGATCATGATACATTTTGGTACTTCCAGGATGGATTGCAAACGGTGTGTTGTGCGCCTCCATCATGATTTCATACTTTAAATCAGGGTTGTTAGGAACACAAAGTCTGGAGTTGACTCGAAGTATTCCTTCTTCATCGATTCTTGCTTCCGGCATAGCACCTTCTTGCACTTTCTTCCTCATACGCATCAGCTCCAGGTCTGTAGCTTGAGCAGCTTTAACTTTATCGATTAAAGTCGGTTCTACTCGTATATTCGCCATCATCACATGGGTCCCTGGAGTCTTTAACTCTATCTCCATCCTTTGCAAATCACACAAAATGGGTCTTTGTGTTGACAATATCGCACTCGTACTTGCATATGATCTTCTACTCAATGCGTCAGCTACCACGTTCGCTTTTCCAGGATGGTATTGAATGGTATGATCATAATCTTTCAACAGTTCAAGCCAACGTCGTTGTCGCATGTTGAGTTCCTTTTGAGTGAAGAAATATTTGAGGCTTTTATGATCCGTAAAGATCTCCACCTTCTCCCCATACAAGTAATGCCTCCAAATTTTAAGTGCAAAGACAACAGCTGCCAACTCTAGATCATGAGTAGGATAATTCCTCTCATATTCCTTGAGTTGTCTTGATGCATAGGCTATGACTTTTCCATGTTGCATGAGAACGCATCCCAACCCTTTGCTCGAAGCATCACTGTAGATGACAAATCCCTCCGAGCCAGATGGTATTGTTAGAACAGGTGCTGAAATGAGTCTCCTCTTGAGTTCTTGAAAACTCTGCTCACATTCTTCGCTCCAACCGAACTTTGTATCTTTCCGAGTCAGCTGAGTTAATGGAGTAGCGATTCGAGAAAATCCTTCCACGAATCTCCGATAATAACCAGCTAAACCAAGAAAGCTACGTACTTCGGTCACTGATTTAGGTTGCTCCCAGCTTTGAATAGCTTCAATCTTTGCCGGGTCAACAGATATTCCACGACTTGATACTACGTGCCCAAGGAATGCTACCTCTTCCAGCCAGAACTCGCATTTCTTCAACTTGGCATAAAGTTTGTATTCACGAAGCTTTTGGAGTACCAGCCTCAAGTGTTGCTCATGATCTTCACGGCTTTTGGAATAAACAAGGATGTCATCGATAAAGACGACCACAAAGTGATCCAAATATTCCTTGAATACCCTGTTCATCATATCCATGAAGGCAGCAGGAGCATTAGTCAATCCAAAAGACATAACTAAGAATTCATAATGCCCATACCGAGTTCTGAAGGCAGTCTTTGGAATATCCTCAGTTCTAACCTTCAGCTGATGATATCCAGAACGAAGATCGATCTTTGAAAAGAATTGTGCTCCTTGCAACTGGTCAAACAGGTCATCAATACGTGGCAATGGGTACCTATTTTTGATGGTGACATGATTCAACTCCCGATAATCAATACAAAGTCGCATACTCCCATCTTTCTTCTTCACGAACAGAACAGGAGCACCCCAAGGAGAAGTACTAGGACGAATAAAACCAATGTCTAACAATTCCTGCAGTTGGTCTTTAACTCCTGAAGTTCAATAGGAGCCATTCGATATGGGGCTTTGGAAATGGGTTTTGTACCGGGTTCAAGGTCGATACAAAATTCAATTTCACGCTCTGGGGGTAGGCCAGGAAGTTCTTCGGGAAATACGTCAGGAAATTTATTAACAACAGAAATATCATTCAAAGCTGACGTATTTTTGTTTAGATCTGTGACATGAGCTAAGAAAGCTTGACATCCGTTTTTCAATAAACGAATAGCTTTATGGCTTGAGATGACAGCGATTGATTTTAATGGTTTGGTTGCTTGAATTCGCATAATAGGTCGATTAGGAATATGAAAGCTAACAACCTTACGAAAACAATCAATTTTTGCATGATGAGTAGTTAACCAATCAATCCCTAGAATCACGTCAAATGCAAGTATTTTTAATGAAATAAGATCGACAGGTAATGTGTGGGTACCAACTTGAACCAAACAAGACTTATAAACCGTGGATGTAATGAAGGTTTCTCCCAATGGAGTTTCAACAGATAAGTCAAAGTCTAATTTCTCCGGAATCAAATTTAATCGATGAGCGCAAGTAGGAGAAATAAAAGAATGGGTAGAACCGGTATCAAATAAAGTATAGACTTCGTTAGAGTTTATGATAAGCTTACCCGTGATGACCTCATTCGGGTTCCTTGCTTTCTGGGAGTTCACAACAAACGCTCTCCCTTGCACAACCGGTTTTGACTTTTCTGGGACGGCCTTTGGTGCCTCCATCCTAGCTGAATTTGTCTTCGGTAAACGACAAAATCGAGCTAAATGACCTTCTCTTCCACAATTATAACATGCTTTGGACGGCATCGCGCAGTTTGGACTGATGTGCCCCTCCCCTCCGCATTTGAAACATATGATAGGTGGTCGTTCTCCTTCCTTAACGACAGGTGCTGGTGCTGACGTCTTTCCATCATTGTTGAATCTCCTCTTCTTGAAATGCCATTCTTATTGTTTTGGCCCTGATTACCACCGAAGTGGTTACCATTTCTGGCCTGTTGATTCCCTCCACGCTTGTTGTCACCGCTTCGATGACTGCTCTCACTGGTATTATCATTTTGCCGGCTGCTCTCTTTTGGTTGCGTTGTCTCGTTATCGCGCTCCACCAACTGAGCCCTATTTACAACATCTGAATACAAACACAGTTTATGAGAAACAAGATGTTGACGTATCTCCGGCTTCAAACCTCTTAAAAACATCCGCGTCATTCTTTCTTCATTATCCACCAGGTGGGACGCAAACCGGGATAACTCCGCAAATTTTGCCTCGTACTGCGACACGGTCATATTATTCTGCTCCAATTTGATGAACTCCACCTCCTTCATGTGACGAATACTCTCGGGAAAGTATTTGTCGTTAAACAGCTCTTGGAACTTCTCCCAAGACATCTTCAGTGCGGCAGGTTGAGTACGCTTTATCGATTCCCACCAGTAATCTGCCTCTCCTCGCAACATAAAGGCGGCAAAGGGAACCTTTTGCTCCTCGGAGCAACCCAAGACATCAAATATCTTGGTGATCTGCTTTATCCATGTTTCAGCTACAAGTGGTTTGGGTTCTCCCTTAAACTCCGGTGGTCCCAGCTCCTTAAACTGTTTAGCGGTGACCGCCAGAGAGTTTCCAGTATTTCCACCTACGTTGTGGACAGGAGCCGCTTTCACCTGTTGTTGCATGAATTGCATAAAACCTCTGAACATTCCATCATTCATCATCTGGTCAGTGTTGTTGTTTGCATGAGGATTGTCACCTTCCTGATGCACATTATCCTGATTATTGATATGTGGTGAATCAACAGTCGTCTGTGCTCCATTGCTATTCTCAACATTCTCAGATGCCATTTTCAGATACTGCCACAAAATAAAAGTTAATTGATATGTCATATATTATCCTTATATTATGACCGACCAATTAAATACCATGCAAATAAACTTAGGTAGGTCATACTAGCGAAGGAATTCCCCGTCTCTCCCCTCCTAGTTCTATTCTCACATCTTAGCCAGGGATCATATCCCTAAGCTCTGATACCAACTGTGACGCCCCCAAAATTAGGTATACATCACCCATCTTGGGTCGTCAGATACATAGTACAGAATACAAATACAACTTACTAATACAACTGTCGTGTACAATACGACAAAACATAAACTGTGAGTTTGAATACAAATATTATCTTCTAGAGAGTATTCATACTCAAAAGGAGTCCTCATTACATTTATTAACACACCATTACATAGAATAGTGAGGACTACTAACTAATACTATCATTCGGACCATCACTCCGTTCCCCGACTTGCCCCAGCTACGTTCTCATTTCCTGAAGAGAACAGTGAAAGAAAGGGTGAGCTCAACTAGCCCAGTAAGAAATATTATGACTAAGATAATGCAGAATAAATTATCATTAGCCTTCAACAATGTTAAACTGATAAAATATAATAGACATCAAGTTTAACTGCAGCGGAACAAGCAATCCATTAAAAGAGTCAAGTAGAAAATAAACTCTACTATCTTTTATGATTTAAAAGATTTTCCAACACTGTGATCGCTGAGACTCAGCTTAATAAAATAATTCACATCATCGAATCACCCCTGCACTACGGCCAAGGATATTCGTATATTCATTAATGGTCATGATCATGCCAACAACTGTCCATCAATGCACTACGGGCCAATGAGGACTTTTACCACATCATTTGTAACATTACGGTCATGATTACACCGAATAATCCCTGGTCATAATCATACCAAGTCCATCTATGCACTACAGGCCACAGATGACTTTCAACATTTTATAAACATGAGGATGATGACAATGATATAAGAATTCAATAAAACAAGTTCAAGAATTAATTTATCCAAGAATTAACAACGTCCAAATTGTCAACATGATACTACTTTGTGGAGTAAAATTCAAGAATGATTAGAAGAATATTTTCATGAAAAGATACTAGATGAAGCGCAAATATCAAGGATATTCCACAAATTTCATGGAGTATAGAAGTCAAAACTTAACCAACTGAGTATAATAAAGAATGGAATAACAAAAGAAATCACCATGCATGCGATAGACCGCACAGACAGGTTATTCCAACAGAATAATAAATAATGGAACCAGGTCCGGCGTAAACGCACAGACAGGATATTCCGACAGAATAATAAATAATGAAACCAGGTCCGGCGTAAACGCACAGAGAGGATATTTCGACAGAATAATAAATAATGGAACCAGGTCCGGCGTAAACGCACAGACAGGATATTCCGACAGAATAATAAATAATGGAACCAGGTCCGGCGTAAACGCACAGACAGGATATTCCGACAGAATAATAAATAATGGAACCAGGTCCGGCGTAAACGCACAGACAGGATATTCCGACAGAATAATAAATAATGGAACCAGGTCCGGTGTAAAACACACAGACAGGATGTTCCAACAGAATAATAATGAAAACGGAACCAGGTCCGGTGTAAAACACAGACAGGATGTTCCAACAGAATAATAGAAGAATGTCACCAAGTATAGGGTATATCCGCGTATACAGGTTATTCCAACAGAATAATAAGAAATAGAATAACAACAGTTCTTTTCATGAATAAGAAAGAATAACACCCCTTACCGTTTTAAAGAAGAGCTGAAATAAGGAAGTAGTTAAGTAGCAGAATACTCTTCTTCTCTCTATATATAGTTTCTCTCTCTAGAGTTCAGTGAATTCGTAAGAAATAATGAAGGAATGAGCTGCTATTTATAGAAAAATATAATGCATAGTAACTAATCCATGAACGGTCCAGATTGATTACTTTAATCTGACGGTCCATATTTAAAGAAAAATCTTTTAAATAAAATATAATATATTCTATTTATAGAATAACTTTAATAAAGTATTCTGTTTTATATAAAAAGATGTTTCTATTTTATTACGTTAATAATACGAATAAAACAAAACGTCATTATCGCTAAATAATTCATATTATTAACTGATAATAATTGAATCAAACTGAGTGACTTCTCACATAAGCATTAATAATCAATACCGTGTGCTACTATGCAACCACACGTATTACTGTACTTTTACTACCGAGTAGTTCAACAGTAACAATGGTAAAACTTCCGCCGTTATTTTTAATAAACTATTTTTGTCGTTTTCTCAATCCGATAATAATTCCGTTGTGGGGTCCACCAATGATTGTGTCGTCGTACGAATATTCCCTGTTAAAACGAATATTCCCCGACCAATCGAATATTATATAACAACTTGCGTGCTTTGCAAAATTTATAAATATTACCCACAACTAAAATATTATATCAAATTAACTCCATAATATTCAAAAATAATATTTATAGAAAATTCATCTTTATTTATAAAAGTTGGGGTCTTACACTTGTATTTCAGAAAATACACACATTCAACCTTTTGAATGATAATCTCCTTTTCTTATACTAGTTTGTTCAATTTACAAAATTATTTTCACGTAAGTTAAGTATACTAAATCCATTAAGTAATATTCTAGTTCTATACAAAATATTATTATTATAAATAAAACAATAATTGTTCTTAAATATAATACCAAAATTTTTATTGTCCAACAACAAAATGAAAATAATATTTCTAACGAGAATTGGAATACAATAACAACTTATTGACTTAATTGACTTGCCCGTAGGCAATGCTAAACTATAAGTTCCTATGGCTAATGCAGCAAGCTTTGCTTCATTTACCAGACATAGGATTACTTATCCTTTGTTTAGCTTTCTACTTCTGCTTGGTCCCTTCATAAATCTATATTTATGATAACCAAAGCCCGTATCCAATACCCAAGTAGAACATTGACTTAAAGAAAAATTTATTTCAATTATGAACAAAAACTAGATTGTAACCAAAACCTCACTAAGCTTCTTTGGTTAGCCTCTGTAAGATGATTCTCGCAGTTTCTTTCCAGTGTTCAGGCTTATTGCAGTGGAAGCAAACTCCTTTGTTATCCGTATCAGTTTTGTTCTTATTATCCTTTGTTTTTTCCTTTCTATTTATCTTCTTTGAATTGTTCTTCTTTTCAGAAGATCCTTTGACCCCTACTAGTAAGACTTGGTCTTTCATGGTTGAAAAGTGACTCTCAATATTTTTTAACATATTAAGCAAATCAGCGAAGCTGATATCTAGCTTGTTCATATAAAAAATTCACAATAATTGTGAAAGGAGTCTGGGAGTGAGTGCAAGATCAAATCTTGGCACAAGCCCATCCATGCCAAAACTCGTTGTCCTAACTGTTCAATCAAATTGATCATCATTAAGACATGTGTCTATACTGTAGTGCCTTCGGTCATTTTAGATCGAAAGAGCTCCTTAGATATATGATATCTATTAGTCCTACTTTTCTCACCATCAACTACTTGACGTGCAGGAATATAGTAGGAGCATCCATAGTTTCATGCTGACGCTGAAGCTCGTTACTCATAGATGCGAGCATGATGTATTGAGCCAACTGTGCATCATCTTGCCACTTTCTAAAAGTAGCAATCTCTTCCTCAGAGGCACTATCTGCAACCATTGCAGAGATATGCGTATTAAGGACATAAGCTAGCTTTTCAGCCATGAGAACTATTCTCAAATTCCTTAACCAATCCGTTTAATTCGGTCCGATTAATTTAGCATCTAATATGTTACGCAGTTATAGTAATTTAGACATTATAAAATTCTGTAAATAAATTTGTAATTAACAACATTTTAACATACATTCTTTTATTAATTACCAAAATAATTTAGGTCTTGTTTTAAATTGGTATCTCCCACTATTTTTATTAAACTATATTATCCTCACTTATATAGTTCGGCAAAATCTAATTTAAGATTTGCTAGTAAGAATAAGAATCATATTTCAAATGTATATAGCTTTGTGGTGACACAACAAACTATATATAAATAAATAGGTAGACAACTCTTGTCAATTACATCAACTATGTAACTCCTTGTATTTTGTCTCTTAGATTATTTTGATCAAGTGGTGGCACATCCGAATTAAAATTATCCAAGTTAAGTCCAACCTAGCACTCCATATATTCAAAAAAAAAAAACATTGTCCTTGTGGTGGTGACACAACAAAATAACATTGTTCAATTTTTCTTATAAGCATCAAATGTGATAAAATTAACATCTCAAAGAATTAAGATAAGTCTTGTGGTGACACAACAAACTTATAATAATTAATTGATACTCTATTATTTTTTATCATGCTAGAAGGCGACGTTCGATATTCTAATTATCTTTGAACGCTTAGGACTTAATATAAAATCTTTGAGGAATTTGTTATTAATTTGTCTCATCTTGTTTAGCGAGCATGCACACACACACACACACGCACACACACACACACACGCACACACACACACACACACACACACACACACACACACATATATATATATATATATATATATATATATATATATATATTATGCAAACATATATATAGTATCAGCATGCACATATAGAATACTATATTCTACCCGGATTGATTATGAACTTATATTCTAGTTTGGTTCACTAGAGCCACCAAGTGAACCAAAAGGTCAATCCCTAGGGGTACAATAATTAATATTTAAATATAACTATTACATTTAAATTCGGGCTCCATTACAAACGGGTCTTCAAGCGCTCCTTGTTCCTTGATCTCCAATTCTTCAAAATTAATTCTAACTATTCCTATTACAAAACTATTTAAAATAAATAGAAACCTTGATCAGCAGTCAAGGGGAAGTACATAGGAGGGAGATAGAATTTATATTAAGAAAAATTAGAGAAGACGAGGTACGCAGACCCCATTTAATAAAATCTATACATTCATGCATCCAACTAAAATAAAATTCAATCACATTGGTAAATAGTCCATAATCAATCCCATTTATTATCATACACATCACCATATGCATCAATAAATAACATTCATCTCATGAATAATAAACATTCAATATATATATTGATATCATTTAATGGGCAAATTTAATTTGTATAAAATCTAATTTTGAATTAAAATAAACTACGTTATTTTAATCCAAATTTAAATCAAAATAAGCCTCTTTTATTTTAATTTATCTAATTTTGAATAAAATAAACTATTTTATTTTAATCAAAATCATTAATCAAAATAAATTCCTTTATTTTAATTAATTATGGAATCCAATTCCAAGTAAAAAAAAACTTTTATTAAAAGAAATACGAATTCTCTTTCCTATTCACAAATAAACTCTTTTATTTTGAATAATATGAAATCTTATTCCATATCTAAATAAACTCTTTTATTTAAGGAAATACGGATTCTCTTTCCTATTCACAAATAAACTCCTTTATTTTAAATAATATGAAATCTTATTTCATATCTAAATAAACTCTTTTATTTAAGGAAACATGGAATCCAATTTCAACTCCAATTAGTTATCATGAAATTCAATTCTAACTCTAATTGGTTAGCATGAAATCTAATTTTAAAATTAAAATAAACTTTTTATTTTAAGATTAAAATAATTAAAAATAATATATATATATATATATATATATATATATATATATATATATATATATATATATATATATATATATATATAATATAATATAACTAAGTGGGCACGTGGCTGATGATAGCCTTTCAAGATAAATCCTGAAGATTCATTAGTTAATACTTAAGAATCTCTCTCTCTCACACACACACACACACACACACACACACACACACACACACACACACACACACACATATATATATATATATATATATATATATATATATATATATATATATATATATATATATATATATATAATATTAATATGTATAATAGTCAGGTTGCCCAGCCACACGTTAATATGATTATATTAAATATATATATATATGTAGAACATGTAACGAAATCAATATCATCTATATAATTCCAGCGAATGTATATAGAAACCAAACCGAAAAGTATTGATAACATGAACCACGTGGAAAATGACAACGAAAAACAAACACATTCCAGATTTTCCAACAGATTTTCGGAAATCTATTACCGTTTTTTTATTAAATTTCATACAAAAAAATTATGTCTAATTAAATTGTTCTAAACACATATCAATATACATATTAAATTAAAACAATTAATAATTCGCATAAAAGTTTGGCTTTGATACCACTGTTAGGTTTGTAATATTCATGAACGCAATCAAATTGCATAAAATAAGCAGAAACATAAAAAATCAGAGTTTTAAAATTTTACAAACTATATACCCAGATCACTTTTTATGCGCAATTATTAATTAAATGAAAAGATAAAGAACAAGATTCATACCCTTGAAGAATCGAGCTTCCTCAGGTACAAGTTCACCTTAAATCTTTTTCGCGTTCAACTTGAATCCACCGGGTTTGATTCCTTCCTTTGATCAACGTTAGCCACCCAAGTGTTTGGCCTCTAGAGGTGATCCAGTAAGGAAGAATAAAGTTTCAAGAAGATGGGTATTTGGCTAAACCCTAGTTTTTTATCTCTATAGAAAAAGAACGTATTCTCCCACAATTGGAATCACATCTGTTGTGAAAAAGTCAACAACAACTCTACACCCATAATAAGACTCCTCTTATTTATAGATGTAGGCAACCCTCCTTAACAATTAAGGAATTGAGTTTTATTTTAATTAATTAAATTCCTTTAATTAATTATGCTCCCAATCTTATTAGGAATAATTAATTAAACTCTTTTAATTAATTAGTCTCCTAATATTATTAGGAATATATGAGAGTACGTTTATTAATTAATTTCTAAACTCCTTTAGGAATTAAATAATAATAATAGTAATAATAATAATAAGATTCCTCTTATTAATTTATATTTAATATTTCTAAAATATTAAATAATAAATATTAAGCTATTTAATTTATTCTATAACCATATATTAAATTAAATATACTTAATTTATTATTACGATTATACCATTAACTTCTTAAATAATTATTCTTCCTTTTATGGTGGGACCCTTTAGGTTCTCCATATTAAACCGGTTGTGAATAAATCAATTAGAACAATTCTAATCTTATTTAAATAAATAAATTAAATTATTAATTTATTTAAATAAATAATATTTATTCTACAATAGGGATAAGCCTCCCTAGCGATCAACGACTTTTCAGATAATATAGATTTCAACATTAATCATAAAAGAACCTTTGAGTAAATAGTGACCGTACAATTCAATCCTTCTACCATACAAAGTCCCAATTAAATATAAGACATAAAATTACTGTCAAGTCTTATTTTATTTTATTATATATATTTCGACTTTTAAATGCATAACTCCAAATAATACAAATTAGAAACTCCTTTCTAATTTTATTCTGCCTTGGCCAATGACTATTGGGTTGTCATTTATCGAATCACATAGGACATTTCTCTTCTTTTACTAGAAGCGGTAGATTCTTTATTGATCATACATTATCTCAATGTATAACTTATTATACCCAAGTATACCCTTTGATATACCCTAAGGGTCTTAAGGAATAAGTCAAAATATAACTCATCATACACAAGATATTATGATGATCTCAAGTCCAAGGAACACTTGTACTACTATCACTATAAGAATTCCTATTGACAAACAAGTAAAACTCTATTAGGTATTCCTTAGCGAGCCACATTCAGTGAACTTATTCTCTAATAAGCACCTACATACTTGCTTTAGTGTCTCCACACAAATGATCATGAGATCAATCATCCTCATTCAATGAGAAAGCAACGATGTACCAATCTATCCGGATTCACTAATCCCCAATTTAGTAATCCAACGATTGGGAACTATTTTAGTTTTAAGCTTTCTAAGAATTTAGATCTCATTAGAATGATCATCATCATTATTCTAAAAATATTGTTTAAAATTATGGGTTTATCACATATTATAAAACAGCATTATGTAGATAATTAAAAGTCTTTAATAAATTAATACTTTTTATTAATAAATAAATAAGATTGTTACAAAGTATATGCTTTATCATCAATCATGATTGACTTGTGTGCATACTACTTTCAGTTTTATCTGCTTTAATGTTCTTGATTAACAATTCAGGATATAGAATAATTGATGAGAAGTGTGTTAACTTAAATGAAGCAATAAGTGAAGTTGTGATTTTAAATCTTCGTAATCTTAATTTAACTAGTGGAATTTAATAGTAGTTTAATTATATAATTTGAAATTCATTCGTTTAAATAAGCTTGAGTTGGTTATGGGTTAGTACTTGGTGATTTTTATTAAACAATTCCTCGTGGGAACGATACTCTACTTACACTTTATTACTTGTTGACCACGTATACTTGCGTGTTGTGCGTAACTAGATTTTATTCAACAAGTTTTTGGCGCCGTTGCCGGGGAATTAATTTAATAACTATTTACCAATATTAATTTCAATCAAATTAGTCTTAATTTAAATATTTTTTTAATTTAATATTCTTCCTATTTTACTCTTTTTTTTCAGGTACCATGGATGATTTTGTGTATCAATGGTCATACACAAACATGACTCAACCAAGGGAAATAAGGATTGATGGACTTAATACATCTTCCGCAATATTAGCACAGATTGAAGAGCTTTCGAAGACGTTGGAGGTTATCGCAGCCCAACGGAGTCGAAGGATAGCAGTTACGTGTGTTTATTGTGCTGGCAATAATGCAAGTCATCAATGCACCGTTAGTTTTGAACCGATACCATATAGTGGTGATTACCTCAACAACTATGATGAGCCTAACTATCACCAAGATTGGGGATATCACCCGGATTCTTCAGGGAGTTACATTTATGATGACCAATATTATGCTCCAAATCCATCATACACACCGGAATTTTCATGTCCACCTCCATTGCCACAAGAAGAAAAGTCAAATCCGATGGATGTAATATTGAAGGGCATAGCAGACCTAGAGCAGATGAGGATTAGCCAAGAGCTGTCAACCCAAAATTTTAATAATCAGATGGAACAACTCGTCACTACCTCAATTAATGGTCCTCAATACATAGCTTCCGAGACTGAAACAGGAAATTCAAGACTGGGAAAATTATTGTCCAAGTTCATAGCAAATGAGGAAAAGATGAGTAATCAAGCAAGGTCAATTCTAAATCTTTACATATCAGATAGAGCAAATGACCAAAGCCGTAAGCAACCTTCCTCCAAACACTTGTCTTTATGACATGGATGACGAAACTGACGAAGAACCCGAACCAAATCTACGACTGGATAAGCCACACGATATCGAAAGTGTGGAGACAATTGGGGATAATGAAATAGAGGTCAACGAAGATCTAAATGGTTCTCTACCAAAGATCAAAGAGTCAGTCAGATTTGCAAAATCAGGCCCACTTGGTAGTCATGTCGTCGGCGAAGCTCTTGATGACATAAGAGCAAGTATAATTTTGAATCCATGGTGGGACGAGAAAGAGAAGATAGACGAAGAGCTTATTGTGTGTGACAAGCTTCCATGCCCCAAAGTGATCACATACACGATGGAGAAAACACCTAGCCGTGGGACGTTCTTGATTGAGATCATACCAAATCAGAGCATGCTAGTTGATTTTGATGCATTGGCCATCGCCTGTGGGAAGCTCCAAAAGGACAAGTTGTTACTAATGGATGGAGGGTTCCTAAACTATCCAAGAGGAATTGGATAGCGTTGACCAGACAAAGTGAGGCTGAAAGACTGTAATTCAAGCGCTAACTGGGAGGCAACCTAGAAATTTTTATATTTATACGTTTTATTAGTTTATTTAGTAGATAGGAATTAATTTGCTTATTAAGTTCTCTTATAAATCCAAAGTGCTATTCTAGTCCATGTTGTCTCTCTTCATTGCAGGCATTGGTGGCTCAATAAATAAGCAAAAGATTATGGAAAGGGAAGCCACCAACCTGAGCCCATGCCACAGTACCCTCCTTTAGATCCTGATGTAGAGGAGTTTTCAGTCTTTGTTCCACAACCACCACCACCGCAAGCTTAACAAATCAGGGAAGTCCTTAACTCTTCAATTCTTTTTATTTAAACAATGAGGACATTGTTCACTTTGAGTTTGGGGGTGGATCATATTGTATTACATAATTGTTTAGTTCACATATATTGCATTGGTTAGTATGTTTAGTTTTGCATATTATAGGCATGTTTCATTTTTAAAAAAATATTTTCTTTTGTATTGAGTGTTTGCATATAGAATGTTTGCATGAATCCAGGTAATGGATTTGTATGGTTTTAGCTCGGCCTATGATAAGAGTGGTTTTGTTTGTTAACTTGAACATTGTTGATAATTGATGATGAGTTCTAATTTTAAACATGATGATAATCTGAGCCTGTCTGAAGCATATGTAACCGGTTAGCACTTGAAGTTTAACTGTTTTAATCCACTTGGTTCAAGGTTTTCATAATTTGTTTCTGAGAGAAAATCTTAGTTAAAATTTAAGAAAATTAGTGAATTGACAGTAAAGGTTGCAATGAAGTAAAAGCTTGAGTTTGGGGGAATCTATAGGGTATATATATTACAAAAGAAAAAAAAGAAAAAAAAAATTATGAAAAGAAAAAAATAGAAAATCCAGAAAAAGAAAAAAAAATGAATAAACACCGTGGCATGCTTGTCTAGTTTTGTGGCCTTTGTTACTTGAGTAAGTAAGCCCGAGGGGATTGTCTTTACACCTAGCGGCCTAAGGTCTTAATGGCTTGGGAGTCGTTGGTCGAAAGCTCGTTAAGGTAGCATTGAAAAGCCTAAGGGAATAAGACATTGCACAGCCATGAGATGAGAAAAATAAATTAAAAAAAAAGAATAAAACACGAGAAAGAGCAAAAATGCCCTCGTGATTGAATTAAAGTAGAAATAAATCATGTATTTACCCTTAAACTTGGTATTTAACCGGAGTTGTCATGTTCACCAAAGTAATTGAATTGGAACTAAAATTTTCCTTCTAAGAAGTTTGTTATGTGATTTTCTTGAACTGTGGTTGGTTAGAATGGTTAACAAGCACACACACACAACATGGGTGATGACATGTTTGGATTGACTAATTAGTTAGAGTTATGGACTTTGAATTGATTGGATATATTATTTGAGTATCATTGATATCTTTGAGGCCTGATGTTATATGTCATACTGATTTGTTACTGGGTTTGTAGGTATATTAGGAAGTAGATCATGCATATGCATTCATGTAGTTGAGTTAGGTTATTTATTTTTAGTTCTTTTATGTTTTTGCTTGAGGGCAAACAAAGGTTTAAGTTTGGGAGTATTTGATAAGTGAGTTTTATACCCATTAAGTGAATGCATTTGAGCTTAATCTTTTGGAAGTTTTTAAGAGTTTGTGTCTATTCATGTATATTTTATGTTGTTTTATAGGAGTTGGGATAAAAACTACTTGGATCGACGTTTGGGGTTGCTAGATTCGCATTTTCGGCTTGCCATTTATATAACAGCCACTTCAAAGCCAATTTCAGCATTTCTCCAGCCCTTATTTCGAAAAACTCAAAGAAAGAAAGTTGTAGATCTACATCTCCTCTTTCCGAAACATCTTGAATCATCAAAATTCAAGTTCAGACGAAGAAATTATAGCCATTTTCCCAAAAGACGTCAGGGCAAAAAATTTCCAAAAAAGGACCCCACCGGGGCGGGGGGTACTAAGGTAAAAATAGTAGCATAGCCCACCGGGGTGGGGGTATGCGCAGGAAAAATAGTTTTTGTCAGAATTTGAGTTCAAGAAGGATTGGTTCGAGCTGATTGACTCAAGGACTTTCGAGAGGACTTAAAGACATATAAAGAGGCATATAAAAGGAGGAGAATCACAAGGATTAGGAGAAGGAGGAGAAGTCCATTAGATTAGGACAAAATCCTAGTTCTTATTAGTTTTGGAGATTGAAGTAACTTGGAGACCATTGAAGATCAAGAGCAAGAGCTTGAGGAAGATGGAGATTTGCTAACAACAAATTTATTCTTCACTCTAATCTTATTCTTATCTTTTAATGTGTATTCAAGTGTGGATTCTTAGTTTTAATTCAATGGACTAATTCTTTGTTAGAGATTATAATGGATCTTATTGTGTAGTTTATTTTAATATGCTTCGCTATCAATATTATGTTCTATTGTGAGGATTGTCTATTATGATTTGGACTTAATTGTTTAATTGATTGGCCATCAATTACCGTGATAATCTATATGAAATCGGAAGAGGAGTATAGATTTAGATCTGATCATGATAGCATGTGTTTGTGATTTCTGCACAGATAGAATTCATGATTCGTGTTTAGGATAGAGATATACTTTTACGCCATATGTAATCTTACAGAGAACTTATGCTTTAAATCCTTTTTAATTATAATTCACATAGAGATATAGTGAATTAGTTAATTAGGGTGTCTTGCTTAATTCTATCATCAGTGGATTTAAGTGAGTATGAGAATTATGCATCGAGAGGTGGTTTTATCTGCTTTAATGTTCTTGATTAACAATTCATGATAGAGAATAATTGATGGGAAGTGTGTTAACTTAAATGAAGCAATAAGTGAAGTTGTGATTTTAAATCTCCGTAATCTTAATTTAACTAGTGGAATTTAATAGCAGTTTAATTATATAATTTGAAATTCATTCGTTTAAATAAGATTGAGTTGGTTATGGGTTAGTATTTGGTGATTTTTATTAAACAATTCCTCGTGAGAACGATACTCTACTTACACTTTATTACTTGTTGACCATGTATACTTGCGTGTTGTGCGTAACTAGATTTTATCCAACAAATTTTTGCCTACGTTGTATATCTTGGTCGTAATCCGATTTCCTAGAGTTCTAAGAAACAATGATCTGTTGCACGATCCTCCACTGAGGCCGAGTACAAGTCTGTTGCTAACACTGTTGCAGAACTAAACTGGGTTTGTTCTCTCTTAACTGAATTAGGCGTGTGTCTCCCTCATTCTTCTATTATTTATTGTGATAATGTTGGGGCCACAAATCTTTGTTCAAATCCAGTTTTTCATTCTAGAATGAAACACGTGGCCATTGATTTTCATTTTATACGTGAACAAGTCCAATCAGGGTGTCTGCGTGTTGCTCATATTTCATGTAAAGATCAACTTGCGGATGCACTCACAAAGCCCCTATCACGCACGCAATTTCTTTCTCTTAAGGCCAAGATTGGAATCTCTACTCGATCTCCATCTTGAGGGGGCATAATAGAGCAAGCTAAGTCTTTATCTTTCTGTTATTAGTTAGGTTCTGTTTGACTTGGTATTTAAAGTTTGAATTTTGTATTTTCAGTTTCATTATTTTTAGGAGTTAGTTTAGGAAGCTACTGTACTTGAATTGTTTTTAAACTCATTTGTTAATTATAAATAATAATGAATGAAACACCAAGAGGTGAATTAGGCCTTTATTTTCTTTCTCTATTTTATGCTCTTCACCTCTCTGTATTACTTACATAGAATTCCATTACAAATTTAAATAGAGTTAAAATAATTATTTTCTCATAATCATAATTAAATAAATATGCACTTCATTTAAATGTTTAGCTTAATAATTGATCGAAGTAACCTATAATATATAATTCATATTTAAATAAATATTTAATAATTTAATAATTACTATTATCTTCTCAAAATCTTAATTAATATTTGTCTATTTAATAATATAATAAATAATTATCATACAGTACCGTCCATGCTTCACACAAGGTTGATGAGTTTGTCTTTTAAATAAGACTTGTGCGCAGGACAAAAAAAGTGTAATTAATTAATTAAAAAGCATTGAACAAATTGAAAAAGAAAATATAAAAATAAGTGATGAGTGAAAAAGTGAGTAAATTTTTAAGCGAAAGTGAATATTTTAAAGAAAGAAAATCAACTAAAAATTGAGAGAGAAAACGAATAACAAATATAGACATAGAGATGGGAAATAAACAAATTCATAGAGAGAAACTGAAAGAAAAAAAATTGTAAATATAAAAATTAGACGAGAGAAAATAAGAGGAGACAATATTTTGCATTTATTAGTGAAAAGATTTACAAATAATAAAAGGAGTTGATGTTTTGATAAGAAGAAATAATAAAAAAAAATATATCAATATTAATCTATTAATGAATTGGGTTGCCCACCCGTTCAGCTCGATTACGTCTGACTCAAGCTCGATTTGATCTCGTTAAATGAGTTGTACTCGAACGAGTTTAGTTAAATGAACAGTGGAATATATGTCTAACTCTAGCCCATTTAGGCTCATCTTGTTTGGCCTCATTTAATATTTAATTAATTATTTTTTCTTATTTTTAGTAAAAAAAAAAAAGTTAAATGAGCGGGTTTAAGTTCAACTAGGCTCAACTCACTTGAGATCGGCTCGTGCTCAACACGTTTACTAACCGAGACAGAGTTCGTACACCAAATCTCGAGCTCTTTTAAAACTTAGTTCGGCTCGAATCATTTAACTTTTAAACGAGCTCAAGTTCGGTTAATCAAAAACCAAATTGACTCTTTTACAGCTCAACAACAAATCAACAATGGAAAGATTTTGAAATGATTTTATCCTTAAAATTAGCTCGATGATCTCTTGTCTTTCGTGTTGTATCTTCGGTGGTTGTTCATGTAAGGTTTTAAGCTCAGAAAAACTCAATGTTGATATTTATTTTATTATTTTAATAATAATATTTAATTTCATTTTGCATAATTAAATGTATCATAAATTTTGTCCATAATTATACATTTTATAATTTATGTTTATGAAGGAGTATCATATACAGAAGACATAAATTATATGTTATGTATAATTAAAGAAATATATTATTTTCAATCTTAGATGGAAATGGACAAACCATTCTAGTAGATTGTAATACACTTGATTGGATGATTTGTCTTAGTCATGTAAAGTGAATACTTTAATCTAGTGTATTGGTGTATTTTTGAAATACACCGAACTAGATCGTTGCGAAAAATTATTTGTTAATTACTGTTATTATAAATAATTTTTCAATTATTATTAATGTGCAATTACTCTTAATCCTGAGAGAATATATAATGAATTTAATTTTATAATGTATGTCACTTTAATATATTAAAGAGTGAGATTTTAAATACAATCAATACCTCAATATGTTGGGTGATATATGTTATAAAATTAGGAACATGTATTTTTCAAGATGGAATTCTATAATTAAATTATAATATCCCCTTGATATAATTTATTAGTTGATCACCAGAATCTTGGCCAAGTATTTTAGTAATTCAAATTACTAAAGTATTAATTTAATTTATTAAATTAATATGTGATCAAAAGTGTATAAATTATGTAGTCAAGGATATAAACAGTAAACGTAGTGGGTTAACAGTTTTATTCCTACACGCGTTTATGGATATTATTGTAGAGGAGTATTTTTACAAGATATTAATAGTGGAATGATTTAATTAATTAATTTTAATTCTATTAATTCTAGACTGCAATTATAACTATTTAGTGGAATTAGTTATAATTAATATAATTCTAATTGATTAAAGAGTTAATCAGAAATTAGTATTATATTGGAGCTAGAATTGTAGAATCCTACTTGATCCCCACTCTAGCCCTTATTAAGATATAACAAAATAGCAGGATAAAATATATCAAATAAGTTTTTAAGTTATCCTGATAAATATCAGGGAGTTGAGGACTCTATATATTATATCACTTTGCGGTATTTTGAGCCCACACTCAGAAAAGTACGTAATATCAGGAGGAAGGGAAAGCCTTCATCAGAATAACAAAATTCTCCATTGTGCTACAACCAAGCATGAGGTATATAATATAATTTATTAAATTTTTTGATTATGCTAAATTATGAGAAAGATCTTGGGATAATAATTTTTAAAAGTAAAAATTATTAATTTTTTTGAAAATCGTTTCCTACAATTGGTATAAAAGCTAACTCATAATTTTCATAAATCATGTTTGTATCATTCAATTTGGATTATATTCGATGAGATGCATGTATGGATATTTTTTTTCCAATATTGCTCTTCGGATTTCATCAATCAGATTTGTTTTTATAATTCAATTAATTGTTGTTCATGGATATATGTGGGTTGTTAATAAAAAAAGCAATTTTGTAAGTTGAAATCTGCTCTCCTTATGCATTATGCGGTTGTGACAATTACTGCAAACTGATATACTGATATCTGCTTGTGCTATTGTTTTGTTTCAACGTTGCTCAGTTAATAGATATACTGATATCTGCTTCTGCTGTTGTTTTGTTGCTCAGTAATAATAAATATTAATGTTTGTCTAATTCTAGTATGATTGATTGTTTGGCCCAGCGAATTTTGTTGGAATATTAATATTTCGTTTAAGGGTGGTCAGGAGTTAAATTCTTTCCTGGCCCAAAACCGTTATTTAAATAAAATATTTTTTGCTAGATCCAAGCTATTGCAAGGATTTGAACTCGCAACCAGCTGTTGTAATAGATGACTGTACCAACACACGTTTTGTCTAAATATGCAGATTCATTTATATTTATTAGTAGTTAACAATTATAATGTTTAATTGTTAAAATTTTATAATGTTGTAATTGTTAAATGTGAATATACATTGATCTTAGTTTACATGTTATATTTATTAATATGGGATATCAATATTATTTTTTTTAAATAAATAAAAATCCCCAATTTTTTTTAAAAAATAAAAATAAAAAAATCAAGTGGGAGAAAGAATTGTATTTCTTACGGCCTCCATCATTGGTCCATTATATTGATACATGTATCTAATCTCAAATTTTGTGAGTTCCCTTCGGAGATACATGAATCTAGTTATATTAGATATGAATTTCCTTGTGATTAATTTATTTAAAATTGTATTACGAATTATTTCCCATCGAAATATTTGTATTAAAATTTTAGAGAAAATTTAAATGGATGGTATACACTTGACAAAACATAAATAATAATTCTCCCCATCGGAGTGATACTTATTATTATTGTTTTGGGCTAAATTAAATGGTGAATTATTTTTATTTCATGAGATGTCCAGAAATAAAAATAATTGTAATTTTAAATTATTCTTATTTTTCCCATCGAAAATAGAATTGTTTGAAATTAAGTTGCCATGTTTATTTTATGTTTGTGTTTGAGGATTACACTTTCATATTATATGCAAAAGTTTATTTTTATGGAATGACCATTTAATTTATGCATATTGTATAATTGTACAGATTACCATGTCGTCTTTTAATCCCCTTGCTGTTATCCTTAAAGAAAATAAGTTAATTGGACCAAATTATGTGGACTGGAAAAGAAACATTGACATTGTGTTGACTGCTGAGGACTATAAGTTTGTGTTGTCTGATCCTTGCCCAGTTCTTCCAGAAAATGCTATTGTTGCACAAAAGAATAACCATAAGAGGTGGCAAAAGGCAGATGATATGGCTCGTTGCTGTATATTGGCATCTTTGTCAAATATATTGCAACACCAATACGGTCTATTAACACTGCTAAGGAAATCTTGGATAGCCTTCATGAAATGTTTGCTGACCAGAGTCGTGCAGCATGTTGGGTAAAATCTAATTACGCACAACATGCAAGTATACATGGCCAACAAGTAATAAAGTGAAAGTAGAGTATCGTTCCCACGAGAAATTGTTTAATAAAAATCACCAAGTACTAACCCGTAACCAACTCAATCTTATTTAAACGAATGAATTTCAATTTATAAGTAAACTAATTCTAATTACCACTAGTTAAATTAAGATTACGGAGATTTAAGATCACAACTTTACTTATTACTTCATTTAAGTTAACACACTTCTCATCAATTATTTACTATCCTGAATTGTTAATCAAGAATACTAAAGCAGATAAAATCACCTCTCGATGCATAATACACATACTCACTTAAATCCACAGATGATAGAATTAAGCAAAACACCTTAATTAACTAATTCACTATATCTCTATGTGAATTACAATTAAAAAGGATTTAAAGCACAAGTTCTCTACAAGATTACATATGGCGTAAATGTATATCTCTATCCTAAACACGAATCATGAATTCCATCTATGCAGAAATCACAAACACATACTATCATGACCAGATCTAAATCTAAACTTCATCTCTCGAGTTCATATAGATTATCAAGGTAATTGATGGCCAATCAATTAAACAATTAAGTCCAAATCACAATAAACAATTCTCACGATAGAACATAATAATTGATAGCGAAGCATATTAAAATAAACTACACAATAAGATCTATTATAATCTCAAACAAAGAATTAGTTCATTGAATTAAAACTAAGAATCCACACTTGAATACACATTAAAAGATAAGAATGAGATTAAGGAAAAAGAATTGAATCTGTTGTCAGCAAATCTCCATCTTCCTCAAGCTCCTACTCTTGATTTTCAATGGCCTCCAAGTTGCTTCAATCTCCAACTCTAATAAGAACTAGGGTTTTGGTCCTAGTCTACTCTAATCTAATCTCATGGAATCCTCAAAACTAGCCTCCCAATCCAAGTTAAAATCAAGTATTTATAGTTCTAATGGACACCCTAGCAAGTTAGGCAATTAAGAATCCTATTCTAGCTCAAATTGGATATCAAATAACCCAAATAAGTTGTTTCCCCGTCGATCGGAGCGCTCCACGCTGTTCCTAGGCCATTTTGAGCCCGTCCCGCACTACTGTAGCAGAGATTCTGGTGGCCCGGCGGGCCCCGCGCTGTTCCTAGCGCTGCCCGTGTTACTCTATTTTCTGCTACGACGTCCTTTGGTAAAATAGGCATAACTTTTGATCCGCTAGGAGTTACGGGGCCTGCTACCTATCAAATCGAAGATATCGACAAGATCTACAACTTTTATTCTTTGAGAATTGACAGATTCTGGCTGGATCAGGATAGAAATCGGGCTTAAAGTAGATGCTATGTAAATTACAAGTAGGACAATTTTGAGCTTTGATCTTAGTTGATAAAAAGGTCATAACTCTCGCATCCGAGCTCCGATTGGGATGATTCAAGATGTTCCGGAAAGTTAAAAAGTAGATCTACAATAAAATCTAAGTTCCAAGCTAAGAACATGCATTCAACTTGTTATTAAAAGCCCTGCAATCTTCCCTTCTTGCAATTGCTTGCATATTTTAGTCCAAAAGATGTTTGAATTGCTTTTTCTTGCTTCCTTATGCCAATGTTGTGTCATAGCCTATAATATAACATAACATGTATGAAATTCATGCACAATGCATGCAAAGTAACTCCGAAATATAGGTTTAAACAACTAAATCAAGTAATAAGTACCGGATAAGTAGGTATAAAACCTAGTTATCAAATACCCCCAAACTTAAACAGTTGTTTGTCCTCAAGTAAAAATACAAAACAACAATGCTATGCAATGCAACTAATCTACATGCCTACGAATCCAGCAGTAATGACAGAAACAAGTCTATTCAACCGACCTTAGAGAAATCAAGTAAACATGATATTACATCATATCAAAACAAATCATTAACTTCCAATCAATCATCAAATTTTAGCCTGTTATCACTAATATAGTGCGTGTGTGCTCCACAACAATGTTAACTGATATAAAATCAAATTTAACACATAATAAGTCTCTTCGAAGGCATTATACAGTGTAAACTCAAGAAATCTAAAAACAAGCTAGATCCAACTAAAATCAAATAATTACCAATATCGAGGGTCAACATGGGATACTTATGCTTCATTTTTCATCTACGGGGGCTTTTTGCTCTTATTTCCCGTTTTATTCATTTTTTTTCTTTTGGTTTATATACACATAGCTATGCAATGTCTTATTCCCTTAGGCTTTTCAATGTTATCTTAACGAGCTTTCGACCAACGACTCCCAGACCATTAAGACCTTAGGGCGCTAGGTGTAAAGACAATCCCCTCGGGCTTACTTACTCAAGTAACAAAGGCCACAAAACTAGACAAACACGCCACGGTGTTTATTCATACTTTTTTTATAGCTTATATATCCCAAATATTCTCCCAAACTTAGGTTCTTATCTAACTTTAGCCATCACTACTTATTCTTGTCATTCTTTTATTCAAACTAGCATTATCCTTTAGAATCCCATTATGTATCAATTTAAACTCAATCAATCAACAAGTTATTTTTACTGTGCTATTCTTATTATACCAGTTTTAAACAGAAAAAGACTCAATTCATAACAAGAAATCACATCAAAGCTCTAATAGTCAGTACTATACTTGTCTACCTAATTCCAATCTCATCATTGGCCAAAACAAACTGTAAATATCAAATAGCTGGACTCATGCAAGATGTACTAAATGCTATATAAACATAGTAAACTAACTACGAATTTTTTAATTTTTCAATTTTTTTTATTTCAAGAAACTGAATGCAAAAACTAAATGTAACTATATGAACTACAATGTAAATAACTAATGTAAATAACTAACTATATGCAGTACGACACTAAAATACCCCCCAAACTTAAACTAGACATTGTCCTCAATGGCTGAAATAGAAAAAAGTAAAGCAGATGACTTCCCTTAAAATATAGTAATCCTTCTCCTTGTCCGCTAAGTTTGGAGAATAGGTTAGGCACATGGAATAAATTGGGCACCACACTTGAATTTGACTTGCATAACCTTTCCATAATCTTTTGCCTGTCCATTGAACCTCCAATACCTGTAATGAAGAGAGACAACATGGATTAGAATAACACTTTGGATTGGAAAGAGAACTTAAAAAGCAAATTAATTCCTATCTACTAAATAAACTAATAAAGCATATAAATATAAAAATTCCTGGGTTGCCTCCCAATTAGCGCTTGAATTATAGTCTTTCAGCCTGACTTTGTCTGGTCAACGCTATCCAATTCCTCTTCGATAATTGAGGAACCCTCCATCCATCAGAAATAATGTAGCTTTTGGTAGGTTCCCATTTGTGATAGCCATTGCATTAAAGTCACCTAGCATGCTTTGTTTAGATAAGATCACATTCAAGAACGTCCAACATCTAGGTGTTTTCTCCATTGTGTCTGCGAAAAGATTCTGGCATTGAAGCTTGTCAGACACAACAATCTCTTCTTCTATCTTCTCCAGCTCATCGCACCATAGCTTCGAAGTTGTACTCGCTTTTACGTCACAAGGAGTATTGCCGACGACATAACTACCTAGCGGACAAGGTTTTGCAAATCTAACTGGATCCTTGAACTTTGGTGGAGAAGGCACTTGAGGCATTAATAACATCGGCTCATCCTCGTTAGTACTAATAGTTAGTTCTTCACCGACCTTATTTTCATTATCCCCACTTGTCTCCTCTTTTTCAACATCTCGTGTCTCATCCAGTTGTAGATTTGGCTCGGGCACTTCATCAATCTCAGAATCATCTTCATAACACCAATTATTTTGAGGACAGTTTTTCAAGGCTTTGAGCAATTGATCCATCTGGTTCTGTAGATTTTGAATTGATATATCTTGATTCTGAATTGATCGCTCTTGATTAATCCTCCTCTCCTCATTTGATGCTACGAACTTGGATAACAATTCCTCCAACCTTGAATTTTCTGTTTCAGTCTCAGAAGCCATGTATTGAGGACCATTGGTTGAGGTAGTGACGAGTTGTTCCATCCGATTATTAAAATTTTGGGTTGACAGCTCTTGGCTAATCCGCATCTCCTATAGGTTTGCTATGCCCTTCAATATTACATCCCTCGGATTTGGCTTTTCTTCTTGTGGACATGAAAATTCGGTGTGTATGTTGGATTTGGAGCGTAGTATTGGTCTTGATAATTTTAGCTCTATGAAAAATCCGGGTGATACCCCCAATCTTGGTGATAATTAGGATATGTATAATCGTTGAGGTATTCACCACTGTGTTGTCCCGACCCAAAACTAATGATGCATTGATGACTCGGATGATTACCAGCACAATAATTGCATTTAACTGCTATCCTTCAATTACGTTGGGCTGCCACAACGTCCAACCTCCTCGAAAGTGTCTCAAGTTGCGCTGATAATGCAGAAAATGCATTGAGACCATCAATCCCTGCTCCCCTTGGCTGAGTCATTCTCGTATATGGCCATTGATAATTAAATTCCGCCATGGTACCTGAAAAGAAAGAAAAATAGGAAGAAATTAAATAAAAAGGAAAAGAAGAAGAAAAATGTTTAAATTAAGACTAATTTGATTGAAGCTAATATTGGCAAAAATATATTAACTAATTCCCCGGCAACGACACCAAAAACTTGTTGGGTAAAATCTAATTACGCACAATACACAAGTATACGTGGTCAACAAGTAATAAAGTGATAGTAGAGTATCATTCCCATGAAGAATTATTTAATAAAAATTACCAAGTACTAACCCGTAACCAACTCAATCTTATTTAAACGAATGAATTTCAATTTATAAGTAAACTAATTCTAATTACCACTAGTTAAATTAAGATTACGGAGATTTAAGATCACAACTTGAATAAAATAAACTACACAATAAGATCCATTATAATCTTAAACAAAGAATTAGTTCATTGAATTAAAACTAAGAATCCATACTTGAATACACATTAAAAGATAAGAATAAGATTAAGAAAAAAGAATTGAATCTATTGTCAGAAAATCTCCATCTTCCTCAAGCTCCTGCTCTTGATCTTCAATGGTCTCCAAGTTGGTTCAATCTTCAACTCTAATAAGAACTAGGGTTTTAGTCCTAATCTATTCTAATCTAATCTCATGGAATCCTCAAAACTAGCCTCCCAATCCAAGTTAAAATCAAGTATTTATAGTTCTAATGGACACCCTAGCAAGTTAGGCAACTAAGAATTCTATTCTAGCTCAAATTGGACATCAAATAACCCAAATAAGTTGTTTCCCCGCTGATCGGCATGCCCCACACTATTCCTAGGCCATTTTAGGTGCGCCCCGCACTACTGTAGCAGATATTCTGGTAGCCCGGCGTGCCTCGTGCTGTTCCTAGTGCGGCCCGCGCTACTCTGTTTTCTACTACAACGTACTTTGGTAAAATAGGCGTAACTTTTGATCCGCTAGGAGTTACGGGGCCTGCTACCTATCAAATTGAAGATATCGACGAGATATACAACTTTTATTCTTTGAGAATTGACAGATTCTAGATGGATCAAGATCGAAATTGGGCTTGAAGCAGATGCTATGTAAATTGCAAGCAGGACAACTTTGAGCTTTGATCTTTGTTGATAAAAAGGTCATAACTCTAGCATCCGAGCTCCGATTGGGATGATTCAAGATGTTCCAAAAAGCTAAAAAGTAGATCTATAATAAAATCTAAGTTCCAAGCCAAGAACATGCATTCAACTTATTGTTAAAAGCCCTGCAATCTTCCCTTCTTGCAATTGTTTGCATATTTTAGTCCAAAAGATGTTTGAATTGCTTTTCCTTGCTTCCTCATGCCAATGTTGTGTCATAGCCTACAAAATAACATAACATGTATTAAATTCATGCACAATGCATGCAAAGTAACTTCGAAACATAGGTTTAAACAACTAAATCAAGTAATAAGTACCGGATCAGTAGGTATAAAACCTACTTATCACTACACGACAGACTGTGATGAAAACACTTATGAATTCCAAGATGTCCGAGGGATCTTCAGTTCAAGATCATTGTTTAAAAATTATTTCTTACTTAAACGAACTGGAAATCCTGGGAGCGACAGTTGATGGGGAAACCCAGGTTGACATTTTGCTAGAGACCTTGGCTGATTCCTTCAATCAGTTCAAACTTAATTACACTATGAACAAAATGTCTTTAACTTTACCTGAACTGATGAAGGAACTTCAAGCAGCAAAGGGTATTCTTCGTGCTAGAGGAAACATTCATGTCAGGAATAAGCATGTGAACGATATTCCTATTATATATGATTTGATTATGATATATATGAATGAATATGCAAGTATGCTTGCATTAAGAAAAGCTATAAAGTCTTTTGATAGATAAGCAAAACAGCTGTGTAAAGTCCTTAAAAAGAAATGATGTACAAGGACTATAAATATAAAAAGATCAAGCTTGTTAGGTTGACCTTATAATGTAATAGATAGGCTTGTCTGATCGTCGAGCACTGCACCAGAAATCATAGTCTGCCAGGAGAGTCAAGGAAAACTCGAGAGCTATCAAGGCAGAATCGTAGTCTGCAAGATAGTAGATCTCGGAGTTCGTCGACTGCCAGGAGAGACGAGGAAGGATCGTAGTGTGTCGAGTAGAACTTCCTCGGAGCCGTAGACTGCTGAGGAAGTCATGTTCAGAATCATAGAGACAGCCTGTCTACGAGCCGACCTAGCATTTGCCGAAGCCAAGTCAAGAATCGTAGACTACACTCGGAGTTGTAGAGTCTACTGATCACATCAGAGGCAGAGATTGTAGTCGAGCAAGATCAGATAAAGACAACGAGCACAAAGACAGAAATCGTAGAGTGTCAAGATCTGATCTCAGAGTCGTAGTGTTTACATAACCCAAGCTAAATCGTAGAGTGCAGAACTAAGGCTTCAACAGATGTGCTCACAACGCTAAGGTAGAATCGTAGAGCAAACACGATTATCAACAAATGAGCACTCACAGAATATCCAAAGTATTAAGCCTTTGGTCCAAACTGCAAAGATACATCCCACCTAAACGAAACCAGAGAGCACTCAACGAATGGTATGCAAAGCTAACAGAAGATCTAAGCACCAACCCAATCAACATTCCGATTAAGTTGTGAATCCATTCGAGATTAAGTCTTCCACAAGTTGATCAGAAGAAGACTTCAGTAACTGACTAAGGAAAGTCAGCAAGTGTAGTAGCTGTCAAGTAAACAGAAGACAATGATCTTGAAAGTAACCATGATCGTAGTGTTTGCCAAATAAAGAAGGAACTGATGGAGTGTACACAAAGATACTAGTCAGCCTATGAAGAACAAGACTAAAGTGATTAAGCATTGGGTCAGTCCATTGATGATAAGTGAACGGGAGATCACAAGGAGAAAGCGAGCTGGGCATGCCACAAATCTGAAGTGTCTTGCTATTCAGAAGGGGCCAGAACAAGGAGTCAAGCCATCAGTATCTGAGAGCAGTCGAGGCAAACAGAAGTGTTAAAGCACTGCACAAGAAAAGGAAGAGGTGTTCTACATTGAAGATCCAATAAACACTCTTCAAGGTCGTAGTGTTGTCTCTACCTGTCAATGAGCAACATTCAACAAGACACTATGATCAGGTCCAAGAAGATATGAATCAGAATCATAGAGTTTGGTCATCTGAAGGTTGAAGCATTGGCAACGGTTCAATCTGAAGATTGATATTCGAATAAAGCTTATTGAGAGCATCGATGCAAAAGGACAATCTCTGATCGAGAAATCAGAAGGAGGAAATAAAGTCGACTACTTGCCTGACATGGAAAGGTGACAACTCTAAGGCGGTAGGTAAGGTGGCAGACTGCTGTGTCAGTAAAGTTATAAAGGAGCTGTCATATCACATCAAGCAGTCTGCACCAAATAACTCGAGATATGTGAAACAATTCAAAAAGCTCCCAACGGCTACATTCCAACGGGAAGATTGTGAAGGAGTATAAATCAACAAGAGCTTCAAAGATCAAAAGTTGCTTAAGTTGTTGAGGTTGGAGAGATGGTGGATTGATCAAAATAACGTAAAATAATGAGTGACCAATGAAGGTTCGTAAGCTCACTCTACGATCCACCAAGAACACTTGGAGATAAACAGAGTAAGAAGTAGAAGTGAGAGTTATACTATAAGAAGAGTGTTCTGAACTGTCAAGAGAAAGAAGAGCATCAATATCATCTTGATGTCTTTCATGGAAGACTCTAAGTACCAGAGAGAAGAGCTTACAATCATCTTAGTAAGTCCATCATGAGAAGGCATCAAGTTTCAAGGAAGAAGATCACCAACGTCATTGTGATGTAAAGCATGAGAAAGTTTCTAAGTACCTAATAGAAGAGCCTATAGTCATCTTAGAAACTCATCATGTGCAGCCATCAAGTATCAAGAAGAATGATCTTTACTGCAGTTTAACAAAGGATCATCAGAAGAGGTTGAGTATCTGAAGAAGCTGAGCATCATGCAACACTCAACTTCACCTCAAGGATGATCACGTCAAGCTGCTAAGAATTCAAAGATGAAGAGCTTAAAGAACATCTTAGCAGCACCTCAAACAAACAATCAACTAACAACAAGAAGCCAGGGCCTGAGGGGTTCTTGTCCGGAAGGACTAAATGAAGTTCCAAGCCTGCTGGGCTTGAAGAGTTCTTAGGGAACTAGAAAAGTTCTAAGGCTGCTGGCCTTGAAGAGTTCTTAGTGAACTGAAGTTTCAAGGCTGCTGGCCTTGAAGGAATCTTAGTGATTCAGGGTGCTGCCCTTCCTTAATGAAAATCCTGCTAGTTAAAAGCAAAAGAGTGGATTAGGAGCTTGAGTCTCTGAACCACTTAAAATCCCTTGTGTCTTTTATTTTATGTCATTTACATTATGCAGTTAACTACTATAACTGCTATGTATGTATTAACTGCTTACCACTGAACTAACTCAAAGAACAATGTATGTATGATTATGAATATATCAATGAAGGGATCTTTTACTTATTCCCATGTGCTTGAAAAGATTCTTATGTTTGTCATATGCTAATTTATTAGCAATACAAAGTAAATGAGAAAAGTATTTGAAAATAAAAAAGATCTATTCAACCCCCCTTCTAGATCTATTGTGTGCCTACTGGGAACTAACAATTCATATTGCAGAAACTGGTACTTTTAAGGGAAAGCCTAAGGGCAAGAACTGGAAAAAGAATAACAGTAAGAAAGCTGCAAATAGAAATATTCCTCCTTCTGGAGGGGTTGGGAAGAAAGGGGCAGAAGCAAAACCTAAAGGGAAATGTTTTCACTGTGGGGAGAAAGGCCACTGGAAAAGGAATTGTCCTACTTACCTAGCCAAGATCAAAAATCAAGGTATGATTGATCGTCTCATTGATCAGTTTGGCAAGATAGGTAAATATCAATCTTTCGTTCATGAAGCATGTTTTGTGGGCCGTTCTACTAAATCCTGGTGTGTAGATTTGGGAACCACTAATCATATCTGCAATTCTTTACAGGGGTTTCAGGAAACCAGAAAGTTGAATGAAGGCGAGATTTTTTTACACCTTGGTTCTAGCACAAAAGTAGCAGCTATTTCAGTGGGAGTTATGCATCTCAATTTTAATAAAGATAGGATTTTAGAATTAGTAGATTGTCTTTATTATTAGGTTTGTAATATTCATGAACGCAATCAAATTGCACAAAATAAGCGGAAACGTGTAAAATCATAGTTTAAAATTTTACAAACCATATACCTGGATCATCCTTTGTGCACAATTATTAATTAAACGAAAAGATAAAGCATGAGAATCATACCCTTGAAGATTCGAGCTTCCTCAGGTACAAGTTCACCTCCAATCCTTTTTGCGTTCAACTTGAATCCACCGAGTTTGGTTCCTTCCTTTGATCAACATTAGCCACCCAAGTGTTTGGCCTCTAGAGATGATCCACCAAAGAAGAAGAAATATTCAAGAAGAAGGGTGGTTGACTAAACTCTAGTTTTCTATCTCTATAGAAAAAGAACGAACTCTCCAACTATTGGAATTGCGTATGTTGTCAAATAGTCAACAACCACTCTACACCCATAATAAGACTCCTCTTATTTATAGATGTAGGCAACCTTTCTTAACAATTAAGGAATTGAGTTTTATTTTAATTAATAAAATTTTTTTAATTAATTAAGCTCCCTAATCTTATTAGAGATAATTAATTAAACTCTTTTAATTAATTTTACCTCCTAATCTTATTAGGAATAAATAAGAGTACTTTTATTAATTAATTTTCAAACTCATTTAGGAATTAAATAATAATAGTAATAATAATAATAAGACTCCTATTATTAATTTATATTTAATATTTCTAAAATATTAAATAATAAATATTAAGCTATTTAATTTATTCTATCACCATAGATTACATTAAATATACTTAACTTATTATTACGATTATGCCATTAACTTCTTAAATAATTATTCTTCCTTTTATGGTGGGACCCTTTAGGTTCTCCATGTTAAATCGGTTGTGAATAAATTAATTAGAACAATTCTAATCTTATTTAAATAAATAAATTAAACTAATAATTTATTTAAATAAATAATATTTATTCTACAATAGGGATAAGCCTCCCTAGCGATTAACGACTTTCTAGATAATATAGATTTCAACATTAATCATAAAAGAACCTTTGAGTAAATAGTTACTGTACAATTTAATCCTTCCATCATACAACGTCCCAATTAAATATAAGACATGAAATTACTGTCAAGTCTTATTTTATTTAATTATATGTATTTCGACTCTTAAATGCACAACACCAAATAATACAAATTAGAAACTCCTTTCTAATTTCATTCTGCCTTGGCCAAGGACTACTGAGTTGTCATTTATCGAATCACATATGACATTTCTCTTCTTTTACTAGAAGTGGTAGATTCTTTATTGATCATACATTATCTCCATGTACAACTTATTATTCCCAAGCATACCCTTTGATATACCATGAGGGTCTTAAAGAATAAGTTAAAGCATAACTCATCATACACAAGATACTATGATGATCTCAAGTCTAAGGATCACTTGTACGACTATCACTACAGGAATTCCTATTGACAGGTAAGTAAAACTCCATTAGGTATTCCTTAGCGAGCCATGTTCAATAAACTTATTCTCTAATAAGTACCTATATACTTACTTTAGTGTCTCCACATAAATGATCATGAGATCAATCATTCTCATCCAATGAGCAAGCAACATATATACCAATCTATCCGGATTCATTAATCCTCAATTTAGTAATCCAACGATTGGGAACTATTTTAGTTTTAAGTTTTCTAAGAATTTAGATCTCATTAGAATGATCATCATCATTATTCTAAAAGCATTACTTAAAACTATGGGTTTATCACATATTATAAAATAATATCATGTAGATAATTAAAAGCCTTTAATAAATTAATACTTTTTATTAATAAATGAATAAGATTGTTACAAAGTATATGCTTTATCATCAAACATGATTGGCTTGTGTGCATACTACTTTTAATCTCCCACTTGCACTAAAGCCAATCGCCATGGTATCTCATACCCTTCTTCTCTAAGTGACGATTATCCTACTGTTGGATAAGCTTTAGTTAATGGATATGTAATGTTGTTCTTGAGAGTTCACTATCTCTATAGTGATTTCCCATTTTTCAATTATTCATATAATCAAATGAAAGTGCCACAACATATGTTTAGATCCAAGATGAGACTTAGGAACTATTCCTAGTTCTGTAATGAACTTTTTATCCAAACAATCAACTTGTAGCTTCATTTATAGCTATATACTTTGTCTTTATCACTAAACTAGCAACTCTTTGCTGTTTGAAACTTTTCCAATTTACTGCACCACCGTTCAAGGTAACCCTTTACCTTAAAATGGATTTTCTGTCGTCTTGGTCTGTCTGAAAAACTTGAGTCTGTTAAGCCCTCTAGTTTTAATTTAGACCCACCATAAATTTTAATCACATCCTTAGTGCCGGTTAAGTACTTTAAGATATTTTTCACTGTCTTACAGTGATCTTCTCTAGAATATGACTGATCATCATCAGGTCTTGTGTATTTCATTGTATACATAATTGTCACTCATGCAATCTCTCTTTTCAGGAGTCTATGGGGACTATCAAGAGAGATACACCCCATGACTCATCAACATGAGACATCTCTTGGAGTTTGCCATGCTAAACGACTTTAGCATCAAATGAATATACGTTCCTTGGGTTATGTCGAGCATCCTCTCAAATCTATCTATATAGATTTGTATCCCCAATTAAGATACTCTTCCCAAATTATTCATGGAAGAATGTTTAGCCAACTTTATCTTTACTAATTATAGCATTGGTATGTCATTCCTTATCCGTAGTATATCAATATATAATATTAGGAATATCACAACGCTCCCACTGACCCTATTGTACACACTAGGTTCATTCTTATTTTTGATAAAATCAAACTCTTTTGATTGTCTCATCAAAACGAATGTTCCATATTTGAGAAGCTTGCTTTATCCATTTCTCTGAGTGTCTACAACTCTTACCTCATCGTATGTAACTGGATCATCATCTTCTATGATGCGTACCTCATCATCATCATCTATGATGAATCCATACCTCACAGGTATCTTCGGTACTATTCCAGATTTACGATTCGATTGTGGTACAATAGGTTTATCTACAAGTTTCTCTTATTTGACTTATAGTGTTTTGTGGTTCTTGAACTCTTCAAGATTCTATTATCCTCCCACTAGCCCCTTTAATGATAAACACCTTTATCTTAGAAGGTAGCGTGTTTCGCAATAAACACCTTTTGCTAAGTAGGATTATAGAACATATACTCTAAACTTACTTTAGGATGTCCAACAAATTTGTACTTGCCAAATCTTGTCCCAAGCTTATCCTTCGAAACCTTTTCACATAAGTTGGACAACCCCTTATCTTAACATACTTAAGATTAGGAATCCTCCATGTCTATAACTTTTATGGAGTCTTGGGGCCAAATTTTGAGGTTACCTTTTTCGTAGATATGCAGCCATTTCTAGGACATGACCCCAGAAGTATACTGGAATGTTGGTAAAATCATTATGGACCGCACCATGTCCAACAAGGTATGATTTTTCCTTTTAGATACATCAATTAATTATTGCGTATCAGTAGGCGTCCATTATGAGAAAACCATTTGAGATGATCTAGAAACTTATTGCACAAGTATTCCTTCCTCGATCTGATCAAAGAATTCTAATACTTTGCCAATTTGTTTCACTTCTGAATTATTTGAACCTTTTAAATAATTCACACTTGTATTTTAGAAAATACACACATTCAACCTTTTGAATGATCATCTCCTTTTCTTATACTAGTTTGTTCAATTTGTAAAATAATTTTTCACGTAAGTCAAGTATACAAAATCCATTAAGTAATATTTCAGTTCTATACAAAATATTATTATTATAAATAGAACAACAATTGTTCTTAATTATAATACCAAAAATTTTATTGTCCAACAATAAAATAGAAATAATGTTTCTAACGAGAACAGGAATACAATAATAACTTATTGACTTAATAGATTTGCCCGTAGGCATTGCTAAACTATAAGTTTCTATGGTTAATATGACAACCTTTGCTTCATTTCCCATACATAGGATTACTTATATTTGTTTAGCTTTCTACTTCTGCTTGGTCCCTTCATAAATCTATATTTATGATAACCAAAGTCCGTATCCAATACCCAAGTAGAACCTTGACCTAACGAAAAATTTATTTTAAATTTTGAACAAAATTATATTTGTCACCAAAACTTCACTAAGCTTCTTCTAGTTAGCTCTGCCAGATACTTCTCATAGTTTGTTTTCCAGTGTCCAGGCATATTACAGTGGAAGTAAACTCCTTTGCTATCCGTATCAGTTTTGTTCTTATTATCCTTTTTTTTACCTTTCTATTTACCTTCTTTGAATCGTTCTTCTTTTCAGAAGATCCTTTGGCCCCTACCAGTAAGACATGGTCTTTCTTGGTTGGAAAATGACTCTCAATATTTTTCAGCATGTTAAGCAAATCAGCGATGCTGATATCTAGCTTGTTCATATAAAAAATTCACAAAAATTGTGAAAGGAGTCCGGGAGTAAGTGGAAGATCAAATCTTGGCTCAACTCTCCATCCATAACAAAACCTGTTGTCCTAATTGATCAATCAAATTGATAATGTTAAGGACTTTTATCTTTACTGTAGTGCCATCGGTCATTCTAGATCGAACGAACTCCTTAGATATCTGATATCTATCAGTCCTACTTTTCTCACCATCAACTACTTGATGTGCAGGAATATAGTAAGAACATCCATAGTTTCATGCTGACGCTGAAGCTCGTTACTCATGGATGAGAGCATGATGCATTGAGCCAATTGTGCATCATCTTACCACTTTCTAAAAGTAGCAATCTCTTTCTCACAGTCATTGTCTGCAACCATTGTAGGGATAGGTGTATTAAGGACATAAGATAACTTTTCAGCCATGAGAACTATTCTCAATTACTTTAACCAATCCGTTTAATTCGGTCCGGTTAAATAGCATCTAATATGCTTCGCAGTGATAGTAATTTAGACATTATAAAATTCTGTAAATGAATTTATAATTAACAATATTTTAGAATACATTCTTTTATTAATTACCAAAATAATTTAGGTCTTGTTTTAAATTGGTATCTCCTACTATTTTTTTCAAACTATATTACCCTCAATTTATATAGTTCGGCGATATCTAATTAAAGATATGCTAGTGAGAAGAAGGATCTCATTTCAAATGTATATAGCCTTGTGTGTGCACAACAAACTATATATAAATAAATAGGTAGACAACTCTTGTCAATTACATCAACTATGTAACTTCTTGTATTTTACCTCTTAAATCATAATGGTCAAGTATGTGCACATCCGAACTAAAATAATTTAAGTTAAGTCAGACCCAACATTTCCATATAAGTGAAGAGAAAACTACAGCCCTTGTGTGTGTACAACAAAACAGTAATGTTCAATTCCTTATAAACATCATATGTAATAAAAATAACATCTTAAATATTTAATACTTGTCTTGTGTGTGCACAACAAACTCATATTAAATATTCAATACTCTATTATTTCTATCATGCTAGAAGGCGACGTTCGATATTCCAAATATCTTTGAACGTTATAACTTAATATAAAATATTTGAGGGGTTTGTTATTAATTTGTCTCATCTTGCTTAGCGCGCATGCACATATATATATAAAATACGCGTCATATTAATTAACATGCGAAGCATGTTTGCATAATATATAATATACATAGTATAAGCATGCACATATAGAATACTATATTCTACCTGGATTGATTATGAACTTTTATTTTAGTTTGGTTTACTAGAGCCACCAAGTGAACCAAAAGGTCAAACCCTAGGGGTGCAAGAATTAATATTTAAATATAACTATTACATTTAAACCCAGGCTCCATTACAAACAGGTCTTCAAGCGCTCCTTGCCCCTTGATTTCTAATTCTTCAAAATAATTCTGACTATTCCTATTACAAAACTATTTAAAATAAATAGAAACCTTGATCAACAGTCAAGGGTACGTACATAGGAGGGAGTTAGAATTTACATTAAGAAAAAATTAGAGAAGACGAGATAACCAGATCCCATTTAATAAAATTCATACATTCATGCATCCAACTAAAATAAAATTCAATCACATTGGTCAATAGTCCATAATCAATCCCATTTATTATCATACACATCACCATATGCATCAATAAATAACATTCATCTCATGAATAATAAATATTTAATATATATATATTGATATCATTTAATGAGTAAATTTAGTTAGTATAAAATCTAATTTTAAATCAAAATAAACTCTTTTATTGTAATCCAAATTTAAATCAAAATAATTCTCTTTTATTTTAATTTATCTAATTTTGAATAAAATAAATTATTTTATTTTAATCAAAATCTTTAATCAAAATAAACTCCTTTATTTTAATTAATTATGGAATCCAATTCTAAGTAAAAAAAAAACTCCTTTATTAAAGGAAACACGGATTCTCTTTCCTATTTATAAATAAACTCCTTTATTTTGAATAATATGAAATCTTATTTCATATCTAAATAAACTCCTTTATTTAGGAAAATTCGGATTCAATTTCAACTCCAATTAGTTATCATGGAATCCAATTAAAATAAAATTTTATTTTAATTATAAAATTATTAAGATTAATATATATATATATATATATATATATATATATATATATATATATATATATATATATATATATATACAGAACTGATCAGGTCCGGGAGTCTGGACCTGATCAAATCCGGACTAATTTTTTTTTTTTTTGCTTTTTTTTTTAAAACAACTAAAAAAAATTGATATTTTATGGAACTGAATTTTTTCCATAATACAGTATTTTTGACGTGTTTTGGATACCTATACCAAAAAATGGTAGTACAGTCTGCACAGACTGTACCACCATATTTTGTTATATGTACCAAATCACACCCAAAACACTGTATTATGAAAAAAATTTCAATTCCATAAAATATTAATTATTTTTTTTAGTTGTTTTAAAAAAAAAGTCCGAATTTTGGTCAGGTCCGGGAGTCCGGACCTGATTCGGACTCTATATATATATATATACGGTAAGGATCAAGAGCATTCTCCTTAAATAGCATTCCTCCTTAAATAACATTCTTTTATTAAAACGACGTCGTTTTAATAAAAGAATGCTATTTAAAGAGAAATACTATTTAAGGAGAATGCTTTTGATCCTTACCATGTGTATATATATATATATATATATATATATATATATATATATATATATATATATATATATATATATATATATATATATATTCCTTTTTGTGAATAATACAAATCCATACGGGTTTGTACTATATATGCTACATAAAACAAAATCATGTAGCTTGAATTCAAAAAGCATTAGCATGATTGCATTTTCCTGCTAATTCTTTAGAGGATGGCCACGCGAAATTACCTATTAAGTATATAAATATATATAAGGCATATCTTGGGCATCCCACGTCAAACCATGAATTCAGCGGAAAAAGAAAATAACAGGATTCGCAATAAATAAAAGCTTTCGGAAATCTGCAGCTCATGCGTCGCGACGAAATTCGAAATTTTTTTTAAAATAAATTTTATATAACAAAATTATGCCCAATTAAATTATTCTAAACACATATCAATATATATATATATATATATATATATATATATATATATATATATATATATATCAAATTAAGACAATTAATAATTCGCATAAAGGTTTGGCTCTGATACCACTGTTAGGTTTGTAATATTCATGAACGCAATCAAATTGCACAAAATAAGCGGAAACGTGTAAAATTATAGTTTAAAATTTTACAAACCATATACCCGGATCATCCTTTATGCACAATTATTAATTAAATAAAAAGATAAAGCATGAGAATCATACCCTTGAAGATTCGAGCTTCCTCAGGTACAAGTTCACCTCCAATCCTTTTCGCGTTCAACTTGAATCCACCGGGTTTGGTTCCTTCCTTTGATCAACGTAAGCCACCCAAGTGTTTGGCCTCTAGAGGTGATCCACCAGGGAAGAAGAAATATTCAAGAAGAAGGGTGGTTGGCTAAACCCTAGTTTTCTATCTCTATAGAAAAAGAACGTACTCTCCAACTATTAGAATTACGTATGTTGTCAAATAGTCAACAACCACTCTACACTCATAACAATACTCTTCTTATTTATAGATGTAGGCAACCCTCCTTAACAATTAAGGAATTGAGTTTTATTTTAATTAATTAAAATTCTTTAATTAATTAAGCTCCCTAATCTTATTAGGGATAATTAATTAAACTCTTGTAATTAATTTAACCTCCTAATCTTATTAGGAATAAATGCGAGTACTTTTATTAATTAATTTCTAAACTCATTTAGAAATTAAATAATAATAATAGTAATAATAATAATAAGACTCCTCTTATTAATTTATATTTAATATTTCTAAAATATTAAATAATAAATATTAAGCTATTTAATTTATTCTATCATCATATATTAAATTAAATATACTTAACTTATTATTATGATTATGCCATTAACTTTTTAAATAATTATTTTTCCTTTTATGGTGTGACCCTTAAAGTTCTCCATATTAAACCGGTTGTAAATAAATCAATTAGAACAATTCTAATCTTATTTAAATAAATAAATTAAATTAATAATTTATTTAAATAAATAATATTTATTCTACAATAGGGATAAGCCTCTCTAGCGATTAACGACTTTTCAGATAATATAGATTTCAACATTAATCATAAAAGAACCTTTGAGTAAATAGTTACTGTACAATTCAATCCTTCCATCATACAACGTCCAAATTAAATATAAGACATAGAATTACTGTCAAGTCTTATTTTATTTAATTATATGTATTTCGACTCTTAAATGCACAACACCAAATAATGCAAATTAGAAACTCCTTTCTAATTTCATTCTGCCTTGGCCAAGGACTACTGGGTTGTCATTTATCGAATCACATAGGACATTTCTCTTCTTTTACTAGAAGTGGTAGATTCTTTATTAATCATACTTTATCTCCATATACAACCTATTATACCCAAGCATACCCTTTGATATACCCTAAGGGTCTTAAGAAATAAGTCAAAGTATAACTCATCATACACAAGATACTATGATGATCTCAAGTCCAAGGATCACTTGTACTACTATCACTTTAGAAATTTCTATTGACAGGTAAGTAAAACTCCATTAGGTATTCCTTAGCGAGCCACGTTCAGTGAACTTATTCTCTAATAAGCACCTACATACTTGTTTTAGTGTCTCTACACAAATGATTATGAGATCAATCATCCTCATTCAATGAGCAAGCAACGTATATACCAATCTATCCGGATTCACTAATCCCCAATTTAGTAATCCAACGATTGGGAACTATTTTAGTTTTAAGCTTTCTAAGAATTTAGATCTCATTAGAATGATCATCATCATTATTCTAAATGCATTACTTAAAACTATAGGTTTATCACATATTATAAAATAGCATCATGTAGATAATTAAAAGCCTTTAATAAATTAATACTTTTTATTAAGAAATGAATAAGATTGTTACAAAGTATATGTTTTATCATCAAGCATAATAAAAACGGAACCAGGTCCGGTGTAAAACACACAGACAGGATGTTCTAACAGAATAATAATAAAAACGGAACCAGGTCCGGTGTAAAACACACAGACAGGATGTTCCAACAGAATAATAATAAAAACGGAACCAGGTCCGGTGTAAAACACACAGACAGGATGTTCCAACAGAATAATAGGAGAATGTCACCAAGTATAGGGTAGACCGCGTATACAGGTTATTCCAACAGAATAATAAGAAATGGAATAACAACAGTTCTCTTCATAAATAAGAAAGAATAACACCCCTTACCGTTTTAAAGAAGAGCTGAAGTAAGGAAGTAGTTAAGTAGCAGAATGCTCTTCTTCTCTCTCTCTATAGTTTCTCTCTCTAGAGTTCAGTGAATTCGTAAGAAATAATGAAGGAATGAGCTGCTATTTATAGAAAAATAGAATGCATAGTAACTAATCCATGAACGGTCCAGATTGATTACTTTAATTTGACGGTCCATATTTAAAGAAAAATCTTTTAAATAAAATATAATATATTCTATTTATAGAATAACTTTAATAAAGTATTTTGTTTTATATAAAAAGATGTTTCTGTTTTATTACGTTAATAATACGAATAAAACAAAACGTCATTATCGCTAAATAATTCATATTATTAACTGACAATAATAAAATCAAACTGAGTGACTTCTCACATAAGCATTAATAATTAATACCGTGTGCTACTATGCAACCACACGTATTACTGTACTTTTACTACCGAGTAGTTCAACAGTAACAATGGTAAAACTTCCGTCGTTATTTTTAATAAAATATTTTTATCGTTTTCTCAATTCGACAATAATTCCGTTGTGGGGTCCACCAATGATTGTGTCGTTGTACGAATATTCCCTGTTAAAATGAATATTCCCCGACCAATCGAATATTATATAACAACTTGCGTACTTTGCAAAATTTAAAAATATTACCCACAACTATAACATTATATCAAATTAACTCCATAATATTCAAAAATGATATTTATAGAAAATTCATCTTTATTTATAAAAATTGGGGTCTTACAACCTCCCCTTCTTATGAAATTTCGCCCTCGAAATTAGGGTATGTACCTGGTATGTCGAAGAGATAAGGATACCTTGATTTCATTTCAGATTCTAACTCCCAAGTCATTTCCTCAACATCGTGGTTTCTCCACAAAACTTTGACTTGAGGTATAACCTTAGAGCGTAGAATATGTTCCTTCTTATCCAAGATTTGAACAGGAACTTCTTCATACGTCAAATCCTCCGCTATTTCGTCCGGTTCTAACTCAATAATGTTGTTCGGGTCTTCCACATATTTGCGTAACATGGATATGTGAAAAACGTTATGAACACGAGACATACTTGGCGGTAAAACGAGTCTATAAGCCACAGTTCCTACTCGATCGAGGATTAAAAATGGACCGATGAATCGAGGATTGAGCTTTCCTCTCTTTCCAAATCTCGTAACTCCTTTCCATGGAGCAACACGTAAGAACACATGATCTCCTACATCAAATTCCACGTCCTTTCGATGAAGATCAGCATAACTCTTTTGTCGATCTTGTGAGGTTTTTATACGTTGTCGGATCGTTTGAATCTTTTCTGTAGTTGTAAGACCCCGAATTTTATGAAATAAAAGTATTCAATTTTTCTTATAATTACTATTCAGTAAATGGTTAAATTGATAAATGTTAAAGTTAAGGGTGATATATGATTTTTTTTCAAAATACACAAGTGGTTATAAAATAATCATTGTTGTCGAGAAATATTCATTTGGTCGTGGAATATTATTTCTGTTGGGGAATATTCGTACGACGGCGCAGCTATTTGTGGGTCCCATAACGAATAACTGTCGGGTGAAGAAAACGATAAATTTGAGTTTTTATAAATAACGACGTAGTTGTTACCGTTAACACTGTTGGAATACCCGGTGGTTAAAATACAGTAATACACGTTATTGCACAGTAGCACACGGTATTGCATAGTATTTTTGAAATTATTGATTCTTACGTAAGAAGGCACTACTCAATAATTGTTACAGTAATTACTGTTCAATATTTTATTTTATTGATTCAATAATTGCTACGTTGAAATTTTGTATTATTGTTGTTCAATAATTGTTGCTGCACAGTATTTCCTATTATCAGATCAATAATTCATATTATTTGAATAATATTATTAGATAACATTATTGGCAATGTCTAGAAAGTTCTGTCTAAGGAGAGGTTTGGTCATCTAATTGCGCGCCAGTAAGGAGAAATCCTTATTGGAAAGCCCCCTCTTTCCTGGGAACGGCCTGGTTGTCATAAATGTGATTCTGTAATATTATTTGTGAATAATTAATTATTGATTCATATGATAAGAAAATATTTATTTTATGTGGATATAAATGAGGGATATATTTTTGTGGTTAAAAATGAAGGAGTTAATGTTGAGATTTTTATCCGTATTTTTGTCGGAATGGAGGTATTAAAAATCAGATTTTTGAGATATTTTGCGGGGGTTATAATTTTTAATCCGACCGTTGGATCGTGGTAATTTTTGGATATGTTATACATATATAAGTTGAGTATATGCCCACAAATTTTGAACCGTTAAAAATGAACGTATGATTTATTATGAATTTTACGAGATGACTGGTTCAGAAATTGTTGAATTTTCGGAGTTTATCATTTTGGTGGAAAATTCTAGAATTGGTGGGCCCCACTTGTGGTTGGTGAAGAAATGTGCTGAATTATATTTCAAATGTGGTGGGTGGGAATAGTAGCAGGTAAAGCCATCAGGTTGCAGGTCAAACCTACCAAAATTTTCCTATAAATAGAGGGCTAAGTTAGAATTGAAAATCACACCAAAAACATAAGCTTTCTCTCTTTCTCTCTCTATATTATGAAGCATATTTTGTGAGTTTTTAGATACTTGGTGAGTTGGTATTCATCAGTGCAAGTTTCCTTCAGCATCATATCCGATATCCAGTCAGAAGTACTGCTCTTTTGAGGTAAGGATTGTAAGGGATAATAAAGGATAGTAATGGATTTTAAGGGTTGTTATGATTTTCAGTTTCGTAATTTTTCTGATCTTAAAAAAAAAATTATGAAAAAATTTGAAATGATATTTTGATGAGTTTTATTGATTGTGTCCAAAAATGGTGATTTTTGGATGTATAGATTGAGAGTTATGAATTTTATGGGAAAAGACTATTTTAAAAGTAACCGCTTATAATTCCTTGTGGTTAACTCCAAAATTGATAAAATTTTTATTGGGAGTACATGTGTATGATAGAAGTATACTCTGTAAATTTCAGAATTTTTGGACAAAAGTACAATTTTTGATAAATGTCTAAATATTCGGTGGTTTTGGCCATATGAAAAATAGTAAATGAGTTTTAAAAATTCTGAGAAAAATATATGTTCAATATGGGACTATATTATGCTAAATCCCAGGAAAAAAATATTTTTGGAACTGATTTGGTATTTTTCATGAAAATGGTCTAGTTATGAGTAAATGAATTAAATATGTTATGTGAAGTAAGAAAATTGGAAAATAGGATTTTATGGCTTGAGAATCCTATATGAGGTATATGCAGATTTTTGATGAGGGTTTTGGTTATTGGATGATAAAATCTTATGAGTTTGGTATTTTAGAATGATTAAATGCATTATTTAGTAAAGTGTAAACAATTTAAATAAATTGTTTATAAGCTTAAGAAATATTATTCTTTCAATATCATTATACCGAAATATTGGTATAGATTTTATTGTGGAATTTCTACCTTTTTGTGTCGAGTTACTATTCATGAGTTACTATTCACGAGTTACTATTCACGATAAAAATTGGTTTCTTTTTCTAACCAAATTATAGTTGAGTTATGAATATTACTCTTGAGATTAAAACTATGTATTGATTATATTGATTTTATTATCATATATAACATTTTTATAACCCTGATGTTGAAATTCTCTTTCACTAGAGTGTAAAGATGGGTAGATTATTGGTATGATCATGACTAGGGTTCTCTTTGGCCTGTAGTGCAAAGTTGAATTGTGACTGGTATGATCATGACCATTGAATTTATAATTGAATATCTTTAGCTTAAGTGCAAAGGTGAATTGATCAACATGGTTATAATTATTGTTTATATAAATTCTGAAATGATTATATATTTCTTTGAGATATTAATATATTTGGCCTGTAGTGCAAATATGAAATGTTGATGAATATCTTTGGCCTGTAGTGCAAAGATGAATTGTTGATGAATATCTTTGGCCCGTAGTGCAAAGATGACATGTTGTTGAATATCTTTGGCCAGTAGTGCAAAGATGAACAGATGTTGAGATAAACATGACTAACTGGTGATACAAATAAATATCTTTGGACGTAGTGCAAAGATGAAGTTATTAGTATGATTATGAACAGGAAATGTGATTTGGTGTAACCATGATCTTTGATGTTTCAGGTAAAGATAGGTGATGAAAATTATCTTCGTCCTGGATGAGAAGAGGAATTTAGAACTACAATTATGATTATGAGTTATTCATATGATTGTGGACCAGAATTGTTGATTGATGTTACAGGGATAAAACATTGTTGGTGGATTTTTAACATGGAGAAGATAATAGACTTTATAGTCTATTTGACTCTTCTAATGGATTGCTCGTTCCGCTGCAACTATGGTTGAAATTTTTATCATTTACCATATGTTCTAAATCTCTGATTTATTGTTGATGAAGGCTATTGATAATTTATTATCTTTAGTCATGATATTCTTTACTGAGCTAGTTGTGCTCACCCTTTTGCTTCACAATTCCTTTCAGGTAATAAGAGTGTAGCTGGGTCGAGCGGGGGTAACAAGGGAATAGAACGGTGGTCATCATTTAGTAGTTATATTTGGTGAAGAAAATAGGGTGAGGCGAACCCAACGTTGGAAGGGTGTTTTGTCACTATCATACAAGATGTCTAATGACATACAACCTCGTGTCATCATAAGACAGGGTTGTGCTCATCCACTTGCTGAGTATATCTATGGGCACTACCTATATAATCTTGGTGTTTGTTTGAAGTATAATTCTCAATTAGAGACAGTGGAGATAATGATAAGTCAAGAGAAGACTCACCATTGGGAAGAATATGATAGTAATCTTCTCGTTTTTCTTTGGGGTCTATTGGGTCAACCAAGGATAATTCTGTGGCCATATGATATCTATCATAACCTAGACGCGTGGCCTCCCATGTACGAAGGTTTCCTTGAGCACTTCCCAAAGATTCTAATTTCTAAAACAGTTTTTGACTATACCTTTATGTAAGGTGTTATTGTGAGGTGATGTCCACGGTTGGAACATGAGTCACATTTGGTATATATTTGTATCCAAACTCACAGCATATGTGTTGTTGTATTTTGCACGACAATTGTTGTAATAAAGTTGTAGTTGTTTTCTGTACCATGTATTTGACGACTCAGAATGGGTTGGGTGGAATGGACCTATTTTGGGGTTGTCACAGGTGGTATCAGAGCTTAGGGATATGATCTCCTGCGGAGATCGGGGAATACAACTAGGAAGGGAGAGATGAGTAAATCCTTCGCTAGTGTGTCCTACCTAAGCTTATTTGTTGGTCAGTCATAATATTGGGATATTATGTGATATGTTAATTTGTTAAATTAACACTTGTTTTGAAGCTGTATTCTAGAATGTTATTTGAAATACAGGAGATGAGCAATGGAGAAATTATGATGACAGAGAAGATGGAATTTGAAATGAAAGGAAGGTATTCTCAACTCTTTGAAATACCAGGTACGTAAATTTCGGGGACGAAATTTCATAAGGAGGGGAGATTGTAAGACCCCGAATTTTATGAAATAAAAGTATTCAATTTTTCTTATAATTACTATTCAGTAAATGGTTAAATTGATAAATGTTAAAGTTAAGGGTGATATATGATTTTTTTTCAAAATACACAAGTGGTTATAAAATAATCATTGTTGTCGGGGAATATTCGTTTGGTCGTGGAATATTCTTTCTGTCGGGGAATATTCGTACGACGGCGCAGCTATTTGTGGGCCCCATAACGAATAACTGTCGGGTGAAGAAAACGACAAATTTGAGTTTTTACAAATAACGACGTAGTTGTTACCGTTAACACTGTTGGAATACCCGGTGGTTAAAATACAGTAATACGCGTTATTGCACAGTAGCACACGGTATTGCATAGTATTTTTGAAATTATTGATTCTTACGTAAGAAGGCACTACTCAATAATTGTTACAGTAATTACTGTTCAATATTTTATTTTATTGATTCAATAATTGCTACGTTAAAATTTTATATTATTGTTGTTCAATAATTGTTGCTGCACAGTATTTCCTATTATCAGATCAATAATTCATATTATTTGAATAATATTATTAGATAACATTATTGGCAATGTCTAGAAAGTTCTGTCTAAGGAGAGGTTTGGTCATCTAATTGCGCGCCAGTAAGGAGAAATCCTTATTGGAAAGCCCCCTCTTTCCTGGGAACGGCCTGGTTGTCATAAATGTGATTCTGTAATATTATTTGTGAATAATTAATTATTGATTCATATGATAAGAAAATATTTATTTTATGTGGATATAAATGAGGGATATATTTTTGTGGTTAAAAATGAAGGAGTTAATGTTGAGATTTTTATCCGTATTTTTGTCGGAATGGAGGTATTAAAAATCAGGGTTTTTGAGATATTTTGCGGGGGTTATAATTTTTAATCCGACCGTTGGATCGTGGTAATTTTTGGATATGTTATACATATATAAGTTGAGTATATGCCCACAAATTTTGAACCGTTAAAAATGAACGTATGATTTATTATGAATTTTACGAGATGACTGGTTCAGAAATTGTTGAATTTTCGGAGTTTATCATTTTGGTGGAAAATTCTAGAATTGGTGGGCCCCACTTGTGGTTGGTGAAGAAATGTGCTGAATTATATTTCAAATGTGGTGGGTGGGAATAGTAGCAGGTAAAGCCATCAGGTTGCAGGTCAAACCTACCAAAATTTTCCTATAAATAGAGGGCTAAGTTAGAATTGAAAATCACACCAAAAACATAAGCTTTCTCTCTTTCTCTCTCTATATTATGAAGCATATTTTGTGAGTTTTTAGATACTTGGTGAGTTGCTATTCATCAGTGCAAGTTTCCTTCAGCATCATATCCGATATCCAGTCAGAAGTACTGCTCTTTTGAGGTAAGGATTGTAAGGGATAATAAGGGATAGTAAGGGATTTTAAGGGTTGTTATGATTTTCAGTTTCGTAATTTTTCTGATCTTCAAAAATTCTGAAAAATTTGAAATGATATTTTGATGAGTTTTATTGATTGTGTCCAAAAATGGTGATTTTTGGATGTATAGATTAAGAGTTATGAATTTTATGAGAAAAGACTATTTTAAAAGTAACCGCTTATAATTCCTTGTGGTTAACTCCAAAATTGATGAAATTTTTATTGGGAGTACATGTATATGATAGAAGTATACTCTGTAAATTTCAGAATTTTTGGACAAAAGTACAATTTTTGATAAATGTCTAAATATTCGGCTGTTTTGGCCATATGAAAAATAGTAAATGACTTTTAAAAATTCTGAGAAAAATATATGTTCACTATGGGACTATATTATGCTAAATCCCAGAAAAAAATATTTTTGGAACTGATTTGGTATTTTTCATGAAAATGGTCTAGTTATGAGTAAATGAATTAAATATGTTATGTGAAGTAAGAAAATTAGAAAATAGGATTTTATGGCTTGAGAATCCTATATGAGGTATATGCAGATTTTTGATGAGGGTTTTGATTATTGGATGATAAAATCTTATGAGTTTGGTATTTTAGAATGATTAAATGCATTATTTAGTAAAGTGTAAACAATTTAAATAAATTGTTTATAAGCTTAAGAAATATTATTCTTTCAATATCATTATACCGAAATACTGGTATGGATTTTATTGTGGAATTTCTACCTTTTTGTGTCGAGTTACTATTCATGAGTTACTATTCACGAGTTACTATTCACGATAAAAATTGGTTTCTTTTTCTAACCAAATTATAGTTGAGTTATGAATATTACTCTTGAGATTAAAACTATGTATTGATTATATTGATTTTATTATCATATATAACATTTTTATAACCTGATGTTGAAATTCTCTTTCACTAGAGTGTAAAGATGGGTAGATTATTGGTATGATCATGACTAGGGTTCTCTTTGGCCTGTAGTGCAAAGTTGAATTGTGACTGGTATGATCATGACCATTGAATTTATAAGTGAATATCTTTAGCTTAAGTGCAAAGGTGAATTGATCAACATGGTTATAATTATTGTTTATATAAATTCTGAAATGATTATATATTTCTTTGAGATATTAATATCTTTGGCCTGTAGTGCAAAGATGAAATATTGATGAATATCTTTGGCCTGTAGTGCAAAGATGAATTGTTGATGAATATCTTTGGCCCGTAGTGCAAAGATGACATGTTGTTGAATATCTTTGGCCAGTAGTGCAAAGATGAACAGATGTTGAGATAAACATGACTAACTGGTGATACAAATGAATATCTTTGGCCGTAGTGCAAAGATAAAGTTATTAGTATGATTATGAATAGGAAATGTGATTTGGTGTAACCATGATGTTTGATGTTTCAGGTAAAGATAGGTGATGAAAATTATCTTCGTCCTGGATGAGAAGAGGAATTTAGAACTACAGTTATGATTATGAGTTATTTATATGATTGTGGACCAGAATTGTTGATTGATGTTACAGGGATAAAACATTGTTGGTGGATTTTTAACATGGAGAAGATAATAGACTTTATAGTCTATTTGACTCTTCTAATGGATTGCTCGTTCCGCTGCAACTATGGTTGAAATTTTTATCATTTACCATATGTTCTAAATCTCTGATTTATTGTTGATGAAGGCTATTGATAATTTATTATCTTTAGTCATGATATTCTTTACTGAGCTAGTTGTGCTCACCCTTTTGCTTCACAATTCCTTTCAGGTAATAAGAGTGTAGCTGGGTCGAGCGGGGGTAACAAGAGAATAGAACGGTGGTCATCATTTAGTAGTTATATTTGGTGAAGAAAATAGGGTGAGGCGAACCCAACGTTGGAAGGGTGTTTTGTTACTATCATACAAGATGTCTAATGACATACAACCTCATGTCATCATAAGACAGGGTTGTGCTCATCCACTTGCTGAGTATATCTATGGGCACTACCTATATAATCTTGGTGTTTGTTTGAAGTATAATTCTCAATTAGAGACAGTGGAGATAATGATAAGTCAAGAGAAGACTCACCATTGGGAAGAATATGATAGTAATCTTCTCATTTTTCTTTGGGGTCTATTGGGTCAACCAAGGATAATTCTGTGGCCATATGATATCTATCATAACCTAGACGCGTGGCCTCCCATGTACGAAGGTTTCCTTGAGCACTTCCCAAAGATTCTAATTTCTAAAACAGTTTTTGACTATACCTTTATGTAAGGTGTTATTGTGAGGTGATGTCCACGGTTGGAACATGAGTCACATTTGGTATATATTTGTATCCAAACTCACAGCATATGTGTTGTTGTATTTTGCACGACAATTATTGTAATAAAGTTGTAGTTGTTTTCTGTACCATGTATTTGACGACTCAGAATGGGTTGGGTGGAATGGACCTATTTTGGGGTTGTCACAGTAGTCATACGTACCAACTCCGGTCCCAACAACGTTGCTTCACCCACCTCATCCCAGCATACTGGAGAACGATATTTTCTTCCATACATTGCTTCGAATGGAGCCATGCTAATACTTGTTTGATAACTGTTGTTGTAGGAAAACTCTACCAATGGCAAGAACTTGTCCCAACTTCCCTTGAAGTCAAAGACACAGAGTCTTAATAAATCTTCTAGAGTTTGAATAGTCCTCTCTGATTGTCCGTCCGTCTGAGGATGATATGCCGTACTAAATCGTAAATCTGTGCCCATAACTTTTTGTAAACTAACCCAAAATCGTGAAGTGAATCTTGGGTCACGATCAGAAACTATGGATACTGGCATACCATGCATTCTTACAATCTCGTTTATGTACATACGAGCAAGACGTTCAAGTGTATAAGTTTCTCGTATCGGTAAGAAATGAGCAGACTTGGTCAATCTATCAATAATGACCCAAATCGCATCAATACCTTGAGAAACCCTTGGAAGACCGGTAACGAAATCCATGGTAATGTGCTCCCACTTCCATTCTGGAATTTCAAGTGGTTGCAATGGACCTTTTGGTACTTGATGCTCCGCTTTGACTCGTTGACAAGTTAGACACCTTGAGATAAACAGCGCTATCTCTCTCTTCATATTACTCCACCAAAATGTATGACGAAGATCATGATACATTTTGGTACTTACAGGATGGATTGCAAATGGTGTGTTGTGCGCCTCCATCATGATTTCATACTTTAAATCAGGGTTGTTAGGAACACAAAGTCTGGAGTTGACTCGAAGTATTCCTTCTTCATCGATTCTTGCTTCCGGCATAGTACCTTCTTGCACTTTCTTCCTTATACGCATTAGCTCCAGGTCTGTAGCTTGAGCAGCTTTAACTTTATTGATTAAAGTCGGTTCTACTCGTATATTCGTCATCATCACATGGGTCCCTGGAGTCTTTAACTCTATCTCCATCCTTTGCAAATCACACAAAATGGGTCTTTGTGTTGACAATATCGCACTCGTACTTGCATATGATCTTCTACTCAATGCGTCAGCTACCACGTTCGCTTTTCCAGGATGATATTGAATGGTATGATCATAATCTTTCAACAGTTCAAGCCAACGTCGTTGTCGCATGTTGAGTTCCTTTTGAGTGAAGAAATATTTAAGGCTTTTATGATCCGTAAAGATCTCCACCTTCTCCCCATACAAGTAATGCCTCCAAATTTTAAGTGCAAAGACAACAGCTGCTAACTCTAGATCATGAGTAGGATAATTCCTCTCATATTCCTTGAGTTGTCTTGATGCATAGGCTATGACTTTTCCATGTTGCATGAGAACGCATCCCAACCCTTTGCTCGAAGCATCACTGTAGATGACAAATCCCTCCGAGCCAGATGGTATTGTTAGAACAGGTGCTGAAATGAGTCTCCTCTTGAGTTCTTGAAAACTCTGCTCACATTCTTCGCTCCAACCGAACTTTGTATCTTTCCGAGTCAGCTGAGTTAACGGAGTAGCGATTCGAGAAAATCCTTCCACGAATCTCCGATAATAACCAGCTAGACCGAGAAAGCTACGTACTTCGGTTACTGATTTAGGTTGCTCCCAGCTTTGAATAGCTTCAATCTTTGCCGGGTCAACAGATATTCCACGACTTGATACTACGTGCCCAAGGAATGCTACCTCTTCCAGCCAGAACTCGCATTTCTTCAACTTGGCATAAAGTTTGTATTCACGAAGCTTTTGGAGTACCATCCTCAAGTATTGCTCATGATCTTCACGGCTTTTGGAATAAACAAGGATGTCATCGATAAATACGACCACAAAGTGATCCAAATATTCCTTAAATACCCTGTTCATCATATCCATGAAGGCAGCAGGAGCATTAGTCAATCCAAAAGACATAACTAAGAATTCATAATGCCCATACCGAGTTCTGAAGGCAGTCTTTGGAATATCCTCAGTTCTAACCTTCAGCTGGTGATATCCAGAACGAAGATCGATCTTTGAAAAGAATTGTGCTCTTTGCAACTGGTCAAACAGGTCATCAATACGTGGCAATGGGTACCTGTTTTTGATGGTGACATGATTCAACTCCCGATAATCAATACAAAGTCGCATACTCCCATCTTTCTTCTTCACGAATAGAACAGGAGCACCCCAAGGAGAAGTACTAGGACGAATAAAACCAATGTCTAACAATTCCTGCAGTTGGGTCTTTAACTCCTGAAGTTCAATAGGAGCCATTCGATATGGGGCTTTGGAAATGGGTTTTGTACCGGGTTCAAGGTCGATACAAAATTCAATTTCACGCTCTGGGGGTAGGCCAGGAAGTTCTTCGGGAAATACGTCAGGAAATTTATTAACAACAGAAATATCATTCAAAGCTGACGTATTTTTGTTTAGATCTGTGACATGAGCTAAGAAAGCTTGACATCCGTTTTTCAATAAACGAATAGCTTTATGGCTTGAGATAACAGCGATTGATTTTAATGGTTTGGTTGCTTGAATTCGCATAATAGGTCGATTAGGAATATGAAAGCTAACAACCTTACGAAAACAACCAATTTTTACATGATGAGTAGTTAACCAATCAATCCCTAGAATCACGTCAAATGCAAGTATTTTTAATGAAATAAGATCGACAGGTAATGTGTGGGTACCAACTTGAACCAAACAAGACTTATAAACCGTTGATGTAATGAAGGTTTCTCCCAATGGAGTTTCAACTGCTAAGTCAAAGTCTAATTTCTCCGGAATCAAATTTAATCAATGAGCGCAAGTAGGAGAAATAAAAGAATGGGTAGAACCGGTATCAAATAAAGTATAGACTTCGTTAGAGTTTATGATAAGCTTACCCGTGATGACCTCATTCGGGTTCCTTGCGTTCTGGGAGGTCACAACAAACGCTCTCCCTTGCACAACCGATTTTGACTTTTCTAGGACGGCCTTTGGTGCCTCCATCCTAGCTGAATTTGTCTTCGGTAAACGACAAAATCGGGCTAAATGACATTCTCTTCCACAATTATAACATGCTTTGGACGGCATCGCACAGTTTGGACTGATGTGCCCCTCCCCTCCGCATTTGAAACATATGATAGGTGGTCATTCTCCTTCCTTAACGACAGGTGCTGGTGCTGACGTCTTTCCATCATTGTTGAATCTCCTCTTCTTGAAATGCCCATTCTTATTGTTTTGGCCCTGATTACCACCGAAGTGGTTACCATTTCTGGCCTGTTGATTCCCTCCACGCTTGTTGTCACCGCTTCGATGACTGCTCTCACTGGTATTATCATTTTGCCGGCTGCTCTCTTTTGGTTGCGTTGTCTCGTTATCGCGCTCCACCAACTGAGCCCTATTTACAACATCTGAATACAAACACAGTTTATGAGAAACAAGATGTTGACGTATCTCCAGCTTCAAACCTCTTAAAAACATCCGCGTCATTCTTTCTTCATTATCCACCAGGTGGGATGCAAACCGAGATAACTCCACAAATTTTGCCTCGTACTGCGACACGGTCATATTATTCTGCTCTAATTTGATGAACTCCACCTCCTTCATGTGACGAATACTCTCGGGAAAGTATTTGTCGTTAAACAGCTCTTGGAACTTCTCTCAAGACATCTTCAGTGCGGCAGGTTGAGTACGTTTTATCGATTCCCACCAGTAATCTGCCTCTCCTCGCAACATAAAGGCGGCAAAGGGAACCTTTTGCTCCTCGGAGCAACCCAAGACATCAAATATCTTGGTGATCTGCTTTATCCATGTTTCAGCTACAAGTGGTTTGGGTTCTCCCTTAAACTCCGGTGGTCCCAGCTCCTTAAACTGTTTAGCGGTGACCGCCTGAGAGTTTCCAGTATTTCCACCTACGTTGTGGACAGGAGCCGCTTTCACCTGTTATTGCATGAATTGCATAAAACCTCTGAACATTCCATCATTCATCATCTGGTCAGTGTTGTTGTTTGCATGAGGATTGTCACCTTCCTGATGAACATTATCCAGATTATTGATATGTGGTGAATCAATAATCGTCTGTGCTCCATTGCTATTCTCAACATTCTCAGATGCTATTTTCAGATACTGCCACAAAATAAAAGTTAATTGATATGTCATATATTATCCTTATATTATGACCGACCAATTAAATACCATGCAAATAAACTTAGGTAGGTCATACTAGCGAAGGAATTTCCCGTCTCTCCCCTCCTAGTTCTATTCTCACATCTTAGCTAGGGATCATATCCCTAAGCTCTGATACCAACTGTGACGCCCCCAAAATTAGGTATACATCACCCATCTTGGGTCGTCAGATACATAGTACAGAATACAAATACAACTTACTAATACAACTGTCGTGTACAATACGACAAAACATAAACTGTGAGTTTGAATACAAATATTATCTTCTAGAGAGTATTCATACTCAAAAGGAGTCCCAGTTACATTTATTAATACACCATTATATAGAATAGTGAGGACTACTAACTAATACTATCATTCGGACCATCACTCCGTTCCCCGACTTGCCCCAGCTACGTTCTCATTTCCTGAAGAGAACAGTGAAAGAAAGGGTGAGCTCAACTAGCCCAGTAAGAAATATCATGACTAAGATAATGCAAAATAAATTATCATTAGCCTTCAACAATGTTAAACTGATAAAATATAATAGACATCAAGTTTAACTGCAGCGGAACAAGCAATCCATTAAAAGAGTCAAGTAGAAAATAAACTCTACTATCTTTTATGATTTAAAAGATTTTCCAACACTGTGATCGCTGAGACTCAGCTTAATAAAATAATTCACATCATCGAATCACCCCTGCACTACGGCCAAGGATATTCGTATATTCATTAATGGTCATGATCATGCCAACAACTGTCCATCAATGCACTACGGGCCAATGAGGACTTTTACCACATCATTTGTAACATTACGGTCATGATTATACCGAATAATCCCTGGTCATAATCATACCAAGTCCATCTATGCACTACAGGCCACAGATGACTTTCAACATTTTATAAACATGAGGATGATGACAATGATATAAGAATTCAATAAAACAAGTTCAAGAATTAATTTTCCAAGAATTAACAACGTCCAAATTGTCAACATGATACTACTTTGTGGAGTAAAATTCAAGAATGATCAGGAGAATATTTTCATGAATAGATACTAGATGAAGCGCAAATGTCAAGGATATTCTACAAATTTTATGGAGTATAGAAGTCAAAACTTAACCAATTGAGTATAATAAAGAATGGAATAACAAAAGAAATCACCATGCATGCGATAGACCGCACAGACAGGTTATTCTTAACAGAATAATAATAATGGAACCAGGTCCGGCGTAAACGCACAGACAGGATATTCCGACAGAATAATAATAATGGAACCAGGTCCGGTGTAAAACACACAGACAGGATATTTCGACAGAATAATAATAAAGACGGAACCAGGTCCGGTGTAAAACACACAGACAAGATGTTCCAACAGAATAATAATAAAAACGGAACCAGGTCCGGTGTAAAACACACAGACAGGATGTTCCAACAGAATAATAATAAAAACGGAACCAGGTCCGGTGTAAAACACACAGACAGGATGTTCCAACAGAATAATAATAAAAACGGAACCAGGTCCGGTGTAAAACACACAGACAGGATGTTCCAACAGAATAATAGGAGAATGTCACCAAGTATAGGGTAGACCGCGTATACAGGTTATTCCAACAGAATAATAAGAAATGGAATAACAACAGTTCTCTTCATAAATAAGAAAGAATAACACCCCTTACCGTTTTAAAGAAGAGCTGAAGTAAGAAAGTAGTTAAGTAGCAGAATACTCTTCTTCTCTCTCTCTATAGTTTCTCTCTATAGTTTCTCTCTCTAGAGTTCAGTGAATTCGTAAGAAATAATGAAGGAATGAGCTGCTATTTATAGAAAAATATAATGCATAGTAACTAATCCATGAACGGTCCAGATTGATTACTTTAATCTGACGGTCCATATTTAAAGAAAAATCTTTTAAATAAAATATAATATATTCTATTTATAGAATAACTTTAATAAAGTATTTTGTTTTATATAAAAAGATGTTTCTGTTTTATTACGTTAATAATACGAATAAAACAAAACGTCATTATCGCTAAATAATTCATATTATTAACTAACAATAATGGAATCAAACTGAGTGACTTCTCACATAAGCATTAATAATTAATACCGTGTGCTACTATGCAACCACACGTATTACTGTACTTTTACTACCGAGTAGTTCAACAGTGACAATGGTAAAACTTCCGCCGTTATTTTTAATAAAATATTTTTGTCGTTTTCTCAATCCGACAATAATTCCGTTGTGGGGTCCACCAATGATTGTGTCGTTGTACGAATATTCCCTGTTAAAACGAATATTCCCCGACCAATCGAATATTATATAACAACTTGCGTACTTTGCAAAATTTATAAATATTACCCACAACTATAACATTATATCAAATTAACTCCATAATATTCAAAAATGATATTTATAGAAAATTCATCTTTATTTATAAAAGTTGGGGTCTTACATCTAAATACTCACAAAATAAGCTCGATAATATATAAAGAGAGAAAACTTGTTTCTGGAGTGATTTTCAATTCTAACTAAGCACCCTATTTATAGGAAAATGCTAGAACGCCAAAGCAGACTAAATAATAAAATATTATTATTATTTTTTCTTCCTTCTACGCCCACACTTGCTGAACAAGCTGGAGCATGCCATCATTGAAAAATTTTCAACAGCCCACATGTTTAAAAAAAACAAAAGTGGGTCCCATCCATAATTTTAATAAAAATATTTAATTTTCAAAACTTCCATAATTCATAATAAATAGCTCTTTTATCAGAAAAATTTGAATCTCATGTGCTTTCCAATTCTCTACAACTTTGTAGAAGAAAGTTTTTTTTAAATTCCAAATAGAAAATGTCCGAAATTCACATACGGATGATTTTCATCACCTCTATTCCGCCAAAAATACTGATAAAATACCTCGGCATTAAATCCTTCATTTATATCCACACAAAATAAATATATCCTTCATTTATATCCACATAAAAAAATAGATATTTCCTTATCATATAAATTAATAATTAATTATTCACAAATAATATTACAGAATCACAATTATGACAACCAGGTCGTTTTCAGGAAAGAGGGGGCTTTTCGATAAGAATTTCTCCTTACTAGCGCGTAATTAGGTGACCAAATCTCTCCTTAGACAGAACTTCCTTAGATATTGCCAATAATGTTATCTAATAATATTATTCAAATAATATGAATTATTGATCTGATAATGGAGATACTGTACAGTGACAATTATTGAAACAACAATAATATAAAATATCAACGTAGCAATTATTGAATCAATAAAATCAAATACTGAACAGTAATTACTGTAACAATTATTGAGTAGTGTCTTCTTATGTAAGGATCAATAATTCAACAATACTATGCAATACCGTATGCTACTGTGCAACCACGTGCATTACTGTACTTTAACTACCGGATATTCCAACAGTGTTAACGGTAACAACTACGATGTTATTTATAAAAACTCAAACTTGTCGTTTTCTTCAACCGACCATTTTTCGTTATGGGGCCCACAAATAACTGCGTCATCGTACGAATATTCCCCAACAACAATGAATATTTTATAACCACTTGCTTATTTTAAAAATTTTGCACATTTCACCCATAACCAAAGCATTATATCAAATTAACACCTTATTATTCAAAATAATAATTAGAGAAAATTCGATTTTATTTATGAATAAGTTGGGGTCTTACAGTATTTGTTAGCACAAATGCAGTTTTTTAGGAAAATGACTACATAATGGATCACAAGTCGAGTAGTAAAATTGTCTTAGAAGAAATGTCAAGTACATCAATTACTCAATCAATTAATCCACCACAAGACTTAGATGAATTGCCACAAATTAACCAACTTGATTCTTTTAATACAACGGAGATTCGTCGTAGTGGGAGGAGTATCAGGCCTCCTGAGAGACTTTCACTTCTTGGAGAAACTTATGATGTTATTCCGGAAGAAGTAGAGTCGGATCCCTCTAACTTCCATGAAGCTATTAATGATGTAGATGCATCCAACTGACGCATAGCTATAAAACAAGAAATGGATTCCATGTACTCAAATAAAGTATGGGAACTTGTAGAAGCACCTAATGGGGTCAAACCTATAGGGTGCAAGTGGGACTACAAAAGAAAAAAAGGGCTAGATGGAAAGGTGGAAACCTTTAAAGCACGGTTGGTAGCAAAAGGTTTAACTCAAAAACAAGGTATCGATTATGAGGAAACCTTTATACTTAAATCTATCATAATACTGCTCATCTCAATTATGAGATATGGGAAATGGATGTCAAGACTGCTTTTCTTAATGGATATCTTGATGAAGAAATCTATATGAAGCAGCCTGATGGTTTTACAGTTAAAGGCCAAGAAAATATGGTATGCAAGTTGCAAAAGTCCATTTATGGACTTAAGCAAGCATCAAGGTCTTGGAATATAAGGTTTGATCAAGCAATCAAATCTTATGGTTTCGAACAAAATCCAGAAGAATCTTGTGTGTACAAGAAGAATAAAGATGGGGTGGTGGCATTCTTAGTTCTTTATGTGGATGATATATTTCTTATTGGTAATGATGTGGGAGTATTATTTAGCGTTAAAATTTGGTTGTCTAGTAATTTTAAGATGAAGGACCTAGGAGAGGCTAATTACATTCTAGGGAACAAGCTTTGACGTGGTCTCAAGAATAGAATGTTAGGCTTATCCCAAGCTGTATACATAGATATAATTTTGGATAGGTTCAATATGCAGAATTCCAAGAAAGGACTACTTCCTATCAGACATGGAATTCCTCTTACTAAGGAACAGTGTCCTAAGACACCTCAAGAACAAGAGCACATTTATGCTTCGGTAGTGGGAAGTCTTATATATGCAATGTTGTGTACTAGACCTGTGACGCCCCCAAATTCGGGTCCCTTCGAACCACGAATCTGGTCCGCCACGATACTACTATCGTCAAACTATTTATATTTTTCATTCATAACTTAATGAATAACTTTACTATTTTAAAATTTAGAATATAAATTCATTCCATTTCCAGGATCTGCACAATGACCCCAAACTTTTATAAGTTTCACAAATTGGTCATTTAATATTCATGTTTTACTTCACATCCGATATTATATAAACATGCGAAATAATTTAAACTTTTTCAATCTCCTTTGAATATAATCTTTTATTGATCTTAACTTGAATCAATTACAAATTCCTGAATCAATTTATTTTGTGATTCAGTCTATTCGAATTACTATATAAATTTTTACATCCCGATTCGAATATCACTATGTACTGCCCAATACAACTTTACAAGCTAACATATTTTACATATTGTAACTTGCTATCAAATATATCTACTAGAACCTAAACATGGTTCAAGAGCATATATTTAATTAAACAAATCAAACTCCTTTGATGTGATTGAACTATATCAATCAAGTAGCACGTAACCTATACCGTGTGTCCTTAACCTAATTCGTAGTTTATGAACTACGACTTAACTGCTTAACGCTTATCTGCACTTCGTGTATTCTTGCACAGTTATATAATCATAGATTCATATACATCAGTAACATATTTCATGTATTCTCAATGTAATAACAATGTTACATTGTTTCCTAACTAGGTTCGTAAAACCTACACTTCACTTTCTCATCACATTCTCGGAATAGCTAGGTCCTTATAGGTATGCGTTAACCATTCAAACAAGACATCAACATCCGTATATATCTATCACACACTTAACTCGCTACGTGATCGACATATTTAAAACTCGTATAGGTAAGTTTAAATGTATACATAAACGTCTAACTTAGTTGTAACTTCATACAACATCACCTATACTATATATTCATAGCACAATTCATATTTTTATGATACCACAAGGTCAAACAACGTATTTTTCAATCGTTGCTTTATATCTTGAAAACATCCCTTTGGACTTAACTTTTGAAAATCATAGTTAACATTCATCTCTATCATATAGCATGCTTCTTAACACATTTCATAGAATATTGGTCATATATTACAAGTTAAAGTAATCATATAAGTATGCCTCGAACTTCAGTTCAAAAATAGAAGTCATTCAAGACTGCAACATGGCGCAGCTACGCCCTGTCCAGGCTTAGGGACGGCGCAGCTACGCTATCCCCTGGCCAGTCCAAGGTTGAGCTACTGCCTTTCTATTTCTGCCCAAACTTCAACACACATCCACACTTATATTTAACATGCATACACGCTAGAGGTCTTTACATACTTGTATGACCACTTCAAGTTCAACCTTATATATTAGAGACTTTAGTTTAGGATTTTCACGAAATCAAAACCAAATAGGTTTATGAAATCACTAGGTGTACTAATTAGCCTTATGTTCTCATAAGGAGGTCACATAGTCTTTACTATACATGCTTGTACCTATGCATATTTTTTACTCATAGCTAGCATTGTTTAACACTTTAAAACATGCTTTACCCTCATGCTTGGTTTACTTCCATTATGTTTAACATTTAAGACTTATATTTAGTGACATAATGAAACATAACATGGCATCTCGAGCCTTTAAAATCTAAATACTCATATAATGCAACCTAAGTTCAAGAATATGCTCGAGGTTGCCCTTGAAATCATTTTTCATGAATGATGCAATATAGCTGTAACGATCCGAAATTTCAAATTGTAAAATTAAATATTTATTGAATGATATAAATATTTATTTGATGTATTTATTGTTGTTTTGATTTAATAATTTAGATGGTATATTAAATTATTAAATAAAGTTATAATGGAAATGATAATTTTGTGATATTTGCTACAATGCTATATTTAATTAAAATATAGTATGTGATTATAATTATAAATTAAATTGTTTATTAAAATAAATTAAAAAGGGTTTAATTTAGTTTTTACCAAACAAGGCTTCAGTAATTTAATTCTTTAAAATTAAATGGTTTTTGCCAAACGAGCCTTATGGCTTTTGGTATTTCTAATTTTTGAAATTTAAAATAAACAAATAAAATAAATATAATACATTTATATTATATACGTTAGTAACTGAATTGACATTTAGTAGTATTATTAAGGCTATATCAGTTTTTTTGTTTACGCTTACTATTTAGTTAGTTTTTGCGCATAACTTAGTTGCTAGCCTAGAGACAACAGAGAGAGTTGAGAGAATTTGAGAGAGAAGGATTTCATAACGACAATTCCAGTGAGTTTAACAAGGATTGCAAGCAAATTCAAGGTATTTTTACACAACATTAGTGTTATATATATATATATATATATATATATATATATATATATATATATATATATATATATATATATATATATATATATATGCATATATAGGTTTTACGACAAACTTTTATATAATATGTGAACTTCAAATTGTTGAATTGTTGTTATACAACGGGATTATTTGTGATTATATGAGTATATGATGACTGAAGGTTGTGCTTAAACGAGAAATTCATGCTAATTTCGGATATCAGTAGAAATTTTGCCAGTATATATATATGTTTTCATATGTAGCTATGTAAGTACAAATTTTGATGGTCAAATTGCATACTAAGATGTTAATTGAGTTTTGTTTATGCTAGTTTGTTGAGATACGAACATAACATAATTTGAATGAGACGGTTTGGTCATGTAATGAATTCATAGTGACGATTTTTAGAATGAATATCCAAAATTGAGTTTTTGTATGAAAACATGAAAATTGAAGAATTAAAATAGTTTTAGTGATTGTTAAATTGTGCTAAGTGGTTGAATATGCTAGCAATCATGTCTATGATAGTTGTATATTTATTTTATGTGTTATTATCACTGTTTGGAGGGTGAAATTCGTGTTAGTTGGCTTAGCAAAAGTGCCGAAGCTCTATTCTACAAAACTAAGTTCTGTGTGTCGCACGGGCGCGCGGCCTCCCAGTACAAAACTCGCGCGGCCGCGCGAGTGCCCATTTTTAGACACTAAAGTTTGCTAATTCTGCAGACATTGGTCGTTCTTTGTGGCTTAGCTAAAGGTTATGGTAATGTGTCCAACATGTAACAACAAGGCTAAAATAGAGTTGTGTTATGGGGTTAGTGAATTCAAAGTGGTAAAAATGATTAGTAAATTTCGAACGCATTATATGATAATTTAGTATATATAATGAAAGTTAGACAAGTGTTGCGAAGTAAAACACTTAGAGTTTGTGAAATGTAAATGGTAATGAACATGTTATGGTATGTTAGCATATCTAATAGGTATTGTGGTTCTAAAATTATGTGTAGGTGATCGTGAGTTTAATTTTATAGCTTACACTCAAGGCAAGTTTCTAAACTCTATCTTTTTACATTGAGAAAGTTTTCTAACTCTACACATTCGTTGAGCTAGTTCTATTATTACATTGTGTAACTTTATTCTTTTGATTGAGCAAGCTTTTTATCTTAATAGTTATTAAATAAGTCAATTGTTCCTGAAATTCATTCGAGCAAACTTTAACTCTAGTGTTATTTGAAATTCTCATTTGATTGATTCATTTTAACTTGTTTATAATTAAGCAAGTTTCTTAAGTTCTATTATTGTATAATGAACGTAGTTTTTGAACTCTCGTCTCTATTATTGAACTGTTTGCATGAGTTAATACCACGTTGGAGCAAGTTTTTAGTTTCCAGCTTGTTATCAGTTAATGTACGTTCAGTAATTTCATTTCTAAATGTTATAAGACTCTAACCTTAGCTTATTTATTGTTCAAGCAAAGGTTTACCATTTTATTCATTTTGTTGAATACTTATGCTCTATAGTTATTTCAAGCATGAGTTTAATATGTAGAATCAGTTCATTTATGATTCTCAATTGTTCTATGTTATGTTGTTATTAAACATCTGTTGTGATTATCAAACACTATTGATTCAACTAGTCCTCTAGTTGATGTTCGTTAAACTTCAATGTCCCTTGAAAGCTTATCCAAACCAAACTTTCTTTGGTGCGGACTTGTACTCTAAATACTGGGATGAACAACCCTATTATTATTAGGGGATAATTTACGCGTAGCGTTGAAATGTTTGTGCACAATAAATTGTATGAAGGGTTGATCCCCCTAAGTACGAGGTGTCCTTATAGTCTTATGACTGTTAAAGTTGGAGTTGAAATATTACTCGCAACTGTGGACATAGTTCATGGTCTTATAACCCTCAGTTATATATATTCCATATTTTGGATTCCAGTTTTTGATTATCATTGTTGGAGTATTATTCAGACTTGATGAGCCTATTCGTTGGCAATTATTATTATTATTTTCCTATTGGTTCATTGTTGTATCCAATGAGCAATTGTTTTGCTCACTCTTGCATATTTATACACTCATTGCAGCTAAAGTTGAGAAGGTAGATGAGCCTTCAACTAGCAAAGGAAAGGGAAATATGTACAAGTGATGTTGATTTGTACTTTTGTTTACTGTTATGATCATAGACTTTTCAATAATGATGTAATGTAATAATTAAATTCAGCAATTGAATGATGTTTAAAGGTTAGATAACCTGTGATGTTTTTTAATTAATGTTGTAACCCTATTTAAAGGGAGGATTATGGTATAAATATTATTTTATTTGGGTAGATAGTATGAATGTATGGATAGTGAGCACTAAATCTTGTGGAAATGAAATACCTAGATTTGGGGGTATCACAAGTTGGTATCAAAGCTTTAGGTTATGAACCTTATGTGGGGGAAAAGCCTTAGGAAGTAACCTTTGAGAAGGTAGTGATGATAAACTCTTATCGAGTTGTTAAGGAAGAAGTAATAAAATACTTATGTGCTTATGTGATTATATTTTTTGTACTCGTGAGTGTCGAGTAGTAATAATTAGTAATTAAAACTTAAATTTTTTTTGACAGGATGGCTAATATAGGAGGATCCAGTCAGGCTAGAGAGGAGGAGCCTCGAGATATGCAGGTGGTTTGGGAACAACTACTGCAACGGTAAATAGTTCTGTAGGTCACAGTAGTTGAGCAGGAAAGAGTACATGATGAGGAGGATGAGATAGAGACGGATGAGGAGGACCCTGTTGAACTGCCACAGTCGGATGAGGAGAACGAGGAGGAAGAACTTCCACTTAACTCGATAGCTGCTCGTATGTACGATGAAGTCTATGATCGCAACGTGGAACTTCAGGATACTGTCGAGGAGTTGCAAGAAATAGTTGTAAGACCCCAACTTATTAATGAATAAAATCAAATTTTCTCTAAATATTATTGTGATTAATAAGGGGTTAATTTGATATAATACTTTGGTTATGGGTGAAATGTGTAAATTTTGCAAAATAAGCAAGTGGTTATAAAATATTCATTTTGTCGGGGAATATTCGTTTGGTCGTGGAATATTCTTGTTGTCGGGGAATATTCGTACGACGGCACAGCCTTGTGTGGGCCCCATAAGGGAAAGCGATTGGATAAAGAAAATGACAAGTATAAGTTGTTTATAAATAACGGCGTAGTTGTTACCGTTAATACTGTTGGAATACCCGGTGGTTAAAATACAGTAGCACACGGTATTGCACCAATTATTGATTCTTACGTAAGAAGGCACTACTCAATAATTGTTACAGTAGTTATTGTTCAATATTTTATTTTATTGATTCAATAATTGTTGCGTTGATATTTTATATTATTGTTGTTTTAATAATTGTTGCTACACAGTATTTTCCATTATCAGATCAATAATTCATATTATTTGAATAATATTATTAGATAACATTATTGGCAATGTCTAGAAAGTTCTGTCTAAGGAGAGGTTTGGTCATCTAATTGCGCGCCAGTAAGGAGAAATCTTTATTGGAAAGCCCTCTCTTTCTTGGGAACGGTCTGGTTGTCATAAATGTGATTTTGTAATATTATTTGTGAATAATTAATTATTGATTCATATGATAAGAAAATATTTATTTTATGTGGATATAAATTAGGGATATATTTTTGTGGTTAAAAATGAAGGAGTTAATGTTGAGATTTTTATCAGTATTTTTGTCGGAATTGAGGTATTAAAAATTAGGGTTTTTGAGATATTTTGCGGGGGTTATAATTTTTAATCCGACCGTTGGATCGTGGTAATTTTTGGATATGTTATACATATATAAGTTGAGTATATGTCCACAAATTTTAAACCGTTAAAAATGAACGTATGATTTATTATGAATTTTACGAGATGAATGGTTCAGAAATTGTTGAATTTTCGGAGTTTATCATTTTGGTGAAAAATTCTAGAATTGGTGGGCCCCACTCTTGGTTGGTAAAGAAATGTGCTGAAATTTTTATTCAAATGTGCTGGGTGGGAATAGTAGCAGGTAAAGCCATCAGGTTGCAGGTTAAGTCTACTTCGGCGTGCTAACATTTTCCTATAAATAGAGGGCTAAGTTAGAATTGAAAATCACACCAGAAACAAGTTTTCTCTCTTTCTCTCTCTAGATTATTGAGTGTATTTTGTGAGTATTTAGATACTTTGAGAGTTTCTATTCATCAGAGCAAGTTTCTTTTAGCCTTATATCGGTATTCCGACCAGAAGTACTGATATTTTGAGGTAAGGGATATTATTTTCTTCTTAAATGATATTATTTTCTTCAATATCATTATGCTGAAATATTAACATGAGTTTTTATCAAATTTAGAACTTTTTGTGTCGGGATTACTATTCACGTATACGTTGCTATTCACGTATACGGCACTATTCACGAATACGGCACTATTCACCGAAAAATAAAATTTTCCTTTTTTGTCCAAGATGTCTATTATGGTTACTATCTTTGATTGTATCCATGTTTTGATCTTTATTTTTGAATTCTGCTTCACAATTGATTATTATGAAGTATTATTGATCTTGGATAAACTGTTATACGAATCCCTACTATTTGTCCTTCTGTCTCACTGGATTCGTTCTCTTTAAGATATTTTTCATCATCCTCAGTCCTAAATGATGATATTACTGAATATCTTTGGCCTGTAGTGCAAAGATGTATGATTACTTGATGAATATTTTTGGCCTGTAGTGCAAAGATGAATGCGTTGAGATGGACATGACTGACAGGTGATACAAATGAATATCTTTGGCCTGTAGTGCAAAGATGAATATTTGGATAAAGATGATTATTAATTGATGTTACAGGGATAAAATATTGATGATGGACTTTTAAATCTTAGAAGATAGTAGAATTCATTCTCTACTTGACTCTTCTAATGGTTTGCTGTTTCCGCTGCAGTTGTTGATCTAAAACTTGTTGTCGATTATATTCTATCAAATTTTTTCCTGTTGAATACTAATGATAATTTGTTGTATATTATCTTAGTCATAATATTCTTTACTGGGCTAGTTGAGCTCACCCTTTTTCTTTTTGTTCCATTTTTCTTCTCAGGAGGTGAGAACATAGCAGGATCTAGTCGGGGTATGGAGTGATGGTTCTAGAAAGATGTTTTAGCAATCCTCACTATTTCTGTAAAATAGTGTTTGAATAATTGTATTGATGACTTATTTGAGTGTGGATATTGTCTAGAAGACAATATTTGTATTTAAACTCACAGTATGTGTTGTCGTATTTTGCACGACAATTGTATTATTGAAGTTGTAGTTTGCTTTTTGTACCATGTATTTGGCGACTCAGAATGGGTGTTGTATACCTATTTTGGGGCGTCACAGTTGGTATCAGAGCTTAGGGATATGATCCCTGGCTGAGATGTGAGACAAGAACTAGGAGGGGAGAGACAGGGAATTCCTTCGCTAGTATGACCAGACTAAGTTTATTTGGTGTTTATTTGGTCGGTCAGAGTATAGGGATAATATATGACATGACTATTAACCCTTGTTTTATGGCAGTATTTAAGAATGGCAGCTGAGAACGTTAATAATGGAGTAAATCAGACCGTAGAGATACCTTTGATCACCACCCAGGGGAACGTGCAACAGGAAGGCAATATTCCTCCCGTAACAACGTTATCGAGCAAACGATGAATGATGGAATGTTTAGGAGCTTTTTGCAGTTCATGCAAAATCAGACGAGGGAGACTCGTGTGCAAAATACAGGTAGAAATGATAACAATGCGCGGTTTGTCACAGCTAAGCAGTTCAAAGAATTGGGACCACCAGAATTTAAGGGAAAGCCGGATCCGATCATGGCGGAAACGCGGGTCAAGCAAATTACCAAGATATTCGATGTCTTGGGATGCACTGAGGAACAGAAGGTTCCATTCGCCACCTTTATGTTCCGCAGTGAGGCAGACTACTGGTGGGAGTCTGTGAATCGTACCCAGCCTGACGCACTCAACATGTCCTTGGAAACATTTCAAAAATTATTCAATGACAAGTACTTTCCTGAAAGTATTCGTCATATGAAGGAGGTGGAGTTTATCAGACTGGAACAAAATAACATGACGATGTCCCAGTATGAGGCGAAGTTCGCTGAGTTATCCAGGTTTGCACCTCATTTGGTAGAGAATGAGGAACGAATGACAAGGATGTTTCTGAGAGGTCTAAAACCCGAGATTCGTCAATACCTTATCTCTCATAAATTTTCTCTGTATTCAGATGTTATCAACAGGGCTCAATTATTAGAGCGAGATAGTGAGTATGTTCAACCGAGTGACCACAACCAGGGTCATACCGGTGACAGCAGTCATCAGAGCGATGATAACCAACGAGGAGGGAAAAATACGAACAAAGGCGGTAACCACTCGGGTGGTCATCGTGGCCATGATAATAGGAGAGGTGAGTCAAGTGGAAATTTCAGAAAGAAGAGATTCAACAATGACGGGAAGACATCAGCAGCAACACCAGCACCAACAACAAATTCTAGGGGAGGAGAACGACCGCCAGTTAGATGTTACAAATGCGGGAAAGAGGGACATATCAGCCCAAACTGTCCACAACAATCCAAGGTATGTTACAACTGTGGAAAGGAAGGCCATATAGCTCGAGAGTGTTCTGTAGCAAAACCAAGTTCAGCGGGGATGGTGACTCCAAAAGTTGTCCCGGATAAGTCGAAATCAGCGGTTCCTGGAAGGGCGTTTGTCGTGACTGGCCAAAACGCGAGAAACCCGAACGAGGTTATCACGGGTAAGCTAATCTTAAATTCTTGCGAAGTTTATACTTTACTAGATACCGGTTCTACCCATTATTTTATCTCTCCTGCTTGTGCTCAATGTTTAAACTTGACTCCGGAGAAATTGGACTTTGACTTATCTGTTGAAACTCCCGTGGGTGAAACCTTCGTTACATCTACAGTTTATAAATCTTGCATGATCCAAGTTGGCACTATCACATTATCTATTGATCTTATCTCTTTAAAGATATTTACTTTTGATGTGATTTTAGGAATTGATTGTTTAACCACTCATCATGCTAAAATTGATTGTTTTCGTAAGATTGTTAGTTTTCATATTCCTAACCAACCTGCCATACGAATTCAAACTACTAAACCACTAAAATCAGTCACTGTCATATCAAGCCACAAAGCTATTCGTTTATTGAAAAATGGATGTCAAGCTTTCTTAGCCCATGTCATGGACCTGAACAAAAATACGTCAGATTTGAATGATATTTCTTTTGTTAGTGAATTTCCTGACGTATTTCCTAAAGAATTTCCTGGCCTAACCCAGAACGTGATATTAAATTTTTGTATTGATCTTCAACCCGATACAAAATCCATTTCTAAAATCTCATATTGAATAGCTCCTATTGAACTTCAGGAGTTAAAAACCCAACTATAGAAGTTGGTACCCAAGCCTCTATCTGGTGACTTTCTTTGTGGAATGCACCAAAGCCAGACTCTCCGTAAGGGACTCTATATTTGTGTGGTGGTAAAACAATAGGTGCCATTGTGACGTGTTATCCAAGATTGGGATATGAATCACAATTGAGAGCAACCGAAGTCGGTGACCAAAGTACGTAGCTTTCTGGGCTTAACTGGTTACTATCGGAGATTCATAGAAGGATTTTCTCGAATCGCTACTCCGTTAACTCAGCTGACTCGTAAAGATACAAAATTCGGTTGGAGCGAGGATTGTGAGAAGAGTTTTCAAGAACTCAAGAGGAGACTCATTTCGGCACCTGTTCTGACAATACCATCTGGTTCAGATGGATTTGTTATCTACAGCGATGCTTCAGGCAAAGGGTTAGGATGTGTTCTCATGCAACATGGGAAAGTCATAGCCTATGCCTCACGACAACTCAAAGAATATGAGAGGAATTATCCTACTCATGATTTGGAGTTGGCAGCAGTCGTTTTTGCGTTGAAGATCTGGAGACACTACCTGTATGGGGAGAAAGTGGAGATCTATACAGATCATAAAAGCCTCAAATATTTCTTCACTCAAAAGGAACTCAACATGCGGCAGCGACGTTGGCTCGAGCTGTTGAAAGATTACGATCATACCATCTAATATCATCCTGGAAAAGCAAATGTAGTAGCTAACGCATTGAGTAGAAGATCATATGCGGGTACGAGTGCAATGTTGTTAACACAAAGGCCCATTTTGTATGACTTACAAAGGATGGAGATAGAGATGAAGGCTCCAAGTACCCACATGATGATATCAAATATACGAGTAGAACCGACTTTAATCGATAAAGTTAAAGCTGCTCAAGCTACGGACATGGAGCTGATGCGTATGAAGAAGAAAGTGCAAGAAGGTGCTATTCCAGAAGCAAGAATCGATGAAGAAGGAATACTTCGAGTCAACTCCAGACTTTGTGTTCCTAACAATTTTGACTTGAAGCATAGAATAATGATGGAGGCACACAACACACCGTTTGCAATCCATCCTGGGAGTACCAAAATGTATCACGATCTTCGACACATATTTTGGTGGAGCAATATGAAAAGAGAGATCGCGGAGTTTATCTCGAGGTGTTAATTTGTCAACGTGTAAAGGCGGAGCATCAAGTGCCAAAGGGTCCATTGCAACCACTTGAGATCCCAAAATGGAAGTGGGAACACATTACCATGCATTTCGTTACAGGTCTTCTCAAGGTTTCTCAAGCCATAGATGCGATTTGGGTTATTGTTGATAGATTAACTAAGTCTGCTCATTTCTTACCGATACGTGAGACTTATTCCCTTGAACGTCTTGCTAGTATGTATGTGACCGAGATTGTGAGATTGCATGGCATGCCAGCATCCATAGTTTCGGATCGTGACCCAAGATTCACTTCACGATTTTGGGTTAGCTTGCAGAAAGCTATGGGCACGGATTTACGATTCAGTTCAGCATACCATCCTCAAACGGACGGACAATCAGAGAGGACTATTCAAACTCTTGAAGATCTATTAAGACTCTGTGTCCTAGATCTCAAAGGGAGTTGGGATAAGTACCTACCATTGGTGGAATTCTCCTACAACAACAGTTATCAGGCGAGCATAGGTGTGGCTCCATTCGAGGCGTTGTATGGAAGAAAATGTCGTTCTCCAATATGCTGGGACGAGGTGGGTGAAGCAACATTGTTGGGACCAGAGTTGGTACGCATGACTACAGAGAAGATCCAAACGATTCGACAACGTATACAAACGGCACATGTTCGACAAAAGAGTTATGCGGATCTTCATCGGAAGGACGTGAAATTTAATATTGGGGATCATGTATTGTTACGTGTTGCACCATGGAAGGGAGTTACAAGATTTGGGAAGAGAGGAAAGCTCAATCCAAGATTTATTGGTCCATTTGAGATTCTTGAGCGAATAGAAAATGTGGCATATAGACTCGCATTACCTCCAAACATGTCTCGTGTTCATAATATTTTTCACATATCTATGCTTCGTAAATATGTTAAAGACCTGAACCACATTATTGAGTTAGAACCAGATGAGATAGCGGAAGATTTAACGTACGAGGAGGTACCTATTAAGATCTTGGATAGGAAAGAGCATGCCCTACGCACAAAAGTTATACCACAAGTTAAGGTTTTGTGAAGAAACCATGCTATTGAAGAAATGACCTGGGAGTTGGAATCAGAAATGAAAGCGAGGTATCCTCACATTTTCGAAATATTAGGTACGTACGTCAATTTTGAGGACGAAATTTCATAAGGAGGGGAGGTTGTAAGACCCCAACTTATTAATGAATAAAATCAAATTTTCTCTAAATATTATTGTGATTAATAAGGGGTTAATTTGATATAATACTTTGGTTATGGGTGAAATGTGTAAATTTTACAAAATAAGCAAGTGGTTATAAAATATTCATTTTGTCGGGGAATATTCGTTTGGTCGTGGAATATTCTTGCTGTCGGGGAATATTCGTACGACGGCGCAGCCTTGTGTGGGCTCCATAAGGGAAAGCGATTGGATAAAGAAAATGACAAGTATAAGTTGTTTATAAATAACGGCGTAGTTGTTACCGTTAATACTGTTGGAATACCCGGTGGTTAAAATACAGTAGCACACGGTATTGCACCAATTATTGATTCTTACGTAAGAAGGCACTACTCAATAATTGTTACAGTAGTTATTGTTCAATATTTTATTTTATTGATTCAATAATTGTTGCGTTGATATTTTATATTATTGTTGTTTTAATAATTGTTGCTACACAGTATTTTCCATTATCAGATCAATAATTCATATTATTTGAATAATATTATTAGATAACATTATTGGCAATGTCTAGAAAGTTCTGTCTAAGGAGAGGTTTGGTCATCTAATTGCGCGCCAGTAAGGAGAAATCTTTATTGGAAAGCCCTCTCTTTCTTGGGAACGGCCTGGTTGTCATAAATGTGATTTTGTAATATTATTTGTGAATAATTAATTATTGATTCATATGATAAGAAAATATTTATTTTATGTGGATATAAATTAGGGATATATTTTTGTGGTTAAAAATGAAGGAGTTAATGTTGAGATTTTTATCAGTATTTTTGTCGGAATTGAGGTATTAAAAATTAGGGTTTTTGAGATATTTTGCGGGGGTTATAATTTTTAATCCGACCGTTGGATCGTGGTAATTTTTGGATATGTTATACATATATAAGTTGAGTATATGTCCACAAATTTTAAACCGATAAAAATGAACGTATGATTTATTATGAATTTTACGAGATGAATGGTTCATAAATTGTTGAATTTTCGGAGTTTATCATTTTGGTGAAAAATTCTAGAATTGGTGGGCCCCACTCTTGGTTGGTGAAGAAATGTGCTGAAATTTTTATTCAAATGTGCTGGGTGGGAATAGTAGCAGGTAAAGCCATCAGGTTGCAGGTTAAGTCTGCTTCGGCGTGCTAACATTTTCCTATAAATAGAGTGCTAAGTTAGAATTGAAAATCACACCAGAAACAAGTTTTCTCTCTTTCTCTCTCTAGATTATTGAGTGTATTTTGTGAGTATTTAGATACTTTGAGAGTTTCTATTCATCAGAGCAAGTTTCTTTCAGCCTTATATCGGTATTCCGACCAGAAGTACTGATATTTTGAGGTAAGGGATACTATTTTCTTCTTAAATGATATTATTTTCTCCAATATCATTATGCTGAAATATTAACATGAGTTTTTATCAAATTTAAAACTTTTTGTGTCGGGGTTACTATTCACGTATACGTTACTATTCACGTATACGGCACTATTCACGAATACGGCACTATTCACCGAAAAATAAAATTTTCCTTTTTTGTCCAAGATGTCTATTATGGCTACTATCTTTGATTGTATCCATGTTTTGATCTTTATTTTTGAATTCTGCTTCACAATTGATTATTATGAAGTATTATTGATCTTGAATAAACTGTTATACGAATTCCTACTATTTGTCCTTCTGTCTCACTGGATTCGTTCTCTTTAAGATATTTTTCATCATCCTCAGTCCTAAATGATGATATTACTGAATATCTTTGGCCTGTAGTGCAAAGATGTATGATTACTTGATGAATATTTTTGGCCTGTAGTGCAAAGATGAATATGTGTTGAGATGGACATGACTGACAGGTGATACAAATGAATATCTTTGGCCTGTAGTGCAAAGATGAATATTTGGATAAAGATGATTATTAATTGATGTTACAGGGATAAAATATTGATGATGGACTTTTAAATCTTAGAAGATAGTAGAATTCATTCTCTACTTGACTCTTCTAATGGTTTGCTGTTTCCGCTGCAGTTGTTGATCTAAAACTTGTTGTCGATTATATTCTATCAAATTTTTTCCTGTTGAATACTAATGATAATTTGTTGTATATTATCTTAGTCATAATATTCTTTACTGGGCTAGTTGAGCTCACCCTTTTCCTTTTTGTTCCATTTTTCTTCTCAGGAGGTGAGAACATAGCAGGATCTAGTCGGGGTATGGAGTGATGGTTCTAGAAAGATGTTTTAGCAATCCTCACTATTTTTGTAAAATAGTGTTTGAATAATTGTATTGAGGACTTATTTGAGTGTGGATATTGTCTAGAAGACAATATTTGTATTTAAACTCACAGTATGTGTTGTCGTATTTTGCACGACAATTGTATTATTGAAGTTGTAGTTTGCTTTTTGTACCATGTATTTGGCGACTCAGAATGGGTGTTGTATACCTATTTTGGGGGCGTCACAATTGTAGTTGAACAACAGACTGTAATGACACAGAAAGACGATGAGATCCTAGATCGAGAGGAACGACTGGCTAATGTCGAGGAGAAGTTAGAACACACTGAAGGAGAGAAGGAACGAATGACAGCGGAGATCGTAGAACTGAAGAACAAGCTGATAGGAGAGTCTAGTAAGAGGGCAAGAGTCGAAGATGCGTACGAAGAAGCTTTTCAACTAGCCGGGATAGTAGTAAGAGACACGCAAGCAAAGCGGATGAAGATGAAGGAGATGAACAACGTATTCAACACAGTGATTAATCGAGCTCGAGATCGGGTCATGGGCTATCCGATTCAGTTCGAGACTCTGCCATCGTACGTGTTAGATTGTCGAACAATGTTCCGAATTATGGAAGAAGAACGTCAAAAGGCTATGGACTATCTTAGTAGGACATCGTAGAGAATGTGCATGTGATGAGACTAATAAAATGTTAAATAATATGTAAATCCCAAGTGTGATGTAACCTATGGGATATGATAATGATGTTATCCCGAAACTTTAGTAGTTCAGGGAAGTAATGTAAGTAGCAGTGATGCTATTGTTATGATGTTTTCAAAAAGATTGTGAATGAATAAAAGTTATTGTTTTATTCAAAGTGTTATGTGTTACGTGACAATCTTTTATGATGTGCAATTTAAATATAGAATACTTTAAAGGTTGAATAGAATCTAATGAATGTATTTTATCAAAAAATGTCTCCAAGACGTCAACCACCACGACAGAGTACCACTGAGGAAAATAACAACAATGTGGGAAATAACCCAGTTCAGCAGCTAGTGACGTTACTGATTGGTGCTTTGTAGAATCAACCTCAGAACCAAGGTACAACGTTTCAGGATTTCAAGGCAGTTGGACCACCTGAATTCCGTGGGTCCATGAATCCAGTGGATGCACAAACCTGGATTATGGAGATAGAAAAGGTGTTTGATGTTGCTAGGGTAGGGGATGATCAGAAGACTGCTTTCACAACATTCATGTTGAAAGCAGAGTCTAGTTATTGGTGGCAGGCCAATAAAACTCGTGAAGGGCCAGGGGTGATGACTTGGGATAGGTTTAAGGAATTATTCTTCGAGACCAATTTTCCAGAGAGTTCGAAGGGTCAGTTAGAAGTACAGTTTTTGGAACTGAAGTAGGGAACGATGACGGTATCTGAGTATCCTGCTAAATTCAACGAGTTAGCGAGGTTTGCTCCATATCAAGTCATCACGGACGAACACAAGGCGAAGAGGTTTGAAGAGGGATTGAAGCCCTAGTTGAATAGTAGGGTCTCCTTGTTCCAGTTGAAAACATTTGCAGCGGTAATGGAGAAGGCAATTCTCGCTGAGAGTGGAGGCGAGGCTGCAACAAAACATAACCAAGAGCAGAGGAAGAAGAAGAGTGAAGGTGAAGTTAAGAATGGTGGAGGTAATAATGGTGGAAATGGCAGCAACAATTTGAAGAGGAAGTGAAATGCGAATAGGGGAGCTGGAAATCAGCAAGGAAGCCAGCAAAAGAAAAAGTTCGAAGCATGTGCTACATGCAGAAAGTTTCACAAGGGTGTGTGCTTGATGGGGAAACGAGTATGCTTCAATTGTGGCCAGGAGGGTCACATCGCCCCAAATTGCAATCAACCCAAGAAGAATGTTTGCTACACCTGCGGGTCAAAGGATCACTTTGCTCGCGAGTGTCCAAAGAAGAAGTCGGGTGAGACCGCTGGAAGTAAAGGAAATGCTAGTAGAGGTGCACTGACTATTGTTGGACCGACGTCAACAAATAAGCCCACAGCCAGAACCTTTAACATGACGGTGCAGGACGCGGTGCAATCAAAAGATGTCGTGTCAGATATTATCCAAATCAATGATATAAATGCATATATATTATTTAATTCGGGTGCTACTTGCTCGTTTATATCTGATGAATTTGCTAAGAAGTTAGAAATATCTAGTGAAGAGCTGAATTTCCTTTTAAACATAGAAATTACGAATAGGAAAGTGATTCCTGTTAGGTTCGTATACAAGAACTGTAGGGTGATTATTAAGGGAAATATCATGATGGTAGATTTAATCCCGATAAAACTCGGAGTGTTTGACGTGATATTGGGAATGGATTGGCTATTCAATTATGGAGCGATAATTAACTACCAAAAGAAGTGTGTAAACCTTATAACTCCGTCAAAGGTAATTTTTCATGGTAGCAAATCACCTAGACAAATGAGATATCTGACGATGATGCAGGCCAAAAAGTTGTTGAGTCAGGGCTGTGTAGGGTATTTAGCTTACATAGTCGATACTCAAAAGGAGAAGGGTGTGAAATTGGAGGAAATACCAGTGGTTAGGGAATTTGTGGACGTTTTTCTGGAGGATTTGCCAGGACTTCCGCCTGACAGAGAAATCGAGTTCGTGATCGACTGAGCGCCAGGAACCGCTCCGATATCGAAGACACCGTACAGAATGGCTCTGGTGGAAATGAAGGAACTAATGGTACAACTACAAGAGTTGTTGGATAAGAAATACATTCAACCGAGCGTATCACCGTGGGGAGCGCCGGTATTATTCGTGAAGAAGAAGGATGGGTCAATGCGTTTTTGCATTGATTGTGGTGAATTAAACAAAGTCACTATTAAGAACAAATATCCATTGCCAAGAATAGATGACTTGTTTGATCAATTGAAGGGTGCTAAATATTTCTCGAAAATAGATTTGAGAAGTGGATATCACCAATTGAAAGTGTGGAAGGAGGATGTACCGAAGACGGCATTCCGAACTCGCTATAGACATTATGAATTTTTAGTGATGTCATTTGGTTTGACAAACGCCCCTGCAGCGTTCATGGATTTGATGAACATGGTGTTTAAACTATTTTTAGACAAGTTTGTGGTGGTGTTCATCGATGATATTTTGGTGTACTCGAAAACTCAAGAGGAACACGTGGAACACTTACGTCTGACGCTGGAGACGCTAAGAAAAGAAAAGTTGTACGCAAACTTCTCTAAATATAAATTTTGGCTGGAACGTGTACAATTTCTTGGTCATGTAATCGATAAGGATGGAATTTCAGTGGATCCATCAAAAGTCGAAGCAGTGATAAATTGGGAACAACCAAGAAGTCCATCAGAAGTAAGAAGTTTCTTGGGATTAGCAGGATATTACAGACGATTTTTTCAAGATTTTTCCAAGATTGCTACTGCGTTGACAAATTTGACGAAAAAATCGGTAAAATTTGTTTGGACGAAAAAGTGTGAGGAAAACTAAAAAAGAAGTTAAGTGTGGCACCTGTGTTGTCACTACCAGATAATACAGAAAACTTTGTGGTGTATAGTGATGCTTCACACAAAGGATTGGGTTGTGTCCTTATGCAGAATGGCAAAGTTATTACGTATGCATCAAGGCAATTGAAAGACTATGAGAAAGGGTATCCGACTCGTGATTTAGAGTTGGCGGCAGTTGTGTTTGTATTGAAGATATGGAGACATTATCTCTATGGAGAAAAATGTGAGATCTACACAGACCATAAAAGTCTGAAGTATATCTTCACACAGAAGGATCTGAACATGCGGCAAAGGAGATGGATGGACTTGATAAAGGATTACGATTGTGAGATCTTTTATCATCCAGGCAAAGCTAACTTGGTTGCAGATGCCTTGAGTAGGAAAGGCAGAGAAAAGGTGATGTTGTTAACTGATAAGGAGAGGTCATTTCAGCAATGGCAAGGCTAGAGCTAGAAATCAAATTTTCTGAAGAATCTGGTGAAAAATTGTACTAGATAGAAGCTAGTCCAACTTTGGTGGACAAGGTGAAGAACACACAACTACAGGATGAAGAATGTAGAAAAATAAAGGAAAGCGTGGCCGAGGGTAAAGAAGTGAAGTACAAGGTCGATACTGAGGGAATGCTAAGATTCGAGGGACGAATTTGGATTCCAGCAGTACATGATATTAAAGAAGACATCTTGACAGAAGCTCATAGCTCAAGATACTCGATTCATCTGGGAAGTACAAAAATGTATCAAGATTTACGACGACATTTTTGGTGGCCAAATATGAAAAGAGACGTTGCAGAATGCGTTGCAAAATGCTTGACATGTCAGAAAGTGAAGGCCGAGCATCAACGACCAAGTGGATTACTTCAACCGTTGGAAATACCGGAATGGAAGTGGAAGCATATCACAATGAATTTCGTGGTAGGTCTTCCAACGACCCAGAAAGGATACGATGCGATATGGGTGATAGTGGACAGATTAACGATGTGACACTCCCAAAAATAGGTATACATCACCCATCTTGGGTCGTCAGATACATAGTACAGAATACAAATACAACTTAATAATACAACTGTCGTGTACAATACGACAAAATATAAACTGTGAGTTTGAATACAAATATTATCTTCTAGAGAGTATTCATACTCAAAAGGAGTCCTCATTACATTTATTAACACACCATTACATAGAATAGTGAGGACTACTAACTAATACTATCATTCGGACCATCACTCCGTTCCCCGACTTGCCCCAGCTACGTTCTCATTTCCTGAAGAGAACAGTGAAAGAAAGGGTGAGCTCAACTAGCCCAGTAAGAAATATTATGACTAAGATAATGCAGAATAAATTATCATTAGCCTTCAACAATGTTAAACTGATAAAATATAATAGACATCAAGTTTAACTGTAGCGGAACAAGCAATCCATTAAAAGAGTCAAGTAGAAAATAAACTCTACTATCTTTTATGATTTAAAAGATTTTCCAACACTGTGATCGCTGGGACTCAGCTTAATAAAATAATCCACATCATCGAATCACCCCTGCACTACGGCCAAGGATATTCGTATATTCATTAATGGTCATGATCATGCCAACAACTGTCCATCAATGCACTACGGGCCAATGAGGACTTTTACCACATCATTTGTAACATTACGGTCATGATTATACCGAATAATCCCTGGTCATAATCATACCAAGTCCATCTATGCACTACAGGCCACAGATGACTTTCAACATTTTATAAACATGAGGATGATGACAATGATATAAGAATTCAATAAAACAAGTTCAAGAATTAATTTATACAAGAATTAACAACGTCCAAATTGTCAACATGATACTGCTTTGTGGAGTAAAATTCAAGAATACTTAGAAGAATATTTTCATGAAAAGATACTGGATGAAACGCAATTATCAAGGATATTCCACAAATTTCATGGAGTATAGAAGTCAAAACTTAACCAACTGAGTACAATAAAGAATGGAATAACAAAAGAAATCACCATGCATGCGATAGACCGCACAGACAGGTTATTCCAACAGAATAATAAATAATGGAACCAGGTCCGGCGTAAACGCACAGACAGGATATTCCGACAGAATAATAAATAATGGAACCAGGTCCGGCGTAAACGCACAGACAGGATATTCCGACAGAATAATAAAGAACAGTATAATAAATAATGGAACCAGGTCCGGTGTAAAACACACAGACAGGATATTCCGACAGAATAATAATAAAGACGGAACCAGGTCCGGTGTAACCACACAGACAGGATGTTCCAACAGAATAATAGAAGAATGTCACCAAGTATAGGGTAGACCGCGTATACAGGTTATTCTAACAGAATAATAAGAAATGGAATAACAACAGTTCTCTTCATGAATAAGAAAGAATAACACCCCTTACCTTAAAAGAACTGGATATTGGGAAAGTGAAGTAGCAGAATACTTTTATTCTCTCTCTCTCTTATTCTCTCTATACTTTCTCTCTCTATAGCTTGAATGAATTCGTGAAAAATAATGAAGCCCTAGGCCTCTATTTATAGAAAAACTGAAGGTGGCTCTTGGTCTTAACGAATGGTCAAATGACTCTTGGTCTTAACGAAGGGTCAAATGACTCTTGGTAATATTGAAGGGACAACTACTATTGACAAAAGTAATTACTATTGATCAAGGTAAATACTATTGACGAAGGTAATTACTCTTGAGCAAGGTAAATACTATTGACGAAGGTAATTACTATTGACCAAGAGACTCTTAGATGATGACATATGGGCCCCCCATAAAAATAACCAAACTTACCACAACGTCTCAATTATTGATTTAATAATATAACATATTATACAGATGATACTATGACAATAATTTAAGAGATATGATGACAATTACTGTAGCAATAATTGAGTATAGCTGAGTGACTTCTCACGTAAGCATCAATAATCAATACCGTGTGCTACTATGCAACCACGCGTATTACTGTACTTTTACTACCGAGTAGTTCAACAGTTTTAACGGTTTTAACGGTAACACCTCAGCCGTTATTTTTATAGAAAGATAATTTTGTCGTTTTCTAATCCGACAATAATTCTATTGTGGGGTCCACCAATGATTGTGCCGTCGTACGAATATTCCTCGACAAAAAGAATATTCCCCGACCAAACAAATATTTTAAAACAACTTGCTTACTTTGCAAAATTTATAAATATTTTCCACAACTATAACATTATATCAAATTAACTCCATAATATTCAAAAATGATATTTATAGAAAATTCATCTTTATTTATAAAAGTTGGGGTCTTACAACCTCCCCTTCTTATGAAATTTCGCCCTCGAAATTAGGGTACGTACCTGGTATGTCGAAGAGGTAAGGATACCTTGATTTCATTTTAGATTCTAACTCCCAGTCATTTCCTCAACATCGTGGTTTCTCCACAAAACTTTGACTTGAGGTATAACCTTGGAGCGTAGAATATGTTCCTTCTTATCCAAGATTTGAACAGGAACTTCTTCATACGTCAAATCCTCCGCTATTTCGTCCGGTTCTAACTCAATAATGTGGTTCGGGTCTTCCACATATTTGCGTAACATGGATATGTGAAAAACGTTATGAACACGAGACATACTTGGCGGTAAAGCGAGTCTATAAGCCACAGTTCCTACTCGATCGAGGATTAAAAATGGACCGATGAATCGAGGATTGAGCTTTCTCTTTTTCCAAATCTCGTAACTCCTTTCCATGGAGCAACACGTAAGAACACATGATCTCCTACATCAAATTCCACGTCCTTTCGATGAAGATCACATAACTCTTTTGTCGATCTTGTGAGGTTTTTATACGTTGTCGGATCGTTTGAATCTTTTCTGTAGTCATACGTACCAACTCCGGTCCCAACAACGTTGCTTCACCCACCTCATCCCAGCATACTGGAGAACGACATTTTCTTCCATACAATGCTTCGAATGGAGCCATGCCAATACTTGCTTGATAACTGTTGTTGTAGGAAAACTCCACCAATGGTAAGAACTTGTCCCAACTTCCCTTGAAGTCAAAGACACAGAGTCTTAATAGATCTTCAAGAGTTTGAATAGTCCTCTCTGATTGTCCGTCCGTCTGAGGATGATATGCTGAACTAAATCGTAAATCCGTGCCCATAGCTTTTTGTAAACTAACCCAAAATCGTGAAGTGAATCTTGGGTCTCGGTCAGAAACTATGGATACTGGCATACCATGCAGTCTTACAATCTCGTTTATGTACATACGAGCAAGACGTTCAAGTGTATAAGTTTCTCGTATCGGTAAGAAATGAGCAGACTTGGTCAATCTATCAACAATGACCCAAATCGCATCAATACCTTGAGAAACCTTAGGAAGACCGGTAACGAAATCCATGGTAATGTGCTCCCACTTCCATTCTGGAATTTCAAGTGGTTGCAATGGACCTTTTGGTACTTGATGCTCCGCTTTGACTCGTTGACAAGTTAGACACCTTGAGATAAACAACGCTATCTCTCTCTTCATATTGCTCCACCAAAATGTATGACGAAGATCATGATACATTTTGGTACTTCCAGGATGGATTGCAAACGGTGTGTTGTGCGCCTCCATCATGATTTCATACTTTAAATCAGGGTTGTTAGGAACACAAAGTCTGGAGTTGACTCGAAGTATTCCTTCTTCATCGATTCTTGCTTCCGGCATAGCACCTTCTTGCACTTTCTTCCTCATACGCATCAGCTCCAGGTCTGTAGCTTGAGCAGCTTTAACTTTATCGATTAAAGTCGGTTCTACTCGTATATTCGCCATCATCACATGGGTCCCTGGAGTCTTTAACTCTATCTCCATCCTTTGCAAGTCACACAAAATGGGCTTTTGTGTTGACAATATTGCACTCGTACTTGCATATGATCTTCTACTCAATGCGTCAGCTACCACGTTCGCTTTTCCAGGATGGTATTGAATGGTATGATCATAATCTTTCAACAGTTCAAGCCAACGTCGTTGTCGCATGTTGAGTTCCTTTTGAGTGAAGAAATATTTGAGGCTTTTATGATCCGTAAAGATCTCCACCTTCTCCCCATACAAGTAATGCCTCCAAATTTTAAGTGCAAAGACAACAGCTGCCAACTCTAGATCATGAGTAGGATAATTCCTCTCATATTCCTTGAGTTGTCTTGATGCATAGGCTATGACTTTTCCATGTTGCATGAGAACGCATCCCAACCCTTTGCTCGAAGCATCACTGTAGATGACAAATCCCTCCGAGCCAGATGGTATTGTTAGAACAGGTGCTGAAATGAGTCTCCTCTTGAGTTCTTGAAAACTCTGCTCACATTCTTCGCTCCAACCGAACTTTGTATCTTTCCGAGTCAGCTGAGTTAATGGAGTAGCGATTCGAGAAAATCCTTCCACGAATCTCCGATAATAACCAGCTAAACCAAGAAAGCTACGTACTTCGGTTACTGATTTAGGTTGCTCCCAGCTTTGAATAGCTTCAATCTTTGCCGGGTCAACAGATATTCCACGACTTGATACTACGTGCCCAAGGAATGCTACCTCTTCCAGCCAGAACTCGCATTTCTTCAACTTGGCATAAAGTTTGTATTCACGAAGCTTTTGGAGTACCAGCCTCAAGTGTTGCTCATGATCTTCACGGCTTTTGGAATAAATAAGGATGTCATCGATAAAGACGACCACAAAGTGATCCAAATATTCCTTGAATACCCTGTTCATCATATCCATGAAGGCAGCAGGAGCATTAGTCAATCCAAAAGACATAACTAAGAATTCATAATGCCCATACCGAGTTCTGAAGACAGTCTTTGGAATATCCTCAGTTCTAACCTTCAGCTGATGATATCCAGAACGAAGATCGATCTTTGAAAAGAATTGTGCTCCTTGCAACTGGTCAAACAGGTCATCAATACGTGGCAATGGGTACCAATTTTTGATGGTGACATGATTCAACTCCCGATAATCAATACAAAGTCGCATACTCCCATCTTTCTTCTTCACGAACAGAACAGGAGCACCCCAAGGAGAAGTACTAGGACGAATAAAACCAATGTCTAACAATTCCTGCAGTTGGGTCTTTAACTCCTGAAGTTCAATAGGAGCCATTCGATATGGGGCTTTGGAAATGGGTTTTGTACCGGGTTCAAGGTCGATACAAAATTCAATTTCACGCTCTGGGGGTAGGCCAGGAAGTTCTTCGGGAAATACGTCAGGAAATTTATTAACAGAAATATCATTCAAAGCTGACGTATTTTTGTTTAGATCTGTGACATGAGCTAAGAAAGCTTGACATCCGTTTTTCAATAAACGAATAGCTTTATGGCTTGAGATGACAGCGATTGATTTTAATGGTTTGGTTGCTTGAATTCGCATAATAGGTCGATTAGGAATATGAAAGCTAACAACCTTACGAAAACAATCAATTTTTGCATGATGAGTAGTTAACCAATCAATCCCTAGAATCACGTCAAATGCAAGTATTTTTAATGAAATCAGATCGACAGGTAATGTGTGGGTACCAACTTGAACCAAACAAGACTTATAAACCGTGGATGTAATGAAGGTTTCTCCCAATGGAGTTTCAACAGCTAAGTCAAAGTCTAATTTCTCCGGAATCAAATTTAATCGATGAGCGCAAGTAGGAGAAATAAAAGAATGGGTAGAACCGGTATCAAATAAAGTATAGACTTCGTTAGAGTTTATGATAAGCTTACCCGTGATGACCTCATTCGGGTTCCTTGCTTTCTGGGAGTTCACAACAAACGCTCTCCCTTGCACAACCGATTTTGACTTTTCTGGGACGGCCTTTGGTGCCTCCATCCTAGCTGAATTTGTCTTCGGTAAACGACAAAATCGGGCTAAATGACCTTCTCTTCCACAATTATAACATGCTTTGGACGGCATCGCGCAGTTTGGACTGATGTGCCCCTCCCCTCCGCATTTGAAACATATGATAGGTGGTCGTTCTCCTTCCTTAACGACAGGTGCTGGTGCTGACGTCTTTCCATCATTGTTGAATCTCCTCTTCTTGAAATGCCCATTCTTATTGTTTTGGCCCTGATTACCACCGAAGTGGTTACCATTTCTGGCCTGTTGATTCCCTCCACGCTTGTTGTCACCGCTTCGATGACTGCTCTCACTGGTATTATCATTTTGTCGGCTGCTCTCTTTTGGTTGCGTTGTCTCGTTATCGCGCTCCACCAACTGAGCCCTATTTACAACATCTGAATACAAACACAGTTTATGAGAAATAAGATGTTGACGTATCTCCGGCTTCAAACCTCTTAAAAACATCCGCGTCATTCTTTCTTCATTATCCACCAGGTGGGACGCAAACCGGGATAACTCCGCAAATTTTGCCTCGTACTGCGACACGGTCATATTATTCTGCTCCAATTTGATGAACTCTACCTCCTTCATGTGACGAATACTCTCAGGAAAGTATTTATCGTTAAACAGCTCTTGGAACTTCTCCCAAGACATCTTCAGTGCGGCAGGTTGAGTACGCTTTATCGATTCCCACCAGTAATCTGCCTCTCCTCGCAACATAAAGGCGGCAAAGGGAACCTTTTGCTCCTCGGAGCAACCCAAGACATCAAATATCTTGGTGATCTGCTTTATCCATGTTTCAGCTACAAGTGGTTTGGGTTCTCCCTTAAACTCTGGTGGTCCCAGCTCCTTAAACTGTTTAGCGGTGACCGCCAGAGAGTTTCCAGTATTTCCACCTACGTTGTGGACAGGAGCCGCTTTCACCTATTGTTGCATGAATTGCATAAAGCCTTTGAACATTTGATCATTCATCATTTGGTCAGTGTTGTTGTTTGCATGAGGATTGTCACCTTCCTGATGAACATTATCCTGATTATTGATATGTGGTGAATCAATAATCGCTTGTGCTCCATTGCTATTCTCAACATTCTCAGATGCCATTTTCAGATACTGCCACAAAATAAAAGTTAATTGATATGTCATATATTATCCTTATATTATGACCGACCAATTAAATACCATGCAAAAAAACTTAGGTAGGTCATACTAGCGAAGGAATTCCCCGTCTCTCCCCTCCTAGTTCTATTCTCACATCTTAGCCAGGGATCATATCCCTAAGCTCTGATACCAACTGTGACACCCCCAAAAATAGGTATACATCACCCATCTTGGGTCGTCAGATACATAGTACAGAATACAAATACAACTTAATAATACAACTGTCGTGTACAATACGACAAAACATAAACTGTGAGTTTGAATACAAATATTATCTTCTAGAGAGTATTCATACTCAAAAGGAGTCCTCATTACATTTATTAACACACCATTACATAGAATAGTGAGGACTACTAACTAATACTATCATTCGGACCATCACTCCGTTCCCCGACTTGCCCCAGCTACGTTCTCATTTCCTGAAGAGAACAGTAAAAGAAAGGGTGAGCTCAACTAGCCCAGTAAGAAATATTATGACTAAGATAATGCAGAATAAATTATCATTAGCCTTCAACAATGTTAAACTGATAAAATATAATAGACATCAAGTTTAACTGTAGCGAAACAAGCAATCCATTAAGAGAGTCAAGTAGAAAATAAACTCTACTATCTTTTACGATTTAAAAGATTTTCCAACACTGTGATCGCTGGGACTCAGCTTAATAAAATAATCCACATCATCGAATCACCCCTGCACTACGGCCAAGGATATTCGTATATTCATTAATGGTCATGATCATGCCAACAACTGTCCATCAACGCACTACGGGCCAATGAGGACTTTTACCACATCATTTGTAACATTACGGTCATGATTATACCGAATAATCCCTGGTCATAATCATACCAAGTCCATCTATGCACTACAGGCCACAGATGACTTTCAACATTTTATAAACATGAGGATGATGACAATGATATAAGAATTCAATAAAACAAGTTCAAGAATTAATTTATACAAGAATTAACAACGTCCAAATTGTCAACATGATACTGCTTTGTGGAGTAAAATTCAAGAATACTTAGAAGAATATTTTCATGAAAAGATACTGGATGAAACGCAATTATCAAGGATATTCCACAAATTTCATGGAGTATAGAAGTCAAAACTTAACCAACTGAGTACAATAAAGAATGGAATAACAAAAGAAATCACCATGCATGCGATAGACCGCACAGACAGGTTATTCCAACAGAATAATAAATAATGGAACCAAGTCCGGCGTAAACGCACAGACAGGATATTCCGACAGAATAATAAATAATAGAACCAGGTCCGGCGTAAACGCACAGACAGGATATTCCGACAGAATAATAAAGAACAGTATAATAAATAATGGAACCAGGTCCGGTGTAAAACACACAGACAGGATATTCCGACAGAATAATAATAAAGACGGAACCAGGTCCGGCGTAACCACACAGACAGGATGTTCCAACAGAATAATAGAAGAATGTCACCAAGTATAGGGTAGACCGCGTATACAGGTTATTCTAACAGAATAATAAGAAATGGAATAACAACAGTTCTCTTCATGAATAAGAAAGAATAACACCCCTTACCTTAAAAGAACTGGATATTGGAAAAGTGAAGTAGCAGAATACTTTTATTCTCTTTCTCTTATTCTCTCTATACTTTCTCTCTCTATAGAAAAACTGAAGGTGGCTCTTGGTCTTAACGAAGGGTCAAATGACTCTTGGTCTTAACGAAGGGTCAAATGACTCTTGGTAATATTGAAGGGAAAACTACTATTGACAAAAGCAATTACTATTGACCAAGGTAAATACTATTGACGAAGGTAAATACTATTGACCAAGGTAAATACTATTGACGAAGGTAATTACTATTGACCAAGAGACTCTTAGATGATGACATATGGGCCCCCCATAAAAATAACCAAACTTACCACAACGTCTCAATTATTGATTTAATAATATAACATATTATACAGATGATACTATGACAATAATTTAAGAGATATGATGCAGTAATTGCTGTAGCAATAATTGAGTATAGCTGAGTGACTTCTCACGTAAGCATCAATAATCAATACCGTGTGCTATTATGCAACCACGCGTATTACTGTACTTTTACTACCGGGTAGTTCAACAGTTTTAACGGTTTTAACGGTAATACCTCAGCCGTTATTTTTATAGAAAAATAATTTTGTCATTTTCTAACTATGACTATACTTCTATTGTGGGGTCCACTAATGATTGTGCCGTCGTACGAATATTCTCCGACAAAAAGAATATTCCCCGACCAAACAAATATTTTAAAACAACTTGCTTACTTTGCAAAATTTATAAATATTACCCACAACTATAACATTATATCAAATTAACTCCATAATATTCAAAAATGATATTTATAGAAAATTCATCTTTATTTATAAAAGTTGGGGTCTTACAAACGAAGTCTCCACACCTTTTGCCAATAAAGATTAGATTTAATCTTGATCAGCTGGCAAAGCTATACGTTAAAGAAATCGTCTCAAGACATAGAGTTCCAGTGTCAATTGTATCATACAGAGATCCGAGATTCACATCAAATTTTTGGAAGAGACTACAAGAATGCATGGGAACGCAACTGAAGATGTGTACAGCATATCATCCGCAAACCGATGGGCAAAGCGAAAGAACGATCCAGATGCTAGAAGATATGCTCAGAGCGTGCATTATGGATTTCAAAGGAAACTGGGATGATCATCTACCATTGATTGAATTTGCATACAACAGCAGTTATCACGCAAGCATTGGTATGCCACCGTACGATGCGTTATACGGCAGAAAGTATAGAAATCCACTATGCTGGGATGAAGTTGGTGAGTGTCAACTGTTAGGCCCAGAACTGGTACAGCAGACCGCTGAAGTTATCAAACTCATCAGAGCAAGACTGGTAGCTGCTCAAGACCGACAGAAAAAGTATGCTGATCAACACAGGCAGAATCGTGAATTTGAAGTAAAAAGTTTTGTGTTCCTGAAAGTTTCTCCTTGGAAGGGGAAAATTCGTTTTGGCAAGAAAGGAAAGCTCAACCCAAGGTTTATTGGACCGTTCGAGGTACTGCGAAGAGTGGGAGAAGTAGCTTATGAGGTAGCTTTACCTTTAGAATTGAAGCATGTGCATAATGTTTTTCATGTGTCGGTGTTGCGACCATATAAACTCGATTACAAGCACGTGATCGAGTACAAACCATTACAATTTGATAAAAATTTGTCTTATGAAGAGATTCCTATCCAGATAGTCGACATGAAAGGACAAGTGCTCAGAAATAAAGTGATGCCTTCTGTGAAGGTGATATGGAGAAACCACAATGTCGAAGAGGCAACGTGGGAACTCGAAGCTGAAATGATGAAAAATTACCCTGAGTTATTTGTTTAGTCTGTGTCTTCGATTCTGGGGACAGAATCTTTGTAAGTAGGGGAGAATATGACGATTTGTTTGTCTGAATTGTGATTCTGGGGACAGAATCCTTGTAAGGAGGGAAGGATGTAACGATCCGAAATTTCAAATTGTAAAATTAAATATTTATCGAATAATATAAATATTTATTTGATGTGTCTATTATTGTTTTGATTTAATAATTTAGATGGTATATTAAATTTTTAAATAAAGTTATAATGGAAATGATAATTTTGTGATATTTGATAAAATGCTATATTTAATTAAAATATAGTATGCAATTATAATTATAAACTAAAGTGTTTATTAAAATAAATTAAAAAGGGTTTAATTTAGTTTTTACCAAACAAGGGTTGAGTAATTTAATTCTTTAAAATTAAATGGTTTCTGTCAAACAAGCCTTATGGCTTTTGGTATTTCTAATTTTTGAAATTTAAAATAAATAAATAAAATAAATTAAAATAAATATAATACATTTATATTATATACGTTAGTAACTGAATTGACATTTTGTAGTATTATTAAGGCTATATCAGTTTTTTTTGTTTATGCTTACTATTCAGTTAGTTTTTGCGCATAACTTAGTTGCTAGCCTAGAGACAACAGAGAGAGTTGAGAGAATTTGAGAAAGAAGGATTTCATAACGACAATTCCAGTGAGTTTAACAAGGATTGCAAGTAAATTCAAGGTATTTTTACACAACATTAGTGATATATATATATATATATATATATATATATATATATATATATATATATATATATATAGGTTTTACGACAAACTTTTATATAATCTGTGAACTTCAAATTGTTGAATTGTTGCTATACAATGGGATTATTTGTGATTATATGAGTATATGATGACTGAAGGTTGTGCGTAAACGAGAAATTCATGCTAATTTCGGATATCAGTAGAAATTGGCCAGTATATATATATGGTTTCATATGTAGCTATGTAAGTACCAATTTTGATGGTTAAATTGCATACTAAGATGTTAATTGAGTTTTGTTTATGCTAATTTGTTGGGATACGAACATAACATAATTTGAATGAGATGGTTTGGTCATGTAATGAATTCACAGTGACGATTTTTAGAATAAATATCAAAAATTGAGTTTTTGTATGAAAACATGAATATTGAAGAATTAAAATAGTTTTAGTGATTGTTAAATTATGTTAAGTGGTTGAATATATTAGCAATCATGTTTATGATAGTTGTATATTTATTTTACATGTTATTATCACTGTTTGGAGGCTGAAATTCGTGCTAGTTGGCTTAGGAAAAGTGCCAAAGCTCTGTTCTGAAAAACTGAGTTCTGTATCTCGCGCGGGCACGCAGTCCTTAGGCGCGGGGGCGTAGATGCCACGCGGGCGAACGGCCTCCCAGTACAAAACTCGCGCGGCCGCGCGAGTGCCCATTTCCAGACACTAAAGTCTGCTAATTCTGCAGACTTTAGTCGTTCTTTGTGGCTTAGCTAAAGGTTATGGTAATGTGTTCAACATGTAACAATAAGGCTAAAACAGAGTTGTGTTATGGGGTTAGTGAATTCAAAGTGATAAAAATGATTAGTAAATTTCGAACGCATTATCTGATAATTTAGTATATATAATGAAAGTTAGACAAGTGTTGCGAAGTAAAACACTTAGAGTTTCTAAAATATAAATAGTAATGAACATGTTATGGTATGTTAGCATATCTAATAGGTATTGTGGTTCTAAAATTATGTGTAGGTGATCGTGAGTTTAATTTTATAGCTTACACTTAAGGCAAGTTTCTAAACCCTATCTTTTTACATTGAGAAAGTTTTCTAACTCTACACCTTCATTGAGTTTGTTCTATTATTACATTGTGTAACTTTATTCTTTTGATTGAGCAAGCTTTTTATCTTAACTGTTATTGAATAAGTCAATTGTTCCTAAAATTTATTCAAGCAAACTTTAACTCTAGTGTTATTTAAAATTCTCATTTGATTGATTCATTTTAACTTGTTTATAGTTAAGCAAGTTTCTTAAGTTCTATTATTGTATAATGAACGTAGTTTTTGAACTCTTGTCTCTCTTATTGAACTGTTTGCATGAGTTAATACCACGTTAGGGCAAGTTTTTAGTTTTCAGCTTGCTATCAGTTAATGTACGTTCAGTTATTTCATTTCTAAATGTTATAAGACTTTAACCTTAGCTTATTTATTGTTCAAGCAAAGGCTTACCATTTTATTCATTTTGTTGAATACTTATGCTCTATAGTTATTTGAAGCATGAGTTTAATATGTAGAATCAGTTCATTTACGATTCTCAATTGTTCTATGTTATGTTGTTATTAAACATCTGTTGTGATTATCAAACACTATTGATTCAACTAGTCCTCTAGTTGATGTTCGTTAAACTTCAATTTCCCTTGAAAGCTTATCCAAACCAAACTTTCTTTGGTGCGGATTTGTACTCTAAATACTGGGATGAACAACCCTATTATTATTAGGGGATAATTTATGCGTAGCGTTGAAATGTTTGTGCACAATACATTGTACGAAGGACTGATCCCCCTAAGTACGAGGAGTCCTTATAGTCTTATGACTGTTAAAGTCGGAGTTGAAAGATTACTCACAACTGTGGACATAGTTCATGGTCTTATGACCCTCAGTTATATATATTCCATATTTTGGATTCCAGTTTTTGATTATCATTGTTGGAGTATTATTCAGACTTGATGAGCCTATTCGTTGGCAATTATTATTATTATTTTCCTGTTGGTTCATTGTTGTATCCAGTGAGCAATTGTTTTGCTCACTCTTGCATATTTATACACTAATTGTAGCTAAAGTTGAGAAGGTAGATGAGCCTTCAACTAGCAAAGGAAAGGGAAAGATGTACAAGTGATGCTGATTTGTACTTTTGTTTACTGTTATGTTCATAGACTTTTCAATAATGATGTAATGTAATAATTAAATTCCGCAATTGAATGATGTTTAAAGGTTAGATAGCCTGGGATGTTTTTGAATTAATGTTGAACCCTATTTAAAGGAAGGATTATGGTTTAAATATTATTTTATTTGGGTAGATAGTTTGAATGTATGGATAGTGAGCACCAATTCTTGTGGAAATGAAGTACCTAGATTTGGGGGTGTCACAATAGCACATATAAATCATATCTAGGGATATTATAGACATAGCATGACTTATACATCCTTTAGAATCTAGATATCCATGTAATGCAACTAGATTTTGAAAATATGTTCAAGTTTGCTTTTGAAACCATTATAGACTTGAACCATACCATTTAACACATACAAGACAACTTCAAAGCTCTAAACATAGGTAGTCAAGTCATGTTATCATGCTCGCAAGGTCAGAGTTTAAATCATGTAGTAGTCATGCATGTTAGTCCACTATGCTAAGCTTTTTCTTGAAAAACTTCTCTAACACAAAGCCTAATAAGGTGGTCATGAACAAAGGGACTATGAATCACATGTCATGCTCATTGACATCTGAAATCCATCATGTATATAGACTACTAAGATCAGAACTCGTAGAACATAAGTCTCATCAAAGTTCGTATTTTCACTAAAAACTTACTAATAAGTTCAACATGTTCATGCTCCCTTACGAATCACATAAACACGAGTTAACGGGTTATTCACGCATCTCTAAACCATACTAACGTACTTACCAAGTCAGTATATAGATATGGCATTCATACATATCAATTTCATTTCTAAAGTTCTAAATCCATTTTAAACTTTACACTTTCATTAATCACGTATGCTAATTTAGTACAACACGCTCACATTATGGTAACATAGCTGTGTATATACATTACACATGCTTGCATGTTAGTTTATGTCATAATATTTGACTAACACTTGTCAGACTTTAAAAAAGAAAACAAAACTAAACTTAGAGGCCGGCGCAGTTGCGTTGCGCCTTAGTTCAATTATGGCGCAGCTACGCCGTATCTGGTTCAGACCAGAAGCAATCAGCTTCGGCATATTGCTAGCCCAACCACAGAATTCACTTATGAAATCATTCTTAAGCACTCACATAATAGTTTAAACAGGCATATACCATTATATAACAACTATATAACCCATACCCAACTCATTAACATCTAATTCCATGAATTCAAGAATTTGGATTTTAAGAGTTCAAGAACTCTGTTTGACAGAAACTGAAATGGAAAGCAAGGAAGAGGGGTTATACCTCTGCAAATGTGAATGAACTTGCTACTAATTGGGCTTCCAATGTCCTAGAATACTTGTATGCTCTCAACCTCCTACTTAGCAATTATCAGACAACTCCAAGCATCACCACTGAGAAACATGTCTGCTATATATAGAGGAAACTTGGACTGGGAAATTTCATTACACTAAGGTTGAATTCATGGTGTAATAGAAAGAAACAAAGGTTGCTAGAGAGTTGCTAAACCACCCTTACCAGCCATCTTCCTAGCAAATGATCACATATTCCATAGCCACTTGGAGAATACGTAACTTAGTCTTAGCCCACTGTTCATGTACTTTTGTGCCACTCAATTTGGGACAACTGAAAACTCTCAACAACAAGCTTAGCATCAATCTTATTTAGTTACTTTGTTATCCAAAAATGGTTTTAATGCCCAAGTGTCACCATATTAGGAGAAATTAGGGTTATTTTTATACTCACCTCATATAGTCTATGTACACTTAATACACGCAATAAAATAATGTAGTCCGGCATTATTGTCCGAGTAGTTCCATAATTATTTCTACTACTCACATAACTACATTATAACTTTATTTAATATTAATGTTTATTCAAACATTTAATTCCTTCCCAGTTTCTAGATTACACAGATAATCTATTATTTTTGTATTAAAATGCAACACATTGCTTTATTGTACTATTTGGCACCTTATATCATTAGTCCCAATTAAACGTCACACTTCACGTATTCTTAAACCGTAGTTATTATATATCACTACTGCTCACATTTTCTATATTACCTATAGTAATATTATTTAATGATTATACCCACATTAATATTTTAATTGGGCTAAATATCATTTAGTTGGGTACTTTCAACCCATTATAACATTTTAATATCACAACGATTAATTAATATTAATCATTTCTTTTCAATAATTATCATGCATTCCTCTAATTAATAGAATATAATATTATATAATATCGCTTAATTAACCAATATTTAATCCGGGTTAATCCATTCATGGACAACTTAACCATCACTTAAGATTTTTATTATCCTTATGAGTCCTTAATACCCATTTCTTAAACTTTAAACTTAAAAAAAAAATTGATTTTACAGACCGGCGCAGTTGCGCTGGTCATAGGCATGGTAATGGTGCAGCTGCGCCATACCAAATTTCCAGGAAGACAAGTTCTGCATTAGCAGAACTGAAATCTTACACTTCTAAACACTTTACGCATCCTCCATAAGTGTTAACTCGCCTAACATCAATCCCCTATTTGGTTTCACATCATCGATTACTATTTTCCTTAACAATTTAAGAATCACACTTCGAGTTCCCAAACTCTATTCCTCTCACTATAAAATCTCATTTATAGTACCAATAACACAGAACTTGAATATAACACATACATACATTTCTTTAATCTACACTTCTCGTCGTATATTGAATTACGTAATAATTCTCTAACCACCTTAAAGGTATAACAGTCATCTACTCTCGTCAACAACGTACATATATATCAGTCTAAACTTAGCATGCGTCGAGCCTTTAATAGTATTCAATATAGTACACTGAGTGGTTTCCCATAAACAACCAACAAATTAGTTTTCGTCTCATCTACACTATTTTCACAGTAAGTTAGATCGGTTAATAATTCGTATATACCTCCACTCTCTGAAGGAATTATTTAGCCCAGCTCCTATACATCCACCATTAAAGGGTACGGTTGCACTGCCTTAGACTTGATATGTACTCGTACAAATTCTCAAGAAATTGGTGATTATCAAATATATTTAATGTCACCACCTTACTATAATAAAATAATTTCACATAAATTATTTAATCATCAATAGATAAATTTTATCCATCTTCTTACTAATTCCTCTCTACAATATATAATAAATATATAATAACGATATATATTTATTAAACACAACATCACTTATTACATAGCTTATATTACCCTATGTAACATAATACCACACCTCGCAATACAATATATATACTCATTCGAACTCATCTCATGCTTTAAGAATTTTATTTAATAAATTCTTATTTTAATATTTTCTAAAAAATCAGGTTCTTACAAGACCAGATATTTGTTTTGCAGTAGGCCTGATCAGCAGATATCAGTCTAACCCTGGACTTGAACAATGGATAGCAGTAAAGCATATACTTAAGTATCTACGGAGAACAAGAGATTATATGCTTGTTTATTCTAGTGATGATCTTGTTCCGAAAGGATATACAGATTCGGATTTTCAGTTAGATAGAGATTCTAGAAAGTCAACATCTGGTTATGTGTTTACTCTTGGAGGTAGAGTTGTCAGTTGGAGGAGTGTTAAACAGTTTTGCATAGCTGACTCCACCATGGAAGCTGAATATGTTGCTACTTCCGAAGCTGCAAAAGAGGCTGTATGACTCAAGAAGTTCTTGTTAGAAATAGGAATAGTACCTTCAGTATCATCTCCTATTGTCCTGTTTTGTGACAATAATGGGGCGATTGGACAATCAAAGGAGCCTAGAAACCACAAGAAGGGCAAGCACATTGAAAGAAAATATCACCTCATCCGAGATATGCAAGGTTTAGGGCTAGTGGGAGATTGTAAGGTTTTAAGCCCAGAAAAACCCAATGTTGATATTTATTTTATTATTTTAATAATAATATTTAATTTCATTTTGCATAATTAAATGTGTCATAAATTGTCCATAATTATACATTTTATAATTTATGTATATGAAGGAGTGTCATATACAAAAGACATAAATTATATGTTATGTATAATTAAAGAAATATATTGTTCTCAATCTTAGATGGAAATGGACAAACCATTCTAATAGATTGTAATACACTTGATTGGATGATTTGTCTTAGTCAGGTAAAGTGAAGACTTTAATCTAGTGTATTGGTGTATTTTTGAAATACACCGAACTGGATCGTTGCGAAAAATTATTTGTTAAATATTGTTATTATAAATAATTTTTCAATTACTATTAATGTGCAATGACTCTTAATCCTAAGAGAATAATGAACTTAATTTTATAATGTATGTCACTTTAATATATTAAAGAGTGAGATTTTAAATATAATCAATACCTCAATATATTGGGTGATATATGTTATGAAATTAGGAACATGTATTTTTCAAGATAGAATTCTACAATTAAATTATAATATCCCCTTGATATAATTTATTGGTTGATCACCAGAATCTTAGCCAAGTATTTTAGTAATTCAAATTACTAAAGTATTAATTTAATTTATTAAATTAATGTGTGATCAAAAGTGTATAAATTATGTAGTCAAGGATATAAGCAGTAAACGTAGTGGGTTAACAGCTTTATTCCTACACGCATTTATGGATATTATTGTAGAGGAGTATTTTTGCAAGATATTAATAGTGGAAGGATTTAACTAATTAATTTTATTTCTATTAATTCTAGAGTGCAATTATAACTATTTAGTGGAATTAGTTATAATTAATATAATTCTAATTGATTAAAGAGTTAATCAGAAATTAGTATTATATTGGAGCTAGAATTGAAGAATCATACTTGTTTCCCACTTTAGCCCTTATTAAGATATAACAAAATTGCAGGATAAAATATATCAAATAAGTTTTCAAATTATCCTGATAAATATCAGGGAGTTGAGGACTCTATATATTATATCACTTTGCGGTATTTTGAGCCCACACTCAGAAAAGTACATAATATCAAAATAAGGGTCATAGGGAGGAAGATCAGGAGGAAGGGAAAGCCTTCATCAGAATAACAAAATTCTCCATTGTGCTACAACCAAGCACGAGGTATGTAATATAATTTATTTAATTTTTTGATTATGCTAAATTATGAGAAAGATCTTGGGATAATAATTTTTAAAAGTAAAAATTATTAATTTTTTTGGAAATCGTTTCCTACAGTTTAGCCTTGGAACACCTAGACATAATGTCCCTACGATGGGTAGACCATGAACGTTGAGAGACACCTCTAGTGTGATGGTTAGTAAGAAAAACTAGAAGCAATTAATATAGGGTTTGTTATGAGTAAAAGTAAATAATTTTACCAACGTAGAGGGGGGCTTCATTTATAATTGTTACCAAACTCGCCATGTGCGCTTGTGTGGGTTGACATGTTCCATGCTCCATGCTGATCATATGGTTGTAGACATCAGAAATTTCGGTTTCCTTTGACTAACATTGCAGGAGGGTAAAAGCTTAATTTCACTTTGGAAACAACCCTGAGGAAAAGCGAAGGCGCAAATTCACCCCAGAGATAACCCCGATGGAAATCAAAGTGTAAAGACACCCCAAACACCACGTTGTTCAAACGAGGATCATAGAGTTGAGGATAAGGCCATAAGAAGCCACCACAGCAACGTCCGAGTTACGAATTGTTCAAGACGAGCCAGCTGACCGCCACCTGAAACTGGAAGATATCTTTTGGCTACTTGCTTCATCTTCCCAAATTCAGAATTAGTCATATTCGACTTCATTGCACAGCAATCGACAGAAGTTTACCGGGATATTTGGGTATAGAGCTCAACTTTCCCAGACGGACGAACAAAGAACCACACCTCAAGGTAGTGGGACACACTGGGCACCTACGGCTAGACCCGGGTTCTATAACCCAGGATCAACACCTGCCAAGACTAGAACTTACTATAAATGGTAAGTTCCCATCCTCCTTTACCCCCTTGGTCCCCTCCTTTCTCCCATCGGTTCCTCCCCCTTGGACTCTCCCTTTTTGGCTCATTTATCGCACATGTTGAATAACAGACAAGTAACACATGGCTCTATAATTATTTGGCTCCAAGTCTTCACTTTTTGGTTCCAAATCCAAGCCAATCTTTGGCTCCAAGTTTGCACGAGTGGTGATTCCAAGCTACAAGTTATGGCTCAACCCTAACCAATTCATTCCAAATCCTTGGCTTAACCATAGCCAAACCCTTTTAAATTCCTAACCAAACCATCCAAACCCTAGGCTTGGTTAGTCCAAAATTAATTTAACTTTTCATTTTCTTTTTAGTTATATTTTCCAATTTTTTGGTTACGTTTTCATAACACTCTCGGTTAGCCAAAAAATTGACTTTCGATTTTCAAAAATCCGATTTCGCCATCGATCCCCATTTCCTGAACAAACGCTATGTCATTCTTCGAAAAGTCAAAAAAATGAAAAAAGTGTTTTTCTCCTAAAGTGTTTTTACGACTTTTTCCCGAAAAAAACTTTTATTACAAATTTTATCTCGCCTTCTCAAATAAATGTTATGACGTAATTTGAAATTCTCTAAAAAGTACATTTATTGGCGTTTTCTACGTTTTATGAATAGTGTTTTTGCGTTTTTCTCAAAAAAAAATTATTATCTCCAAAAAATTCTCAACAATCATATATAGTCACATAATTCGTAACAATCTACCTAAATCACATAACATATAGCAATATTAATAAAAATTAATTTTATTAGATATGCATTTTAAAAACCTATTACAAGGTCATCCAATTTCTCGGGTCATCACATTCTTCCCTCCTTATAAGGATTTCGTCCCCGGAATCACTATTACAAAATCTCACCAATAGAATATATGACTTTCCATTACTACCTTCACCAAAGGTATACTCCTACATGTTCATAAACTTAGTAATTGTTAGTTTATCGTCGCTTTTCCCACATGTTTTTTTCTTCAAAAAATTCTTTGCTTGATGATCCATCGATCCACAAGTATAACACTCATTGTGTAAGACCCCGAATTTTATGAAATGAAAGTATTCAATTTTCTTAAAATTATTATTTTATTTAGTAAATGGTTAACGCTAAGGGTGACATTTAAAAATTTTACAAAATAAGCAAGTTGATATAAAATATTCGTTGTGTCGGGGAATATTCGATTGGTCGAGAAATATTCGTTTTAACAGGGAATATTCGTACGATGTCACAATCATTGGTGGACCCCAAAACGGAGGTACTGCCGTAGTTAGAAAATGACTGAAATATTTTAAACTATTGAACTACCCGGTAGTAAAAGAACAGTAATACGCGTGGTTGCATAATAGCACACGATATTGATTATTGATGTTTACGTGAGAAACCACTCAGTTTATTAAATTATTGCTATAGTAGTTGTTGCATAATATCTCTCATATTATTGATTCAATTATTGTCACAATATCATTTGCATAATATTTATTATTATTAAATTAATAATTGAGACGACAAAGTTATTCATATTATTATTTGCAATATTGACGATGTCTAAAAAGTTCTGTCGAGGAGAGGTTTGGTCACCTAATTCTGCGCCAATAGGGAGAAATCCTTATCAGAAAGCCCCCTCTTTCCTGGGAATGATCTGGTTGTTAAATATTTTGAGTTATAAGATTAATGATGAATAATTGTTAATAGATTAAAAATGTGTTGATTAAAGATAAATGATTTGTAGTAATTATTTATTCAATTTTTGATATAAATAGAGGGGTTTGTTATGAGGTGTTTGTTATAAGTTTGACTTATTATTCCATGAGGAGATGTGCTAATTTTCAGACCGCTGGTTGAAGTTATAATAGTAAATCAATATGGATCGTTGGTTTAAAGTTTTAATAGTAAATCAGTATGGATCGTTGTTTTAAGTTTTAATAGTAAATCAATATGGACTGTCCGTTTAAAAGTGAATTAATCTGGGTCGTTCATGAATTAGTTACTATTCAATCCTTTTTCCTGTAAATAGAAGCTTATTCCTTCATTATTTCTTACGAATTCACTGAAACTCTTGAAAAAAAATTATAGAGGGCAAGAAGAAGAGTATTCTGCTACTACCTTACTTCAGTATTCAGATCTTCTACTAAGGTAAGGGGCGTTATTTATTTCATATTCGCTTACGATATTATTTTTCATATTCGTAAGAAATATTATCTTCGTTCAATACTCGTAAGGGGTATTATTTCTTTCGTATTCATGAAGAGAGTTATTTTCTTTCAATACTTGTAAGAGTTGTTATTCCATTCTTTATAATTCTGTGGAAACAACTTGTCTACGTGGATAATTGCATGCATGGTGAAATCTTTTATTATTCCATTCTTTATTATTCTGTGGGAATAACCTGTCTACGCAGACTACCGCATGCATGGTAAAATCTCTTGTTATTCTATTCTTTATTATTCTGTGGGAATAACCTGTCTACGCGGACTACCGCATGCCTGGTGAATAACCCTTCGTATTCAATTGTTATTAAATTGTGAAAATGATCTGTCAACGCGGACTATAGCATGACAGGTGAAAATTCATTTGCAGTTTCGTATATTATTTCTTTTCATATTATTAAATTTAAACTTACTATTGTAAGTATTGCTTCTATAATTCCTGAAATTAGTGAAATATCCTTGAGTTTTGCGCTTCATCCAGTATCGTTTCATTGGAATATTGATCTGAACTTTCTTATTAATTATCAATATTTTCACCAGGGGTACTATTTACGGGTTACTATTCACTCGATTTCTAATCACTCCGAATATTATTCACCCGAAGATTCGGGGTACTTTTCATATCGAGTTACTATTCACAAGTTACTATTCACCCGGAGTACTATTCGTGACAAAAATTAATTTCTTTTCAGTCCAAATCATTTTTGATACAATATTATTCTTGAATTTTACTCCACAAAGCAGTATCATGTTGACAATTTGGACATTATTGAATTCTGGATAAATTAAATTATAAATATTTAAAAATTTATCCTTCGCTTTCTTTTAATTGAATTCTTATATCATTGTCATCATCCTCATGTTTATATTGTGATAAAAATCATATATGGCTTACGTGCATAGATGTACTATTGATTGGTATGATTATGACCAGGGATTATTCGGTATAATCATGACCGTAATGTTACAAATGATGTGGTAAAAGTCCTCACTGGCCCGTAGTGCATTGATGGACAGTTGTTGGTATGATCATGACCATTGATGATTACATAAATATCCTTGGCTCGTAGTGCATGGATGATTCGATGATGTGGTTTATTTATTAAGCTGAGTCTCAACGATAAAGTTGATGAAAAACTTTTTAAATCATAGAAGATAGTAGATATCATGCTCTACTTGACTCTTCTAATGGATTGCTTGTTCCGCTGCAGTTAAACTTGATGTTTATTATATTTTATCAGTTTAACACTGTTGAAGGCTAACTATAATTTATTATGTATTATCTTAGTCATAATATTTCTTACTGGGCAAGTTGAGCTCACCCTTTTGCTTTCATTGTTCTCTTCAGGAAATGAGAACGTAGCCGGGACTAGTCGGGGAACAGAGTGATGGTTCGAGATGGTGGCTATAGTAGTCCTCACTATTTTATGAAATAGTGTGATAATAAATATAATGAGGACTTCATTTGAGTTTGAATACTGTCTATGAGATAATATTCGTGTAAAAACTCTAAGCTACGTTGTTGTCGTATTGTATAAAAGAAGTTTGTATTTGATTTAAGTACCAAGTATTTGGCGACTCAGAATGGGTAATGTATACCTATTTTGGGGGCGTCACAGTTGGTATCAAAGCTTAGGAATATGATCACTGGCTGAGATGTGATACTAGAACTAGGAGGGGATAGACGGAAAATTCCTTCACTAGTATGACCTACCTAAGTTTATTTGTTATTTAATTGGTCGGTCAGTGTATATGGATAATATGTGATATGTCAATTAACCCATGTTTTGTGGCAGTGTTTGAAAATGACATCTAAAAATGTTGAGATAAGCAATGAAGCACATGAGACCATTGAGTCACCGACGATCAATAACCAGGATAATGTGCATCAGGAAGGCAATAATCCTCGTGAAAACAACAACACTGACCAAATGACGAACAATGGTATGTTTAGGAACTTTTTAGAATTTATGCAAAACCAAATGAGAGAGACTCCTGTTCAAAATGCAGGTGGAAACACTGGCAACTCATGACTGGTCACCGCTAAGCAGTTCAAGGAGTTGGGACCACCAGAGTTTTTGGAAAAGCTAGAACCACTTAAGGCAAAGACGTGGACAAAACATATCACCAAGATATTTGATGTCTTGGGATGCTCCGAGGAGCAAAAGGTTCCCTTTGCCACCTTTATATTGCGTGAAGAAGCAGATTATTGGTGGGAATCTGTAAAACGTACTCAACCTGCCACACTGAAAATGTCTTGGGAGAAGTTTCAAGAATTGTTCAATGACAAGTACTTTCCCGAAAGTATTCGTCACATGAAGGAGGTAGAGTTTATCAAGTTGGAGCAAAATAATATGACCGTGTCACAGTACGAAGCTAAGTTTGTCGAGTTGTTTCGGTTTGCATCCCATTTGGTAGATAACGAGGAGCGAATGACACGAATATTTTTGCGAGGTTTGAAACCTGAAATACGTCAATACCTCATTTTTCATAAACTTTGTTTATATTCCAATGTTGTGAATAAGGCTCAGTTATTGGAGTGATATAATGAGTCAACCCAACCAAAAGGTAATGACCAACAACACGATAATAATCGTACCGGTGGCAACGGCCATCAGAACAACGATAACCATCGTGGAGGAAATTATCATGCCAGAAATGGTAACCACTTCGGTGGTAATCATGGCCAAGATAATAGAAGTGAAAATTTTAAGAAGAGAAGGTTCAGTAATGATGGAAAGACATCAGCACCAGCACCTGTTGTTAAAGAAGGAGAACGACCGCCGGTCGTATGTTACAAATGCGGAGGGGAGAGACACATTAGTCCAAACTATACGTAGCAGTCCAAAGCGTGTTACAATTACGGAAGAGAATGTCACCTAGCCAGATTTTGTCATGCACCGAAGTCAAGTCCAGCTGGGATGGAGGCATCAAAGGTTATCCCAAATAAGTCAAAGCCGGTAGTTTAAGTGAGAGCATTTGTCGAGGAACCCGAACGAAGTTATCACGGGTAAGTTAATCATAAACGCTTACGAAGTCTATACCTTATTTGATACCTGTTCTACTCATTATTTTATTTCTCCTACTTGCGCTCAACGTTTAAATTTGACTCCAGAGAAATTAGACTTTGACTTATCTGTTGAAACTCAGTTGGGAGAAACCTTCGTTACCTCCACTATTTATAAATCTTGTTCGATTCAGATCGGCACCCTCGCGTTACCTGTCGATCTTATCCCTTTGAAAATACTTGCCTTTGATGTGATTTTAGGAATTGACTAGTTAACTTCTCATCATGCTAAAATTGATACTATTCATAAGGTTGTTAGTCTTCCTAACCAACCTGTTATGCGAATTCAAGTAACCAAACCACTACAGTCAATTACTGTCATATCAAGCCATAAGTAAAGAGCCCCGAGCCTTTTGCTGGTAACTTCCAAGTTTTGGAATGCACCAAAGCCAGACTTCCGTAAGGAACGGGGTGAATAACGGTGGCAAGTTGATAGGTATTAATGTGACGTGATATCCAGGTCTTGGATGAGAGTCACAGTTTTGAATGATATTTTAATCGTTAATAAATTTTCTGACGTATTTCTTGAAGACTTTCTAGCCTACCCCAGAGCGTGAAATAGAATTTTGTATTGACCCTAGTACAAAACACATTTTTGAAACCTCAAATATTTCTTCAACTAGAACGAACGTAATATGTGCCAAAGACGTTGGCTCGAGCTGTTGAAGATTACAACCATACCATCCTAGAAAAGCGAACGTGATAGCTGAAGCGTTGAGTGGAAGATCATATGCGAGTGCAATATTGTTAACACAAAGACCTATTTCGTACGACTTACAAAAGATGGAGATAGAGTTAAAGACTCCAAGAACCGACGTGAAGATAGCGAATATACGATTAGAATCGACTTTAATCGATAAAGTTAAAGTCGCTCAAGCTATAGATTCTGAGCTGATGAATGTGAAGAAGAAGGTTCAAGAAGGCGTTATTCTAAAAGCAAGAATCGACGAAGAAAGGAAATCTCAACCCTTAATTTTATTGGCCCATTTTAAATTCTCGATCGAGTAGGAACTGTGGCCTATAGACTCGCTTTACCACCAAATATATCGCGTGTTCATAACATTTTTCACGTATCGATGTTACGTAAATATGTGGACTACCCGAATCACATTATTGAATTAGAACTAGAGATAGCAGAAGATTCAACGTATGAGGAGATACGTGTTAAAATTTTAGATAAGAAGAATCATATTCTACGCTCAAAGGTTATACCTCAAAAGTTAGAATCTGACGAGGTATCCTCATCTCTTCGCCATATCAGGTACGTGCGTGAATTTTGAGGGCAAAATTTCATAAGGAGGAGAGATTGTAAGACCCCGAATTTTATGAAATGAAAGTATTCAATGTTCTTATAATTATTACTTTATTTAGTAAATGGTTAAATTGATAAAGGTTAAAGTTAAGGGTGACATTTGAAAATTTTGCAAAGTAAGCAAGTTGATATAAAATATTCGTTGTGTCGGGGAATATTCGATTGGTCGGGGAATATTCATTTTAACAGAAAATATTCGTATGACGGCACAATCATTGGTGGACCACACAACGGAGGTATTGTCGTAGTTAGAAAACGACTGAAATATTTTTAAACTGTTGAACTACACGGTAGTCAAAAAACAGTAATACGCATGGTTGCTTGCATACTATCACACGGTATTGATTATTGATGTTTACGTGAGAAGCCACTCAGTTTATTAAATTATTGTTACAGTAGTTGCTGCATAATATCTCTCATATTATTGATTCAATTATTGTCACAATATCATTTGCATAATATTTATTATTATTAAATCAATAATTGAGATGACAAAGTTATTCATATTATTATTTGCAATATTGACGATGTTTAGAAAGTTCTGTTGATGAGAGGTTTGGTCACCTAATTGCGCGCCAATAGCGAGAAATTCTTATCGGAAAGCCCCATCTTTCCTGAGAATGATCTGGTTGTTAAATATTGTGAGTTATAAGATTAATAATGAATAATTGTTAATAGATTAAAAATGTGTTGATTAAAGATAAATGATTTGTGATAATTATTTATTCAATTTTTGATATAAATATAGTGGTTTGTTATGAGGTGTTTGTTATAAGTTTGACTTATTATTCTGTGAGGAGATGTGCTAATTTTTCAGACCGTTGGTTGAAGTTATAATAGTAAATCAATATGGATCGATGGTTTAAAGTTTTAATAGTAAATCAGTATGGACCGTTGATTTAAGTTTTAATAGTAAATCAATATAGACCGTCCGTTTAAATGTGAATTAATCTGGGCCGTTCATAAATTAGTTACTATTCAATCCTTTTTCCTATAAATAGAAGCTCATTCATTCATTATTTCTTACGAATTCACTGAAACTCTAGAGAGAGAAATTATAGAGAGCAAGAAGAAGAGTATTCTGCTACTACCCTACTTCAGTATTAAAATATTCTACTAAGGTAAGGGGTGTTATTTATTTCATATTCGCTTACGATATTATTTTTAATATTTGTAAGGAATATTATCTTCGTTCAATACTCGTAAGGGTTATTATTTCTTTCGTATCCATGAAGAGAATTATTTTCTTTCAATACTCGTAAGGGTTGTTATTCTATTCTTTATTATTCTGTGGGAATAACCAGTCTAAGTGGACTACCGCATGCATGGTAAAATCTTTTGTTATTCCATTCGTTATTATTCTGTGGAAATAACCTGTCTACGCGGACTACCGCATGTATGATGAAATTTTTTGTTATTCCATTATTTATTATTCTGTGGAAATAACCTGTCTACATGGACTACCGCATGCATGGTGATATCTTTTGTTATTCCATTCTTTATTATTCTGTGGGAATAACATGTCTACGCGGACTACCGCATGCCTGCTGAATAACCCTTCGTATTCAATTGTTATTAAATTATGAAAATGATCTGTTTACGCGGACTACCGCATGACAGGTGAAAATCCATTTGCAGTTTCGTATATTATTTCTTTTCATATTCTTAAATTTAAACTTACTATGGTAAGTATTGCTTCTATAATTCCTAAAATTAGTGGAATATCCTTGAGTTTTGCGCTTCATCCAGTATCGTTTCATTAGAATATTGATCTGAACTTTCTTATTAAATATCAATATTTTCACCCGGGGTACTATTCACGGGTTACTATTCACTTGAATATTATTTACCCGAGAATTCGGGGTACTTTTCATACTGAGTTACTATTCACTCGGGTGCTATTCACTCGGAGTACTATTAATAACAAAAATTGATTTTTTTCGGTCCAAATCATTTTTGATACAATATTATTCTTGAATTTTACTCCACAAAGAAGTATCATGTTGAAAAGTTGGACATTATTAAATTATAAATATTAAAAAATTTATCCTTTGCTTTCTATTAATTGAATTCTTATATCATTGTCATCATCCTCATGCTTATATTATGATGAAAGTCATCTGTGGCCCGTAGGGCATAGATGGATTTGGTATGATTATGACCATAGACTATTCGGTATAATCATGACCGTAATGTTACAAATGATGTGGTAAAAGTCTTCATTGGCCCGTAGTGCATTGATGGATAGTTGTTGGTGTGATCATGACCATTGATAATTACATGAATATCCTTGGCCTGTAGTACAGGGATGATTCGATGATGTAGTTTATTTATTAAGTTGAGTCTCAGCAATAAAGTTGATGAAAAACTTTTTAAATCATAGAAGATAGTAGATATCATGCTCTACTTGACTCTTCTAATGAATTGCTTATTCCGTTGCAGTTAAACTTGATGTTTATTATATTTTATCAGTTTAACACTGTTGAAGGCTAACGATAATTTATTCTACATTATCTTAGCCATAATATTTCTTACTGGGCTAGTTGAGCTCACCCTTTTGCTTTTATTATTCTCTTCAGGAAATGAGAACGTAACTGGGACTAGTCGGGAAACAGAGTGATGGTTCGAGATGGTGGCTATAGTAGTCCTCACTATTTTATGAAATAGTGTGATAATAAATATAATGAGGACTTCATTTGAGTTTGAATACTGTCTATGAGATAATATTCGTGTAAAAACTCTAAGCTACGCAGTTGTCGTATTGTATAAAAGAAGTTTGTATTTGATTTAAGTACCATATATTTGGCGACTCAAAATGGGTGATGTATACCTATTTTGGGGGAGTCACACATTCTTCTTTAGATTGAGGCAATGAGGAGAGATATGTCCCCGTTGCCTACAATGATAACACACCCTCTTTGTTTTTCTACGTACCCCCGTATGATTTTTTCCACAGTTTTCACACCCTTCGACCCTTTTCTTTGGGTCTCCTTGCTCTTCTTCGGAATGGTCACTCCATTTCCACTTATTACTTCCCTCAAATTTATTTTCTCCTTGATCCTTCTTGATCTTTCCTTCGCGATTGAGTTGATCTAACCCTTCACTTCCTCCCTCGGCTATCATTGCCTTTTCCAAGATCATCCCAAACGAGTTGATCTGCAACACGGATAATTTTTCATAGAGCAAAGGTTTTAAACCTTGCTCAAACCTACGCGCCTTTCTCCATTTAGTGTCCACTTGATGTGGAGCAAACCTTACCAATTCATTAAACTTAGTAGCACATTGGGGCACCGACATGACCCTTTGCTTCAACTCGAGAAATTTTATCTCCATCTAACCTTGCATGCCCTTGGGAAAGTAGTTCTCGAAGAACAACTCCTTAAACCAAACCCAAACTACTACACCCTCTCCAGCCCTATTCTGGTTGGCCTCCCACCAGAAGTTAGCTTCACCTTTCATCATATAGGTAGTAAAAGTAGTCTTTTGCTCCTCTCCGACTTTGGCGATAATAATCGCCTTTTCAATCTCCTTAACCCATGCTTGAGACTCTATAGGCTGAGTCGTCCCCTTAAACTTAGGCGGTCCCACATTCTTAAAATCCTTATAGCTTTCCACTTGCAAAGCTGGAGGACTATTATTTACTCCGGCATGGTTTCTATTCATAGCCCCTATTAACATATCCACAAACTGTTGCATAACGTCTACTTGATCTTTATTCTCGTCCTCTGCCTAGAATTGATCACGTTGATCTCTTCTCGGCGGCATTACTCTGTATAATAAAAATATATTATTTTCTTATCCTTCATTTTAAGCATTTATTATTAAATGCTAAAAAATTTACTCACCAAATAGCACATATTAATACATATATTTAAATTAACATGCATCTCTAAGTACACCATACTTTTCATTTTATAATTTTTTTATTTCATATGTAATCTTCTATTACTTCAAAAGGTCATATAATTCTCGAACTTAATCTTTCATGTTTACACCTTTGACCCTCCCTTGAGTCTGCTCTATTTTGACACAATCTGTGTCTCATTCTTCTGTGACATCACCTGTGTCTACCTCATTCTGACATCATCTATGCCTTTTTTATTATTACGACACCATCCGTGTCTAACTTTAACACCACCTGTGTTTATTTTACTTTGACACCATCAGTGTCTATTTTTATTATGACACCACTAGTGTTTGTTTCATTCTGACACGACCAATGTCTAGTTTATTATGACACTACATGTGTCTATTTTAACACCACCAGTGTTTAGTATATTATGACACCACATGTGTATGTTCTTTACTTTGACATCCCATATGTCTATTTTTAACACCTGATTAACCATGCCCCTAATATTAGGGTTGTGCACCTTTAAGTCACTTCAGAGTTTACTATCATATGTTCTCTTATTCATCCTCAGCTAATACTATAGCTATTTGCTTGGAATAACTACTAGTTTTTCATTAATAATATGATTAGCTATTAATATATTGTAATCTCATAAATAACGCTTCGCCCATAAAAATCACCATACATTATGAGTTCAGGAACTTACCACATTAATATGAGTTTAGTAGCTTGTCATAAAATTATGTAGTTCAAGAACAAATCAAGAACTGTCCAAACGCCTATGGGCTCAAAAACATACCATACAATTATGAGTAACGAACCCACCATAATAATATGAGTCCAAGACTAACATATATTCCCTCAACTCACCACTTATCTCATAATAGCATATTTTCAATATTATCACATAACAATATATATCATTTTATTTCTTAAAACTCTTTTTGAGTTTATCTCATTACTATCTTCATCATTTTTTCAAGGTTATAGCCTAAGATTCTTCCCTCCTAAGGTTTATAACCTACAGCTCTGATACCAACTGTAACGCCCCCGTATCCCCTATCTACCTTCAAATCCGGATCCAGTGCGTCACTGTACTACTCATTCAACATAGTCTTAAGACATAAATGTAATTACAATAATATTACAACATATCACGACTAATCCCAAGTACGAAGACCTTTATTAAATTATCTCAAAATAATATTACAACACATTATGTACTTTTATACATTTAAATCTTCTCTTTTTATGCATTCCTTCCTCTTAACACCATCTGACCATTCAGGTCTTTCTGCTCTAGCTACAAAGGTTTTAGAATTTTCAAGTGTGAACATTTAATTGCTCAGAAAGTATAACAGTTGAATAAACAAATAACAACATAATGAATATCAACATATTCTTTGAAAACTTCAACAACTAAACAAATGTTGTGAAGCAGTTTCGAGTAAATAGGAACAATAATTTTCTTTCATATAATGTTTTTGAAACGACATATTGACCTTAATCTTTATTCTATGTTCTTTCTTAGATTTGACATTTACAGTGTCTACTTCACTATTACGACACAACATTTACTCACATAACACATTATTGCACGGGGTAAAATACATACGAATACTTGGCCAAATTATTTAATTTGGCATTATTAACTTATCAAAATTCAAGAATTATTATAATTTATATCTCAACAATAAATATTCCGATTGAAATAGCTCAACAAATTGAGTTAAATCAAATCAAATGGCAATAACTCTTTTTCCATACCTCATATCACATAATTCAATTAATTTCATATTGCATACGAAATTCTATAAATTAAACGCAGTTCTTGCACAGAATAATGAATTTGTACAAGTTCATAAAATACTTGCACACTATATAAATTTTGTATAAGTCAGAAAACTTGAATTCACATAATATGAAAGCATTGAGTAAATTAAAACATGCATTCAACACATAAATTGAATGAGAGTTCGGAAACTTGCCTAAAGCGTTCTTTAATTTATACGTTAAATCTTCTTCTAATTGTCCTACACAATTTAATTCACGATAATATACCAATTAGACACATAACAACTTCATATATTTTTTTACGTTACTTTATTTCTCATTTTATGTTGCTCGCATTTTATAATTTAAATAACGGGACCAAACTTCAAAAATCCCTCTCCGTGTCGCGGCGTTGGGGAACGACATGACCCATTTACCGTCCCTTTATGATATTTTACTTCCATCAATTAATTCTTGTAATTATATTTTTAATATTCTTGTTTACTTTCTCAATAATCTCCAATAATCGGAGTTACGTAAAAAAATTATTAAAATCTTGGTCAATCATTTTCTTAAGTTAAATACGTTATTATACGTCAAAATTTACCATTACCCAAAATTTCATCTCAATCCGAGTTATAAAACTCGTTGTCACACTTTTACTTCAACAAAGCATTGTTTTTGTTTTTAAAGTATCTCCTTTGTTACTTATCTGTTTTCGTTCATTCTTAAGACAAATTAAAGCTTATACAGAAAAAATTAATCTCATCTAGGCCTTGGTTTTAGGACCTTCCTCAATGAAAACAAATTTTCACTTTTTACAACCAATGTTAGATTGCTACAAAATCTGGCCAGTTTTACCTTCTCGCGCTAGAAAAATCATAACTAATTCGTTTCAAAATATTTTTGAACAATTCTTGCGCCCACGCGTCACTTGTAATACCCGAGAATTTTCTGAATTTTACTAATATTTAAATTAATAAGAATTGATTATTTATTTGTATATAAATGAATATTATTGTGACATGGGATACAATAACTCAATTAAATTAAGTTAAGTATGTGGCAACTATGTGTTATGGTGGAATTGGTGAAAAGCTTAATTTAAAGCTTATAAAGATTGTCTAGTGTGGCATAATGAAAGACTAAGAGATTTATTAAGTGAATTAATAGAGGAATGATTTAATATAAGAAAGATTTATAAATATTATTTAATTAATTGATATTATGAGTAGTTGCATATAATTGAGTAATAAAGTAACTTCATGCATGAAATATAAAATATGATGTTTAACTAGTAGTATTATCAATTTGGGATATACTGCCAGGAAGCAGCGCAGCTGCGCCCTTCCTGCAGTACAAACTAGCGCAGCTGCGCCAGTGGCCAGATTTGAAAAAGTTGGTTTATTACTTTGGATACAATATAGAACATTATTTTAATATGTGACATTATTGAAATCATGTGATAAAAGTAAATTGAATGGTATGAAGTACTCAGTAGTAAAATAGAATCATGTGTGGCATTCTAATATAGAAAGAGTTAATTAACTGTGCATCTCATAAATTTGGGAGGAAGTTAAGTTTTAAAAAATAAACAGTTAGTATTGAATACCTTTATAATATTGAAGTGTGCAATAATAATAAAATTTATGGAGAATACCAGGTTAATAATACTCAACTACATTATTTTATCTAAATTAAATATTATTTTATGTAAACCCAATGTACATAGATTATATGATATGAGTACATATATAATCCCTAACTTTTCATTGTGTAGTAACAATAACACATTAAAATTAAATTTGTGAACCAAAAGGAAACTAAACTAAGTACATCGGAACCAAATGCTGACTTTTATAAAACCTTGTCCCAAATTCAGTGGCTCAACAGTGCCTACACTTTCCTTTACGTAAAATGCATTACTGTTAACAGTGGCTATCTAGGGGGGTTATCATGGGTATGGAAATGGTTGAGGGTGGGTGGTTGGCCAACTCTTCCTTAACCATTGGCTTCTTCTTCTACCTCGTGGATTCAAACCCTAATGTAAAACCAATAAATGGTCACTTAATCCTCTATATATAACAGCCCTCTTCTTTATTTTTCTTGTTGTTTGAGTGTCTGATAGTTCATATAGTATAAGTGTTGTGAATTTGGAGAGAAACCAAAGGGTTGGGAACAAGAATTGGCAACTCAATTTTCAAAGAGGTATATTTTCTTAAACCATGTTCTTAAAAATTGAGTTTGATAAATTCTTGTATATGCATGAATTGATTGCTAATTGGGTGAAGGATTGATATCAACATGTTTACTAAGTTTATATGCATGTAAAGAAACAATGTGGCAGAAGTTTAAACTTGTTGTGTAAAGAAATTTTGTGTATGGATTGAATTCGGCTAAAGCAAAAGCCTTTCTGGGATGTTCAGGGTAGGGCGCAAATGTGCACTCCCTGCAGTTCAGAACAGCGCAGCTGCGCTGGGCACCAGTCAGGAATTTCAACTTCTGTTGCAATCTGATGAGTTCTAACATGTTGGTATGACTTAGACATGCATAAAAATAGGTCTGACCTATAGTCTTAAGTTCCTTTGTTTATATCCAACTTGCTTAGGTTTTGAGATAGATGACTTTCTAAAGAAAAATTTGACATACTTGAGACTAACATTCATGAATACCATGTGGAGTATGTTTTAACTTTGTGAGCATGTAAACATGACTTAACCACACATGAAAAGAGATTGAAAGATGTTTTATATGTGTTAGATTGTATTGGTTAAGTTTGAAATGGTTTCCAAAAGCAAGCTCGAACCTTTTTTCAAACTAAGTTGCATAAGTATGGTGAAGTTATATTCTAGTATTTAAGAAGGCATGTTTATGTGCTTTTTGACTCATATGAACACTTACTTGGTTAGACACAATGAAAGTTAGTCAAGCATGAGTTAGGCATGTTTTAAAGCAATAAATGATGCTAGTTATGCATATATGATGAAAACCCTTGTGAGCATGCATACTTAAGATTTCATGACCACCTCATGTGGATACATGGCGAACATAATAGCCCTTGTGATTTCATGATCTTATTTGACCTTAATTCATTAGAAATACTAATCTAAAATATAACATGTAAAGTTAAACTTGGATGGACATTAAAAGCATGCATACTCTTTAATATGCATTTATGATATGTGTTGATATCCATGTATGCTAAGGAATGAGACAGCACCAGGAAGAGCAAAGCTCAACTCTAGTCTGGCCAAGGGACAGCACAGCTGCGCCATCCCTAAGCCTAACTAGGGCGCAGTTGTGCCCTCCTGCAGTTTTGTCTGATGGTTTTATTTGTAATCTGTAAACTTGTACCATGTATATTATATTGCTTTCAGTCATAATACATGATTAACATGATGTTTAAAGAGTTCTAGCACATAATGGCTATATGAAACCAAGAATCTAAAGATTTTTACAAACTTTCTTAATACTTTTCTACAAGCTAAGTAAATGGTGATTAAATAGCTACGCGGTGTGATAGCATACTAATGTGGCATTCCATTTACGTTACTAAGATTGTAATAAATGTATGTCGTTGACTTATGTGATCGAACATGTATGAGATTATTGACTTATAGAGTTGAGTAACTAATAAATATGTTGAATACATAACTACGTTACAATAGGATTTCAAAGTGTTGATAAGCTACAAATTGGTAAACTACGCTTAAGGCAAGTTCCCTAACTCTTTACACTTTACATATTGAATAAATCCGAATTATTACCATATCGACCATATTTACATTGAGCAAATATCTATTACTATTCAGAAATCGATTTTATATCTTGATGTTGTTGCAAGCATTGAACTTATCGTTCCTAAATGCATTATAAAAGTTATCTAAGCCATTGATTCGGCTAGACTAATATCATGTGTTAGAAACCTAACCAAACCAATTGTCTTGGTTCGGACTCTTATAAATATAATGAGATGAACAACCCTCATTGAAGGGGAAATTATATAACTGTCGGGGAACCGACGTGCGGACATATTAACATTTTTAAATGTTATGCTTAACGTAGGGTATTTTAGGCTGATCACATGTTGTACTTATTTTTATTAGATTTTCAGTATAATATTGTTAATTATAGCAGGAGTTCTTAGTCTGTAACGAATACTCAGTGTTCATTCTTCTGGAACATTGAATCTTATTGATATTCATCTGTTTATAGCGATTTTTATTTAGAAAAATTAATACTTCTTGTTATTCCTGAACTATCATTTATCGTTATACCCTTGAGATTCGAACTTTATTACTGTTCAACCTTATTACTATATTACTTGCTAAGAAAATTTGTTGCTCATTCTTACTTTCCTTAAAACTTTCTGTGGCGCCCCCAAAATAAGTATACATCACCCATCTTGGGTCGCCAAATACATGGTACAGAATACAAATAAAAACCTAAATATACAACATGAGCTGTGAGTTTTAATGCAAATACTATCTTCTAGACAGTATTCAAACTCAAAATAAGTTTTCAATACATTTATTATCACACTATTTCACAGAATAGTGAGGACTACTAATGCAACCATCTGGACTGTCACTCCGTTCCCCGACTAGTCCCAGCTATATTCTCATTTCCTGAAGAGAACAATAAAAAAAAAGGGTGAGCTCAACTAGCCCAATCAGAAATATTATAACTCAGATAATGCAGAATAATTTATCATTAGCCTTCAACGGTGTTAAACTGATAAAATATAATAAACATCAAGTTTAACTGCACCGGAACAAGCAATCCATTAGAAGAGTCATGTAGAGCATGATATCTACTATTTTCTATGATTTAAAAGAATTTATCATCAATTTTATCGCTGAGACTCGTCTTAATAAATAATCCACATCATCCATCCCTACACTACGGCCAAGGATATTCATTAGTATCACGACCACAAATTATCCATGCACTACGGGCCAAGGATATTCGTGTTTTCATCAATGGTCATGATCATACCAACAACTGTCCATCAATGCACTACGGGCCAATGAGGACTTTTACCGCATCATTTGTAACATTACGGTCATGATTATACCGAATAATCTTTGGTCATAATCATACCAAGTCCATCTATGCACTACGGCTAAAGATTACTTTCATAATAATATAAGCATGAGGATGATGACAATGATATAAGAATTCAATTAAAAGAAAATAAAGGATAAATTTTTAAAGATTTATAATTTAATTTATCCAGAATTCAATAATGTCCAAATTGTCAACATGATACTGCTTTGTGGAGTAAAATTCAAGAATAATATTGTATCAAAAATGATTTAGACCGGAAAAAAAATAATTTTTGTTATGAATAGTATCCCAGGTGAATAGTAACCGAGTGAATAGTATTTCGTGAATAGTAATTCGTGAATAGTATCCTGTGAATAGTACTCTGACATGAAAAAAGTTAAAACTTATCAAGAATGCTCAGAATAATATTTTTATGAAAAGATACTGGATGAAGCGCAAATATCAAGGATATTCTACTAATTTCATGGAGTATAGAAGCCAAAACTTTAACAAAATGAATATAGAATTCGAAATCTGGAACGAAATAATATTACTTACATACTACAGAGTATGGAAGAAAATATTATTTCTTACGAATATTGAACAAAAATAATATCCCTAACCTTAAAAAGGAGAGTATTTCAACTGGTATAGCGGGAATATTTTTGAAAAAAAATCACTGTTTTCTACGCTCAAAGCTTCTTAAAACTCTAAAGAAATATGCTCAATATTATAGAATAAGAATTCTCTGATTCTGGTGTGATTTTCAATTCTAACTAAGCATCCTATTTATAGGAGAATGGAAAGGATACTATTTGAATTTTAGAATCACGGACTGCACAGTGTTTTTTTCTTCTTCTTCACGGCGCCGGCTGATGTTTAAAAAAAATTTGATTTTACTATGCAAATACTATACATAATAAAATATAATATATTCTATTTTTCATAAAAAACAAAACTTATAATATATATATATATATATATATATATATATATATATATATATATATAATAAATATATATACAACCTTCCCTGCACGCCATTCCTCCCCCCTCCCCCCATTTTAGATTCCATAATTCACATATGGGCCCCACATGTGGCCCCACCTTTATTATATTAAATAATTTTCTACCGATTATCTTGAAAAATGGGTAAATAGGGGTTCATAAAATAAGCAAAATTTACAATAAATACTTCATAAAAATCCCTTCAATATTTTTAACAACCTTTATTCATATTATTATAACTCGCAATATTAACAACCAGATCGTTTCCAGGAAAGAGGGGGCTTTCCAATAAGGATTTCTCCCTATTGGTGCACAATTAGGTAACCAAACCTCTCCTCGACAGAACTTTTTAGACATTGTTAATTATGCAAATAATAATATGAATAACTTGTCATCTCAATTATTGATTTAATAATATATAAAATATCGATAATAATTGAATCAAATAACGTGAAATACTATGCAGCAATTACTGTAGCAATAATTGAACAAAACTGAGTGACTTCTCACGTAAGCATTAATAATCAATACCGTGTACTACTATGCAACCACGCGTATTACTGTACTTTTAACACCGGGTATTTCAACAGTTAACGATAAAACTTCCGCCGTTATTTTCATAAAAAGATATTTTTGTTGTTTTCTCAATCCGACAATAATTCTGTTGTGGAGTCCACCAATGATTGTGTCATCGTAGGAATATTTTCTGTTAAAACGAATATTCTCCGACCAATCGAATATAATAAAATAACTTGTGTACTTTGTAAAATTTATAAATATTATCCATAACTATAACATTATATCAAATTCACTTCTTAATATTCAAAAATGATATTTATAGAAAATTCATCTTTATTCATAAAAGTTGGGGTCTTACAACATCCCCTTCTTATGAAATTTTACTCTCGAAATTAGGGTACATACCTGGTATGACGAAGAGGTGAGGATACCTTGATCTCATTTTAGATTCTAACTCCCAGGTCATTTTCTCAATATCGGTTTCTCCACAAAACTTTAACTGAGGTATAACCTTGGGGCGTAAAATATGTTCCTTTTTACCTAAGATTTTAATAGGAACCTCTTCATACGTTAAATCTTCCGCTATTTCATCCGGTTCCAACTCAATAATGTGGTTTGGGTCTTCCATATTTTTACGTAACATGGATATATGAAAAACGTTATGAACACGAGATATACTTGGCGGTAAAGCAAGTCCATAGGCTACAGTTCCTACTCGGTCAAGGATTTCAAATGGGTCAATGAATCGAGGATTGAGCTTTTCTCTCTTTTTAAATCTTGTAACTCCTTTCCATGGAGCAACACGTAACAACACATGTTCTCCAACATTGAATTCTACGTCCTTCCGATGAAGATCAGTATAACTCTTTTGTCGATCTTGTGAGGTTATTATACGTTGTCGGATCATTTGAATCTTTTCTGTTGTCATGCGTACCAATTTCGGTCCCAACAACGTTGCTTCACCCACCTCGTCCCAACTTACTGGAGAACGACACTTTCTTCCATACAACGCCTCAAATGGAGCAATGCCAATACTTGCTTGATAACTGTTGTTGTAGGAGAATTTCACTAATGGCAAGAACTTGTCCTAACTTCCTTTGAAGTCAAGTACACAGAGTCTTAATAGATCCTCAAGATTTTCAATAGTTCTCTCCGACTGCCCGTCCGTCTGAGGGTGATACACCAAACTAAATCGTAAATCCGTGCCCATAGCTTTTTGCAAACTAACCCAAAATCATGAAGTAAATCTTGGGTCTCGATCAGAAACTATGGATACTGGTATACCATGCAGTCTTACAATCTCGTTTATGTATATACGAGCAAGACGTTCAAGTGTATAAGTTTCTCGTATAGATAAGAAATGAGTAGACTTGGTCAATCTATCAATAATGACCCAAATTACATTTATACCTTGAGAAACCTTAGGAAGACCAGTAACGAAATCCATGGTAATGTGCTCCCACTTCCATTCTGGAATTTTAAGTGGTTGCAATGGACCTTTTGGCACTTGATGCTCCGCCTTGACACGTTGACAAGTTAAACACCTTGAGATAAACTCCGCGATCTCTCTCTTCATATTGCTCCACCAAAATGTATGTCGAAGATCATGATGCATTTTGGTACTCCCAGGATGGATTACAAATGGTGTGTTGTGCACCTCCATCATGATTTTATACTTTAAATCAGGGTCATTAGGAACACAAAGTCTGGAGATAACTCTAAGTATTCCTTCTTCATCGATTCTTGCTTCCGGGATAGCACATTCTTGTACTTTCTTCTTCATACGCATCAGCTTCAGGTCTGTATCTTGAGCAACTTTAACTTTATCGATTAAAGTCGATTCCACTCGTATATTTGTCATCATCACGTGGGTCCCTAGAGTCTTTAACTCTATCTCCATCCTTTGTAAGTCATACAAAATGGGCCTTTGCGTTGACAATAACGCACTCGTACCTGCATATGATCTTTTACTCAATGCGTCAGCTACTACGTTCGCTTTTCTAGGATGGTATTGAATGGTATGATCATAATCTCTCAACAGTTCGAGCCAACGTCGTTGTCGCATGTTGAGTTTATTTTGAGTGAAGAAATATTTGAGTCTTTTATGATCCGTAAAGATCTCCACTTTCTCCCAATACAAGTAATGCCTCCAAATTTTAAGTGCGAAGACAACAGCTACCAACTCTAGATTATGAGTAGGATAATTCCTCTCATATTTTTTGAGTTGTCGAGAGGCATAGGCTATGACTTTCCCACGTTGCATGAGAACACATCCTAACCCTTTACCCGAAGCATCACTGTAGATGATAAATCCCTCCGAGCCAGATGGTATTGTCAGAACAGGTGCTGAAATGAGTCTCCTCTTGAGTTCTTGAAAACACTTTTCACATTCTTCGCTCCAACCGAATTTTATATCTTTTCGAGTCAGCTGAGTTAATGGAGTAGCGATTCGAGAAAACCCTTCTACGAATCTCCGATAATAACCAGCTAAGCCGAGAAAAATACATACTTCGGTCCCTGATTTAGGTTGCTCCCAGCTTTGAATTGCTTCAATCTTTGCCGGGCCAATAGATATTCCATGACTTAATACTACGTGCCCAAGGAATACTACTTCCTCAAGCCAAAACTCACATTTCTTCAACTTGGCATAAAGCTTATTTTTACGAAGCTTTTGGAGTATCAGCCTCAAGTGTTGCTCATGATTTTCACGGCTTTTGGAGTATATAAGGATGTCATCAATAAAGACAACCACAAAATAATCCAAATACTCCTTGAATACTCGGTTCATCATATCCATGAAGGCAGCAGGAGCATTAGTCAATCCAAAAGACATGACTAGGAATTCATAATGCCCGTACTGAGTTCTGAAAGCCGTCTTTAGAATGTCATTGATTTTAATCTTCAATTGGTGATATCCAGAACGAAGATCAATCTTTGAAAAAAATTTGGCGCCTTGCAACTGGTCAAACAGGTCATCAATGCGAGACAACGGGTATCTATTTTTGACAGTGACATGGTTCAACTCCCGATAATCAATACAAAGTCACATACTCCCATCTTTCTTCTTCACGAATAGAACAGGAGCACCCCAAGGGGACGTACTAGGATGAATGAAACCGATGTCTAACAACTCCTGCAATTGGGTCTTTAACTCCTGAAGTTCAATAGGAGCCATTCGATATGGGGATTTGGAAATGGGTTTTGTACCGGGTTCAAGGTCGATAAAAAATTCAATTTCACGCTCTGGAGGTAGGCCAGGAAGTTCTTTAGGGAATACGTCAGAAAATTTATTAACAATTGAAATATCATTCAAAACTGACGTGTTTTTGTTTAAATCCCTGACATGAGCTAAGAAAGCTTGACATTCATTTTTTAATAAACGAATAGCTTTATGGCTTGAGATGACAGTGATTAATTTTAATGGTTTGGTTGCTTGAATTCGCATAATAGGTTGGTTAGGAATATAAAAGCTAACAACCTTGTGAAAATAATCAATTTTTACATGATGAGTAGTTAACCAATCAATTCCTAGAATTACGTCAAATACAAGTATTTTCAATAAAATAAGATCGACAGGTAATGTGAGGGTACCGATTTGAACCAAATAAGACTTATAAATAGTGGATGTAATGAAGGTTTCTCCCAACGAAGTTTCAACAGATAAGTCAAAGTCTAATTTCTCCGGAGTCAAATGTAAACGTTAAACGCAAGTAGGAGAAATAAAAGAATGGGTAGAACCGGTATCAAATAAGGTATAGACTTTGCTAGAGTTTATGATTAGCTTACCCGTGATAACTTCGTTTAGGTTCATCACTCGTTGGAAAGTCATGACAACCACTCTCCCTTGAACTACCCGGCTTTGACTTGTCTGGGATAGCATTTGGTGTCATCACTACCGTTGGAATTGACTTTTCTATAGGGCATATTCCACCCTCAACTACTTCGTCGTAGTCCTGATTCATGATCTGAATCATCAATCTTCGATCCATATCGAATTGAGGTTAACCGCTCTGTACAGGATAATTCAAAACTCGATGTTGGGTTCTCCCAATTGCTGTCCAAAAATAGAAATACACATCATCCATTTTAGCCTTTTTGGATCGGACGTCTCTTTCACATATCAACCCGTCGTGCGGCTTTTACCCATGCATCCTCCATTCTCACTCGTTCTGTTGTTTCTTCTTTCAGCTGATCCTTGACATTTGAATTCTCAGATTCCAGCTTTATTATCTTACACTCTGCCAAAGAGTGCTTCTGTTCCAGCATTACATATCGGGTAACACAATTTTGAGTTGTTGCATCCTTTTGTTCCACGACCGTCTGCCGTTCTTCAGCCTGCTCTTCTAACTCACGAATACGATCTTGCAGTTCTACATTTTGATCAAAAAATTCTTCTAATAAATTGTCCTCAGGTTCCTTTTCTTCTTCACTCTCAGCTGCTACCTCTGCGACTAGCTCGAGTGCAACTATTAATTCTTCACTCACCATATGGATATCTCTAATTTCTTCTTCGTCTGACACCACATTATCCTGGTTGGTGATTAGAGGTGTCTCCACGGTCACATTCACTCCATTGTTAACATTTTCAACTGCCATTCTCAAATACTGCCACAAAACAATGGTTAATTAAAGAAATTGACATGCCACATAATATCCCTATATTCTGACCGACCAATCAAATAACAAATAAACTTAGGTAGGTCATACTAGCGAAGGAATTACCTGTCTCTCCCCTCCTAGTTCTAGTCTCACATCTCAGCCAAGGATCATATCCCTAAGCTTTGATACCAACTGTGACGCCCCCAAAATAGGTATACATCACCCATCTTGGGTCGCCAAATACATGGTACAGAATACAAATACAAACTTAAATATACAACATGAGCTTTGAGTTTTAATACAAATATTATCTTCTAGACAGTATTCGAACTCAAAATAAGTCCTCAATACATTTATTATCACACTATTTCACAGAATAGTGAAGACTACTAATGCAACCATCTGGACCGTCACTCCGTTCCCCGACTAGTCCCAGCTATATTCTCATTTCCTGAAGAGAACAATGAAAGAAAAGGGTGAGCTCAACTAGCCCAGTAAGAAATATTATGACTAAGATAATGCAGAATAATTTATCGTTAGCCTTCAAAGGTGTTAAACTGATTAAATATAATAAACATCAAGTTTAACTGCAGCGGAACAAGTAATCCATTAGAAGAGTCATGTAGAGCATGATATCTACTATCTTTTATGATTTCAAAGAATTTATCATCAATTTTATCGCTGAGACTCAGCTTAATAAATAATCTACATCATCCATCCATGCACTACGGCCAAGGATATTCATTAGTGTCAGGACCACAAATTATCCATGCACTACGGGTCAAGGATATTCGTGTTTTCATCAATGGTCATGATCATGCCAACAACTGTCCGTCAATACACTACGGGCCAATGAGGACTTTTACCACATCATTTATAACATTACGGTCATGATTATACCGAATAATCATTGGTCATAATCATACCAAGTCCATCTATGCACTACGGCTAAAGATGACTTTCATAATAATATAAGCATGAGGATGATGACAATGTTATAAGAATTCAATTAAAAGAAAGCAAAGGATAAATTTTTAAAGATTTATAATTTAATTTATCCAGAATTCAATAATGTCCAAATTGTCAACATGATACTGCTTTGTGGAGTAAAATTCAAGAATAATATTGTATCAAAAATGATTTAGACCGAAAAGAAATCAATTTTTGTTATGAATAGTATCCCAGGTGAATAGTAACCGAGTGAATAGTATTTCATGAATAGTAATTCGTGAATAGTATCCTGTGAATAGTACTCTGACATGAAAAAAGTTAAAACTTATCAAGAATGCTCAGAATAATATTTTTATGAAAAGATACTGGATGAAGCGCAAATATCAAGGATATTCTACTAATTTCATGGAGTATAGAAGCCAAAACTTTAACAAAATGAATATAGAATTCGAAATCTGGAACGAAATAATATTACTTACATACTACAGAGTATGGAAGAAAATATTATTTCTTACGAATATTGAACAAAAATAATATCCCTTATCTTAGAAAGGAGAGTATTCCAACTGGTATAGCGGGGATATTCTTGAAGAAAACTTTCACTGTTTTCTGCTCAAAGCTTCTTAAAACTCTAAAGAAATACGCTCAATATTATAGAAGAAGAATTATCTGATTCTAGTGTGATTTTTAATTCTAACTAAGCATCCTATTTATAGGAGAACGGAAAGGATACTATTTGAATTTTAGAATCACGGACTGCACAGTGTTTTTTTTCTTCTTCACGGGCGACGACTGATGTTTAAAAAAAAATTTGATTTTACTATGCAAATACTATACAAGCACTATGCAAATACTATGCATAATAAAATATAATATATTCTATTTTTCATAAAAAATTAAACTTATAATATATATATATATATGGCAAGTGATATTTCCACAATAATTTCTGATATTTTCACACGCAAAGTGTCGTTGTAGATGTAAAAATCGTCGTTATAGGATCAATAGCGACACTTTTCGTGTGAAAATATCAAAAACTGTTGTGAAAATATCATTTCCCTATATATATATATATATATATATATATATATATATATACATATATATGTATATATAACCTTCCCTGCACGTCATTCATTCCCCCCCCCCATTTCAGATTCCATAATTCACATGTGGGCCCCACATGTGGCCCCACCTTTATTATATTAAATAATTTTCTACCGATTATCTTAAAAAATGGGTAAATGGGGGTTCATAAAATAAGTAAATTTTACAATAAATACTTCATAAAAATCCCTTCAATATTTTTAACAACCTTTATTAATATTATTATAACTCGCAATATTAACAACCAGATCGTTCTCAGGAAAGAGGGGGCTTTTCAATAAGGATTTCTCTTTATTGACGCGTAATTAGGTGACCAAACCTCTCCTCGATAGAACTTTCTAGATATTGTTAATTATGCAAATAATAATATGAATAATTTGTCATCTCAATTATTGATTTAATAATATATAAAATATCGATAATAATAGAATCAAATAACGTGAAAGACTATGCAGCAATTACTGTAGCAATAATTGAATAAAACTGAGTGACTTCTCACGTAAGCATTAATAATCAATACCGTGTGCTACTATGCAACCACGCGTATTACTGTAATTTTAACACCGGGTATTTCAATAGTTAACAGTAAAACTTCTGCCATTATTTACATAAAAAGATATTTTTGTCGTTTTCTCAATCGGACAATAATTCTGCTATGGGGTCCACCAATGATTGTGCCGTCGTACGAATATTTTCTACTAAAATGAATATTTCCCGACCAATCGAATATAATAAAACAACTTGCGTACTTTGCAAAATTTATAAATATTACCCACAACTATAACATTATATCAAATTCACTCCTTAATATTCAAAAATGATATTTATAGAAAATTCATCTTTATTCATAAAAGTTGGGGTCTTACACTTTCAGTTAAGAAAAAACGTGGTGAACCCTCAAGCAATGACAAAGGTAAGGGCAAGGCTACAGAGTAGCATTGTTCCTTGTGCTAGAAATTTAATATTATCATGTTGTATTAAGACTTATGTATTATGATGTATTAAGTTATGTTTAAATTTAAGTTATGTAATGTTATAGTAACGGTTACGAGACTTTGGGACGAAAATATTTATGTTATCACAATATAAATTATTCTATTATTCCGTTGTGTGAAATAGTTGATTTGTTATTAGAGTTAGCACGTGACGTACCGAATTCGAGATATGAGTGTCTGAATTTGGGGGTGTCACATCGCTAACTCCCGGGAATACATCTTTTATGTTTTAACTATTTTCAAATTCTGAACAGACAAGTGCAGAAAATTCATACAAACAGCAGCTCCAAATCTGATTTTTCAGATTGGACAGTTTTGACTCACCTACTTTGGCACGTCATAACTCGATCGTCCAAACTCGGAATGAGTTTATTCTGGAGGCTATGGCTAGCTGGGATTACACTATATAAATCCCCAGAATATCATAATTTTCTGGAAACTCTAACTAGCCGAAACAGTCAGTCCAAAAGTCCCCTCCCGCATTGATTTTCAGTTTGGACAGTTTTGATCCCTTACTTTGGAGCGTCATAACTCGTTCGTTTTTAATCAGAATAAGTCTGTTCTCGTGATATTTTCTTCCATGTCACTTCCCCTACAAATTCCCTTGGGTGAAATATTTTTCCAACCCATTTTCAGGTCAAAACAATGCCCCCAAAAGCCTCCTGACGACTAACTTTATGTTTTTTACATATTTGACTAGCCTTTTCCGAAGGGCATAAATCCCACCTCTGGACTCGGAATGAGGTCATTCTTACGTCTACGGACTCTTTACTTAATGTATTACATAATTCCCAATACAGAAAAAATTCCCAGCAAGCCAATCGGAACAGAAATCTATTCGAAAGTCAGGAGTCACATAAGAAATTTTTATCGTTAACTAATTTTACGAGAAAAAAAAATCGTCATGACTTAGTTACTCAAGATTTTGATTTCGTTCCAATTGGGTAATGTTCATAACTCATAAGAGCATAACATAACACCCTATAACTAAATTTTTAGGTTTGGGATGCCACAACAAAATGACCCCAAAACAGCCCGTAACAGTCCATTATTAGTCCATTTTCCATCCTATGCTTAGATTTGTGTTTTTCATTATTTGCTCCACTTTTCATGCATTTACCGGGTGGATTGCAAGAATACTCATATAAATCACCTTCAACCACCATCAAAGCTAATTTACAAAGATTTAAAGAGATGAAAGGAAGTTAGAGTTTATGGTTTATCTATTGATGTTCTTCTTTTTCTCCTTTATAATCAAAGCTCCCAAGCTTGATTCTTGCTCCTCTTTCTCTTATCCAATATGCGCCTTCTCTCTCTCTCTCTCTTGCTCTCTCTCAATTTACTTAATGCAATGAAGGAAGAATGAAAGAGATGATGACTTATCAAAGTTTTAAGGTCTAAGGAAAACAAATGTTAGACAAGCAATTAATGCTTTGTCATGCCAAAGCCCCCTCCTTTCTCCCACCGGTTCCTCCCCCTTGAACTCCCTCTTTTTGGCTCATTTATCCCACATGTTGAATAACAAACAAGTGACACATGTCTCTATAATTCTTTAGCTCCAAGTCCAAGCCAATCTTTGGCTTCAAGTTTACACTAGTGGTGGCTCCAAGCTACAAGCCATGGCTCAACCTTAGCTAAGTCATTCCAAATCATTGGTTTAACCCTAGTCAAACCCTTTTAAATTCCTAACCAAGCAATTCAAACCCTAGGCTTGGTTAGTCCAAAATTAATTTACTTCCTCATTTTCTTTCTAGTTAAATTTTCTAACTTTTTCGGTTATGTTTTCGTAACACACTCGGTTAGTCGAAAAACCAACTTTCGATTTTTGAAAATCCGATTTTGCTACTGATCCCCATTTCCTGAACAAACGCTATGACATTCTTCGAAAAAACGAAAAAGTTTCTCATGAATAGTATTTTTACGTCTTTTTCTTGAAAAATTTTTTTATTACAAATTTTATTTCGTCTTCTCAAATAAATGCTATCATGTAATTCAAAATTCTCGAAAAATTACGTTTATTGGCGTTTTCTGCGTTTTATGAATAGTATTTTTACATTTTTCTCGGAAAAATTTATTCTCCTAAAAATTCTCAACACTCATACATAATTACTTAACTCGTAAACTAGGTCATTAATCGACCTAAATCACATAACACATAGCAATATCAATAAAAATTAATTTTATTATTTATTCATTTTAAAAACCTATTACAAGGTCATTCGATTTCTTGGGTCGTCACACTAGCTGGAAACGAGTTGAGCCGTGTCAGCGTATAGACAACTCTGAGGTTTGGTGTACGAACTCAACCTGTTTAGTAAACGTGCCAAGTTCGAGTCAGGCTCAAGTGAATCAAGCCTAGTCGAGCTCAAACCCAAATAGTTTAACTTCTTTATCATAAAAATAAGGAAAAATAATTAATTAAATGTTAAACGAGTCTAAATGAGTAAACCTAAGCCAGTTGGGCCTAAACGAGTTTGAGTCGGATACCCCATTATTGGAGCTCGACTCGTTTAACTAAAAGGACAAAACAGTTTGATAGAGTTCAACTCGTTTAACGAAATCGAGTTGAGTTGGAGTCGAGTTTAATTGAAGCGAGTCAAATCGGGTTTGCGGACAACAAAGTTCTTGAGCTCTACATTATTATATTTATTATTATTATTTTCTCTTATCAAAAGTCTCTATCGGACCCTCGGCATCTTTCTCCTTTTATCATTTGTAAATTTTTTCACTAGTAAGTGTGAAAATAGAAGTCTGTGTGTATATATGGGGATAAACAAAGTAATTTTCTGTTTTTCATGTCCAACTAACCCTTATCCGTAGTAATCATGTAGCCTAAGAGTATTCACAACAGTTTTTTTATTGTTATTTAATTTTTTTCAATATGTACCCAACAGGTTCCTTATATTGATTCCTTAAATAATGAAATTTAAAAGTTAAAAATTAAAATTTAAAAGTTCCAACAGTCAAAACATTAAATTAATAATAATCTTATAATTTATAATTAAAAGAGAGAGTATTTATCAATTATATTCCACTGTAAAATAATTTTTATTTTATTTTAAATTTTAAGTAATTTATGGAGTGAGTATTGAATGAATTGTAATTACAAATATACATAAGATCAATATTAAAATTTAAAAAGTTATTTTGTGATATTTTTAAATTTAAATTTAATATGATTCATTTAAATTTTGAAAATAATAAATTTTATAATTAATAGTACTTTTATAATATTTATAATTATATTGATATAAATTAAATAAATTTATATCAATTTTAAATTTGAATACGTTTAAAATTAATTTTTTAAAAAAATTCAATATTAAGTTTATAATTTAAAAATGTAGTAAAAAAATGTCAAGATGTGTGTGATTGATGAGTTGTCCACTTAAATGAGGGTGTGGAATGTTATTTTATATATATAAAAAATGGTCTTTTGATTCCCTCACACTGGGGAGTAAAATCCTATATAGGAATTAAAATAGAAAGTTAAATAAGGATAAGAAAACTGTTAGATAATAATTTGTTGATGTATTTTTTAATATTGAAAATAGAGAGTTGATTAGAAAAACTGTTGTTAATGCTCTAAAAAAACGTAACCAACAGAAGTCTCATTTATTATCCAACTGAATGATAATATCTCTGTTCTTTTTTATTTATCGTTTTAAACAGAAAAAAATATTTATTTTTTATTTAATAACTTAATTTTTTATATTAGCCCTAAACATTAAATATTCATTTATTTCTCTTTTTATTTTTCCAATAAATTTTTAATATGTACTACTAGTAAAATTTATACACAATTTAATTAATTATATTTCTTAATTAATATACTTCCTCTTAAAACTTCAATTAAAAAGAATATGGAATTTCAACACGATGACATGATATTACTGAATCTCTCAGAATGAAACCTTTTATTCTAGATCTGACCTTCAAATGAGAGCCAGATAAACATTTTATTGTGACAAAATATGTGCATTTACAATAGAGTACCTTTTTGTGAAATGTGTATTAGCATTAAAGATGATAAAAACAAATCATGTCGTATAATTTATGGAGTACAAAACTAACAAGCCTCATAAAAACTAAAACCAAAAAATTTAAAAAGTGGGATGCATGAAATAAACAAAAAATAAATAAATAAATAAATATATATATATATATACATACATCTTTGTTCGAGTTCTCAGCTGCTTCGATCCAATATTGCTGTGAAGGTCTTGGTTGGTTGTGATGAGGTTTTCGACGAGAAGGTTGTATTGTTACTATCAGATCCCGATGATCCAATAGTCTTGTTCATATCCAGTTCTGGTTTAGGCGCGGTTTTAATTTTAAGGTCCATGAAATCCGAGATAAATCCAGGCTTGGTTATCTTTCTGTCGTCGCAGTTCATCTCACCTGTCAGCATTTTCACCACAGTCGACATGGATGGCCGAAGCTTTGGACTATCTTGTGTGCATAAAAGACCGATTTTCAAGAATCTGCACGCCTCTTCAGCATCGAATTCCCCGTTTAAGAATGTGTCAACCAATACAACTAACTCCCTTTTCTCATACAGGTTCCATGTCTGCAACCAGAGAAATCAACATTATCAAAATAGGTTTCTCAAATTAAATTTGGTACGACACTAAATCCAACAGCAACACAAAAACAAAAGTTTATGGATAGTTCTTATGGATTTATTTACTGTATGTATGCATCCTTTAAGGTCTCAAAAAAAGAGAACAAAAGTGCAATTCCAACTTCGCAATATAAGTTGATCCAATGAAATAAAATTAAATAAAACTATGGAAACCCACAAAAGTTGTAAAACACACAAAAGGGCACAGCACCTCTAACTGATCAGAATGCAAATAGATGGTGCCAAGTAAAATTGTAAGGACAAAGTTAACATCTAAATGTTAGAATATTTTATTCCTTATGTGGCATTTACTATTTATGTAATTATTGGGCTTACATATTGTATTAATTTAATAACTTTATTTATGGGTTTGGTAATTAATTATGTGGCCCATAAATATTATTACTAATATTAATTTGGCATAATGGGCCCTAGGGTTTCATAATCTTGATGGACGATTTTGACCCTTAGCTATTATATAAATAAAACAGTTAGGGTTTGGTCCCAGTTGTCGTCTCAAGAATTTTATACACACCTATACATCCATCAAAAGATTGAGAGAGACAATTGAAGACCTTCACCCTTAAGCGCAGCGGAAGCGTGATACATTCAAGATGACTTCTCTCAATTCATGTAAGTACTTAATGTTATGATTAATTGATTTGATTTTATTCTATGCAATAACACGTTCCTGTATAATTTTTTACAACATCTGGTATCAGAGCTGTGGTTACGTTATTGTATAGAATAAATTAATTATGTTATTATGTTACAAACTTTAATGTTGTAGAATAATTAAATCATGCTATTGTACTGTACGAGTGAGTGCTTTGCAGATTATAAATTCACTTTATTTCAATATATATATATATATATATATATATATATATATATATATATATTACATCATGTTCTGTTATATATATGTTAACGTCCCTGTACTGTACGAGTCTTGTATATATACTGATTCAAGAACTATAATTGCTTGTCGCTATATATATATAATACATATCGTCCGTGTACTGTACGAGTCTTATATATATACTAATGTTGATTCAGGAACTAAAATTGATTGTCACTAGCTATTTAATTTCCCCCTTTGGAATGGGTTTCATTAATGTTCCCTCGCAATCAAATATATATAGTTTATGATGTTATGGGTGAACAAGAACATGAATATTAAAATAATATATGTTAAATTTATTATTTATTATGTCCGGATAATATTATGAGATTCTTATGCCCTCATGTATTCATGTTAAAATTAACGTGATTATTTTATAATCAATTCATGTTCATAATTATATATTTTAATTTATAATTTTGAACATAATGTGAGATATTATTAGAGCTTTTAAGATATTACATGTAAATTTTAAATAATGTTAATTTTCAAACTTGATTAATATGTTGTTTAAAGAAAATTGAGTTTGATCATAATAATTTACATGTATGCGTGACTCTTTTATTGTTAAAATTAATAATCAGCCCAACGGAGGATTATTAATTGAAACAATTAAAGATTAAGAAAAGTCACATAATGTTACATTTAATAAATAAAGATTTTAATTTTACCCAACGGAAAAATTAGAATTAAAATTTATTAAATGAAATTTTATTGTATAAGTAACATGTTTATTTCGTTTCTGCCCAACGGTGATGCGTGGATAAATGTGTTTTGCATTATATTATGGGGATGTTATTAGCATATTATTAATTGGACCAACGAAAAATTGATAATTATTCACCAACGTCTCATTAAAATCTATTTTTGGTGTTGTAAATAGATTTTATTTAACTAACTGCTTGCCCTACAGTTGTTTTTTGTTATGAATAATTATTGTCGTACATTGTGGATTTCTTTTAGTTTTTTGTAAGCATGTTTATGAGCTTGATTATGTTTCGACATTGACTCCAATTAGTATTTCTGGGTATCTCTCTGGAATTGAAATCTTTAATGAAACTAATTTTACTGCTTGAAAAGTGTAAGTGAAAATTGTTCTATGCACTATGATTTTGGACTATGCATTACGAGTGGATCATCCTGCTCCACTTACAACTATTAGCTCAATTGAGAAAAAGGTTATTTATGAAAAGTGGGAGCGATTCAACTGCATGTCCCTTATGATTATGAAAAAACTCTATCACGACAGCCATTCGAGGAGTCATTCCTGACTTTGAGAATAATAAAGAGTAATTAACTTTAGTCGAGGAACAATTCAAGGGTTCTTCTAAAACACATGCAAGTACCCTTATTTTGAAAATGCTCACTAACAGGTATGATGGGGTTAGTGGAGTGCGCGAGCACATTATGATGATGAATGACATGACCTTTAAATTAAAGTGTATGGACATGATGTTTTTTGAGAGTTTTCTTATTCACTTCATTATGACTTCTCTTTCTGCATAGTTTGATTCATTTAAGATCACTTATAACACGCAGAAAGAAAAGTGAAAGATGAGTAAGTTAATCTCTATGTACGTCCAAGATGAAGAAATGTTTAAGGTTGAAAAACCTAATGTTGCTCATTTGACTACCACTGGGTCCTATAAGAAAAATGCTTATAAAAATGGCAAAGGTTTTAAGAATAAGGATAAACCAATTTCTACCAAAATAAATAAGGCAAATTATTCAGGTAGCAACTCTTAGACATGTCCTAAATGTCACTTCTGTAAAAAAGTAAGGACATATTCAGAAAGAATGTCCTAAATTAAGAGAATGGCTTGAAAAGAAAGGTAAATCGTTCATCAATTATGTAACTTATGAATCCTTTCTAATTGATGTTCCTTCTAATACATGGTGGCTTGACACTGGTGCTATGGTTCACATTACTAATTCATTGCATGGATTCCTTTCAAAGAAGACACTCTAAAAAAGGAGAAAGAACCATTAAAGTTGGCAATGAAGAGTTTATACAAGTTGAAACTGTAGAAACTCTTCCTTTAATTTTGGAGAGTGATTTTTACCTTGTATTTATATGATACTCTTTATGTTCCCAGTATGACACGGAATTTAATTTATGTATCTAAACTTGACGTTGATGGATTTTCGTTTAAGTTTGGGAATAATAAAATAATTATTTATCATTACTCTCATGTTATTGGTTCTGGCTCTTTAGAGGGAAACCTCTATAAGATAAATTTTGATAATGTCTTTGCTGAATTCTTGTTAACAATGAATGTGACAGAAAATACCTCTAAAAGTGGAAATGAGAGAAAAACTAGATAATGAGAATTCTTCAAAATTATGGCATTAACGCTTAGGCCATATTTCAAAAGACAGAATGCAACGTCTTATAAATGATGGAATTCTTCATTCACAAGATTTTTTTGATTTTGACCATTGTATTGAATGTATAAAAGGAAAATTTTGTGAAAGGTAATAAAAAAGGAGCAACAAGAAGTAGTGCACTTCTTGAGGTGATTTACACTTATATATGTGGACCATTTTCTCCAAGAATTGGTGGACACAAATCTTTCATTACGTTCATTGATGACTATTCTCATTATACTTATGGCTACCTGATTAATGAAAAATCTGAATCACTAAATATGTTTAAAGTTTTCAAAGCTGAAGCTGAAGTTTTCAAAGCTGAATCAGATAAAGGCAGAGAGTATTATGGTAAACACTCCGATACAGGTCATAGTCCTGGCCCATTTGCCTTATTTTGTCAAGAAAATGGAATCATCACTCAGTATACAATGCCTGGTACACCGCAGCAGAATGGTGTAGCTGAAAGGCGAAATCGCACCCTTATGGATATGGTATGTAGTATGTTATGCAATTCTAGCTTACTTGCGTTTTTGTGGACTGAGGCATTAAAGGCAGCTGTTCATATTTTAAACCGGGTTTCTAGCAAATTTGTCCCTAACACTCCTTATGAAATTTGGACAGGTAGAAAACCTAGTTTAAAGTGGGGCTGTCCAGCCGAGGCTAAGTTTTTTTAATCCACAAATAAAGAAACTTGATTCTAAAACCATTAGTTGTCATTTCATTGGATATCCTGAGAGATCTAAGGGTTTTCAATTTTACTGTCCCTCGCATACCACTAGAATTGTTGAGACTAGGCATGCAAAGTTTTTAGAGAATGGTGATTTAAGTGGGAGTGGTGAGCCTAGAAAAATTTATCTTGAAGAAAACAGGTTTTATGTTTCTAATCCTAAGTCACCACCTAATGTTGAACCTCATATTATTGAAAATCATATTCCTGAAATTGTGCAGCATTTACGTAGGTCCGAAAGACCTAGAAAGCCTATTAATTTTGATGATTTTATAACATATCTTAATGAGATTGACTATGATTCAAGTATGATTAATGATCCTATCTCCTATAAAGAGATCATTACGAGTGCTCAATCAACTCAATGGCTTGAAGCCATGAATGATGAGTTGAAATCAATAGAGCTTAATAACGTTTAGGATCGTGAGGAATTACCAAAAAGGTTTTAAACCTGTTGGTTGCAAGTGGGTCTATAAGACCAAATTAGATCCTAAAGAGAACTTTGAAATGAATAAAGCTCGATTGGTTACTAAAGATTTCACTCAAAAGGAAGGTGTGGATTATAATGAAACTTTCTCTCTAGTATCTAGGAAAGATTCATTTAAAATAGTCATGACTTTAGTAGCTCATTATGATTTAGAGTTACATCAGATGGATGTTAAAACTGCATTCCTTAATGGTAACTTGCATGAGAATGTCTATATGACACAACCAGAAGGTTTTTGGTTAAGGTCAAGGAACATATGGTATGCAGACTTAAGAAGTCCATATATGGGTTAAAACAGGCTTCTTGACAATGGTATCTTAAGTTTCACGAGGTAATAAGTAATTTTGATTTTAAGAAAAAAAAAATATAGTGGATCAATATATATACTTGAAGGTCAGTGGGAGTAAATTTGTTATTCTTATTTTGTATGTTGATGATATATTACTTGCAAGTAATAACTTAGACATGTTGCATGAGACCAAACGTTTCCTTTCTAAAAATTTTGATATGAAGGATCTCGGTGAAGCCTCTTATGTTATAGGTATTGAAATTCATCGAGGTAGGTCTTGTGGGATATTAGGATTGTCCCAAAGAGCTTATATTGACAAAGTTCTTAACAAATACAACATGCAAAATTGCTCCCCTACTGTCGCCCCTATTGTTAAGGGTGACTAATTCGGCTCATATCAAAGTTCTAAGAATAACCTTGAACGTGAACAAATGAATCTTATTCCCAATACTTCTGTGGTTGGGAGTCTTATGTACGCTACTTACAGGGTACTATTGATATTATGCTTACATTTAGAAAACCAGGTAACCTTAAAGTTGTTGGTTATTTTGATTCTAATTTTGTTAAGTGTAAAGACGAAAAGAAATCTACAATAGGGTACATCTTTATGCTTTCAAGAGGCCCTATTTCGTGGAGAATTCATAAGCAAGAGTTAACTATCACTTCCACGATGATGGCAGAATATGTGGCTTGTTATCATGCTACTTATCACGCCATATTATTAAGGAATCTTATTTCAGGACTTAAGGTTGTAGATTCCATTTCAAGGCCATTGAAAGTATTTTGTGATAATAATTCTAATGTTAGTTTGTCTAACATCACCATTTCGAGTGGTGCTGGACTATACCTCGACACTAAGTACTTATTTGTCAGGGAAAGAGTTGAAGATCAAAACGTTGTATATTAGTACGCATGATATGTTAGCGGATCCACTTACGAAAGGCTTACCACCCAAGCTCTTTTTAGAGCATGTTGCCGGCATGGGTTTAACTGGTAGTCTTAATTAGTAAGTTATTTTGATGTAAGACAACAATTTTGAGCTCGTTGTTTTGAACTTCACATTATGTTTATGGTTTGTTATTCTCTTTATTGTGCACACTTGAGAACTTATGAGCAAACGGTACGGTAATGTTTTGGACCATATGAATGAGTTTAATCTATTACCACTTATGTAAACTCTATTCATACCTGTTATGCTTAATGTTAATCTTTGTTTTAATAAAAGTACTAATTGTGTAACTAATGGGGATCTTGTGTTAATAGTGACACAAAGATTGTATTAATTCGCATTAGTGTTTTTTATTTAAACAAGATGTAGACATTAAATTAATACTTGGCCAAATTAATGATTGTAAGCGTTATGTTTTGTATATAAATAGTATTTCGGCCAAGTGGGAGAATGTTAGAATATTTTATTCCTTATGTGGCCTTTACTATTTATGTAATTATTGGGCTTACATATTGTATTAATTTAATAACTTTATTTATGGGTTTGGTAATTAATTATGTGGCCCATAAATATTATTACTAATATTAATTTGGCATAATGGGCCCTAGAGTTTCATAATCTTGATGGACGATTTTGACCCTTAGCTATTATATAAATAAAACAGTTAGGGTTTGGTCCCAGTTGTCTTCTCAAGAATTTTATACACACCTATACATCCATCAAAAGATTGAGAGAGACAATTGAAGACCTTCACCCTTAAGCGCAGCGGAAGCGTGATACATTCAAGATGACTTCTCTCAATTCATGTAAGTACTTAATGTTATGATTAATTGATTTGATTTTATTCTATGCAATAACACGTTCCTGTATAATTTTTTACAACACTAAATTCTAATCAAGGATACCTTTTCTATACTTGATAATTATAATGTAAATCTTGTAGGATTAATGAATTGATTAGCCAAGCTCAAAACTACCTTTCGCATGGTGAATACACATGAAACTGCACTAAAACTTTGATACAACTGATACTCAAAAGAAACATAACAATTAGGCATGGTGAATAAACATGAAATTGTAAACCCTGATAATTTGATTATACTCTACAGTTGATATTCACTGTTAATTTGAACATATCTTGAGAACAATTGCAACACTACAGGCCCTCCTTGCAGCCAACCAAAAGAACAAGTAAAAGAAGACAAAAGAAAATAAAAATGAAAAATAAAGTGGTCTGGTCTCATATCAAAATATCTACACTCAAGGAAACACACATTCAATTGGAGACGGAGTTTTTTGAGATGCGGAGGGGCACGAGGGGGTGGGGAGGGGTGGAGGAATGGAGAGAGAGTGTGAACGATTTTGTCTTCATGGACACCCTCTTTGAGGTTAATTAAACACCTGAAGATCTCGTATACTTGCTGGAAATTTCAAACTTGAATGTCGTATATTGACCAAGGAATATTGGAACATAAAGTCGATAAGTAAATTACAACATATACCATTGTGTCTTTAAAATTAATTAGTGGATTTTCAAAGGAAAAGTTCTATTAACCATGAAAAGTTCAACAAAGTTTTACACAAATCATTATGAAAATTCAATTCCTGGAAATTCTGAAATTTGTTTTCTCAAGAAATTTATTTGAAGTACAGTCTTTGCCTTTGAATGTGAGGAAAGAAAAACAGAACAAAGTTTTAGTAACACTGGTTATAATTGCCAAAAGAGATTGTGCAAGTTCATCATAAAAAATATATAAATATATAAAAAGAGTTGCAACATTATTCTCTACTAATCTTTACCCTTTCTAAATTATATATCACTGTAATGAAAAATGTTAAAAGAACAATAATGTTTCCTACAAAATTACCAGTACAATAATGTTTCCTACAAAATTACCAGTATAATGATGTGGCAGTGACAATTTCAAATTTCAAATTTCAAAATGAACATCAAAGGCATACTATGTGACATAATTTTCATACTTGTGATATTTTCACTTGGTTTTTAAATTTTGACCTAGTCTCTATTACTTAAGACAAAATAAACTCTAAAAAGAAAGTTTATTAATTGTGGAGTCATCTTTTAGTGTCATCTACTAATAATATAAATGTACATGGACTGTAAAATGCAAAAGAAGATTGAATTATGCTATTTATGGATTCAAAATTCCATACCATTTCTAGAAGATAGTGTTCTCCAGCTGGTAATCGGGTGTTTGTGTTGCATCTCCCACACACTATTTCCATAAGAAGAACTCCGAAACTGTAGATATCTGCTTTACGTGTCAATTTCCCTCTAATTGCATACTCTGGTGCCAAATAACCACTGAAAATACATAAATAAATTTTAATAGATAAGAGAGGCTTGAAAACATGAGCAAGTTAATATAGTTCTTGGTTTCCAGCAAAGAGCAACGCATACTAGTATCAACATTCAACAGGACATTTTACCAGCTGCAAAGACATATTAAGACCAAGGGGGCTGACACATTTTATTTTGTTAAAAATGACAAAATGGATAAAAGGCGTATGACTGGTTAATCTCATCAAAAGAAGGTTCAATGGACCTTTGATACTTACAGTGTTCCTGCTACACGGGTACTAACATGAGTCATGTTGGGAGGGATGAGCTTTGCTAGACCAAAATCTGATATTTTGGCTGTCAAGTTTTTATCGAGGAGAATATTGCTTGCTTTTATGTCCCTATGAACAATATATGGCCGCACTTCTTCATGAAGAAAGGCAAGGCCTCGTGCAACCGCAATGCAAATTCTAGTGCGAACTCGCCAACTAAATTGGATGATGTTGTCCCCTCTACCTGAAAGTAGAACACCTATAAACATTAGATTCTATTCGGTTCAAATTTATTTATTTTTTAAAAATATTAACATTGCTAAACGAGACCCAAGTTAAGTCTATAAGAATGCATGAGGCTTATTCTTTCTAATTATTGAATAACCAAATTCTTGCATTAGATAGCAATATTATAATTTAAAACAAGGGGATGATTAACGTTGTAAAAAAGTGTTCATCCTTACAACAAATCCTGATCGTTTATCCAGATATCTAACGACATATATTGCTCTCGTTTGCAGTTTAAGTATTCCGCAGTTTAATACTGTGAACGGGACAAATGTCTTAAATGCCCCTCCTTGTAAATAGTCTCTCGTCCGCAGTATTAAACTGCGGACGCTAAGTATGACCAATTGGAAAACGACGTCGTATTTGCCAAATTCAATTTATTTTTTTTGTAGTTTTTTAGGTTCCGCAGTATTAAACTACGGATGCCAAATAATAGAGATGGATACCTTAAAAGAGTTGTAACCAATGAAGAAGAATTATTGAAACTCTGAATTCACCAACAACACTCACTCCTCTTCAACGTATAAACGAAAATTTTTAAACAAAATGAAATTTAAGATTTACCAAGAAGGGTTTGTGCAAGACTGTTCTTCTCAAGGTATTCATAGACCAAAATTCTCTGATTTCCTTCAATGCAACAGCCACAAAGTTTAACTAAGTTTTCGTGCTCTATATCAGAAATCACGATCATTTCTGTCAAGAATTCATGTGTTCCTTGTGTTGATTGAGCTGAAAGAACCTTTATAGCAACCATATCCCCATTTTTCAGCTTTCCCTAACCATCCACAATTTTATTGTAGAATAAAGTGTTAGTCTTCCAAAATAAAAAGCCGCTACCATTCCATGGAATATGATGGATAAAGCATTTGTACTTAGACATGAAAAATAAATGTGTAATTTTATGTACCTTAAACACAGAACCAAATCCACCCTCTCCGATTTTATTGACCACACTAAAATCATCAGTAGCAAGTTTTAGCTCCTTGTAGGAGTAGACCTTAGCACTGTGGATGCCTGAAAGCTCTGCATTAGCAATAAAAACGATGCGCAGTTAGCTTTACAAGCATAATGATTAATGAGTCCATTTAACAAAGAAACAGAGAGTACAAGTAAAATATACAATCTATTCCAAAAAATTCAAATATTTTTTCATTATTAGCAATTAGTGAACTTTACCTTCCTCAAGTTCACCAAATCGTTTAGTTGGGTCCAATTTCTTACTCCTTAAAAATGGAAAACAAGTCATAATGTTATGATACACTGATGCACAGATCTTCAATAACCCCCTTGGAACAGCTACTTCAGATGGGAACTGATTGAAAGCCTCTCAAACTGATACATTGACACTATATGTTATTCAACAGAATTTGAAATTAGATTTCAGAATTTCACTTACATTTTTGTAGTCCGTAGTAGGATTGTTACCAAGCATTAGAACCAATTAAAAATAGGTTAGCTAGTGATAAAGGAAAGGGAGAAAAAGAGTTTCAGATTGTGCGGACACGTTAAACTAACTCGATAATTGAATGTCACCGACCATATCATGTGCCACTTTACATTAATAACTTCTTCTTTTTTCCATTTGTTATATTTGTAGGCATATACTCCCTCCGTTCCTAAAAGATTGTCGTTTTAGGAAGTAATTTTTGTTCTAAAAAGATTGTCGTTTTGAGTTTATCAATACACATTAGCTATTTTTTTCCTACTTTACCCTTATTTAAAGCTTTCTCCTATTTAAAGTTTTCTTCCCTTCCCAACGATTCTTATTCAATTCAATGCTATAATCCAAGTAGTAATTGGTTGAATTGAATAAGAAACATTGGGAAGAGAATAATTGATTGAGACAATTAATAATGTTAGTATAATATTTTCGCTAGGTATTAATTATATTCCTTAATCTGTGTGCATTAACCTTAAACGACAATCTTGTGTGCATTAACCTTAAACGACAATCTTTTAAAAACAGAGGGAGTACTTTGTATAAATCACAGCTCCAAATCATTTATGACATAAAAAATACTCCCTCTATTCCACAAAGTGAGACCCATTATCTAGTATTTTGTGTTGGTTCCAGAAAAAGAGTTCTCTTTTTATTGATATTGTTATAAAATGACACAACGTCCTCAAACTTATCATCATAATTTTGTCACGACTAAAAAAACATCAACAACTTATTACTTTTAAGGTAACTGTGGAATAAAAATACATCCTTAATATTTTCAAATTTTGTAATAAGACTCTTTTTATGAAACATTATCCAATGATGTAAAAAGAAAGCATATTTTGTAGCTTAACCACAAACAAAACCCAATCATGTTAAATCCCGAGCCAAAAACTAGGGGGCAGGGGTGGTGAAGTATAATAAAATGGTGTAAATACAGCAAATCACCCATACTGTTTAAGCATTCGATATTTGATTCAACTCAAGTAGACACATATATTGTTGAAATATTGTCATGAATATACAATGACAATCTCAAGTTCTCAACCAAATATTTATCACCATAAACCAAATTTCAAACATAGATCTATTTAAACAGCATGTAGACCAAAACTAGAAGAACCCATATGTGAAAAAGTAACTGAGTAAATTAAGCTCACACAACAATCTATGACTAAGAATATGGAGACCCAAAACAACAATAATGTGTACAAAATTAATCATTGTCAAATACCCACTTAAGCTAAGATTATAAAACATCAAAATTAAATAGCTAAAAGCAAAATAAAGCAGAAATTGTAAGAAACCCATCTCTAAAATTACCTCAGAAGTGGAATCAGAAAGCACTTGAGAGAGAAAGGGGAAGGGGGTGCCGCAGCTTAATTAGAAGAAAATGGTGGAATTAAGATATCTATGAAAGAATGAAATGATTATTATTTCTTTGATATCATTGAAGCATTACATCATCATTTCCATCATTGTAGTACTCCCTCGGTCACTTTTTAAATGTTATTTTAAAAAATATATTTGTTTTTTAATATTTATCGTTTAAAATTTTTTATTAAGTATTAATTGAATAATTTTTAATATTATTCCAAATAAAAGTATTAAATATAATTTTAATTTTTTATTATTTTTTATTCTATAAACAATACTTTTTTTAAATATAAAAATAATATAAATAATTAATATTATATTTAATACTATATTATCATTTCTTTAATACTAAACCAAATATATTAACGGACGAACAAGAAGGGAGTAGGAGTATAAAATTAACAAAGGGGAAATGGAAGGGGAAGGGTTTAAAGTTTGAACCCAGACCGTCAGGCGAGCACGCCGTGGGCTACTTGATCAGATCTTAATATTAGTTTGGTATTTAATAAAAAAATATTAAACAATAATAATAAATAAATAAGTATTATTTTGGTGAATTTAATTTTCAAGGTCCAACAAGGGAGGCGTCAGACGTGTGATTTTTGAATTTTTTTTCTTCTCGAGCATATTATATACTATTCCTCTCCGTCCCGTATTAAATATCTTAATTTTTTTTTAGAATATTTCAAAATAAATATCTTATTTTTATATTAGTAATTATTTTTATTTTATTTTTTCACTTATACCCTCATAATTTTTTTAGTCAACTTTTGTTAAAAACTTAAAAAATAATAAAAAGTTTACATTAAAAAAATGAAATATTATTATACCATTTTCTCTTTTAAATATTTATCGAAGTGTGAAAATAACATCAAAAATATGTAATGTGAACGGGCTTGCATGCATGGACATATGCATGTAATTAATGGACAAATTTAGAGAGAAATATAGTTATTGCAATTTGAAAATAATAATAAAAATAATTTAGAGAATACGGAGGGAGTACATTACACAGGGAATTAGGAATTAGGAATTAGGAATTAGGAATTGGGAAAATAGTTGACGATAAAAGTCATACGGGCTGGTTCTCTTTTATTATGGCTACGTGTAAATTTTCTACTACATTGGTCCTACGTAAAAAAAGAAGAAGTTACATTCATATCAGCAGGCTGGCCCCGTTTTTGAGTAAATTGGCTGATACATCTCCTCCCTCCTTTCCTATTTAAATAACATTTTAGAGGAGTATAAAAATTAAAATAATAATTAAAAAATATTAAATATAATATTCAATTATCTATAATACCCTTAAATCATTAATTTATCATAACACAAGAATTTAAAATACCAAAAAAAATAGGTAGAGTAATGAGGGATAATTTTAAAAAAATTATCATTAATTCTCCTAGATTTAAACAAACGTCAATTAATTAAGAACAAATAAAAAACTCTAAAACGTCATTTAAATAAAGACGGAGGGAGTATAATGGAAAGGAAGGAAGATAATTCACAAGATGATACGGAAGTTGATGTTGGAATTTGAGCCTAAATTAATGTGGATGTCATTAATTATTTTTAATGATTCCATATATTAATGTATTCTACTCAATGAGTAGATTAAATTAAGTATTTGAAAGCTCAAATTCATAGAGTAATGAATGAAATATTAACTCCCAAAGATCACACTTGGAAATGATAAAAGATAATAAATACATTTGAAAAAAACCAAATCCCGAATAGGTTAGAAATTAAATTCTTAATATGTTTATATACAAGGAAAGTGCACTTAGGTTTGGGCCCCAAGGGGCACCCCACTTTTGTGGAAGGAAGAGGACCTAGCCAAGGCTAGGTTCAAACTCGCGGGCCGCTGTATATAATTTTTTAGATAAAATTTATTTAAAAATTTTAATTAAAAGGAATAAGTCTGAACGGGTGTCCCAAAACTACGTCGTTTTTATCGCACCTTTTCTACTAAGCCTAAAACTACGTAGTTTTGGCTATACTAATGCTAAAACTACGTCGTCTTATGGGTCCGAATAGTTGCGCCTATTCTGTATATGATCAAAACTACGTCGTTTTGATCAAAGGATACCATATATGTCTTTTCAGTGGCATCTCATGCCTTTTCAAGGGCTAAGTGCCCATCCGAAGGGGCACCAACCCCTCTTATAAATAGATAGGAGGGGCCAGCCTTTTCATTCATTCAATTCTCAAGCATTTTAAGCATATAGGGCATTCTTGTCTTTATTTCTTCATCAGTTTCTTTAAGTTATTTTTGAGAGAGAGTTAGAGTATTTCTTTTGGTTCGAATAATATACTTTTAGTAGTGCTGCTAAAGTGTACGGTGTCATTGTATCCTGAGAGACAAGTGCTATCAACTCTGAGCACCATAGGGAGGGCATAATTGTCTTAAGGATATAGTACCAAGTACTAGCCTTGACTAATATTTTCTACAGTTCTGGTTATTTGAGATAAGTCAATATATATATATATATATATATATATATATATATATATATATATATATATATATAAGGTGTTAATTTGATATAATACTTTGGTTATGGGTGAAATGTATAAATTTTGCAAAATTAGTAAGTGGTTATAAAATATTCATTGTTGTCGGGGAATATTCGTTTGGTCGTAGAATATTCTTATTGTCGGGGAATATTCGTACGATGGTACAGTTATTTATGGGCCCCATAACGGAAAACGGTCGGATGAAAAAAACGACAAGTTTGAGTTTTTATAAATAACGGCATAGTTGTTATTGTTAACACTGTTGGAATACCCCGTGGTTAAAATACAGTAATACGCGTGGTTGCACAGTAGCACATGGTATTGCACAGTATTTTTGGATTACTGATTCTTACGTAAGAAGGCACTACTCAATAATTGTTACAGTAATTAATGTTTAATATTTTATTTTATTGGTTCAATAATTGCTACGTTGATATTTTATATTATTATTGTTCAATAATTGTCACTACACAATATTTCTCATTATCAGATCAATAATTCATATTATTTTGAATAATATTATTAGATAGCATTGTTGGCAATGTCTAAGAAAATTCTGTCTAAGAAGAGGTTTGGTCACCTAATTGCGCGCCAGTAAGGAGAAATTCTTATCGAAAAGCCCTCTCTTTCCTAGGAACGACCTGGTTGTCATAATTGTGATTCTGTAATATTATTTGTGAATAATTAATTATTGATTTATATGATAAGAAAATATTTATTTTATGTGAATATAAATGAAGGAATTTAATGCTGAGGTGTTTTATCAGTATTTTGTCAGAATGAAGGTATTAAAAATCGTCCGTATGTGGATTTCAGACATTTTCTTATTGGAATTTGGAAAAACTTTCTTCTACAAAGTTGTAGAGAATTAAATTTCATATGGAATAAACATGAGACTCGCTTTTTTTTGATAAAAGGATTATTTATTATGAATTATTGAAGTTACTGATTATTGTATAAATTTAAAATATTTTAAAATTTTTAAGAATGGGTGTGCCCCACTTTTGGTTGGTGAGAAATATGTTAAAATTTTATTTCAAAAGTGGTGGGTGTGAATAGTAGCAGGTAAAGACATCAGGTAGCAGGTTAGTCTGATTTGATGTTCTAGCATTTTCTTATAAATAGGGTGCTTAGTTAGAATTGAAAATCACACAAGAATCATAAGCTTTCTTTCTCTATATTATCGAGCGTATTTTTGTGAGTATTTAGACACTTTGAGAGTTGCTATTCAGTATAAGTTTCCTTCAACTTTATACCTGACATTTCAGCCGAAAGTACTGTTCTTTTGAGGTAAGAGATGTTATTTTCTTCATAAATGATATTATTTCCTTCAATATCATAATGTCGAATTATTGATATGAATTTTATTGTGGAATTTTTATATTTTTGTGTCGGGATTACTATTCACGTATACGACACTATTCACGTATACGGCATTATTCACAGAAGAAAAAAAATTTCTCTTCTTTGTCTAAAATGTTTAGTATGGTTACTATCTTTGATTGTATCCATGTTTTGATCTTTATTTTTGAATTCTGCTCCACAATTTATTATTATGGAGTATTTTTGAACTTGGATAAACTGTAGTACGAATTCGTAATATTTATCCTTTTGTCTCACTTGATTCGTTTTCTTTAATATATTTTTCATCATTCTCAGTCCTAAATGATGATATTACTTAATATCTTTGGCCTGCACAACAAAGATGAATGATTAACTGATAAATATCTTTGACACGTAATGCAAAGATGAACAGGTGTTAAGATGAACATGACTAACTGGTGATACAAATGAATATCTTTGGCATGTAGTGCAAAGATGAATATTTGATTCAAGATGTATATTGATTGATGTTTCAGGGATAAAATATTGATGATGGACTTTTAAATCTTTGAAGATAGTAGAATTCATTCTCTACTTGACTCTTCTAATGGATTACTATTTCCGCTGCAGTTATTGATCTAAAACTTGTTGTCTATTATATTCTATCAGATTTTTTCCTATTGAAGACCAATGATAATTTGTTGTATATTATCTTAGTCATAATATTTTTTACTGGGCTAGTTGAGCTCACCCTTTTCCTTTTTGTTCTATTTTTCTTCTCAGGATGCGAGAATATAGCGAAAACTAGTCGGGGTGTGGAGTGATATTTTCAGTCAGTTGTGTTAGCAGTCCTCACTATTTTATAAAATAATGTGATAATAATTGTAATGAAGACTCATTTTGAGTTGGAATACTGTCTATTAGACAATATTTGTATTTAAACTCACAGTCTATGTGTTGTCGTATTTTGCACGACAATTGTATTAATGAAGTTGTATTTGTTTCTGTACCATGTACTTGACGACTCAGAATGAGTGATGTATACTTATTTTGGGGGCGTCACATATATAATTTCCTTTAAGGTTACTAACATTCTTAAGACAATTATTTATTTATATATATTTGTAAGAAATATGGATACCAATTCTGTTACTATAATTGGTTCTTCTTCTACACCTTCTATACCAAATGTTCCTATGAATCATGGTGAAAAACCAGAAAAGTTCAATGGAACATAATTTAAAATATGACAACAAAAGATGTTGTTTTATATTACTACTTTGAACTTGGAAAGGTTTCTTCACGAAGATCCCTCTGTGCTCAAAGAAGATAAAACAGATAGGCAAGTTGTTGCCGCAATAGATGTATGGAAACATATAGATTTTTTGGTGCCAAAATTATATCCTTAATGGATTGGATAACACATTATACAATGTGTATAGTTCTCTCAAAACAGCAAGAGAATTATGGGATTCCTTGGATAAAAAATATAAAACAGAAGATGCTGACATGAAGAAATTCGTAGTTGGCAGGTTTTTGGACTACAAGATGGTGGATTCCAAGACAGTCATCAACCAAGTCCAAGAATTACAAGTAATCCTGCATGACATACATGCAGAAGGTATGTCATTAAGTGAATATTTCCAAGTTGCTGCTATAATTGAAAAGCTACCACCTATGTGGAAAGATTTTAAAAATTATCTCAAGTATAAACGCAAAGAGATGAAACTTGAAGGCTTAATCATAAGATTAAGGATAGAAGAGGACAACCGCGCCTCTGAAAAGAAAATAGGAAGGACATTTGTGGAGTATAAAGCCAACGTGGTGGAACAAGGTCCGAAGTCCAAAAAGAGGAAATTCTCTGGTAATGGGCCTTAACAAGGAACAAATAAGAAGTTTAAAGGCAAATGCTACATCTGTAACAAGCCCAGACATAGGGCAAATGATTGTTGAAAATGCAAAGACCAGAACAAGAAGTCTGCACAAGCCAATGTAACGGAAGTGGATGGTCTTCTTCAAGATGTTTCTGAAATGAACCTTTCAGCGGTTGTTTCAGAAATAAATATGGACGAGAATCCAAGAGAATGGTGGGTAGATACTGGAGCAACCCGCCACGTGTGTTCCGACAGGAAGATGTTTTCCACATATCAAGAAATTGAGAATGGAGAACATCTATACATGGAAAATTCTTCTTCATCCAAGATTGTTGGACAAAGAAAGGTGATTCTGAAGATGACATCTGGCAAGGAACTCACCCTCAACAACGTGCTTTATGTGCCTGATATTAGGAAAAATATAGTGTCGGGATCCCTTCTTAGTCAAAAGGGATTTAAAATAGTCTTTGTATCAGACAAAATTGTATTAACTAAAAATGGGATGTATGTGGGGAAGGGTTATATGAGCAATGGGCTCTTCAAAATGAATGTAATGACTATTGTACCTTCTAATATTAATAAAATTACATCTTCTACTTATATGATTGAGTCATCTAATTTATGGCATGATAGATTAGGATATGTTAATTATAATACTATACGTAGATTAATTAATATGGAATGTTTGTCAAAATGTGAGATTAACTCTAATCATAAATGTGAAATTTGAGTTGAGACAAAACTTAGAAAATTTTCTTTTAAATCAATTGAAAGAAGTACAGAACCTCTTGAATTAATACATACTGATATTTGTGATTTAAAGTATATACAGACAAGAGGAGGTAAGAAATATTTTATCACTTTTATAGATGATTGTACAAGATATTGTTATGTTTACTTATTGAGAAGTAAAGATGAGGCTTTGAAAATGTTTAAACATTACAAAAATGAGGTTGAGAATCAACTTGATAAAAAGATCAAGATAGTTAGAAGTGATAGAGGTGGAGAATATGAATTTTTATTTGTTAAAATTTGTTCACAATATGGTATAATACACCAAACAACTGCACCTTATTCACCACAACAAAATGGTGTTGCAGAAAGAAAGAATAGAACTTTAAAAGAAATGATGAATGCATTATTATTAAGTTCTGGGCTACCTCAGAATTTGTAGGGGGAAGCAATTCTTTCAGCAAATTATATTCTTAACCGAATACCTCAAAAGAAGTCTAATGTTACATCCTATGAATTATGGAAAGGACGTAAGTCGTCTTATAAACACTTAAAAGTGTGGGGGTTGTTTAGCAAAAGTAATGGTTCCTCCACCCAAAAAGGTGAAAATAGGACCGAAAATAATAGATTGTATATTCATTGGTTATGCTAAAAATAGCAGTGCATATAGATTTTTGGTTAATAAATCAAAAATAGAGGAAATACATGAAAATATGATTATTGAGTCAAAAGATGCTGAATTCTTTGAAACAGTATTTTCTAATAAAAAAGAACAAGAGCCAAGTTCTAACAAGCAAGAAACAAGTTCAAATAAAAGAACTTATGATGCTGTTAATGACAATAATCATGGTTTAGAAGATATTGATAAACTTAGACGTAGTAAACGTGCTAGAACATCAAAATCTTTTGGTTCGGATTTTCTAACCTATTTGTTAGAAAATGAGCCTCAAACCTATAAAGAAGTAATATCGAGTCCTGAAGCTCCATATTGGAAAGAGGCTATAAATAGTGAAGTAGAATCCATTTTGCATAATCATACGTGAGAATTAGTAGATTTTCCACCAGGTTCTAAACCTCTTGGATATAAGTGGATATTCAAGAAGAAAATGAAAGCAGAGACAAATATAAAGCAAGACTTGTAATCAAAGGGTACAGGCAAAAGGAAGGTTTAGATTATTTTGATACTTATTCTCCTGTGACAAGAATATCCTCGATTAGGATGTTAATAGTCATTGCATGTATATATAATTTAGAAATACATCAAATGGATGTAAAAATAGCTTTCTTAAATGGAGATTTAGAAGATAAAATCTACATGGAACAACCAAAAGGATTTATTGTTCCAGGACAAAAAAAGAAAGTTTGTCTGCTTGTAAAGTCTCTTTATGGATTAAGCACCTAAACAATGGCATGAAAAATTTGATAATGCAATGTTATCAAATGGTTTCAAAATAAATGAGTGTGATAAATGTGTGTATGTCAAGGACACTAAGAATGGGTATCTCATTATTTGTCTTTATATAGATGATATGCTCATTATGGGTAGTAATAATGAAATCATTAAAACTACTAAAAGAATGTTAAATAATATGTTTGACATGAAAGACATGGGTATTGCTGATGTAATATTATGAATTAAAATTTCTAAAACATTTGATGGATTAGTGTTATCACAATCCCACTATATTGAGAAAATACTCAGGAAATTCAATCAATATGATTTTAATTGTAAGACCCCAACTTATTAATGAATAAAATCAAATTTTCTCTAAATATTATTGTGAATAATAAGGGATTAATTTGATATAATACTTTGGTTATGGGTGAAATGCGCAAATATTTCAAATAAGCAAGTGGTTATAAAATATTCATTTTGTCGGGGAATATTCGTTTGGTCGTGGAATATTCTTGCTGTCGGGGAATATTCGTACGACGGCGCAGCCTTGTGTGGGCCCCATAACGGAAAGCGATTGGATGAAGAAAATGACAAGTATAAGTTATTTATAAATAACGGCGTAGTTGTTACCGTTAATACTGTTGGAATACCCGGTGATTAAAATACAGTAGCACACGGTATTGCACCAATTATTGATTCTTACGTAAGAAGGCACTACTCAATAATTGTTACAGTAGTTATTGTTCAATATTTTATTTTATTGATTCAATAATTGTTGCATTGATATTTTATATTATTGTTGTTTCAATAATTGTTGCTGCACAGTATTTTCCATTATCAGATCAATAATTCATATTATTTGAATAATATTATTAGATAACATTATTGGCAATGTCTAGAAAGTTCTGTCTAAGGAGAGGTTTGGTCATCTAATTGCGCGCCAGTAAGGAGAAATCCTTATTGGAAAGCCCCCTCTTTCCTGGGAACGGCCTGATTGTCATAAATGTGATTCTGTAATATTATTTGTGAATAATTAATTATTGATTCATATGATAAGGAAATATTTATTTTATGTGGATATAAATGAGGGATATATTTTTGTGGTTAAAAATGAAGGAGTTAATGTTGAGGTTTTTATCAGTATTTTTGTCGGAATGGAGGTATTAAAAATCAGAGTTTTTGAGAAATATTGCGGGTGTTATAATTTTTAATCCGACCGTTGGATCGTGGTAATTTTTGGATATGTTATACATATATAAGTTGAGTATATGTCCACAAATTTTGAACCGTTAAAAATAAACGTATGATTTATTATGAATTTTACGAGATGACTGGTTCAGAAATTGTTGAATTTTCGGAGTTTATCATTTTGATGGAAAATTCTAGAATTGGTGGGCCCCACTTGTGGTTGGTGAAGAAATGTGCTGAATTATATTTCAAATGTGGTGGGTGGGAATAGTAGCAGGTAAAGCCATCAGGTTGCAGGTCAAACCTACTAAAATTTTCCTATAAATAGAGGGCTAAGTTAGAATTGAAAATCACACCAGAAACAAGTTTTCTCTCTTTCTCCCTCTAGATTATTGAGTGTATTTTGTGAGTATTTAGATACTTTGAGAGTTTCTATTCATCAGAGCAAGTTTCTTTCAGCCTTATACCGGTATTCCGACCAGAAGTACTGATATCTTGAGGTAAGGGATATTATTTTCTTCTTAAATGATATTATTTTCTTCAATATCATTATGCTGAAATATTGATATGAGTTTTTATCAAATTTGGAACTTTTTGTGTCGGGGTTACTATTCACGTATACGGCACTATTCACGTATACGGTACTATTCACGAATACGGCACTATTCACCAAAAAATAAAATTTTTCCTTTTTGTCCAAGATGTCTATTATGGTTACTATCTTTGATTGTATCCATGTTTTGATCTTTATTTTTGAATTCTGCTTCACAATTGATTATTATGAAGTATTATTGATCTTGGATAAACTGTTATACGAATCCCTACTATTTGTCCTTCTGTCTCATTGGATTCATTTTCTTTAAGATATTTTTCATCATCCTCAGTCCTAAATGATGATATTAATGAATATCTTTGGTCTGTAGTGCAAAGATGTATGATTACTTGATGAATATCTTTGGCCTGTAGTGCAAAGATGAACATGACTGACAGGTGATACAAATGAATATCTTTGGCCTGTAGTGCAAAGATGAATATTTGGATAAAGATGATTATTAATTGATGTTACAGGGATAAAATATTGATGATGGACTTTTAAATCTTAGAAGATAGTAGAATTCTTTCTCTACTTGACTCTTCTAATGGTTTGCTGTTTCCGCTGCAGTTGTTGATCTAAAACTTGTTGTCGATTATATTCTATCAGATTTTTCCCTGTTGAAGACTAACGATAATTTGTTTGTATATTATCTTAGTCATAATATTCTTTACTGGGCTAGTTGAGCTCACCCTTTTCCTTTTTGTTCCATTTTTCTTCTCAGGAGGTGAGAACATAGCAGGATCTAGTCGGGGTATGGAGTGATGGTTCTAGAAAGATGTTTTAGCAGTCCTCACTATTTCTGTAAAAGAGTGTTTGAATAATTATAATGAGGATTTATTTGAGTGTGGATATTGTCTAGAAGACAATATTTGTATTTAAACTCACAGTATGTGTTGTCGTATTTTGCACGACATTTGTATTATTGAAGTTGTAGTTTGCTTTCTGTACCATGTATTTGGCGACTCAGAATGGGTGTTGTATACCTATTTTGGGGGCGTCACATTAATCCTGTGGGAACACCGGTAGATATAAATATATACTTGTCTAAAAATAAAGGAGAGAGCATATCACAACCTAAGTATGCACAAATAATTGGAAGCCTTATGTACTTAATGAATTGTACACGTCCTGACATAACACAAGCTGTTAATAAATTGAGTAGATTTACAAGCAATCTAGGATAAGATCACTGGAAAGCGATTATAAGAGTTTTAAGGTATTTAAAATATACTCAAAATTTTGGATTGCACTACTCAAGATATCCAGCAGTACTTGAAGGATACTGTGATGCGAATTGAATATCGGATACAATAGACTTTAAATCCACAAGTGATTTTGTGCTTACACTAGGTGGAGGAGCAATATCATGGAAATCTTCTAAACAAAAATGCATTGCTTGATCAACGATGGAATCTGAGTTTATTGCATTGGATAAGGCTGGAGAAGAAGCTGAATGGCTTCATAATTTTTTAGAAGATATTCCTATGTGGCCTAAACCTATGCCGCCTATTTGTATCCATTGTGATAGTCAATCGGCTATTGGAAGGGCACAGAGTCACATGTATAATGGTAAGTCTAGGCATATTCGTCGTTGGCATAATACCATAAAACAATTGCTCTCTAACGACATTATGTCTATTGAGTACATAAAGTCGAAAGAAAATATAGCGGATCCGTTGACTAAAGGTTTGACTAGAGAGAAAGTAAAAATAACTTCGAGGGGAATGGGTTTAAAGCCTATAAACAAGGATTGTCATGATGGAAACCCAACCTAGTTGACTGGAGATCCCAAGATCTAGGTTCAAAGGGACAACTAAATTGTGAATGATTCAACCAAATCACTATGAAGAAATTAATTTCTTTTGCTCATTCCTATGATACGAGATAGTGATACCTACAGCGGTTACAAGATAAGCTATACTTTTAATGATTCTTAAATCTTGATAAACATGTGGAATGTGACAAGATACTTTTATTAAGAATCACCTATATGAGTGTAAACTGGGCCAATTCTATGAGAAGGATAAGGCTATACTTCTCTAAAGCACTTATAAATCCGGGATTGTTCGGGGCCAAAATGAACAAAATCATGAGAACTAAATAATGTCTAGAAAGATTCTGTGTGAATTACTATTGTCTCGATTTACACAAACGATAGGACAATTCAAGACATCATGTTCACTGGACAAGCAGTAAACCCGATAGTTTTCACAAGGGAAGGTTCAAAGCCAAAAGCTACCTCTCTCGATACAGTAATTATGTCTCTCTCTCAGAGTCTGCATAACATTTGCATAAGGCTGACAGTCAATATCATTCATGTGGGGGTTGTTAGAATTTGAACCTAAATTAATGTGACTGTCATTAATTATTTTTAATGATTCCATATATTAATGTGTTCTACTCCATGAGTAGATTAAATTAAGTATTTTGAAGCTCAAATCCATGGAGTAATGAACGAGATATTAACTCCCAAAGATCACACTTGAAAATGATAAAAGATAATAAATACAGGTGGAAAAAATCAAGTCCCACATAGGTTATGAATTAAATTCTTAATATGTTTATATACAAGGAAAGTGCTCTTGGGTTTGGGCCCAAGGGGAACCCTACTTTTGTGGAAGGGAGAGGACCTAGCCAAGGCTAAGTTCGAACCCACACGCGCGCCGCCGTCCGACCTGGCACAAGGGTCGTGGGTCGTGTATATAATTTTTTAGACAAAATTTATTTAATTAAAATTTATTAAAATTTTATTTATTTAATTCTATTATCAAAACTGTGTCGTTTTAAGAATTATCAAAACTGTGTCATTTTGAAAAACGACATTTATTATATTATCAAAACTGTGTCGTTTTGAGAAGCGGTATCGGCTGAAAGGATATAAGTATGAACATGCGGCCCAAAATTACGTCGCTTTTGTCGCGCCTTTTCTACTAAAATAGGAAGCAAGGACTAGGATTACTTTTGTAATTAGAAAGAGTATAAAGACAAGTAAATGTAACAGAATGGTGTGTGAGATTTTTCAATGAAAATTCATTCTTGAACCTTCTTCTTTCTTCTGCATCTATTCTTATTCTTGGAGTTTAGCAAGGGCTCGAAAACTAGCTTTCATTGTTTTTGATAGTGTTTCCATGGCGGATTTTGATCAATTTAAAGAATTCGTTACCCAGTTTACTACCCAATTTATAGAGCAATTTTTTACCAAATTCTCTCTGGTCATGCAGCTGCAATTGGAAAGTCTAGTGTGATCTAAAGATTCTGTAGGGGCAAATCATTTCCATAGCTTTGACGAAGGGAATTCTGTTCGAAACCGTGATCGTGAGGGTTTTAATGGTAATAAGGAAAGACAATTTAAGGGGACGAAGGTGGATTTTCCTAGGTTTTCCGGTGGTGATCCGACAGAATGGTTGTATAAGGTCAATAAATTCTTTGCATATCACGACATTGCTGAAACTCATAAATTGAATTTAGCAATGTTACATTTGGATGGGGATGCTTGTAAATGGCTACAGTGGATGGAGAATAATGGCCAAATCAGATCTTGGGTTGAATTTGAGTTACAAATTAAGATTCGTTTTGGTCCAACTGTATTTGATGATCCTAATTCTAAACTATCCAAGTTAACCCAAATAGGAATGGTTGCTGAATATGAGGTACAATTTCAAGATCTTTCGTTTTAGATTTCGGGGTTACGTGAATCATTCTTGAAGGGATGCTGGATAAGTGGTTTAAAGAGGCCGATTCAAAAAGAGGTAATTGTTGCACAGTCCTTTAATCTTTAGCATGCTATTGGATTGGCTAAAGTGTATGAAGGGAAGTTGTTATTTGATGTTTCATCTAATGCTAGTCCAAAACATTACTATCAAACTTCAATTCTGGGACCAAAACCCACTTATATGTCACAAAATAAAACATATCAGTTTCCCAATTTTGTACAATCACCTATTAATGTTCCGCCCAAGTTCTCAGACAAACAACAATCACCAAATCCTTTAATTGATAAATTGCCAATCAAGAGGCTTACCCCAGTTGAGCGACAACTTAAAATTGATAAGGGTTTATGTTATAATTGTGATGAAAAGTGGACTAGAAATCATCAGTGTAAACGGAAGATGTCTTTATTATTGTTGGAGGGTGAACCACCTGCAGATTGTGTTTTGGAATGTAATACTACTGAGTAAATACATGAAAATAAGGACAGAGCTTTAGTGACAGTTGATGAGAGTTCAACTATTAGTTTACATGCTTTGATGGGTAAAACTAATGTCGATTGTTTACGAATGGTTGGTTCTGTAAATAACAAGAATATACAGTTTTTGATTGATGGTGGTAGTAGTCACAGTTTCATTCAGGAAAAAGTAGCAAAATATTTGGGATTGTCTATTAAATCTTCTGATCAGTTTACAGTATTAGTGGGAAATGGGGAAACATTATCTTGTGTAGGAAAGTGTGAAAATGTGTCATTTGAGATACAGGGTCATACTTTTGTCACAGATTTCTTTGTGATTAATTTGCATGGGGCTGATGCCATTCTCGGAGTGTCATGGCAGGAAGGGTTTGGAGAATTGAAGATTAATTACCAACAATCTTATATAAAGTTCTTTAGCCAAGGAAAAGAATTTTTTTCACAAGGTAGTTCTACAGTAGTTTCTGAACAAATTTCAGGATAAAAAATGGCTAAATTGTTCAAGAATTCCTCTGTTAGCAGTTGTTTTCTGTTAAGACTGGTGCCATCTGTGGCTTCAGTTGATTATCAAGGGTCTATCCATTCCATGGGTGCTACAACATCTGGGACATTGACTATTTCACCAGAGGTTCCTTTTCATATCCAGCAGGTTCTGTATCAATTTGAAGATGTATTCATAGAGCCTAAGAGTTTACCTCCTATTAGGTACCAAAATCACAAGATTGAATTAGAGCCTGGTACTAAGACTTTCCGCACACATAGTGGTCACTATGAATTCTTGGTCATGCTGTTTGGTTTGACAAATGCTCCATCGACATTTCAATCTATAATTAATCAGGTATTTCATGCTTACCTAAGGAAATTTGTCATAATATTTTTTGACGACATGGTGATCTATAGTAAAGATTTAGACTCATGTTCAGCATTTGACAATTGTGTTAGAGTGTCTTCGAAAACATGATTTGTTTGTTAAGTTGAGTAAATTTAATTTTGCAGCCGAGTCTATTGAATACCTGGGGCATGTCGTTTCTGTTAAAGGGGTAGAACCAGACAAGGCTAAGATTCAAGTGATGTTGCAATGGCCTCTTCCTCATAATCAGAAACAACTTCAAAGTTTTTGGGATTAACAAGTTACTACAGAAAATTTGTAAAGGGTTATGCGTCAATTGTTAGTCATTTGACAGACTTACTCAGACAAGACGGGTTTGTTTGGAACAATTCAGCTACTGAGGCTTTTAACAAATTGAAGCATGTTCTGGCTCATCTACCTGTATTACGCTTACCAAATTTCGCTGAACCTTTTTATGAGAAACAGATGCTTCTGGGACTGCTATAGGAGCTGCTTTGCTACAACAGGGTTATCCTCTTGCTTATTTTAGCAGAAAGTTGTGTCCAAAATTGCAAAAAGCATCAGCCTACATCCGCGAGTTATATGCTATTACATCAGCAGTAGGTAAATGGAGACAATATTTGTTGGGCACAAAATTTTTTATTGTCACTGATCATAAGAGTTTGCGAAGTTTGATCGAGCAAGTGGTCCAAACGCCTAAACAACAGTATCACTTGACTAAACTTTTGGGGTATCATTATGAAATTACTTATAAACCTGGGAAACACAATGAGGTCGTTGATGCTCTTTCTAGACGACCAGATGACATTCCAGTTGATGGTACTCTAATGGCTTTGTCTCTTCCTAAGTTTCAAATCATTGACCAGAATTTACAAGCTCAACAGTCGGCTACAGAATTACAATACTTATTTACTCAAGGAAAGTTAGAGACAGAACATCAAACACCTTGGAGTATTAGAAGTGGGGTGGTGTTATGGAATGGTAAAATTTTCATACCCGCAAGCTCAATTGACTTAAAACAAAAATTATTAAAGGAGTTTCATGACTCTCCTTTAGGAGGCCATGCTGGAATACAAAGGACTTATCTAAGGTTAATTGCCAATTTTTATTGGTATGGCATAAAGAAATATGTGCAGAATTATATTGAAAGCTTTGCTATTTGTCAACAAATTAAATGTGTTCCTCGAGCACCTTATGGGTAACAATATGGGAAGATGTCAGTATGGACTTCATTACCAGTTTACCTATTTCAGAAGGGTTCACAGTTGTTTTAGTTGTGGTAGACAGGTTCTCTAAAGCGGTACATTTTGGAGCTTTGTATTCTTATTTTACAGCTTAGAAGGTCGCAGCTCTGTTCATGGACATGGTTTGCAAGTTACATGGATTTCCAAAATCTATTGTATCTGACAGAGATGCAATTTTTTTGGGAAAATTTTGGCAAGAGTTGTTTAAACTACATGGCACTACTTTAAGGATGAGTTCCTCTTACCATCTACAGACAGATAGACAAAAGGAGGTCACCAATAAATATTTAGAACAATACCTAAGAGCTTTTGTGTATGATCAGCCTAAACAATGGCATAAATTTCTGCCGTTAGCTGAATGGCATTACAACACTGCGATACATTTCTGCTATTGGACAATCACCATATGAGGCATTGTATGGAAAACCTCCTCCTCCAGTTATTAGTTACTTTCCTAGGAGTGCTACAGTGGAGGCTATGGATGTGGTATTGCAATCTAGAGAGGAGAAACTCCAAAGTTTGAGAAAGGCATTGGTGGCTGCTCAAGACAAGATGAGAGCTCAAACAGATAAGCATAGAACTGTTATGTCTTTTGAGGTGGGAAAATTCGTTCTTGTTAAACTACAACCTTATAGGCAAATTTCAGTGGCACATAGACAATCCAACAAATTAAGCAAAAGGTATTTTGGCCTTGTAAGGACCGAGAACTTTATATGATTATATATTTAAAGTTTTACGAATATTTTTTTTTATAATTGAATATGTGTTATGAGATATAAATTAAACAAGATAGTTAATTTAGTTATTTCAAATTAACTAAGATTAATACTTAATCGAGTTGATTAAGGAAGAGTAAGATAAGTTATGTTGAAACATTAATATAGCTTGAGTGTTAGCCTTGAATGCTAAATAGAAATATTTATAATCTTTAAATGATTAATTAGTATGACTATTATATAGTGAATAAATATGTGAGGACTGTGTGGAAATGAGTATGGCTAAATAAATATATATACTATAGTTATGGACATGTATATTTATAGATTTCATTAAAAAGAAAGGCCACATAACCTAATTATATATTATGTAAGGTAATTAAATAACCTAAGGGTTATGGTATTGAGGAAATGTTAGTATTTAAAAGTTATACTAACCTAATAGATTAATTTTGTCTATTTAAAGTGATTAATAATTTTAAACCTAATTAAAGCAAACCTAATTAGGTTATCGATTAAAGAGACATGTATAAGTAATTAAATTCCATAAGATTGGGAATAGAAACCCTAAATAAACAATTAGGGTAATATAAATTAAAATTGTTAAACTATATTACTTACATAGCCCAACTAATTAAATTAGAAGCCCAAAAGAAATAAAATGCAAGACCAAACCCTAGCCATATTGATTAAGGACATTTTAGACATTTGATTAATTAAATTTGGGCATTAAAAATAAAAGAAAAATGGAGGATAATGGGAGCTTAAGTGGCCGGATTTGGGAGGGCCTTTTAAGGCATGAAATATTGCTAATCCACTTTCCTTTTATAGCTAATCACCTTACTTTTCCTAATCTCTTACACAAAGGACATTGTTGTCTACTCCTCATTGGTTGTGAATCTCATTAAGTGTACTTAAAGATAAGATAAGGGATATTGTCTAATGGGCAAAGAAAGTATGAGAGATAATAGGATTGCAAGCATCCCTTTAGTCCATTCCAATTCATTTCATTTCCTTCCATATTCATTTCTCTTTTCTTTTTCTCCCAAGCTTAGCAAGAGAGAGCTATAGAGAGAGGGTTTGGATTTTGCGAGAGGAAAAGAGGAAGAGCTTAGCATAGTTCATGCACCCGAAACACATCTCATACTTTGGAAGAACAAGAAAGGTAGCCAAGAAAATCAGGTGAGAACTTTTCTAGTTATTCTTCTTCTTCTATTTTGTTTGATATCAAAGTTTGATCGGGTCATGTTCTAAGACCCAAGTTACCATAGTTATACATATCTCATGTATGGAACTAAGTATCTTGAGTGTTGGAATAGAGAGTTAGAGGAAGGAAATGAACATGTGTTCTTTAAGGGGGTAAAACCTTAGTTTTTCTTCAACTAAATCTTGTGTAACTCAAGTTTTATAGCCTGGATTTGTGATCCGTCAAGGGGGGTGCTAGATACATGAGTTATCTAGTAAACTCAAGTGGTAGAACACAAATCTAGCAAGTATTGAAGTCATGGGGGCTGTTTTCCCCAAAACAGTCCACAAGAAGCTTGAAGAACCATAACCCTAGCAAAAGCTACTACCCCCATTTTTCCTAAGGCTGTTTCGGCCAATTATTAACCTTTTAAAAATCTGGGAACAATCACAGAGGTACGTTGAGAAGTTATCTATATGTAGGAAAAAGAATGGACGCGCTTCAATATGTAGTTTGTGTGTAATAGTTTTTACCGTGAAGGACTCTTAAAATATTCTTACCAAGATTCCTCACTGTGTATACCTTGGAAAAATCTGAAATGTTTACAGTATGTGTATATATGTTATGAGAGTGTACCCTGAAAGTGTCAGAATTTTCTAAGCAAAACTCGATTTATGAAAAATGTTGCAAAATCCGAGTATTTTAGGCACTTTAAAAATAATAAATCACCTTCTAAAATTCCATGAAAATTTGGAATTCATTATTGGGCCATACACTGTCCAAGTCCAGAAAAGAAGAATTTTTTGAATCAGTTTGGTATTTTCCTAAAAATGATAAAGTTATGAATAAAAGGAAAAATGATAAAGTTATGAATAAAAGGAAATAAATAGTTAAATGATATCATAAATAAGAAAAATGTGATTTTAATGCTCGAATACAACTAATATAGTATATTCTGACTATGGAGAGGTATTTTGGTAATTATTGATGAGAATTACTATTTATGACCTTTTATGGGTATTAAATAAGTGGTTTAATAAATGGTAAACAAATAAAATAAATTATTTATTGGCCTAATAAATTATTAGAATGTTATGATGATATTAATAATATTAGAATATGATATTTTTAAATAAATAAAAATATTGAGATTAAAATTTAATTTAAGATATTATTAGATGACTAATAATATTAGATTATAACATTAATAAATATTATTAATGACTACTAATATTAGATTAAAATATTATTAATATAATTAATAATATTAGATTAAAAAATTATTAAAAAAATAATAATATTATATTAAAATATTATTAGATGATTAAAATATTATTAAATAATTAATTAAATATAATGTTATTAAAATATAATAACATTAGTAAAGGAATAAAATACTAATACATGAATAAAATTAAAAGGTTAATAATATTAATAAATGAATAAAATTATATTAAGAGGGTAATAAAATTAGTAAGTGAATAAAGTATTATTAGTTGATTAATAATACTAAGGAGTAAGTAAAGTATTATTAAAGGATGAGTGAAGATAATGTTTACGTAATTGTAGTATTATCAAGTGATAATAATGTTATTAAGAAATTAATGTAATAACTAATATTTAACCGTGTGACTAAATATTAGGCAATTTAATATAGAATAATGATATTATGAATAACTATATGATTTGCTAATCGAGAGGTCAAGTATATATAGGTCTTTCGAAGAAAGGTAGATAGACTGCTAATCGGATATTTTTTTTTCATAGCAGTAGACTACAGACAAGACAAGTTCACTAACTCAAACTCGATTTATCATTTTTCAAGCATGTTAGTGGATAATTATTGTTGATTATTGTAACAACCCGATATTTTCTATATAAATAAATCCAAAATTTTGCGTATAAATTTTTTATTTATTTATTTAAGGATGAGGATTTGTACAAGATAATGTGTATGTGTATTTATGTGATAAATAAAAATATATTTATTACATAAATATTTATAAATAATTTTATTTTAGAATTAGTGATTATTATAAAGTACATTCTTATAATAATTAATTTTATAGTAGAAATATTTTTATTAATTATTTTCCATGAATATATAATCATATATTATTTAAATAATATATGGAGTGATTTTTAGAATAATTATAATAATTATTTTATTATATGAATTTTAGTACAGGCTATTAAGTTAATTATTTTACCTTAATTATTAAGGTTAAATAGGAAGAATAAATCAGATATGGAATCCAAACCCTAATTTTGGATTATTGTCAAGGTATAAGAATAATAATATAATATTAATTATATTTTAATTTTTCATTGTTATAAATATGTACTGTATGTACGTATTGATGATGATTGGTCAATTATGATGTTTAATTTCAAAACCCTAATATTAATTGGTTAAACCCTAATTTTACTGGGGGAAACCCTAATTTGAAAATCAACTGTGAGTTTAAGACTGTTATAACGGTGTTATATATTTTATGATGTGTATTATATAATGATTTGATTAATTAGGTAAACCCTAATTATAATCTAGAAACCCTAAATAATTTTTAAAAATGAGGAACCCTAATTTGAAATTTAAATTAGAGTTCGAGATTGGTTGTAATTGTGTTAATGTGATTAATTAGCAAGTTTTATAATTTTAATTGCTAATTTTGGAAACCCTAAAATTTTAAACCCTAATTTGATAATTAGAAAACCTAATTATAAATTGGTAACCCTAATTATCAAAATCGTAAACCCTAATTGCTATTTTAGCAAGGTTAATTATAATTATATGATCTAAACCCTAATGTTACTGTATAAGGTAATTAGATAATTAATCATAATTAGGAAACCCTAATTTCAAAATTTTAGAAACTAAAATTTATTTAATTTTTATTTAATTTTATTTATTTTTGTGCAAACTCTAATTGGAAATCCTATTATTATTTTGTGATAAATCTTAGGGTTTAACCCTAAGGGTCAAACCCTAAGGGTTTGCCAAGTTCCATTTTGCCCTTAAAAATCCAAATCAAATGACCATTATACCCCTAAATGCATTATTTTGGCTAACATGTAGGTTTTGACAATAGGATGGGTTGGTGACCAACTTGTTTGACAAATGTGACTTAGAAACACTGAACTCAGCCACTCAATCAGCCATTACATTGCATCTAGCATTATATAATAGATTGGAGAGAAAGAAAAAAAAATCATTTTGTTTACTTATTTTGTCCAACACCCAAACCTTCTCTCTCAAGCTCCAAACTTCCGAAAATATAAGCTATATTAGTCCCAAATCAAAGCCCCACGATCAACCATAACATAACAGAAGCCAGAAATCAAAAGATTGATCATCAAGGTATAAAAACCCTAGCTATAATCTGTCCAAAAATCGGATGTTTGATGTTTTTTTTGTGTGTTAAATATGTTATATAAGGTGTTTAATGATGATCTGGGTTGCTAGATGTTAGATCCATAACATCTAGAGGCTCGGATTTGAAGATTTCCCAAATATGGAAAAAAATATTTTCGTGTCTTAGCCTAATGTCAGGCCTTGTAGATCTTGATCTGTTATGTGTTTTTGTGTTTTAAAGGTTGATACTTGTAGTATGTCATGTGATCTGTATTCTGGAACTTTAAGTTAGCTCAGATCGTGCACAGAATGATAGTTATGGGCGGTCAAACCTCATTGACCGACCATGACTATCGGATTTCTGGAAAACCCAGATTCGCCCAGAAACGGTCTGACATCTGATTTGCAGTCTTAGATCGTGTAGGTGTTTTATGATATGTGTTTTTTTCTTGAACCTATCTTGTAGTATGTTAGCTTAGATTTTGAACCATGCTTTTAGTACCTTTATATGTCTAATATACTGGATTTGGTAGCTGGTCAAACGAGGTCAGTCATTCATGAAATCAGTTTTCTGGGTAACCTAGAAAACTGATGAACATAAACACTGACAGGATTTGACCGGTATGGATCTGGCTTTTCTGTTGTATTTTTAGTGATGTTTTGTGATGGATCTATAGTATTGCATGTGATCTACAATCTAGAACTCTTAGATCACAAAAATGTTACACGATTTGCTCGTAGTGGAGGCTCAAAATGAGGCCCTCGAACTGTTCCTCATTTATGGGTTTCCAGAAATGAAGAACAGCCTCTGGCAGCCACTTTGATGGCTTAGATCATTCAATTGATGCATGTTATGAATATTTTTGTTGCTGGATCTTGTAGTCTTACAGTAACACTACACGATCTGATCAACAAATTGCCCAGAAACACATCACACACAAATTTAATCTCGGTCAAAGTAGCTAGCCCGGTCTCTGACAGGAAATTCTGGGTTTGCTTGAAGAACACCAAGAACACCTATAGCGACGGTTCTGTCGCTATAGGTGGTCTTTAGCGACAGATATTATTTATTTTTCTGGAAATTAATAAAAAAAATAGAAAATTAGTTTTAAATTATTAAAAATACAAAATAAATTATTAAAAATTATTTTAAATTCTGAAAATTAGTTTTTAATTATTTTAAATATATTTCATAAATATTTAATATTTTTAGAATATTAAAAGTATTAAATTTATTTAATTATTATATTAAATAAATTAGTTAAAAATGATTTTAATATTTGAAAAATCATTTAAAATTATATTATGATATAAGAAAATATTTTAAGTTATTTTTAATGACTTTAAATATTTTGTGATAAATTTTATTAATAAATTGATATTAATGGTAATTAATTTATTTACTAAATGAATTAAATAAAATAATTAAAAATGATTTTATTATATTAAAAATCATTTTAAATAATAATAAGGTATTTAAAAATATTTTAAGTTATAAAATATAACTTTTAATATTTAAAGATGAATTTTATTAATTAATTATTATTAATGATATTAAAGTTATTTAATAATTTAGTTTAAAAAAATGATTTTAATATTATAAAAATTATTTTAAATGAAAATAAAGTGTTTAAAAATATTTTAAGTTATAAAATATAACTTTTAATATTTAAAGGATAATTTCATTAATAGTTTAATATTAATGATTATTAACTTATTATTAAATATATTAAATTTATTTAATAATTATATTAAATAAATACTTTAAAAATGGTTTTATTAATTTAAAAATCATTTAAAAGGATATAAATAAATTACAAATATTTTAAGTTATGAATAATGACTATTAATATTTTGATAAATAGAACATTAATACCTTAATATTAATGATAATTATTTAAAAATGATTTTAAATGTTTTAACAATCATTTAAGGGTAATATTAATACTTTAAAAGTATTTCAAGTTATTATAAATTACTTTAACATTTTGGAAATGATTTCATTAATAGTTTAATATTAATTAAATATTAATGATAATATAATTGATTAGTATTTAAATCATTTAAAAATGATTTTGATGTTTGAAAATTCATGATAAATGTTTTAAAATTATACTAAGTCATTTAAAAATAATATGACTGATACGTACGGATATTGAGTTACAGGACAGAGTCTTAGACTCGATAATTACTCGATAATGTCGTCGGTACACCGACACATTTCAGAAATTGATCTGGACTTAGATAATGTAATTAGATAAGTGATTATTTGTGATTCAATGGTTATTAAACTTATGTGCCAATGTGATTAAGTTATGTGCTGACTGCAATAAGCAGTGTTATGTGTTATAGTATATTGTTCTAATCGAATGAACGATCTTATTAATGATAGGTCGCGAGATAAGCGATAAATCAAAATTACAAACTGTAAGCAGCGCTTCAGGCAAGTATCTTACCTTTACATTTTCTTTATGCAATGGACATGAGTAAGAATATTTACGAATTATATTATTACTATACAAATTATTAACCTTATATTATATACGCTCATTGATTATCAACATGTTAGTATATGGTAATTCAGATATATATATATTCTGTTCGTTAATTTCTGTAAATGGTTATACAAGTGTCCCCACTTGGATAATCATTGTATTTAATCACATGTTGATATACCTTTGTCAATTACCCGTATATATATATATATATATATATATATATATATATATATATATATATATATATATGTTGAATTATAGATTATTGTTGAAACAAGATAAAACCTTTGATTTGGAACCCAGACAAGTATGAACATCCCTACACGGGAAAACTTTTATGCGCCCAAGGCGGACATAGTGAATGATACCCTCGTTCTTGCATGTAGTATTGATCAATGTAGGGTACAACGGGCTGATCACCCCCGTGCCCGTAAGTTATGACGGTTTACAGATGAAGTTCTGTTTAACCTTTTCGAAAATGAAAATAATGTTCATAGTATGTCACATTAACCTTATTTATAGTCAGTACGTAGTTTGAAAAATATGGTATAGAATTGATATATTATTATCATTGGTACAGATTACTTCACAACTATTGAATCGTTGTAGAAGGGTAGTATAAAGAAAATATTTAAATTCTTTCAGCTTATATATATAATTATTATTACTTGCTGGGCACTCAAATGCTCATCCTTGCTTAATTTAAATATTTTTAGCTAAGTGTGAACGACCAGAGAGCTCTGCTAAGACCAAACGAAAGGGAAAGGTTGCTGATTGAAAGCAAATGCTATCTTATGTAATAGTTTGATCTTATTATTAAGACAATTATGATATATATTATCTATCATGGGTTGTAATGGATGTTTAAAGGTTACGTACTTGGGAGCTAGACTCTGATAATTATGTAAATTAAGTTTGACTTTTATATTATCGTTATTATTATTAGTATTATTACGCTCATAAAAATGGTATTGTAAAGCACCGAGTTCGGGTTTCAAGTACCTGAATTTGGGGGCATTACAGGTTGGTATCAGAGCTTAGGGTTAAAAACCTTAGGTGGGTTAGACCTTAGGCTATAACCTTAGAACAGAGGGAAACATTAAAAATATAAATAACTCATATAGAGTTTAACAAGAGATGAATTGACTAAATTCATCGTCAAACAAAATAAAAGATAACTTATATAAAACTTTTATTTGCTGTTTGTATATACTATATGCTAATCAGGATAATTTATGTGTGTAGATGTTTGGTGGAAAAGGCTTGTTATATGCATATAGCATGAAGAAGAATCAAACCCATACACCCGAGCTGATATCGAAGCCAATAGCTGAAATAGAGGTTCACGATGAAAAAAACTCAGACGATGTGGTTATCGTAGAAAATGTCGTACAAGATCCGGAGATGGTGGAGTTGACAGATAGTGATTCGGACACTAAAGTTAAAGCTGACCAAGCATCAACGGAGGTGCAGGATCTGAGGAACAAGGTTTCTTCTCTGGAAAGGTAGTGGGAAATAGAAAAGCTGTTGAACTGTTAGTTGCGTCAGGCGTTAATAGAAAGAATGGAAGAACAAGATAAGCTTAAAATCCAAATTAATCAGATGGGAGCCACAAGCAACACTTCGTGTGCAGCTCCGAGCAAGAAGGGGAAAAGAAAGATAGAGGAGCATGACTTAGGAAAACCTGATAAGAAGAGAGGGAAAAGAATATGTTACATTTGCGAACATGAGGGGCATACCTCTCATAATTGTCCCGGCTTTAAGCTAGGAGCATGTTTTATATGTGGGATGGAAGGTCATCGAGCGAAAGGTTATCCAAGGAAGAGGTGTAATAAATAGGTAGTATAGGTTTTGTTGTGTAAGTGTGTTTAATGTAATATATATGATAAGTATGTCTGTGTAATGTAATGTTTCTAACTTTCGTATTAAGTTAAGACTGTAAATCCCGACTTTTGTAGTCACAAAGGGATGAATGATGTTTAAAGCATTATGTGCTATGTTATGTAAAATATTTATTCAATGAATATGAATCTATGTTCGAGAAATAAAACAAGTTTAGAATATTAAACTTATATGATAAGGTTTAGAATGTAAGTTAAATTTATGATTTTATTTAATCAGATAATGTCGCCAAGACGTCGAACTCGAAATCAAAGGGCAGAAGAATCTGTTAACAACGTAGAAGGACAACAACAGGCAGACCCAATGCAGTAATTTGCAAACATGATAGCTCAGGCTATGCAACAAAGATTTCCAGCCGCAGGGAATCAGCTAGACAACCGCTTGGCAAACTTTAAAGATTTCAAAGCTGTTGGACCACCGGAATTCAAAGGTGCTACTGACCCTGTTGAAGCCCAAACTTGGGTCAAAGAGATTGAGAAGGCATTCGTGATAGCTAGGGTAGTTGAGGGGGGCAAAAAACCACTTTTGTCACCTACATGATGAAGGGTGAGGCAAACTTTTGGTGGGAAGCGAATCAGGGAAGGGCAGGAGAAGGTGTAGTTACATGGGATAGGTTCAAAACACTATTTTTCGAAAATTATTTTTCACCTAGTATGCAGGTGAGGATGGAGGTGAAATTTTTAGAATTAAAGCAGGAAAACATGACGGTGTCAGAATACGCCGCGAAATTCAATGAGTTAGCTAGGTTTGCTCCGCATCAAGTTGATACGAAGGCTAGGAAAGCTAGAAGGTTTGAGCTGGGATTGAAACCCTGGCTCTACAACAAGGTGGCAGTGTTGCAGATCTCTACATTTGCAGCACTCATGGAGAAGGCGATCATAGCTGAGGAGGGAAGTGAGGCCATGAGCCTCTACAACAAGGAGAGAAAGAACAAAGGCAAGGTAGAAGGAGCAGGGAAGGTAGGAATGAATAGTGGGAGCAGGAGTGGAGATGGCAAGAGAAAGGTGAGCAGTTTTGGAAGTGTGCAGATAAAGCAAGAAGGTGTTAAGAAGCAGGCGGTGCCGTGTAAGACATGTGGAAAGAACCACTCAGGGGAATGTCTGAAGGGAAAGTTCGTGTGCTACAAGTGTGGGCAGGAGGGCCATATCTCTCCCAACTGCCCCAATCCTAGGATGAACAGTGGATGTTTTTTATGCGGATCGACTGAGCACAGGGTGAAAGATTATCCGAAGAGGAGGACAGAGGCAGGTAGTGTGAACACGGGCACTAGAAGCGGAACTTTAGCAATCACCGGACCAACTTCGTCAAACAAACCAACAAAATCAATAGCAAGAGTCTACAACATGACAGTTCATGATACGACAGCAGCTGGCACTGGAACTCCAGGTATTATTCGTATGCCTTTTATTTTCTTATGTATGATTTTCCTATATATAGTAAATTATTTTATAAAGAAATTTTGAAGAGGAATTTGAGTTCTTTTAGAAACCAATTTTTCCGTTTAATCAAAAAGACAAGCTTTATGTGAATAGTTAAAGATCAGTTCGATCAACGTTGATCAAGATTTACTTGCGATGATTGTGTATGCTATGTAACCGTGTACGTATATGTTTTTAAACGGTGATTCCGGGGACAAAATCTTTATAAGGGAGGGTGATTAATGTAACAAACCGATATTTTCTATATAAATAAATCTGAAATTTTGCGTATAATTTTATTTATTTATTTATTTAAGGATGAGGATTTGTACAAGATAATGTGTATGTGTATTTATGTGGTAAATAAAAATATATTTATTACATAAATATTTACAAATAATTTTATTTTAGAATTATTGATTATTATAAAGTATATTCTTATAATAATTAATTTTATAGTAGAAATGTTTTTATTATTTATTTTTCATGAATATATAATCATATATTATTTAAATAATATATGGAGTGATTTTTAGAATAATTAGAATAATTATTTTATTATATGAATTTTAGTACATACTATTAAGTTAATTATTTTACCTTAATTATTAAGGTTAAATAGGAAGAATAAATCAGATATGAAATCCAAACCCTAATTTTGAATTATTGTCAAGGTATAAGAATAATAATATAATATTAATTATATTTTGATTTTTCAGTGTTATAAATATGTACTGTATGTACGTATTGACGATGATTGGTCAATTATGGTGTTTGATTTCAAAACCCTAATATTAATTGGTTAAACCCTAATTTTATTGGGGGAAACCCTAATTTGAAAATCAACTGTGAGTTTAAGACTGTTATAACGGTGTTATATGTTTTATGATGTGTATTATATAATGATTTTATTAATTAGGTAAACCCTAATTATAATCTAGAAACCCTAAATAATTTTTGAAAATGAGAAACCCTAATTTGAAATTTAAATTAGAGTTCGAGATTGGTTGTAATTGTGTTAATATGATTAATTAGCAAGTTTTATAATTTTAATTGTTAATTTTGGAAACCATAAAATTTTAAACCCTAATTTGATAATTAGAAAATCTAATTATAAATTGGTAACCCTAATTATCAAAATCGTAAACCCTAATTGCTATTTTAGCAAGGTTAATTATAATTATATGATCTAAACCCTAATGTTACTATATAAGGTAATTACATAATTAATCATAATTAGAAAACCCTAATTTCAAAATTTTAGAAACTAAAATTTATTTAATTTTTATTTGATTTTATTTATTTTTGTGCAAACTCTAATTGGAAATCCTATTATTATTTTGTGCTAAACCCTAAGGGTCAAACCCTAAGGGTTTGCCAAGTTTCATTTTGCCCTTAAAAATCCAAACCAAATGACCATTATACCCCTAAATGCATTATTTTGGCTAACATGTAGGTTTTGACAATAGGATGGGTTGGTGACCAACTTGTTTGACAAATGTGACTTAGAAACACTGAACTCAGCCACTCAATCAGCCATTACATTGCATCTAGCATTATATAATAGATTGGAGAGAAAGAAAAAAAAATCATTTTGTTTACTTATTTTGTCCAACACCCAAACCTTCTCTCTCAAGCTCCAAACTTCCGAAAATATAAGCTATATTAGTCCCAAATCAAAGCCCCACGATCAACCATAACATAACAGAAGCCAGAAATCAAAAGATTGATCATCAAGGTATAAAAACCCTAGCTATAATCTGTCCAAAAATCGGATGTTTGATGTTTTTTTTGTGTGTTAAATATGTTATATAAGGTGTTTAATGATGATCTGGGTTGCTAGATGTTAGATCCATAACATCTAGAGGCTCGGATTTGAAGATTTCTCAAATATGGAAAAAAATATTTTCGTGTCTTAGCCTAATGTCAGGCCTTGTAGATCTTGATCTGTTATGTGTTTTTGTGTTTTAAAGGTTGATACTTGTAGTATGTCATGTGATCTGTATTCTGGAACTTTAAGTTAGCTAAGATCGTGCACAGAATGATAGTTATGGGCGGTCAAACCTCATTGACCGACCATGACTATCGGATTTCTAGAAGACCCAGATTCGTCCAGAAACGGTCTGACATCTGATTTGCAGTCATAGATCGTGTAGGTGTTTTATGATATGTGTTTTTTTCTTGAACCTATCTTGTAGTATGTTAGCTTAGATTTCGAACCATGCTTTTAGTACCTTTATATGTCTAATATACTGGATTTGGTAGCTGGTCAAACGAGGTCAGTCATTCATGAAATCAGTTTTCTGGGTAACCTAGAAAACTGATGAACATAAACACTGACAGGATTTGACCGGCATGGATCTGGCTTTTCTGTTGTATTTTTAGTGATGTTTTGTGATGGATCTATAGTATTGCATGTGATCTACAATCTAGAACTCTTAGATCACAAAAATGTTACACGATTTGCTCGTAGTGGAGGCTCAAAGTGAGGCCCTCTAACTGTTCCTCATTTATGGGTTTCCAGAAATGAAGAACAGCCTCTGGCAGCCACTTTGATGGCTTAGATCATTCAATTGATGCATGTTATGAATATTTTTGTTGCTGGATCTTGTAGTCTTACAGTAACACTACACGATCTGATCAACAAATTGCCCAGAAACACATCACACACGAATTTAATCTCGGTCAAAGTAGTTAGCCCGGTCTTTGACAGAAAATTCTGGGTTTGCTTGAAGAACACCAAGAACACCTATAGCGACGGTTCTGTCGCTATAGGTGGTCTTTAGCGACAGATATTATTTATTTTTCTGGAAATTAATAAAAAAAATGGAAAATTAGTTTTAAATTATTAAAAATACAAAATAAATTATTAAAAATTATTTTAAATTCTGAAAATTAGTTTTTAATTATTTTAAATATATTTCATAAATATTTAATATTTTTGGAATATTAAAAGTATTAAATTTATTTAATTATAATATTAAATAAATTAGTTAAAAATAATTTTAATATTTGAAAAATCATTTAAAATTATATTATGATATAAGAAAATATTTTAAGTTATTTTTAATGACTTTAAATATTTTGTGATAAATTTTATTAATAAATTGATATTAATGGTAATTAATTTATTTACTAAATGAATTAAATAAAATTATTAAAAATGATTTTATTATATTAAAAATTATTTTAAATAATAATAAGGTATTTAAAAATAATTTAAGTTATAAAATATAACTTTTAATATTTAAAGATGAATTTCATTAATTAATTATTATTAATGATATTAAAGTTATTTAATAATTTAGTTTAAAAAAAATGATTTTAATATTATAAAAATTATTTTAAATGAAAATAAAGTGTTTAAAAATATTTTTAGTTATAAAATATAACTTTTAATATTTAAAGGATAATTTCATTAATAATTTAATATTAATGATTATTAACTTATTATTAAATATATTAAATTTATTTAATAATTATATTAAATAAATAGTTTAAAAATAGTTTTATTAATTTAAAAATCATTTAAAAGGATATAAATGAATTAAAAATATTTTAAGTTATGAATAATGACTATTAATATTTTGATAAATAGAAAATTAATACCTTAATATTAATGATAATTATTTAAAAATAGTTTTAAATGTTTTAACAATCATTTAAGGATAATATTAATACTTTAAAAGTATTTCAAGTTATTATAAATAACTTTAATATTTTAGAAATAATTTTATTAATAGTTTAATATTAATTAAATATTAATGATAATAAAATTGATTAGTATTTAAATCATTTAAAAATGATTTTGATGTTTAAAAATTCATGATAAATGTTTTAAAATTATACTAAGTCATTTAAAAATAATATGACTGATACGTACGGATATTGAGTTACAGGACAGAGTTTTAGACTCGATAATTACCCGATAATGTCGTCGGTACACCGACACATTTCAAAAATTGATTTGGACTTAGATAATGTGATTATTTGTGATTCAATGGTTATTAAACTTATGTGCCAATGTGATTAGATTATGTGCTGACTGCAATAAGCAGTATTATGTGTTATAGTATATTGTTCTAATCGAATGAACGATCTTATTAATGATAGGTCGCGAGATAAGCGATAAATCAAAATTACAAACTGTAAGCAGCGCTTCAGGCAAGTATCTTACCTTTACATTTTCTTTATGCAATGGACATGAGTAAGAATATTTACGAATTATATTATTACTGTACAAATTATTAACCTTATATTATATACGCTCATTGATTATCAACATGTTAGTATATGGTAATTCAGATATATATATATATATATTCTGTTCGTTAATTTTTATAAATGGCTATACAAGTGTCCCCACTTGGATAATCATTGTATTTAATCACATGTTGATATACCTTTGTCAATTACCCGTATATATATATGTTGAATTATAGATTATTGTTGAAACAAGATAAAACCTTTGATTTGGAACCCAGACAAGTATGAACATCCCTACACGGGAAAACTTTTATGCGCCCAAGGCGGATATAGTGAACGATACCCTCGTTCTTGCATGTAGTATTGATTAATGTAGGGTACAACGGGCTGATCACCCCCGTGCCCGTAAGTTATGACGGTTTACATATGAAGTTCTGTTTAACCTTTTCGAAAATGAAAATAATGTTCATAGTATGTCACATTAACCTTATTTATAGTAGGTACGTAGTTTCAAAAATATGGTATAGAATTGATATATTATTATCATTGGTACAGATTACTTGACAACTATTGAATCATTGTAGAAGGGTAGTATAAAGAAAACATTTAAATTCTTTCAGCTTATATATATAATTATTATTACTTGCTGAGCACTCAAATGCTCATCCTTGCTTAATTTAAATGTTTTCAGCTAAGTGTGAACGACCAGAAAGCTCTGCTAAGACCAAGGGAAAGGGAAAGGTTGCTGATTGAATGCAAATGTTATCTTATGTAATAGTTTGATATTACTATTAAGACAATTATGATATATATTATCTATCATGAGTTGTAATGAATGTTTAAAGGTTACGTACTTGGGAGCTAGACTCTGATAATTATGTAAATTAAGTTTGACTTTTATATTATCGTTATTATTATTAGTATAATTACGCTCATAGAAATGGTATCGTAAGGCACCGAGTTCGGGTTTCAAGTACCTGGATTTGGGGGCATTACAATTATTCCACATCTAATATTATTATTAAATATTCGCATTATGACAAGTTTCCTAATTCCACTTGAGTTATTAATTTCAAAGCATGATTAGTGAATAATTATTGTTGGTTATTCACATCCATAATGAATATTGTTATTCGCACCTAGTGCATCTGATTTCTTGATCTATTACTTGAACTGTGAAATAATTTAAAGATCTTTTATGCATGAACTTTTTATGAGTTGTGTCTCAGCTATTTGTTTTGGCGAGAATAATATTTGATAAAGCATGAAACGTTCTATTTATTATGACTTGATTTATGCCATTTACTTCAGCTAGATCAACATTGATATTATATGATAAATTCATAGCACTTCTTTGAATTCAATCCAAACCATATTGTCATGGTATGGACTTATGATGTAAGACTGAGAAGAACAACCCTTATAAAAGGGGGAACTTTATTGTCATAAAACAACCCATGCGCGATTTTTGAGTTTTATGCATAATATAGGGTACAATGGAGCTGATCACTTCATGTACTTGCAGAAGAGAATAATTAGTTTTTATAACTAACTTATATTCTTGAGGTAATTTAGCTTTAATTACTAATGATTACTCGAGTAGTTCTTGATCCATTTGTGATCACTCAACATGAAATCTGGGAACATCCCACCTTGTTGAATATTGTTGTAGTATTGATAATTCTTCTTAATTAATTAAATATTATTGAACCTTCGATAGAATTTTACTCTTTCATCCTTGGAATGATATTCAGTATGAAACTTAAGAAAATCCTTGTTATTGAAAATGATTTATCATTCAGCTATTTTGAAATCGTTCGAATATCGTTGAAATTATAAAAAGTTAAATTCCTGTGTATCTTTTATTGTACGCTTTAACTTGCTGAGTAAACTCGTTGCTCACCCTTGCTTAAATAAAATATTTCAGCTAAAGTCGAGGTAGCAGAAGGTTCTAATAAGGACAAAGACAAAGCGAAGGCGACCGAGTAGTATCAAGTTGTTCAATGATTATTATATTATTATTTTGTTTAAGTCTTTTGTATTAATAGACATGAAAGGTTATGGTTAGTTAACCTGGGATAACGATGGTATAATTATGTTTTAAAGTATGTTTTATTAAGGTAACATAATGAATGATGAAATTCATAATTGAATGGGTAGTTAGATGTGATATGTATTATGGATCGTGAGCACCAAACCCGAGGTTAGGAAACCCAGATTTGGGGGTGTCACGGGTTAGTATCAAAGCTGTAGGTTATAAACCTTAGGTGGGGAAAAAAGCCTTAGGAATATAACAATAAAAATGATAGAGAAAACTCATTTAGAGTTCTAAGCGATGGATTGAGAAAATTCATCAATAGTAAGATGTGTGGACACTTAGTGTTTATGGATTGTGTTTACTGGTAAGGTATTAATCAAGTTATTTAAAACTAATTGAAGAATGCCAGTAGATGATGAGATTAAGGAATAGAAGGAGATAAAATTCATGTAGAGTATTCTTAGAGAATTAATATTGTTATGAAATATATTTTCATTCCATATAATGAATGTATGTTTTATTAAGAGATATTAATGAAATTTGTTAGTTGTAGGATGTCAGGAGATGATGAGATTAGAGAAACTCAAGTGCTTATTGAGATGTTAGCAGTTGCACCAGTGCCAATAGCCGAGGTGGTAGCTCAATGTGAAATGGTAGGTGAATCAGAGAAGAAATTTAAAGAAGAAAGGACAGTTGAGAAAGTTCTAAAGGAAGAATCTGCAGTAAATCTAGGAAGCGATCATGACGAGTACCCCAAAATGGAGCTGAATGAAGATGAAGAAGTAGATTCCAAAGAAGCTAAAGTAGGACCAGGAATAGAGACAGAAGATGGAGAAGAAGGCAGTGTAGTGGTCGTAGATGGTCAAGCATCAGTGGAAGTTCAAGATTTGAGGAATAAGGTGTTTTTCCTAGAAGAAATGTGGAATGCGGAAAGATTACTAAATGACCAGTTGGTAAGGGCACTAAGAGAGATAATTGAAGAACAAAATGAGCAGAAGGCACAAGTCGATGGGAGGAGAGCCGAGTGCAATGTATCGTCTAAAACTTTAAGAAAGAAGAAATATGGGAAGAATGGTAAAAGGAAACGGAATAATGACAGTGACGACAACTCAGGGGATTCACAGCAGAAGAAGAAGGCATGTATTGACTGCGAAAAGAAACATTTTGGGGAATGTATGAAGGGTAAGAATGTGTGTTATATTTGCGAAAAAGGAGGACACATATCTCCTAATTGTCCCAAACCTAAGAAAGGAGGATGTTTTTCGTGCCGAGAAAAAGGTCATCAGGCTAAGAATTGTCCTAAGAAGAAGACAGGTGATAGAATTTGAAGAAAGAAAAATTAAGTATGAGGAGTAAAACCTTTGGAGAAAGATAATATGTTAGTAATGTAGTATTATAGACGATGAGTAGGTATATGTAATTATATATCTATATGAATGTAATCCTCGCTTATGTATGAATATTGAGATAACCTCTGTAAGTCTCAACTTTTGTATAAGTTGTCGCAGTGATTCCTGACTTTTGTTTTCAAAAAGGGATAGTAAATGATTATCGCATTATGTGCTATGCGATGTAAAGTACTATGATCTAGTTGAATAAATATGAATATATGTATGATTAAGTAAATAAGTTTTGAGAATAAAGATAGTAAGCTGTCTAACTGATAATTGGTTAATTCAGCAAGTCGAATTAGTTAATCCAGCAAGCCGAATTGGGCTGAGTTTAAAATTGTGTTAAATTTTTATGATACTACTAATCAGATGTGGCATAAAGGTGTAAAAGATGAAGTAATAAATTAAAGTTTTGTTTAATCAAGACAACGCCGCCAAGAAGAGTACTAAGAAACCAAGAGGGCGAAGAGTCAGTTAACAATACAGGAGGATGTTAACCAAACCCAATGCAAGAATTTGTAAACATGATGGCAGAAGCTATGCAGAATAGGGCACCAGCCGTAGAAAATCCACCAAGAAATGAATTAGCGAATTTTAAAGACTTTAAGGTAGTAGGACCACCAGAGTTTAAGAGAAGATTAGATCCAATAGAAGCTCAGACATGGATAAAAGATATAGAGAAAGCATTCGTTATCGCTAGAGTAGCAGAGGAGCAAAAGACCGTTTTTGCTACCTATTTAATGAAGGGGAGGCAAACTACTGGTGGGAGACAAACCAAAATAGAGCAGGAACAGTGGTGGTGACATGGACAAAGTTCAAAGAATTGTTTAACGAGAATTACTTCTCGCCAAGTATGCAAGCAAGGATGGAGGTTCAATTCCTAGAGCTGAAATTGGAAAACATGACAGTTTGAGAATACGCCCCCAGATTCAACGAATTAGCTAGATTCGCTCCGCATCAGGTGGACACGGAGGCACGAAAGGTGCGAAGGTTTGAAAACAGACTGAAGCCATCGATATTTAGCAAGGTAGCAGTGCTACAGATTAATACATTTTCGTCTCTGTTAGAAAAAGCAATCATCATTGAGGGAGGTAGTGAAGCCGTATCGAGGTATCACCATGAAAAGAAGAAAAGGACGAATGAAGGAGGTAACAGTGGAGGGAGTAACTCCAACAAGCGTAAATGGAGCGATAACACCCAATCGGGAAAAAAATTAGAAGAAGGTAGGAAGAAAGGTGAGCCGTGTGCAATTTGTGGGAAGAATCATCCGGGAGTCTACCTGAAGGGCAAAGGAGTATGCTTTAACTGTGGCCAAGAGGGACATATCTCTCCCAATTGTCCCAGTCCAAAGAAGATACAAGGTTGTTATTTATGTGGATCGTCAAACCATCAAATCCGTAACTGTCCAAAGAAGAATGCAGAGAAGGTAAGCAACAACAAAGGAAACAGCAGTGGGACTCTAACGACCAATGGACCAGCTCAACCAGCAAGACCAACAACACGCACGTTTGACATAACGGTCTAGGATGCAGTCGCTTCGAATGGAGTAGAGTCAGGTAAAATTTCAATTAGTAATATAATTACGCACGTCTTATTTGATAGATATTAGTAGGAGGTGTTGTTCCTATGCGGATTCGAGTCATAGGTTGGTATCACATGATGATATCACATGTTAGTATCACGTAAATAAAACTGAAGAAATTGATGATACAACTTTATAAATTATTTAAAGAAAACACGTATATTGAGTGGTTTATGGTAACCCTTTGAGGTTCCAATGAAGAATAAGAGAAAGCACATGTTGCTTAATAAATTAAAGGAATATTATTGTGAGTAAGATGTTGTTACCTAAATATAACAGGTAATTATGAGCTATGGCAAGTCAAATGAGACTTGAGTTTAGTATAAAATTTTCTGCCCTGAATAAGATGGGAAGAAGTAAATGTAAGAAGAAACAAAATAATACCTATATTAGGGTAATAAATTTGGATTTATAAATAAAGTTCTGATGACAGACATAATTTGAATGTAAGGTAATGGTGATTCCGGGAATAAAATCCTTATAAGGAGGGGAGAATGTAAGGACCGAGAACTTTATATGATTATATATTTAAATTTTTATGAATAATATTTTTATTTATTTATAAGTGAATGTGTTATGAGATATAAATTAAACAAGATAGTTAATTTAGTTATTTCAAATTAACTAAGATCAATACTTAATGGAGTTGATTAAGGAAGAGTAAGATAAGTTATGTTAAAACATTAACATAGCTTGAGTGTTAGCCTTGAATGTTAAATATAAATATTTATAATCTTTAAATGATTAATTAGTATGACTATTATATAGTGAATAAATATTGAGAACTATGTGGAAATGGGTATGGCCAAATAAATTTATATACTATAGTTATGGACATGTATATTTATAGATTTCATTAAAAAGGAAAGCCACATAACCTAATTATATATTAGGTAAGGTAATTAAATAACCTAAGGGTTATGGTATTGAGGAAATGTTAGTATTTAAAAGTTATACTAACCTAATAGATTAATTTTTTCCATTTCAAGTGATTAATAATTTTAAACCTAATTAAAGCAAACCTAATTAGGTTATCCATTAAAGAGACATGTATAAGTAATTAAATCTCATAAGATTGGGAATAGAAACCCTAAATAAACAATTAAGGTAATATAAATTAAAATTGTTAAACTATATAACTTACATAGCCCAACTAATTAAATTAGAAATCTAAAAGAAATAAAATGCAAGACCAAACCTTAGCCCTATTGATTAAGGACATTTTATACATTTGATTAATCAAATTTGGGCATTAAAAATAAAAGAAAATGGAGGATAATGGGAGCTTAAGTGGCCGGATTTGGGAGGGCCTTTTAAGGCATGAAATATTGCTAACCCACTTTCCTTTTATAGCTAATAACCTTACTTTTCCTAATCTCTTACACAAAGGACATTGTTGTCTACTCCTCATTGGTTGGGAATTTCATTAAGCATACTTAAAGAGAAGATAAGGGGTATTGTCTAATGGGCAAAGAAAGTATGGGGGATAATAGGATTGCAAGCATCCCTTTCGTCCATTTCAATTCATTTCATTTCCTTCCATATTCATTTCTCCTTTCTTTTTCTCCCAAGCTTAGCAGGAGAGCGCTATAGAGAGAGGGGTCAGATTTTGTGAGAGGAAAAGAGGAAGAGCTTAGCATAGTTCATGCACCCGAAACACATCTCATAATTTGGAAGAACAAGAAAGGTAGCCAAGAAAACTAGGTGAGAACTTTTCTAGTTATTCTTCTTCTTCTATTTTGTTTGATATCAAAGTTTGATGGGGTTATGTTCTAAGAACCAAGGTACAATAGTTCTACATATCTCATGTATGGAATTAAGTGTCTTGAGTGTTAGAATAGAGAGTTAGAGGAAGATAATGAAAATGTGTTCTTTAAGGGGGTGAAACCCTAGTTTTTCTTCCACTAAATCTTGTGTAACTCAAGTTTTATAGCTTGGATTTGGGATCCGTCAAAGGGGGGGAGGGGTGCAAGGTACATGAGTTATCTAGTAAACCCAAGTGGTAGAACACAAATCTAGCAAGTATTGAAGCCATGGGTACTGTTTTCCCCAAAACAGTCCACAAGAAGCTTGAAGAACCATAACCCTAGCAAAAGCTACTACCCCCATTTTTTGTAAGGCTGTTTCGGCCAGTTGTTAACCTTTTAAAAACCTGGGAACAATCACAGAGGTACCTTGAGAAGTTATCTACATGTAGGAAAAAGAACGGACACGTTTGGATGTGTAGTTTGTGTGTAATGGCTTTTACCGTGAAGGACTCCTAAACTATTCTTACCCAGATTCCTCACTGTGTATACCTTGGAAAAATATGAAATTTTTATAGTATGTGTATATATGTTATGAGAGTGTACCCTGAAAGTTTCAAAATTGTCTGAGCACAACTCGATTTATGAAAATTGGAGCAAGATCCGAATATTTTAGGCACTTTAAAAATAGTAAATATCCTTCTAAAATTCCAAAAAAATTTGGGATTCATTATTGGGACATACACTATCCAAATCTAGAAAAGAAGAATTTTTGGGATCATTTTGGTATTTTTCCTAAAAATGATGAAGTTATGAATAAAAAGATATAAATAGTTAAATTATGTTATAAATAAGAAAAATATGATTTTAATGCTTGAATACACCTAATATAGTATATTCTGACTATGGAGAGGTATTTTGGTAATTATTGATGAGAAGTATTATTTATGATTTTTTATGGGTATTAAATAAGTGGTTTAATAAAGGGTAAACAATTAAAATAAATTGTTTATTGACCTAATAAATTATTAAAATGTTATGATGATATTAATAATGTTAGAATCTGATATTTTTAAATAAATAAAAATATTGAGATTAAAATTTAATTTAAGATATTATTAGATGACTAATAATATTAGATTATAACATTAATAAATATTATTAATGAATAATAATATTAGATTTAAATATTATTAATATAATTAATAATATTAGATTAAAATATTATTAAAAGATTAATAATATTAGATTAAAGTATTATTAGATGATTAAAATATTATTAATTAATTAATTAAATAAAATGTTATTAAAATATAATAACATTAGTAAAGGAAATACTAATACATGAAAAAAATTAAAAAGTTAATAATATTAGTAAATGAATAAAATATTATTAAGAGGGTAATAAAATTAGTAAGTGAATAAAGTATTATTAGTTGATTAATAATACTAAGGAGTAAGTAAAATATTATTAAAGGATGAGTGAAGATAATGTTTACATAATAGTAATATTATCAAGAGATAATAATGTTACTAAGGAATTAATGTAATAACTAATATTTAACTGTGTGACTAAATATTAGGCAATTTAATATAGAATAATGATATTATGAATAAGTATATGATTTGCTAATCGAGAGGTCAATTATAGGTCTTTCGAAGGAAAGCAGATAGACTGCTAACCGGGTATATTTATTTTTATAGCAGTAAACTACAGACAAGGCAAATTCTCTAACTCAAACTCGAGTTGTCATTTTTTAAGCATGTTAGTGGATAATTATTGTTGATTATTCCATAACTAATATTATTATTGAATATTCGCATTATGGTAAGTTTCCTAATTCCACTTGAGTTATTAATTTCAAAATATGATTAGTGAATAATTATTGTTGGTTATTCACATCCATAATGAATATTGTTATTCGCACCTAGTGCATCTGATTTCTTGATCTATTACTTGAACTGTGAAATAATTTAAAGATCTTTTATGCATGAACTGTTTATGAGCTGTGTCTCAGCTATTTTGTAAGACCCAAACTTATTAATGAATAAAATCAAATTTTTTCTAAATATTATTGTAAATAATAAGGTGTTAATTTGATATAATGCTTTGATTATGGGTGAAATGTGTAAATTTTGCAAAATAAGCAAGTGGTTATAAAATATTCATTTGTTGTCCGGGAATATTCGTTTGGTCATAGAATATTTTTTTTCTGTCGGGGAATATTCGTACGACGGCGCAGCTATTTGTGGGCCCCATAACAGAAAATGGTTAGATGAAGATAACGACAAAATTGAGTTTTTATAAATAACGGCGTAGTTGTTACCGTTAATACTGTTGGAATACCCGGTGGTTAAAATACAGTAGCACACGGTATTGCACTAATTATTGATTCTTACGTAAGAATGCACTACTCAATAATTATTACAATAGTTACTATTTAATATTTTATTTTATTGATTCAATAATTGTTGTGTTGATATTTTATATTATTGTTGTCTCAATAATTATTGCTGCACAGTAGTTTCTATTATCAGATCAATAATTCATATTATTTGAATAATATTATTAGATAGCATTATTGGTAATGTCTAAAAAGTTCTGTCTAAGGAGAGGTTTGGTCATCTAATTGCGCGCCAGTAAGAAAAAATCCTTATTGGAAAGCCCCCTCTTTCTTGGGAACGGCCTGATTGTCATAATTGTGATTCTGGAAATATTATTTGTGAATAATTAATTATTGATTTATATGATAAGAAAATATTTATTTTATGTGGATATAAATGATGGATATATTTATTTTTGTGTGGATAAAAATAAAGAAATTAATGTTGAGGTGTTTTATCAGTATTTTGTCGGTGTGGAGGTATTAAAAATCACCCGTTTGTGGATTTCAGGTATTTTTTGATTTGAATTTGGAAAAACTTTCTTCTACAAAGTTGTAGAAAATTAAATTTGCTATGGAAAACACGCGAGTTTCGAATTTTTCTGATAAACGGGCTATTTTCTATAAATTGTTGAAGTTTTAGAAAAATAAAATGATTTTTATTAAATTTATGGGGGGACCCACTTTTGGTTGGTGGAATACACACATGGGTTGCTGAATTCTTCCAACATGGCTGCCCAAAAATTCAAAGCATGCGTAGGGATTGTAATTAATAATAATATTATTTTATTATTTAGTCTCCTATGGCGTTCTAGCATTTTCCTATAAATAGAGGGCTAAGTTAGAATTGAAAATCACACCAGAAATAAGTTTTCTCTCTTTTTCTCTCTATATTATTGAGCGTATTCTTGTGAGTATACTTTGAGTGTTGCTATACGGTGCAAGTTTCTGTCAGCACTATATCCGAAATTCAGTCAGAAGTACGGTTATTTTGAGGTAAGGGATATTATTTTCTTCTTAAATGATATTATTTTTTTCAATATCATTATGCTGAAATATTGATATGAGTTTTTTTTATCAAATTTGGAACGTTTTATGTCGGGATTACTATTCACGTATACGGCACTATTCACGAATACGACACTATTCACCGAAAAATAAAATTTTTTTCTTTTTATCCAAGATGTCTATTATGGTTACTATCTTTGATTGTATCCATATTTTGATCTTTATTTTTGAATTCTGCTTCACAATTGATTATTATGAAGTATTATTGATCTTGGATAAATTGTTATACAAATCCCTACTATTTGTCCTTCTGTCTCACTGGATTCAGTTTTTTAAAGATATTTTTCATCATTCTCAGTCCTAAATGATGATATTACTGAATATCTTTAGCCTGTAGTGCAAAGATGAATGATTAACTGATGAATATCTTTGGTCCGTAGTGCAAAGATGAACAGGTGTTGAGATGAACATGACCGACTGGTGATACAAATGAATATCTTTGGCCTGTAGTGCAAAGATGAATATTTGATTAAAGATGGTTATTGATTATTGTTACATGGATAAAATATTGATGATTGACTTTTAAATCTTAGAAGATAGTAGAACTCATTCTCTACTTGACTCTTCTAATGGTTTGCTATTTCCGCTGCAGTTGTTGATCTAAAATTTGTTGTCTATTATATTTTATCAGATTTTTTCCTGTTGAAGACTAATGATAATTTGTTGTATATTATCTTAGTCATAATATTCTTTACTGGGCTAGTTGAGCTCACCCTTTTTCTTTTTGTTCCATTTTTCTTCTCAGGAGGTGAGAACATAGCAGGATCGAGTCGGGGTATGGAGTAATGGTTCTAGAAAGATGTTTTAGCAGTCCTCACTATTTCTATAAAATAGTGTTTGAATAATTATAATGAGGACTTATTTGAGTGTGAATATTGTCTAGAAGACAATATTTGTATTTAAACTCACAGTATGTATTGTCGTATTTCACACGACATTTGTATTATTGAAGTTGTAGTTTGCTTTATGTACCATGTGTTTGGCGACTCAGAATGGGTGTTGTATACCTATTTTAGGGGCGTCACAGTTGGTATCAGAGCTTAGGGATATGGTCTCTGGCGGAGATCGGGGAATAGAACTAGGAGGGGAGGGATGAGTAAATCCTTCGCTAGTGTGTCCTATCTAAGCTTATTTGTTGGTCAGTCATAATATATAGATATTATGTGATATGTTAATTTGTTTAATTAACCCTTATTTTATGGCAGTATTTAAGAATGGCTGCTGAGAACGTTAACAATGGAGTGTATGAGACTGTGGAACAACCTTTAGTTACAAACCAGGAGAATGTGCAACAGGAATGCAATATTCCTCCTGTAAACAACACTACCGAGCAAACGATGAATGATGGAATGTTTAGAAGCTTTTTGCAATTCATGCAAAATCAGACGAGGGAGACTCGTGTACAAAATACGGGTGGAAGTGATAGCAACGCACGGTCTGTCACAGCCAAGCAGTTCAAAGAGTTGGGACCACCAGAATTTAAGGGAAAGCCGGATCCGATCATGGAGGAAACGTGGGTCAAGCAAATTACCAAGATATTCGATGTCTTGGGATGTACGGAGGAACAGAAGGTTCCATTCGCCACCTTTATGTTCCACGGTGAGGCAGACTACTGGTGGGAGTTTGTGAAGCATACCCAGCCTGACGCACTCAACATGTCCTGGGAAACATTTTAGAAACCGTTCAATGACAAGTACTTTCCTGAAAGTATTCGTCATATGAAGGAGATGGAGTTTATCAGACTGGAACAAAACAACATTACGGTGTCATATGAGGCGAAGTTTACAGAGTTATCCAGGTTTGCACCTCATTTGGTCGAAAATGAGGAACGAATGACAAGAATGTTTCTGAGAGGTCTAAAACCCGAGATTCGGCAATATCTTATCTCTTATAAAATTTTTTTTATATTCCGATGTTGTAAACAGGGATTAATTATTAGATCGAGATAATGAGTATGTGCAACCGAGGGACCACAACCAGGGTCATACCGGTGACAGCAGTCATCAGAGCGATGATAACCAACGAGGAGGGAAAAATACGAACAAAGGCGGTAACCACTCGGGTGGTCATCGTGGCCATGATAATAGGAGAGGTGAGTCAAGTAAAAATTTCAGAAAGAGGAGATTCAACAATGACGGAAAGACATCAGCAGCAACACCAGCACCAACAACAAATTCTAGGGGAGGAGAACGACCGCAAGTTAGATATTACAAATGCGGGAAAGAGGGACATATCAGCCCAAACTGTCCACAACAATCCAAGGTATGTTACAACTGTGAAAAGGAAGGCCACATAGCTCAGGATTGTTCTGTAACAAAACCAAGTTCAATGGGGATGGTGACTCCAAGGGCTGTCCCGGATAAGTCGAAATTAGCGGTTCCTGGAAGAGCGTTTGTCGTGACTGGCCAAAACGTGAAGAACCTGAACGAGGTGATCACGGGTAAGCTAATCTTGAACTCTTGTGAAGTTTATACCTTACTAGATATCGGTTCTACCCATTCTTTTATCTTTCCTGCTTGTGGTCAACGTTTAAACTTGACTCCGGAGAAATTGGACTTTGACTTATCTGTTGAAACTCCGTTGGGTAAAACCTTCGTTACATCTACAGTTTATAAATCTTGCATGATCCAAGTTGGCACTATCACATTACCTGTTGATCTTATCTCTTTAAAGATACTTATTTTTGATGTGATTTTAGGAATTGATTGGTTAACCACTCATCATGCTAAAATTGATTATTTTCGTAAGGTTATTAGTTTTCATATTCCTAACCAACCTGTCATACGAATTCAAACTACTAAACCACTAAAATCAGTCACTGTCATATCAAGCCACAAAGCTATTCGTTTATTAAAAAACGGATGTCAAGCTTTCTTAGCCCATGTTATGGATTTGAACAAAGACAAGTCAGATTTGAATAATATTTCTATTGTTAGAGAATTTTCCAATGTATTTCCTGAAGAACTTCCCGGTCTACCCCCAGAACGTGAAGTTAATTTCTTTATTGACCTTGAACCTGGCACAAAGCCCATTTCTAAAACCCCATATCGAATGGCTCCTATTGAACATCAGGAGTTAAAAGTCCAATTAAAGGAATTGTTAAACATCGGTTTCATTCATTCTAGCACGTCTCCTTGGGGTGCTCCTATTTTATTCGTAAAGAAGAAAGACGGGAGTACGCGACTTTGTATCGACTATCGAGAATTGAACCATGTCACCATCAAGAATAGGTATCCTCTACCTCGCATTGATGACCTGTTCGACCAGTTGCAAGGAGCACAATTCTTTTCAAAGATCGATCTTCGTTCTGGATATCATCAGTTGAAGATTAAAACTGAGGATATTCCAAAGACTGCTTTCAGAACTCGGTACGGGCATTATGAATTCTTAGTCATGTCGTTTGGATTGACTAATGCCCCTACTGCCTTCATGGATATGATGAACCATGTGTTCAAAGAATATTTAGATCAGTTCGTTGTTGTCTTTATTGATGACATCCTCATCTATTCCAAAAGCCGTGAAGATCATGAGCACCATTTAAAGCTGGTACTGCAAAGGCTTCGTAAAAATAAGCTATATGCCAAACTGAAGAAATGCGAGTTCTGACTTGAGGAAGTAGCATTCCTTGGGTATGTGGTGTCAAAACATGGAGTATCTGTCGACCCGGCAAAGATTGAAACAATAAAAAGTTGGGAGCAACCGAAGTCGGTGACCGAAGTACGTAGCTTTCTGGGCTTAGCTGGATATTATCAGAGATTCGTGGAAGGATTTTCTAGAATCGCTACTCCGTTAACTCAGCTGACTCGGAAAGATACAAAATTTGTATGGAGTGAGGAATGCGGGAAGAGTTTCCAAGAGCTCAAAAAGAGACTCATTTCGGCACCTGTTCTGGTAATACCATCTGGTACGGATGGATTTGTTATCTACAGCGATGCTTCAGGCAAAGGGTTAGGATGTGTTCTCATGTAATATGGGAAAGTCATAGCCTATGCCTCACGACAACTCAAAGAATATGAGAGGAATTATCCTATTCATGATCTGGAGTTGGCAGCAGTCGTATTCACGTTGAGAATTTTGAGACACTACTTGTATGGGGAGAAAGTGGAGATTTATACAGATCATAAAAGCCTCAAATATTTCTTCACCCAAAAAGAACTCAACATGCGGCAACGATGTTGGCTTGAACTATTGAAAGATTACGATCACACTATTCAATATCATCCAGGAAAAGCGAATGTAGTAGCTGACGCATTGAGTAGAAGATTATATGCGAGTACGAGTGCGATATTATCAATGTAAAGGCCCATTCTGTATGACTTGCAAAGGATGGAGGTAGAATTAAAGACTCCAAGTACCCACGTGATGATATCAAATATATGAGTAGAACCGACGTTAATCGATAAAGTTAAAGCTGCTCAAGCTACGGACATGGAGCTGATGCGTATGAAGAAGAAAGTGCAAGAATGTGCTATTCCAGAAGCAAGAATCGATGAAGAAGGAATACTTCGAGTTAACTCCAGACTTTGTGTTCCTAACGATTCTGACTTGAAGCATAGAATTATGATGGAGAAACATAACACACCGTTTGCAATCCATCCTGGGAGTACCAAAATGTTTCACGATCTTCGACATATATTTTGGTGGAGCAATATGAAAAGAGAGATCGCAGAGTTTATCTCGAGGTGTTTAACTTGTCAACGTGTAAAAGCGGAGCATCAAGTACCAAAGGGTCCATTGCAACCACTTGAGATTCCGAAATGGAAGTGGGAACACATTACTATGGATTTTGTTACGGGTCTTCCCAAGGTTTCTCAAGGCAGAGATGCGATTTGGGTCATTGTTGATAGATTAACCAAGTCTGCCCATTTCTTGCCTATATGTGAGACTTATTCCCTTGAACGTCTTGCTCGTTTGTACGTGAATGAGATTGTGAGATTGCATGGCATGCCAGTATCCATAGTTTCGGATCGTGACCCAAGATTCACTTCAAGATTTTGGGTTAGCTTGCAGAAAGCTATGGGCATGGATTTACAATTCAGTTCGGCATACCATCCTTAAACGGACGGACAATTAGAAAGGACTATTCAAACTCTTGAAGATCTATTAAGACTCTGTGTTCTAGATTTTAAAGGGAGTTGGAATAAGTACCTATCATTGGTGGAATTCTCCTACAACAACAGTTATCAAGCAAGTATAGGCATAGCTCCATTCGAGGCGTTGTATGGAAGAAAATGTCGCTCTCTAGTATGCTGGGACGAGGTGGGAGAAGCAACGTTGTTGGGACCAGAATTAGTACGCATGACTACAGAAAAGATCCAAATGATTCGACAACATATTCAAACCTCACAAGATCGACAAAAGAGTTATGCTGATCTTCATAGAAAAGACGTGGAGTTTAATATAGGAGATCATGTACTGTTACGTGTTGCACTATGGAAGGGAGTTACAAGATTTAGAAAGAGAGGAAAGCTCAATCCAAGATTTGTTGGTCCATTTGAGATTCTTGACCGAATAGGAAATGTGGCCTATAGACTCGCATTACCTCCAAGCATGTCTCGTGTTCATAATATTTTTCACGTATTTGTGCTTCGTAAATATGTGAAAGACCCGAACCACATAATTGAGTTAGAATCAGACGAGATAGCTGAAGATTTAACGTACGAGGAGGTACCTGTTAAGATCTTGGATAGGAAAGAGCATGTTCTACGCACGAAGGTTATACCACAAGTTAAGGTTTTGTGGAGAAACCATGCTATTAAAGAAATGACCTGGGAGTTAGAATAAAAAATAAAAGCGAGGTATCCTCACCTTTTCGAAACACCAGGTACGTACGTCAATTTCGAGGACGAAATTTCATAAGGAGGGGAGGTTGTAAGACCCCAACTTATTAATGAATAAAATCAAATTTTCTCTAAATATTATTGTGAATAATAAGGTGTTAATTTGATATAATGCTTTGGTTATGGGTGAAATGTGTAAATTTTGCAAAATAAGCAAGTGATTATAAAATATTCATTTGTTGTCGGGAAATATTCGTTTGGTCGTAGAATATTTTTTTTCTGTCGGGGAATATTCGTACGACAGCGCAGCTATTTGTGGGCCCTATAACAGAAAACAGTTAGATGAAGATAACGACAAAATTGAGTTTTTATAAATAACGGCATAGTTGTTACCGTTAATACTATTGGAATACCCGGTGGTTAAAATACAGTAGCACACGGTATTGCACCAATTATTGATTTTTACGTATGAAGGCACTACTCAATAATTGTTAAAGTAGTTACTGTTTAATATTTTATTTTATTGATTCAATAATTGCTACGTTGATATTTTATATTATTGTTGTCTCAATAATTGTTGCTGCACAGTAGTTTCCATTATTAGATCAATAATTCATATTATTTGAATAATATTATTAGATAGCATTATTGGCAATGTCTAGAAAGTTCTGTTTAAGGAGAGGTTTGGTCATCTAATTGCGCGCCAGTAAGGAGAAATCTTTATTGAAAAGCCCCCTCTTTCTTGAGAACGGTCTGGTTGTCATAATTGTGATTCTGGAAATATTATTTGTAAATAATTAATTATTGATTTATATGATAAGGAAATATTTATTTTATATGGATATAAATGATGGATATATTTATTTTTATGTGGATAAAAATAAAGGAATTAATGTTGAGATGTTTTATCAGTATTTTGTCGGTGTGGAGGTATTAAAAATTATCCGTTTGTAGATTTTGGATATTTTTTGATTGGAATTTAGAAAAACTTTCTTCTACAAAGTTGTAGATAATTAAATTTCCTATGGAAAACACGCGAGTTTCGAATTTTTCTGATAAACGGGCTATTTTCTATAAATTGTTGAAGTTTTAGAAAAATAAAATAATTTTTATTAAATTTATGGGGGGACCCACTTTTGGTTGGTGGAATACACACATGGGCTGCTGAATTCTTCCAACATGGCTGCCCAAAAATTCAAAGCATGCGTAGGAATTGTAATTAATAATAATATTATTTTATTATTTAGTCTCCTATGGCGTTCTAGCATTTTCCTATAAATAGAGGGCTAAGTTAGAATTAAAAATCACACCAGAAATAAGTTTTCTCTCTTTTTCCCTCTATATTATCGAGCGTATTCTTGTGAGTATACTTTGAGTGTTGCTATACGGTGCAAGTTTCTGTCAGCACTATATCCGAAATTCAGTCAGAAGTACGATTATTTTGAGGTAAGGGATATTATTTTCTTCTTAAATGATATTATTTTCTTCAATATCATTATGCTGAAATATTGATATGAGTTTTTTTTATCAAATTTAGAACTTTTTGTGTTGGGGTTACTATTTACGTATACGGCACTATTCACGAATACGGCACTATTCACCGAAAAATAAAATTTTCTTCTTTTTGTCCAAGATGTCTATTATGGTTACTATCTTTGATTGTATCCATGTTTTGATCTTTATTTTTGAATTCTGCTTCACAATTGATTATTATGAAGTATTATTGATCTTGGATAAACTGTTATACGAATCCCTACTATTTGTCCTTCTGTCTCACTGGATTCATTTTTTAAAGATATTTTTCATCATTCTCAGTCCTAAATGATGATATTACTGAATATCTTTGGCCTGTAGTGCAAGGATGAATGATTAACTGATGAATATCTTTGGCCCGTAGTGCAAAGATGAATAGGTGTTGAGATGAACATGACCGGCTGGTGATACAAATGAATATCTTTAGCCTGTAGTGCAAAGATGAATATTTGATTAAAATGGTTATTGATTATTGTTACAGGGATAAAATATTGATGATGGACTTTTAAATCTTAGAAGATAGTAGAACTCATTCTCTACTTGACTCTTCTAATGGTTTGCTATTTCCGCTGCCGTTGTTGATCTAAAATTTGTTGTCTATTATATTTTATCAGATTTTTCCCTGTTGATGACTAATGATAATTTGTTGTATATTATCTTAGTCATAATATTCTTTACTGGGCTAGTTGAGCTCACCCTTTTCCTTTTTGTTCCATTTTTCTTCTCAGGAGGTGAGAACATAGCAGGATCGAGTCGGGGTATGGAGTAATGGTTCTAGAAAGATGTTTTAGTAGTCCTCACTATTTTTGTAAAATAGTGTTTGAATAATTATAATGAGGACTTATTTGAGTGTGGATATTGTCTAGAAGACAATATTTGTATTTAAACTCACAGTATGTATTGTCGTATTTCACACGACATTTGTATTATTGAAGTTGTTGTTTGCTTTATGTACCATGTGTTTGGCGAATCAGAATAGGTGTTGTATACCTATTTTGGGGGCGTCACATATTTGTTTTGGCGAGAATAATATTTGATAAAGCATGAAACATTCTATTTATTATGACTTGATTTATTCCATTTACTTCGGCTAGATCAACATTGATATTATATGATAAATTCATAGCACTTCTTTGAATTCAATCCAAACCATATTGTCATAGTATGGACTCATGATGTAATACTGAGAAGAACAACTCTTATAAAAGGGGGAACTTTATTGTTGTAAAACAACACATGCGCGATTTTTGAGTATTATGCATAATATAGGGTACGATGGAGCTGATCACTTCATGTACTTGCAAAAGAGTATAATTAGCTTTTATAACTAACTTATATTCTTGAGGTAATTTAGCTTTAATTACTGATGATTCCTCGAGTAGTTCTTGATCCATTTGTGATCACTCAGCATGAAATCTGGGAATATCCTACCTTGTTGAATATTGTTGTAGTATTGATAATTCTTCTTAATTAATTGAATATTATTGAACCTTCGATAGAATTTTACTCTTTCATCCTTGGAATGATATTCAGTATGAAACTTAAGAAAAATCTTGTTATTGAAAATGATTTATCATTCAGCTATTTCGAAATCGTTCGAATATCGTTGAAATTATAGAAAGTTAAATTCTTCTATATCTTTTATTGTACGCTTTAACTTGCTGAGTAAACTCGTTGCTCACCCTTGCTTAAATAAAATATTTCAGCTAAAGTCGAGGTAGCAGAAGGCTCTAATAAGGACAAAGGCAAAGCGAAGGCGACCGAGTAGTATCAAGTTGTTCAATGATTATTATATTATAATTTTGTTTAAGTTTTTATATTAATGGACATGAAAGGTTAAGGTTAGTTAACTTGGGATAACGATGGTATAATTATGCTTTAATGTATGTTTTTATTAAGGTAACATAATGAATGATAAAATTCATAATTGAATGGGTAGTTAGATGTGATATGTATGATGGATCGTGAGCACCAAACCCGAGGTTAGGAAACCCGGATTATGGGGCGTCACGGGCCCTTTTGAGATCATCAAACGGATTGGGACAGTTGCCTATAAATTCAAATTACCAGAGGATTCTAGGATTCACCCTGTCTTTCACATTTCATTACTCAAGAAGTTCAAGGGTAGTAATTCAGATACTATCACAACTTGGCATCCAGATGCTATTTATAATTTTCCAGTCTTTAAGCCTGCTGCTATGTTGGAGAAGCGCCAAGTTATGAAGGGAAATGTTTGGGTTCAACAATATTTGGTACAGTGGCAGCTCTTACCTTTAGAAGAAGCTACTTGGGTGGATCAAGAGAATTTTCATCAACTTTATCGAACTTTTCACCTTGAGGACAAGGTGCCTTTTGAAGGGCAGGGTATTGATACATCTGTAATGGAAAGGAAGGAAGATAATTCACAAAATAATACGAAAAGTTAGGAAGATAGAAGCTTAACTAGCAAGGCAGAAAATGAAGATTAAGAGGAGCTAATAATTTCATCAAAAATAAGGAAGACAAAGAGGGCAAAGAAGAATCCAACTTGGATGTCTGATTATGTAAGAGGTTAAGAGAACAGAGGCGGGAAAAGGAGAGGCAGTTTGTTAAAGGTATTACAATTGTCATTAGGTTGTATAAACTAACGGTTAAGATTGTGTAATAAAGAGATAGGAAACAAGGGCTAGGATTACTTTTGTAATTAGAAAGAGTATAAAGACAAGTAAATGTAACAGATGGGTGTGTGAGATTTATTAATGAAAATTCATTCTTGAACCTTCTTTTTTCTTCTGCATCTATTCTTGTTCTTAGAGTTTAGCAAGAGCTCGAAAAGTTGCTTTCATTGGCCTTCTTCGTTTTCCATATTTATATATTTTGAAATAGTTCACCAATTTAGTGTTTGATTTAGTGTTTTAAAACTCAATCTGGATCGGTGGTCAGATTGGTAAAAATCAGAACCGGTATGCCTTCCGATCTAATTTGGACTAATGACCTAATTTTGGTCAACATTCGGGTTGACCTGTTGACCACCGGTCCAACCGGTGGTCCAATCGGTAATTGGGTCAATAACGGTTCAACCACTGGTTGGACAAGTGACCCATTCACCTGGTATCTTTTCTGGTTTGATGAACGGTCCAGTTCTGAGAACCTTGGTTTGATTTGTCAATTCAATATTTTTGGAGAAGGTGTGAAAAAGGTTTCCCGGGCATGATTAAGATTAAATAAAAAACTATAAAAAATTATAATAAATCCATATTTCTTGGAAGCTAAAAACTAAGGTTGTGTTTGTTTATAAGAATTATAATCTGGATATTATAATTCATATAATTAAATAGTCATAGTCGCGTGTTTTTTTTATGGGATTATTAATGGAATAATTTAAAATAATCTCATGTAATGTTTGTTTTGTTTAGAATTATTTAAAAGATTAGATAAAAATTATCGTTTGGACTATTATACATATACGAATAATAACACATTTTAAACTATAATTTAAATTTATTTATACAAAAAATGATAAACACTTAATTATAAATTTTTAAATACTGCTAAAATAAGTTAATGAGTTCATAATGCTCCGTCATGCTCTTCCTATATGAAATAATTGAGAATCAAATTATCATAAATTAGTACATAAATTAACCAATAAATAGTGCAAAATACATGATATGTGAAATATTAAATTTTTATTAGAATTTACTAAAATTAAAATTAGAAGAAAGATTAGGATTAACTAATTTACTTGGCCACCAAAATTTAAAGACTATTTTTATAGACAATTAATTTAGTAGATCAATTATTATGGTAAGTTCCATTTGTCACGTTATATTAGTGTTAAAATAAAACATAATATTATGGTAAGTTCCATTAGGTTAAAATAAAATATTAACATGATACTATTTTATTTTGACCTAAATATGGATTAATACCCTGAAATTTTAAATTTTTTATTTTAGGAATTGTCTTCTAATTTTTTTTTAATTAGGGAATTAAAATTTTAATTGTTTTTCCACTTTAGGGATTGTCTTCTTAATTTTTTAAATTAGAAGATTAAATTTTTATTTTTATTTTCACTTTGGGGAATATCTTCTCAATTTTTTTTATTTAATGATCAAACTTTTAAAATTTTCTGATTATATCTTAATTTATAGTGTCACATCAAAAAATTGATGACATGACATCGACACGTGACTAAAAAATATGTATGTGTAATATTGAACCTCATTTTAACATTTATTCAATTAATCTTTTGTACCAAAAAGGATAAATATAAAATCATTATTAATTTAATTTAAAAAATTGTCATGAAATTTACTTTAAAAAATTAATAATTTACCAATAGGGTTAAATTATCATTAAATTTACTTTTAAAAAAATCAATAATGGTTTTATATTAAAATTATAATAATAATTTACTTTAAAATTAATAATGGTCCTCTATTTACCTTTTTCGATATAAAAAATTAATTGAATAAATGTTAAAATGAGGCTCAATATTACACATAAGTATTTTTTTTAGTCGCGTTTTGTTGTCATGTAATCAATTTTTGACGTGACACTATCAATTAGATGTAATCATAAAAAAGTAAAAGTTTAATCCCCTAATAAAAAAAATTGATAAGATAATCCTCAAAGTGAAAAAAATTAAAAATTTAATCCTCTAATTGAAAAAATTGAGAAGACAATCCTCAAAGTAGAAAAAATTAAAAGCTTAATCCCCTAATTAAAAAAAATTGAGAAAACAATTCCTAAAGTGGATTTTTTTTTTAAAAAAAGTTCAGGGTATTAATCCATATTTAGGCCTTTTATTTTCAATTGTTTGAGAATTATCATATCATTACCATTATATTTAGATAAGTTTTTAAGAAATATTTTGCTTTTAAAATATTCTTTTATTTTTATATCTCTTATTTTGAAATAGAGAAAATAAAAAAAAATATTAACAAATTAATATATCTATCATAGAAACTTGAATATTTCACAAAGCTTTACACAAATATCAATCTTACTAAATCTGTTAAAATTATCAAATTTCTTAATAAAAAAAATATTAATTTCATATATAATGACGTCTCTATCTACTTTCCAGTAGATAACTCCATAATAATGTTTGTTCACGTAATCTTGGGCTGAATGACACTTATGTCATTTCAAGTTATCACTCACTTTAAAAGTCATCTTTAAAGATCATATTTCGTCAGTTAAGTTCTTAGAGTGACATTTGTTGGCGTTTATATTCCTCTAACCCAATTTGACCCCAACGACCCATATTGACCCAACCCAACCCAATTTGACTCAACCCAAAATTTTAATATTTTAAAATAAAATAAATAATTTTAATATTTTCAAATAAATTATTATTTTTAAAATAATATTTATATTTAATATTTTTAAATAAATTATTATTTTTAAAATAATAATTATTTCTAATATTTTAAAATAAAATATTTATTTTTAATATTTTAAAATAAAATATTATTTTAAAAAAAATTAAATATTAATTATATTTAATATTTTAAAATATTAAAAAGAATTATTATTTTTAAATTATTTTAAGAAAATATTTTATATTAAAATATTATTTAATTTTTTAAAAATAATATTTTCTTTTAAAATATGTAAAATAACAATTTTTAAAATAAATTTTTTATTTTAAAAATATTAAAAACAATTATTTTATTATAAATATTAAAAATTTAAGTTGGGTCAAACTGTGTAAGACCCCAATTTTTTTAATAAAGATGATTTTTCTATAAATATCATTTTTAAATATTATGAAATGAATTTGATATAATGTTATAGTTGTGGGTAATATTTATAAATTTTACAAAATACGCAAGTTGTTATATAATATTCGATTGGTCGAGGAATATTCGTACGACGGCAAAATCATTGGTGAACCCCACAACAGAATTATTATCGGTTTGAGAAAATGACAAAAATATTTTATAAAAATAACGGCGAAAGTTTTATCGTTAACTGTTGAAACACCCGGTGTTAAAAGTACAGGAATACGCGTGGTTGCATAGTAGCACACGGTATTGATTATTAATGCTTACATGAAAAGTCACTCAGTTTTGTTCAATTATTGCTACAGTAATTGTTGCATAATATCTCACGTTATTTGATTCAATTATTATTGATATTTTATATATTATTAAATCAATAATTGAGATGACAACGTTATTAATATTATTATTTGCAATATTAACGATGTCTAGAAGTTCTGCCAATGAGAGGTTTGATCACCTAATTGTGCGCCAATAGGGAAAAATTCTTATTGGAAAGTCCCCTCTTTCTTGGGAACGACGTGATCGATTAATATTGTGAATTATAATAATGATGATAAATATTGTTAATTATATTGAGGTGTCTTTTTATGAAGTCACGGAAGTATATATATATATATATATATATATATATATATATATATATATATATATATATATATAAATTTTGTTTTATTAGTATTATTAGTGTAATGAAACAGAAAAGCTTTTTATATAAAACATAATACTTTTATAAAGTTATCTGTTTTATTAGACAATAAATAAAATATATTATATTCTATTATGCATAGTATTTTGTATAGTAAAATATTTTTATATAAAACAGAATACTTTTATAAAGTTACTTATTTTATTAGACTATAAATAAAATATATTATATTTTATTATGCATAGTGTTGCATAGTGCTTGCATAATATTTTGCATAGTAAAATCTTTTTATATAAAATAAAATATTTTTATAAAATTATTTGTTTTATTAGATTTTTATATATATATATATATATATATATATATATATATATATATATATGTGGAATATATTATATTTTATTGCATAGTATCCTTTCAATTCTCCTATAAATAAGATGCTTAGTTAGAATTGAAATCACACCAGAAATTTAGAGAATTCTCTTCTATAATCTTGAGCGTATTTTTTTAGAGTTTTCAGAAGGTTTGAGCGTAGAAAAATAATATAAGTTTTCTTCAAGAATATCATCGCCCTACCAGTCGGAATACTCTTCCATTACGGTAAGGGGTATTATTCTTTCATATTCATGAAGAGAATTATTTTCTTTCCAATACTCGTAAGAGCTGTTGTTCCATTCTTTATTATTATGTTGGAATAACCTGTCTATGCGAAGTACCGCATACATGGTGAAATTCTGTTGTTATTCCATTCTTTATTATTCTGTCGGAATATCATGTCTGTGCGTTTACGCATGACCTGGTTCTATTCTTTATTATTCTGTCAGAATATCATGTCTGTGCGTTTACGCATGACCTGATTCCGTTATTTATTATTCTGTTGGAATAACCTGTCTGTGCGGTCTATCGCATGCCTGGTGATTTCTTTTGTTATTCTATTCTTTATTGTACTCAGTTGGTTAAAGTTTTGGCTTTTATACTCCATGAAATTAGTGGAATATCCTTGATATTTGCGCTTCATCCAGTATCTTTTCGTGAAAATATTCTTCCAAGCATTCTTAAATTTTACCCCATAAAGCAGTATCATGTTGACAATTTGGACGTTATTGGTTCTTGGATAAATTAATTCTTGAACTTGTTTTATTGAATTCTTATATCATTGTCATCATCCTCATGTTTATATTTTGTTGAAAGTCATCTGTGGCCTGAGTACATAGATGGACTTGGTATGATTATGACCAGGGATTATTCGGTGTAATCATGACCGTAATGTTACAAATGATGTGGTAAAGGTCCTCATTGGCCCATAGTGCATTGATGGACAGTTGTTGGCATGATCATAACCATTGATGAATACACGAATATCCTTGGCCCGTAGTGCATGGATAATTTGTGGTCGTGATACTAATGAATATCCTTGGCCGTAGTGCGGGGATGATGTGGATTATTTATTAAGCTGAGTTTCAGTGATAAAAATGATGAAAAACCTTTTTAAATCATAAAAGATAGTAGATTTTATTCTCTACTTGACTCTTTTAATGGATAGCTTGTTCCGCTACAGTTAAACTTGATGTTTGTTATATTTTATTAGTTTAACACTGTTGAAGGCTAATGATAATTTATTCTGTATTATCTTAGTCATAATATTTTTTACTGGGCTAGTTGAGCTCACCCTTTTGCTTTCATTGTTCTGTTCAGAAAATGAGAACGTAGCGGGGACTAGTCGGGGAACGGAGTGACGGTTCAGATAATAGCATTAGTAGTCCTCACTATTCTATGAAATAGTGTGAAAATAAATGTATTGATGACTTATTTTGAGTTTGAATACTTTTTAGAAGACAATGTTGTATTAAAACTTACAGCTTATGTGTTGTCGTATTTTACACGACAGTTGTATAATTTTGTTTTTATTTGTATTTTGTACCATGTATTTGACGACTCAGAATAGGTGATGTATACCTATTTTAGGGGCGTCACAGTTGGTATCAAAGCTTAGGAATGTGATCACTGGCTAAGATGTGAGACAAGAACTAGGAGGGGAGAGACGGGGAATTCCTTCGCTAGTATGACCTACCTAAGTTTATTTAGCATTTAATTGGTCGGTCATAGTATAGGGATAATATGTGATATGTTAATTAACCTTTGTTTTGTGACAGTATTTGAAAACGACATCTGAGAATGTTAAGAATAGCAATAGAACACAAGAGACCGTTGAGTCTCCACAGATCAATAATCAGGATAATGTGCATCAAGAAGGCGACAATCCTAATGCAAATAACAACACTGACCAAATGATGAACGATGAAATGTTTAGAGGCTTTATCCAGTTCATGCAACATCAGGCGAGAGCGGCTCCTTTCCAAAATGCAGGTGGAAACACTGGCAACTCTCGGACAGTTACCGCCAAACAGTTCAAGGAGCTGGGACCATCGGAGTTTTTTGGAGAGCCAAAACCACTAAAGGCGGAGACGTGGATAAAACAGATCAACAAGATATTTGATGTCTTGGGATGCTCTGAGGAGCAAAAGGTTCCCTTTGCCACCTTCATGTTGCGTGCAAAGGCAGATTACTGGTGGGAATATGTAAAGCGTACTCAACCTGCCACACTGAAGATGTCTTTGGAGAAGTTTCAAGAACTGTTCAACGACAAGTACTTTCCCAAAAAATATTAGTCACATGAAAGAAGTAAAGTTCATTAAACTGGAGCAAAATAATATAATCGTGTCGCAGTATGAAGCCAAGTTTGATGAGTTGTCCCGGTTTGCGTCCCACTTAGTTGATAACGAGGAAAGAATGACACGGATGTTTCTAAGAGGTTTGAAACTTGAGATACGCCAATACTTAATTTCTCACAAACTGTGTTTGTATTCAGATGTTGTTAATAGGGTTAAGTTATTGGAACGCGATAATGAGTCAACCCAACCAAAAGAGAGCAGCCGGCAAAATGATAATACTAGTGATAACAGTCATTGAAACGGTGACAATAAGCGTGGAGGGAATCAACATGCCAGAAATGGTAACCACTTCGGTGGTAATCATGGCCAAAATAATAAGAATGGACATTTCAAGAAGAGGAGATTCAACAATGATGGAAAGACGTCAGCATCAGCACCCGTCGTTAAGGAAAGAGAACGGCCACCTATCATATGCTTCAAATGTGGAGGGGAGGGACACATCAGTCCAAACTGCGCGATGCCATCCAAAACATGTTACAATTGTGGAAGAGAAGGTCACCTAGCCCGATTTTGTTGTGCACTAAAGTCAAATCCAGCTGGGATGGAGGCATCAAAGGCAGTCCCAGACAAGACAAAATCGGTAGTTCAAGGAATAGCGTTTGTCGTGACCTCCCAAAAAGCAAGGAACCTGAACGAGATCATCATGGGTAAGTTTATCATAAACTCTAGCGAAGTCTATACCTTATTTGATACCGGTTCTATCCATTCTTTTATTTCTCCTACTTGCGCTCAACGTTTAAATTTGACTCTGGAGAAATTAAAATTTGACTTATCTGTTGAAACTCCGTTGGGAGAAACCTTCATTACATCCACTATTTATAAGTCTTGTTTGGTTCAAATCGGTACCCTCACATTACCTGTCGATCTTAATTCATTGAAAATACTTGCATTTGACGTAATTCTAGGGATTGATTGGTTAACTACTCATCATGCAAAAATTGATTATTTTCGTAAGGTTGTTAGCTTTCATATTCCTAACCAACCTATTATGTGAATTCAAGCAACCAAACCATTAAAATCAATCACTATCATCTCAAGCCATAAAGCTATTCGTTTATTAAAAAACGGATGTCAAGCTTTCTTAGCTCATGTCACGGATCTAAACAAAAATACGTCAGTTTTGAATGATATTTCTATTGTTAATAAATTTCCTGACGTATTCCCTGAAGAACTTCCTGGCCTACCCCCAGAGAGTGAAATTGAATTTTATATCAACCTTGAACCCGGTACAAAACCCATTTCCAAAGCCCCATATCGAATGACTCCTATTGAACTTCAAGGGTTAAAGACCCAACTGTAGAAATTGTTAGACATCGGTTTCATTCATCCTAGTACGTCTCCTTGGGGTGTTCCTGTTCTATTCGTGAAGAAGAAAGATGGGAGTATGCGACTTTGTATTGATTATCGGGAGTTGAATCATGTCACCATCAAAAATAGGTACCCATTTTCACGTATTGATGACCTGTTTGACCAGTTGCAAGGCGCCAAATTTTTTTCAAAGATTGATCTTCGTTCTGGATATCACCAATTGAAGATTAAAACCGATGACATTCCAAAGACGACTTTCAGAACTCGGTACGGGCATTATGAATTCCTAGTCATGTCTTTTGGATTGACTAATGCTCTTGCGGCCTTCGTGGATATGATGAACCGAGTATTCAAGAAATATTTGGATCACTTTGTTGTCGTCTTTATTGATGACATCCTTATTTATTCCAAAAGTCGTGAAGGTCATGAGCAACACTTGAGGCTGATACTCCAAAAGCTTCGTGAAAACAAGTTTTATGCCAAGTTGAAGAAATACGAGTTCTGGCTTGAAGAAGTAGCATTCCTTGGACACGTGGTGTCAAGTCATGGAATATCAATTGACCCAACAAAGATTGAAGCTATTCAAAGCTGGGACCAACCTAAATCAGTGACCGAAGTACGTAGCTTTCTCGGCTTAGCTGGTTATTATCGGAGATTCGTGGAAGGATTTTCTCGAATCGCTACTCCATTAACTCAGCTGACTCGAAAAGATACAAAATTCGGTTGGAGCGAGGAATGTGAGAAAAATTTTCAAGAACTCAAGAGGAGACTCATTTCAGCACCTGTTCTGACAATACCATCTGGCTCGGAGGGATTTGTCATCTACAGTGATGCTTCGGGCAAAGGGTTAGGATGTGTTCTAATACAACATGGAAAAGTCATAGCCTATGCCTCTCGACAACTCAAAGAATATGAGAGGAATTATCCTACTAATGATCTAGAGTTGGTAGCAGTCGTTTTTGCACTAAAGATTTGGAGGCATTACTTGTATGGGAAAAAAGCGGAGATATTTACGGATCATAAAAGTCTCAAATATTTCTTCACTCAAAAGGAACTCAACATGCAACAGCGACATTGTCTTGAACTGTGACGCCCCCAAAATAGGTATACATCACCCATTCTGATTCGCCAATACATGGTACAGAAACAACTACAACTTTATTAATACAATTATCGTGCAAAATACGACAACACTTAAGCTGTGAGTTTAAATACAAATATTGTCTTCTAGACAATATTCACACCCAAATAAGTCCTCATTACAATTATTGATATATTATTTTATAAAAATGGTGAGGACTACTAAACAACTTTTTAGAACCATCATTCCATACCCCGACTAGTACTTGCTACATTCTCGCCTCCTGAGAAGAAAAATGGAACAAAAAGGAAAAGGGTGAGCTCAACTAGCCCAGTAAGGAATATTATAACTAAGATAATATAGAACAAATTATCGTTAGTCCTCAACAGGAAAAAATCTAATAGAATACAATAGACAACAAATTTTAAATCAATATTCGCAGCGAAAATAATAATTCATTAGAAGAGTTAAGTAGATGATGAAATCTACTATCATCTATGAATTTAAAAGTCCATCATCAATATTTTTTCCCTATAACATCAATCAATATACATCTTGAATCAAATATTTATCTTTGCACTACAGGCCAAAGATATTCATCAGTTGGTCATGTTCATCTAATCACCTGCTCATCTTTGCACTACGGGCCAAAGATATTCATCAAAAAATCATTCATCTGTGCACTATAGGCCAAAGATATTCAGTAATATCATCATTTAGGACTGAGGATAATAAAAAATATTTTAAAAAAAACGAATCCAGTGAAACAAAAGAATAAATATTAAGGATTCGTACTTTAAACAATCCAGGTTCAAAAATACTTCATATATAACTATAGTGGAGTAAAATTCAAGAATGATCAAAATATGGATACAATTAAAGTTAGTATCCATAATAGATATCTTAGACAAAAAAGAAGAAAATTTAATTTTCGGTGAATAGTGCCGTATTCATGAATAGTGCCGTATACGTGAATAGTAACTTTGACACAAAAAGTTTCAAATTTGATAAAAAGTTCAGACCAATATTTTGGCATAATGATATTAAAAGAAATAATATCATTTATGAAAAAAAAAATAACATTCCTTACCTCAAAAAGATAGTACTTCTAGCTGGAATACCGGATATAGTGCTGAAGGGAACTTGCACCGTATAGCAACACTCAAAATATCAAAATATTCACAAGAATGCACTCGATAATATAGAGAGAGAAATCTTTAGTTTCTGGTGTGATTTTCAATTCTAGCCTAAACACCCTATTTAAAAGAAAATGCTTAGAACACCAAAGCAGAAAATTCAATAAAATAAATATATATATATATATATATATATATATATATATATATATATATATATATATATATATATTTCTTATGCCCATTTTTACCAACTGAATTCAGCATTCAACACATTTATATCACATGTGGGACACTCACCAAAAATGTTTTTCTTAAAAAAAAATATTAAAACTTCAAATATTAATTATTCTGGAACTTCGGAACTTCAATAATTCATAATAAATAGCCCTTTTATAAAAAAAAAAATCAAATCTCATGTCCTTTTTATAGGAAATTTCATTCTCTACAACTTTGCAGAAAAAAGTTTTTCCAAATTCTAAACAAAAATTGACCGAAATCCACAAACGGACGATTTAACAGGCTATAATCAAATTTCAGTCAAGAAATGGGGTCCACAAACATGAAAAACATGTTTTAAATATTTTTAGTAAAAAAAATACTCTTCCTCATCATATACTCATATATCCCACATTCATTATAAAAATATCACCATTATTATATTATTAAAATATAATAATATATTTAAATGAATTATTTATCAGAAAAGATAAAATATCAATTTTTCAACAATTGTCACTTTAAAATTTTCTCCATCTATATCCACATAAAATGAATATTTTTCTTATCATATAAATCAATAATTAATTATTCACAAATAATATTACAGAATCACAATACTGGCAATCAGGCCGTTTCCAAGGAAAGAGGGGGCTTTCCAATAAGAATTTCTCCTTACTGGCGCACAATTACGTGACCAAACCTCTCCTTAGACAGAACTTTTTAGACATTGCCAATAATGTTATCTAATAATATTATTCAAATAATATGAATTATTGATCTGATAATAGAAAATACTGTGTAGTGACAATTATTGAAACGACAATAATATAAAATATCAACGCAGCAATTATTGAATCCATAAAATAAAATATTGAACAGTAATTACTGTAACAATTATTAAGTAATGTCTTCTTACGTAAGAATCAATAATTAGTGCAATACCGTGTGCTACAGTGCAATAACGCGTATTACTGTGTTTAAACCACCGGGTATTCCAACAGTGTTAACGGTCACAACTACGCCGTTATCTATAAACAACTTATACTTGTCGTTTTTTTTATCCAATCGTTTTTCGTTATGGGGCCCACACAAGGCTGTGCCGTCGTACGAATATTCTCCGACAGTAAGAATATTTCACGACCAACCGAATATTCTCCGACAACAATGAATATTTTATAACCACTTACTTATTTAAAAATATTTATGCATTTGTACCCATAACTAATCACATTAATCAAATCAACCCTTACTATTTTAAAATAATAAATAGAGAAAATTTAATTTCATTTATAATAAGTTGAGGTCTTACAACCTCTCCTCCTTATGAAATTTCGTCCTCGAAATTGACGTACGTACCTGGTGTTTCGAAAAGGTGAGGATACCACGCTTTCATTTCCGTTTCCAATTCCTAGGTCATTTCCTCTATAGCATGGTTCCTCCACAAAACTTTGACTTATGATATGACCTTTGCGCGTAGGACATGCTCCTTTCTATCCAAGATCATGACAGGTGTCTCCTCATACGTTAAGTCTTCGGCTATTTCGTCCGATTCTAACTCAATAACATGGTTCGGGTCTTTCACATATTTACGAAGCATGGATATGTGAAAAATATTATGAACACGAGACATACTTGGAGGTAACGTGAGTCTATAGGCCACATTTTCTACTCGGTCAAGAATTTGAAATGGACCAATAAATCGTGGATTGAGCTTTCCTCTCTTCCCAAATCTTGTAACTCCCTTCCATGGAGTAACACGCAACAATACATGATCTCCAATACTAAATTCCACGTTCTTTCGATGAAGATCAGCATAACTCTTTTGTCGATCCTGTGCCATTTATATACGTTGTCGAATCATTTGGATCTTTTTCGTAGTCATATGTACCAATTATGGTCCCAACAATATTGCTTCACCCACCTCATCCCAACATATTGGAGAGCGACACTTTCGTTCATACAATGCTTCGAATGGAGCCATACCTATACTTGCCTGATAACTGTTGTTGTAGGAGAATTCTACCAATGGTAAATACTTATCCCAACTCCCTTTAAAGTCTAAAACACAGAGTCTTAATAGATCTTCAAGAATTTGAATAGTTTTCTCTGATTGTCTGTCCGTTTGAGGATGGTATGCCGAACTGAATCGTAAATTCGTGCCCATAACTTTTTGCAAGCTAACCCAAAATCTTGAAGTAAATCTTGGGTCACGATCCGAAACTATGGATACTGGCATGCCATGCAATCTCACAATCTCATTTACATACATACGAGCAAGACGTTCAAGGGAATAAATCTCCCGTATCGGCAAGAAATGAGCAGACTTAGTTAATCTATCAACAACAACCCAAATCGCATCTATGCCTTGAGAAACCGTGGGAAGACCCGTAACGAAATCCATGGTAATGTGTCCCCACTTCTATTTCGGAATGTCAAGTGGTTGCAATGGACCCTTTGGCGCTTGATGCTCCGCCTTTACATGTTAACAAATTAAACACCTTGAAATAAACTTCGCGATCTCTCTCTTCATATTATTCCACCAAAATGTATGTCAAAGATCACGATATATTTTGGTACTTCCATGATGGATTGCAAATGGTGTATTGTGTGCCTCCATCATGATCTTGTACTTTAAATCAGAATCGTTAGGAACACAAAGTCTAGTAAGGTATAAACTTTACAAGAATTTATGATTAGCTTACCCGTGATCACCTCGTTTGGGTTCCTTACATTTTGACCAGTCATGACAAATGCTCTTCCAAGAACTGTTGACTTTGACTTTTCTAGGACAGCCTTTTGAGTCACCATCCCCACTGGACTTGGTTTCGCTACCGTACAATCTCGAGCGATATGTCCTTCCTTTCCATAATTATAGCATACCTTGAACTGTTGTGGACAGTTTGGGCTGATATGTCCCTATTTTCCACACTTATAGCATACGACCGGTGGTCGTTCCCCTACCTTAGAACCAGTTGCTGCTGGTGCTGACGTCTTCACATTGTCATTATTGAATCTCCTCTTTTTAAAATCTCCCCCCAACTCGCTTCTTCTATTTTCATGGCCACGATTACCACCAGAGTGGTTACCGCTTTTGTCTGAATTTTTCTTTCCCCGCTGGTTATCGTTGCTTCGATGATTGCTGTCACTGGTACGATCCTAGTTGTGGTCCCTCGGTTGAACGTACTCGTTATCTCACTCTAATAATTGAGCCCTGTTGACAACATCTGAATATAAAGAAAATTTATGAGAAATGAGATATTGACGTATGTCGGGTTTCAAATCTCTCAGAAACGCCCGCGTCATACGTTCCTCATTCTCCACCAAATGAGGTGCAAACCTGGATAACTCTGCAAACTTCGCCTCGTACTGGGACACCGTCATGTTGTTCTGCTCCAGTTTAATAAATTCCACCTCCTTCATATGGCGAATTCTTTCAGGAAAGTACTTGTCATTAAAAAATTTCTGAAATGTCTCCCAAGACATGTTGAGTGCGGCTGGATGGGTACGCGTCACAGATTCCCACCAGTAATCTGCCTCATTACGGAACATAAAGGTGGCAAATGGAACCTTTTGTTCCTCCGTGCATCCCAAGACATCGAATATCTTGGTAATTTGCTTGACCCACGTCTCCGTCTTAATTGGATCAGACTTTCCCAAGAATTCTGGTGGTCCCAACTCTTTGAACTGCTTGGCCATGACAAACCGCGCGTTGCTATCATTTCCACCTGTATTTTGTACACGAGTCTCCCTCATCTGATTTTGCATGAACTGCAAAAAGCTTTTAAACATTCCATCGTTCATCATCTGCTCAGTGGTGTTGTTTACAGGAGGAACATTGCCAGCCTATTGCACGTTCTCCTCGTTGGTGATTAGTGGTGTCTCCATGGTTGCATTTACTCCATCGTTAATATTCTCAGCTGCCATTCTTAAATACTGCCACAAAACAATGGTTATTTAAAGAAATTGACATGCAACATAATAACCCTATACTCTGACCAACCAACAAATAAGCTTAGGCAAGACACACTAGCGAAGGATTTACTCGTCTCTCCCCTCCTAGTTCTATTCCCCGATCTCCACCAGAGATCATATCCCTAAGCTCTGATACCAACTGTGACGCCCCCAAAACAAGTATACATCACCCATTCTGATTCGCCAATACATGGTACAGAAATAACTACAACTTTATTAATACAATTGTCGTGCAAAATACGACAACACTTAAACTGTGAGTTTAAATACAAATATTGTCTTCTAGACAATATTCACACCCAAATAAGTCCTTATTACAATTATTGATGCATTATTTTATAAAAATGGTGAGGACTACTAAACAACTTTCTAGAACCATCATTCCATACCCCAACTAGTACTTGTTATATTCTCGCTTCCTGAGAAGAAAAATGGAACAAAAAGGAAAAGGGTGAGCTCAACTAGCCCAGTAAAGAATATTATGACTAAGATAATATAGAACAAATTATCGTTAGTCCTCAACAGGAAAAAAAATCTAATAGAATACAATAGACAACAAATTTTAAATCAATATTCGCAGCGGAAATAATAATTCATTAGAAGAGTTAAGTAGATGATGAAATCTACTATCATCTATGAATTTAAAAGTCCATCATCAATATTTTTTTCCCTGTAACATCAATCAATATACATCTTGAATCAAATATTCATCTTTGCACTACAGGAAAAAGATATTCATCAGTTGATCATGTTCATCTAAACACTTGCTCATCTTTGCACTACAGGCCAAAGATATTCATCAGAAAATCATTCATCTTTGCACTATAGGCCAAAGATATTCAGTAATATCATCATTTAGGATTGAGGATGATGAAAAATATTTTAAAGAAAACGAATCCAGTAAAACAAAAGAACAAATATTAAGAATTCGTACTTTAAACAATCCAGATTTAAAAATACTTCATAAATAACTATAGTGGAGTAAAATTCAAGAATGATCAAAATATGGATACAATCAAAGTTAGTATCCATAATAGATATCTTAGACAAAAAGAAGAAAATTTAATTTTTGGTGAATAGTGCCGTATTCGTGAATATGGTCGTATACGTGAATAGTGTCGTATACGTAAATAGTAATCCCGACACAAAAAGTTCTAAATTTGATAAAAAGTTCATATCAATATTTTGGCATAATGATATTGAAAGAAATAATATCATTTACGAAAAAAAAAAATAACATTCATTACCTCAAAAAGACAGTACTTCTAGCTGAAATACCGGATATAGTGCTGAAGGGAACTTGCACCGTATAGCAACACTCAAAATATTAAAATATTCACAGGAATACACTTAATAATATAGAGAGAGAAATCTTTAGTTTCTGGTGTGAGTTTCAATTCTAATCTAAGCACCCTATTTATAGGAAAATACTTAGAACACTAAAGCAGAAAATTTATTTATAGAAAAATGTTTAGAACACTAAATAATAAAATATATATATATATATATATATATATATATATATATATATATATATATATATATATACAAATTTCTTACGCCCACTTTTACCAACTGAATTCAGCATTCAACACATTTATATCACATGTGGGACACTCACCAAAAACGTTTTTCTTAAAAAAATTAATTAAAACTTTAAATATCAATTATTCTGGAACTTCAGAACTTCAATAATTCATAATAAATAGCCCTTTTATCAAAAAAATTCAAACCTCATATCCTTTCTATAGGAAATTCCATTCTCTACAACTTTACAGAAAAAGGTTTTTCCAAATTCTAAATAGAAATTGACCGAAATCCACAAACGGGCGATTTAACAGGCTATAATCAAATTTCAGTCAAGAAATGGGGTCCACAAACATGAAAAACATGTTTTAAATATTTTTAGTAACAAAAATACTCTTCCTCCTCATATACTCATATATCCCACATTCATTTTAAAAATATCACCATTATTATATTATTAAAATATAATAATATATTTAAATGAATTATTTATCAGAAAAGATAAAATATCAATTTTTCAACAATTGTCACTTTAAAATTTTCTCCATCTATATCCACATAAAATGAATATTTTCCTTATCATATAAATCAATAATTAATTATTCACAAATAATATTACAGAATCACAATATGGCAACCAGGCCGTTCCCAGGAAAGAGGGGGCTTTCCAATAAGGATTTTTTCTTTCTGGCGCGCAATTAGGTGACCAAACCTCTCCTTAGACAGAACTTTCTAAATATTGCCAATAATGTTATCTAATAATATTATTCAAATAATATGAATTATTGATCTGATAATAGAAAATACTGTGTAGTGACAATTATTAAAACGACAATAATATAAAATATCAACGCAGCAATTATTGAATCCATAAAATAAAATATTGAACAGTAATTACTGTAACAATTATTAAGTAGTGCCTTCTTACGTAAGAATCAATAATTAGTACAATACCGTGTGCTACAGTGCAATAACGCATATTACTGTGTTTAAACCACCGGATATTCTAACAGTGTTAACGGTCACAACTACGCCATTATCTATAAATAACTTATACTTGTCGTTTTCTTCATCCAATCGCTTTTCGTTAAGGGGCCCAAACAAGGCTGCGCCGTCGTACGAATATTCCCCGACAGTAAGAATATTTCACGACTAACCGAATATTCCCCGACAACAATGAATATTTTATAACCACTTGCTTATTTAAAAATATTTGCGCATTTATACCCATAACTAATCACATTAATCAAATCAACCCTTACTATTTTAAAATAATAAATAGAGGAAATTCAATTTCATTTATAATAAGTTGGGGTCTTACACAAGTATCCTACCTTTGCATTTCCTTTATGCAATGAACATAAGTAAGAAAGTTTCAGATTTATATTATTATTGTACTAGATTATTAACCCTATTGTCGTATATATTATATCCGATCACTGTTTATCAACATGATATTATATTATATAAATATTCTGTTCGTTAATTTCAAAATATGGTTATACAAGTGTCCTCACTTGGATAGTCATTGTATTTAATCACATGTTGATATATATATATATACCTCTAAGCTATTTGACCAGCTAGACACAAATTTAGAAATATCGTTGAATATGATAAAACCTTTTTGTATCCAATCAAATCGTTTTGGTTCGGATTCCAGACTAAGTATGAACATCTCGATCAAGGGAAAATTTTTATGCGCCCAAGGCGAACAACACACTGTTTGTAATCCATCCTGGGAGTACCAAAATGTATCATGATCTTTGACATACATTTTAGTGGGGCAATATGAAGAGAGAGATAGCGCTGTTTATCTCAAGGTGTCTAATGTGTCAACTAGTCAAGGCGGAGCATCAAGTACTAAAAGGTCCATTACAACCACTTGAAATTCCAGAATAGAAGTGGGAGCACATTACCATGGATTTCGTTACTGGTCTTCCCAAGGTTTCTCAAGGCATATATGCAATTTGGGTCATTGTTGATAGATTGACAAAGTCTGCTCACTTCTTACCTATACGAGAAACTTATACACTTGAACGTCTTGCTCGTATGTACATAAACGAGGTTGTAAGATTGCATGGTATGCCAATATCCATAATTTTTGATCGAGACCCAAGATTCACTGCACGATTTTGGGTTAGTTTACAAAAAGTTATGGGCATGAATTTACGATTTATTTCGGCATATCATCCTCAGACGGACGGGCAATCAGAGAGGACTATTCAAACTCTTGAAGATTTATTAAGACTCTGTGTCCTTGACTTTAAGGGAAGTTGGGACAAGTTCTTACCATTGGTGGAGTTTTCCTACAACAACAACTATCAAGCAAGTATTGGCATGGCTCCATTCGAAGCGTTGTATGGAAGAAAGTGTCGTTCTCTAGAATGCTGGGATGAGGTGAGTGAAGCAACGTTGTTGGGACCGGAGTTGGTATGTGTGACGAACGAAAATTTTGTAAATTATTTTAAATATTTATTGAAGTAAATAAATATTTTTCAACGATTTAATTATTAGATTAAATAATCAATTGATGCAATTGTGGTAGAATAATTTAATTATATGTGTTACATTTATTAAATTAATGTAGAGAATTTTTATGATCAAAGTTTATAATTATGTGAGCTTAATGAATTAAATAAATTATTTAATTAAGCATGATGTTACTTTAATTAATTTAATTATTAATTAGAGATTTAATAAATTGACATTATTTATTAATGAAATAATTAATTATATGACTATGTGAAATTATGAGAAGTTATTATATTTTATTTATATTAAATAAAATATATAAATTATTGTGCAAGTGGGTGTGACATGATTTAAACTATAGTATAAGAGGTTTATTTAATTAAATGACTTTTAAAACCTTTTCTAACTAGCCAAACATGGCACTATGGGAAGTTGATGGCAGTTACCCATGACTGGGTAACTGACCACCAACGCGTCAGTTGATTTCTATATTATACGTCTTCCTTTCCTTTTCTTTCAATTTTTTTTCTTCTAAGACTAATATTAAGCAGAGAGAGTTGAGAAAATTAGAGTAAAGTGTAGGAGAAACTCTGTGGTTGAGACAGGGAGGAAGTTATTATCTTTACATTCTACGCTTGGGTAATCTTCTCAAACCTAATTTCTATTTTACGTCATTTAGTTTTTATAAAATGGCTTTCAAAGTTTGGTTTAACGTCTGTAATTGGGATAGGAATAATGATTATGGGTTTTGGTTATGTTATGGCATATCAAATCGTATTTTATTACATTTAGTTTGCAAACCATAACATCAGTATTGTGAAAACATGACGTACATATGTTATTTCAAAATAAACAGAGTACGTGATATGGCCATGTGGCCATATATGTGATAATTGACGTATTGATTATATATTATCCCTAAAATTTACACCCTTATATTATTGAGCATGTTAATACGAAGAGATCAAGCCTTAAACGAACGGATTCGGTGTTATAACGAATCCGTACGGCTAAATTATGTGTTTTATTCAAAAACTTCAAAAACATCAAGAACAGTCCAATTTTACATGATTTAAATCTGTGATTATATGTTTTAATGGGTTAAAATCACTTTATAGATGTTGTATTATGAATATACATGAACTATAACTTGTGGGTATGTCTAATTTTGAGTAGAAAATAAGAAATTGGGAGAAATTGGCATGTTCTGCGATTTTTCGCGAACAACCATTTCTGTGTCTAGTATGCCGCGCCGCAGCGCCGGCTACCAGTTCATTTCCCACGCCGCAGCGCCCCGTGCCGTAGCGCCATAACTCGAGCCACAGCGCCACGGCGCCGCATCTCCAAGTGTCCCGCCGCAGCGCGAAGCCTTAGTACAACCGTGGCGCCGCAGCGCCACTCTCCAGAAAACTCAGAATGAGTTATTTTAAAAAAATGTTTAAGTCTAACAATGTGTTAGTGGATTGATGTAATGAACATGTAAACATGTTAGAAGAATAATGTGATGATAAAATAGTTGTTTAACATGTAAATAACATAATTGCATGTGGAGTAAATTACTAAATACATATTTAGCTTGATAATTCATGAAATACAAATTATGTGACAAAGTGGTAAATTGACTAAGTGTAGTCAATAATTAAAGTAGACAACGAGAATGAGTTTTTTTTTATGAACAGTTAAGCTATAATTAACTGGTATTGTGTATGTGAATGGTATGTAGGATTTAATTCAAAGAACGTGCTTAGTTAAAGTGTAATCTATGCACGAGGCAAGTATCCTATCCCTAACTCCATTCTATTGAGCAAGTTTCTTAACCCTACTTTTTAATATCTTTCAAGATTATTAATTACCTTAAATAAGTTATCATTTCTATTATTCAAGTTCAAGTATGATATTACAGATTATTTATATTGTCAAAGCATGATTCAGTTATACAATAATTGTTCTATTGTATACGTTTGAGATTATTATTCAAATTGAATATCGTTATTGTTGAACCTTATTAGACTAGTGAACCTTATTGATTCAACTAGTCCATAGTTGATGAGTGTTCTAAACTTCAGAACCCTTGATGAATTTATCCAAACCAAACTTCCTGTGGTGCGGACTCGAATGCCAAACTGAGATGAACAACCCTGTATAGGGGATTATTTACGCTTTAGCGCTAAGATATTGTGCACAGTATGGTACTAAGGGCTGATCCCCCTAAGTACGAGAAGAAGGTCCATAGTCTTATGACTGTTAAAGGTTTCAAGTATAACTCTTGTTAACCTAGGACATAGTTCAAGGTCTTATGACCCTCAGTATTCTTTTGATTCATGTTATTTACTCTTGATTCAAAAGTTGAGCTTTATTCAGATGTCTTTGATTATTCGCATGTTATTATACTGTTATTTCATTTTTATACTTGTGGGCATTTGTGCTCACTCTTGCTTAATAATAACATTGCAGTTAAGAATGAAAGAAGCGATGAACCCTCCACTAGTAAGGGCAAGGGCAAAGTTAGCAAATGATGAAGACCTGTTATTTATTAACTGATGTATTTGTTTAAGACTTGAGTTATGTTGATGTTAAGACTTATTTGTTTAGAATTCCGCACAGATGTTTTAAGGTTAAAGTAACCTGGGATTTATTTATGAATCAGTTGATGTAACCCTTAAGGGAAGAGATTTTATTATGATTTCTATCTATTGTATGGTTTGATATTATTTATGGGTAGATAGATAGATGATACTTTTACAGTGAACACCAAATCCCGTGGAATCGAAGTACCCGGATTTGGGGGTGTCACAAGTTGGTATCAGAGCTGTAGGTTATGGGGAACAACCTTAGGTAGTAACCTTATAGAAAGAAGATAGTAAAGGAAAACTCTTATCGAGTTTTAAGAAATGAATTTTTGGTAATTCATTGAAGATAATAAAATACATTATGTGTCTATGTGTTAATTTATGTGCTCGTTAGTATGACTTAGTAATTAAAACTTAAAATGTTGTTGTCAGGATGACGAATGATGGAGAAGCTAGTCAAGCTGAGGAGGGATCTCGTGTACTTGTAGGACCGACTGAGGAGGAGCCCCGAGACATTCATGTCGTTAGGGAGCAGCTGGTGCAGAGGGTTTCATCTCCATTGATCACCATTGTTGGTCAGGAGCATGAACCTGAGATTGATCCTGAGGAGGGTCCAGAGGAGGAGTTTGATGAGGAGGAAGAAGAAGAGGAGCTACCACGGTACACTGTTGATGCTGAGATGTATGACACATTATATGATCGTAACGTGGAGTTACAAGATGAGGTTCAGGAATTGACTGAGCGAGCGACTGTTCAGCAGTCTACTTTAGAGGAGAAGGATAGAGAGATTGTGACCCTTCTTACACGTTTAGGAAACGTGGAGTGGGATCTGGTTCATGAGAAGGGTCAAACCGAAGATAAGACTGAGGAGATAGAGAAGCTGAAGAAGGAACTGAAAGAAACCTCCGGAAGACTGAAAATAGCAGAGGAAGGATGGGTAAGAGAATCACATCGAGCAGATCGTGCAGAAAATGATAGTCGTGCAAAGAAGGCAAAGCTTGAAGACACGTACGCCACACTTAATCATGCGATGGATGAGGTTCAAGAGCAAGTGTTAAGGTACCCCATTCAGTTTGAAGGACTTCCATCGTATATGTTGGATCGCAGGACGATGTCTCGTATCATGAATGAGGAGCGTGGCAAGGCTATTGAGCACCTTGGAAGACAGGAATAGAATCTGTTTATTTATGTGAAAGACTTATATAGTTTTATGTAAATTTTGATGTGTTTATGAACTAAGGAATATGTTAATATTTCAATGTTTTAAATCCTGTGGATTCTTTATTCTAGGATAGATGATGTAAATAGCAGTATGCTATAGTTTAATGTTAAAACTTTTTATTTGAATGAAAAGATATCAAGTTGTTTGAGATGATGTGTTAAGTGATATGTTAAATTGTTGAGTAATGTCTTAACTATGTAGAGAAATAAATAAAGTTCTAATAAATGTTTATTTAACAGAAAAATGCCGCCAAGGAGAAGACAACAACGTCAACCGACTCAGGAAGAGTCAACCAATAATAATAATAATGCCAACGTTAATCCAGTTCAACAGCTAGTTAATTTACTAACTGGAGTCATGAATAACCAACCGCAAGCTCCACCTAGCACAACGTTTAAAGATTTTAAGGCGGTGGGACCGCCAGAGTTCAAAGGTTCCAGAAACCCGATCGAGGCTCAAACGTGGGTGATGAAAATGGAGAAGGTTTTCGACGTTGCTAGGGTTCGAGAAGATCAGAAGACCGTTTTTGTGACATTTATGCTGAAGTCTGAGACTAGCTACTGGTGGCAGGCAAACAAGATGCGAGGAGGTGAAGGTGTACTTACGTGGGAGAGATTCAAAGAGATGTTTTTCGAAATGTATTTCCTAGCTAGTTCGCAGAATCAGATGGAGGTGCAATTTCTGGAACTGAAACAGGGAAACATGAGCGTGCCTGAATACGCGGCTAAATTCGATGAGTTGGCAAGGTTTGCCCCGTATCAAGTACACACTGACGAGAGGAAAGCCAGACGATTCGAACAAGGACTGAAGCCTTGGGTATACAGCAAGGTATCAATGTTTCAACTTAACACGTTTGCGGGAGTTTTGGAAAAGGCCATTCTCGCGGAAGGAGGAAGTGATGCAGTGACTAAGTACAACCAAGAACAGAAAAAGAAAAAGAGTGAGAATGAAAGTAATAACAAGACTGGTGGAAGTAATACTGGGAATAATAATAATCAGAAGAGGAAGTGGACGGATAACTCGACAGCTGGAAGTCAACACGGAGGGCAGAAAAAGAAGATAGAAGCATGTCCGACTTGCGGTAAGGCACATCTAGGAGTTTGTTTGAAGGGAAAGAGAGTGTGCTACAATTGTGGTTAGGAAGGCCACATAGCACCAAATTGTCCAAACCCAAAGAAGGGTGCTTGTTTCAACTGTGGTTCGAAAGATCATTTAGCAAGAGACTGTCCCAAGAAGGGATCGGGAGGATCAGGACAAGGAGAAAACTGGGGAAATAGCAGTGGAAATACCTTAACCATCACCGGACCACCTGCAACAAACCGACCAACCACCAGAACTTTCAATATGACGGTGCAGGATGCAATCCAGTCTCGTGAGGTGGTGTCAGGTATCATTCCGATCAATGAAATTAATGCTTACGTTTTATTTGATTCGGGTGCTACTTGTTCCTTTATATCCGATGACTTTGCTAATAGTTTAGATTTACTTAAGGATGAATTGGAATATCCCATGATCATAGAAATTGCGAATAGAGAAATAATCATTGTTAAGTATGTGTTTAAGAACTGTAGGGTGGATATTAAGGGTAATATCATGAATGTAGATCTTATCCCTATTCGATTGGGGGAATTCGACGTTATATTGGGTATGGATTGGCTATCCAATTATGGGGCTGTAATTGATTGCCAAAAGAAGCGTATTAACCTTATGACTCCGTCAAAGGTTGTGTTTTATGGCAGCAAGTCGCCTAGACAAGCGAGTTGTCTGACGATGTTGCAGGCCAGGAAGTTATTAAGACAAGGCTGTGTAGGATATTTAGCTTACATAGTTGACAGTCGAAAAGAGAACCTGAAGGTAGGGAGATACCGATTGTGAGAGACTTCGTCGATGTATTTCCAGACGATTTGCCAGGACTTTCACCAGATAGAGAAGTAGACTTTGTGATTGATTTGGCACCCGGAACTGCTCCAATATCGAAGGCACCATACCGAATGGCGCCAGTAGAGATGAAGGAATTAATGGTACAACTACAAGAATTTTTGGACAAAAAGTACATTCAACCGAGCGTATCACCGTGGGGAGCGTCGGTGTTGTTCGTGAAAAAGAAGGACGGATCGATGAGGCTCTGCATTGACTACAGAGAATTAAATAAGGTCACGATTAAGAATAGATATCCATTACCAAGGATCGATGATCTGTTTGATCAATTGAAGGGAGCAAAATACTTTTCCAAGATTGACTTGAGGAGTGGTTATCACCAACTGAAGGTGAGGCCAGAGGATGTACCGAAGACAGCGTTCCGAACGCGATATGGTCATTATGAGCTTTTAATAATGTCGTTTGGTCTTACGAATGCTCCTGCAGCATTTATGGGACTAATGAATGGTGTATTCAAGCCGTTTTTGGACAAATTCGTGGTGGTATTTATAGACGACATTTTGGTATATTCCAAAACCAAAGAGGAACATGAAGAACACTTAAGGTTAACATTGGAAGTATTGAGAAGGGAGAAGTTGTATGCTAAATTTTCGAAATGCGAATTCTGGATCGAGAGAGTACAATTTCTTGGTCACGTAATCGATAAAGATGGAATTTCGGTAGATCCATCCAAAGTAGAAGCTGTGATTAACTGGGATCAGCCGAGAACGCCGTCAGAAGTAAGAAGTTTTCTTGGATTAGTAGGATATTATAGAAGATTCATACAAGATTTTTCTAAGATCGCAACTCCGTTAACGAATTTAACTCGAAAAGCTGTGAAATTTGTTTGGACGGAGAAGTGTGAGGAGAGTTTTCAAGAATTAAAGAAGAGGTTGAGTACAGCACCTGTGTTATCTCTTCCGGATGATACAAGAAATTTTGTTGTTTTTAGCGATGCGTCGCATAAAGGACTTGGCTGTGTGCTGATGCAAAACGGCAAAGTCATTGCGTATGCATCACGGCAGTTGAAGGATTACGAGAAGGGTTACCCAACTCATGATTTGGAGTTAGCTGCAGTTGTTTTTGCTTTGAAAGTTTGGAGGCACTATCTATACGGGGAGAAGTGTGAAATATATACGGACCACAAGAGTCTGAAATATATTTTTACACAGAAAGATTTGAATATGCGTCAAAGAAGATGGTTGGAATTAATCAAGGATTATGACTGTGAGATTTTATACCATCCGGGTAAGGCTAATGTGGTCGCCGACGCATTAAGTAGAAAGGGTCGTGAGAAATTGATGATGTTGACTGCTCAGCAGGAGCTAATTACAGATATGGAGAAACTGGAGTTAGAAGTGAAGTATCCTATGGAGATTGATGAGAAGCTATTTCAGATGCAATCTGGTACAACTCTACTAGATAGAGTGAAGGAGGCTCAGCTTCAGGATGATGAATGCAAAAAGGTAACATCGAAGATATCTGAAGGAAGCGAACCAAGATTTAAGATGGATAAGGAAGGAATATTGAGATTTGAAAGCAGAATTTGGGTTCCGCCAGTACAAGAAATTAAGGAAGAAATTTTGAGTGAGGCTCATAGTTCAAGATATTCGATTCACCCTGGTAGTACAAAAATGTACCAAAATCTTCGACAACATTTCTGGTGGCCGAATTTGAAATGTGATGTTGCAGAATGTGTTGCCAAATGCCTGACACGTCAGAAAGTTAAAGCAGAACATCAGAGACCGAGTGGATTGCTACAACCGTTGGAGATCCCAGAATGAAAATGGGAACATATTACGATGGACTTCGTGGTTGGCCTTTCGACGACTCAGAAAGGCTACGACGCAGTATGGGTTATCGTTGACCGACTGACGAAATCCGCGCACTTCCTTCCTATCAAAATCAGATTTAACTTAGATCAGTTGGCAAGATTATATGTGAAAGAGATTGTTTCGAGGCACGGAGTGCCGGTGTCTATTGTTTCCGATAGGGATCCGCGCTTCACATCAAATTTCTGGAAACGTCTTCAGGAATGCATGGGTACACAACTGCGAATGAGTACAGCTTACCACCCTCAAACAGACGGACAGAGCGAACGAACGATTCAAACACTGGAAGATATGTTACGAGCCTGTGTAATGGACTTCAAAGGAAATTGGGATGATCACCTACCGTTGGTAGAGTTCGGCTACAACAACAGTTACCACGCTAGTATTGGTATGTCGCCTTACGAAGCGTTATACGGCAGAAAGTGCAGAACTCCACTTTATTGGGATGAAGTTAGTGAAAGACAATTGCTAGGGCCAGAATTGGTACAGCAGACGGCAGAAATAGTCAAAGTGATCCGAGCACGACTGATAGCAGCTCAAGATCGACAGAAGAAATACGTTGATCCACATCGTAAAAATATCGAGTTTGAACCAGGTAGTTATGTTTTCTTGAAGGTCTCTCCCTGGAAGGGAAAGATCAGGTTCGGAAAGAAAGGAAAATTGAGCCCAAGATTTATTAGACCCTTTGAGGTACTGCGAAGAATTGGAGAAGTTGCGTACGAGGTAGCCTTACCTCCAGCACTCGAGAATATCCACAACGTCTTCCATGTTTCTGTGTTACAACCTTACAAACCTGATTACAAGCATGTAATTGAATACGAACCCCTGCATTTTGAGAAAGACTTATCTTACGAAGAAATTCCTGTCCAAATTGTCGACCGAAAAGAACAAGTTCTGAGAAATAAAGTTATACCTTCTGTTAAGGTAATTTGGAGGAACCACAATGCTGAAGAAGCTACGTGGGAACTCGAAGAGAATATCATGAAGAATTACCCTCATTTATTTACTTAATTATGTGTATGCGATTCTAGGGACAAAATCTTTGTAAAAGGGGGAGAATGTAACGGGTCGAAATTATTGAGTCGTGATTCTGGGGACAGAATCCTTTTAAGGGGGGAAAGATGTGACGAACGAGAATTTTGTAAATTATTTTAAATATTTATTGAAGTAAATAAATATTTTTCGACGATTTAATTATTAGATTAAATAATCAATTGATGCAATTGTGGTAGAATAATTTAATTATATGTGTTACATTTATTAAATTAATGTAGAGAATTTTTATGATCAAAGTTTGTAATTATGTGAGCTTAATGAATTAAATGAATTATTTAATTAAGCATGATGTTACTTTAATTAATTTAATTATTAATTAGAAATTTAATAAATTGACATTATTTATTAATGAAATAATTAATTATATGACTATGTGAAATTATGAGAAGTTATTATATTTTATTTATATTAAATAAAATATATAAATTATTGTGCAAGTGGGTGTGACATGATTTAAACTATAGTATAAGAGGTTTATTTAATTAAATGACTTTTAAAACCTTTTCTAACTAGCCAAACATGGCACTATGGGAAGTTGATGGCAGTTACCCATGACTGGGTAACTGACCACCAACGCGTCAGTTGATTTCTATATTATACGCCTTCCTTTCCTTTTCTTTCAATTTTTTTTCTTCTAAGACTAATATTAAGCAGAGAGAGTTGAGAAAATTAGAGTAAAGTGTAGGAGAAACTCTGTGGTTGAGATAGGGAGGAAGTTATTATCTTTACATTCTACGCTTGGGTAATCTTCTCAAACCTAATTTCTATTTTACGTCATTTAGTTTTTATAAAATGGCTTTCAAAGTTTGGTTTAACGTCTGTAATTGGGATAGGAATAATGATTATGGGTTTTGGTTATGTTATGGCATATCAAATCGTATTTTATTACATTTAGTTTGCAAACCATAACATCAGTATTGTGAAAACATGACGTACATATGTTATTTCAAAATAAACAGAGTACGTGATATGGCCATATGGCCATATATGTGATAATTGACGTATTGATTATATATTATCCCTAAAATTTACACCCTTATATTATTGAGCATGTTAATACGAAGAGATCAAGCCTTAAACGAACGGATTCGGTGTTATAACGAATCCGTACGGCTAAATTATGTGTTTTATTCAAAAACTTCAAAAACATCAAGAACAGTCCAATTTTACATGATTTAAATCTGTGATTATATGTTTTAATGGGTTAAAATCACTTTATAGATGTTGTATTATGAATATACATGAACTATAACTTGTGGGTATGTCTAATTTTGAGTAGAAAATAAGAAATTGGGAGAAATTGGCATGTTCTGCGATTTTTCGCGAACAACCATTTCTGTGTCTGGTATGCCGCGCCGCAGCGCCGGCTACCAGTTCATTTCCCACGCCGCAGCGCCCCGTGCCGTAGCGCCATAACTCGAGCCACAGCGCCACGGCGCCGCATCTCCAAGTGTCCCGCCGCAGCGCGAAGCCTTAGTACAACCGTGGCGCCGCAGCGCCACTCTCCAGAAAACTCAGAATGAGTTATTTTAAAAAAATGTTTAAGTCTAACAATGTGTTAGTGGATTGATGTAATGAACATGTAAACATGTTAGAAGAATAATGTGTTGATAAAATAGTTGTTTAACATGTAAATAACATAATTGCATGTGGAGTAAATTATTAAATACATATTTAGCTTGATAATTCATGAAATACAAATTATGTGACAAAGTGGTAAATTGACTAAGTGTAGTCAATAATTAAAGTAGACAACGAGAATGAGTTTTTTTTTATGAACAGTTAAGTTATAATTAACTGGTATTGTGTATGTGAATGGTATGTAGGATTTAATTCAAAGAACGTGCTTAGTTAAAGTGTAATCTACGCACGAGGCAAGTATCCTATCCCTAACTCCATTCTATTGAGCAAGTTTCTTAACCCTACTTTTTAATATCTTTCAAGATTATTAATTACCTTAAATAAGTTATCATTTCTATTATTCAAGTTCAAGTATGATATTACAGATTATTTATATTGTCAAAGCATGATTCAGTTATACAATAATTGTTCTATTGTATACGTTTGAGATTATTATTCAAATTGAATATCGTTATTGTTGAACCTTATTAGACTAGTGAACCTTATTGATTCAACTAGTCCATAGTTGATGAGTGTTCTAAACTTCAGAACCCTTGATGAATTTATCCAAACCAAACTTCCTGTGGTGCGGACTCGAATGTCAAATTGAGATGAACAACCCTGTATAGGGGATTATTTACGCTTTAGCACTAAGATATTGTGCACAGTATGGTACTAAGGGCTGATCCCCTAAGTACGAGAAGAAGGTCCATAGTCTTATGACTGTTAAAGGTTTCAAGTATAACCCTTGTTAACCTAGGACATAGTTCAAGGTCTTATGACCCTCAGTATTCTTTTGATTCATGTTATTTACTCTTGATTCAAAAGTTGAGCTTTATTCAGATGTCTTTGATTATTCGCATGTTATTATACTGTTATTTCATTTTTATACTTGTGGGCATTTGTGCTCACTCTTGCTTAATAATAACATTGCAGTTAAGAATGAAAGAAGCGATGAACCCTCCACTAGTAAGGGCAAGGGCAAAGTTAGCAAATGATGAAGACCTGTTATTTATTAACTGATGTATTTGTTGAAGACTTGAGTTATGTTGGTGTTAAGACTTATTTGTTTAGAATTCCGCACAGATGTTTTAAGGTTAGAGTAACCTGGGATTTATTTATGAATCAGTTGATGTAACCCTTAAGGGAAGAGATTTTATTATGATTTCTATCTATTGTATGTGTTGATATTATTTATGGGTAGATAGATAGATGATGCTTTTACAGTGAACACCAAATCCCGTGGAATCGAAGTACCCGGATTTGGGGGTGTCACAGTATGTATGACTACGGAAAAGATTCAAACGATCCGGTAACGTATAAAAATATCACAAGATCGACAAAAGAGTTATGTTGATCTTCATCGAAAGGACGTAGAATTCGATATTGGAGATCATGTGTTGTTACGTGTTGCTCAATGGAAAGGAGTTACGAGATTTGGAAGGAGAGAAAAGCTCAATTCTCGATTCATTGACCTATTTTTAATCCTCGATCGAGTAGGAACTGTGGCTTATAGACTCGCTTTACCGCTAAGTATGTCTCGTGTTCATAACATTTTTCATATATCCATGTTACGAAAATATGTGGAAGACCCGAACCACATTATTGAGTTAGAACCGGACGAAATAGCAGAAGATTTGATGTATGAAGAGGTTCCTGTTCAAATCTTGGATAAGAAGGAACATATTCTACGCTCCAAGGTTATATCTCAAGCCAAAGTTTTGTGGAGAAACCACGATGTTGAGGAAATGACCTGGGAGTTAGAATCTGAAATGAAATCAAGGTATCCTTACCTCTTCGACATACCAGGTACGTACCCTAATTTCAAGGGCGGAATTTCATAAGAAGTGGAGGTTGTAAGACCCTAATTTTTTTTAATAAAAATGATTTTTCTTTAAATATCATTTTTAAATATTATGGAATAAATTTGATATAATGTTATAGTTGTGGGTAATATTTATAAATTTTACAAAATATGAAAGTTGTTATATAATATTCGATTGGTCGGGGAATATTCGTTTTAACATGGAATATTCGTACGACGGCATAATTATTGGTGAACCCTACAACGGAATTATTGTCGGTTTGAGAAAATGATAAAAATATTTTATGAAAATAACAGCGAAAGTTTTACCGTTAACTATTAAAACACCCGGTGTTAAAAGTACAGGAATACGCGTGGTAGCATAGTAGCACACGGTATTCATTATTGATGCTTACGTGAGAAGTCACTCAGTTTTTTTCAATTATTGCTACAATAATTATTGCATAATATCTCACGTTATTTAATTCAATCATTGTCGATATTTTATATATTATTAAATCAATAATTGAGATGACAGAGTTATTAATATTATTATTTATAATATTAACGATGTCTAGAACTTCTGTCAAGGAGAGGTTTGGTCACCTAATTGTGCGCCAATAGGAAAAAATCCTTATTAGAAAGCCTCCTCTTTTCTGGGAACGACCTGGTCGATTAATATTGTGAATTATAATAATGATGATAAATATTGTCAATTATATTGAGGTGTCTTTTTATGAAATCACGGAAGTATATATATATATATATATATATATATATATATATATAAATTTTGTTTTATTAGTATTATTAATGTAATGAAACAGAAAAGCTTTTTATATAAAACAGAATACTTTTATAAAGTTATCTGTTTTATTAGACTATAAATAGAATATATTATATTCTATTATGCATAGTATTTTGCATAGTAAAATCTTTTTATATAAAACAAAATACTTTTATAAAGTTATTTATTTTATTAGACTATAAATATAACATATTATATTTTATTATGCATAGTGTTGCATAGTGCTTGCATAGTATTTTGCATAGTAAAATCTTTTTATATAAAACAGAATACTTTTATAAAGTTATTTGTTTTATTAGATTTTAAATAAAATATATATATATATATATATATATATATATATATATATAGAATATATTATATTATTATATTTTATTGCATATTATCCTTTCAATTCTCCTATAAATAAGATGCTTAGTTAGAATTGAAATCACACTAGAAATTCAGAGAATTCTCTTCTATAATCTTAAGCATATTTCTTTAGAGTTTTCAGAAGCTTTGAGCGTAGAAAAACAGTATAAGTTTTCTTTAAGAATATTCTCGCCCTACCAGTCGAAATACTCTTCTTTTACGGTAAGTGGTATTATTCTTTCATATTCATGAAAAGAATTATTTTGTTTCTAATACTCGTAAGGGTTGTTGTTCCATTCTTTATTATTATGTTGGAATAACCTGTCTATGCGAAGTACCGCATACATGGTGAAATTCTGTTGTTATTTCATTCTTTATTATTCTGTCGGAATATGCTGTCTGTGCGTTTACGCATGACCTGGTTCTATTCTTTATTATTCTGTCGGAATATCCTGTCTGTGCGTTTACGCATGACCTGGTTTCGTTATTTATTATTCTGTTGGAATAACCTGTCTGTGCGGTCTATCGCATGCCTGGTGATTTCTTTTGTTATTCCATTCTTTATTGTACTCAGTTGGTTAAAGTTTTGGCTTTTATACTCCATGAAATTAGTGGAATATCCTTGATATTTGCGCTTCATCCAGTATCTTTTCATGAAAATATTCTTTCAAGCATTCTTGAGTTTTATCCCACAAAGTAGTATCATGTTGACAATTTGGACGTTATTGGTTCCTGGATAAAGTAATTCTTGAACTTGTTTTATTGAATTTTTATATCATTGTCATCATCCTCATGTTTATTTTTTGTTGAAAGTCATCTGTGGCCTGTAGTGCATAGATGGACTTGGTATGATTATGACCAGGGATTATTCGGTGTAATCATGACCGTAATGTTACAAATGATGTGGTAAAGGTCCTCATTGGCCCATAGTGCATTGATGGACAGTTGTTGGCATGATCATGACCATTGATGAATACATAAATATCCTTAGCCCGTAGTGCATGGACAATTTGTGGTCGTGATACTAATGAATATCCTTGGCCGTAGTGTAGGGATGATGTGGATTATTTATTAAGTTGAGTCTCAGCAATAAAAGTGATGAAAAACCTTTTTAAATCATAAAAGATAATAGATTTTATTCTCTACTTGACTCTTTTAATGGATAGCTTGTTCCGCTGCAGTTAAACTTGATGTTTGTTATATTTTATCAGTTTAATACTGTTGAAGGCTAACGATAATTTATTCTGCATTATCTTAGTCATAATATTTCTTACTGGGCTAGTTGAGCTCACCCTTTTGCTTTCATTGTTCTCTTCAGGAAATGAGAACGTAGCGGGGACTAGTCGGGAAACGGAGTGACGGTTCAGATGATAACATCAGTAATCCTCACTATTCTATGAAATAGTGTGAAAATAAATATATTAAGGACTTATTTTGAGTTTGAATACTGTTTAGAAGACAATGTTGTATTAAAACTTACAGCTTATGTTTTGTCATATTTTACACGACACTTGTATAATTAAGTTTTTATTTGTATTTTGTACCATGTGTTTGACGACTCAGAGTAGGTGATGTATACCTATTTTGGGGGCGTCACAAATTGGGTCGAGTTGGGTCAAAATTTGGTTAAAATGGGTCGGGTTGGAGGTAAAATGGGTAGGAGAAACGGACGCCAAAAAATATCACTTTAAGGACCTAACTGACGAAAAATGAACTTTAAAGACGACTTTAAACGTGAGTGACAACTTGAAGGGACATAAGTATCATTCAACCTTTTATCTCGGTGCAAAATGCAGTAAACGATTTTAACCGCTTTAATCAAAATTGGTTTCCACCAAAAGAAGAAATCGTTTGATAAATGGATAGAATATGATATTATGGTCATTTTAGAAAAAGATTGATGTTAATTTTTTCTAAAAATTTTTAATCTCAAATGGTGGGATTATAATTGTTGGTTGAACATGATATTAAATAGTCCCCCTGATGAGAGTGGTATTTGATAAGTGAATTTTATACTTATTATTTGGGTACTTTTATATTTAGTATTTTGCTATCTTTAAATAATTTTAGTTTATTTTATTTATTTTTTATGTTATTTTTTAGGAAAATACAAATGAGGGGTAAATCTTGAATTTTTAGTGAAGCAGTGGCATTTTGATAATTAAATTGAAGTCTGGCATCGGGGCACTAGAATATGAACTAAATCTAGCGCTGGGGCACTAGGATGCAGAAAGGTCGTCGCGTGTTGTTTGGAGCTGTATAGAATTTTGGTGATTCCTAGTCAAATTTGGATGCTCTAGAGCCTACTTTTTGCATGTGAATTAATAGTATATTTGGAAAAGGAATTGTATTATGGTAGTTTATTAAAATTAGGATATTGTGTATGTAAATTTTAATTAGGATTGTAATTTTATTAGGGTTAGGAAAAATAAACTCGTATAAATAGTCTTATTTTAGGATTGTAAAAGGTGTTGGGAAGAAGACCAGTGAACACCATGTTCGGCTAATTCTCTTCCATGTACAAGGGCAAACAAGATATCGTCAAAGATGGAGGTTATGGATTGATGAAGCTTGGAGATAGAAGACTTGCAGATGACATTTTTTCTTCTCTAAACCTTTATTTATTTTTGTCTTTCATTGATGTGGAATATTTTGTGGATTATAATTTTATCTGCTATGAATATGTTTGTAATTTAAGTTTTTAATGTAATCCCATGTGTAGTTTAAATTAACTTTCTTTCTATTTGATTGGTACCATATGGATTGACTTATCATATTTTGTGCGTTCATGTATTAATTAACTAGCTAGTAATTAATGAGATAATATATATGAATTCAAGAGATGAAGTATATGTTTAGATCTAAATATGATAACATATGTTTGTGTTTTCTACAAGGGATGAAATTCATGATTATAGGATAGGGATATACATATATGCCATGCGTAACTAATTAGAAAATCTATGCTTAAAATTCTTGTTAATTTAATTCACATAGGAATATAGTGAGTTATTTTGCTAGGTTGTTCCTTTCCGGTTCTATTCCCATTGTGGTGGATTTAGAAAGGATATGTTTATATGAGCATCGGAACAGGCGTATAAATACTGACGAATTCTTGGTACACAATTCATCGTAACCGTATAATTAAATGGAGAGTTATGATATTTGAATGAAACATGAGATGAAATTGAATTCTTAAGTTTATTTATTTATATTTAGTTACTTTTAGTATTTAGTTTAATTATTCATTTTAATTAATTTATCCGTTTAAATAAGATTGACTTGATATAAAATTGGTACTTGGGGAAACGTTAGAATTAATATTTTGTGGGAACGATACTCTTCTTATCACTTTATTTCTTGTTGATCGTGTATACTTGCATGTATTTATTGATTGCTAAATTCACCAATACACTCATATTAAGTCATTTTATAAGCACTAGACAAATAGTCTCAAGTTCAAATTTAAAAATAAACAAGACATTTGAGATTAATAGTCATATCACAAGTGTAATCCTTGTAAACAAACATAGCCTAAGAGTGTAAACAAGTCGAATCGAAGCGTACAAAGAGCTGCTCGAATTCGACTCGAAACGTTAAATTCGTACTCGAATTCGAATTGTATTTAAAAAATTCTCCTCAGATTCGATTCGACTCGAATATTTATTACTCGAATTCGATCCGGCTCGAATATTTATTACTCAAATTCGATCCGACTCTTATCGAATTATATTCAAACTACTCGCGAACTTAAAATTTAAGCTTGAATTCGAGTCTCCACATAATAACTAGCTTTATAATAAATATAATTATAAATTGAATTTGTTATTTTACTTATAAATGAGAAAATATATTTACTATTACACTTTACAAATATAAAATCATAGTTAAAATTAAAAATAAAATAGAATAATAATAATTAATTATCTTAATTTGTTTTAGTCTTGTATATATTATAAGAGAATGTATCGAATATCTAATCGAATCTGTATCGAATATGTATCAAATCACAATCGAGAATTCGAGTAGTTTGAATCTTAAACGAGTCGAGTATAACCGTGCTAAGATTTTATTCATATTTTTATTTGAATTATTTTTTATACTCAAATTTAGATTATGTTATTAACGAATTTGAGTCTCGCTTGTATTTTTCTTGAATCGAACATAAATTTAACCCGAACTGTTTGATTCGTTTACAACCTTACTAAAGACCCTAGGCAGGGAATTCTTATGGCTACCTTGTTGCAAACAAAAGTCCATTCAAAAAACGGGTAGGGCCCTCTTTCTCACACCTTTTCTTCGGTCCAATTATTTGGACCGGGTCTTACTTTTTAGAAGTAGATTTGAGTCTACCGCTTAAGGCTGAATAGAAGATGCTCAATTTCGGAGACGGATATAGGAAGGGACCAGTGAGGCCTAAAGCCCACACTGAAATTTTGGTGATTTTTCTTTTATATTAAGTATTTGTTAACTTTTAAGGTTAATGTATAGTTAATTAAGAGGAAAAAAATTAATTTAGTACACGGATTTATTATTACTCACATTTGAGGAATTGACATTGTATATTACTCCCTCCGTTTTAAGATTAGGCATACATTTTTTTCTTTTTATCTATTTCAAAATTAAAAAATAGACTATAAAAGTAGTATGAAGGTCATGTTTTGCAAGTATTTATTCTAAGTAGACTGAGTAATATTGTATTACCACTATTACATATTAAAAATCTATGTGGAAAGTTATCGTTGTAGAAATGAATCTCTAATTTAAAAAATTATTGAATAAGAATATATAATTAATATTAAACCCCACATAAAAATTAAATAAATATGTCTCTTTGTTCAATCTAATTTTGACTTTTTAATGTATTTTTTTTAATTTTTAAAATGACTATTGTTATGAAGTGAAGAGAGTAGTATAGTATAATAATATAATTATTATAATACTTACAAACTTGAGAATATTGTGTTATTTTATGCTAATATAATTAAAAATGAACTCCTTTTGTAAAATATAAAATTAAACAAATGATTTCTTTTTAAAAAAAAAATTATATAAGAAGTGTCTATAAAATTATTATAATACACCTAAGAATTAATTAAAGAATAAATATTTTTCAAATTATTATTTTATATTATCCAATAAGAATATACTACTTAGGTAATTCATGGGAAAAATAAAAATTCTAAATTATATTAGCATATCGTGTAGTTATTGATATTCACCTAAAGTAACTACATGGCATGTGGTAAGCATACCTCAACCAGTCAACCTAAATTCAGAAGAATAATAGTTTTATGGGCAATTTTTTTTATAATTTATTATGAATTATTAGTTTATTTCTTTCTTTTTGTTGGGCCCACTTGCCTTAGTCAAGGCTGACTTATTTAACGTACGTTAGGAATTTTACACACATGCATTGATTAGGAATTAGGAATTAGGAATTAGGAATTAGGAATTAGGAATTAATGTTTTTCTGCTGAATTTCTAAGCACGTTATTTAGTTGTTGGTAATGCGAAATGGGTAGTCGGACATTACATGCTTATTAAATCCATCCAAATTTATTTTCCAATGTAATGACAATTGTACCATGAAAAAAAATAGAAAAACCGGTGCAAGCAGTCCTTTTTAATCGGATAAAAATTCGGAGAATATCATTTAACACGTTACCAATAATTTTGGGATGCAAGTAGACAACCCAAAGTTTTAGAGTTACTGAGGTTTGCACGTTACCAATAATAGGTTTGCATATCAATATTTAAAATATATTTATGTACATCCCAAAAATTTATTATGCTAAATAAAATACATTTTCTGAGGATTAAACTGGTTAAAATGTATCCCAAAGCTCTTTTTAGCTTAACAAAATGCATCTTAAAAATTCATTACGCTAAACAAAATGCATCCTCAGTTTTGAACTGTGACGCCTCTAAATTCGAGTATCTTATCACCCGATAGATGGTGCTACACGGTGCTACTGTTCACACATATATTCATTTGAAATACCTCAATAGAGTGAATATGCATGTCTACTCTTTATTATATAGTAATAATTCCCTTCTCAGGTTTTTTGTAACTGTTACATATGTTATTCGTCATAGTATCAAATTAATGAAAAAATAATAATATTCTATTACAACGATAACTACTTGTCCGCCTTAGCCTTCCCTTTATCCTTACTGGATCCTTCGGTCCGTATATTTTTAGCTGCATTCATATGATTCAAGTAAAGGTGAGCATAACTAGCTCAGCAAGTATAACAATTATAGTCGAGCAACATGCCTGAATTATATGGATATATATCTTCTATAACTGAATCAATAGTTATGAAGTACTATAGATAATTTAAAATAACACTTCTCTTTTGTTTAAAATGTTTAACGATAAACATCATCAGTAAACCTTGATTTTGGTCAAAGACTTTGAGCATTTCATTCATTCATTCTTTGAAAAGGACAACCCAACACTAAGTCTGTAAGTCTGATATTTCTTACGAGCACGTCTAGGTGATCAGCCTATAGTACTCTATGTTATACAACACTACTACATTAAACGTATCTAAGTTTAAGTTTTGGCAACCTCACGTGCCAGTCGCTTTACGACGAAATATTTGTTTGTTCATATTCAGTCTTTCTTTAAATCCATACCAAAAAAGTTGGCTCAAGATATCAATATCAATAATATTTTGATAGATTATAATGAAATCAATAAAATACTCTAAGTTTAGTCTAGCCAAAAGGAATGGCTTTGACTTCTTTGTACGTCAATTCATGCGTATGATACATGAATCATAAAGCTTGTCAAAATAAGTATAGACAAGGGTTTAGAACACTTGCCTTTAGCATCTTCTACTGTTAACTCACTTTCCTTTTGAGTCGTTATAGATTCTACATACATAATCACATAGCATATCATGTTAGGTCATAAACAATCAATAAGTATTGTTATTAACCTATCTTCTCATTCTTCTCGGTCTAACTACCCATTTACTTAACTTTCTAACATTCGTTAGGTTAGTTAACGTTCATTACGATTTTATAACATTTTATTGTTATAAATAACCTTACATATTCCATGTTTAAATAATTACATTTCAAGCAATCTCAAACATTCATTTAACGTGCGTACAGTTTACCGTATTATTAAACTTACTTTGTGCTTACGTTTTCGTAACCTTTTGTTAACTTTTAATTGTTAAACTTAAGGTTTTAATCATCTTTTAAGATGTTACTTTATGTGACGCCCCTAAAATAGGTCCACACAACCCATTCTGAGTCGCCAAATATATGGTATAGAAAATAACTACAACTTCATTATTACAATTGTCATTCAAAATACGACAACACATAAGCTGTGAGTTTAAATACAAATATTGTCTTCTAGACAATATCCAAACTCAAACAAGTCATCATTACAATTATTGATACACTATTTTATAAAATAGTGAGGACTGCTAAATCAACTGTTTGGACCCATCACTCTACACCCCGACTAGTTCCCGCTATATTCTCGTCTCCTAAAAAGAAAAATAGAACAAAAAGAAAAAGGGTGATCTCAACTAGCTCAGTAAAGAATATTATGACTAAGATAATGTAGAACAAATTATCGTTAGTCTTCAATACATCAGATAAAATATAATGGACAACCAGTTTTAGATCAATATTCGCAGTAAAAATAACAATTTATTAGAAGAGTTAAGTAGAGAATGAAGTCTACTATCTTCTATGATTTAAAAGTCCATCATCAATATTTTATCCCTGTAACATCAATCAATATACATCTTAAACCAAATATTCATCTTTGCACTATGGGCCAAAGATATTCATTTGTATCACCAGTTGGTCATGTTCATCTCAACACCTATCCATCTTTGCACTACGGGCCAAAGATATTTATCAGGTAATCATTTATCTTTGCACTACAGGCCAAAGATATTCAGTTATATCATCATTTAGGACTGAGGATGATGAAAAATATCTTAAAAAAATGAATCCAATGAGATAAAAGAATAAAAATTAGGGATTCGTACTTCGGTATATCCAAGTTCAAAAATACTGCATAATAATCAATTGTGGAGCAAATTCAAGATTAAAGATCAAAATATGGATACAATCAAAGATAGTAACCATAATAGACAATTTGGACAAAGAAAAAAAATCTAATTTTTCTGTGAATAGTGTCGTATTCATGAATAGTGCCGTATACGTGATTACTAACCCCGACACGAAAAGGTAAAAATTTCACATGAAAAATAATATTTCGTGAATAGTACTCGTGAATAGTGCCGTATACGTGAATAGTAACCTCGACATAAAAAGGTAAAATTTTTATAATAAAATTTATACAAATATTTCGGCATAATGATATTGAACGAAATAACATCATTTACGAAGAAAATAATATCCCTTACCTCAAAAGAACAGTAATTCTGACTAAAATATCATATATAATGTTGAAGAAAACTTGCACTGAATAGTAACTCTCAAAGTATATAAATACTCGCAAAAATATGCTCGATATTATAGAGAGAGAAAACTTCTGATTCTGGTGTGATTTTCAATTCTAACCTAAGCACCCGATTTATAGGAAAATGTTAGAACGCCAAGCAGACTAAAATTTAATAAAATAATATTTTAATAAAAAAATTTACGAACACCTCTTGACCAAACTCAGCACACTACAAGTGGGGCCCACCAAATTTAAAAAATTCCACAACAAGTAAAAGTGGGGCCCACCCATATTTTTAATAAAAATATTTATTTCTGAAACTTTAATAATTCATAATAAATAACCATTTTATCAGAAAAATACGAATTTTATGTCCATTCCATAGAAAATTTAATTCTCTACAACTTTGTAGAAGAAAGTTTTTCCAAATTCTAAACAGAAAATGACCGAAATCCACATACGGATGATATTTAATACCTCAATTCTGACAAAATACTGATAAAACACCTCAGCATTAATTTCTTCATTTATATCCACATAAAATAAATATTTTCTTATCATATAAATCAATAATTAATTATTCACAAATAATATTACAGAATCACAATAATGACAACTAGATCGTTCTTAGGAAAGAGGGGGTTTTTCGATAAGGATTTCTCCTTACTGGTGCGCAATTAGGTGACCAAACCCCTTTCATAGACAGAACTTCCTTAGACATTGCCAATAATGCTATCTAATAATATTATTCAAATAATATAAATTATTGATCTAATAATAAAAAATACTGTGCATCAATAATTATTGAAACAATAATAATATAAAATATCAACGTAGCAATTATTGAATCAATAAAATAAAATATTGAACAGTAATTACTGTAGCAATTATTGAGTAGTGCCTTCTTACGTAAAAATTAATAATCCAAAAATATTGTGCAATACCGTGTGCTACTGTGCAATCACGTGTATTATTGTACTTTAACCATTGGGTATTCCAACAGTGTTAACGATAACAACTACGCCGTTATTTATAAAAAAAAATTCATACTTGTCGTTTTCTTCGTCCGATAATTTTTCGTTATGGGGCCCACAAATGGCTGCGTCGTCATACGAATATTCCCCGACAGCAAGAATATTCCACGACTAAACGAATATTTCCTGACAACAATGAATATTTTTTAACTACTTGCATATTTTGCAAAATTTGCATATTTCACCCATAATCAAAGCATTATATCAAATTAACACTTTTTTATTCAAAATAATAATTAGAGGAAATTCAATTTTATTTATTAAAAGTTGGGGTCTTACAACCTCCCCTCCTTATAAACTTTCGTCCTCGAAATTGACGTACCTACCTGGTGTTTCGAAAAGGTGAGGATATCTCGTTTTTATTTCCGATTCCAACTCCCAGGTCATTTCCTCAATAGCATGGTTCCTTCACAAAACTTTGACTTGTGGTATAACCTTTGTGCGTAGGACGTGCTCCTTCCTATCCAAGATCTTGACATATACCTCCTCGTACGTTAAATCTTCAGTTATCTCGTTTGGTTCTAACTCAATAATGTGGTTTGGGTCTTTCACATATTTACGAAGCACAGATATGTGAAAAACATTATGAACACGAGACATGCTTGGAGGTAATGCGAGTCTATATGCCACATTTTCTACTCGGTCAAGAATTTTAAATGGACCAACAAATCGTGGATTGAGCTTTTCTCTCTTCCTGAATCTTGTAACTCCCTTCCATGGAGCAACACGTAACAATACATGATCCCCAACATTAAATTCTACATCCTTTCGATGAAGATCCGCATAACTCTTTTGTCGATCCTGTGCCGTTTGTATACGTTGTTGGATCATTTGGATCTTCTCTGTAGTTATGCGTACCAATTCTGGTCCCAACAACATTGCTTCACCTACCTCGTCCCAACATATTGGAGAATGACACTTGCGCCCATACAACGCCTCAAATGGAGCCATGCCTATACTTACTTGATAACTATTATTGTAGGAGAATTTCACAAATGGCAAGTACTTATCTCGACTTCCTTTGAAATTTAGGACATAGAGTCTTAATAGATCTCAAGAGTTTGAATAGTCCTTTCTAATTGCCCGTCCGTTTGAGGATGGTATGCCGAACTGAATCATAAATCCGTGCCCATAGCTTTCTGCAAACTAACCCAAAATCGTGAAGTGAATCTTGGGTCACGATCCGAAACTATAGATATTGGCATGCATTGCAATCTCACAATCTCATTCACGTACATACAAGCAAGACGTTCAAGAGAATAAGTCTCCCGTATAGGCAAGAAATGAGCAGACTTGGTTAACCTATCAATAATAACCCAAATCGCATCTATGCCTTGAGAAACCTTGAGAAAACTCGTAATGAAATCCATGGTAATGTGTTCCCACTTCCATTTCGGAATCTCAAGTGGTTGCAATGGACTCTTTGGCACTTGATGCTCCGCCTTTACATGTTGACAAGTTAAACACCTCGAGATAAACTCCACGATCTCTCTCTTCATATTGCTCCACCAAAATATATGTCGAAGATCATGATACATTTTGGTACTCCCAGGATAGATTACAAATGGTGTGTTGTGTGCCTCCATCATGATTTTATACTTTAAATCAGGGTCGTTAGGAACACAAAGTCTGAAATTGACTCGAAGTATTCATTCTTAATCGATTCTTACTTCTGAAATAGCACCTTCTTGCACTTTCTTCTTCATACGCATCAGGTCCAGGTCCGTAGCTTGAACAGCTTTAACTTTATCGATTAAAGTTGTAATACCCGAGATTTTTATAAATTAGAAATAAAAGTATTTGAATATTTATTTTGAACACATATATATTTTGGTGTGTCATGAAAGGTGAAAACGAAAATTTAATTGAATCATGTTTGTAAGGATTAAGAAATTTATTGATAATGTTGATAAGCTTGGTTACGATTGATTAAGCTTAAGTGTAAAGCCTTTTGTGGTGTAATTAATTTCTTAATGAGATTAATTGATGGATAACTTAATGAAGTGTTGGATCTAGGATAAATCCAAGCCCAATATTATTAATGTAACATACTTGCATAGTTGGGAGTTTAGCCCAAGAATTTGAATTTGTAGACTAATGTTTAACCCAATGTGTATAAGTGTTTGTACCTAGCCCAATTTAAATATTAATTTGGACAAACTCAATGTACATGGATTATATAAATACATATATAAGATAAGTATACTTATATATATAGGATATATATATATATATATATATATATATATATATATATATATATAGGTATAGAGATGTATGTGTAAAGGTAACAATAAGCTAGCACATGGTACAAATGATAAAATGAAAGTGCAACATATGGATGCTACCCCTCATGGCTAAAATTTTGGCCCTATTAAGCCTAAGTGCTGATTTTGTTGCACAAAAATGCTTACAAGCAATCCCATGTGGGCTCATGATGAAGAAGGACATAGTTGGTGAAGGAGTTGGTAATTCTTTTTACCTAATCACCTTTTACCCATGGTTAATACCTAGTTGGGTATACAAATACAAGTATTATACCAAGTACTAGTACATGAATTGCATATATAGACCTTGCCTATAAATATAACCCATCCTAGTTCATTGCTTCATTTACTTGAAATTTCATAAGTGTTAGTAGTATAATAAGAGCTAGAGAGAAATTGAGGGAAGTAGAAGGATCCTAGAGGAACTCTTGAACTTTGGTAGTTCAAGAGGAGTTCAAGAAGGAGAAGTAAAGGTGGAGAACTACTTAAGGTTCCTAGCTAAGAGGAAGAAAGCCTTCAAGAAGTAAGTTCATAATCTAGCTTTATTTTTGTCAAGTAAAGTTAGTATATGTAGATATTAGTAAGAATGCATGCTTGATTGTGGCAAGTTTATGTGTTGTGTGATCATGATTGATTTAAAAGTATAATGATGAGTATTGGAAGGAGAATAAGTGATTTATATGTCTTGGTATGTGATCTAAGTTAAAATGAATCATGTAAAAGCATGTGAGCATGAGACTTAGCTTAATATACTTGAAAGTTTGATAATTTTGATTAAAAGGTGTAAGAGATATGTGTAATTCTAAAATGTTATATTAAGCATGTATGAAATACGATCATAACCCAAGTTGAATCATCGGATTCAGCATAAAACGAACTCGTAGCAAAATAATCGGTAAGACAAGCTAACATGAGAACCTTTGCTTGGAAAAGTAAATAATTTGATTAAATAAATATTTTGGAAAATTGTTCAAGATATCACATATTGAAGATATGTAAGTTTATGAGATAATGGAAGTGGTTTGAACTCATTTGGATATGAAATGAGCAAGTTATGAAAGATTGAATCAAAAAGGGTTAATACTGAAAATGTTGAAAAAATCGGATTTTGGCTTCTGTAGGGGAGCGTCTAGGCGCTCAACCCAGGCTTATTTCAAGCGCCTAGGCGCTAAGCCATTTTCAGTGTTGAGTCAGTCTGGTTCGGGTCGGGTCAAACGGGTCAAGACTTGTTTTTTTTTGATAAAATAAGATAAAATAGGATTAATAACAAGATAAAATATAATATTAATACTAAGTAAGGTAAGAATACTTTCTTTATGTAATGAGACATGGATAAATAAAACAAAGTGAACAATTGATTAAACAAGTAAAATGATAGAAGGTTACTTATAAAGTATTGACTAAAGTTGTATTTGAAGTCTTCGGGTTCGGAGATGAAGTCTTCGACTTCGGAAGATGTCTTCGGGTTCAAACATGGCAGGATGTCTTCGGAATTGGAAACAACATCGTGACTTTGGAAAAGACTGGATTAATTGATAAATATTATCAATTTGATATATGTTACCCACGCATGAACTAAACTGAATTTCTAAGTAGAGAGTTATACTAGCTACGTTCGAATAAACCTAATATATGTAAGCATGCTTTGAAAAGGTTATTTAGCATTGTTATGTGGTTTAATAAATACTATGGTTAGTCTTTGATGCAATAAATTTTCTTAGCATGTGAAATGGAAATGTTATGAGTAAACAATAACAATTGTTGAAAGTAAACAAAGAAGACCAAGCATAATTTAAAAGTTCTTTGACACGTATAAGTGAACGACGTAATCTAGAATGCGTAACTCAAGTAATGTTTCACGTATACAAACATGAAATGAGTATACGAGACTTAAATTTGCTAAAATGTTTTTATGGTTTTAAAAGTAAGAACAATGTGAATTATACATCTATGAGTTCTAAGATGTATGGATAGATATATGTGTGATAATTGCATGTTGAGATTTATGTCAAGATGTGTGACTAATGAGTACCTATGCATACATAAATAGGATAATATAGTTCGTTGAGGTGATTTTATGCTATAAGTGGTAATCAACGCTTAAGGCAAGTATCCGAACCCTACTTTTATTGTGCAAGTATATCTGCATTCTTTATTCGACGAATACCGTAAACTTATTTCTTTGAATACAAGTTATATTACTTTCTCGTTCAAATGAGTTAATATGCTTAAACCCTTGTGAGAACTATTATTCATGATGAACTTAGTATTGATCTTGAATATTATGAAAGAGTCAATGCCATTTGATTCAGCTAGACTATATGCATGTTTATAATAAAACTGTCCAAACCAATTGATTGGTGCGGAAATCTTGAAAACTGAGTTGAACAACCCTTTTGGTAAGGGGAGTGCATGTTGTTGGAAACCCCAACACATGAATAAATATTATTCTGGTGTTATGCATAACGTGAAGTATTGTAGACTGATCATCTATAGTACTTGATATTTTTGGTTATCAATTTAATATTGGTAACTCTAGTGAAAGTTCAATGGTCTTTAGTGACTGCTCAGTATAAATTGCTTATCCAGTTGGATAAATTGTTAGCCGTTGAATTCATATATATCTGTTGAATTATATTGAATTGTCATATCCCTTATTCATGATGTTATTCTGACACTTTGAACTATCTTAGAAATAACCTTCGATATTTCAAACCTTGTGATATTATATCCTACATCCTTGTTGTATATTACTTGCTGGGCAATTTGTGCTCATCCTTGCTTATTTAGAACCTTTCAGCTAAGGCGGAGCAGGGAGGTGTCTCTGGGAAAGACAAGGGCAAGGAAAAGGCTACTGGCTAGCTTGTCCCTTTTATGTTTAAATCTATCATGTTGTAATAAGACTATTTGCAAACTATGTTTAAACTTAAGTAGGATTATGTAATAAGTCTTTATTCTATATTATTATGTAATCTATTAAGTATTGTAGGTTGCGAGACTTGGGGGAATAATTATAATAAATTGTTGTATATTATTCTAAAGTAGATCTTTCGTTGTGAATGTGTGATTTTAGTTATTATGGTAATACCTTGAGAACGTGATGAACCGAATTTGGGTGACCAAGTGGAGGTCAGAATTTGGGGGCGTCACAAAATTTGATTCTACTCGTATGTTTGATATCATCACGTGGGTACTTGGAGCCTTTAATTCTATCTCCATCTTTTGTAAGTCGTACAAAATGGGTCTTTGTGTTAACAACATCGCACTCGTACCCGCATACGATCTTCTACTTAATGCGTCAGCAACCACATTTACTTTTCCAGGATGATATTGAATGGTATGGTCGTAATCTTTCAATAGCTCGAGCCAACGTCGTTGCTGCATGTTGAGTTCCTTTTGGGTGAAGAAATATTTGAGGCTTTTATGATCCGTATAAATCTCCACTTTCTGCCCATATAGGTAGTGTCTCTAGATCTTCAACGTGAAAACGACTGCTGCCAACTCCAGATCATGAGTAAAATAATTTCTCTTAAATTCTTTGAGTTGTCGCGAGGCATAGGCTATAACTTTTCCATGTTGCATGAGAATACATCCTAACCCTTTGCCTGAAGCATCGCTGTAGATAACAAATCCATCCGTACCAGATGGTATTGTCAGAACAAGTGCCGAAATGAGTCTCCTCTTGAGCTCTTGGAAACTTTTCTCTCATTCCTTGCTCCATACGAATTTTATATCTTTCCGAGTCAGCTGATTTAACGGAGTAGCGATTCGAGAAAATTCTTCTACGAATCTCCGATAATAACCAGCTAAGCCCAGAAAGCTACGTACTTCGGTCACCGACTTCGGTTGCTCCCAACTTTGTATTGCTTCAATCTTCGTCGGGTCAACAGATACTCCATGTTTTGACACCACGTGCTGAAGGAATGCTACTTCCTCAAGCCAGAACTCGCATTTCTTCAGCTTGACATATAGCTTGTTTTCACGAAGCCTTTAAAGTACCAGCTTCAAATGGCGCTCATGATCTTCACGGCTTTTGGAATAGATGAGGATGTCATCAATAAAGACAACAACGAATTGATCGAAATATTCCTTGAACACACGGTTCATCATATCCATGAAAGCAGCAGGAGCATTAGTCAATCCAAAAGATATGACTAAGAATTTATAATGCCCGAGTTCTGAAGGTAGTCTTTGGAATATCCTCAGTTTTAATCTTCAGCTGATGATATCCAGAATGAAGTTCGATCTTTGAAAAGAATTGTGCTCCTTACAACTGGTCGAACATGTCATCAATATGAGGTAGCGGATACCTATTCTTGATGGTGACATGGTTTAATTCCCGATAGTCAATACAAAATTGCATACTCCCGTCTTTCTTCTTTATGAATAAAACAGGAGCACCCCAAGGAGATGTACTAGGACGAATGAAACCGATGTCTAACAACTCCTATAGTTGGACCTTTTAACTCCTGAAGTTCAATAGTAGCCATTCGATATGAGGTTTTAGAAATGGGTTTTGTACTAGGTTCAAGGTCAATAAAGAATTCAACTTCACGTTCTGGGGGTAGGCCAGGAAATTCTTCAGGAAATACGTCAGGAAATTCACTAACAACAGAAATATTATTTAAATATGAGGTATTTTTGTTCAAGTCCATGACATGGGCTAAGAAAGCTTGACATCCATTTTTCAATAAACGAATGGCTTTATGGCTTGATATGACAGTGATTGACTTTAGTGATTTGGTTGCTTGAATTCACATAACAGGTTGGTTAGGAATATGAAAACTAGCAACCTTACGAAAATAATAAATTTTGGCATGATGAGTGGTTAACCAATCAATCCCTAAAATCACATTAAATGCAAGTATTTTCAAAGAAATAAGATCGACAGGTAATGTGATGGTCCCAACTTGAATCAAGCAAGATTTATAAACCGTGGATGTAACGAAAGTTTTTCCTAACGGAGTTTCAACAGATAAGTCAAAGTCTAATTTCTCAGGGGTCAAGTTCAAACGTTGGGCACACGCAGGAGAAATAAAAGAGTGGGTAGAACCGGTATCTAATAAGGTATAAACTTCACAAGAGTTTATGATTAGCTTACCCGTGATCACCTCGTTCGGGTTCTTCACTTTTTGGGAAGTTACGAAAAACGCTCTCACTTGAACCACCGATTTTGACTTGTCTAGGACAGCCTTTGGTGTCATCATTACCACTAGAATTGACTTTCGCTATAGGGAATATTCCACCCTCAACTGCTTCGTCGTACACCTGTTCCATGATCTGAATCATTAATCTTCGATCCATATCGAATTGGGATTGACCGCAATGTACAGGGTAATTCGAAACTCGATGTTGGGTTCTCCCAATTGCTGTCCAAAAAGAGAAATACATATCATCTATTTTAGCCTTCTTGGATCAGACTTCTCTTCCACAATATCAACGCGGTGTGCGACTTTTACCCATGCATCCTTCATTCTCACTCGTTTAGTTGTTTCTTCTTTCAGCTGATCCTTGACATTTGAATTCTCAGATTCTAGCTTTATTATCATATACTCTGCCAAAGAGTGTTTCTGTTCAAGCATCACATATCGGGTAACACAAGCTTGAATTGTTGCATCTTTTTGTTCCACGACCGCTTGCCATTCTTCAACCTGCTCTTCTAACTCATGAATACGATTTTACAGTTCTACATTTCGATCATAAAGTTCTCCTAATAAATCCTCTTCAGGTTCCTCTTCTTCCTCACTCTCAGCTGCTACCTCTGCGACTAGCTCGGGTGCAGCTATTAATTCTTCACTCACCACATTGATATCTCTAATTTCTTCTTTGCCTGACAACCTACAATCAAGTTTAATAACTTAATTAGTACTCCCTAATAAAATCTTTGCTATAACAAAATATTAAACTCCAATATTTATTCTTTAAATGAATCTCCTCGATTCATCACTTAAAACTCTATATGAGTTCATCTCTTGATTTTCAGATGTCATTTTCAAATACTGCCACAAAATAAAAGTTAATTAAAAAAAATTGACCTACCACATATTATCCTAATATTCTGAACTACCAATTAAACACAAATAATCTTAGGTAGGACACACTAGCGAATGATTTACTCGTCACTCCCTTCCTAATTCTAACCCCAGATCTCCATCAGAGATCACATCCCTAAGCTCTGATACTAACTGTGACGCCCCCAAAATAGATCCACACAACCCATTCTGAGTCGACAAATACATGGTACAGAAAATAACTACAACTTCATTATTATAATTGTTGTGCAAAATACGACAACATATAAGCTGTGAGTTTAAATACAAATATTGTCTTCTAGATAATATCCAAACTCAAATAAGTTCTCATTATAATTATTGATAAACTATTTTACAAAATAGTGAGGACTGCTAAAACAACTGTCTGGACCCATCACTCCACACCCTGACTAGTTCCCGCTATATTCTCGCTTCTTGAGAAGAAAAATGGAACCAAAAAGAAAAGGGTGTGCTCAACTAGCCCAGTAAAGAATATTATGACTAAGATAATGTAGACAAATTATCGTTAGCCTTCAATACATCAGATAAAATATAATGGACAACCAATTTTAGATCAATATTCACAGCGAAAATAACAATTCATTAGAAGAGTTAAATAGAGAATGAAGTCTACTATCTTCTATGATTTAAAAATCCATCATCAATATTTTATCCCTGTAACATCAATCAATATACATCTAGAATTAAATATTCATCTTTGCATTACTGGCCAAAGATATTTATTTGTATTACTAGTTGGTCATGTTTATCTTAACACCTGTCCATCTTTGCACTACGGGCCAAAGATATTCATCAGGTATTCATTCATCTTTGCACTATAGGCCAAAAAGATTCAGTTATATCATCATTTAGGACTGAGGATGATGAAAAATATTTTAAAAAAAATGAATTCAGTGAGACAAAAAGGACAAAGATTAGGGATTCGTACTTTGGTTTATCGAAGTTCAAAAATACTCCATAATAATCAATTGTGGAGCAAAATTTAAGAATAAAGATCAAAACATGAATACAATCAAAAATAGTAACCACAATAGGCAACTTGAACAAAGAAAAAAAATTTTAATTTTTTTTGTGAATAGTGCCGTATTCGTGATTAGTACCGTATACGTGAATAGTGTTGTATACGTGAATAGTAATCTCGACACGAAAAGATAGAAATTTTACAAGAAAAATTATACTTCGTGAATAGTACCGTACTCGTGAATAGTACCATATTCGTGAATAGTGCCGTATACGTGAATAGTGTCGTATACGTGAATAGTAACCTCGACATAAAAAGGTAAAACTTTATAATAAAATTTATACCAATATTTTGACATAATGATATTGAACGAAATAACATCATTTACGAAGAAAATAACATCCCTTACCTCAAAAGAACAGTACTTCTGGCTGGAATATCAGATATAATATTAAAAAAAACTTGCACTGAATAGTAACTCTCAAAGTATCTAAATACTCGTAAAAATACACTCGATATTATAGAGAGAGAAAACTTCTGATTCTGGTGTGATTTTCAATTCTAACCTAAGCACCCTATTTATAGAAAAATGCCAGAACGCCAAAGCAGACTAAAATTTAATAAAATAATATTTTAGTAAAAAATTTCATGCACACCTCTTGACCAAACTCAGCACACCACAAGTGGGGCCCACCAAATTAAAAAAATTCCACGACAACCAAAAGTGGGGCTCACCCATATTTTTAATAAAAATATTTATTTTCAAAACTTTAATAATTCATAATAAATAGCCCTTTTATCAAAAAAATATGAATTTTATGTCCATTCCATAAGAAATTTAATTCTCTACAATTTTGTAGAAGAAAGTTTTTCTAAATTTCAAACAGAAAATGACCAAAATCCACATACGGATGATTTGTAATACCTCAATTCTGACAAAATACTGATAAAATACCTCAATATTAATTCCTTCATTTATATCCACATAAAATAAATATTATCTTATCATATAAATTAATAATTAATTATTCATAAATAATATTACATAATCACAATAATGACAACTAGGTCGTTCCCATGAAAGAAGGGGCTTTCTGATAAGGATTTCTCCTTACTGGCGCACAATTAGGTGACCAAACTCCTTTTCTAGACAAGACTTCCTTAGATATTGCCAATAATACTATCTAATAATATTATTCAAATAATATGAATTATTGATCGGATAATGGAAAATACTGTGCAGTAGCAATGATTGAAACAACAATAATATAAAATATCAACGTAGCAATTATTGAATCAATAAAATAAAATATTGAACAGTAATTACTGTAGAAATTATTGAGTAGTGTCTTCTTACGTAAGAATCAATAATCCAAAAATACTATGTAATACCGTGTGCTACTGTGCAATCACACATATTACTGTACTTTAACTACGGGGTATTCTAACAGTGTTAAAGGTAATAACTACGCCGTTAGTTATAAAAAAACTCATACTTGTTATTTTCTTCATCCGACAATTTTTCGTTATGGGGCCTACAAATGGTTGCGCCGTCGTACGAATATTTCCCTACAGCAAGAATATTCCACGACCAAATGAATATTCCCCGACAACAATGAATATTTTATAACCACTTGCTTATTTTGTAAAATTTGCACATTTCACCCATAACCAAAGCATTATATCAAATTAACACCTTTTTATTCAAAATAATAATTAGAGGAAATTTAATTTTATTTATAAAAAGTTGAGAAAATTCAATTTTATTTATCCAGGCTCATCGGACAAAGTCCGATATATATATATATATATATATATATATATATATATATATATATATATATATATATATTAAAGCATTAAACGCTGCAGACCAAAGTCTAGGCGCAGCAAACAGAGTTCGACACGCAATTCATATATATAAATGTATATATATATAAAAGCAAGTAAACGCTCCAGACCGAAGTCTAGGCTCAATCGAGGCATAACTCGATAATGTTTGTCCATATATATATATATATATATATATGTATATACAAACTGAAATAAAACCACGGACCGAAGTCCGGGCAAACAAACGTAACACGACTCTCAACTTAAAGAAGGGTGTGTGCAAAGATGGAGAGAAAGACTTTAAAGTGTGTAAGAAGGCTTACAGTGGGATGCCAAAGAAGACTTCTATATCTTTAAAGTAGATAAACACTGGCTTTTGTAGGTACAAAAATAGCTATATGTGAGCTCACATGTGTTTAAAATGGGAAAGCACTCAGTATATTGCAAGTACGAAGCAAATTGGACAGGGCTTCCTCGCTCTTTCTCTTCTTAAAATGGCCACCCCAAGCCCTCTATTTATAGAGGGTGGACCTACGGCTGGAGCCGCAGGTGTACCAGAGGCTACCCGGGTTGCCCCGAGTTTTGCGGGTCACATCGTCTCGTAGTACATGCACGCGGGCAACGTGATGTCCACTCAAACTTTCAGAATTGTAATCCGGGCATCCGACTGAGGTATATAGGACCTATTTCGGACCGCCGTTGTTGAGAGTTACGCAATGACATGGGATTAGGGGTTGTACGAAGTCATGAAGATGGGACGATGCCCTCCGGTCTTCAGCTCCAAATTCTGTCCGTTATCCCGTGTAATAGTCACTCGAGATTAGTTCTTCTGAGCTTTTGTGGGACATTGATGTGTAGAAATGTATGTCTAAAATGTTTAGACGACGTGATGTGGCGTCATGGTGGCGAGATGACGACTTTGCCCCTCATCGGGGTTTTCTCCGGTTTGGGCTGATAAAGTAGACGTTGCTCAGAGTTATCTCTGAGATTGGACTGCTGCAATGGTTAAAGTTCCTCAGTGTCATCTCTGAGGTGTGCCTGTCCTCCTGGTGTTATATCCGGGTTGGTACTAAGTATCTCATTGTGAACGCCGAGATTGAAGCTGCTTGCATTTGAAACAAGCATTTCTGGGGTTATCACCGAAACTGCATTCCTTGGGGTTATCGCCAAGGTTGGTAGCTATTCCCATGGTTGGAACTGAGACTGGATTCTTCAGGGTTATCTTTGAGATTAATCAGTCTTCTCCGGTGTGTGTTCTGGTATTGGATCTGCATGCCTCGGGGTTATCTTCGAGGTTAGATTTGTTACTCTCGGTGCGTACTCCGGGGTTGATGCTGAACTTCAGGTAGTATCCGGACTGGATATGAACTGTCTTTCAGGGTTCCCTCTTAAAAGACGAATCTTTCCTCCTGCAATGTTAGTGACAGGTGTACAGAAAATTTTGAGTGTCTACAGATGCCCCTCTTTATCATATTCATACAATGCGATGCATGAGTAGGATAAAGAATCCTAGACACTTGAAATGCAACAAGATAAATATGACACAATATGGAGCAATATGATGCAAGTGTATGATGCATATGCATTGCTTTCCAACAAGCTGGGGATGATTACCGAGTCCCTGTTGCTTCTGCCGGGTATTGGCAATGATGACCAGATTGGATGTGCATGATCTAAATCTTTGAGGATGTTGACGTTAGGGCTATCACCAAAATCCTTAATCCTTGATATAGACTTGATTTCGAAGAATTGCCTCTTATGTGTAAGAGATCTGTGGGGATAAAGCTTTGTCTGTTTGAGGATGTGTATAACATATTCCGTCATCAATCCTCATTGATGACGTTGACCTTTCCTGGTTTGTATCGCCAGAGTATGTCACTGTTCTGTTGGTTTTACGGCCAACAACAAATGTTGTCAGGGTTGCCTAACCTTCGTTGACGTGTGAACCAACAGTTGACCATGCATTGTAACCCCCGCCGGGGATACATCTGATCCTCTGTTGATGTGTATATCAACGGATGAACTCCGTGCTAGGGATAAATGCCAAGACTGCTTGGACTTTGTTAATGGGTGTATCAACTGATGCAATCATTGGATGATTTTTGATGTGACGTTGGGTTTACTTGCCAACGGCTGAACTGATATCAAGGTTGCTTGACCTTCATTGATATGTGTATCAACGAAAACATGCATAGTAACCCCCGCCGGGGACTGACGTTGTAACCCCCGTCGGGGAATGACGTTGTAATACCCGTCGGGGACTGACGTCGGTCTTTAGGGTAATAACCAGGAGTTGGCGACATTGGACCTGTGCAAGGTATTGCCGAATGTATTTTGTAACAACAGAGATCATTGGCATAGTATACCTCGTGCTCGGGCGAATACCAATGTACAGACTCAAGGTTCTATTTGAGAAGGCCAGGATTGTAGGCTATTCTGCTCAATCGCGTAGCGTTCTTATTTCTGATTTGACCTTTTCAGTCTATGAAAACTCTTTTGCAACTTGAACTCGACCGAGCCGAAGGGATGGGGCCTACATAAGGGTGCCGCAGGTACACCTACTTCAGCCGTAGATGGACCTGCAGCCAACCGTGGATACTAATATCCTACAGGTTGGTCTCATAAGTCACTTTCAACTTGTATTGCAAAGAAAAATTCGAGAGCCTTCTTCAGATCTGCTGAGTTCGGATGTCTTTCTACAAATTCTGTCACCGTACAAGTGCTCTACATTGTCCTGATAAAGTATGCATGTACTTTTTTCTAGTTTTTATCCGTTGGAAAATGACTTATCATATGAAATGCATCTAAACACATAGTAATGATTATGTATGCACAAATGACTTGATAAAAAATATTTAACATAGTAAATGTTAGTGTTAAACTATGCTGAACATAATGATGTAAAAAATTCGACTTTTGAGACAGTCAAATTGGCACCTTTTCTGCTATTTTTATCTTATTTGAGGACATTTGAGCATAAGGTAAGAAGGCAAAGTACTCCTAGCATTGAGGTTAACCTTATGTGTTGAAGATTTTGATTTTTAATGCATATAGTATGTATATGACTGTTGGCAGGTGTGCTATTAAATGTCCACATAGTCATGCCTATGTGCATATGGATAGTCCTATTTACAAAGGAGACTATGACAAAATTTTCCAAAATGTAGGCATTGGGTAGTCATGCATTTTAACTCTATTGTATGTTAAAGTAAATGCATGCATGCATGTAGTCATAAGATGCATTTAGAAAAGCTCCAGGTTAGAAAATACCACACCTTTTCTGAGGTGATTTGGAGACTTGTTGTCCATATATTATGGATCTGGATCAGCCGAGTAGTTCCCGTAGGACCATTTTTGGTGTACGGAGGAGGGCTTATGAAGTGCCTCGACCCCGTTCTGTTAGACAACCTCGTCGATTGGTGGAGCCGGTGATACGTTCAGTCCGGGTTGATGTGCCGGACGTCGAGGACGAGGAGGAGGATGTTCCAATTACGAACCCCGCTCCTGCTGTACATGTTCCACGTAGGGACCTCTCGAGTATTCAGGTGGCAAACCCGGAGCTTCTGGGTAACTTGAGTCGACATCCCTCGATGTATTTGCATGCTAACGAGGTATGACGTTAGAACTTGATCTTCCTTCTTTCCTATTTGATGAGGATTAAAGGGTCTTGATGTTGATCTGTATTGTATGCAGGTTCCCGGCTTTACACAACCTCGAGGGAATTGGTTCAGCATACACTCCATGTATCAGGCTTTTCATCCCGACTATAGAGCAGTAGTGCATGACTGGGGATTCGGGGCATTCTTCTCCATCCTTCCCCGGCGTTGTCCTTGGGGTTACCTCAGGGCATTATCTGAGCGGTGGTTTCACCAGACTTAGTCACTCTATTTGCTGGACTGTGAGGTGACTATGACACCGATGGATTGGCGATTTATCACAGGTATAGAGTTTGGAGGGGCGCTAGTGCCTTGTATGGCAGATATTACCCCTACTGCCGTCAGATCCTTATTAGGAGTTTTGGCGGAAGCACTCAAGGGCAGGACTGTCCGTGCAGGTCTTTTGAGCATAGATGCTATGAGTGGGCTATTGAGCGAGTCCATGCCAGATGATGTTAGAGTCAGGGATCACATTCTTCGGCGATTGTTCCTGATGATCATTAGGGGCTGCTTCATAGCAGATAACTCTTCCATGGTGTCGTTCGCTTTGATCAGCGCCACAAGTCATGTGGATCATATTGGAGAGTATGATTGGGGTTCCTACACCTTCGCCTATTTCCTCAGGGGCATGCGTATGCGCTAATAGGGTTTGACGGAGGCTTGGCTAGGATTTTACCCATTTCTGCTGGTAAGTATTTCTCTTGCCATTTTCCATTTATAGATTAAGAGTGTTAATTGACAGCAGATGTTTTACCGTTGTGTTGGCAGTTTTGGGCCTATGAGAGGCTCCCATGCTTGCGTCCGGTGAGTGTGTTAGGATTGGATACCTATCCACGAGGATGACGATGACATCAGTCTATATTGGCAGAGGTCCCTGCAGCTAAGGGTTTCATTCGCTGCCGCTTGCAGCTGGAGTTGTTGACAGCTAATATTATCACATGAATTCCCTATTCTGGGGAACATTTGGCCATCGATTTTGAGGATGGGTACCTGACTGGAGTCGAGTACGTGATTTCCACCAGGAGAGTTCCTCTCTTCACGGATGGAGGCATGGAGCTCTATTTAGGAGAGCGTGCTATTAGGAACATCATAAGGGAGATCTGTATGCCGATCTTGCCTCCTGCTAGGCGTTATTGGCCTGTGTCGAGTCACCTGTCATTGATATCCCATTGTTGGGTGTTGGCGATTTTGTATTATCAGAGGGTCCCTGTACGCAGGATGTATTCCAGTGTTGGTGGTTCCCTCGGACTATTGGAGCCCAGACCCGCGCCACTCAGTTTATGGGGGATATGGTTTTAGGATCCGTGATGATGACAGATTGACTAGCTTGTGTTCGAGATCCGACTCATGTGACACAGATTGACAATTTAACCCGACAGTTAGACCAGGCACATATTTTTATCCGGTATTTGGGCAGAGATCCGGCAGAGGCAGATTCGTTTGATCCTTCCAGCTCAGGCGCTGGCCCCTCAGATGACCCATTTGGTTTTGTCGACCCAGATCCTACTTTGTATAGTACTGATATCCTTGTTGGTAGAGATCCAGTGACTCAGGAGGAGTTACATCAGGTGGACAGGATTGATGATGTGGACATCGACACCATTGTCTTCTTCTGATGTGTATTCTCGTTATTTCTTTTGATAGGCCTCTGTTAGCTATTGAGTGGCTGTGCCCCATTCTCGCTATATCTTTTGATAGGCCTCTGCTAGCAGTAGGGCGTCTGTGCCCCATTTCCCTGTATTTATAGTTGTACAGAGATGATGTATTAGATGATGATATACTTAGAAATGTATGTACAGTTTTTCCATTCCCTATATCATATTGTCATCTATTATCTGTAATGCATGTATCATGTTATGCATATGTATGTATGTCCAAAGATATTCAGCATTGACCCCTGGATGGTCTTATGACACGGCCCGTGCAGATGTCTTCTTCGACAGTTAGCCGTATTGATCATACCCCACCATTATTAGTGGTATCTGGTATACGATCTTGGTATGATAGCATGTCACCATCAGACAGGGTGACCGTAGATCATTTATTATAGCATACTATGACCCTATTGATGTTTCAGGTTCCCACAAGATTTGTGGATGGTATGCTGGAGCACTGGGTATCAGAGAGGTAGGTTTTCCGATTTGGGACCCAGGAGTTGACTCCCACTCTGGAGGAGTATGCACGGTTGACGATGCTGCCACTAGATAGACCTAGCGTGCATATAGCTTTGGGGGACATGAGTCGACGGTTCATGACCCTCACTGGATTGAGACGTAGAGAAGTGCAGGATGAGTTGACATCTGGCCACGTTAATCCCAGCATTTTCTGTTTAACAGATTTGGCTTTGAGGATAGTTATAGATGACATTCTGAGGATTTCACCACACTGGAGGCTCATTAGTGTCTAGCCAGGGTTGATGTACTGCTATTGTGTATACTGCCATATGTCTACATGCCACTTTATATGGAAGAGTTGGACATAGGAGTTATCATGGCGGTGAGAGCTCTCAGGGAGGGTCGTACCATCATACCTATTATTATAGCCGAGACATAGAGGTCAGCTACATACTGCTGCACTTATCCGACAGGAGTATTTACGGGCAGTTCGGTCATGCTATACGTGTGGTTTATGTCACACCTGAGACCGATTGACACTTTCAGACGGCATGGGTATTGCTTCACCCATGATATAGTCATGACATATTCATTTCAGCCTGCGGAGTGTACGGATGCTGCATCTTGGTCCACTTTCGTAGCTGGGATTGAAGACCCGCTAAATATTACCGTGCTCAGGGCTCATCTCACCTTACAGCTTCATTACTCATGCTCAGGGCATGGATTACATTCCTCTGGTTGGTTTGAGGGGCATGACTACTTACCATCCACTGGCCGTGATGTCGTAGTTTGACCAGTTTCAGGATTTTCATCCTTTCGAGGGGGCGTTGGGCCAGCGTTTAGCTTCTCGCTATCTTTCAGCAGAGGACCGATATCATGTGTATGCATGTTGGGATCAGCGCGAGATAGCCGTTTTCTCTATTAGTCATCCAAGTTATTCTGCAGAGTATTCTGCATGGATGGAGACAGAGACTGCACCGGCTGAGGTAGTATCCACATTACCGAGTATTGACTCAGATGGTGGAGAGCCCATGGAGGATATTGATTCTCACACCGAGGAAGAGTTAGGTGTCAGATTTCCAGCATCTCTTTTAGATTATCCCAGTACCAACACTGTCGTGATTCAGCATTCAGCACAGTACTTTGAGCAGCGTCTTCATCTGATGACCTTTGAGAGAGATCAAGCTAAATCCCTGATGTTAGCTGCCCTTCATGGGAGAGACGCAACTCTGTTAAAGAGAGACGAGGCATTGACTCCTAGAGATACCGCTGTTGTTGAGTGGGATGAGGCCAGATCATCTAGAGATGCAGTGATAGTTGAGCAGGATAGTGCCATATCTGCCCGGGATGTAGCCGTTATAGATAGTGCTGCAGTGAGGTCCCTTGCTACTGGCATGATCGCAGAGATGAGCACGTACATTGATGAGCACATGGTCACCATGCAGATGACTGCAAATCTGTTGGGTCGTGTGGATATCCTCATACAGGAGACCACAGCTTTGCCTCCTTCGGAGAGGGATGCTATGTTGGGCTTGTTAGCTCGCATATACACCGATTTGTAGATAGGCTCGTACTTTCCTGAACATACTAGCTTAGCCATTTTGTCGTGTACATTTTATATTGTATATATCAAACATCATTATATATAGAAGGGAAATATATTTTTGATCACTTTCCTTTTAGATATGCTATGATATCTGCTTGATAGTTTGTCTGCTTCTTCAGGGCTTGTGATCTTGATGTATTCTGAATTCTTCCTTACTGGATGGACATTGAGTTGTCTCTGGATAGTTTAGAATGGATCATGGATCTTTGTGTATCCCTACCATCTTTTTGGTGTTTTGGGACTAGTTTCTGTATGGAAATGTGGAGAGGAGTGTGGCTTTCCTCTCTGAGATTGACCGCACCATAGATGGTCGCCAGTACCCCTATTTAGGAGGAGCCTAGTTAATTCTATCTTTTATGGATTGGTGTTGCTCTTTGAGGACCAACCGCAGCTTAGATGGTCGCTGAATCTCCTATTTATGAGGAGAGGTTGGTTAATTCCATCCCTTTGGTTTGAAGCCAATGAAATGTGGTAGATTGAAGTTTGATCCCAGTACCATTGACAAAGGTTTGTGCTTTGGTAGGGGGTTAGACCGAACCATGAATGACTGCCTATGTACTCCTATTGAAGAGGAGATCAGGTTTGCATAGTTCGAACCTGGTGTAAGAGGTTCAACGCTGTTTGTGAAAGGCAGATGGATATAGAAACTTTATTGATGAAGAAGGTAGTAGAAGTGTTTTTGTGGTTTTTGTTTTTTTAGAAAAGGGTAGAAATGTTTTTGTTGTTTTTTGTTTATTGCCACCGGGCCATATAGAATATGGTTGCCTACGTACTCCCGTGTATCAAGGAGATTAGGTCGACGTAGTTCACCCCTCAGGGTGAGTTAAAAAGCGTGATCCAATGTGCAGGTCAGAATGCGGGGAAGAGAAAGTTTAATCCTAGGTTGAGGATAAACTGTAGGTGTGAAAAGTTTGATCCCATGTATGGGTAGCCAAACTGCAAACGCGAGAGGTTCAATCCACGGTGAGATGACCTAAGTTGTATGAGCGCAGAGAAGCCAGGCTGCTGGCTTGAAAGGTATGTTTCCCTGAGGGGCAAAGTGTGGTAAAGAGTTATATGTGGTAAAGGGTTAAAGAACCGGAATGACTGATGATCCAACACCAGGATGTTTGCTTGATGGTAACTTCCGACATAGTACCATTTCACTGTGTCTGAGTTGATAAGTTGTGGAAATTTATCGTCGTCCATTTCTTGTAATCTGAGAGCACCTCCTGTCAATACTTTCTTGACAACAAACGGGCCTTCCCAGTTAGGAGCGAATTTTCCCTTGGATTGATCTTGGTTGTCAATGGTCTTCTTCAAAACCAAGTCATGTTGTTTAAACTACCGTAGCCGGACTTTTCTATTGTAGGATCTGGCGATCCTTTGTTGATATAACTGACCATGGAAGATAGCCACGGTTCGCCTTTCGTCTATCAGAGACAATTGGTGATACCTGTCTTGTACCCATTGGTCTTCATCCAGCTGAGCGTATATCAACACTCTGAAGGATTCAATTTCTACTTCTATGGGGAGTACTGCTTCCATCCCATAGGTTAATGCGTAGGGGGTTGCCCCAGTCGAAGTGTGCATTAATGTTCTGTAGGCTAACAAAGTAAGAGACAATAAGTCAGGCCATCATTTGTGGTTGGCGGACATCTTTTGCACGATCTTCTTGATGTTTTTGTTAGCCGCTTCAACAGCACCATTCATCTTTGGACGGTAGATGACGGAGTTAAGATGTTGGATGTGGAATTTGCTGCATAATTCCTCTATGATTTTGTTGTTGAGGTTCTTAGCATTATCTGATACAATCACCTCTGGTTGTCCATATCGACAAATGACATTATTTCTGATGAAGGCAATGATGACTTCTTTGGTAACCCTGGGGAAGGAGGCTGCTTCTACCCACTTGGTAAAGTAGTCAATCATGGTGAAGATGAATCGATGTCCATTACTGGCTTTAGGCTCAATGGCCCCAATCACATCCATTCCCCATATTGAGAAGGGCCATGGCGAACTCATATTGTGGAGATCCCTTGGAGAGGCGTGGATAGCATTCGCATGAATCTGGCATTGATAACATCTCCTAACGTGGTCATCGCAGTCAGCTTTGAGAGATAGCCAATAATGTCCCATCCTGAGGATCTTTTTGACAAGGAGGGGGCCACTCATGTATGGGCCATAGACTCCACCATGGATCTCATCCATGAGTCTCTGAGCTTGATCCTTATCCAGGCATTTGAGGAGACCTAGTCCTGCATCTCTCTTGTAGAGTGCATTTTCGCTCAGGTAGAATTTCATAGCAAGTCGATGGATTCGCCTCTTCTCAGTAGGGCTCGCCTCAGCGGGTGTAGATCCGTCTCGTAGGTACTCCTTGATATGCTGATACCAAGGATATTGGATGGGAGGCAGCTCATCCAATACTTCTCCAACGTAGTTCCCATAAGCTGGTGCTTTGTGCAGGGTAATTGTGACGCTTGGCAAATGCCCCTTGTCAGAGATGTGTATCAAGGAGGCCAAAGTTGCTAATGCATCCGCAAAATCATTCCTACTACGAGGAATATGTAGAAAGGAGATTTCTTCGAACTTCAAAGCCATCTTCAAAACCTGTTGAAGGTAAGGCAGCAAATGTAGCTCTTTTGTTTGATAGATTCACATGGATTGTCTGACCACTAACTCAGAATCTCCAAAGACAGTTAACCGCTTGATGCCCATTGAACGGGCAAGTTTTAGCCCCACGAGATAGCCTTCATACTCAGCTGTATTATTGGTGCTGACAAACTATAATTTGACGGCGACGGGATACTACTCCCCCGTACTGGATACTAGAACTGCTCCAGCTCCAGAACCTTTCGTATTAATAGCTCCATCAAAATACATCTTCCATGCTTGGAGTGTATTGTACTGATGGTGTTTCTGAACTATCATGACCCCTTCATCGGGGAAGTATGTCTCCAAGGGTTTGAAATCCCCTGTAGGTGAAGCGGCTAGTTGATATGCAATCCCTTGACCTTTAATGGACTTTTGAGTCACGTAGACGATGTCAAATTGTTGTAAGATCAACTGCCATCTGGACAGTCGACAATTTAACATGGGTTTGCTGAACACGTATTTGAGAGGATCCACGCGGGATATGAGATGGGTTATGTGACCATGGAGGTAATGCTGTAACCTCATGGAAGCTCATGCTAAAGCATAACAAGTCCTCTCAATCAGAGTGTACTTGTGTTCACTGCTGCTGAATCTTTTGCTGAGGTAATAGATAGCTCGTTCTTGGCCTCTATCATCTTTCTGTCCCAGCATGCAGCCCATGGTATTGTCACTTACGGACAGGTACATGAACAGAGGAGCATCATCTCTGGGTGGTACCAAAACGGGAGCTTTGACTAGTTGTTCTTTAATTGTAAGGAAGGCTTTCTAGCACTCGTCGTTCCATTTCATGGAGGAGTTCTTCCTTAACAGCTTGAAGATAGGCTCACAGGTTGCTGTGAGTTGAGAAATGAACTTGCTAATGAAGTTGATTCTTCCCAAAAATCCTCGTATTTTCTTCTCTGTATGAGGAATGGGCATTTTCGTAATGGCCTGGATTTTGGTAGGATCCAGCTCAATCCCTTCATGGCTGACTAGAAATCTTAGCAACTTGCCTGATTTAACGCCAAAGGCGTACTTGGCTGGATTCAACTTCAAGTTGTACTTGCACAACCTGTTGAATAGCTTTTTGAGATGGTTTAAGTGGTCATCCTCCTTCCGGGATTTGACAATGATGTCATCCACGTAGATCTCTATCTCTTTGTACATTAAGTCGTGGAAGAGAGCCATTATAGCTCGTTGATAGGTAGCTCCGGCATTGATGAGGCCGAATGACAACCGTCTATAGCAAAAGGTTCCCCAAGGAGTGATGAAAGCAGTTTTCTCACGATCTTCCTCAGCAACCATGATCTGATGGTACCCCACAAAGTAGTCAGCAAAGGAGTACATGCCATATTGAGCAGTATTATCAATGAGAATGTGGATGAATGGCACAGGAAAGCTATCTTTAAGGCAAGCTTTGTTTAAATCCCTGTAATCCACGAAAACTCGCACCTTTCCTCTAGGTTTAGGCACGGGCACGATGTTGGATATCCACTCAGGATATGTAGACACCATGATGATGCCAGCTTGAAATTATTTCACAATTTCTTCTTTCACCTTTAAACTCCACTCAGGTTTCAATCGCCTAAGCTTCTGCTTGACTGGCTTGAATCCCTCTTTAATGGGAAGGCGATGAAGAATAATGTCAGTGGACAAACCCACCATGTCTTCATGAGACCATGCAAACACATCCTAGAATTGGGTTAATAGCGCAACCATGTCATTCCGTTGGTTTGGGGTAAGGTCTAAACCAATCTGGATTAACTTAGGGCTTTCTAAGGTTCCAAGATTAAAGGAAGTGGTTTAATCAAGGTTGGGTTTAGGTTTGTCTTTGACCCATTCTTGAATTTCTGAAGGCACCTCAATGTCCTCATGTATTTCCATCAAGGTTGAATTCATCTTTACATCAAAGGTACAATCCTTGTGGAGAAGAGGCACCGTATCAACAAGTACAGGCACATCTAAATTCAGGGTCCTGAAACAAAATATGCTTTTACTTAGTATATATAAAATGTTTTGATCATACACAGTGTTAGCATGTACTGACAAAATAAACTGCTAATATTGTATAGAAAAGTAAGCAGTTATGATATCTACAGGGCAGAAAGAGTTTCTGCCCGCTTTACCCTTGTCGACCAATGCAAGGAATGCTGTTCCAATTGGTAAGGATAAAGTCCGGGTGGACTGCATTGATAGAGGAGTTGTCATCATCCTCCTCTTCCCGAATGATGGCCAATATGTCTGGGCAATCATCTTCTGGGGTGTATCTATTTGTATGCTCATCATGGACGATGATGCGTATGCCCGACATTATCCGGACAACGTTTTGCTTAATTCTTCGTTTCTCTTCTTCCACTGCGGGATCTGGAACACATATTTCTTTTGCTTTGAACGACACTGGCTTGGGAAATAGCATAGCCATCACGTTAGTTGGCACCTTTACAGGAGGTTGTGCGGACTCAGAGTTTGAAGGCGAAGATAAACGCCTCGTGGTTGAAGCTAAAGGAATCTGAGGATGCTTATGAGGATTCCTCTGACTAGATTTGGCAAAATAGCCTAGTCCAGCTATCCCAGTTTGCCTGGGCTACTTGAATGGGGTATTTAATACCTTGGTGATCTTTACCCAACCCTTGTCCTGGCTGATGACCCAAGGACATCATTTCCTGAGTAGCCGACATTACTTCAGCAGAGATCTTGGGTACGGGTAATGTCGTTCCAATAGCATGGTACTGAGTATTGCTCACTTCAAAACTGACCGACTCAATATCTGTATTAGCGTTGATGAATGGCATGTCCCCATGTCGAGGACACTCCGGTTCAGCGTTGATCGTGACTAGGCTATTGTTGAAAATGTATTTCAGTTGCTGATGAAGGGTGGAGGGGACTGCCCCAGCCATATGAATCCACAGTCTTTCCAAGAGCAGGTTGTATCCCGAATCTATCTTGAGCACGTGGAAAGATACACAGAATGTATGGGGACCAATTTCGAGTGGCAGCTCAATTACTCCGACTGAATTTCGGCGGGCTCCGTCAAAAGCTTTAATGATCGTATGACTACCCGGATTCGGTTGAGATTAACATTCATCTTCAACAATGTGGCATATGTATAGATATTTAGAGATGAGCCTCCATCTATCAATACTCCAGCCAACATATATCCGGAGGATAAGACCGAAATATGTAACGGCTTGCAATGACCGGTCCCTTCGGGCAGTATATCGTCATCAGTGAAGGATATCACATTGTTGTTAAAAATGTGATCAACCAAGTGTTAAAACTTTTCTATATCCACTGATTCTGGTAGATAGGCTTCTTCTAAAACCTTCAATAAGATCTTCCGGTGATCCTCGGAAGTTAGTACTAAGTCCAAAATTGAAATCTGGTGTGGAGCTTCTCTCAAGCTTAGAACCACCTTGGCTTCGTGATGACCCATAGTGCGGAGGAATTTTTCAATCTTCTCCATGGGTATTTTCCCCTTTGATTTGATGGTAGATTTCATTACCCGTTGGGGAAGATACAGTGGATTTTCCTTCGACACTGTAGTAGTTGTATATGAGGTGGATCCTTTACCTTCTCCATAATTCCACGGATCTGTGTGCAAGCTAACAATAAGATATTGTGCCCTGCATGGTAAGTTGATTGGCTCGGGAGCGGCCACTTTCAAAGGATTGTTGTTTCCTCTGAGTTAAATGGTTGGTATAGTGAGTGGCTTGATATTGTCATCAGCCTTTGCAGAGATAACTGCTATAAATCCCTTCCACTTAGTAGGGCAGATATTCTCACTCCCACGTAGCACAATATCATTGTCTGCTAGTTGCAGGACACCGCTGTCAATGAGATTCTGGATAAGGTAGCGGAGTGCCCAGCATTCTTCTGTGCTGTGACCGCGAGAATGGGAGTGATATTGACATACTCCATCAGAATTGTACCATCCTGAATGGGGGTTGATTGGAGGTAGAAGGGAATTGATCCTTCCTTCATTAATTAGCATCTGAAGGATTTCCTCCATGGGTTGGCCCAGATGTGTGAATTCCCTTCTGTTGGCAAAATCACGACGAGCTTTGGCATTCGCTCTCTTTGCCACTTTGTCCTCCAAAGTTTCACTTTCTGAAGGTGACGAAGGAATATTCCTGACAAGAGGAAGGAGACTAGAATGCTCTTGGTTTACTAATTGGCATGTAACTTGATGCTGGTAGGTCACCAGTTCTGCCAATTGATCGATCTGTTTGCATAGAGCTTTCATCTTACGTTCCATTGTGAATTGGAACTTGGCATAATCCCATTTGTCAACACCGTCTTTGGTGGTTTTAGATGACTCGTCACTGATATTGGAACTCTGTCCATTGCTCCAATTTATCATGTTGACCTTTTCCTCTTTGTGTTGAGGAAGAGGGTTGTCTTGTACGTGAGGTTGATCTGGTTTGGTAACCACGATTTCCCCGTTGTCTATCAAGTCTTGGATCTTGTGTTTTAAGGCCCAACAATCTTGAGTATCATGTCCAGGTGCCTCGGCATGATATGCACATTTCTTAGCAGCATTGAAACCCCATCCATTAGGACTGGCTGGTGGAAGAAGATGCGTGATTTTCTTCTGTGTTGTCAAAAGAGTAAGAATGTTCTCGAGGGAGTCCCCTAAGGGTGTAAACACTCGAGGGCGCTTGACTTCTCCACCTTTTGGCAATGGAGGATTTGAAGGCTGAGCTTGAAAGGGAGTATAACTTCTCCTTTGAATAGGCATGTTCTGATTGCCTTTTTGACCCTGCAGTATCAGGGAAACATCTTCCTCTTTCTTTTTATGGACTCTCCGGGGGTTGTTTCCATAATTTCCAGACTGGATGTGCTCAGTAACAGCTTTAAGGGCAGCTAGGTCTTGAATCTTTCCTGACTTCAATCCCATCTCAGCCATCTCCCCGTGTTTGATCATTTCAGAAAATGGTTTACTGATGCCGGCTAACACTCTTTCATAGAAATGAGCTTCTTGTATGTTTATGAAGGTCATGACCATTTTTGATTCTGTCATGGAAGGAATAACTTGGGCAGCCAGGCGTCTCCACCTTTGAGAATACTCTCTGAAGGATTCATTAGATTGTTTCTTGACCTTGGTAATCTGATACCGGTCAGGAGACATTTGAGACTGAAAGCTGTATTGAGTGAGGAAGGCGTGTGCTAGCTCTTCCCAGCTATGGATCTTGGAGTTGTCTAATCTGGTATACAATGAACGGGCTTCTCCAGTCAGACTTTTCTGGAACAGCTGCATTCTGAGCTTCTCGTCCTCTGTATAAGATCCAAGTTCTCCAATGAATACCTTCAAATGGGTATAAGGATCTCCTAACCCATCATATTTTTTGAAGTCAGGAGTTTTAAACTTTTCTAGATAATGAACACCAGGGAATATACAAAGGTCAGTATATGAAACACTCCCGTGTGCTCCAATTCCTTTGATAGCGCGAAGGGAACTTTCTTTTTGATGTCACCGGTGTCTGGATCTCTTGTGAGGTGGGTGTCATCATGAATTTTGTTGGTCGTATCCAACTGCAGTTCAGGTATTGTAACGACCTGGGCTCCCCCTTGTGTAAAGGATTCAGTATGTACGGGTATTTTTGGACCCTACGTAGATTGCTGTAGTTCTTTAAGAAGAACAGCCAAATCTGTAATTTGTTTGCTTAATCCGTCAAATTCCTTGCGAGAAACTGGGTTAAGGTCAGTCTGATGACATAATTGGTTGTAGGCTCGCGGCCTTTTTGTATTTTGACCGGGTAGTAGGTCCGATGGATTCCCTGCGAAAGACTTGCATAGTTTAGTCTTTAGGGAATGTAAATTAACATGCTATGTGATGTGTTCATTTTAAGAATTTTATCTTGCAAAAACGGATGTTAGCTGTTCGTAATAGCATGTCAATTTTAAACAAGTGTGTATACACGTTTCTTCATATCTCTCATTACATGAACATGGCATAAATATTGTAAGTAATGCAAAAGCATGAAGAGACTTTCCTCCGTGTTGGGTTTATCAGAGGCTAACCTATCTTAGGTTACTCTCGCGGCTTTCTGGCATGAAGGTTCCCAAATCATCACAATTTACTCAACGGGAATTAAATTCGGTCTTTCAACTGGAGCGAATTTGGGTGGTGCCTTTCCTGAGCCTCGTGGAATTAGTCTTCCTACGAGTCCAGTAATCAAACACCGACGGGATAGCATCTTGATGGAGGGACCACACAACATACATTCACATACATCGCGTCTCACCGTATGAAAATGATGACATGTGCGAAACGCTAATATCACAAGCAGATATGGTGCAAAGCACAAAGTGCAATAAGGAAATGCATTTGTATATATTCATCATAAATGTAAATGCAACATCCACACTTAAGCAGATAATTATTTTGAAAAGATTGTAGTTACGGCTTAAGTCCTCTTACTGGAGTCCCCAGCAGAGTCGCCACCTGTCGACGTCGGGATTTTTATTTATCCCTTTTCATTACCTGTTTTTTTGTGTTCTCATTTTATGTGAGATTTGTTTGAAAAAACAAGTGAAAAGGTCCGTTATGTGTAATGTCGACGATTGGACTATAAGAGTCGCCAGTTGGTTTTTTAACTAGTTGTACCAACACAACCGAGAAAAGGTTTGCACATTGACCCAGTGATGTGACACTGCTAAACGGGTCTGTGAAACCGAGATTCATTTAGGGTCCGGGAACTTGCTTATGCAGAGGGAAGGTGTTAGGCACCCCCCGACATCCGTGTTTCCATGGTGACCGCCACTTTTCAAGAAACTATTATCTGAATGTGTGTGTAGGTCAATGTGCTATTATTTGGAAGTAGTGCTATGCCTCGTTTGCACCTATATACAAAGGGTTTGAATTTATGTAAAAATTCAGTTTTAAACAAGATATAGCAGTGATGACCCTTGTGCTCAATAGTAATTGAGGCCTTTGATACTTTCATTTTATTCCGTATTCGGCTGGATTAATTTTATTTTACAGATGCGAGGCATCTGTATGAAAATAATGTACAAAAGGTGCTGAACTCCTCGTGGGTATGAAAACCATCTGAGGTAATTCAGACATCGCAGATAAATTTACAAGCTGTTTACAGCTGAAAAGGTCCATCACGGGAATCGAATCTAGATTCAGTGGACTGAATTTGTGATCACATGATTCCTAGGTTCACATGATGCCGCAATTGATATAAACGCAATAAGCATTTATATATATAAAAGCCGTAAATATATATATACAGACATGATCACCAACCACGAAGCACTTCCATGGGGGATCAGAAATGTAAATAAAGCTGTAAAAGCTATCAACCGCCACGGAGGAAACTCCAGGCGTGACGAAATGTACAGAAAGCAGTAAAAATGGTCAACCACCACGAAGTAAACTCCAGGTGGGACAATATATATATATATATATATATATATATATATATATATATATATATATATATATAAAAGCGATAAACGCACCGAATATAAAATCCAGGCTCATCGGACAAAGTCCGACAACAGTTAATATATATAAGTATATATATATTAAAGCATTAAACGCTCCAGACCAAAGTCGAGGCTCATCGAACAGAGTTCGACACGCAATTCATATATATAAATGTATATATATACAAAAGCAAGTAAACGCTCCAGACCGAAGTCTAGGCTCAATCGAGGCATAACTCGATAATATTAGTCCATATATATATATATATATATATATATATATATATATAAATGTATATACAAACTAAAATAAAACTACGGACCGAAGTCTGGGCAAACAAACGCAACACGTCTCTCAATTTAAAGAAGGGTGTGTGCAAAGATGGAGAGAAAGGCTTTAAATTGTGTAAGAAGGCTTACACTGGGCTGCCAAAGAAGACTTCTATGTCTTTAAAGTAGATAAACATTGGCTTTTGTAGGTACAAAAATAGCTATATGTGAGCTCACATGTGTTTAAATTGGGAAAGCACTCGATATATTGCAATTACGGAGCAAATTGGATAGGGCTTCCTCACTCTTTCTCTTTTTAAAATGGCCACCTCAATCCCTCTATTTATAGAGGGTGGAGCCGCAGGTGGATTCGCAGGTGTACCAGAGGTTTCCCGGGTTGCCCCGGGTTTTACGGGTCACGTCGTCTCGTAGTACGTGCGCACGGGTAACGTGATATCCACTCGAACTTTCAGAATTACAATTCGGGCATCCGACTGAGGTATATAGGACCTATTTCGGACTGCCGTTGTTGAGAGTTATGCAATGACACGGGATTAGAGGTTGTACGAAGTCATGAAGATGAGACGATGCCCTCCGGTCTTCAGCTTCAAATTTTATCCGTTATCTTGCGCAATAGTCACTCGGGATTGGTTCTTCTGAGCTTTTGTGGGACATTACTATGTAGAAATGTATGTCTAAAATGTTGAGACGACGTGATGTAGCGTCATGGTGGCGAGATGACAACTTTGCCCCTCACCGGGGTTATCTCAGGTTTGGGCTGATAAAGTAGACGTTGCTAAGGGTTATCTCTGAGATTGGACTACTGCAATGGTTGAAGGTCCTCAGTGTCATCTCTGAGGTGTGCCTGTCCTTCCTGTGTTTTATCCGGGTTGGTACTGAGTATCTCATTATGAGTGCCGAGATTGAAGCTGCTTGTATTTAAAATAAGCATTTTCGGGGTTATCACCGGAACTGCATTCCTTGGGGTTATCGCCAAGGTTGGTAGCTATTACCGTGGTTGGGACTGAGACTGGATACCTCGGGGTTATCTCCAAGATTAATCGGTCTTCTCCGGTGTGTGTTCCGGTATTGGATCTGCATGCCTCGGGGTTATCTCCAAGGTTGGATTTATTACTCCCGGTGTGTACTCCGAGGTTGATGCTGAACTTCTGGTAGTATCCGGACTGGATATAAACTGTCTTCCAGGGTTTCCTCTTGAAAGACGAATCTGTACTCCTGCAATGTTAGTGACAGGTGTACAGAAAATTTTGAGTGTCTACAGTTCTAAGTCGGAATTGGATCGTTCAAAAGCCGTTATCTCACATATCTTGTATACTTCGATTTCATTTAGACACAATAAGTTTCTGAATCCGTTAACATTGAAGTTACTGTTTAAGTTTTCCATTACGCGTTCATTAAACGTTCGTAGACGTTTATAGCTCATTTTTTCGTTTTAAGTCAGAATTCGACCATTCTTGAGTCCACAACTCTTACATGAAAAGTTCTTCGATACGCCATCGAAAACTAAGGTTTCCGAGTTAAACAATGACTTTTGACTATCATTCAGAGAATTTTACGATTTCGATGATTATCGTCCAATCTCGTAAATTTCGCTAAAACTTCGTTACTTGAGATTTTTACTCCGATCAAAATGGATTCATTCCATTATTCATACATCTATCATCCTAACTAAGCATATAGCATATAATCCTATACACGATAGTTTTAAGCTTCTCCATTAACAACATATGATACATTTTCACGTGTTCTTCATTATTTCTTACTTAGTTGATTATGATTCCACTTGTATAATGGTTATTAATGTTTAATCCATTAATATCCATTCTTATTACTCCTTATGAAACATGCTCTACCAATAATCACTTCTCTATCAAAATTCAAATTGAAGAGATAAAGATTAAAGGTTTAAGCTTCATTACCTTTTGATGTTCTTGAGTTATCTAGCTTCTTTCTTCTTTGATTCCTTGTTATAGGTTTCTCTTCTCTCTCTCAATATAAGGCTTTAGGTATTGGTGAAATTAAACAACCAACAAATGAAAACCTAAGCTTTCTATTTATAGACTTTGCAAAGTGAGGGTAAAATGGTCATATGCACTCACCTCCTTACTATTCTACCTCCTTACTATTCCAAACTTGCAAGAAAAGTCTCTCCCTTTGTCTGGCCATCAAATGGCTGGCCATGACTCACTATGGGGGGCCCACATGGGTTGTCCCATAGCTTTTATCCATCCAGTGACCCAACGGTTCGATCCACGGGTCCGGTTCTTGGTTGGGGCTTAAGTTTAATTTAATTTGGGCCTAACCTTGGGCTTAAATTAAATTATCTTTGGGCCTCACTCATCTTTCGCTTGGGCTTGCCAAAGTTCATATTTAAATTTCACTAATCCAATTATAATGGTTCGTGTTCTTACCACATTATTCTCGTATACTTGTTCGTATAACATTCACTATAATACATTCGTAAATACTTGTACAATACTTTGTATTATACTCGTATTCTTTCCCGTATAATAACTTACTTATTATACAAAACCGTTAAGTATTCAAATCTTCACTTTCTTTAACATTCTTGAATTTGAGTACGCAGGCGAAAACTGCGTTTACCATAACTGAATTATTATTAGATAATCCATCTTTCCTTAACATTCTATCGTTGCGTATTTACCGAAAGTTCAAAAATAATTCTCGAGCAGAAATGGATGAATAGTCTTTTTCCGAAAATTTCTCGGAAAGCTTTTATTTTCGTCTTGAAAATTCAAACACCTTATTTCCAGCTCTTAGCTGGAATACTACTATTATATTTCTCTTTTAGGTTATAGAATAACCTTCATCTCGCTTAATCGTTATAAATAACATATAATATAATTTTATTCAATATATATTCAAATAAAATTACTTTACATTATAATCTTGTTACATGAACGGTTAAAACATCGAAAAGAATGTGTAAGTGTACTTAGATACATTTTAATCATTAGGGTGCAAAACTCATTTGGTAGATAAATTTTAGAGTGAAAAATTGTATTTTAGTCTAAATTTTAAGTTAACGTATATGTAACAATCCAGAATTTTATTTATAATTTCAAATATTTATTGAATTAAATAAATATTTTTAATTGATGTGTTTGTTGTTTAGTAGATATTTGTTAGATTATTTATTAGTAAGTAAATAATTCATGAGTTATAAAAATTAACTTAATTAAGATAAAAGAGTGATGAATTAAATTTATGAGATAATACTCTAATTTAATTTAATAACTAAATTAGAGAGTTATTAAGGATTATATGATTTGCTAGAATGTTGTTTTAATTTAATTTAGTAATTAAAGTGATATGTTAATTTATTAAGTAAAATTATAATTTTGTGGTAATTAATTTTGTTTATTTAATTAAGATTGGATATGGAAATCCAAGTAAATAATGTGGGACTATAAATTATAGTATAAATAATTTATTGAATTAAATTAAAGTAGTTTTAAATGGGTTTACCAAACAAGGCTTAAATATATTAAGTTTTTATTTTAAAAAGTGTTTTGCCAAACAAAGTTTTATGGCTTTTGAATTTGAGTATGAATTTGAATTTAAAATAATAATAATAATAATATATTAAATATTTTATAACTAATAATTAATATTATAATTATTAAAGCGTCGGTTTTTAGATGTTTGGATTTTGGAGCGTTGGTTTGATGTTACGTAAAAGGTTTGGCCAAAGAGAGAAGGGAGGGTTTACAGAGAAAGTTTGAGAGTAAGAGAGAGCTTGAGGAAGGAGAGAAAGAGTTTTGTGATTTCAAAGGAAATCTTCATCTTCTATCAAGGATTATCTCCAAGCAATTAAAGGTATAACCTCTCAATCTTGAGTTTTACGTTCATAAAAAGAGTTCATATTCATAAGTTTCAAAAGTTTCTATAATTGCATGTTTGATGAATTGTTATTATACAAACTGATTAATTATGTTTATTAGTAAATTTGTGATGTTAGAATTAGCATCTAGACAAGGAATTAGTGTGCTAATTATGTTCAAAAAGAAAGAAAATTGTTTATAGTGTATATGGTTGTGTATATGGCTTGTGAAAGTACACAAATTGGTAGTTTGTTTGTGAACTAAGCTGTAAATTGAGTCTAGAATATGTTAATACGATAAGAAACAAAAGCAAAGTAATTGAAACTAACTGTTTTGGTTGTAAAACGAATTCACAGTGAAGAATTTCGCTATGAATGTTAAAAGAAGAGGAAATAAGAGAAATAGTGAAAATTAAAGGTTGTAAATGTTGATGTTTATGTTGTTTAGGTGGTTAGAAACGTGTTAGAAACATTAGTTTATGTTTCTGTAAACATATTACACCTTTGTTAGGTTGGTATGATTGTTAGAAAGGAGTTTATAGGCCTAATTTGGCTTTCTGTAGTGTTCTAGATCATAAGTCGCAAAAACACAGAAGGGACCCCCGCCCCGACGGGCTCCCCTAGACCAAAAACCCCCGCCCCGACGGGGGGGTAGTCTGTCTAGCCGAATTTTGGGAAAAAAAAACTGACCGGACATGTTTTACTAAAATGAGTATAACCTTTTCAAATGAACTTCGATTGAGGCGATTCAAGATGATCCGAAACGAGGACGAATAGACCTATAACTTTTATTCTTTACGTTATTCTTTAGGATTGGTGTGTTTTTGGAGGCAATCGGAGGGCGTCAGGCATGCACATATGCAAGTGTAGTGCTCTTGACGATAAAAGATGTTGTTCTAAGTTATAAAATATGAATTTTAGTAAATATAATGATGTTTAACATTAATAAATGATGTATTAGATAAGTTGTATAAACATACTAAGCATACACAAGAGAGACAAATCGGGCGTGTGACGAATGAACATCAAAACGCCGTGACAAATGTTAATGAATGTAAAAAGTGTTTTAAGTCAAATAAAATAAATATTATAAGATATGATATGGGGTTAATATAAAACCAATAAGTAGTCCTAGCAAGACTTAAACATTTGAATGAACTTTCAGTATGACTAAGAAGAAGTATAGTGAGATATAAGTCGAAAGTTAACACAATCAAATTGAACATTGTGTATTGATTAATAGGAAGGGTTATGAGAAGTAGAGTAAAGTTACATTACAACTACTATGCATTGCTATGTGACTAATAGTTGATGTGCATGATTATATAATTGTGTAGGGCACGTGAAGTGCATATAGCTGTAAACTGTTAAACTGTTATTGGTAAATAACGATCAAGGCAAGTCTTTCAGTTCTTATTTGCTACGTGAACTTGCTGATTAACTGTTTAAAACTTTTATTGCAAAGAGCATGATGTGTTATATATATGTTGAAAGCATGAAATGTTAAAGTCAATTTATGACTACGTTGATTGAGTAAAGCATGCTGATTGAGTAAGGAACTCAATCTTTATACTTGTTATATGAACTGTAGCATGCATATTATGTTAATCCAATATTTATGAGATGTATGATAAGCATGTTATTATGTGCTACGTAATGCATGAAAACTGTTAGATTTGCTGGGTTGTCGAGCTCAACCTTGCTTGCAGGTTAAGGATTGAAGGTAACACTATGTGGTACTTGAAAGACATGAATCAGATGTAATACACGAAGATTATTATTTTAGCTAGAGTTGTTATTTCTTTAAACCATGATTAAGGTTCATGAGATGTACTCAATGTTTTATGATGTATATTTTATGTTGAGTTATAAAGTTAAAGTTTGAGCTGTCCGATGTATAAAGGATATCGATTTGATATATAAGTAATATATATTAACTTTGATAAAGTGAATCATGGAGTATATATGATTCAAAGACATGTAGATGATAAAAGTTTTGATTCAGGGAGTTAAAGTAAGAAGATATAAAAGTTTAAATTATTCTGTATTTTATTAAGTTTAATATTGAATAATGATGTAAAATCAAATGTTAGACGTGTTATTAACGACCAAAGTCGATAATTGAATTGTATGAATTTTGGGGTCGTTACAGTATACAAAATATCTATAGTAACACTTGGCGCTGATGCAACAACAAGAGCCAATTTAATTTAGAGTGTGGAAATTTATTAGCGGTGGGTGACAAAGTAGTATTGTTACTGTGACGCCCCCAAAATTAGGTATACGCCACCCATCTTGGGTCGTCAGATACATAGTACAGAATACAAATACAACTTACTAATACAACTGTCGTGTACAATACGACAAAATATAAACTGTGAGTTTGAATACAAATATTATCTTCTAGAGAGTATTCATACTCAAAAGGAGTCATCATTACATTTATTAACATACTATTACATAGAATAGCGAGGACTACTAACTAATACTATCATTCGAACCATCACTCCATTCCCGACTTGCCCAGCTACGTTCTCATTTCTTGAAGAGAACAGTGAAAGAAAGGGTGAGCTCAACTAGCCCAGTAAGAAATATTATGACTAAGATAATGTAGAATAAATTATCATTAGCCTTCAACAATATTAAACTGATAAAATATAATAGACATCAAGTTTAACTGCAGCAGAACAAGCAATCCATTAAAAGAGTCAAGTAGAAAATAAACTCTACTATCTTTTATGATTTAAAAAGTTTTTCATCACTTTTATCGCTGAGACTCAGCTTAATAAATAATTCACATCATCCCTGCACTACGGCCAAGGATATTCGTTAGGGTCACGACCACAAATTCCATGCAATACGGGCCAAGGATATTTGTGTATTCATCAATGGTCATGATCATGCCAACAACTGTCCATCAATGCACTACGGGCCAATGAGGACTTTTACCACATCATTTGTAATATTACGGTCATGATTACACCGAATAATCCCTGGTCATAATCATACCAAGTCCATCTATGCACTACAGGCTACAGATGACTTTCAACATTTTATAAACATGAGGATGATGACAATGATATAAGAATTCAATAAAACAAGTTCAGGAATTAATTTATCCAAGAATTAACAACGTCTAAATTGTCAACATGATACTGCTTTGCGGAGTAAAATTCAAGAATGCTTAGAATAATAAATAATGGAACCAGGTCTGGTGCAAAACACACAGACAGGATGTTCCAACAGAATAATAACAAGACGGAACCAGGTCCGGTGTAAAACACACAGATAGGATGTTCCAACAAAATAATAATAAAAACAGCACCAGGTTCGGTGTAAAACACACAGACAGGATGATCTAACAGAATAATAATAAAAACGGAACCAGGTCCGGTGTAAAACACACAGACAGGATGTTCCAACAGAATAATAGAAGAATGTCACCAAGTATAGGGTAGACCGCGTATACAGGTTATTCCAACAGAATAATAAGAAATGGAATAACAATATTTCTCTTCATGAATAAGAAAGAATAACACCCCTTACCGTTTTAAAGAAGAACTGAAATAAAGAAGTAGTTAAGTAGCAGAATACTTTTCTTTTTTTCTCTCTATAGTTTCTCTCTCTAGAGTTCAGTAAATTCGTAAGAAAATAATGAAGGAATGAGCTTCTATTTATAGGAAAATGAAATGCATACTAACTAATCCATGAACGGTCCAGATTGATTTACTTTAATCTGACGGTCCATATTTAAAGCAAAATCTTTTAAATAAAATATAATATATATATATATATATATATATATATATATATATATATATATATATATATATATATATATATGGCATGTGTTAACGCATTTCACGGGATATACTCCCGTGATTGAATTTTGATTCCTCCCCATTTAGTTAACAAAGCTATACCTATTTATATATATAATAATAACAATAATGGTACTCCCACCATCCTTTTTCTTCTTTATTCAATACCAACCGTGAATCCATTTCATTTGTCAACATCGCATGCACTACACATGCTTATATATATATATATATATATATATATATATATATATATATATATATATATATGCACAGAATAATTTTCTACCGATTATTTTGAAAAATGGATAAATGGGGGTCCATAAAATAACAACACTGAGCGACTTATCACATAAGCATCAATAATCAATACCGTGTGCTACTATGCAACCACGCGTATTACTGTACTTTTACTACCGAGTAGTTCAACAGTATCAACGGTAAAACTTTCGCCGTTATTTTCATAAAGTATTTTTGTCGTTTTCTCAATCCGACAATAATTCCGTTGTGGGGTCCACCAATGATTGTACCGTCGTACGGATATTCCTCGACAAAAAAAATATTCCCCGACCAATCGAATATAATATGGCAACTTGCATACTTTACAAAATTTATAAATACTACCCATAACTATTATATCAAATCCACACCATAATATAAAAAAAATTATTTCGAGAAAAATTAAATATTTATTCATAAAATCTAGGGTCTCACAATCTCCCCTCTTTATGGAATTTCGCCCTCAAAATTTACGTACGTACTTGGTATGCCGAACATGTGAGGATACCTTGACTTCACTTCAAATTCTAACTCTTGAGGTATAACCTTTAAGCATCGAATATGATCCTTCTTATCCAAGATGTTAACACGTATCTCCTCATACGTTAAATCTTTTGCTATCTCGTCCGGTTCTAAATTAATAATGTGGTTCGGGTCGTCCACATATTTACGTAACATCGATACGTAAAAAAAAATGTTCTGAACACGCAACATACTTGGCGGTAAAATGAGTCTATAGGCCACAGTTCCTACTTCATGGAGGATTTTAAATGGGCCATTTAAATCGAGAGTTGAGATTTCCTCTCTTCGTCGATTCTTGCTTCTAGAATAACGCCCTCTTGAACCTTCTTCTTCACATTTATCAGCTCTGAGTATGTATCTTGAGCAGCTTTAACTTTATCGATTAAAATCGATTCTAATCATATATTCGTTATCTTCACGTGGGTTCGTATATTCGCACTTGTAACCGCATACGATCTTCTACTCAACACATCAGCTACCACGTTCGCTTTTCCACGATGGTATAGTATGATCATAATCTTTAACAGCTCGAGCCAACGTCTTTGGCGCATGTTACGTTCGCTTTAGTTGATTAAATATTTGAAGGTTTAAGAAATGGGTTTTGTACTGGGGTCAATACAAAATTCGATTTCACGCTCTAGGGGTAAACTAAGAAGTCTTCAAGAATGCGTCAAAAAATTTATTAACAATAGAAATATCATTCAAAACTGTGACTCTCGTCCAAGACTTGGATAACACGTCACATTGATATCTATTAACTTGTCACCGTTATTCACAACGTCCCTTACCGAAAGTCTGGCTTCGGTGCATTCCACACAAGAAAGTTAACAACGAAAGGATCGAGGCTCTTTATTTATGGCTTGATATGACAATGATTGACTTTAGTGGTTTGGTTATTTTGAATCCGCATAACAGGTTGGTTAGGAGTATGAAAGCTAACAACCTTACGAGAAGCATGATGAGTAGTGAACCAATCGTTTCAAAAAAAATCACATCAAAGGCAAGTATTTTCAAAGAGATAAGATCGACAGGTAACGTGAAAGTGTTGATTTGAACAAAATTTATAAATAGTGGAGGTAACGAAGGTTTCTCCCAACTGAGTTTAAACAGACATATCAAAGTCTAAGTTCTCCGGAGTTAACTTCAAACATTGAACACAACTAGGTGAAATAAAAGAGTGAGTAGAACCGGTATCTAACACGGTATAGACTTCGCAAGAGTTTATGAATAACATACCCGTGATAATTTTATTCAGGTTCCTCGTCACGAAAAAAAAAATGCTCTCTCTTAAACTACTGGCTTTTGCTTTTTCTGGGACGGTCTTTGGTGCCTCCATCCTATCTGAACTTGTCTTCGGTGAACGACAAAATCGGGCTAAGTGACCTTCTCTTCCACAATTATAGCAAGCTTTGGATGGCATTGCGCAGTTTGGACTGATGTGTCCCTCCTCTCCGCATTTGAAGCATATGATAGGTGGTCGTTCTCCTTCCTTAACAACGGGTGCTGGTGCTGACGTCTTTCCATCATTGTTGAATTTCCTCTTCTTGAAATGTCCATTCTTATTGTCTTGACCATGATTACCATTGAAGTGGTTACCATTTCTGGCATGTTGATTCCCTCCATGCTTATTGTCACCGCTTTGATGACAGTTATCACCAGTATTATCATTTTTTCGGCTGCTCTCTTTTGGTTGCGTTGACTCGTTATCGCACTCTACTAATTGAGCCCTATTTACAACATCTGAATATAGACACAGTTTATGAGAAATAAGATATTGACGTATCTCCAGTTTCAAATCTCTTAAAAATACCCGCGTCATTCTCTCTTCATTATCCACCAAGTGGGACGCAAATCGGGACAACTCGGTAAATTTGGCTTCGTACTGCGACACGGTCATGTTGTTTTGCTCCAACTTGATAAATTCTACCTCCTTCATGTGACGAATACTTTCGGGAAAGTACTTATCATTGAACAGTTCTTGGAACTTCTCCCAAGACATCTTGAGTGCGTCAGGCTGGGTACGTTTTACAGATTCCCACCAGTAATCTGCCTCTTCACGCAACATAAAGGTGGCAAAGGGAACCTTTTGCTCCTCGAAACATCCCAAGACATCAAATATCTTGGTGATCTGCTTTAACCACGTCTCCGCCTTAAGTGGTTCTGGCTTTTCCAAAAACTCCGGTGGTCCTAGCTCCTTGAATTGCTTAGCGTTGACCAACCGTGGGTTGTCATTGTTTCCTCCTTCATTTTGGATAGGAGCCGCTCTCGCCCGTTGTTGCATGAATTGCTCCTTGAACTGCTTAGCGGTGACCGTCCGAGTGTTATTTTGTTGTTGCATGAATTGCATAAAGCCTCTGACCATCCCATCATTCACCATTTCATCGGTGTTATTATTTTCATGAGGATTATTGTCCTCTGGTTGCACATTACCCAGAGCATTGATCGTTGGTGATTCTATGGTCTCATGTGCTTCATTGATTATCTCAACATTTTCGGATGCCATTTGCAAATACTACAACAAAACAAGGGTTAATTAACATATAACATATTATCCATATACTTTGACCGACCAATTAAATACCAAATAAACTTAGGTAGGTCATATTAGCGAAGGAATTCCCCGTCTCTCCCCTCCTAGTTCTAGTCTCACATCTTAGCCAGGGATCATATCCCTAAGCTCTGATACCAACTGTGACGCCCCAAAATTAGGTATACGTCACCCATCCTGGGTCGTCAGATACATAGTACAGAATATAAATACAACTTACTAATACAACTGTCGTGTACAATACGACAAAATATAAACTGTGAGTTTGAATACAAATATTATCTTCTAGATAGTATTCATACTCAAAAGGAGTCATCATTACATTTATTAACACACTATTACATAGAATAGTGAGGACTACTAACTAATACTATCATTCGAACCATCACTCCGTTCCCCGACTTGCCCAGCTACGTTCTCATTTCTTGAAGAGAACAGTGAAAGAAAGGGTGAGCTCAACTAGCCCAGTAAGAAATATTATGACTAAGATAATGCAGAATAAATTATCATTAGCCTTCAACAATGTTAAACTGATAAAATATAATAGACATCAAGTTTAACTACAGCGGAACAAGCAATCCATTAAAAGAGTCAAGTAGAAAATAAACTCTACCATCTTTTATGATTTAAAAAGTTTTTCATCACTTTTATCGCTGAGACTCAGCTTAATAAATAATTCACATCATCCCTGCACTACGGCCAAGGATATTCGTTAGGGTCACGACCACAAATTCCATGCACTACGGGCCAAGGATATTTGTGTATTCATCAATGGTCATGATCATGCCAACAACTGTCCATCAATGCACTACGGGCCAATGAGGACTTTTACCACATCATTTGTAATATTACGGTCATGATTACACCGAATAATCCCTGGTCATAATCATACCAAGTCCATCTATGCACTACAGGACACAGATGACTTTCAATATTTTATAAACATGAGGATGATGACAATGATATAAGAATTCAATAAAACAAGTTAAAGAATTAATTTATCCAAGAATTAACAACGTCCAAATTGTCAACATGATACTGCTTTGCGGAGTAAAATTTAAGAATGCTTAGAATAATATTTTCATGAAAAGATACTGGATGAACCGCAATTATCAAGGATATTCCACTAATTTCATGGAGTATAGAAGTTAAAACTTAACCAACTGAGTATAATAAAGAATGGAATAACAAAAGAAATCACCCGGCATGCGATAGACCGCACAGACAGGTTATTCCAACAGAATAATAAATAATAGAACCAGGTCCGGCGTAAACGCACAGACAGGATATTCCGACAGAATAATAAATAATAGAACCAGGTCCGGTGTAAAACACACAGACAGAATGTTCCAACAGAATAATATCAAGACGGAACCAGGTCCGGTATAAAACACACAGACAGGATGTTCCAACAGAATAATAATAAAAACGGAACCAGGTCCGGTGTAAAACACAGACAGGATGTTCCAACAGAATAATAATAAAAACAGAACCAGGTTCGGTGTAAAACACACAGACAGGATGTTCCAACAGAATAATAGAAGAATGTCACCAAGTATAGGGTAGACAGCGTATACAGGTTATTCCAACAGAAAAATAAGAAATAGAATAACAACAGTTCTCTTCATGAATAAGAAAGAATAACACCCCTTACCGTTTTAAAGAAGAACTGAAATAAAGAAGTAGTTAAGTAGCAGAATACTTTTCTTTTTTTCTCTCTATAGTTTCTCTCTCTAGAGTTCAGTGAATTCGTAAGAAAATAATGAAGGAATGAGCTTCTATTTATAGGAAAATGAAATGTATAGTAACTAATCCATGAACGGTCCAGATTGATTTACTTTAATCTGACGGTCCATATTTAAAGCAAAATATTTTAAATAAAATATATATATATATATATATATATATATATATATATATATATATATATGGCATGTGTTAACGCATTTCACGGGATATACTTCCGTGATTGAATTTTGATTCCTCCCCATTTAGTCAACAAAGCTATACCTATTTATATATATAATAATAACAATAATGGTACTCCCACCATCCTTTTTCTTCTTTATTCAATACCAACCGTGAATCCATTTCATTTGTCAACATCACATGCACTACACATGCTTTATATATATATATATATATATATATATATATATATATATATATATATATATATATATATATATATATGCACAGAATAATTTTCTACCGATTATTTTGAAAAATGGATAAATGGGGGTCCATAAAATAACAACACTGAGCGACTTATCACATAAGCATCAATAATCATTACAGTGTGCTACTATGCAACCACGCGTATTACTGTACTTTTACTACCGAGTAGTTCAACAGTATCAACGGTAAAACTTCCGCCGTTATTTTCATAAAGTATTTTTGTCGTTTTCTCAATCCGACAATGATTCCGTTGTAGGGTCCACCAATGATTGTACCGTCGTACGGATATTCCCCGACAAAAAGAATAATCCCCGACCAATCGAATATAATGTGACAACTTGCATACTTTGCAAAATTTATGAATACTACCCATAACTATTATATCAAATCCACACCATAATATAAAAAAAATTATTTTGAGAAAAATTAAATATTTATTCATAACATCTGGGGTCTCACAGTTACCTATTTTTGTTAGGTAACTCCTCAAGTCCTATTTAGAAAAGAATTGCTATTATGGAAAGAAATTTGTCTTACTTTTAATAGGATATTTATTATATGCTAGAGTCCAATTATGAGAAGGAATCTTATCTTTGGTAGAAGTTTTATTTTGGAAGCGTCTTATTTTGAGTAGGAAGAGGAGAATTTTGGGTACTTTATAAATAGAGTATTATATTTAGTTTTTGAAGGGTAATACAATCAAAAATCATGTAGCATCCTAAGAGTTGAGAGATGGTGTGAGTGAGTTTTGTGTTTGTGTGAGGGAGAAGATTTTTTGCAACTTTTATATTAAGTTGTGTTATGGGTGGGAGTGTTTTGCAGCTTTTTGTCTGTGCAAAAAGTTGTGTCGCGGTACTGTGAAACCTCAAGTTTTAGGGCGTAAAACTTGAGAGGATTATTGTAAGCCCAATATTTTGATATAGTGGAGATTCAAAGTTTGGCATGTGATTTTTCGCTTTTAAGATTTTCCACTTTAAATCTTCTGTTGTTTTATTTCTCTTTATTTTATTATTTGGTTTGTGTTGACTTAATTCCCAACAATTTTAGTAGGAACCAATTTTTTTTATATATCATATTTATGCATTTATCTGAAGTTTTTTTGATACATTATAAATATGCATTTATTATTCATGTGATTGTGTTAATAATTTTGAAGGGTGTTTTATTTACTCGCAATTCCCGTTTGATATTTAGATAAAATAAATCTTGATTTTTGTTTTCCTTATGATGAACCTGGTAAAGGGAGAACGAATTCAAACATCGACTTGAGATCACGTCTTCTTAAAACTACACACGTGAAGCTAATCACAATTAAACATAAACAAACATTCATATGAATGTTTAGAGTATCGCCAGCATTAGTAGCAAAAAAAACTTTTCAAATTGAAGTTTGTTGACCTACGTGGCAATTTGAAGAACAATATTTACTACTTTAATATTTTGTGTCTCATCAGTCTCTTGAATTCAATTAATATAATATTTGATTTAAAATAATAATAATTGATAACATTTGAAATAATTAATAACATTCATTTTTTAAAATGAGATGTACATCAAACCTATCAAGCAAAGTAAATATTTTTTGCATTTTTCATATGATTTTGATTCTCCCAAAACAAAATAAATGTTTTGAAGAGGCAATATCAACTTATCAGTTCTGAAGAAAGAAAATGAGGTTGCAGATTTGATAACTGTTGGGAATTAAGTCAACGCAAATCAACTAATAAAATGAGATAAAAGCACACAAGATTTAATGTGAAAAACCCTTAAAGGAAAAAATCACAAGCCAAACTCTGAATCTCCACTATATCAAAATAATGGGCTTACAATAACCCTCCCAAGTTTTATGCCCTAAAACTTGAGGTTCCACAATTCTGCGACACAACTCTTTGCACGGACTAAAAGTTGCAAAATCCTCCCACCCACAATACAACTTTTTTTCACAGAATATAAAAGCTGCAAAAATCCTCTCCCTCACACAAACACAAAACCCACTCACACACTCTCTCAACTCTTAGGATGCTACATGACTTTTGATTGTGCTACACTTCAATAACTCAACATAATACTCTATTTATAAAGTACCCACAATTATACTCTTGCTATTCAAAATATGACACTTCCAAAATAAAATTCTACTACAAATAGATTTCTTTCTAAAATAATACTCCTATTAAAATATGAGTTTTTCCTTTCCATATTAGCAATTCTTTTCTGAATAGGATTTGAGGAGTATCCCAACAATTCGTCCCTCGATTAGAATCCTCGAATACTTCAACTTTATATCTAAATAGGATTCGAGGAATACTCCAATAATTTCTCCTTCGACTCGAATCCATAAACACTTCAACTTCATCACTACCACCGTTGTCGTAGTCACCACCATCAATCACATTATTTGTATTCTCTACATATAATCCGCATCATCTGCAGTATCCGCAACATACATACTATCTGAAATTCAGAAGTGCGTGCACACCTAGAGGGGGGGTGAATAGGTGCTTATGATGAAAGTGATCTACAATGACAATTTTTTATTTAAATTCTTTGTTAATTGAACTATCCAGACAGGTTATCACCTGTATGCTTAAGTGTTTAAACTAATATGCAGAACCTGTTAACTTATTTACTGAACCTGTTGAGCAGTGACATCTTCTATTAATGCAGATATGAAGTGTTTAAGTGCAGAATTGAAACAATGAAAACAAGATAAACAGTAAATAAGAACACCAAGATTTTTACGTAGTTCTGCCCTTAATCTCTAATGACTTAATACACGTCCAATACCAATTGGTATTGGAGACTCCTTTATTAAAATAATATTTAATAAGTTACAAAATAACTCCCTGTACAAATAGCTCTGAACATGTTGGACACCACTGCTTCGTTTGCATAACTACAACCGCTTGCACCATTGCAACCTTCAGAGCTTCTTTTGTACAGGCCTATCTATGAATTTCTAGCACAAGAAATTAAGAGCAAGGCAAGAGTAATCTGTTGGCTAAAGCTCTGTGTATTTCTCATTTCGTTGTCTGCTTAAACTTCAGCCAAGAGGATGATATATAGAGTAAAAGCAACGGTCATAAAAGCTAAGGAACACAATTTCAACAATTCCAATAGAATCAAGCTGTTAGGAAGGATTTTGAATTTGAATGATATAGAGCTTGAATTAAGGCATCTTAAATAAAGGGATAATATCTTAGCAATCTCAACCGCTATAAATAAGGAATTAAGATCCCAACAGAATCAACACTTTGAATAAAGGAAATCAACAATTATATCAAAGGGATAAGGTCTTGAAACATGGTTGATTAATATCTCAATTGATTTGGTTTCCAAAATATATTTTCAACTTTTGAATTTGAATTTTTAGCTCTTTGAAATAGGAAACAAATTGAATTGATTTGGCTTTCTAAAATAACTCTTTAAAGGATTTGTATTTTAAGCGCATGAAACCTTCTATTATAAAATAATTTCTAGCAAAATAAAATTGCCTTGAAATTAATTAAATGAGCTAGAAATTCTTACATTTGATTTCATAGATGAAATCCTATTGACCTAACCATGTGGTGACACTAAACAACATTTCTTCATGAAGACTCACTTGAAATCTTGATACATGCATAATTAGTCCATAACCTGAAAATCATAAAACATCTCCATACAAAATATATGTTGTCATCGTAAAAATAAAAACACATAAATCAACATTCTCTCCCTTTTTGATGATGATAATATATAACTCTACAAAATAACGTGTCATCATTAAAACCAGTAACATGCAGAACCTGTTAACTTATTTACTGAATCTGTTGAGCAGTAACTTCTTTTATTTATGCAGAATATGAAGTGTTTAAGTGCATAATTGAAACAATGCTAACAAGATAAACAGTAAATAAGAACACCAAAATTTTTACGTGGTTATGTCTTTAACCTCTAATGACTTAATCCACGGCCAATATCAATTGGTATTGGAGACTCCTTTATTAAAATAATATTTAATCATACAAAATAAGTCATTGTACAAATAGATCTGAATTTATTGGACACCACTACCCCCTTTGAACAACTGTAACCGCTTTCACCACTGCAACTGTTTGCACCACTGTAACCTTTAGAGCTTCTTTTGTACAGGTCTATCCACCACTGGATCACACAAGCTAAACTAGGCTTGTATCCAAGTTTTAATGTGACTGAATATAATTATAAGATATCTATGAATTTCTAGCACAAGAAATTAAGAGCAAGGCAAGAGTAATCTGCTAGAAATTTTTCCATTAAAGCTCTGTGTATTTCTCAATTTGTTTTTTGTTTAAGCTTTAGCCAAGAGGATGATGTATAGAGTAAAATCAATGGTCATAAAAGCTAAGGAACACAATTTCAACAATTCCAATAGAATCAAGCTATTAGGAAGGATTTTGAATTTGAATGATATAGAGCTTGAATTAAGATATCTTAAATAAAAGGATAATATCTTAGCAAACTCAACTACTATAAATAAGGAATTAAGATCCCAACATAATCAATATTTTGAATAAAAGAAATTAACAACTATATTAAAGGGATAAGGTCTTGAAACATGACTGATTAATATCTCAATTGATTTGATTTCCAAAATATATTCCCAACTTTTGAATTTGAATTTTCAGCTCTTTGAAATAGGAAATAAAACTGAATTGATTTGGCTTCCTAAAATAACTCTTTAAAGGATTTATATTTTAAGCACATGAAACCTTCTTTTATAAAATAATTTCCAGGAAAATAAAATTACCTTGAAATTAATTAAATGAGCTAGAAATTCTTACATTTGATTTCATAGGTGAGATCCTAGGGACCTAACCATGTGGTGGCTCTAAACAACATTTCTTCATGAAGACCCACTTGAAATCTTGAAAAATGCATAATTAGTCCATTACCTGAAAATCACAAAACATCTCCATACAAAATATATGTTGTCATCATTAAAATAAAAACTCATAAATCAACACTATCTAGATCATTCTCGTCATCCTCGCCATCTGCATTATCCACATAGTCTATATTATTCTCGTCATCTTCATCATAATTGTCTTTATCTTCATTACCATCTTCATGATCTTCATCTAGCAACTGCAACGGTGATCGATCCTACATAACTATAAAATTTCTTATTCATCTACATCATGATGAAACTCGAATTCAAGTCCTTTATTCTTCACTCTCTTTATTTGTCACCCCAATGCGACTAATTCCCCTTCTACCGCGAATCCAATCAACCTAGCTCTTGATACCACTTGTTGGAAATTAAGTCAATGCAAATCAATTAATAAAATAAAGAGAGATAAAACAACAAAAGATTTAATGTGGAAAACCTTTAAAGGGAAAAACCATAAGCCAAAATCCGAAATTCCACTGAAAGACCCAAACTTTTTATGAATAAAAATTTAATTTATCTAATTATTATTTTGAATAATAAAGTATTGATTTGATATAATGTTTTAGTTATGGGTGAAATGTACAAATTTTACAAAGTAAACAAGTGGTCATAACATATTCGTTTGGTCGAGAAATATTCTTTTTGTGGGGAAATATCCGTACGACGGCACAATCATTGGTGGACCGTTAACTGTTGAAATACCTGATGATAAAAGTACAGTAATACGCGTGGTTGCACAGTAGCACACGGTATTACACAATATTTTTGATTATTGACTCTTATGTAAGAAGTCATTCAGTTTCATTCAATAATTGCCATAGTAATTATTGTAAAATATTTTATATTATTGATTTAATTATTGTCACAATATCATCTGCACAATATTTTATATTATTAAATTAATAATTGACACAACATAATTATTCATATTATTAGTTAGTATTATTGACAATGTCTAGAAAATTCTGTCGAGAAAAGGGGTTAGGTTATATAATTGCGCGTCAATAAGGATAAATCCTTATCAAAAACCCCATCTTTCCTGGAAATGATCTGGTTGTTAATATTGTGAGCTTATAATATTATTTATGAATAATTATTATGTGGTGAATATTGGTTCAATTTTGATATAAATGAAGGAATTTGTTGAAAGTTTGGCAATTATTTTCTCTGATAAAATATTCATTCAAATATATTATTATAATATTATATTATAATAATGATAATATAATAAGATAATTTTTTATAATTTAAGTGTAATATTATATATATATATATATATATATATATATATATATATATATATATATATATATATATATATATATATATATATATATATATAAGCATGTGATTAAAGAGAAGGAGTGAGCAAATTGTATAGCATGCCCGTTGTTTTCCTAAAATTGGTTGGTGAGAATTCCTCCAGCAAACAAATTTTTCTCCAAATTATGGGCCCCAACTATTGAAAGTGGGAGGTTAGGCTTTGAATGTAAAAGTTAGGCAGATGAAGAAGAAAAAAAAATTAGGCGTGGTTATTTAACTTTTCTCCCTCCGTTTCACTATAAATAGGGGGTAACCCTCCTTCCTAAACACACCTTCAATATCTAAAATTCTAATTCTATAGTATTGTGAGTATTTCTCTTGAGTATAAGGATACTTTGAGTGTAACTTTTTGTGCAAGATTTTCTCAGAATAATATCCGATATTCCAGTCAAATCTAATTTCTACTAAGGTAAATGATATTATTTTATTGTAATACTCGTAAGAAATATTATTTTCTTTCATACTACATATTGTGTAATGGATATTATTTCATTTCATATTCCTAAATTTAAACTTACTATGGTAAGTATTGTTTCTATAATTCCTGAAATGATTAGAAATTCCTTAAGTTTTGTGCTTCATCTAATATCAATTCACTGGAATATTGGTCTGAACTTTCTTATTAAATTTTAAACTTTTCATGTCTGGGTACTATTCAAATGGTACTATTCATGGGCACTAATCATACGATACTATTCATACATACGGTACTATTCACAAGTACTATTCACAACATAATTTAATTTTCTTTTCTGTCCAAATTATTTTTGATACATGAATATCATTCTTAAATTTTTCTTCACAAATAGTTATCATGTTGACAATTTAGACATTTTTGAACTCTAGATAAATTGAATTAGAATTCTCTAATATTTATCTTTTATCTCACTTGATTGAATCTTTATATCATTGTTATCATCCTCATGCTTATATTGTACTAGAAGTCATCTTTAGCTCATAATGCAAAAAATGGACTATTGATTGGTATGATTATGACCAGGAATTGTGTATTGATATAATCGTAACCTTTAGTGTTACAGATAAGGTTTGCAGTGAAAATCCTCTTTGGCCCGTAGTGCATAGATGGACAGGTGTTTGACATGATCATAACCACTGGTGATACTAACGAATATCCTTGGCCCGTAATGCATGGATAATTCGTTGATTTGAAATATTTATTGAATGATGTTACAGGGATAAAATATTGATGATGGACTTTTAAATCATAGAAGATAGTAGATATCATGCTCTACTTGACTCTTCTAATGGATTGCTTTTTTCGCTGCAATTGTATTCTAAAACTTGTTGTCTATTGTATTCTATCAGATTTTCCCTATTGAGGACTAAAGATAATTTGTTATATATTATCTTAGTCATAATATTCTTTACTGGGCTAGTTGAGCTCACCCTTTTCCTTTTGGTTCCATTGTTCTTCTCAGGAGGCTGGGACTAGTTAGGGAGTGGAGTAAGGATTCAAGATGGTTATTATAGCAGTCCTCACTATTTTATAAAATAGTGTAACAATAATTGTAATGATGACTTTATTTGATTTTGGATATTGTGTACAAGACAATATTTGTATTAAAACTCTCAGTGTATGTGTTGTCGTTTTTTGCAGGACAGTTGTATTAATGAAGTTTGTATTTGGTTTCTATACCATGTATTTGGCGACTCAGAATGGGTTGTGTGGACCTATTTTGGGGGCGTCACAGTTGGTATCAGAGCTTAGGGATATGATCAATAGTGGAGATATGGGATTAGAACTAGGAGGGGATAGACGAGTAAAACCTTCGATAGTGTATCCTACCTAAGCTTATTTGTTATTGATTAGTCAGAATATAGGGATAATATGTTGCATGTGAATTTATTTAATTAACCCTTTTTTGTGGTTGTGTTTGAGAATAGCATCTGAAAATTTTGAGATGAGCAATGGAGCACTTGAGACCATTGAGACACCGCTAATCAATAACCAGGATAATGTGCATTAGGAAGGCAATAATCCTCATGTAAACAACAACACCGATCAAATGATGAGCGATGAGATAATTAGGAGCTTTTTACAATTCATGCAACACCAAACGACAGAAACTCCTATTCAAAATGCAGGTGGAAACATTGGCAACTCACGGCTGGTCACTACTAAGCAATTCAAGGAGTTGGGATCACCTGAGTTTTTGGGAAACCCAAAGCCACTAAAGGCAGAGGCATGAATTAATAAGATTACCAAGATATTTGATATCTTGGGATGCACTGAAGAGTAAAAAGTTCCATTCGCCACCTTTATATTGCGCGGAGAGGCAGATTACTGGTGGAAATCTATAAAACGTACTCATCTGTCTGCACTTAAGATGTCATGGGAGAGGTTCCAAGAATTGTTCAACGACAAGTACTATCCAGAAAGTATTCGTCACATGAAGGAGGTGGAATTCATCAAACTAGAGCTGAACAAAATGATTGTATCGCAATACGAGGCAAAGTTTGCAGAGTTATCTCAATTTGCATCCCATTTGGTAGATAATGAGGAGCGTGTGACGCGAATATTTCTAAGAGGTTTGAAACCCAAAATTCGTCAACATCTCATCTCTCATAAACTCTATTTGAATTCAGATGTGGTGAATAGATATCACTTATTGGAGTAGGGTTATGAGTCAGCTCAACCAAAAGACAGCAACCGGTAGCACGACAATAGTCATACCAGTGGCAACAGTCATCGAAGCGGTGATAACCAATATTCTAGAAATGGAAACCACTTCGGTGGTAATTCGGGCCAAGATAATAGGTGAGGTGAGTCAAGTGGAAATTTTAAAAAGAGAAGATTTAACAATGACGGGAAGACGTCGGTAACATCACCAGCACCGGCACCAGCAATAATTTCTAGGGGAGGAGAACGACCGCCAGTTAGATGCTACAGATGCGGAGAGGAGGGATACATAAGTCTAAACTGTTCATAGCTTTCCAAGGTATGTTTTAGTTGTGAAAAGGACGGTTACATAGCCCGATTTTGTCCTGTAGAGAAGTCAAGTCCAGTTGGGATGGTGGCACCAAAGGCGACTACGGACAAAATAAAGTCGGTGGTTCAAGGGAGAGCATTTTTCGTGACTTCCCAAAAGGCGAGGAACCCGAACAAAGTTATCACGGGTAAGCTAATCATAAACTCTTAAGAAGTTTACACCTTATTAGATACCGGTTCTACCCATTCTTTTATTTTACCTGCTTGTGCTCAACGTTTGAACTTGACCCCTGAGAAATTAGACTTTGACTTACCTGTTAAAATTTCGTTAGGAGAAACCTTCATTACATCCACTATTTATAAATCTTGTTTGATTCAAATCAGCACCCTCAAATTACCTGTTGATCTTATCTCTTTGAAAATACTTGCATTTGATGTGATTTTAGGGTTTAATTGGTTAACTACTCATCATGCTAAAATCGATTATTTTCGTAAGGTCGTTAGTTTTCATATTCCTAACCAACCTGTTATGCGAATTCAAGCAACCAAACCACTAAAGTTAATCACTGTCATATCAAGCCATAAAGCCATTCGTTTATTAAAAATCGGATGTCAAGCTTTCTTAGCCAATGTCATGGATTTAAACAAAAATACGTCAGATTTGAATGGTATTTCTGTTAATGAATTTCCTAACGTATTTCCTAAAGAACTTCTTGGCCTACCCCCAGAGCGTGAAATTGAATTTTGTATTGACATTGAACCCGGTACAAAACCCATTTCTAAAATCCCATATCGAATGACTCCTATTGAACTTCAGGAGTTAAAAACTCAACTACAAGAGTTGTTAGATATTGGTTTTATTCGTCCTAGTACATCTCCTTGGGGTGCTCCTGTTTTATTCGTAAAGAAGAAAGATGGGAGTATGCGACTTTGCATTGACTATCGGGAGTTGAGCCATGTCACCATCAAAAATAGGTACCCGTTACCTCGCATTTATGACTCGTTTGACCAGTTGTAAGTTGCTAAATTCTTCTCAAAGATCGATTTTCGTTCTGTATATCATCAGTTAAAGATTAAAACTGATGACATTCCAATGACCGCTTTCAGAACTCGGTACAGGCATTACGAATTCCTAGTCATGTCTTTTGGATTGACTAATGCTTCTGCGACTTTCATGGATATGATGAATTGAGTATTCAAGAACTATTTGGATAATTTTGTGGTTGTTTTTATTGATGACATCCTCATATATTCCAAAGGCCGTGAAGATCATGAGTAACACTTGAAGCTGATACTCCAAAAGTTTCGTGAAAATAAGTTATACGCCAAGTTGAAGAAATGCGAGTTCTGGCTTGAGGAAGTAGCATTCCTTGGGCATGTGATATCAAAGTATGGAATATCAGTGGACCCGGCAAAGATTGAAGCAATACAAAGTTGGGAGCAACCTAAGTCAGTAACCGAAGTACGCAGCTTTCTGGGCTTAGCTGGTTATTATCGGAGATTCGTGGAAGGATTTTCTCGAATCTCTACTCCATTAACTCAGCTGACTCGAAAAGATACAAAATTCAGATAGAGCGAGGAATGTGAGAAGAGCTTCCAAGAACTCAAGAGGAGACCCATTTCAGCACCTGTTCTAACAATTCCATCAGGTTCAGAGGGATTTGTTATCTACAACGATGCTTCAGGCAGAGGTTTAGGACGTGTTCTCATGCAACATGAGAAAGTCATAGCCTATGCATCACGACAACTCAAAAAATATGAGATGAATTATCTTACTCATGATATAGAGTTGACAGCAGTCGTTTTCGTGCTAAAGATATGGAGGCAGTACCTGTATAGAGAGAAAGTAGAGATCTATACAGATCATAAAACCCTCAAATATTTTTTCACCCAAAAGGTATGCTTAACAAATTATTTCACATCTAATTTAATTATTACATTAAACTAGAACATCACCACTACACAACATTACTACTATCAAATAATTTATTTAATTTAATTATTTTATTAAATATTAAACAATTCATTTAATTTAATCATTTTATTAAATTAAATCTTCATTCCGTAAAATCAATATTCATTAATTTAATTATTATAACACACTCTAACTAAATTAATGCACAATAATTTCATCAAATTTATTAATCTCAATAAATAAATCAATTTAAATATTTATTTAACCCAATAAATATTTTTAAATTACATATAAAATTCTCATTTAGTTATATATCTTCCTCTATTAGTCATCCTAACAACAAATTTTTAATCACAACTCACACTACTCGATACGCATAATACTCGCTACTCCTAAGTACTCGCGAGCACATAGGTTTGTTAACATATAAACACATAAAGTCTTTTATCATTTTATCTTCAATGAATTTCCGTAATTCATTCCTTAGAACTCGATGAGAATTTTTCACCACTATGTTTTTTATCTCTTATAAAGTTATCTCCTAAGGTTTCCCCACCTAAAGTTCATAACCTAAAGCTTTGATACCAACTTGTGACATCCCCAAATTTGGGTACTCTATTCCCACAGGATTTGGTGTTCACTGTCCAAATATTCATTTCTAACTACCCAAATTAAATAAAAATTAAGCAATAAATCTTCCCATTAAAGGGTTACACAATCTCAAAAAAAATCTCATGTCATTTAACCTTTATTATTACATCATCAACAGAATAACATAATATAAATATAACCAAGTCTATTACACAAGCTTCATAAATAAAAGGTAAGTTAAACGTCATCTAATCAAGCATTCTGCATTTGCCTTTACTTGTAGAAAGCTCTTCAAACTTCTTAACTTCATCTGCATTGTTTTATGCATGAGTGAGCAAATAATTGCCCACAAGAAGGATAGTATATAATAACATTCTATGAATGACAATTAACTGAGCTTTCAATGGTAAAGTATTTTTACCAGAAACAATAAGTTCTAATTCGAATACTGTGAGTTCAAAGGAATAATGAACTTTAAAATCAAATAACAGATATCAATATCAAAGGAATACACTGAGGGCCATAAGACCACGAACTGTGTTCTAGGTTTTCAAGTATTTCTACTTTAACCTTTAACAGTCTAAAAGACCATAATCATCATCTATGTCCTAGGTTAACATGTGTTTCTACTGCAACCTTTAACAGTCTAAATGACTATGTGGACCATCATCTCGTACTCTAGGTGATCAGCCCTTTGTACTATGTATTACGCAAACATTTTAACGCTATTGCGTAGCTCTTAAATTATCCCCTGATATAGAGTTGTTCGTCTCAGCTTAGATCATTAAGTTCCGTACCAAAGGAGGTTTGGTTTGGAATTAACTTCAAAGGAATTCTAGATCTTTAGAACGCTCATCAACCAAGTACTAATTGAATCAAATAGGGATCAATGAATACTCAAGAGTTCGATTACAATATCATAATGAACAAAGTATAACAACGAACCAATAAAAGATAAAGTCTCAATGGGTTATATATGAACAAGTGTTAATTATCTAGTACATACTTTCAAAACTATAAATGTACATAAGCAAACCAAAGGAAGTTTAGTTTGGGTTGACTTTAAGGGTAATTTAGTTTATAGAGCATTCATCAACTAAGGATTAGTTGAATCAATAGAAGAATTGCTAGTTAAATAAAAGTTCGGTACATCATTGTAATATTGTACAATGACATTGGTGATCAAAGATCAAACAACAATTATTCATAGCTGAACAAACACTTTGCAACAAGATAATGCTTACAATAAAATTATAGACTTTGAATGACCAAAGCAATCTTTCTTAGAATGAGTAAGCAAAGATTAATTAACTTGTTCAACAATAAATTAAGGTTAAAGAATTTGCATAACAATAACAACTTAGGAATATGAACTTGCATAAAGAAAGATTAGGGTAAATGTACTTGCATAAGCGTAAACAAGATAAATGTAAGACCCTAACTTTTATGAATAAAGATTTAATTTTCTCAAAATATCTTTTTGAATAATAAGGTGTGGATTTGATATAATGTTATAGTTGTGGGTAATATTTATAAATTTTGCAAAGTAATCAAGTTGTCATAAAATATTCGTTTGATCGGGGAATATTCATTTTATCAAAGAATATTTGTACGATGGCACAATCATTGGTGGATCCCATAACGGAATTATTGTCGGAGTTAGAAAACGACATAAATAAAATTCTATAAAAATAACGGCAAAAGTTTTACCGTTAACTATTGAAATACCCGGTAATAAAATTACAGTAATATGCGTGGTTGCATAGTAGCACACAGTATTGTACAGTATCTTTGATTATTGATGCATACGTGAGAAGTCACTCAGTTTTATTTAATTATTGTCACAGTAATTGCTGCATAGTATCTCACATTATTGATTCAATTATTGTCACAATAATTTATATTATTAAATTAATAATTGAGACGACAAAGTTATTCATATTATTATTTGTATTATTGACGATGTCTAGAAAGTTCTGTCGAGAAAAGGGGTTTGGTCACCTAATTACGCGTCAATAAGGAAAAATTCTTATCGAAATGCCCCCTCTTTCCTGGGAATGATATGGTCGTTAATATTGCGAGTTATAATAATAATGATTAATAAATATTATTAAAAATGTGTTTTTGTGAAGCCAAGTGAATTGAGATAAATAAAGGAGTTTTTATTGAAGTATTTGTTGTAAATTTGGCTTATTATATGGACCCTCACTTAGTCATTTTTTAAAATAATCGGTAGAAAGTTATAAAGTATGTTAGTATATATATATATATATATATATATATATATATATATATATATATATATATATATATATATATATATATATATTAAAAGTGTGTGTGTGCCGTGTGTGATAATGTGTGTGTGAGTGGTGGGTATTATATATATATTATATAAGTTTTGTTCTTTTTTATGTAAAATAGAATATATTATATTTTATTGTGCATAGTGTGTGCATAGTGCTATATAGTAAAATAAAAAATTTTCTTTCGATTTCCCGTGAACTTTACCCGTGAAATTTTCCTATTGTGCGTCCGTAATTTTCTAAATTCAAATAGTATTCTGCCATTCTCCTATAAATAGGATGCTTAGTTTAGAAATGAAAATACACCAGAATCAGAAAATTCTTCTTCTATAGTATTGAGCGTATTTCTTTAGAGTTTAAGGAAGCTTTGAATGTAGAAAACAGTGCAAGTTTTCTTCAAGAATATCCCCGCCCTACCAGTTAAAAATACTCTCCTTTTAAGGTAAGGGATATTATTTTTGTTCAATATTCGTAAGAAATAATATTTTATTCCATACTCTGTAGTATGTGTTGGGTAAAATATAATTACACACAACACGTAAGTATACGTGGTCAACAAGTAATAAAGTGATAAGTTGAGTATCGTTCCCATAGAGAATTATTTAATAAGAATTACCAATTACTAACCTATGACCAATTTAATCTTATTTAAACAAATGATTTAATAATTTAATTTAAAATAATTAAATAAACTATTACTAACTATCCCTAGAATGAAACAAGATATTGAAGACTTGAGATTATAATTTCACTTATTGTTTCATTTAAATCAACACACTTCCTGTTATGCCAAATTATTTATACTGGATTATTAATCAAGAACACAAAAGTAAAATATGGTCATCTCTCAATGCACCATACTCATATCAAATCAAATCCACAGATGATAGAATTAATTTGAACACCCTAATTAACTAACCCGCTATATCTCTAAGTGAATTACAATTAAAAAGGGTTTAAGCACAAGTTCTTATTAGACTACATATGGCGTAAAGGCATATCTCTATCCTAAACACGAATCATGAATTTCATCTATGCAGAAATCACAAACATATGCTATCTTGATCAGATCTAAATCTATACTTCATCTCTCGAGTTCATATAGATTATCACGGTAATTGTTAGCTAGGCAATTAAGCAATTAAGTCCAAATAATAATAGACAATCCAAATATAGCTAATAAGACTAACAAAGAAGCATATCAAAGTAAACTACACAATAAGATCCATAGTAATCTCAAACAAAGAATTAGTTCATGATTATTGAATTAAAACTAAGAATTCACAATTGAATACACATTAAAAGACAAAGATAGAAGAAGATGAGAAGATAGAATCTATTGTCTGTAGATTTGAAGCTCCATCCTCGCTCCTACTTTGAATCTTCAATGGTCTCCAAGTCGCTTCAATCTCCAAATCTAGTAAGAACTAGGATTTTGATCTAATTTACACTAATCTAATCTAATAGAATCCTCTCTACAATCTAATCTCTCCTCAAATCCTTGTGTTTCTCCTCCTTTTATAAGTTTCTTTATATGTCTTTAAGTCCTCTTGGAAGTCTTTGAGTCAATCGGATCGAAACAATCCTTCCCGAACTCAAATTTGACCAAAATTTGCCTTTTCTGCCCATACCCCCGCCCCGGCGGAGGTTTATACTTGTAAAGGGCCCGCCCCGGCGGGGGTCACTTTTCTACTCTGACGTCCTTTGGGAAAATGACCATAACTTTTTATCCAGGAAGAGTTACGAGGCCTACCACCTATCAAATCGAAGATATCGACGAGATCTAAAACTTTCATTCTTTAAGATTTTAGAAATAACTGACGGATGAAGGTCAAAATTGGCCTGGAAGTGACTACTATGCAAATGACCACCCAAAATAGTGACATTCTACGTCCGTTGGTACAAATGTCATAACTCTTGCATCCGAACTCCGATTAGAATGATTCAAGATGTTCCAGAAGGCTAAGAAGAAGCTCTACAATGTAATCCAAGTTCCAAACTAAGAACATGAAATGAACATAAAAGCCCAAATGAAGTCCGGATTGCTATTATTTGCAATTTCATACCAATTCTTTGCGATTTCAACTCCCAAGCATATAATCTACAAAAGGAACAAAAAATGCATGAAAAGTAACTAAGAAAGATGAGAATAAGCAACTAATTCAAGTAATAGATACCATATAAGTAGGTATAAAACCTACTTATCAGTATGTATGTGACGCCCCCAAAGTAGGTACACACAATCCATTTTGAGTCGCCAAATACATGGTACAAAAAATAACTACAACTTCATTATTACAATTATCGTGCAAAAAACGACAACACATATGCTATGAGTTTTAATACAAATATTATCTTCTAGACAATATCCAAATTCAAATAAAGTTCTCTTTACAATTATTGATACATTATTCTACAAATAGTGAGGACTGCTAGAACAACTGTCTTGAACCATCACTCTACAGCCCGACTAATTCCCGCTATATTCTCGCCCTTGAGAAGAAAAATAGAACAAAAAGAAAAAGGATGAGCTCAACTAGTCTAGTAAATAATATTATGACTAAGATAATGAAAAACAAATTATCGTTAGCCTTCAATAAACTAGATAAAATATAATAGACAACAAGTTTTAGATCAATATTCGCAGCGAAAATAACAATTCATTTGAGAATGAAATCTACTATCTTCTATGATTTAAAAGTCCATCATCAATATTTTATCCCTGTTGCTATTCAATAAATATTTCAATTCAACGAATTGTCCATGCACTACGGGTCAAGGGTATTCCTTAGTATCACCAGTGGTCATGTTCATCTCAACACCTATCCATCTTTGCATTACGGCCAAAGATATTCATCAGGTAATCATTCATCTTTCTACTAAATGCCAAATATATTCAGTTATATCACCATTTAGGATTGAAGATGGTAAAAATATTTAAAAAAAACAAATCTAGTGAGATAAAAGGACAAAGATTAGGTGTGACGGCCCCGAATCCAGGTCCCAAATCACCTCGGATCCGGTTCGATCATTCTAACACTATTACTATATTTGCGGAAGATATAAACATAAATTATTTATACATTACATATACTTATTACTCCCCAAGGTCGAGTAACCTTAACTTAATACACATTTCATAACTTACTTAACACATAACATTAATATACCACACTTATACAATTTAGCTGCACACATATCATAACGCTGGAACTGTCTTTAACCTTTCTTTGTATCCGACGCATTCGTCTTAATCTGCAATGTTTTATCATGATATAACAAGGGTGAGCATGAAAGTTGCCCAGCAAGTTTAAATTCAATAGTATAACGATATATCATGATTGAAAGAATCTAAATAATAAGCTGGCTATAATTCAACAATATAATTATGAACTAGCAGGAACAAATTTATGACCGAACAAGTATTATACATGAACAAATATATCTGAACCAACTGGTAATGAAGGTGATCAGCCTTTCATACCTGACTTATACATGCAATATGTATATAGTACAATTCACGGCAACCAGCAATGATTAACCATAAGCTTATTTGAATGAAACACTCTTAGTAGAGTTAAGTAAAAACAAACTTGTCTGAACCGTTGATTACCGCTATGCAATTTATATCGATTTATCCGAAGACCTAATATTAGTAATATAGATCTCCAATATTAGAATAATATCATCACAATATAATACTATTATATATATATATATATATATATATATATATATATATAGAATAACCTAAACACATAACACATAACCCTATCAGTCTATAACACACATAAGACTCGGTATCAAGCCAAACTATTGCAGTCTGAGTTGAACCCGACACAAAACTTACATCCCGACGGTCTAGTCGGACTTTTATCGAGTCTAAGTTTAATTAAACTCTAACTAACACTTAACAATTATCTCAGATAATTTTAATAACAGTCAAAATATTTTTCGTACGCTCGTAATAATTTTTAAATAATTATTACCATTTATCATAAATTTTCAATCATTAAACACGTATTTAAATAAATTAAATACCACATAATTCTTTTATCATTAATATTTATTTATTATCAAATATTAATGAAATATATGTCATAATATTATAATATAATTATAATATCACAAAGTATTTTTAATACCTTAAAATCATATTTATATAATTTTTAAATAATTAAATTCATTATCCGATATTTGCTTTTAATATTAAAATATTAATATTTTCATGACAAAATATCAAAAGTTATATTTTATAACTTAAAATAATTTTTTCACGCTTAAATTATTTTTATATGATTTATAAATCATTAATTCTATTTTTCTATAATTTATTTAATATAGTTATTAAATAAATTAATTATCATTAATATTGATTAATTAATGAATTTCATCAAAAAATATTAAAAGTCATCAAAAATAACTTAAAATATTTTCTTATACCATAATATTATTTTTCATGATTTTTCATGAATTAAAACTATTTTTAAATAATTTATTTAATATAATAATTAAATAAATTAAATATCATTTGTATTCCAAAAATATTAAATATTTATGAAATATACTCTAAATAATTAAAAACTATTTTTCAGACTTTAAAATAATTTTTCGGAATTTATTATGTATTTTTAATAATTAAAAATCATTTTTTTCTATTTTTAATTAATTTCCGGGAAAATCATAATAATAAACTGTCGCTAAAGAGCCCTATAGCGACAGACCCGTCGCTATAGGTGTTCTTGGGCTGTTCTTGAGTGTTCTTGAGTTTCATCGACAGTTAACGAGGTTGGTGCTTTGACCGAGTCTAGATTCGTGGTTATAAGGTTTATGGGAACATTATTAAGTTAATGTTTTAGTACTGATGTAGTACTACAACCATAAACAAGTTGCAAGACCAAAATATAATACAACAGAGAGATTAAGGCTGCAAAAATCATTGTCAGAAGCAGTTCTTCATTTTCTAGGTTACCCAGAAATGAAGAACAATCCAAGTGACTACCTTTCGATCCTTATACCTTGCATTCTGTAGCTTGTTCGTGCGAACTAAAGGTTCTATTTTGTAGAACACATGTCAGGGAACAACTACATAATCTCATATCAGTTTAATAAACATCACATGTGAGAGATTAAAGCCGGTCAAAGTAATGTCAGGAGCTGTTCTTCACGATTTCTGGGTTTTCCAGATTTCGTCAAAAACAGTTGGTCAACGATACATTGACAATCATTATTTTTGATTCTGTTAAGGATCTAGGTGATCTAAATGCATGAGTGTGTAGTCCTTATACTAGTCTACCACATTCCAACAACAACTTGGCCAAACTAACAAACAACAGAAAGATTCATGGCCTGCAAAAACGCTGTCAGTGACTTCTGGGTTTCTGGGTAACCCAGAAATCAGATTTCGTGGCTGGTCAACGCAGTTTGACTTCTTATATCTTGAAATATACACATGATCTAGCTCTGTTTTCAGTTCCAGATCACAGACAACAAGGCATACTACAAATCTATAACATCAAACACAAGAGATCATTAACACACAAAGATCTATGGGCCCTGACACATGGCTGTCAGGCCAAAAATTTCTAGTTTTTCCAGATTTTGAAAAATGCTTTGATTCGTGCATCTAAGTATTATAGATCCATGATCTATCAATCCAGATCACTTATAGACACCCTATTACACATATCTAACTCACAAATTACAACTTTTAACATCAACTCAAAAGATTTCGAATTTTGAAGGTTTATACCTCTTTGAAGCTTTGATCTTTGATTATGACTTTGATCCTGTTATGGGATAGTTATGAACTGATATGGGCTCATCTTTTCTCTCTCTATCACTCTATATCCCGAAATTCTAGAGAGAGGATGGGTTTGGAGAAAATAAAATGTCAAGTGACCTTTCTCTCTCTCTTAATCTATATAATTGATTGGATTCAATGAATTTGCTAGCAACTTGTGGCTGATCTTTGGATACATATCTAGGTCTAGAGTTAGGGTTAGTCACCAACCCAAGATCTTGGCAAGATTTGCAAGCTACCAATTAAAGAATGTGACATAAGGGTAAAATAGTCATTTCCATGCAATTTTTATTCTAGAATTGTCATTTGATGAAACCCTTAGGGTTTAGGGTTTGGAACATTTAGGGTTTAGGGTTTGAACCCTTAGGTTTTAAAATTAATTTCTAAAATTTCTAAATTAGGTTTTCAAAATAGAAAATTAATATTTCTAAATTATAATTAGAATTTTCTAATTATATTAAAATTTCTTAATCACAAATTAAATCTTGCTAATTAAGATTAACATTTCCTAATTAAAATCGTTAATTTAGCAATTAGGATCGTAATTGGTCATTAGGGTTTATAAACCACTAATTAGGGTTTCTAATAGAAAAATTATTTTCCTAAATTAGAAATTAGATTTCGTAATTAGATTAATGTTTTCTAATTACTAATAACTTGAAAATTAGGATTAATATTTCCTAATTAACATTATAACTATTTAACTAACAATTAGGTTTTTCCCTAATTATAAATTAGGATTCCCGGAATCGAAATTAGGATTTCTTGTAATTCGCTAGAGTTTTCTAACCGAACGTTGACGTTCTTAATATATACCTAGGGTTTGTTACAGATATCAATTAACTGGTCAACCCTTGACCCTCAACAACATACTGTACACGTATAATAACATTTACACATAACATAGCCACGTATACCTTAATCCTGAATAGTTCACCTAAATCCTTCACAGAAGTTTGAAATTCTCAAAATTCCATCTTAAAAATATCAAACGCATACACTAATTTTCTGTCTAGGTTCTAATTTTGAACCTTAAATCAATTAATTAAAATTTTAAAAATAGTCTAAATTCTCGGGTTGTCACATTCACCACTTCTTCTAAAAATTTCGTCCCCAAAATTTACCTTATACCTTACACCATACTGCTTACACCATTCACACATATCATCACATGCTACCCAATATACCTCTCACAAGAGTTAAAATTTTAAAATTGTGCTGAGGGGTTTTACAGACTATTGTCTGTCATTTTCGCAAAGGTTTTATGAAAATTCATCCGCCAACCATCATAACTTACGGACACAGTGGGTAATTAATCCAGTATGCCCTATACTTAATAAGTACTGCTGGTCGACTCTATTTTTCGTTACTGTCATAGGCACAAAAATTTTACCTCAGTCTTATTGGATTCCGCACCAAAATAATTTGGTCCAGAAAATTTCTTTCAATGAACACTTAGAGTTTTCGTAAACTTTAGTCTAGCTGAATCGAATAGCGTAGACTCATATCAATAATTCAATTCAATCGAATTATTTAAGTGTAGCCAAACCCCGTTGGCAAATTAAAATTTTGAAAATATTTTCGAGAATGACGTCATGATGCCGTACTGTATTAACAGTCCGTTTGAGGATGCCGTCATCGTATGACTTTGTCATAACACATCATACAGTAGTGGAACAATGAGTTTAGATCAAATTCACACTAAGTATTCCTGTATTTACAACTCCATCAACTTTTTATCATCTCTGCACCAGGTTACATGGTACATGAGTGATAAATAAAATAAATTTTGATATTTCAAATCATCTTCGTCTAGCTGAAATAAGTAGCATAGACTATACTTTAAACCGTTTCAAAAATAATTACGAGTATACATATTTTTTTTAAAAAAAAAGCACTTAGTGCATGTTTAGCTTGATGTCAAAATTTCGAAGTCTAGCATAGCTAGGAGTTTTGGAAAACTTATGTCTCCACTAATAATCATTTGCTTAACAATCTATCTGTTCCTATAGTCTTTAATACTCTATTTACACACAACTATACCCAGTTCGTCAAACCACAGTTATGAGTCCATAAATTACCACAATCATATGAGTTTAAGAACTTGTCTTAGTCAGACCTTTGGCGTCCATTCACTGAGCGGTTCATAAACATTTCATATAACTATGAGTCAAGAATGTCACATAAGTATGAGTTTTAAGAACTCGTACTTAACCTGATATTCTCTACCTATAACCTATCTATCTGTTATACACATGAGAAAGGAATCACCCTCTTAACATACATATAGCAAATAGCGCGACACAAACATTTCAATGATTATCATTGCCAGAACTAAGTAGTTTTTACACCAAGTATAATTCCCTGCCCATACAAGAAATCATACAACTCAGCTGCTGACATGAGTCCTCAATTGAATCCCCACCTAACCTTAACACCCTTCTCAATACGAATTTCATTCAACTCGTATTCATAATCCTTTCCTGAATCTGTACCAATTCATAGTACAACTGGCACCCAGCAAACTTGCTGTAACTTTTTAATCATTCGCTTGGTCCTTCTCTATACTATAACCGTATCTGATCACGGGGTGATCTCATCGTATACGTTACGATTCATTTCTATATCTAGATCGTTTAGTTTTACGATCTCCTATCACTGCACTTTCAGTCTTTTAGACTCTATCTATTTCTCACTACTATTCAACTTTTATTATAAGAGTTAGGGAACTCTGTATCTTATAACTCGCCGAGATTCGTCTTTGAATCTTAATGACCAACTAACTCTATTTGAGTTAGTACTTATCCTAATCACTGCGGTTATTAGTCTTAGGTATTCCTACCTAAGGTTCATAACTTACAGCTCTGATACCAACTGTGACGGCCCCGAATCCAGGTCCCAAATCACCTCGGATCTGGTTCGATCATTCTAACACTATTACTATATTTGCAGAAGATATAAACATAAATTATTTATACATTACATATACTTACTATTTCCCAAGGTCGAGTAACCTTAACTTAATACACATTTCATAACTTACTTAACACATAACATTAATATACCACACTTATACAATTTAGCTGCACACATATCATAACGCTGGAACTGTCTTTAACCTTTCCTTGTATCCGACGCATTCGTCTTAATCTGCAATGTTTTATCATGATATAACAAGGGTGAGCATGAAAGTTGCCCAGCAAGTTTAAATTCAATAGTATAACGATATATCATGATTGAAAGAGTCTAAATAATAAGCTGGCTATAATTCAACAATATAATTATGAACTAGCAGGAACAAATTTATGACCGAACAAGTATTATACATGAACAAATATATCTGAACCAACTGGTAATGAAGGTGATCAGCCTTTCATACCTGACTTATACATGTAATATGTACATAGTACAATTCATGGCAACCAGCAATGATTAACCATAAGCTTATCTGAATGAAACAATCTTAGTAGAGTTAAGTAAAAACAAACTTGTCTGAACCGTTGATTACCGCTACACAATTTATATCGTTTTATCCGAAGACCTAATATTAGTAATATAGATCTCTAATATTAGAATAATATCATCACAATATAATACTATTATATATATATATATAAGCATAGAATAACCTAAACACATAACACATAACCCTATCAGTCTATAACACACATAAGACTCGATATCAAGTCAAACTATTGCAGTCTGAGTTGAACCCGACACAAAACTTACATCCCGACGGTCTAGTCGGACTTTTATCGAGTCTAAGTTTAATTAAACTCTGACTAACACTTAACAATTATCTCAGATAATTTTAATAACAGTCAAAATATTTTTCGTACGCTCGTAATAATTTTTAAACAATTATTACCATTTATCATAAATTTTCAATCATTAAACACGTATTTAAATAAATTAAATACCACATAATTCTTTTATCATTAATATTTATTTATTATCAAATATTAATGAAATACATGTCATAATATTATAATATATTTATAATATCACAAAGTATTTTTAATACCTTAAAATCATATTTATATGATTTTTAAATAATTAAATTCATTATCCGATATTTGCTTTTAATATTAAAATATTAATATTTTCATGACAAAATATCAAAAGTTATATTTTATAATTTAAAATATTTTTCTCACGCTTAAATCATTTTTATATGATTTATAAATCATTAATTCTATTTTTCTATAATTTATTTAATATAGTTATTAAATAAATTAATTATCATTAATATTGATTAATTAATGAATTTCATCACAAAATATTAAAAGTCATCAAAAGTAACTTAAAATATTTTCTTATACCATACTATTATTTTTCATGAATTAAACCCATTTTAAAATAATTTATTTAATATAATAATTAAATAAATTAAATATCATTTATATTCCAAAAATATTAAATATTTATGAAATATACTCTAAATAATTAAAAACTATTTTTCAGACTTTAAAATAATTTTTCGGAATTTATTATGTATTTTTAATAATTAAAAATCATATTTTTCTATTTTTAATTAATTTTCGGGAAAATCATAATAATAAACTGTCGCTAAAGAGTCCTATAGCGACAGACCCGTCGCTATAGGTGTTCTTGGGCTGTTCTTGAGTGTTCTTGAGCTTCATCGACAGTTAACGAGGTTGGTGCTTTGACCGAGTCTAGATTCGTGGTTATAAGGTTTATGGGAACATTATTAAGTTAATGTTTTAGTACTGATGTAGTACTACAACCATAAACAAGTTGCAAGACCAAAATATAATACAACAGAGAGATTAAGGCTGCAGAAATCGTTGTCAGAAGCAGTTCTTCATTTTCTGGGTTACCCAGAAATGAAGAACAATCCAAGTGACTACCTTTCGATCCTTATACCTTGCATTCTGTAGCTTGTTCGTGCGAACTAAAGGTTCTATTTTGTAGAACACATGTCAGGGAACAACTACATAATCTCATATCAATCTAATAAACATCACATGTGAGAGATTATAGCCAGTCAAAGTAATGTCAGGAGCTGTTCTTCACGATTTCTGGGTTTTCCAGATTTCGTCAAGAACAGTTGGTCAACGATACATTGACCATCATTATTTTTGATTCTGTTAAGGATCTAGGTGATCTAAATGCATGAGTGTGTAGTCCTTATACTAGTCTACCACATTCCAACAACAACTTGGCCAAACTAACAAACAACAGAAAGATTCATGGCCTGCAAAAACGCTGTCAATGACTTCTGGGTTTCTGGGTAACCCAGAAATCAGATTTCGTGGCTGGTCAACGCAGTTTGACTGCTTATATCTTGAAATATACACATGATCTAGCTCTGTTTTCAGTTCCAGATCACAGACAACATGGCATACTACAAATCTATAACATCAAACACAAGAGATCATTAACACACAAAAATCTATGGGCCCTGACATATGGCTGTCAGGCCAAAAATTTCTAGTTTTTCCAGATTTTGAAAAATGCTTTGATTCGTGCATCTAAGTATTATAGATCCATGATCTATCAATCCAGATCACTTATAGACACCCTATTACACATATCTAACTCACAAATTACAACTTTTAATATCAAATCAAAAGATTTCGAATTTTGAAGGTTTATACCTCTTTGAAGCTTTGATCTGTGATTCTGACTTTGATCCTGTTATGGGATAGTTATGAACTGATATGGGCTCATATTTTCTCTCTCTATCACTCTATATCCCGAAATTCTAGAGAGAGGATGGGTTTGGAGAAAATAAAATGTCAAGTGACCTTTCTCTCTCTCTTAATCTATATAATTGATTGGATTCAATGAATTTGCTAGCAACTTGTGGCTGATCTTTGGATACATATCTAGGTCTAGAGTTAGGGTTAGTCACCAACCCAAGATCTTGGCAAGATTTGCAAGCTACCAATTAAAGAATGTGACATAAGGGTAAAATAGTCATTTCCATGCAATTTTTATTCTAGAATTGTCATTTGATGAAACCTTTAGGGGTTAGGGTTTGGAACATTTAGGGTTTAGGGTTTGAACCCTTAGGTTTTAAAATTAATTTCTAAAATTTCTAAATTAGGTTTTCAAAATAGAAAATTAATATTTCTAAATTATAATTAGAATTTTCTAATTATATTAAAATTTCTTAATCACAAATTAAATCTTGCTAATTAAGATTAACATTTCCTAATTAAAATCGTTAATTTAGCAATTAGGATCGCAATTGGTCATTAGGGTTTATAAACCACTAATTAGGGTTTCTAATAGAAAAATTATTTTCCTAAATTAGAAATTAGATTTCGTAATTAGATTAATATTTTCTAATTACTAATAACTTGAAAATTAGGATTAATATTTCCTAATTAACATTAAAACTATTTAACTAACAATTAGGTTTTTCCCTAATTATAAATTAGGATTCCCAGAACCGAAATTAGGGTTTCTTGTAATTCGCTAGAGTTTTCTAACCGAACGTTGACGTTCTTAATATATACCTAGGGTTTGTTACAGATATCAATTATCTGGTCAACCCTTGACCCTCAACAACATACTGTACACGTATAATAACATTTACACATAACATAGCCACGTATACCTTAATCCTGAATAGTTCACCTAAATCCTTCACAGAAGTTTGAAATTCTCAAAATTCCATCTTAAAAATATCAAACGCATACACTAATTTTCTGTCTAGGTTCTAATTTTGAACCTTAAATCAATTAATTAAAATTTTAAAAATAGTCTAAATTCTCGGGTTGTCACATTCACCACTTCTTCTAAAAATTTCGTCCCCAAAATTTACCTTATACCTTACACCATACTGCTTACACCATTCACACATATCATCACATGCTACCCAATATACCTCTCACAAGAGTTAAAATTTTAAAATTGTGCTGAGGGGTTTTACAGACTATTGTCTGTCATTTTCGCAAAGGTTTTATGAAAATTCATCCGCCAACCATCATAACTTACGGACACAGTGGGTAATTAATCCAGTATGCCCTGTACTTAATAAGTACTGCTGGTCGACTCTATTTCTCGTCAGTGCCATAGGCACAAAAATTCTACCTCAGTCTTATTGGATTCCGCACCAAAATAATTTGGTCCGGGAAATTTCTTTCAATGAACACTTAGAGTTTTCGTAAACTTTAGTCTAGCTGAATCGAATAGCGTAGACTCATATCAATAATTCAATTCAATCGAATTATTTAAGTGTAGCCAAACCCTGTTGGCAAATTAAAATTTTGAAAACATTTTCGAGAATGACGTCATGATGCCGTACTGTATTAACAGTCCGTTTGAGGATGCCGTCATCGTATGACTTTGTCATAACACATCATACAATAGTGGAACAATGAGTTTAGATCAAATTCTCACTAAGTATTCTTGTATTTATAACTCTATCAACTTTTTATCATCTCTGCACCAGGTTACATGGTACATGAGTGATAAATAAAATAAATTTTGATATTTCAAATCATCTTCGTCTAGCTGAAATAAGTAGCATAAACTATACTTTAAACCGTTTCAAAAATGATTACGAGTCTACATATTTTTTTTTTAAAAAAAGCAGTTAGTGCGTGTTTAGTTTGATGTCAAAATTTCAAAGTCTAGCATAGCTAGGAGTTTTGGAAAACTTATGTCTCAACTAATAATCATTTGCTTAACAATCTATCTGTTCCTATAGTCTTTAATACTCTATTTACACACAACTATACCCAGTTCGTCAAACCACATTTATGAGTCCATAAATTACCACAATCATATGAGTTTAAGAACTTGTCCTAGTCAGACCTTTGGCGTCCATTCGCTGAGGGGTTCATAAATATTTCATATAACTATGAGTTAAGAATGTCACATAAGTATGAGTTTTAAGAACTCGTACTTAACCTGATATTCTCTACATATAACCTATCTATCTGTTATACACATGAGAAAGGAATCACCCTCTTAACATGCATATAGCAAATAGCGTGACACAAATATTTCAATGATTATCATTGCCAGAACTAAGTAGTTTTTACACCAAGTACAATTCCCTGCCCATACAAGGAATCATACAACTCAGCTGCTGACATGAGTCCTTAATTGAATCCCCACCTAACTTTAACACCCTTCTCAATACGAATTTCATTCAACTCGTATTCATAATCCTTTCCTGAATCTGTACCAATTCATAGTACAACTGGCACCCAGCAAACTTGCTGTAACTTTTCAATCATTCGCTTGATCCTTCTCCATACTATAACCGTATCTGATCACGGGGTGATCTCATCGTATACGTTACGATTCATTTCTATATCTAGATCGTTTAGTTTTACGATCTCCTATCACTGCACTTTCAGTCTTTTAGACTCTATCTATTTCTCACTACTATTCAACTTTTATTATAAGAGTTAGGGAACTCTGTATCTTATAACTCGCCGAGATTCGTCTTTGAATCTTAATGACCAACTAACTCTATTTGAGTTAGTACTTATCCTAATCACTGCGGTTATTAGTCTTAGGTATTCCTACCTAAGGTTCATAACTTACAGCTCTGATACCAACTGTGACGGCCCCGAATCCAGGTCCCAAATCACCTCGGATCTGGTTCGATCATTCTAACACTATTACTATATTTACGGAAGATATAAACATAAATTGTTTATACATTACATATACTTACTATTCCACAAGGTCGAGTAACCTTAACTTAATACACATTTCATAACTTACTTAACACATAACATTAATATACCACACTTATACAATTTAGCTGCACACATATCATAACGCTAGAACTGTCTTTAACCTTTCCTTGTATCCGACGCATTCGTCTTAATCTATAATATTTTATCATGATATAACAAGGGTGAGCATGAAAGTTGCCCAACAAGTTTAAATTTAATAATATAACGATATATCATGATTGAAAGAGTTTGAATAATAAGCTGGCTATAATTCAACAATATAATTATAAACTAGCAGGAACAAATTTATGATTAAACAAGTATTATACATGAACAAATATATCTGAACCAACTGGTAATGAAGGTGATCAGCCTTTCATACCTGACTTATACATGCAATATGTACAGAGAATAATTCATGGCAACCAGCAATGATTAACCATAAGCTTATCTGAATGAAACACTCTTAGTAGAGTTAAGTAAAAACAAACTTGTCTGAACCGTTGATTACCGCTACGCAATTTATATCGCTTTATCCGAAGACCTAATATTAGTAATATAGATCTCCAATATTAGAATAATATCATCACAATATAATACTATATATATATATATATATATATATATATATATATATATATATATATATATATATATATATATATATACATACATAGAATAACCTAAACACATAACACATAACACATAACCCTATCAGTCTATAACACACATAAGACTCGGTATCAAATCAAACTATTGCAGTCTGAGTTGAACCCGACACAAAACTTACATCCCGACGGTCTAGTCGGACTTTTATTGAGTCTAAGTTTAATTAAACTCTGACTAACACTTAACAATTATCTCAGATAATTTTAATAACAGTCAAAATATTTTTCGTACGCTTGTAATAATTTTTAAATAATTATTACCATTTATCATAAATTTTTAATCATTAAACACGTATTTAAATAAATTAAATACCACATAATTCTTTTATCATTAATATTTATTTATTATCAAATATTAATGAAATACATGTCATAATATTATAATATATTTATAATATCACAAAGTATTTTTAATACCTTAAAATCATATGTATATGATTTTTAAATAATTAAATTCATTATCCGATATTTGCTTTTAATATTAAAGTATTAATATTTTCATGACAAAATATCAAAAGTTATATTTTATAACTTAAAATATTTTTCTCACGCTTAAATCATTTTTATATGATTTATAAATCATTAATTCTATTTTTTTATAATTTATTTAATATAGTTATTAAATAAATTAATTATCATTAATATTGATTAATTAATGAATTTCATCACAAAATATTAAAAGTCATCAAAATTAACTTAAAATATTTTCTTATACCATAATATTATTTTTCATGATTTTTCATGAATTAAAACCATTTTTAAATTATTTATTTAATATAATAATTAAATAAATTAAATATCATTTATATTCCAAAAATATTAAATATTTATGAAATATACTCTAAATAATTAAAAACTATTTTTCAGACTTTAAAATAATTTTTCAGAATTTATTATGTATTTTTAATAATTAAAAATCATATTTTTCTATTTTTAATTAATTTTCGAGAAAATCATAAAATAAACTGTCGCTAAAGAGCCCTATAGCGACAGACCCATCGCTATAGGTGTTCTTGGGTTGTTCTTGAGTATTCTTGAGCTTCATTGACAGTTAACGAGGTTTGTGCTTTGACCGAGTCTAGATTCGTGGTTATATGGTTTATGGGAACATTATTAAGTTAATGTTTTAGTACTGATGTAGTACTACAACCATAAACAAGTTGCAAGACCAAAATCTAACACAACAGGGAGATTAAGGCTGCAGAAATCGTTGTCAGAAGCAGTTCTTCGTTTTCTGGGTTACCCAGAAATGAAGAACAATCCAAGTGACTACCTTTCGATCCTTATACCTTGCATTCTGTAGCTTGTTCGTGTGAACTAAAGGTTCTATTTTGTAGAACACATGTCAGGGTACAACTACATAATCTCATATCAGTCTAATAAACATCACATGTGAGAGATTAAAGCCGGTCAAAGTAATGTCAGGAGCTGTTCTTCACGATTTATGGGTTTTCCAGATTTCGTCAAGAACAGTTGGTCAACGATACATTGACCATCATTATTTTTGATTCTGTTAAGGATCTAGGTGATCTAAATGCATGAGTGTGTAGTCCTTATACTAGTCTACCACATTCCAACAACAACTTGGCCAAACTAACAAACAACAGAAAGATTCATGGCCTGCAAAAACGCTGTTAATGACTTCTGGGTTTCTGGGTAACCCAGAAATCAGATTTCGTGGCTGGTCAACGCAGTTTGACTGCTTATATCTTGAAATATACACATGATTTAGCTCTGTTTTCAGTTCCAGATCACAGACAACATGGCATACTACAAATCTATAACATCAAACACAAGAGATCATTAACACACAAAGATCTATGAGCCCTGACATATGGCTGCCAGGCCAAAAATTTCTAGTTTTTCCAGATTTTGAAAAATGCTTTGATTCGTGCATCTAAGTATTATAGATCCATGATTTATCAACCCAGATCACTTATCGATACCCTATTACACATATCTAACTCACAAATTATAACTTTTAACATCAAATCAAAAGATTTCGAATTTTGAAGGTTTATACCTCTTTGAAGCTTTGATATTTGATTCTGACTTTGATCCTGTTATGGGATAGTTATGAACTGATATGGGCTCATCTTTTCTCTCTCTATCACTCTATATCCCAAAATTCTAGAGAGAGGATGGGTTTAGAGAAAATAAAATGTCAAGTGACCTTTTTCTCTCTCTTAATCTATATAATTGATTGGATTCAATGAATTTGCTAGCAACTTGTGGCTGATCTTTGGACACATATCTAGGTCTAGAGTTAGGGTTAGTCACCAACCCAAGATCTTGGCAAGATTTTCAAGCTACCAATTAAAGAATGTGACATAAAGGTAAAATAGTCATTTCCATGCAATTTTTATTCTAGAATTGTCATTTGATGAAACCTTTAGGGTTTAGGGTTTGAACCCTTAGATTTTAAAAATAATTTCTAAAATTTCTAAATTAGGTTTTCAAAATAGAAAATTAATATTTCTAAATTATAATTAGAATTTTCTAATTATATTAAAATTTCTTAATCACAAATTAAATCTTACTAATTAGGATTAATATTTCCTAATTAAAATCGTTAATTTAGCAATTAGGATCGTAATTGGTCATTATGGTTTATAAACCACTAATTAGGGTTTTTAATAGAAAAATTATTTTCCTAAATTAGAAATTAGATTTCGTAATTAGATTAATGTTTTCTAATTACTAATAACTTGAAAATTAGGATTAATATTTCCTTATTAACATTAAAAGTATTTAACTAACAATTAGGTTTTTCCCTAATTATAAATTAGGATTCCCTGAATCGAAATTAGGGTTTCTTGTAATTCGTTAGAGTTTTCTAACCGAATGTTGACGTTCTTAATATATACCTAGAGTTTGTTACAGATATCAATTATCTGGTCAACCCTTGACCCTCAACAACATACTGTACACGTATAATAATATTTACGCAGAACATAGCCACATATACCTTAATCCTGAATAATTCACCTAAATCATTCACAGAATTTTAAAATTCTCAAAATTCCATCTTAAAAATATCAAACGCATACACTAATTTTCTGTCTAGGTTCTAATTTTGAACCTTAAATCAATTAATTAAAATTTTAAAAATAGTCTAAATTCTCGGGTTGTCACATTAGGGATTCGTACTTTAGTTTATCCAAGTTCAAAAATACTCCATAATAATCAATTGTGGAGCAAAATTTAAGAATGAAGATCAAAATATGGATACAATCAAAGATAGTAACCATAATAGACAACTTAGACAAAAAAAAGAAAATTTAATTTTTCTGTGAATAGTGTCGTATTCGTGAATAGTGCCGTATACGTGAATAGTGATGTATACGTGAATAGTAACCTCAACACGAAAAGGTAAAAATTTCGCAAGAAAATTTATGTTAATATTTCAGTATAATGATATTAAAATATATACCATCATTTATGAAAAAAATAACATCTTTTACCTTAAAATAATAGTACTTCTGGCTGAAATATTGGATATAATACTGAAAGAAAATTGCACTGAATAGTAACACTCAAAGTATTTAAATACTCACAAAAATACGCTCGATATTATAGAGAGAGAAACTTCTGATTCTGGTGTGATTTTCAATTCCAACCTAAGCACCCTATTTATAGGAAAATATTTAGAACGCCAAAGCAAAAAATTTAATAAAATATTATATTTATAAAAAAAAATTTGCACACCTCCTTGACCATTTCATCAGCCCACACAAGTGGGGCCCACCTCACAGAAAATGTTTTTTATTAAAAAAATATTTATAACCCCAAAAATTAATTTAGACCCAATATTCTGGAACTTTAATAATTCATAATAAATAGCCATTTTATAAAAAAAATACGAATTTTATGTCCATTCAATTGGAAATTTAATTCTTTACAACTTTGTAGAAGAAAGTTTTTCCAAATTCTAAACGAAAAATGACCGAAATCCACATACGGATAATTTTCAACACCACTATTCCGACAAAATACTGATAAAATACCTCAACATTAATTCTTTTATTTATATCCACATAAAATAAATATTTCCTTATCATATAAATTAATAATTAATTATTCACAAATAATATTATCGAACTACAATATTGACAACCAGGTCGTTCCCATGAAAGAAGGGGCCTTCCGGTAAGGATTTCTCCTTACTGGCACACAATTAAATAACCCCTCCTAGACTGAACTTCCTTAGATATTTCCAATAATGCTATCTTATAATATTATTCAAATAATATAAATTGTTGATCTAATAATTTGAAATACTGTACAATGACAATTATTGAATCAATAATATAAAATATCAACGTAGCAATTATTGAATCAATAAAATAAAATATTGAACAGTAATTACTGTAACAATTATTGAGTAGTGACTTCTTACGTAAGAATAAATAATTAGAATTATTGTGCAATACTGTGTACTACTGTGCAACATCGCGTATTACTGTATTTTAATAACCGGGTATTCCAACAGTTTTAACAGTAACAACTACGTCGTTATTTATAAAAAACTCATACTTGTCATTTTCTTCATCTGACAGTTTTTCGTTATGGGGCCCACAAATGGCTGCGCCGTCGTACGAATATTCCCCGATAGCAAGAATATTCCACGACCAAACGAATATTCCTTGACAATAATGAGTATTTTATAACCATTTGCTTATTTAAAATATTTACACATTTTACCCATAACTAACCACATTAATCAAATCAACCCCTTACTATTTCAAAATAATAAATAGAAAAAAATTCAATTTTATAAAAACTTGGGGTTTTACAATGTAAGTATTATTATTTCGTTTCAGATTCCAAATTCTACACTCATTTTGTTAAGTAATACTTCTATACTCCTTGAAATTAGTAGAATATCCTTGAAATTTGCTCTTCATCTAGAGAGGATGTTGTCAGGATGTTGGAGAATCTAGTCGAGCTGGGGAGGAGGCACCCCGAGTACCTAGAGAGGACCCCGAGACATTCATGTCGTCCGGGAGCAGTTGGTACAGAGAGAGCCATCTCCGTTGATCACGTTGTTGGTCAGGAGCATGAGCCTGAGTCTAATCCAGAGGAGGACCCTGAGGAAGAAGAGGAGGAAGATGAGTTCCCACCGAACACTATTCCAGCTCAGATGTATGATGAGGTGTATGATCGTAACATCGAGCTTCAGGATAGAGTCAGAGAGTTGGAAGAGTTGGCAGATGAACGCCATGCACGTCTTGGAAATGTGGAGTGGAAATTGGTTCACCTAGAGGGTGACAATGATGAGCTGGTGGCACTAGTTGCAAAGTTGAAGGATGATCTGAGAGAGGAATCCGCCAAACGAGCTAGAGCCGAAGATGCTTATGAGAAGGCTTCCCAGCGAGCAAATGTAGTCGAGGAAGATGTGCAAGCAAAGAAGGTCAAGATGGTGGAGATGGATTGTGCATTCAACACTGCGGTGAACAAAGCTCAAGATTGAATTATGTACTATCTAATTCAATTCGAGGACTTACCTTGATACATGCTGGATTGAAGGACGATGTTTCGTATCATGGAAGAAGAGCTTAGGGAAGCTATTCGACGTCTTAATAGGCCGTGAAAGGAACAATATGAATTATGTGAATATCTATGTTAGTTAAAAATGTAAATTTCGATGTGCTTATAAACAAAGAAATATTATGATGATATAATCCTGAAGATTCATTATCTCGGGATAGATGATGTAAATAGCAGTGATGCTATCGTATGCTGTTAAAACTTTCGACTTAAATAAAATATCAGAGTTTATTTGAGATAATGCGTTAAGTGATTATGTTTAAATGTTTTAGTTAAGTCTTAAATATTTAAGGGATTGAATAAAGACCTAATAAGCGTATATTTTAACAGAAATATGCCGCCGAGAAGAAGACCAAACTGTTAACCGACCCAAGAAGGGTCGACGAACAACAATAACGATGCCAATGCTAACCCCGTTTAGCAGTTGGTGAACTTATTGACTGGAGCGATTAACAATCAACCTCAAGCTCTACCAAATAAAATGTTCAAGGACTTCAAAGCGGTGGGACCACCAGAGTTTAAAGGCTCCATGAACCCGATAGAAGCTCAAACTTGGGTTATGGAGATGGAAAAAGTTTTTGACGTTGCCAGAGTCAGAGAGGACCAGAAAACTGCCTACGCAACATTCATGTTGAAGTCAAAAGCCAGTTATTGGTGGTATAAAAATAAGGTCCGTGGAGGAGAAGGTGTGATCACCTGGGAGAGCTTTAAGGAGATGTTCTTCGAGATGTACTTCCCAACAAGCTCGCAGAACCAAATGGAGGTACAATTTTTGGAATTGAAACAAGGCAATATGTCCGTATCAGACTATGCAGAAAAATTCAATGAGTTGGCTAGATTCGCCACATATGAAGTACAAACGGATGAGAGGAAAGTAAGAAGGTTTAAACAAAGATTGAAGCCCTGGTTATATAGTAAAGTGTCGATGTTTCAGCTAAACACTTTTGCTGGAGTACTGAAAAAGGCCATCCTCGCTGAAGGTGGAAGCAATGCGGTGACCAAGTATAATCAGGATCAGAAGAAGAAGAAGAGTGAAAATAAAGGAAATAACAAGACCAGTGGTAGTATCACGGGAGGAAGTAACAATCAGAAGAGGAGGTGGACTGACAACTCGTCAACTGGAAATCAGTAAGGAGGTCAGAAGAAGAGGATTGAAGCATGCTTGACCTGCGGAAAAGCTCACCTGGGTCTAAATGAAAGGGAAAAGAGTCTGCTACAATTGTGGTTAGGAAGGAGACATAACACCTAACTGCCCTAATCCAAAGAAGGGCGCCTGCTTCACATGTAGGTCAAAGGACCACTTGGCTAGGGACTATCCCAAGAAAGGATCTGGAGGGGCAGGAACAGGAGGGAACAAGGGAAATAACGGTGGCAATGCTCTAACTATCATGGGACCAACTGCAACCAACCGACCGACTGCAAGGACATTCAACATGACAGTGTAGGATGCAGTATAGTCTCGCGATGTGGTGTCAGGTATCATTCCGATCAATAAAGTTAATGCTTATGTATTATTTGATTCGGGTGCTACTTATTCATTTATATCCGATGACTTTGCTAAGAACTTGGAATTGCCTAAGGACAAGTTAGAATACCCCATGAACATAGAGATTGCAAATAGAGAAGTAATCAATGTTAAGTACGTACACAAGAACTACATGGTGGATATTAAGGGTAACATTATGATCGTAGATCTTATCCCTATCAGACTTGGGGAATTTGACGTTATCTTGGGAATGGATTGGCTATTTAATTACAAGGCTGTAATTAATTGCCAAAAGAAATGTATTAACCTTATGACTCCGTCAAAGTTTGTGTTTTATGGAAGCAAGTCGCCTAGACAAGCAAGTTGTCTGATGATGATGCAGGCCAGAAAGTTGTTAAGACAAGGCTGTGTAGGATATTTAGCTTACATAGTCGACAGTCGTAAAGAGAACCCAAAAATAGAGGAGATACCAGTAGTGAGGTACTTCACAGACGTATTTCTGGAAGATCTGCCAGGACTTTCACTAGATAGAGAGGTTGAGTTTGTGATCGATTTGGCGCTAGGAACGGCTCCAATATCGAAGGCACCGTACCGGATGGCTCCGGTAGAGATAAAAGAATTGATGGTACAGCTACAAGAGTTACTGGATAAGAAATACATTCAACCGAGTGTATCGCTATGGGGAGCACCGGTGTTATTTATGATGAAGAAGGATGGGACGATGCAGCTCTGCATTGACTATAGAAAACTGAATAAGGTCACGATTAAGAATAGATATCCATTACCGAGGATCGACGACCTGTTTGATCAATTGAAGGGAGCGAGATACTTTTCAAAGATAGACTTGAGTATTGGTTACCATCAGCTAAAGGTGAGGCCAGAGGATATTTCGAAAATAGCATTTAAGACTCGATATGGTCACTACAAATTTCTGGCGATGTCATTCGGTCTAACGAATGCTCCTGTAACATTTATGGGCCTAATGAACGGAGTGTTCAAGCCGTTTTTGGACAAATTCGTGGTGGTATTTATCGATGACATTTTGGTATACTCGAAGACCAAGGTAGAATATGTAGAGCATCTGAAGGTAGTGTTAGAGACATTGAGAAGAGAAAAGTTGTATGCTAAGTTTTTAAAATGTGAATTTTGGATTGAGCGGGTACAATTTCTCGGTCATGTGATTGATAAGGATGGAATTTCAGTAGATCCCTCCAAAGTCGAAGCTGTGATGAACTGGGTTTAGCCAAAAACACCGTCAGAAGTGAGAAGTTTTCTTGGATTAGCAGGTTATTAAAGAAGATTCATTCAGGACTTTTCCAAGATCGCAACTCCGCTGACTAATTTGACTAGGAAAACTGTGAAATTCTTTTGGATGGAGAAGTGTGAGGAAAGCTTTCAAGAACTTAAGAAAAGGTTGAGTACAACACCTGCGTTATCTCTTCCAGATGACACAGGAAATTTTGTGGTTTATAGTGATGCGTTGCATAAAGGACTTGACTGTGTGCTTATGCAAAATAGCAGGGTCATTGCGTATGCGTCATGAAAATTAAAGGACTATGAGAAGGGGTATCTGACCCATGACTTGGAGTTAGCTGTGGTGGTATTCGCTTTGAAGATCTAGAGATACTATCTCTATGGAGAGAAGTGTGAATATACAGACCACAAGAGTCTGAAATATATTTTTACACAGAAGGACTTGAATATGCGCCAGAGAAGGTGGCTGAAGTTACTTAAGGACTATGATTGCGAGATTTTATACCATCCGGGTAAAGTAAATGTGGTTGCCGACACTTTAAGTAGAAAGGGTAAGGAGAAATTGATAATGTTGACCACTCAGGAGGAGCTAATTTTAGCGATGGAGAAGTTGGAATTGGAAGTGAAGTATCCTATGGAGATTGACGAGAAGTTGTTCTAGATGCAAGTGGTACAACTTTACTGAATAAAATTAAGGAGGCTCAACTTCAGGACGAAGAATGTGAGAAGGTAAAAAAGAAGATATCTGAAGGAACCGAATTGAGATTTAAGATAGACAGTGAGGGACTACTGAGATTTGAGAGCAGGATTTGGGTACCGCCAGTGCCAGAGATTAAGGAAGACATTTTGAGTGAGGCTCATAGCTCACGATATTCGATTCACCCTGGTAGTACCAAGATGTACCAAGATCTTCGACAACATTTCTGGTGGCCAAATTTGAAACGAGTTATTGCAGAGTGTGTTGCCAAGTGTTTGACATGTCAGAAAGTGAAATCAGAGCATCAGAGGCCGAGTGGGTTGCTAGAACCTTTAGAGATCCCAGAATAGAAATGAGAACATATTACGATGGATTTTGTAGTTGGCCTTCCGACAACTCAGAAAGGCTATGACATAGTATGGGTTATTGTTGATCGATTGACAAAATTCGCACACTTCCTTCCGATTAGAATTAGATTCAATTTAGACCAGTTGGTAAGGTTACATGTGAAAGAGATTATTTCAAGGCACGGAGTTCCGGTGTCAATTATTTCCAATTGGTATCCGAGCTTTACATCAAACTTTTGGAAGCGACTACAGGAGTGCATAGGGACACAATTGAGAATGAGTACATCATATCACCCTCAAACAGACGGGCAGAGCAAAAGGACAATTCAGACATTGAAGGATATGTTAAGAGCTTGTATAATGGACTTTAAAGGAAATTGGGATGATCATCTATCGCTGGTGGAATTCTCTTACAATAACAGTTACCACACAAGTGTTGGCATGCCGCCTTACGAAGCGTTGTACGATAGAAAATGTAGAACTCCATTATGTTGGGATGAAGTTGGTGAACGATAGCTACTAGGACCAGAATTGGTGCAATAGACCGCTCAGATTTTCAAGGTGATCATGACAAGATTGATAGCTGCATAAGACAGACAGAAAAAATATGCTGATCAACACTGATAGAATCGAGAATTTGAATCTAGTAGCTACGTTTTCTTGAAAGTCTCTCTCTGGAAGGGAAATATAAGATTTGGTAAAAAGGGGAAATTGAGCCCGAGATTTATTGGACCCTTCGAAGTTTTGAGGAGAATTGGTGAAGTCGCATATGAGGTAGCCTTACCTCTGGCCTTAGAACATGTCCATAATGTCTTCCATATTTCTATTTTATGACCCTACAAACCCGATTACAAACACGTGATTGAGTATGAACCCCTACAATTTGAGAAGGATTTATCTTATGAAGAAGTTCCTGTTCAGATAGTCGACAGGAAAGAGCAAGTACTCAGAAATAAAGTAATATATTATGTTAAGGTAATCTGGAGGAACCACAACGCTGAAGAAGCTATATGAGAACTCAAAAGAACAAATAATGAAAAATTATCCTCATTTATTTGCTTAATCTGTGTGTAGCGATTCTGGAGACAGAATCTTTGTAAGGGGGGAGAATGTAACGGGACGAATTAAGTGAATTGTGATTCTGGGGATAGAATCCTTTTAAGAGGGGAAAGATGTGACGAACGAGAATTTTGTAATTAATTTTTAAATATTTATTGAATTAAATAAATATTATGTTTATTTATTTATTGAGTTAAATAATTATTTGATGGAAGTGTGGTAGATTAACTTAATTAAGTGTGTCACAGTGATAAAATTAATGTGAAATAATTTTATTGATCAAATTAATTGAGATAATTAAACTAAGTGAGTTATTAAATAATTTTAATGTTATTCTAATTAATTTAATAATTAATTATAGATTTAATAATTTGACATAATTAATAAATGAGAATTTAATTATGTGACTATGTGATTTAATGTGGAATTATTATATTTAATTGAATTAAATAAGATATTTGATTAATTGCTTAAATGGGTATGACATTATTAAACTATATAATAAGAGTTTAATTGAAATAAGTTGAAAAAGAGCATTTTAAAGGCTAGCTAAACATTGCCCTAAGAGGAGTTGGCCAGTTAACCTACTAAGGGATTAACCGACCATGACAATGCTAGTTATCAGTGCGCATACATCAGTCTTATTTTTATACTTACGTATTTTATTTTTTGAGACTTAAACTTTGAGAATAAAAAGAGAATTTAGAGAGAAATTTGAGAGAAAGTGTGAATTGAAGGAGAAGTAGAGAAGAAATTTATCATCTTTGAATCATATACACTAGAAGGGTAATCTCTTCAACCCAAACCTTAAATTACGTTCTTATATTTTGTGAAAAACTATTTCAAAGTCCTCTGTGATTGAAGAGATTTACAATTGATGAGTATATGATGTTATATATATGTTAGTATATGTTTATATCATATATTCATGTGATTTGAGTAATCGATTTAATGTAAACAAGCTATAATCAGAGTTTTTCCATTAAGGGATTTTTTGAGTTCTTTGTAAAATAACTATTGTATGATCAATGCACGAGTTGATGATTTATGTGTATAGACATAATAATATATAAGCATAACATGTTTTCTACCATCTATGTATGTTTTTAAACCATCAATTTCATATAAATATGTCGTAATTGGATTTTTTTGAAGTTACAGAGTATAAAAGTTAAATATATGGCCCTTACGAGCAATTGTATGCCATGAATTGTTTGTTAAACTTAAATTTGGCAGTAGATTATGATAATACATGTTAAAACGAAGGAAACAAACTTTGAACTGACAGATTCAGAGTTATAACGAACCCGCAATGTCAAATTTCATGCTTTTCTTCAAAACTTTTAAAAAACACCAAGAACAGTGAAATTATGTGATTTGATTCAAGTAATTGTATGATTTAACTTGTTAAAATGATGCTAGAAAGGTTGGGTAATGATCATATATGAATTATAGTATCTGGGTATGCTTAAATTAATGTATGAACAAAGAAATTGGAAGTTTATGGCATTGTTCTATGTTTTTCGCGAACTTCAGATTCTGGAATTGGCATGTCGCGCTTCAGCGACAGATCCAAGCTTAAAATTTGAGCTGCAGTGCCAGCCGCGCTGCAACGCCAGACTTAAACCTATAGTTCGAGCTGCAGCGCCAGCCGCGCTGCAGTGCCAGATTCAGTTCATACGGTGGAGCTACAGCGTCACTTGGCAGTTTTACCCTGAAATGAGATTTTTAATTGTTCAAGTCCATGAAATGTAATTGTAACCTAATCTAATGAACATAAAAACGTATTAAACAAATAATGTGATGTTAAAACAGATTCTTAACGTGTCAATGGTGTACTTACATGTCAAATTGATTTGTTGAATGCATAGTTAGCTCGTTGTTCGTGAAGTCTAATATTATGTGAAAACAAGTGTTGTGATTTGATTAGTATAATCATAATCAGAGTTTAGACAAAAGAGAATGAACTTATGATGCGAGTTATGTTATAATTAACTAGTATTGTGAATGTAAATGATTTGTAGGATTAAATTATGGAACGTGAATAGTTAACGTATAATCCACGTACGAGGCAAGTTTCTAAACCTTACTTCTTGACATTGAGCAAGTTTTCTAACCCTAAACTTTATTTGAGCAGGTTCTAGACTTATATTCTATATCGAGCAAGTTCTTGTTATTTATTGATCAAGTTCAAGATTTCATATTAGATGTTATCATTCTTTTAAAGCATGATTCCTGTTATACAATACTTATTCCATTGTATACCTCTTGAGTTTATTATTCAAATTGAATATCATTTAGTGTTGAACCTTGTAAGATTATCGAACCCTTATTGATTCGACTAGTCCACAGTTGATGAACATTCTAAATTTCAAAACCCTTGTTGAGCTTATCCAAACCAAACTTCCTTTGGTGCGGACTCTAATGTCCAACTGAGATGAACAAACCTGTTATAGGGGATTAATTATGCTTCCGCGTTAAGATATTGTGCATAATATGGTACTAAGGGCTGATCCCCCTAAGTACTAGAAGAAGAGTCCATAGTCTTATGACTGTTAAAGGTTTCAAGTATAAACACTTGACAACCTAGGACAATGTTCAAGGTCTTACGACCCTCAGAAGTTCTTTTGATTCTTGTTATTCATTCTTGATTCAAAAGTCGGATTTCTTATTTCAGAAGTCTTTGATTCACTCGCATGTTATTATATTATTGTTATATCATTATACTTACGGGCAATCATGCTCACTCTTGCATCATAATAACATTGCAGTTAAGAACGAAAGGTCCGACGAACCTTTTACTAGCAAAGGCAAGGGCAAGGGCAATGTTAACAAGTGATGAAGGCTTGTTGTTTATTTGATTTATTTATGTTTCAGACTTATGCTAAAGTTGTGTAAGACTTATTATTTGTTTATGTTTCCGTATTTGAGATTTAAGGTTAGTATGACCTGAGATTGATGTATTTACATTCAGATGTTGTAATTTCTTAAGGAGAGGATTTATTTCTACCTATTTATGGTTTTTTATTTATTATGGATAGATAGATACATGATGTTTGGATAATGAACACCAAATCCCGTGGGAATTAAAGTACCCAGAATTGGGGGTGTCACAATATTACTTTTACAGAAGATATATTTTTATTCCTCAAAGTTTGCTCTTTCCTATCTATTATTTGGACATGAATTTCTTCGTACGTCAGATTCTTCTCTACTTGAATCGGGTTATAAGATATCACGTGCTTATAGTCAGACTTGAACAGATGCAACACGAAAATGTGAAACACATTGTGGATGTGTTCCAGCTTGGGTGGTAAAGCTACTTAGTACGCCGCCTCGCCTACTCGCTTCAACACTTCGAATTGTCATATGAATCTCGGACTCAACTATGCTTTCTTACTGAATCATATCTTCCCCTTCCAAGGAGATACTTTCAAAAACACAAAACTTCTGACTTCAAAATCGCTATCTTAACGATGCAAATCCGCGTATTTCTTTTGGCAATCTTGTGCAGCTACAAATCTGGCTCTTATTGTTGTCACTACGTCGGCTATTTGTTGAACTAAGTTTGGTTCTACCATTTTTTGCTCTCCAACTTCATCCCAGAACAACGGTGTTCTGCACTTTCTCCCGTAAAGAGCTTCGTACGGTGGCATGCCGATACTCGCATGATAACTATTATTGTAAGCAAATTCAACTAAGGATAAGTGATCGTCCCAACTCCCTTTAAAGTCCATCACGCAAGCTCTAAGCATGTCTTCTACGTTTGTATGGTTCGCTCACTCTACCCATCGGTTTATGGATGATAAGCGGTACTCAATCTTAATTGTGTCCCCATTCTCTCCTATAAACTTTTCCAAAAATTTGACGTGAAGCGCGGATCTCGATCAGAGACAATCGATACCAGCACTCCATGTCGTGAAACGATCTCCTTTACGTATAACTTTGCCAATTGATTCAAGTCGAAATGAATCTTTATCAGTAGAAAATGAGCTAACTTCGTTAGTCGATCCACGATAACCCAAATGACATCATAACCTTTTTACGTGACTGGAAGTCCTACCACGAAATCCATCGTAATATGCTCCCATTTCCACTCCGGTATTTCTAATGGTTGAAGTAGACCACTCGACTATTGGTGCTCTGCTTTGACTCGTTGACAAGTAAGACATCTACTAACGTACTCCGCAACTTCTCGTTTCAGATTGGGCCACTAGAAGTGTTGTCGAAGATCTCGGTACATCTTCGTACCTCCTGGAAGAACAGAATATGTCATATTATGTGCTTCGCGCAATATCTCTTCTCTCAGTTCGGTTATAGCTGGCACCCACACTCGACCCTCAAATCTCAAAATACCGTTCTTATCCACCTGGAACTTTTCTTCCTCATTTTCTATTATTCTCTTCCTTATCTTCTTACATTCTTCATCTTTCTCTTGTGTTTTCTTTACTCTATCCAACAATGTTGGATGAGCTTCCATCACAAATAATTTTCCATCTAATTCTCCTGGTTCCTTCACTCCTAGTTCCAATTTCTCTATTTCTCTTATTAACTACTCTTGAGTTGTTAATTTGAACAATTTTTGTCTTCCCTTTCTACTTAAAGCGTCGGTTACAACGTAGCCTTTCTTGGGTGATAGAGAATTTCGCAGTTATAGTCCTTGATCAATTCCAACCACCTTATTTGTCGCATGTTCAACTCCTTCTGTTTGAAGATATATTTTAGACTCTTGTGGTCTGTTTATATCTCACATTTTTCTCCGTACAAATAATGTCTCCAAATCTTTAACGCAAAAACTACAGTCGCTAACTCCAAGTCATGAGTAGGGTATTATTTTTCGTAATCTTTCAATTGTCGTGATGCATACGCAATGACCTTACCATGCTGCATTAGCACACAGCCAAGTCCCTTGTGCGATGCATCACTATACACCACAAATCCTCCCGTATCATCTGGTAATGATAATACAGGCGCCTCACTTAACCTCTTTTTCAACTCTTGGAAACTCTCTTTGCACTCTTTCGTCCACACAAACTTCAATGTCTTCCTCGCTAGATTGGTGAACGGGGTCACTATCTTAGAAAAATCTTGAATAAATCTTCGATAGTACCCAGCTAACCCTAAGAAACTTCTTACTTTTGTTGGCATCTTTGGTTGTTCCTAATTGCTTACTGCCTCCACTTTCGCAGGATCTACTGAAATTCCATATTGATCTATCACATGTCCTAAAAATTGAAACTTCTCCAACCAAAATTCACACTTCAAAAACTTCGCGTACATTTTCTCTCTCCTCAAAGCTTCCAATACCATCCTCAGATGTTCGGCGTGTTCTTCCTTGGTTTTCAAATAAATCAAAATGTCATCGATAAATACTACGACGAACTTATCTGAGTATGGTTTGAAGACTCGGTTCATCAAATCTATAAACGTTGTTGGAGCATTTGTCAACTCGAATGACATCACCAGAAATTCGAAATGTCCGTAGCGGGTTCGAAATGCCTTCTTTGGTATGTCCTCTTCTCGTACCTTCAACTGATGATATCCCGTTCATAAATCTATCTTGGAAAAACACTTCGTTCCCTTCAGTTGATCGACAAGGTCATCTATCCTTTGCAACAGATATCTATTCATAATTGTCACTTTGATTAACTCTCGATAGTCGATACAGAGCCTCATCAATCCATCCTTCTTCTTTACAAACAACACGGGTGCTCCCCAGGGAGACACACTTAGTCGAATGTAACCCTTATCTAGCAACTCTTGCAATTGTATCAATAATTCCTTCATTTCTACTGGTGCCATACGATATGGGGATTTTAAAATCGGTGCAGTTCCCGGTGCTAAGTCTATTACAAATTTGATTTCTCTGTCTGGTGGAAGACCAGACAGATCATCTGGAAATACGTCTTGAAATTCTCTGACTACCGATATATCTTTTATTTCTACTCCGTTCTTCTGAGTATCTATTATATAGGTTAAATAACCTACACATCATTTCTTTAACAATTTCTTGACCTGCATCATCATAAGGCAACACGATTGCTTAAGCGATGAGCTACCATAAAACACTACCTTAGACCGATTTGGAGTCTGAAGGTTCACACTTTTCTTTTGAAAATCGATTATCGCAGCGTGGCTGGATAACCAATCCATTCCCAGTATCACGTAAAATTCTCCCAATCTAATCGAAATCAAGTCTACGGTTAATTCGTGACCTCTAATGTTTACATAACAGTTTCGGTAAACGAATTATACGGGGATTACTTCCTTATTCACAATTTCTATATTCAACGAATTCTCTAAGCGTTCTTGGGGTACTCTTAAACTACTAGCAAATTTTCTGGACACAAATGAATAGGTAGCACCCGAATCAAATAATACATATGCATTTATATTATTGATTGGGATAATACCTCACACCACATCCTTCGCAGCTACTGTATCTTGTATAGTCATGTTAAACATTCTAGCAGTTGGTCGATTGGATTGTGCTGGACCGCTGATCACAAGCTTGCTGCCTCCTCTCTGATGGTCGCTTCCTCCGCTGCTCTCCTTCTTAGGGCAGTCCTTGATCTGGTGCTCGGTGGAGCCACAAGCGAAACATCCCTTGGTTTTCTTCGGCTTTGGGAAGTTTAGCGAGATGTGCACTTCTTGTCCGCAATTGTAATAAACACTGCGCCCCTTCCAACACTCTCCTTGGTGATTCCTTCCACATTTTGAGCATCCTTCCGCTCTCTTCTTAAATGCTCCATGAAAACTTCCTGCCTGATTGTTGTTTCTGTTGTTGTTATCCCATTTCTTTTTTCCTAAGTTACTTTCCCCACTACTACTACTTCCTCTATGAGTTTCCCCTCCAGTATTCTTATTCTTCTTTTCCTTATTGTAGTGGCTTAATGCCTCGCTACCTCCCTTAGCAATGATCGCCTTCTCCAACAACGTGGAAAACAAGTAAATTTGAAGGACTGACACCTTGTTAAACAACCAAGGTTTTAGTCCTAGCTCAAAGCGTCTAGCTTTTCTCTCCTCTGTATCTACCTGGTGCGTTGCAAAACGTGCGAGCTAGTTGAACTTGGCCGCATACTGCACCACAGTCATCTCTCCTTGCTTTAGTTCTAGAAACTTCACCTCCTTCTTATTCTTCATGCTCTTTGGGAAGTAATTATCGAAGAACAAAGTCTTAAACCTTTCCCAGGTTATAATTCCCTCTCCCGCTCTCTGCTGATTGGCTTCCCACCAGTAGTTTTCTTCACTCCTCATCATGTACATGGCAAACACAATTTTCTGATCTTTACCCATGCGAGCAATGATGAATGCTTTCTCCATCTCTTTGATCCACATCTGTGCCACGATAGGATCGGTAGTACAGACGAATTTCAGAGGTCCTACACTCCTAAAGTGTTTAAAGTTCGTAACTGGTACCGCTTGGGGATTGGGTGGTATTGGTTCGTTATTTCTTCCCCGAAGGGCCTCTCCTAGCAAATCTACAAGTCTTTGGATGGGGACTACTTACTCTCTTTCATTATTGACCAAGTCTTTCGGGGTTGCTGGTCTACGTCTGGGCGGCATTTTCTGCATTGAACAAATTCGTTCTTATTATTTACTTATATTTCTTAAATATTTCTTCAATATAAAAAGGAAATAAATTTTCTGACACATTCTCTGAAGTAAGGACATTTATATTCATATGCCAAATCATTACATTTACATGATCATTCTTAGCATACTTCTATAAATGTTGACATTCATCCCCAATATCACAAAAGATAGGGAAAACACTAATATACTACACCTCTAACATGAACTTACTCGGGGTTTACATAACTATCCTATGTCTCACACAAAAGATTGGGATTACATTTCATTCATAACAAACCTATACTACTGGACACTGAACCAACACGCTATTCCTACATCCCGCACTCCAAGGCGCTCTTGTACTCAACTTGGATCATGTGAACCATCATTTCCCTGCTCAAGGTGTGGCGGGACTCCCTTGTTCCGCCGGATAATGGTACACACCATCAATCAACCTTTCTATAGCCGTGCGAAAAGCGTAGCTCATTTGTTTCATCTTCCTTCTCTTACACCTCACCTCATCTTCCAGGTCTCCTACCCTATTATTAACTTCTTCCCACTTCTCCTTGAAGTGAATCCTATCCATTACCTCCATCTCTAGCTGTGTACGAAGAACCTCCTTCTCATCTTTCTCACTCATCTCCCTCTGTTCAGACTCCTCTAGCTTGCCTGCCAACTCAACATTCCTGGCTATCAATCGATGGAAAAGGGTTCCCATCTGTACTCCTGCCTCCTTACGATGTGCAAGTTCTACCTCCAATTCTTGCATCTCCAGCTTCCTCTTATAGTCTTCCTCCATTAGCTTTTGTATCTCGGTTTCTCTCTACTAAGCCTGGGTCTCTAGTTCTTCAACCCGACACTCAAACTCCAAAATCCGCTCCTCGTATTCTCACAATATCCGATCCTTGAATGTAACCTCATCGGAGTCCTCCACGGGCTCATCCTCCACGGGATCTTCCTCGAAATCTGACTCTACGACAACTGACTCCATGTCCTCCTCCTCATCCTCGTCACCTACAAGGGCTACTAGCGAAATGGGCTCTGCTATCAGAGGTGCCTCATACACTACATGTATGTCACGTGGCTCCTCTTCTACCACTCTACTGGGTTCTCCAAAATCCGTCATCCTACAACTAAAAACACAAGACAACAAACAACAAACTCCATTAGAACATCAAGATCAAACATAATTTCATTTGTGGAATGAAAATATATTTCATAATGCTACTAAATCTTTAGAAAAACTCTATATGAGTTTTATCTCCTTCTACCCTTTAAGTTCTTCTAAGGTTATAGTCTAAGGATTCTCGCTCCTAAGGTTTATAACCGAATGTTCTGATACCAACCTGTGATGCCCTCAAATTTAGATACTCATATCTCAAATTTGGTTCGTCACGTACTATCTCCAATAATAAATAAAAGTCTCACACAATGGAAAATAAAATAAATTATATTGTCATAACATAATTATTATCGTCCCAAGGTCTCGCAACTGTTACTACAACATCTTAATTTTAACATAACTTATTACATCTTAATAAATAAGTCTTCATATAACATGATAATAATAGATTTCTAGTACTAAGAAACAAAGTTATTCTGAAGCCTTCTCTTTACCCTTGTCCTTGCCTGAGGATTCATCACGTTCTGCCTTAACTGAAAGTTTTTAAGGAAAGCAAAGATAGTCAACAACTTTTCCCAGCAAGTAATATCACCATAAGGGTGACAGTTATAAAGTTTAAATCTCAAGGTTGTGACAGTGAATAATAGTTCAAGATTTATCAGCAATTCTCAATAAGGGTTGCTATGGACTGAAAGACATCAACAAGATTCAAATAGTTAATCATGTCAAAGTTCAAGAATAATGAACACTGAGCAGTCACTAAAGTCTAAGAACTTCTACTAGAATTAATAGTATTTCACTGAAAATCCAACAAAACGAGTACAATAGGTGATCAGCCTAATTACCCTATGCTATGCATAATATTTAAACATGCTAGTATGCGTGCACGTTGGTTCCCCAATAATTATATAATTTCCCCTTCAATGAGGGTTATCCATCTCAACAGATTTAAGAGTCTGCACCAATTCAATTTGGTTTGTATAGCTTTGTAACATACGATGTTGATCTAGCCGAATAATCAAATGAAGTTAGAAACTTGCATAAAATCCAAAGTTGTGTAAGTTAGGGAACTTGCCTCAAGTGTAGTTAACCAAATTATAGCTTATCAACACTTTGAAATCCTAGTGTAGCATAGTTACGCATATAGGTATATCCATTAGTTATGCAAGCTCAAATCATAATTTATTTCACACATGTATTCAATACATATGTTAAGTATATACATAAGTCTATAAAATCAGTCTATGTATATAAATCATGAATCCTTAAGGATCATCGTTTTTATCTCATTAGGAATCTTATATGGTTTAACATCTTCATGTTATCTTATCTACATTATTAAATCTATATTTATTAGCTTAGAACAATAATGTGGTCAAGCCATCATGATTAGCAGTAAACAAAATAAATCAGATCATACTGCAGGATGGAACAGCTGCGCCCTGGCTAGGCTTAGGGACGACGTAGTTGTGTTGTCCCCTGGCCAGACCAAAGTTGAGCTTTTGCTCTTTTGATGTCAGTCCACTTTTTAGCATACCAAGACATGATCAATTATTATGCACACATGCTAGAGGACTTTACATACATGTACAACCATTCAAGGTTCACCCTTATATATCATGGTCTTAGTTTGGGATTTCTAAGGAGATAGGACCAAATAGGGTCATGAAATCACAAGACCTACCATGTCAGCTATATATCTACATAAAGAGATCACATAATCTGTATTACACATGCTTACATGTGTTCACATCATTTATGCATGGCTAGCATTGTTTATCACTATAAAACTCTTAGTTAACTTTCATTATGTCTAACACATATGAATCATGTTTAAAGACACCATGAATATAAACATGCCATCTTAAATTTTCGGAACTTAACTACTCATACAAATGCAACTTAGTTTGCAAAATGTCCAAGTTTGCTTTTGAAATCATTTTGGATTTAAACAGTACAATTTAACACATACCTTTAAACCTCTTTTTATATGCAGTTAAGTCATGTTTACATGCTTACAAAGTCAGAACATACCCCATGTGGTATTCATGGGTATTAGTTTCAAATATGTCAAGTTTTCCTTAAGCCAAACAAATTGGATATGCACAAAGGGACCATAAATCATAACTCATGCCCATTTATGTTCCTAAATTAGGCATATATGTATATTATCATGCTTAGAATTTTGCATAATACAAATTCCATCAAAGCTTGTTTTCGAAACTTTAAGTTTTTGTTATAGAATTCCTACTAGATCATGTTTGGACAATTCATATATCATACGATAGCTTTATACTATATATTATACTTCTTTTCATGTATATCTAAACCAAACTTGCATGCTAGAAACATCACAGCACAACAGAAACCAGAATCTGGTTCAGTGAACTGTCGCAGCTGCACTACACCCTAGTACAAACTGGGCACAGCTGCGCCCTTCCTGAACAGAACTAGAAAAGAGCTCTGTTTTGCAGAGTATCAAATCCAACTTTAATTTCTCCATTTTAAACATGCTCAAACTCATTCTAAAAGGTTTCATACATGTATATAAGCTTTATAAACACTTTGGTAGCAATTTTCCAAATCAATTTCATAAGAATTTAGGAGAATTTCTATGATTTGCCAAGTTTGAAATAAAGAACTTAAAACAAGAATTTACCTTCGAAGAAGCTTAGTTACTTCCTTCTGCAAACTCTAGACTCCTTCTAAATCATCAAGTAACTCACACTCTCAAACTTGGAATTTGACAGGCAATTTACAGCAATGGGAAATGAGAAATGAAGCTGCCTTATATAGAGGAATACATGACCAGTTAATTGCTTTACACTAAAGTCTGAATCCATGGGGTAGAAGAAGAAAACAATGGTTATAAAATAGTTGCTCAACCACCCATTCTTAGCCATTTTTATAGCCATCATCACCTAGCTTATAGTCACTATTCAATGTTCTACAATGCATGTAAAGGAGATATAAGGCACTATTGCCAACTGATTTGGGACAAGGCTTTCTAATACTCAGTATTCAGTTCCAATGTAGTTATTTTAATTCCCTTTTTGGTTTCCTCATTTTTTTTAGTGTATTAATGCTATTACATAATGAAAAGTTAGAGATTATATATGTACCCATCATATAATCCATGTACATTGGGTTCACATAATTTAATATTTAATGCAACTAAAATAATGTAGTTAAGTATTACTAACCGGTTATCCTCCATGATATTATTAGTACTCATATATCAACATTATAATAATATTTAATATTGAATGTCTATTTTTCTAACATTCAATTTCTTTCCGAAATTTTGAGATGCACAATTAATTAACTATTTCTGTATTAAAATGTCACACATGATTTTATTGTGCTATTTGGTACTTCATATCATTAAATTTTCTTTTATCATATGCTTTCAATAATGTCATACATTACAATAATGTTCCATACAATTTACACAGTAATAACCAACTTTCAAAATCCTGGCCACTGGCGCAGCTGCGCCAGTTTGTATTGCAGGAAGGGCGCAGCTGCGTCGGTCCCTAGCAGTGCCAAACTGGTTTAGCTTCATGCCAGTTCCAACCTCTACCATAATACCAGTTTCACATTGCATGAATTAAATCCCAAATTGATAATACTACTAGTTAAAGATCTTATGCAATTAATGCATGAAGTTATACAATTACACATAATTAATCCTTCTCTTATTAAACCGTTTCTCTCTTAATTCACTTAGTGATTCTCTTAATCCTTCATTATGCCACACTAGGCAATTCTGATACACTTTTTGTTAAGCTTTTCATCCATTCCACTATAACACATAATGGTCACATACTTAACTTAGTTTAATAGAAATTACTATATTCCCTGCCACAACAATATTTATTTCTATTCAAATAAATACTCAACTTTTATTAATATATTCATTAATAATATTTAAAAATTCTCGGGTATTACAGATGAACCGGGAACAACCGTGAATGCCAACTGAAGTGTGTAGTTTCCTAGGGTTGGCGGTATACTATCGAAAATTCATTCAAGATTTTTCAAAGATAGCTACTCCGTTAACTAATTTGACAAGAAAGGTAGTAAAATTTGTATGGACAAAGAAATGTGAAACGAGTTTTCAATAACTCAAGAAAAGGCTAAATGAAGTGCCAGTGCTATCATTACCCAATGAAACAGGGAATTTTGTGGTATATAGTGATGTGTCGCATAAGGGATTAGGATGTGTGCCTTTGCAACATGGAAAATTTATTGCGTACGCATCATGACAGCTGAAAGATTATGAGAAAGGATATCCTACTCATGATTTGAAATTTACAGCTGTGGTTTTTGCCTTGAAGATTTGGATGCATTATTTATTTGGAGAGAAGTGTGAGATATATACAGATCATAAAAGTTTAAAATATATCTTCACACAGAAATAATTGAATATGAGGCAAAGAAAATGGCTAAAATTGATTAAGGATTATAACTGCAAAATCCTTTATCATCCAGGAAAACCAATGTGGTAGCCGACGCTTTAAGTAGGAAAGGGCGTGAAAAGTTGATGATGTTAACGGCTTGGGATTATCTAATAACAATGATGGAAAGGATAGAATTAAACGTTAGGTTTCCATAAGAATCAAAAGAAAAATTGTATTTAATAGAGACTTGCCCAACTCTATTGGATAGAATTAAAGAAGCACAACTCAAAGATGAGGAGTGTGAGAAATTGAAAGAAAAGATCACTGAAGGAAAAGAGAATAAGTTTAAAATTGATAACGATAAAGTTATCATATTTGAAGGAAGAATTTGGGTTCCGTTAAATTTGGAACTAAAAGAAGAGATTTTGCAAGAAGCTCACTGTTTGAGATATACAATGCATTCTAGTAGTTCAAAAATGTATCAAGATCTTCAACAATATTTTTGGTGCCCAATTATGAAAAGAGAAGTTACGAAATATGTAAGTAGATGTTTGACATGTCATCAAGTCAAAGTTGAACATCAGAAACCTAGTGGTTTATTCAACCATTAGAAATCCCAGAATGAAAATGGGAGCATATCAAAATAGATTTTTTGGTGGGACTTTCGAGAACATAGAAAGGATTTGATGTAATATGGCTCATAGTCGATAGATTGACAAAATCGGCACACTTTTTACCAATGAAAATTAGATATAGTCTAGATCAGCTAGCTAGACTTTACATTAAAGAAATTATTTCTCGACATGGAGTGCCATTATCAATTGTATCAGAAAGAGATCCAAGATTTACTTCCAATTTTTGGAGAAGCCTGCACGAAAATATGGGAACGCAGCTGAGGTTGAGTACAACTTATCATCCTCGTGATGGACAGAGTGAAAGAACTATACAAACTCTGGAGGATATGCTAAGAGCCTGTGTAATGGATTTTGAAAGAAGTTGGGACAATTATCTACTACTGGTGGAGTTTGCATATAATAATAGTTATCATGCTGGTATTGGCATGTCGCCTTATAAAGCATTGTATGGAAAAAAGTATAGAACTCCATGGTGTTGGGATGAGGTAGGAGAGAATTATTTGCTAGGACCAGAATTGGTGCAGCAAACTACAGATGTGGTGAAATTGATACGAATGCGACTAGTAACGGCTCATGATCGCCAAAGTATGCGGATCAGTATAGACAAAAAAGAGATTTTGAGGTCAGATCACATGTATTCTTGAAAGTATATCCATGAAAGGGAATGATACATTTTGGAAAGAAAGGGAAGTTTAGTCCTCATTTTATAGGACCATTTAAGGTTTTAAGCAAAATCGGAGATGTAGTTTATAAAGTAGCCTTACCTCCAGAATTAGAATATGTCCATAACGTGTTTCAAGTGTCAGTCTTATGACCATATAAGCCAGATTATAAACACGTGATCGAATATGAACCTATCCAATTTAAGAAAGATTTAACCTATGAAGAGGTCCTTGTGCAGATATTGGATAGGAAAGAATAAGTTTTGAGGAATAAGATAATACCTTCAGTCAAGGTGTTGTAGAGAAACCACAGTGCCGAGAAGGCCACGTGGGAGTTAGAAGAAATAATGAGAAAGAATTATTCGCATTTGTTCGGGTAATTTTATTTTGTGATTCCGACGATGAAATCTTTATAAGGGGCAGAATGTAGCAAATTCATGTTTCCTAGTAAATAAAATAGAAGTTTAATAAAATAAAATTTTATTTTATTTAATATGTTTTATTATACTTCATATATTATTTGTGTGTAGTGTAAAATGTGTGTATGTGTGATACGTGATGTGATAAGTATATTGAATTATATATTTATTACATAAATAATTTCTGGAAGCAAATTATTAGGCAATGAATGTATCTTGTGAATATTAAGGTAATTTATGGAAAATAAATTATTTTATTATAATAATATTTTTTAATTAAATAAAATATTTTTATTTAATAAATAGTTTTCATTTTGATAGAAATGATTTATGGATATTTTATTCGAATTTTTGGAGGGCATTCTGTATATTTAAAATGCATAATATGTTATGCGAACTTTACGGAAGGTATATAAGTTATTGAACCAAACAAGGTTTTATGTTATTAAGCCCTTTAAGCTAATTTAGAAGCATGAGTGGGATATAAAAGATGAGTCAGTAAAAGATTTAAGTAAGAGCTGACTTTAGAATTAGAAGTATAGGTTATATGATTCAACAAAGATACCAAACATAGGGATCAAACATAGGTCACCTATAAATTCAAGGTTTCATTCTTCAGGGTTAGTTTTCTTTAAGCCAAAACTAAACTCTTGTATATCATCCTCTCAGTTTATAGAAAATTGAAAGAATTTATGTAAGTCTAAGTCTGTATTGGTGCTCTGCTACTGAAGATCAATAAAGAAGGATCAAGAAATCAATGCGATACATTCTAAGAACTTAGTAACCTAATAAGAAATTTGGTTATTTGAGTTTAGTAGTTGTAAAAGACATAATTAGAGTGGTTCTACTTTGGATGTGATGATATATGATCCTCTGGTATTTGATTCTAAGTGAAATCTGAATCTGTAAATGGTCCATTATGTCTCAAGATTTAAATTTTCAACATACTTTTCTGTTATTTGGTTAAATGCTCAAATAAGAGTTTAATATCAAAATTTGAGAATTATGGAATTTGATGGATATATGTGTTAATTGGTAATACATAGTCAATTAGGAGGGTTATTCTAATATGATGAATTATCATTTAAGAAGCATGTTAAGGGAATTCAGGTGTATATTTTTAACTGCAGCAGAACAGAGTATGTTTCCTGGGTTGCAACCTTTGCAAAAACCTGCTCGGCCGCGCAGATCGTCAGTCTTTGAAAATGGCTTCCTTGTGTTATGCATTTCTAAACATGTGTATATAGACCCTATGTATTTTTATGTATACTTGATAGGGTGGCCGTGATAACTTTGCATGAAAGATGTTGTTTTAATATTGATTTAATGGAAGTTTTAAAAGAAACTAAATCAAACTTTGATAAATAAGTTGAATGAATCTGACCTGATTGAAGGTATTTAAAGTTCTGTTATGTATGAAGTTTTGTGTATCTATGATGATGTTAGTTATGGCCAGAAAATTAGAAGACATGTTGATTTGGTTAAGGAAAAGTGGTTTCCAAACATAAATTAAAAGATTTTGGAAATCAAGCTTAGTACATGAAAATGATACTTATGACTGATGTATGCATCTCTGTTATGTGTTATATGGCATGTTAGAAATGAGTCATGGATTGGAAAATATCAAATCTGGCTGAGCAAGGAGTAGCGCGGCCGCGCCACTCCCAAAGCTAAGATGCAGCGCGGCCGCGCCGCAGTGCAGTAGGACCAAAATATTTTTGGTTCAAACTGAGGTACATATCATGTGTTTGCATGTTTATAAGGTTGTAATAGTTAGATTATATATTGTTATAATGATTTAAGCATGTAATGTATGGGTAAAGATTTTAAAAAGAGTCTGTAAGAGTTTCCAAAAGAAAACATATGGTTTTCAAAACTAAAAGCAAACTGAATTATGAATGCAATTACATGGTTGTTGAGTATAGAATATGATATGTGAATTAATTACATGCTAAGTGATTATCTGTTATATAACAATGTGTAATCAGATAAGAGACGAAATGTATGACTAATATATGTCTATACGTGGTATGAATAATGAAGGCTTTGTGAAAAAGAAAAGAAGTAAAGCTAAGCTATAAACTGTAATTGATAGCCTACAAATGAGGCAAGTATCCAAACCTTACTCTTTATTGAGCAAGTTTATTCTCTTGTTTTCATTTAAACAAGGATGTCAAAGTTTTATTCATTTTATGTTGAAAGTATATCAAGATGCTATGATGCATACTTATTCAAATTCAGTATGCATGAACAGGTTGAAAGAGAGTCTATGTCATTTGTTTCGGCTATAAATAGAATAAAATATTTCATTTCTTTTAGAACATGTCTTGAAATATTATTGTGATGTGATTTATGCTGTCCAACTATATTGATATAGTTTGGATTCCAGTCTGAGAATGAACAATCCCTAAATTAGGATATTTTTATACTGCTCTGCGAACGGTGACAGTGAACACAAATGTTGTTCAAAACAAGACAATATTGATCAATACAGGGCATAAAGGGCTGATCACCCACCGTTCCCGTAAGACCAGATGGTTCACAGATGAATTTCTGATAGAACCTTTTCAAGAAAAGAAAAAGAATGTTCATGGTTTTATAACCTCTTATCTATTCAAATATTGACATGTGGTTTCAAGAATTGAGATATTGAAGATTTTGTTCAATAGCTTTATAGTAATTGTTCTATTGTCAAAGCATGTCAAAGAAAAATTTATTTCTTCTCAAGATATTTATGAATACTATTACTTGCTGAGCAATTGAATGCTTATTCTTGCTTTGTTATAAATGTTTTAAGCTAGGAAGGGACCCGTAGAGGGATTAGGTAAGGATAAGGCCAAAGGAAAGCTCACTAAATGATGGAAGACAATTACTTGTTTTAGAGAGATGTGTATATGTAAATATTTAAATATCATATAACAAGTATTTAAAGGTCATCGTGCATGGGATAGTAAGATTTTGATGTAATAACTTTATTTAAGTTTGGTATCATATGATGTTGGATAATGATTATCATGGAGCACCAAATACGGGTTTCAAATACCCGAATTTGGGGGCGTCACAATTTTATTGCATTAAAGCATCCCTTCACTGCTGCACAGTTAGCTCAAGTCTTCATTTCACACATTTATAAGCTCCATGGATTACCTTCTACTATAATATCTGATAGGGATAAAGTATTTATTAGTCTTTTATGGCAATCACTCTTTAGGGTGGTGGGGACTAAACTACAAATGAGCACAACCTATAACCCTCAAACTGATGGGCAAAGGATGAACCAAGCTCTAGAATGTTATCTCATATGTATGGTCCCCATAACTAGGCATCATGGTTAACATTAGCTTAATCATGATATAATTCCTATTAGAATCTGCATGTTTGATTTGATGATGAATGTGATTATTGTATATTTGTACCAGTAAGTTTTGTAAATTTCTTAATGATGATATGATGTACAAAGACTTAGAATAGAAAAATCAAATTTTTGAAGTTGATCTTATTGAGTTGATCTGATGTATAGTTAATAGGTTCAAATTGTTCGTATAGTTACTATGTCAGTTCGTATTGTCAATATGATGGATCGTGGAGTTTACTTATTATTTGGAGTGCATAAGATGTTTTATCGCAGAGTTCTCGCAGTTGTCGTAAAGTTCACTCCAAGTCGTAAAGTAAATAATCAACTCTTAGAGTGAATAAAGGATTACAGAGCTAAGTGATGACTGAACGTAGATTCTACTCTGAAGTCGTATAGTAAAGTTCAAATCGTAAAGTGAATCAAGGATTGTTTAGTGAAGCCTTGATCGCAGAGTTTATGACACCCCCAAATCCGGGTACTTCAATTTCCATGGGATTTGGTGTTCACTGTACAAACATCATATGTCTATCTACCTATAATAAATGAAAACCACAAAATAGATAAAAATAGATCCTCTCCTTATGGAGTTACAACATCTGAATGTAAATACATCAATCCCAGGTCATACTAACCTTAAATCTCAAATGAAGAAACATAAACAAATAATAAGTCTTACACAACTTTAACATAAGTCTGAAATATAAATATATTAAATAAACTACAAGTCTTTATCACTTGTTGACCTTGCCTTTGCTAGTAGAAGGCTCATCAGACCTTTCGTTCTTAACTGCAATGTTATTATTATGCAAGAGTGATCACGATTGCCGACAAGTATAATATACCTACAATATAATAACATGCGAGTTAATCAAAGACTTTTGAAATAAGAAAATTCGGCTTTTGAATCAAGAATGAACAACAAGAATAAAAAGAACTTCTGAGGGTCATAAGATCTTGAACTATGTCTTAGGTTGTTAAGTGTTTATACTTGAAACCTTTAACAGTCATAAGACTATGGGCTCTACTTCTCGTACTTAGGGGGATCAACCCTTAGTACCATACTGTGCACAATATCTTAACGTTAAAGTATAATTAATCCCCTATAACAGGGTTATTCATCTCAGTTTGACATTAGAGTCCGCACCAAAGGAAGTTTGATTTGGATAAGCTCAACAATGGTTCTGAAATTTAGAACGTTCATTAACTATGGACTAGTCAAATCAATAAGGGTTCGCTAGCCTTACAAGGCTCAATAATAACTGATATTCAATTTGAATAATAAAACTCAAGAGGTATACAATCAAATAAGTATTGTATAATAGGAATCATGCTTTAAAAGAATGAAAACATCTAATATGAAATCTTGAACTTGAACAATTAATAACAAGAACTTACTCGTAAAAGAATATGAGTCTAGGATATACTCAATCGGTAAGTTTAGGATTTAAAGAAACTTATTCCATAAAAGTAAAGTTTTGAGTAAGGAAACTTGCTTAACATAAGAGTAAGGTTCAGAAACTTGTCTAGTGCGTAGATTACACGTTAACTATTCACATTCCTCAATTTAATCCTACATACCATTTACATTCACAAAACTAATTAATTATAACATAACTCGCATCATAAGTTCTTTCTCTTTTGTCTAAACTCTGATTATGATTACACTAATCAAATCACAACACTTGTTTTTGCATAATAATAGACTTCACGGACGACGAGCTAATTATGCGTTCAACAAATCAATTAAGCATGTAAGTACATCATTGATATGTTAAGAATCTGTTTTAACATCACATTGTATATTTAATACATTTTCATGTTCATTAGGTTGGGTTTAAATTACATTCCCTAAAGTTGAACAATTAAATAAAATTTTCTGGGCGATTCTGGTAACCGGCGCTGCAGCGCACAGAATGAACTGGGAATCAGCGCTACAGCATGGCCTTGGCACTGCAGCTCTGCTATTAAGCCTATGGCCCAGCGCTGCAGCGCGCCAAATGCACTAGAGGCCAGCGCTGCAGCGCAAACAAGCCTGCTAAGCGGCGCTGCAGCGCTGCTTAGCAGTTTCTGTTTTCGAATAGACAACTAATACAATTTCACCCAACTATTCTAAACTTATCATAAACATTCAATGATACTTCTAGCATGTTTTTAACACCTTAAATAATACAATTACTTGAATCAAATCACATAATTTCACTGTTCTTGGTGTTTTTGAAAGTTTTGAAGAAAACATGAAATTTGACGTCACGGGTTCGTTATAACTCCGAATCTATCCGTTTAAAGTTTGTTTTCTTCGTTTTAACATGTGTTATCATAATCTACTGTCAAATTTTAGTTAAACAACAGTTCATGGAATACAATTGTTTGTAAGGGCCATATATACAACTTTTATACTTTGTAACTTCAAAAATCTAATTACGACATATTTATATGAAGTCGATTACTCTAATAACTTGAATATATAATATAAACATATTGTAAACATATACTAACATATATAGCATCATATACTCATCAATTATCAATCTCTTCAATCACAGAGGACTTTGAAATAGTTTTTCATAGGAAATATAAGAACGTAAATTAAAGTTTGGGTTGAAGAGATTACCCTGCTAGTTTGTGTATATGCTTCAAAGATGATGAAGTTTTTCTCTACTTATTCTTCAATTCACACTTTCTCTCAATTTTCTCTCTAAACTCTCTCTGTAATTTCTCTAAGTTTTCTTTTGATGAATGATATAAAATATAAATTATAAACCTGATATATAATTATACGTATAATTTAACTGGCATTGTCGTGGTCGGTTAAATCCCTTAGTGGGTTAACTGGCCAACTCCTCCTAGGGCCATGTTTGGTTAGCCTCATAATAATTTTTCCCACTTACTTTAATTAAACTCTTATTATATAGTTTAATAATGTCACGCCCATTTAAGCAATTAATCAATATCTTATTTAATTCAGTAGAGTAATTCCACATTAAATCACATAACCACATAATTAAATTCTCATTTATTAATTATGTCAAATCATTAAATCACTAATTAATTATTATGCTTATTAAATAATTCATTTAATCAAATAAGCTTAATTAAATACTTACTTTGAATAATAAATTCTTCACATTAATTTAATCAATATAACACATATAATTAAATTGATCTACCACAAATTCATCAATTAATTATTTAACCCAATAATTAAATCATCAAAAAATATTTATTTAATTCAATAAATATTCAAATTTAAATTACAAAATCTCGTTCGTCACATCTTTCCCCCCTTAAAAGGATCCTGTCCCCAGAATCACGACTCAATCAATTCATCCCGTTATATTCTCCCCCTTACAAAGATTATGTCCCCAGAATCACTTACACATAAATTAAGCAAATAAATGTGGGTAAGTCTTCATTATACGCTCTTCGAGTTTCCACGTAGCTTCTTCAGCGTTGTGGTTCCTCTAAATTATCTTAACAGAAGGAATTATTTTATTTCTGAGTACTTGCTCATTCCTGTCTACTATCTGAACATGAACTTCTTCATAGGACAAATCTTTGTCAAATTGCAGGGGTTTATATTCGATAACGTGCTTATAATCGGGCCTATACGGTCGTAAAATAGAAACATGAAAAACATTATGGATATGTTCTAAGGTCGGAGGTTAGGCTACCTTATAGGCAACTTCCCTAATTCTTCGCAAAACTTCAAAGGGTCCAATGAACCTCGGGCTCAATTTTTCCTTCTTACAGAATCTGATCTTTCCCTTCTAGGGAGAGACTTTCAAGAATACCAAACTACTCGATTCGAATTCAACATTCTTACGGTGTGGATCGACGTATTTCTTCTGCCTATCCTGAGATGCTACCAGTCTTTTCCAGATTTCTTTGACTATCTCTGTTATTTGTTGTACCAGTTCTGGTCCTAGTAACTGTCTCTCGCCAACTTCATCCTAGTAAAGTGGAGTTTTGCACTTTCTGCCGTACAATGCTTCGTAAGGTGGCATGCCAATACTAGTTTAGTAATTATTGTTGTAACCGAATTCAGCGAGCGATAAGTGATCATCCCAATTTTCTTTAAAATCCATGATGCACGTTCTCAACATATCCTCCAATGTCTGAATAGTTCTATCGCTCTGCCCATCTGTCTGAGGGTGATATGTCGTGCTCATTCTCAACTGCATCCCCATACACTCCTGTAGATGCTTCTAGAAGTTCGATGTAAAGCTCAGATCCCTATCGAAAACAATTGGCACCAAAACTCCGTACCTCAAAATAATCTCTTTCACATATGATCTCACTTCCATTCTGGATTTTCTAACGGTTGTAACAACCCACTTGACCTCTATTGTTCTTCTTTCACTTTTTGACATGTTAGACACTTAGTAACACACTCTGCAACATCTTGTTTCAAATTTGGTTACCAGAAATGTTGTCAAAGATCTTGGTACATCTTGGTACTACAAGGGTGAATCGAATATCATGAGCTATGAGCCTCGCTCAAAAAGTCTTCCTTAATCTCTAGCACTGACGGTACCCAAACTCTGCTCTCAAATCTCAATAGTCCCTCACTGTCTATCTTAAATCTTAGTTCGGTTCCTTTAGATATCTTCTTTTTCACCTTCTCACATTCTTCGTCCTTAAGTTAAGCCTCCTTAACTTTATCCAGCAAAGTTGTGCCAGCTTGCATCTGGAACAACCTCTCGTCAATCTCTATAGGATACTTCACTTCCAATTCCAGCTTCTCCATCACTAAAATTAGCTCCTCCTGAGAGGTCAACATCATCAATTTCCCCCGACCCTTTCAACCTAAGGCGTCGGCAACCACATTTGCTTTACCCGGGTGGTATAAAATCTCGCAATCATAGTCCTTAATTAACTCCAGCCACCTTATCTGGCGCATATTCAAGTCCTTCTATGTTAAAATATATTTCAGACTCTTGTGGTCTGTATATATTTTACACTTCTCCCCATAGAGATAGTTTCTCCAGATTTTCAAAGCGAATACCACCGCAGCTAATTCCAAGCCATGGGTCGGATACCCCTTCTCATAGTCCTTCAATTATCGTGATGCATACGCAATGACCCTACCATTTTGCATAAGCACACAACCAAGTCCTTTATGCAACGCATCACTATAAACCACAAAATTTCTTATGTCATCTGGAAGAGAAAACACAGGTGCAATCTCAACCTCTTCTTAAGTTCTTGAAAACTTTCCTCACATTTCTCCGTCCAAACGAATTTTATAGCTTTCCTAGTCAAATTCGTCAGCGGAGTTGCGATCTTGGAAAAGTCCAGAATGAATCTTCAGTAATAACCTGTCAATCCAAGAAAATTTCTCACTTCTGACGGCGTTTTCAGCTGATCCCAATTCATCACAACTTCGACTTTGGAGGGATCTACTGAAATTCTGTCCTTATCAATCATATGTCCAAGAAATTATACCCTCTCAATCCAAAATTCGTATTTCAAAAATTTAGCATACAACTTCTCCCTTCTCAATACCTCTAGCGTTACCTTCAAATGCTCTACATGTTTTTCCTTGGTCTTCGAGTATACCAAAATGTCATCGATAAATACCACCACGAATTTATCCAAAAACGGTTTAAATACCCTGTTCATCAGGTCCATAAATGATGCAAGAGCATTTGTTAGACCAAATGACATCACCAGAAACTCGTAATGACCATAACGAGTTCTGAACGATGTCTTTGGTACATCCTCTGCCTCACCTTCAGCTGATGATAACCACTCCTCAAGTCTATCTTTGAAAAGTATCTCGTTCCCTTCAATTGATCAAACAGGTCATTGATCCTCGGTAATGGATATCTATTCTTAATCATGACCTTATTCAGTTCTCTATAGTCGATGCAGAGCCACATCATCTTGTCTTTCTTCTTCACAAATAACACTGGCGCTCCCACGATGATTCGCTCAATTGAATGTATTTCTTATCCAGTAACTTTTGTAGTTGTACCATCAATTCTTTCATCTCTACCGGAGCCATCCAGTACGGTGCCTTCGATATTGGAGCCATTCCTGGGGCCAAATTGATCACAAACTCAACCTCTCTGTCTGGCGAAAGTCCCGGTAGATCTTCTGGAAATACGTTGCGAAGTCCCTCACTACAGGTATCTCCTCTATCTTCGGGTTCTCTTTACGACTGTCGACAATGTAGGCTAAATTTCCTTCATAGCCTTATCTTAACAACTTCCTAGCCTGAATCATCGTCAGACAACTTGCTTGTCTTGGCGACTTACTGCCATAAAACACTACCTTTGATGGAGTCATAAGGTTAATACATTTCTTCTGGCAATCAATTACAGCCCCGTAATTGAATAACCAATCCATTCCCAGGATGACGTCAAATTCCCCAAGTCTGATAGGGATAAGATCTACGTTCATAATCTTACCCTTAATATCCACTCTACAGTTCTTGTGTACGTACTTAACAAGGATCACTTCTTTATTTGCAATATCTATGTTCATGGGGTATTCTAACTCGTCTTTAGAAAATTCCAAGTTCTTAGCAAACTCATCAGATATAAATGAACAAGTAGCACCCGAATCAAATAATACATAAGCATTAACTTTGTTGATCAGAATGATACCTGACACCACATAGCGAGACTGCACATCATCCTGCACTGTCATGTTGAATGTCATGGCGGTTGATCGGTTGGTTGCGGTTGGTCCCGTGATAGTTAGAGCATTGCCACAGCTGTTTCCCTTGTTCCCTCCTATTCTTGGCCCTCCAGATCCTTTCTTGGGACAATCCCTAGCCAAGTGGTCCTTTAACCCATATATGAAGTAGGCGCCCTTCTTTGGGTTAAGGCAATTAGGTGCTATGTGGCCTTCCTAACCACAATTGTAGCAAACTCTTTTCCCTTTCATACAGACCCCCATGTGAGCTTTCCCGCAGGTCGGACATGCTTCAATCCTCTTCTTCTGACCTCCTTGCTGATTTCCAGTTGATGAGTTGTCAGTCCACCTCCTCTTCTGATTGTTACTTCCTCCCGTGTTGCTGCCACTGGCCTTGTTATTTCCTTCATTTTCACTCTTCTTCTTTTTTTGATCCTGATTGTACTTAGTCACCGCATCGCTCCCACCTTCAATGAGGATGGCCTTCTCCAGTACTCTGGTAAAAGTGTTCAGCCGAAATATTGACACTTGACTATATAACTAGGGCTTCAATCCCTGTTCAAACCTTCTTACTTTCATCTCATCCATGTGTACTTGATACGTGGAGAATCTAGTCAACTCGTTGAATTTTATCGCGTATTCTGATATGGACATATTGCCTTGCTTTAATTCCAGAAATTGTACCTCCATTTGCTTCTTCGAGCTTGTCAAGAAATACATCTCGAATAACATCTCCTTAAACTTCTCTCAGGCAATCACAACTTCTCCTCCACGGACCTTATTTGCTTGCCACCAATAGCTGGCTTCTGATTTCAGCATGAACGTGGCGTAGGCTGTTTTTTGGTCCTCTCTAATTCTGGCGACGTCAAAAACTTTTTCTATATCCATAACTCAAGTTTGAGATTCTGTCGGGTTCATGGAGCCTTTAAACTCTGGCGGTCCCACCACCTTAAAGTCCTTGAACGTTGTATTTGGTGGAGTTTGAGGTTGATTGTTAATCACTCCAACCAATAAGTTCACCAACTGCTGAATGGGGTTAACATTGGCGTAGTTGTTGTTGTTCGTCGACCCTTCTTGGGCCGGTTGACGGTTTGATCTTCTTCTCGGCGGCATATTTCTGTTAAAACATATGTTAATTAGGTCCTTATTCAATCCTTTAAATATTTAAGGCTTAACTTAAACATTTAAACATAATCACTTAACACATTATCTTAAATAAGCTCTGATATTTTATTTAAATCGAAAGTTTTAACATAATACGATAGCATCATTGCTATTTACATCAACTATCCCGAGATAAAGAATCTTCAGGATTAAATCATCATATTCCATTACTTTTATTTACACTGGAATTTACATCATTAACTAACATTGATATTTACATAATTCATACTGTTCCTATCACGGTCTATTAAGACGTCGAACAGCTTTTCTGCGCTCTTCTTCCATGATACGAAATATCGTCCTACGATCCAGCATGTACCAAGGTAAGTCCTCGAACTGAATTGGATAGTACATAACTCGATCCTGAGCTTTATTCACTACAATGTTGAATGCATAATCCATCTCCACCATCTTGGCCTTCTTTGCATGTACCTCTTCTTCGGCTACATTTGCTCGCTAAGAAGCCTCCTCGTAAGCATCTTCAGCTCTAGCTCACTTGACGGACTCATCTCTCAAATCATCCTTTAGCTTTCCAACCTTTGCCACTAGCTAGTCATTGTCACCCTCTAAGTGAACTAATTTCCACTTTACATTTCCAAGACGTACGTCAAGACCTTGAATTTCCTCATTCTTCTGACCTATAGTGGCTTGACGATCATCTGCTAACCCCTCTAATTCTCTGACTCTATTTTGAAGCTCAATGTTACGGTCATACACCTCGTCATACATTCGAGTTGCAATAGAGTTTGGTGGAAACTCATCTTCCTCTTCAGGGTCCTCCTCCGGATCAGTCTCAGACACATGCTCCTGACCCACAACAGTGATTAATGGAGATGGCTCTCTCTGTACCAACTGCTCCCAAACAACATAGATGTCACGGGCTCCTCCTCTCTAGGTATTTAGGGTTCCTCCTCCCCAGCTCGACTAGATCCTCCAACATCCGATATCCTGACAACATAGTTTTAAGTTTTAGTTACTAATCGATACTTGCGAGCACATAAGTTTATCACATAAGCACATAAAGTTTTGTATTATCTTCAATGAATTAATGAATTCATTTCTTAGAACTCGATAAGAGTTTATCACCACTATGTTCTAGATCTCCTATAAGGCTACTACCTAAGGTTTTCCCCCCACCTAAGGTTCATAACCTACAGCTTTGATACCAACCTGTGACACTCCCAAATTCAGGCACTTCAGTATCCACGGGATTTGGTATTCACTGTACAAAGATCATATGTCTATCTACCCATAATAAATAAAAACCACAAAATAGATAAAAATAGATCCTCTCCTTATTGAGTTAAAACATCTTAATGTAAATACATCAATCCCAGGTCATACTAACCTTAAATCTCAAATGCGAAAGCATAAACAAATAATAAGTTTTACATAACTTTAACATAAGTTTGAAACATAAATATATCAAATAAACAACTAGTCTTCATCACTTATTGACCTTTCCCTTGCCTTTGCTAGTAGAAGGCTTATCAGACCTTTTGTTCTTAACTGCAATGCTATTATTACGCAAGAGTGAGCACGATTGCCCACAAGTATAATATAACAACAATATAATAACATGCGAGTGAATCAAAGACTTCTAGAATAAGAAAATTTGGCTTTTGAATCAAGAATGAACAACAAAAACCAAAAGAACTTTTGAGGGTCATAAGACCTTGAACTATGTCCTAGGTTGTCAAGTGTTTATACTTGAAACCTTTAACAATCATAAAAATCATAAGACTATGGACTCTACTTCTCGTACTTAGGGAGATCAGCCCATAGTACCATACTATGCACAATATCTTAACGCTAAAGCATAATTAATCCCCTATAACAGGGTTGTTCATCTCAGTTTGAAATTAGAGTCCGCACCAAAAGAGGTTTGGTTTGGATAAGCTCAATAATGGTTTTGGAATTTAGAACGTTAATCAACTATGGACTAGTCAAATCAATAAGGGTTCGCTAGTCTTACAAGGTTCAACAATAACTAATATTCAATTTGAATAATAAAACTCAAGAGGTATACAATCGAATAAGTATTATATAACAGGAATCATGCTTTAAAAGAATGATAACATATAATATTATATCTTGAACTTGAACAATTAATAACAAAAACTTACTCGTCAAAGAATATGAGTCTAGGACATGCTCAATCGAAAAGTTTAGGATTTAAAGAAACTTATTCCATAAAAGTAAAGTTTTGAGTAAGGAAACTTGCTTAACATAAGAGTAAGGTTCAAAAAATTTTCTCGTGCGTAGATTACACGTTAACTATTCACATTCCTCAATTTAATCCTACATACCATTTACATTCACAATACTAATTAATTATAACATAACTCGCGTAATAAGTTCATTCTCTTTTGTCTAAACTCTGATTATGATTATACTAATCAAATCACAATACTTATTTTTGCATAATATTATACTTCACAGACGACGAGCTAATTATGCGTTCAACAAATCAATTAAGCATATAAGTACATCATTGATATGTTAAGAATCTGTTTTAACATCACATTGTTTGTTTAATACATTTTCATGTTCATTCGGTTGGGTTTAAATTACATTCTCTAATGCTGAACAATTAAATAAAATTTTCTGGGCGATTCTGGTAACCGGCGCTGCAGCGCCCAGAATGAACTGGGAATCGGCGCTGCAGCTCTGCTATTAAGCCTATGGTGTGACGCCCCCAAAATAGATGTACATCACCCATTCTGAGTCGCCAAATACATGGTACAGAAACAAATACAACTTTATTAAAACACTTATCGCACAAAATACGACAACACAATACTGTGAGTTTAAATACAAATATTGTCTTCTAGACAATATCCACACTCAAATAAGTCCTCATTACAATTATTGAAACACTGTTTAATAAAATAGTGAGGACTGCTAACACCATTGACTAGAAACATCACTCCACACCCCGACTAGTTCCCGCTATATTCTCGCCTCTTGAGAAAAATTGAACAAAAAAGAAAAGGGTGAGCTCAACTAGCTCAGTAAAGAATATTATGACTAAGATAATATACAATAATTTATCATTAGCCTTCAACAGGAAGAAATTTGATAAAATATAATAGACAACAAGTTTTAGATCAATAACTGCAGCAAAAACAGCAAACCATTAGAAGGGTCAAGTAGAGAATGAGTTCTATTATCTTCTAAGATTTAAAAGTCCATCATCAATATTTTATCCCTGTAACAACAATCAATAATCATCTTTAATCAAATATTCATCTTTGCACTACAGGCCAAATATATTTATTTGTATCACCAGTCGGTCATGTTCATCTCAACACCTGTTCATCTTTGCACTACAGGCCAAATATATTCATCAGTTAATCATTCATCTTTGCACTACAGGCCAAAGATATTCAGTAATATCATCATTTAGGGCTGAGGATGATAAAAATTATTTTAAAGAAAACGAACCCATTGAGATAGAAGGATAAATATTAGAGATTCGTATTACAGTTTATCCAAGTGCAATAATACTCCATAACAACCAATTGTGAAGTAGAATTCAAAAATAAATCAAAACATGGATACAATCAAAGATAGTAACCATAATAAACATCTTGGACAAAAAGGAAAAATTTTATTTTTTGGTGAATAGTACCGTATTCGTGAATAGTACAGTATACATGAATAGTGCCGTATACGTGAATAGTAACCCCGACACAAAAAGTTCTAAATTTGATAAAAAGTTCAAACCAATATTTTGGCATAATGATATTGAAGAAAATAATATCATTTAAGAAGAAAATAACATCCCTTAACTCAAGATAACAGTACTTCTGTTCGGAATATCGGTATAAGGCTGAAGGAAACTTGCACTGATAAATAAAAACTCACAAAGTATCTAAATACTCACAAAATACGCTCGATAATATAGAGAGAGAAAGAGAGAAAACTTATGAATTCTGATGTGATTTTTAATTCTAACTTAGCCCTCTATTTATAGGAAAATGTTAGCACGCCGAAGCAGACTTGACCTGCAACCTGATGACTTTACCTGCTATTATTCCCATCCACCACATTTGAATAAAATTTTCAGCACATTTCTCACCAACCAAAAGTGGGGCCCACTCAATTCTAGAATTTTCCACCAAAATCATTTATAAACCTAATTTTCAAATCATTCACCTGTTAAAATTCATAACAAATTATACGTTTATTTTTAACGGTTCAAAATTTGTGGACATATACTCAACTTATATATGTATAACATATCCAAAAATCACAACGATCCAACGATCAGATTAAAAATTATAACTCACGCAATATATCTCAAGAACAGTGATTTAATTTTTAATATCTTCATTCCGACAAAAACACCTCAACATTAATTTCTTCACATAAAATAAATATATCCATCAATTATATCTACATAAAATAAATATTTCCTTATCATATAAATCAATAATTAATTATTCACAAATAATATTACAGAATCACAATTATGACAACCAGACCGTTTCTAGGAAAGAGGGGGCTTTCCATAAGGATTTCTCCTTACTGGCGCGCAATTAGATGACCAAACATCTCCTTAGACAGAACTTTCTAGACATTTCCAATAATGCTATCTAATAATATTATTCAAATAATATGAATTATTGATATGATAATGAAAAATACTGTGCAGCAACAATTATTGAAACAACAATAATATAAAATATCAATGCAACAATTATTGAATCAATAAAATAAAATATTGAACAGTAACTACTGTAACAATTATTGAGTAGTGCCTTATTACGTAAGAATCAATAATTGGTGTAATACCGTGTGCTACTATATTTTAACCACCGAGTATTCTAACAGTATTAACGGTAACAACTACGCCGTTATTTATAAACAACTTATACTTGTCGTTTTCTTCATCCAATTGCTTTCCATTATGGGGCCCACACAAGGCTGCGCAGTCGTACGAATATTCCCCGACAGAAAGAATATTTCACGACCAAACGAATATTCCCCGACAACAAATGAATATTTTATAACCACTTACTTATTTTGCAAAATTTGCACATTTCACCCATAACCAAAGCATTATATCAAATTAACACCTTATTATTCACAATAATATTTAGAGAAAATTTGATTTTATTCATTAATAAGTTGGGGTCTTACATATGGCCCAGCGCTGCAGCGCAGACAAGCCTACTAAGCGGCACTGCTTAGCAGTTTCTGTTTTTGCACAGACAATTAATACAATTTCACCCAACTGTTATAAACTTATCATAGACATTTAATGATACTTCTAGCATATTTTTAACACCTTAAATAATTCAATTACTTGAATTAAATCACATAATTTCACTGTTCTTGGTGTTTTTGAAAGTTTTGAAGAAAATATGAAATTTGACGTCACGGGTTCGTTATAACTCTAAATCGGTCCGTTCAAAGTTTGTTTTCTTCATGTTAACATGTATTATCATAATCTACTGTCAAATTTAAGTTAAACAATAGTTCATGGCATACAATTGTTCGTAATGGCCATATATACAACTTTTATACTCTGTAACTTCAAAAATCCAATTACGACATATTTATGTGAAATCGATTACTCTAATAACTTGAATATATAATATAAACATATTGTAAACATATACTAACATATATAGCATCATATACTCATCAATTATCAATCTCTTCAATCACAGAGGATTTTGAAATAGTTTTTCATAGGAAATATAAAAACATAAATTAAAGTTTGGGTTGAAGAGATTACCCTGCTAGTTTGTGTATATGCTTCAAAGATGATGAAGTTCTTCTCTACTTATTCTTCAATTCACACTTTATCTCAATTTTCTCTCTAAACTCTCTCTGTAATTTCTCTAAGTTTTCTTATGATGAATGATATAAAATATAAATTATAAACCTGATATATAATTATACGTATAATTTAACTGGCGTTGTCATGGTCGGTTAAATCCCTTAGTGGGTTTACTGGCCAACTCCTCCTAGGGCCATGTATGGCTAGCCTCATAATACTTTTTCCCACTTAATTTAATTAAACTCTTATTATATAGTTTAATAATGTCACACCCATTTAAGCAATTAATCAATATCTTATTTAATTCAATAGAATAATTCCACATTAAATCACATAGTTACGTAACTAAATTCTCATTTATTAATTATGTCAAATCATTAAATCTCTAATTAATTATTATACTTATTAAATAATTCATTTAATCAAATAAGCTCGATTAAATAGATACTTTGAATAATAAATTCTTCACATTAATTTAATCAATGTAACACATATAATTAAATTGATCTACCACAAAATCATCAATTAATTATTTAACCCAATAATTAAATCATCGAAAAATATTTATTTTATTCAATAAATATTCAAATTTAAATTACAAAATCTCGTTCGTCACAGAGTCAGCTCTAGAATCGTAAAGGTTATCTTAGTAGGGCTAATCGTAGAGAGCACAATTGTAGAGTGCTTTTCTTTACGTAAAGTAATCATCGTAGAGCTAAGGATGTATATCAAAGACTTTACACTTCTCATCAAACTCTACGATCCACTATCTTTGTAGAGTAAGTGAGGACTGACAAGAAAACTGACAAGGTAGCATTGCAGATTGAAGGTCCCAATGCACTTACCAAACATCCTTAGTTGAAATTGAAGTTTAGAAGATGTGTGTGACGTCACCAAAATTAGGTATTCATCACCCATCTTGGGTCGTCAGATACATGGTACAAAATACAAATACAAACTTAATTATACAAATGTCGTGTAACATACGACAATACATAAACTGAGAGTTCTAATATGAATATTGTCATCTAGACAATATCCATACTCAAGGAGTCCTCATTACATTTATTGTCACACTATTTAACAGAATGGTGAGGACTACTAATGCTATCTTCTGAACCTTCACTCCTTTCCCTGACTCGTCCCAGCTATATTCTCATTTCCTGATAAGAACATTGAAAGAAAGGGTGAGCTCAACTAGCCCAGTAAGAAATATTATGACTAAGATAATGAAGAATAAATTATCAATAGTCTTCAACAATGTTAAACTGATAAAATACAATAGACATCAAGTTTAACTGCAGCGGAATAAGCAATCCATTAGAAGAGTCAAGTAGAGAATAAATTCTACTATCTTCTATGATTTAAAAATGTTTTCATCAACTTTTATCACTGAGACTCAGCTTAATAAATAAACCACATTTTTTAATCATCCTTGTATTATGGGCCAAGGATATTCATTAAATCATCAATGATCATGACTATACCGAAAAATCCCTGGTCATAATCATACCAAAAACTGTATATCAATGCATTACAAGCCACTGAGGACTTTTACCACACCACTTATAACATCACAGTTCATGATTATACCGAATGATCCCTGGTCATAATCATACTAAGTCCATCTATGTACGTAAGCCAAAGATGACTTTTAACATAAAATAAACATGAGGATGATGACAATGTTATAGAAATTCAATTAAACAAGTTCAAGAATTAGTTTATCCAGGAACTAATAATATCCAAATTGTCAACATGATACTTCTTTGTAAAGTAACAGTCAAGAATGCTCAGAAGAATATTTTCATGAAAAGATACTGGATGAAGCGCAAATATCAAGGATATTCCACTAATTTCATGGAGTATAGAAATCAAAACTTTAACCAAATGAGTATAATAAAGAATATATGAAACTGCAAATGGATTTTCACCAGCCATGCGGTAATCCATGTATACAGATCATTTCCCCAATTTAATAAGGAATGAATATAAAGGATCATTCACCATGCATGTGGCAATCCACATAGACAGGTTATTCCAACAGAATAATAAAGAATGGAATAACAGAAGGATTCACCATGCATGCGATAGAGACCGCACAGACAGGTTATTCCCAACAGAATAATAAATGCGGAATAATAAATATGGAACCAGGTCAGGTGAAATTCACACCGACAGGATATTCCGACAGAATAATAAATGCGGAATAATAAATGATGGAACCAGGTCAGGTGAAATTCACACCGACAGGATATTCCGACAGAATCGTAAAGAACGGAATAATAAAAGAGTTTCACCAAGTATGCGGTACTTCGCATAAACAGGTTATTCCAACATAATAATAAAGAATGAAATAACAGAAGAAGATCACCAAGTATTGGGTAAACCGCATATACAGGTCATTCCACCAAGTATAGGGTATGCCGCGTATACAGTTCATGTATAGGGTATGCCACTTTTATAGGTTATTCCAACAGAATAATAAAGAATGAAATAACAGAAGTTCTCTTCATGAATAAGAAAGAATAACACCCTTTACCGTTTTAAAAAAAACTGAAATAAAGAAGTAGTTAAGTGGCAGAATACTCTTCTTCTTTCTCTCTATAGTTTCTCTCTCTAGAGTTCAGTGAATTCGTAAGAAAATAATGAATGAATGAGCTTCTATTTATAGAAAAATAGAATGCATAGTAACTAATCCATGAACGGTCCAGATTGATTTACTTTAATCTGACGGTCCATATTTAAAGAAAAATCTTTTAAATAAAATATAATATATTCTATTTATAGAATAACTTTAATAAAGTATTCGGTTTTATATAAAAAGATATTTCTGTTTTATTACGTTAATAATACGAATAAAACAAAACTTCATTATCGCTAAATAATTCATATTATTAATTGACAATAATTGAATCAAACTGAGTGACTTCTCACATAAACATCAATACCGTGTGCTACTATGCAACCACACGTATTACTGTACTTTTACTACCGAGTAGTTTAATAGTATCAACGGTAAAACTTCGCCGTTATTTTTAATAAAATATTTTTGTCGTTTTCTCAATCTGACAATAATTCCGTTGTGGGGTCCACCAATGATTGTACCGTCGTACGAATATTTTTCGTGAATAGTAACTCGTGAATAGTACTCCGACACAAAAAGTGTTCCAAATACTCGAGTGAACGATACTAGAGTGAATAGTAATTTTGGTGAATAGTAACCCGTGAATAGTAACTCATGAATAGTAACCAGGTATTTTATGACAACTTGTTTACTTTAAAAAAAATTCACATATCACCCTTAACTTTAACCTTTTATCAATTTAACCATTTACCAAAATAGAAAAATTGAATACTTTTATTTCATAAAATTCGGGGTCTCACAATCTCCCCTCCTTATGGAATTTCGCCCTCGAAATTAACGGACGTACCTGATATTCGAAGAGATGAGAATACCTTGCTTTCTTTTTGGATTGTACCTTTTCGGATAATTCCGCTCTATCATGATTTTTCTATTCCTCATATCCTGTATTTCGAATATCATTCTAGAATATACCTTCAAAACAAAGGTTAATCGACATACCACAATTTATCCACTTATTAAGTAAACAATTTCAGCTTAGGTAAGTCACACCCTAGCGAAGTATATTACTCGTCTTCTAGACTAATATCCCTGTCAGTGACCATATCCCTGTAACATCAATCAATAATTTCTGTCCACAATCATATGAATAACTCATAATCATAATTGTTATTCTAAATTCATTTTCGCACCCAGGAAGAAGAAAATTTACATCACCTATCTTCACCTGAAACATCAAAAATCATGGTTATACCAAATCACAATTCCTGCTCATAATCATACTAATAAATTCATCTTTGCACTACGGCTAAAGATTTATAACTGTATAACCAATAATCAACAGTTAATCTTCGTACTACAGGCCAAGGATATACAACTGTAAAATCAATAATGCTGAGACTCAGCTTAATAGTATAACGACCACGAATTATCCATGCACTACGTGCCAAAGATAATCGTGTTTTCAATTACGGTCATGATTATACCGAACAATCCCTGGTCATAATCATACCAAGTCCATCTATGCACGTAAGCCACAGATGACTTTTACCACATCTATGAATTAATATTTCATTGCTGAGACTCAGCTCAATAATTAATTCACATCATCGAATCATCCCTGCACTACAGGCCAATGATATTCTTTAGTATCACGACCACGAATTATCCATGCACTACGTGCCAAAGATAATCGTGTTTTCAATTACGGTAATGATTATACCGAACAATCCCTGGTCATAATCATACCAAGTCCATCTATGCACGTAAGTCACAGATGACTTTTACCACATCTATGAATTAATTATTGAGCTGAGATTAATATTTCACTGCTGAGACTCAGCTCAATAATTAATCCACATCATCGAATCACCCTTGCACTCCGGCTAAGGATATTCTTTAGTATCACGACCACGAATTATTCATGCACTACGGCTAAAGATAATCGTGTTTTCATCAACGGTCCTGATCATGCCATAAAATAATTCGTCTTTGCACTACGGCCAAAGATAATCCATAGCCATAATCATACCAAAAACTGTCCATCAATGCACTACGGGCCAATGAGGACTTTTTTTTTTCACATCATTTATAATATTACAGTCATGATTATACCGAATAATCCCTGGTCATAATCATACCAAGTCCATCTATGCACTACAGGCCACAGATGACTTTCAACATAAACATGAGGATAAGGTATTGACGTATATAGGGTTTCAAACCTCTTAGAAACATTCGCGTCATTCGCTCCTCATTATCGACCAAATTGGATGCAAACCGGGATAACTCCGCAAACTTAGCCTCGCATTGCGATATGGTCATATTATTTTGCTCCAATACTTATCTCAACATTGTTAGATGCCATTTTCAAACACTGCCACCAAACAAGGGTTAATTAACATATCACATATTATCCCTATACTCTGACCGACCAATTAAATACCAAATAAACTTAGGTAGGTCATACTAGCGAACGAATTCTCCGTGTCTCCCCTCCTAGTTCTTATCTCACATCTCAGCCAGGGATCATATCCCTAAGCTCTGATACCAACTGTGACGCCCCCAAAATTAGGTATTCATCACCCATCTTGGGTCCTCAGATATATGGTACAAAATACAAATACAAACTTAATTATACAAATGTCGTGTAACATACGACAATACATAAACTGAGAGTTCTAATAGGAATATTGTCATCTAGACAATATCCATACTCAAGGAGTCCTCATTACATTTATTGTCACACTATTTAACAGAATGGTGAGGACTACTAATGCTATCTTCTGGACCATCACTCCTTTTCCTGACTCGTCCCAGCTATATTCTCATTTCCTGAAGAGAACACTGAAAGAAAGGGTGAGCTCAACTAGCCCAGTAAGAAATATTATGACTAAGATAATGAAGAATAAATGATCAATAGTCTTCAACAATGTTAAACTGATAAAATACAATAGACATCAAGTTTAACTGCAGCGGAATAAGCAATCCATTAGAAGAGTCAAGTAGAGAATAAATTCTACTATCTTCTATGATTTAAAAATGTTTTCATCAACTTTTATCACTGAGATTCAGCTTAATAAATAAACTACATTTTTTAATCATCCTTGTATTACGGGCCAAGGATATTCATTAAATCATCAATGATCATGACTATACAGAAAAATCCCTGGTCATAATCATACCAAAAACTGTATATCAATGCATTACAAGCCACTGAGGACTTTTACCACACCACTTATAACATCACAGTTCATGATTATACCGAATGATCCCTGGTCATAATCATACTAAGTCCATCTATGTTTGTAAGCCAAAGATGACTTTTAACATAAAATAAACATGAGGATGATGACAATGTTATAGGAATTCAATTAAACAAGTTCAAGAATTAGTTTATCCAGGAACTAATAATATCCAAATTGTCAACATGATACTTCTTTGTAAAGTAACAGTCAAGAATGCTCATAAGAATATTTTCATAAAAAGATATTGGATGAAGCGCAAATATCAAGGATATTCCACTAATTGCATGGAGTATAGAAATCAAAACTTTAACCAAATGAGTATAATAAAGAATATATGAAACTGCAAAAGGATTTTCATCAGCCATGCGGTAATCCATGTATACAGATCATTTTCCCAATTTAATAAGGAATGAATATAAAGGATCATTCACCATACACGTGGCAATCCACATAGACAGGTTATTAAAACAGAATAATAAAGAATGGAATAAAAGAAGAATTCACCATGCATGCGATAGAGACCGCACAGACAGGTTATTCCCAACAGAATAATAAATGCGGAATAATAAATATGGAACCAGGTTAGGTGAAATTCACACCGACAGGATATTCCGACAGAATAATAAATGCGGAATAATAAATGATGGAACCAGGTCAGGTGAAATTCACACCGACAGGATATTCCGACCGAATCGTAAAGAACGGAATAATAAAAGAGTTTCACCAAGTATGCGGTACTTCGCATAAACAGGTTATTCCAACATAATAATAAAGAATGGAATAACAGAAGAAGATCACCAAGTATTGGATAAACCGCATATACAGGTCATTCCACCAAGTATAGGGTATGCCGCGTATACAGATCATGTATAGGGTATGCCACTTTAACAGGTCATTCCAACAGAATAATAAAGAATGAAATAACAGAAGTTCTCTTCATGAATAAGAAAGAATAACACCCCTTACCGTTTTAAAAAAAAACTAAAATAAAGAAGTAGTTAAGTGGCAGAATACTCTTCTTCTTTCTCTCTATAGGTTCTCTCTCTAGAGTTCAGTGAATTCGTAAGAAAATAATGAAGGAATGAGCTTCTATTTATAGAAAAATGGAATGCATAGTAACTAATCCATGAATGGTCCAGATTGATTTACTTTAATCTGACGGTCCATATTTAAAGAAAAATCTTTTAAATAAAATATAATATATTCTATTTATAGAATAACTTTAATAAAGTATTCGGTTTTATATAAAAAGATGTTTCTGTTTTATTACGTTAATAATACGAATAAAACAAAACTTCATTATCGCTAAATAATTCATATTATTAATTGACAATAATTGAATCAAACTGAGTGACTTCTCACATAAGCATCAATACCGTGTGCTACTATGCAACCACACGTATTACTGTACTTTTACTACCGAGTAGTTTAATAGTATCAACGGTAAAACTTTCGCCGTTATTTTTAATAAAATATTTTTGTCGTTTTCTCAATCTGACAATAATTCCGTTGTGGGGTCCACCAATGATTGTACCGTCGTACGAATATTTTCCGTGAATAGTAACTCATGAATAGTACTCTGACATAAAAAGTATTCCAAATACTCGAGTGAACGATACTAGAGTGAATAGTAATTTTGGTGAATAGTAACCCGTGAATAGTAACTCATGAATAGTAACCAGGTATTTTATGACAACTTGTTTACTTTAAAAAAAATTCACATATCACCCTTAACTTTAACCTTTTATCAATTTAACCATTTACCAAAATAGAAAAATTGAATACTTTTATTTCATAAAATTCGGGGTCTCACAATCTCCCCTCCTTATGGAATTTCGCCCTCGAAATTAACGGACGTACCTGATATTCGAAGAGATGAGAATACCTTGCTTTCTTTTTGGATTGTACCTTTCTGGATAATTCCGCTCTATCATGATTTTTCCATTTCTCATCTCCTGTATTTCGAATATCATTCTAGAATATACCTTCAAAACAAAGGTTAATCGACATACCACAATTTATCCACTTATTAAGTAAACAATTTCAGCTTAGGTAAGTCACACCCTAGCGAAGTATATTACTCGTCTTCTAGACTAATATCTCCGTCAGTGACCATATCCCTGTAACATCAATCAATAATTTCTGTCCACAATCATATGAATAACTCATAATCATAATTGTTATTCTGAATTCCTTTTCGCACCCAGGAAGAAGAAAATTTACATCACCTATCTTCACCTGAAACATCAAAAATCATGGTTATACCAAATCACAATTCCTGCTCATAATCATACTAATAAATTCATCTTTGCACTACGGCTAAAGATTTACAACTGTATAACCAATAATCAACAGTTAATCTTCGTACTACAGGCCAAGGATATACAACTGTAAAATCAATAATGCTGAGACTCAGCTTAATAGTATAACGACCACGAATTATCCATACACTACGTGCCAAAGATAATCGTGTTTTCAATTACGGTCATGATTATACCGAACAATCCCTGGTCATAATCATACCAAGTCCATCTATGCACGTAAGCCACAGATGACTTTTACCACATCTATGAATTAATATTTCATTGCTGAGACTCAGCTCAATAATTAATTCACATCATCGAATCATCCCTGCACTACAGGCCAATGATATTCTTTAGTATCACGACCACGAATTATCCATGCACTACGTGCCAAAGATAATCGTGTTTTCAATTACGGTAATGATTATACCGAACAATCCCTGGTCATAATCATACCAAGTCCATCTATGCACGTAAGTCACAGATGACTTTTACCACATCTATGAATTAATATTTCACTGCTGAGACTCAGCTCAATAATTAATCCACATCATCGAATCACCCTTGCACTCCGGCTAAGGATATTCTTTAGTATCACGACCACGAATTATTCATGCATTACGGCTAAAGATAATCGTGTTTTTATCAACGGTCCTGATCATGCCATAAAATAATTCGTCTTTGCACTACGGCCAAAGATAATCCATAGCCATAATCATACCAAAAACTGTCCATCAATGCACTACGGGCCAATGAGGACTTTTTTTTTCACATCATTTGTAATATTACAGTCATGATTATACCGAATAATCCCTGGTCATAATCATACCAAGTCCATCTATGCACTACAGGCCACAGATGACTTTCAACATAAACATGAGGATAAGGTATTGACGTATATAGGGTTTCAAACCTCTTAGAAACATTCGCGTCATTCGCTCCTCATTATCGACCAAATTGGATGCAAACCGGGATAACTCCGCAAACTTAGCCTCGTATTGCGATATGGTCATATTATTTTGCTCCAATACTTATCTCAACATTGTTAGATGCCATTTTCAAACACTGCCACCAAACAAGGGTTAATTAACATATCACATATTATCCCTATACTCTGACCGACCAATTAAATACCAAATAAACTTAGGTAGGTCATACTAGCGAACGAATTCTCCGTCTCTCCCCTCCTAGTTCTTATCTCACATCTCAGCCAGGGATCATATCCCTAAGCTCTGATACCAACTGTGACGCCCCCAAAATTAGGTATTCATCACCCATCTTGGGTCGTCAGATATATGGTACAAAATACAAATACAAACTTAATTATACAAATGTCGTGTAACATACGACAATACATAAACTGAGAGTTCTAATAGGAATATTGTCATCTAGACAATATCCATACTCAAGGAGTCCTCATTACATTTATTGTCACACTATTTAACAGAATGGTGAGGACTACTAATGCTATCTTCTGGACCATCACTCCTTTCCCTGACTCGTCCCAGCTATATTCTCATTTCCTGAAGAGAACATTGAAAGAAAGGGTGAGCTCAACTAGCCCAGTAAGAAATATTATGACTAAGATAATGAAGAATAAATGATCAATAGTCTTTAACAATGTTAAACTGATAAAATACAATAGACATCAAGTTTAACTGCAGCGGAATAAGCAATCCATTAGAAGAGTCAAGTAGAGAATAAATTCTACTATCTTCTATGATTTAAAAATGTTTTCATCAACTTTTATCACTGAGACTCAGCTTAATAAATAAACCACATTTTTTAATCATCCTTGTATTACGGGCCAAGGATATTCATTAAATCATCAATGATCATGACTATACCGAAAAATCCCTAGTCATAATCATACCAAAAACTGTATATCAATGCATTACAAGCCACTGAGGACTTTTACCACACCACTTATAACATCACAGTTCATGATTATACCGAATGATCCCTGGTCATAATCATACTAAGTCCATCTATGTACGTAAGCCAAAGATGACTTTTAACATAAAATAAACATGAGGATGATGACAATGTTATAGGAATTCAATTAAACAAGTTCAAGAATTAGTTTATCCAGGAACTAATAATATCCAAATTGTCAACATGATACTTCTTTGTAAAGTAACAGTCAAGAATGCTCAGAAGAATATTTTCATAAAAAGATATTGGATGAAGCGCAAATATCAAGGATATTCCACTAATTTCATGGAGTATAGAAATCAAAACTTTAACCAAATGAGTATAATAAAGAATATATGAAACTGTGAATGGATTTTCACCAGCCATGCGGTAATCCATGTATACAGATCATTTCCCCAATTTAATAAGGAATGAATATAAAGGATCATTCACCATGCATGTGGCAATCCACATAGACAGGTTATTAAAACAGAATAATAAAGAATGGAATAACAGAAGGATTCACCATGCATGCGATAGAGACCGCACAGACAGGTTATTCCCAACAGAATAATAAATGCGGAATAATAAATATGGAACCAGGTCAGGTGAAATTCACACCGACAGGATATTCCGACAGAATAATAAATGCGGAATAATAAATGATGGAACCAGGTCAGGTGAAATTCACACCGACAGGATATTCCGACAGAATCGTAAAGAACGAAATAATAAAAGAGTTTCACCAAGTATGCGGTACTTCGCATAAACAGGTTATTCCAACATAATAATAAAGAATGGAATAACAGAAGAAGATCACCAAGTATTGGATAAATCGCATATACAGGTCATTCCACCAAGTATAGGGTATGCCGCGTATACAGTTCATGTATAGGGTATGCCACTTTTACAGGTTATTCCAACAGAATAATAAAGAATGAAATAACAGAAGTTCTCTTCATGAATAAGAAAGAATAACACCCCTTACCGTTTTAAAGAAAAACTGAAATAAAGAAGTAGTTAAGTGGCAGAATACTCTTCTTCTTTCTCTCTATAGTTTCTCTCTCTAGAGTTCAGTGAATTCGCAAGAAAATAATGAAGGAATGAGCTTCTATTTATAGAAAAATGGAATGCATAGTAACTAATCCATGAACGGTCCAGATTGATTTACTTTAATCTGACGGTCCATATTTAAAGATAAATCTTTTAAATAAAATATAATATATTCTATTTATAAAATAACTTTAATAAAGTATTCTGTTTTATATAAAAAGATGTTTCTGTTTTATTATGTTAATAATACGAATAAAACAAAACTTCATTATCGCTAAATAATTCATATTATTAATTGACAATAATTGAATCAAACTGAGTGACTTCTCACATAAGCATCAATACCGTGTGCTACTATGCAACCACACGTATTACTGTACTTTTACTACCGAGTAGTTTAATAGTATCAACGGTAAAACTTTCGCCGTTATTTTTAATAAAATATTTTTGTCATTTTCTCAATCTGACAATAATTCCGTTGTGGGGTCCACCAATGATTGTACCGTCGTACGAATATTTTCCGTGAATAGTAACTCGTGAATAGTACTCCGACACAAAAAGTGTTCCAAATACTCGAGTGAACGATACTAGAGTGAATAGTAATTTTGGTGAATAGTAACCCGTGAATAGTAACTCGTGAATAGTAACCAGGTATTTTATGACAACTTGTTTACTTTAAAAAAATTCACATATCACCCTTAACTTTAACCTTTTATCAATTTAACCATTTACCAAAATAGAGAAATTGAATACTTTTATTTCATAAAATTCGGGGTCTCACAATCTCCCCTCCTTATGGAATTTCGCCCTCGAAATTAACGGACGTACCTGATATTCGAAGAGATGAGAATACCTTGCTTTCTTTTTGGATTGTACCTTTCCGGATAATTCCGCTCTATCATGATTTTTCCATTTCTCATCTCCTGTATTTCGAATATCATTCTAGAATATACCTTCAAAACAAAGGTTAATCGACATACCACAATTTATCCACTTATTAAGTAAACAATTTCAGCTTAGGTAAGTCACACCCTAGCGAAGTATATTACTCGTCTTCTAGACTAATATCTCCGTCAGTGACCATATCCCTGTAACATCAATCAATAATTTCTGTCCACAATCATATGAATAACTCATAATCATAATTGTTATTCTGAATTCCTTTTCGCACCCAGGAAGAAGAAAATTTACATCACCTATCTTCACCTGAAACATCAAAAATCATGGTTATACCAAATCACAATTCCTGCTCATAATCATACTAATAAATTCATCTTTGCACTACGGCTAAAGATTTACAACTGTATAACCAATAATCAACAGTTAATCTTCGTACTACAGGCCAAGGATATACAACTGTAAAATCAATAATGCTGAGACTCAGCTTAATAGTATAACGACCACGAATTATCCATGCACTACGTGCCAAAGATAATCGTGTTTTCAATTACGGTCATGATTATACCGAACAATCCCTGGTCATAATCATACCAAGTCCATCTATGCACGTAAGCCACAGATGACTTTTACCACATCTATGAATTAATATTTCATTGCTGAGACTCAGCTCAATAATTAATTCACATCATCGAATCATCCCTGCACTACAGGCCAATGATATTCTTTAGTATCACGACCACGAATTATACATGCACTACGTGCCAAAGATAATCGTGTTTTCAATTACGGTAATGATTATACCGAACAATCCCTGGTCATAATCATACCAAGTCCATCTATGCACGTAAGTCACAGATGACTTTTACCACATCTATGAATTAATATTTCACTGCTGAGACTCAGCTCAATAATTAATCCACATCATCGAATCACCCTTGCACTCCGGCTAAGGATATTCTTTAGTATCACGACCACGAATTATTCATGCACTACGGCTAAAGATAATCGTGTTTTCATCAACGGTCCTGATCATGCCATAAAATAATTCGTCTTTGCACTACGGCCAAAGATAATCCATAGCCATAATCATACCAAAAACTGTCCATCAATGCACTACGGGCCAATGAGGACTTTTTTTTTCACATCATTTGTAATATTACAGTCATGATTATACCGAATAATCCCTGGTCATAATCATACCAAGTCCATCTATGCACTACAGGCCACAGATGACTTTCAACATAAACATGAGGATAAGGTATTGACGTATATAGGGTTTCAAACCTCTTAGAAATATTCGCGTCATTCGCTCCTCATTATCGACCAAATTGGATGCAAACCGGGATAACTCCGTAAACTTAGCCTCGTATTGCGATATGGTCATATTATTTTGCTCCAATACTTATCTCAACATTGTTAGATTCCATTTTCAAACACTGCCACCAAACAAGGGTTAATTAACATATCACATATTATCCCTATACTCTGACCGACCAATTAAATACCAAATAAACTTAGATAGGTCATACTAGCGAACGAATTCTCTGTCTCTCTTCTCCTAGTTCTTATCTCACATCTCAGCCAGGGATCATATCCCTAAGCTCTGATACCAACTGTGACGCCCCCAAAATTAGGTATTCATCACCCATCTTGGGTCGTCAGATACATGGTACAAAATACAAATACAAACTTAATTATACAAATGTCGTGTAACATACGACAATACATAAACTGAGAGTTCTAATAGGAATATTGTCATCTAGACAATATCCATACTCAAGGAGTCCTCATTACATTTATTGTCACACTATTTAACAGAATGGTGAGGACTACTAATGCTATCTTCTGGACCATCACTCCTTTCCCTGACTCGTCCCAGCTATATTCTCATTTCCTGAAGAGAACATTGAAAGAAAGGTTGAGCTCAACTAGCCCAGTAAGAAATATTATGACTAAGATAATGAAGAATAAATTATCAATAGTCTTCAACAATGTTAAACTGATAAAATACAATAGACATCAAGTTTAACTGCAGGGGAATAAGCAATCCATTAGAAGAGTCAAGTAGAGAATAAATTCTACTATCTTCTATGATTTAAAAATGTTTTCATCAACTTTTATCACTGAGACTCAGCTTAATAAATAAACCACATTTTTTAATCATCCTTGTATTACGGGCCAAGGATATTCATTAAATCATCAATGATCATGACTATACCGAAAAATCCCTGGTCATAATCATACCAAAAACTGTATATCAATGCATTACAAGCCACTGAGGACTTTTACCACACCACTTATAACATCACAGTTCATGATTATACCGAATGATCCCTGGTCATAATCATACTAAGTCCATCTATGTACGTAAGCCAAAGATGACTTTTAACATAAAATAAACATGAGGATGATGACAATGTTATAGGAATTCAATTAAACAAGTTCAAGAATTAGTTTATCCAGGAACTAATAATATCTAAATTGTCAACATGATACTTCTTTGTAAAGTAACAGTCAAGAATGCTCAGAAGAATATTTTCATGAAAAGATACTGGATGAAGCGCAAATATCAAGGATATTCCACTAATTTCATGGAGTATAGAAATCAAAACTTTAACCAAATGAGTATAATAAAGAATATATGAAACTGCAAATGGATTTTCACCAGCCATGCGGTAATCCATGTATACAGATCATTTCCCCAATTTAATAAGGAATGAATATAAAGGATCATTCACCATGCATGTGGCAATCCACATAGACAGGTTATTCCAACAGAATAATAAAGAATGGAATAACAGAAGGATTCACCATGCATGCGATAGAGACCGCACAGACAGGTTATTCCCAACAAAATAATAAATGCGGAATAATAAATATGGAACCAGGTCAGGTGAAATTCACACCGACAGGATATTCCGACAGAATAATAAATGCGGAATAATAAATGATGGAACCAGGTTAGGTAAAATTCACACCGACAGGATATTCCGACAGAATCGTAAAGAACGGAATAATAAAAGAGTTTCACCAAGTATGCGGTACTTCGCATAAACAGGTTATTCCAACATAATAATAAAGAATGGAATAACAGAAGAAGATCACCAAGTATTGGATAAACCGCATATACAGGTCATTCCACCAAGTATAGGGTAAACCACGCATACAGGTTATATCAACAGAATAATAAAGAATGGAATAACATAAGGATTTTACCAAGTATAGGGTATGCCGCGTATACAGTTCATGTATAGGGTATGCCACTTTTACAGGTTATTCCAACAGAATAATAAAGAATGAAATAACAGAAGTTCTCTTCATGAATAAGAAAGAATAACACCCCTTACCGTTTTAAAGAAAAACTGAAATAAAGAAGTAGTTAAGTGGCAGAATACTCTTCTTCTTTCTCTCTATAGTTTCTCTCTCTAGAGTTCAGTGAATTCGCAAGAAAATAATGAATGAATGAGCTTCTATTTATAGAAAAATAGAATGCATAGTAACTAATCCATGAACGGTCCAGATTGATTTACTTTAATCTGACTGTCCATATTTAAAGAAAAATCTTTTAAATAAAATATAATATATTCTATTTATAGAATAACTTTAATAAAGTATTCTGTTTTATATAAAAAGATGTTTCTGTTTTATTACGTTAATAATACGAATAAAACAAAACTTCATTATCGCTAAATAATTCATATTATTAATTGACAATAATTGAATCAAACTGAGTGACTTCTCACATAAGCATCAATACCGTGTGCTACTATGCAACCACACGTATTACTGTACTTTTACTACCGAGTAGTTTAATAGTATCAACGGTAAAACTTCCGCCGTTATTTTTAATAAAATATTTTTGTCGTTTTCTCAATCTGACAATAATTCCGTTGTGGGGTCCACCAATGATTGTACCGTCGTACGAATATTTTCCGTGAATAGTAACTCGTGAATAGTACTCCGACACAAAAAGTGTTCCAAATACTCGAGTGAACGATACTAGAGTGAATAGTAATTTTGGTGAATAGTAACCCGTGAATAGTAACTCGTGAATAGTAACCAGGTATTTTATGACAACTTGTTTACTTTAAAAAAAATTCACATATCACCCTTAACTTTAACCTTTTATCAATTTAACCATTTACCAAAATAGAAAAATTGAATACTTTTATTTCATAAAATTCGGGGTCTCACAATCTCCCCTCCTTATGGAATTTCGCCCTCGAAATTAACGGACGTACCTGATATTCGAAGAGATGAGAATACCTTGCTTTCTTTTTGGATTGTACCTTTCCGGATAATTCCGCTCTATCATGATTTTTCTATTTCTCATCTCCTGTATTTCGAATATCATTCTAGAATATACCTTCAAAACAAAGGTTAATCGACATACCACAATTTATCCACTTATTAAGTAAACAATTTCAGCTTAGGTAAGTCACACCCTAGCGAAGTATATTACTCGTCTTCTAGACTAATATCTCCGTCAGTGACCATATCCCTGTAACATCAATCAATAATTTCTGTCCACAATCATATGAATAACTCATAATCATAACTGTTATTCTGAATTCCTTTTCGCACCCAGGAAGAAGAAAATTTACATCACCTATCTTCACCTGAAACATCAAAAATCATGGTTATACCAAATCACAATTCCTGCTCATAATCATACTAATAAATTCATCTTTGCACTACGGCTAAAGATTTACAACTGTATAACCAATAATCAACAGTTAATCTTCGTACTACAGGCCAATGATATACAACTGTAAAATCAATAATGCTGAGACTCAGCTTAATAGTATAACGACCACGAATTATCCATGCACTACGTGCCAAAGATAATCGTGTTTTCAATTACGGTCATGATTATACCGAACAATCCCTGGTCATAATCATACCAAGTCCATCTATGCACGTAAGCCACAGATGACTTTTACCACATCTATGAATTAATATTTCATTGCTGAGACTCAGCTCAATAATTAATTCACATCATCGAATCATCCCTGCACTACAGGCCAATGATATTCTTTAGTATCACGACCACGAATTATACATGCACTACGTGCCAAAGATAATCGTGTTTTCAATTACGGTAATGATTATACCGAACAATCCCTGGTCATAATCATACCAAGTCCATCTATGCACGTAAGTCACAGATGACTTTTACCACATCTATGAATTAATATTTCACTGCTGAGACTCAGCTCAATAATTAATCCACATCATCGAATCACCCTTGCACTCCGGCTAAAGATATTCTTTAGTATCACGACCACGAATTATTCATGCACTACGGCTAAAGATAATCGTGTTTTCATCAACGGTCCTGATCATGCCATAAAATAATTCGTCTTTGCACTACGGCCAAAGATAATCCATAGCCATAATCATACCAAAAACTGTCCATCAATGCACTACGGGCCAATGAGGACTTTTTTTTTTCACATCATTTGTAATATTACAGTCATGATTATACCGAATAATCCCTGGTCATAATCATACCAAGTCCATCTATGCACTACAGGCCACAGATGACTTTCAACATAAACATGAGGATAAGGTATTGACGTATATAGGGTTTCAAACCTCTTAGAAATATTCGCGTCATTCGCTCCTCATTATCGACCAAATTGGATGCAAACCGGGATAACTCCGTAAACTTAGCCTCGTATTGCGATATGGTCATATTATTTTGCTCTAATACTTATCTCAACATTGTTAGATTCCATTTTCAAACACTGCCACCAAACAAGGGTTAATTAACATATCACATATTATCCCTATACTCTGACCGACCAATTAAATACCAAATAAACTTAGGTAGGTCATACTAGCGAACGAATTCTCCGTCTCTCTCCTCCTAGTTCTTATCTCACATCTCAGCCAGGGATCATATCCCTAAGCTCTGATACCAACTGTGACGCCCCCAAAATTAGGTATTCATCACCCATCTTGGGTCGTCAGATACATGGTACAAAATACAAATACAAACTTAATTATACAAATGTCGTGTAACATATGACAATACATAAACTGAGAGTTCTAATAGGAATATTGTCATCTAGACAATATCCATACTCAAGGAGTCCTCATTACATTTATTGTCACACTATTTAACAGAATGGTGAGGACTACTAATGCTATCTTCTGGACCATCACTCCTTTCCCTGACTCGTCCCAGCTATATTCTCATTTCCTGAAGAGAACATTGAAAGAAAGGGTGAGCTCAACTAGCCCAGTAAGAAATATTATGACTAAGATAATGAAGAATAAATTATCAATAGTCTTCAACAATGTTAAACTGATAAAATACAATAGACATCAAGTTTAACTGCAGCGGAATAAGCAATCCATTAGAAGAGTCAAGTAGAGAATAAATTCTACTATCTTCTATGATTTAAAAATGTTTTCATCAACTTTTATCACTGAGACTCAGCTTAATAAATAAACCACATTTTTTAATCATCCTTGTATTACGGGCCAAGGATATTCATTAAATCATCAATGATCATGACTATACCAAAAAATCCCTGGTCATAATCATACCAAAAACTGTATATCAATGCATTACAAGCCACTGAGGACTTTTACCACACCACTTATAACATCACAGTTCATGATTATACCGAATGATCCCTGGTCATAATCATACTAAGTCCATCTATGTACGTAAGCCAAAGATGACTTTTAACATAAAATAAACATGAGGATGATGACAATGTTATAGGAATTCAATTAAACAAGTTCAAGAATTAGTTTATCCAGGAACTAATAATATCTAAATTGTCAACATGATACTTCTTTGTAAAGTAACAGTCAAGAATGCTCAGAAGAATATTTTCATGAAAAGATACTGGATGAAGCGCAAATATCAAGGATATTCCACTAATTTCATGGAGTATAGAAATCAAAACTTTAACCAAATGAGTATAATAAAGAATATATAAAACTGCAAATGGATTTTCACCAGCCATGCGGTAATCCATGTATACAGATCATTTCCCCAATTTAATAAGGAATGAATATAAAGGATCATTCACCATGCATGTGGCAATCCACATAGACATGTTATTCCAACAGAATAATAAAGAATGGAATAACAGAAGGATTCACCATGCATGCGATAGAGACCGCACAGACAGGTTATTCCCAACAAAATAATAAATGCGGAATAATAAATATGGAACCAGGTCAGGTGAAATTCACACCGACAGGATATTCCGACAGAATAATAAATGCGGAATAATAAATGATGGAACCAGGTTAGGTAAAATTCACACCGACAGGATATTCCGACAGAATCGTAAAGAACGGAATAATAAAAGAGTTTCACCAAGTATGCGGTACTTCGCATAAACAGGTTATTCCAACATAATAATAAAGAATGGAATAACAGAAGAAGATCACCAAGTATTGGATAAACCGCATATACAGGTCATTCCACCAAGTATAGGGTAAACCACGCATACAGGTTATATCAACAGAATAATAAAGAATGGAATAACATAAGGATTTTACCAAGTATAGGGTATGCCGCATATACAGTTCATGTATAGGGTATGCCACTTTTACAGGTTATTCCAACAGAATAATAAAGAATGAAATAACAAAAGTTCTCTTCATGAATAAGAAAGAATAACACCCCTTACCGTTTTAAAGAAAAACTGAAATAAAGAAGCAGTTAAGTGGCAGAATACTCTTCTTCTTTCTCTCTATAGTTTCTCTCTCTAGAGTTCAGTGAATTCGCAAGAAAATAATGAAGGAATGAGCTTCTATTTATAGAAAAATAGAATGCATAGTAACTAATCCATGAACGGTCCAGATTGATTTACTTTAATCTGACGGTCCATATTTAAAGAAAAATCTTTTAAATAAAATATAATATATTCTATTTATAGAATAACTTTAATAAAGTATTCTGTTTTATATAAAAAGATGTTTCTGTTTTATTACGTTAATAATACGAATAAAACAAAACTTCATTATCGCTAAATAATTCATATTATTAATTGACAATAATTGAATCAAACTGAGTGACTTCTCACATAAGCATCAATACCGTGTGCTACTATGCAACCACACGTATTACTGTACTTTTACTACCGAGTAGTTTAATAGTATCAACGGTAAAACTTCCGCCGTTATTTTTAATAAAATATTTTTGTCGTTTTCTCAATCTGACAATAATTCCGTTGTGGGGTCCACCAATGATTGTACCGTCGTACGAATATTTTCCGTGAATAGTAACTCGTGAATAGTACTCCGACACAAAAAGTGTTCCAAATACTCGAGTGAACGATACTAGAGTGAATAGTAATTTTGGTGAATAGTAACCCGTGAATAGTAACTCGTGAATAGTAACCAGGTATTTTATGACAACTTGTTTACTTTAAAAAAAATTCACATATCACCCTTAACTTTAACCTTTTATCAATTTAACCATTTACCAAAATAGAAAAATTGAATACTTTTATTTCATAAAATTCGGGGTCTCACAATCTCCCCTCCTTATGGAATTTCGCCCTCGAAATTAACGGACGTACCTGATATTCGAAGAGATGAGAATACCTTGCTTTCTTTTTGGATTGTACCTTTCCGGATAATTCCGCTCTATCATGATTTTTCTATTTCTCATCTCCTGTATTTCGAATATCATTCTAGAATATACCTTCAAAACAAAGGTTAATCGACATACCACAATTTATCCACTTATTAAGTAAACAATTTCAGCTTAGGTAAGTCACACCCTAGCGAAGTATATTACTCGTCTTCTAGACTAATATCTCCGTCAGTGACCATATCCCTGTAACATCAATCAATAATTTCTGTCCACAATCATATGAATAACTCATAATCATAACTGTTATTCTGAATTCCTTTTCGCACCCAGGAAGAAGAAAATTTACATCACCTATCTTCACCTGAAACATCAAAAATCATGGTTATACCAAATCACAATTCCTGCTCATAATCATACTAATAAATTCATCTTTGCACTACGGCTAAAGATTTACAACTCTATAACCAATAATCAACGGTTAATCTTCGTACTACAGGCCAATGATATACAACTGTAAAATTAATAATGCTGAGACTCAGCTTAATAGTATAACGACCACGAATTATCCATGCACTACGTGCCAAAGATAATCGTGTTTTCAATTACGGTCATGATTATACCGAACAATCCCTGGTCATAATCATACCAAGTCCATCTATGCACGTAAGCCACAGATGACTTTTACCACATCTATGAATTAATATTTCATTGCTGAAACTCAGCTCAATAATTAATTCACATCATCGAATCATCCCTGCACTACAGGCCAATGATATTCTTTAGTATCACGACCACGAATTATACATGCACTACGTGCCAAAGATAATCGTGTTTTCAATTACGGTAATGATTATACCGAACAATCCCTGGTCATAATCATACCAAGTCCATCTATGCACGTAAGTCACAGATGACTTTTACCACATCTATGAATTAATATTTCACTGCTGAGACTCAGCTCAATAATTAATCCACATCATCGAATCACCCTTGCACTCCGGCTAAAGATATTCTTTAGTATCACGACCACGAATTATTCATGCACTACGGCTAAAGATAATCGTGTTTTCATCAACGGTCCTGATCATGCCATAAAATAATTCGTCTTTGCACTACGGCCAAAGATAATCCATAGCCATAATCATACCAAAAACTGTCCATCAATGCACTACGGGCCAATGAGGACTTTTTTTTTCACATCATTTGTAATATTACAGTCATGATTATACCGAATAATCCCTGGTCATAATCATACCAAGTCCATCTATGCACTACAGGCCACAGATGACTTTCAACATAAACATGAGGATAAGGTATTGACGTATATAGGGTTTCAAACCTCTTAGAAATATTCGCGTCATTCGCTCCTCATTATCGACCAAATTGGATGCAAACCGAGATAACTCCGTAAACTTAGCCTCGTATTGCGATATGGTCATATTATTTTGCTCTAATACTTATCTCAACATTGTTAGATTCCATTTTCAAACACTGCCACCAAACAAGGGTTAATTAACATATCACATATTATCCCTATACTCTGACCGACCAATTAAATACCAAATAAACTTAGGTAGGTCATACTAGCGAACGAATTCTCCGTCTCTCCCCTTCTAGTTCTTATCTCACATCTCAGCCAGAGATCATATCCCTAAGCTCTGATACCAACTGTGACTCCCCCAAAATTAGGTATTCATCACTCATCTTGGGTCGTCAGATACATGGTACAAAATACAAATACAAACTTAATTATACAAATGTCGTGTAACATATGACAATACATAAACTGAGAGTTCTAATAGGAATATTGTCATCTAGACAATATCCATACTCAAGGAGTCCTCATTACATTTATTGTCACACTATTTAACAGAATGGTGAGGACTACTAATGCTATCTTCTGGACCATCACTCCTTTCCCTGACTCGTCCCAGCTATATTCTCATTTCCTGAAGAGAACATTGAAAAAAAGGGTGAGCTCAACTAGCCCAGTAAGAAATATTATGACTAAGATAATGAAGAATAAATTATCAATAGTCTTCAACAATGTTAAACTGATAAAATACAATAGACATCAAGTTTAACTGCATCGGAATAAGCAATCCATTAGAAGAGTCAAGTAGAGAATAAATTCTACTATCTTCTATGATTTAAAAATGTTTTCATCAACTTTTATCACTGAGACTCAGCTTAATAAATAAACCACATTTTTTAATCATCCTTGTATTACGGGCCAAGGATATTCATTAAATCATCAATGATCATGACTATACCAAAAATCCCTGGTCATAATCATACCAAAAACTGTATATCAATGCATTACAAGCCACTGAGGACTTTTACCACACCACTTATAACATCACAGTTCATGATTATACCGAATGATCCCTGGTCATAATCATACTAAGTCCATCTATGTACGTAAGCCAAAGATGACTTTTAACATAAAATAAACATGAGGGTGATGACAATGTTATAGGAATTCAATTAAACAAGTTCAAGAATTAGTTTATCCAGGAACTAATAATATCTAAATTGTCAACATGATACTTCTTTGTAAAGTAACAGTCAAGAATGCTCAGAAGAATATTTTCATGAAAAGATACTGGATGAAGCGCAAATATCAAGGATATTCCACTAATTTTATGGAGTATAGAAATCAAAACTTTAACCAAATGAGTATAATAAAGAATATATGAAACTGCAAATGGATTTTCACCAGCCATGCGGTAATCCATGTATACAGATCATTTTCCCAAGTTAATAAGGAATGAATATAAAGGATCATTCACCATGCATGTGGCAATCCACATAGACAGGTTATTCCAACAGAATAATAAAGAATGGAATAACAGAAGGATTCACCATGCATGCGATAGAGACCGCACAGACAGGTTATTCCCAACAAAATAATAAATGCGGAATAATAAATATGGAACCAGGTCAGGTGAAATTCACACCGACAGGATATTCCGACAGAATAATAAATGCGGAATAATAAATGATGGAACCAGGTTAGGTGAAATTCACACCGACAGGATATTCCGACAGAATCGTAAAGAACAGAATAATAAAAGAGTTTCACCAAGTATGCGGTACTTCGCATAAACAGGTTATTCCAACATAATAATAAAGAATGGAATAACAGAAGAAGATCACCAAGTATTGGATAAACCGCATATACAGGTCATTCCACCAAGTATAGGGTAAACCACGCATACAGGTTATATCAACAGAATAATAAAGAATGGAATAACATAAGGATTTTACCAAGTATAGGGTATGCCGCGTATACAGTTCATGTATAGGGTATGCCACTTTTACAGGTTATTCCAACAGAATAATAAAGAATGAAATAACAGAAGTTCTCTTCATGAATAAGAAAGAATAACACCCCTTACCGTTTTAAAGAAAAACTGAAATAAAAAGTAGTTAAGTGGCAGAATACTCTTCTTCTTTCTCTCTATAGTTTCTCTCTCTAGAGTTCAGTGAATTCGCAAGAAAATAATGAAGGAATGAGCTTCTATTTATAGAAAAATGGAATGCATAGTAACTAATCCATGAACGGTCCAGATTGATTTACTTTAATCTGACGGTCCATATTTAAAAAAAATCTTTTAAATAAAATATAATATATTCTATTTATAGAATAACTTTAATAAAGTATTCTGTTTTATATAAAAAGATGTTTCTGTTTTATTACGTTAATAATACGAATAAAACAAAACTTCATTATCGCTAAATAATTCATATTATTAATTGACAATAATTGAATCAAACTGAGTGATTCTCACATAAGCATCAATACCGTGTGCTACTATGCAACCACACGTATTACTGTACTTTTACTACCGAGTAGTTTAATAGTATCAACGGTAAAACTTCCGCCGTTATTTTTAATAAAATATTTTTGTCGTTTTCTCAATCTGACAATAATTCCGTTGTGGGGTCCACCAATGATTGTACCGTCGTACGAATATTTTCCGTGAATAGTAACTCGTGAATAGTACTCCGACACAAAAAGTGTTCCAAATACTCGAGTGAACGATACTATAGTGAATAGTAATTTTGGTGAATAGTTACCCGTGAATAGTAACTCGTGAATAGTAACCAGGTATTTTATGACAACTTGTTTACTTTAAAAAAAATTCACATATCACCCTTAACTTTAACCTTTTATCAATTTAACAATTTACCAAAATAGAAAAATTAAATACTTTTATTTCATAAAATTCGGGGTCTCACAATGTGTCTAACAGCTAGTTTGGCAAAAGTGACAACTCCTAGGTGGTAGGTGAAGTAGTAGTTTGATGTGACAGGTAAAAGCCGCAAAGAAAATTGACACAACAACTTATAATGTCAACATCAAGGATCCTAGAGTGTTTGAACATTAAATGCACAACGAAAACCTTGCAACGAGAAGACTCTCTGACAGACTATAAAATGCAACAAATATTCTAAATTAAAAGAAGAATAACTGTGATAAAAAAGGCCAAAACTCTGCCAAAGTTAAAAAGAACTCTACTCTACGAATTTGAACAACTTGTTCAAGCTGCTAAGTACCTGAGAAGAAAAGCTTCTTGCCATCTTAGCAGCACCTCAACAGCATTATTCAACAGCAGTTGATCATTATCTGTGTGCCAATCTACCAATTTTAAGTGACTTGAAGAGATCTTAGTGATCTAGGACTAAGTATCCATATTCCAAGAATTAGTGATTCGAAGGAACCTACGTGGTTCATTTGTAATAGATCTGTGATCTCTATCCTTAGTGGATTTCTACTCGCTAAGTAGTAGAGTGGATTAGGAGTTATTTAATCTCCAAACCACTTTAAATTTGCATGTGTTCTTTAAATTTTTACACTTTCTTTTTTCCAAGCATTTATTTTGTTTGTAACTTAAAAAAACTGTTGATCGATTTAGCTGTAACAAATGAGAATTTTGTAATTTATTTTAAATATTTATATAATTAAATAATATTTTAAATAATTTATTTATTGAGATAAATAAATAATTGATGAAATTATGGTATAATAATTTAGTTAAGTGTGTATATTAACTAATTTAATGAATGGTAATTTTATTATTTGAAGATTTAATTTAATGAAATAATTAAATTAAATGAATTGTTTAATATTTAAGAAAATAATTAAATTAAATAAAATGATGTTCTAGTTTAATTCGATAACTAAATTAGATATGTAATAATTTGTTAAGTATAAATATAATTATAATAGAAATTATAATTATTATAATTATAATAGTAAGAACATAAAATGAATTAAATAAAAATGTGACACATGGAACTATATAATATAAATGTTGTTAAAATAAACTAGAATAAGGAGTTTTGGGTAGCCAAACAAGGCCTTGTGGCCTTTGACATATTGCAACTGACATAACGTTTTGGGTTCTTACCTGAAGTGTACGTGAGGGAAAGGCCATATCATTTTATAACTATGTGTATTTCTCATAAGGCTAACTAAGAAAAACACAAAGAGTTTAGTGAGGAAGAGAGAAAACATAGTGAAATTAAGGGAAAATTCTTTGTAGTTTTGTCAAGAAGAAGGAAAGGATTGCTAAACCTTGTTATCATTATCTTGAAAGCAAAGGATTAAGGTATAACCTACTCTAATTTTAACTTTTAATTTTGTAATTTCTATTCTCTGTGATTAAAATTCTGTTGTATTAGGGTTAAAGTGTTAATTATATGCATGTGTAATCTGATAATTATCATACATAAGTGATGTGAAGTAATCAAATTCGTGAAATTGGGCTTGAAAAATAAAATTAAGGTAATAGTGTTATGCATGTATGAAATAGCTTAACTGAGTCCAAAATTTGATGTTCAATCTTTGCTAGAATATGTAAATTGGTTATAGAGTGTGATAGTACATCAAGAAACGAAAACAACATAATTGAAATGGTGTAATTTGGTTAAGAAACAAAGGTTTGGCGATTGAATTCGCTAGAAATGTTGAAATATGAAGAAATTAGCAAAAACATGATTTTAATCCTCTAAATTTGGTTATGTAAGTTGTTTTAGGTGTTAGAATATTTGATTGTATATGCTATAAGGCTTTGGTTAAGTTTGTAGCGTGTGGGTTGTTCATGTTACTGTGAAATTGGAATTATAGGCCTAGAACAGAGTCTAAATTTGTGTTCTGCAAAATTGGTTCGGGTGTCGAGCATGGGCGCCCTGGAGTCAAAGGTAACTATGTTAATAGCATAGCTTGGAGAATATTAACTTAACATATTTTAGTGATTGTAAAAGGGCCTAATGCATGTTATAAAAAGAAATAACATATAGTAATCACAATGTTGAAAGTAAAGATTATGAATTAGTAAGTTATGAAAGTTTGTAATGTGATGTCATGAGAATTTGTGTTGATAGGCAATCACCATGTCAGGTATTGTTATATAATTAGGAGTGCGAATTTATGGTACATGAATGATTAAAATAATCAGGTCTTAAGCTAGAGACTATAGACTTGACTAAAATGAGAAGTGAACCCATGAAGTTAATGTTAACATAACTAATTGGTATTGTGATTCTAATGGTATATGTAGGGTATTTGGCGAACGTTTGTAGTAATTATATATCTTATGCGCGAGGCAAGTTTCCTAACTTCATTCTCTTTATAATGAATACGAGTTTCTTAAACTCTAATATTATGTTGAGCAAATTTCTTGGTTCTATCTTGTTTAATATTATGCAAGCTCTTGTGTTCTAATTCTTTTACATCGAGCAAGTTTCATATTTATAATGTAATATTGTAATGCAAGTTTCCTAAACCTTGTATTTACATTGCGCAAGTTCCTAATATTTGTTCTTTCCATTCAAAGCATAAACTGTTTAACTTCTTTGTTCCAAATGAGACTTCCTAACTCTTTTGGATGTAAAACTTTGCATATATACCAAGTCTATTCAATTGTATATTGTCATTATTCGATCTTTGACTTAAGTATCATTGTTCAATTCTATATTATTATGTTGAACCTTCGAATAGCAAGCAAGCTCTTATTGATTGGACAAATCTATAATTGATGAGTGTTCTAAAATTCTAGAACCACTGATAAGCTAGTTCCAAACTAAATTTTCTTTAGTGTGGAAAATCCTAAAGTCAAACTGAGATGAACAACCCTAACCTAAGGGATTATGTATCCGTTAGCGTTTAAATATTTGTGCACAATACATGGTACGAAGGGCTGATCCCCCTAAGTACGAAAGCAAAAGTCTGTATAGTCTAATGACATTTAAAGGTTGAAGTAGAAATACTTAATAACCTTGGGACATAGTTCATGGTCTTAAAGACCCTCAGATATAAAACTCGAACTTGTTTACTAATTTTGTCTCAAAGAACAAGTTGTTAATTATTCAGTATTCATTGCTTGCTCTTAAATTATTGCTATTGTCACTCTTTGCTCACTCTTGCATTTAACACTGCAGCTAAAGTTAGGAAATTTGATGAGCCGTCTTCTAGCAAAGGCAAGGGCAAAATGTCCACATGATGAAGACTTGTTTGATTTTTATTTAGTAGAAGTCTGTTTTGAGACTTATGTTATTATGTGATTTATTACGCAGACTTATGTAATATTTAAAGGTTAGATTACATGGAAATGTTTTAAGTTGATGTAACCCTTTAATAGGGAAGATATTTATTTAAGTTATTTAAGTTATGTCTTTATTCTTGTTTATGGGTAGTTAGATGTAAATATTTTGAAAAGTGTGCACCAAATCCTGTGGGAATAAAGTACCCGAATTTGAGGGTGTCACAGGTTGGTATCAAAGCTTTAGGTTATGAACCTTAGGCGGGAAAAAACCTTAAGAAGTAACTTTTAAGGAGATAGAAAACATAGTGGTGATAAACTCTTATCGAGTTCTAAGGAATGAATTGAGAGAATTCATTAAAGATAAGTAATAAAAGACTTTATGTGCTATGTATTAATAACTTATGTACTCACGAGTATCAAAGAGTATCATGTAATAAATAAAACTTAAAAGTATTTTGTTGTCAGGATGTCTAACGTTAAAGGATCTAGTCAAGCTAGGGAAGTGATACCTCAGATAACTAGAGATGAGGAACCCCGAGATGTACATGTGGTTCGGGAACAGTTGATTCAGAGGGAGCCTTCTCTGTTGGTTGTTGAGGATGAACAGGAGGATGAGCCTATGTCTGATCCTGAGGAGGAGAACTATGAGGAGATAGAGGTGGAGGATGAGGAAGAGGACCCTATAGAGTTTCCACCAAACTCCATATCGGCTGAGATGTATGATGCACTGTATGACCGTAACATAGAATTACAGGATAAGGTTGAGGAGCTGAAGGAGTTAGCTGAGATGCGTCAGGCTATTTTAGAACAAAAGGATGTTGAGATATAGGAACTCGACTCACGTCTTGGAAACACGGAGTGGAACCTAGTTCACACAAAGGGACATCAAGAGGAGTTGTTGGCTGAGAATGAGAAGGTGAAGGCTGAATTGGAAAAGCTGAAAGATGACTTGAAGGAGGAGTCAGCTAAGCGTGCGAGAGCAGAGGATGCTTAGATGAAAGCAACTCAGCGTGCAGATAGTGCTAAAGCCAAGGTTCAAAAGAAGAAGGCTAAGATGAACGAAATGGATCATGTCTTTCATTCTGTGATCAATAGGGACCAGGATCGAGTCTTTTATTACTAACCTTAATTTGAAGACTTGTCATGGTTTATGATGGACCGTAGGATGACGTATCGTATTATGGAGGAAGAACGTAGGGAAGCCTCTCGACGTCTTAATATGAAAAGATAGGAAGAATAATAACAATAATATGTGATTAAGTATGTGAATAAATAAATTGTAAATCCCTTATTTTGAGATAAATAAAGGGGTAGTATGAGTATGTAATCCTGAAACTTGTTTAGTTCAGAAAAGTGGATGTTGATAGCAGAGATGTTATCCTTATTATGATTGGAAAAGTTATGAATGGATAAAAATATTAAAGTTTATTAGAATGTTATGTGTTATAGCTTTAATCTTAGAATGTTTAAGTTAAACTTTAAATATTCAAGAAGTTAAGTAATGAACTAATAAGCGTATATTTTAAATAGAAGATGCCTCCTAGAAGGAGACAACCACGTCAACAACCACCTCCTGAGGGGTCTACTAACAATAATAACAAGGCCAACGCTAACCCGGTTCAGCAGTTGGTGACTCTGTTAACTGGAGCACTTGTGAATCAACCGCAAGCTCAAGCTACGACTTTCAAGGACTTCAAAGCGGTTGGACCGTCGGAGTTTCAAAGATCTATGAATCCAGTTGAAGCCAAAACCTGGATCATGGAAATAGAGAAGGTGTTTGACGTTGCCAAAGTCAACAAGGATCAGAAAACTGCTTTTTGTGACGTTTATGTTGAAGTCTGAAGCTAGCTATTGGTGGTAGGCGAATAAGGTTCATGGGGGATAGGGAGTAATAGCGTGGGATAGGTTTAAAGAGATATTTTTTGAAATGCATTTTCCAACTAGTTCCCGTAATCAGATGGAAGTTCAATTCTTAGAATCGAAGCAAGGAACCATGATTGTGTCGTAGTATGCTACAAAGTTTAATGAGTTGGCAAGGTTTGCTCCGTACCAAGTTAATACCAATGAGCGTAAGGTGAGAAGGTTCGAACAAGGGTTGAAGCCCTGGTTGTATGGTAAGGTTTCGATGTTTCAGCTAAATACGTTTGCGACAGTACTGGTAAGGCAATTATCACGGAAAGTGGAAGCGATGCCTTAACCAAATATAATTAAGAATAGAAGAAGAAAAAGAATGAGAATAAAAACAAGGCTGGTGGAAGCAATAGTGGAGGTAACAACCAGAAAAGGAAATGGAATAAAAATTCGAATACGAGAGGACAACAAAGAAGTCAACAAAAGAATAAGTTTGAAGCTTGTGCTACTTATGGGAAGAATCACACGGGGGTGTGTCTGAAGGGTAAGCGGGTGTGTTTCAACTGTGGCCAGCAGGGTCACATTGCGATAAACTATTTTAGTCCAAAGAAGGGAGCATGTTTCACTTGCAGATCAAAGGATCATATGGCTCGTGATTGCCCTAAGAAGACAGTGGGAAGTGCAAGTGGAGGAAAAGGAAATAATGGTAGTGGTACATTAATTATCTCTGGACCAGTGCAATCAAGCCAACCTACTGCGAGGACTTTCAATATGACCGTGCAGGATGCTATGCAGTCAAAGGATGTAGTGTCAGGTATCATTCCGATTAAGGGTATTAATGCTTATGTTCTATTTGATTCGGGTGCTACTTGTTCATTTATATCTGATGATCTTGCTCAGAACTTAGATTTGCCTGAGGAAGAATTAGAATTTCATTTAAGCATAGAGATTGTGAATAGGAAAGTGATTCTTGTTAGGTTTATATATAAGAATTATTGAGTGGTTATAAAGGGTCAGGAGATGATGGTAGATTTGATACCAATTAAACTTGGGAAATTTGATGTCATATTGGGAATGGATTGGTTATTTAATTACGGGGCAGTAATTGATTGCCAAAAGAAGTATGTTAACCTTATGACTCCGTCAAAGGTTGTGTTTTATGGCAGTAAGTCACCTCGACAAGCAAGTTGTCTAACGGTGATGCAAGCTCAGAAATTACTGAGACAAGGATATGTAGGATACTTAGCCTACATTGTTGATACACAGAAAAAGAGTGCAAAGTTAGAAGAAATATCGGTCATTAGAGATTTTGCAGACATATTTCCAAACGATTTTCCTGGATTACCACCGAATAGAGAGATTTCATGATTGATTTAGTGCCAGGAATGGCCCCGATATCTAAAGGCCCATACAGAATGGCCCCAGTTAAGATGAAAGAGTTGATGGTGCAGTTGTAAGAATTACTCGATAAGAAGTATATTCAGCCAAGCGTATCGCCATGGGGTGCGCCGGTGTTGTTTGTTAAGAAGAAAGATGGATCGATGCGGCTCTGCATTGATCACCGTGAATTGAATAAGGTCACGATTAAAAATAAGTATCCATTACCGAGAATCGATGACTTATTTGACCAACTGAAGGGAGAAAGATATATCTCAAAGATAGAGCTGAGGAGTGGTTATCATCAGCTGAAGGTGAGGCTAGAGGATGTACTGAAAATGGCATTCAGAACTCAGTATAGTCATTACGAGTTTTTAGTTATGTCATTTGGTTTAACCAATGCACCTGCAGCGTTCATGGATTTGATGAACAGGGTGTTTAAACTATTTTTAGATAAATTTGTAGTGGTGTTTATTTTTGATATCCTGGTGTATTCTAAGACCAAGGAGGAACATGTTGAACACTTAAGGGTGACGTTGGAAACATTGAGAAGAGTGAAGTTATATGCTAAATTCTCAAAATATGAGTTTTGGCTGGAACGTGTACAGTTTCGTAGGCACATCATTGACAAGGACGAAATCTCGGTAGATCCATCAAAAGTTAAAGCTATAATAAATTGGGATCAGCCGAAGACAGCGTCAGAAGCAAGAAGTTTCTTGGAATTGGCAGGTTACTATAGGCTTTTTATTCAAGACTTTTCCAAGATCGCAACTCCGTTTACGAATTTAACTAGGAAGGCAGTTAAGTTTGTTTGGACGGAGAAGTGTGAGGAAAGTTTCCAAGAATTAAAGAAAAGATTGAGTTCAGCACCTGTGTTATCATTGCCTGATAATACAGGGAATTTTGTGGTGTATAGTGACGCATCGCATAAAGGACTAGGTTGTGTGCTTTGCAAAACGACAGAGTTATTGCGTACGCATCACGTCAATTGAAGGATTATGAGAAAGCATATTCGACTCATGACTTGGAATTGGCTGCAGTAGTGTTTGCTCTGAAGATTTGGAGACACTATTTATATAGAGAGAGGTGTGAGATATATACAAACCATATGGCATGAAGTATATCTTTGCACAGAAAGATTTGATTATGCGACAGAGGAGATGGCTAGAATTGATTAAAGATTACGATTACGAGATTCTTTATCATCGTGGAAAGGCGAATATTGTTGTCGATGCCATAAGTAGAAAGGGTCGGCAAAAATTAATGATGTTGACTGCTCAGGAAAAGCTAGTATTAGAAATGGAAAAGATGGAGTTGGAAATTAAATATCTGACAGAATTAGATGAAAATTATTCCAGATGGGAAACAATTCAATGTTGGTAGATAAGGTGAAGAATGTAATAACCAAGAATTTCTGTGGTACATTGTAAATAAATATATTAAATAATCTGTAATATATTATGAATGATTAAGTGATTATGTGAATAATATGCAATAATATTTAAAGGAAGTTTCACTAATAAGTTAATTAAGTTAGTGAACTAACCTAATTATTTTAATAATCTAGAAAATAGATTTAAGGTGATTAAACCCTAATTAAATACTCAATAAACTTGAATAAGACAAATCTAATTGGGTTATGTAAGTTAATTAACATTATTGATTGATGTGAATGCGTAAATATCAATAATAATGAGTAATAGTTCATGTGATAATAGGGTTAATATTACTAAGTAATAAGGATGATAAGTAATTTAAACAAGCCCAATAATTTATTTAAGCATTGGACTTGTAGATAATTTGATTGTTAAGCTAGCCTAATATTAAATTTAATTGGCAAGTATGCTAGTAGCACAATTATTTAATTGTGGAGGCCCAAGTTCATGTTAATTAGTAAGCCAAACTAGTTAATTTCAAGCCCAAAACATCTAATATAATGGCCCAACTTGTAGCCCAATTAAGGAGGGACATGTTGACTTTTAATGTACTAAATAAAGAATTAAAAGAAAATAAATTTGGTGCAAAGAGTGGCCACATGGTCGGCCACATGAGGAAGAGAAAAAGGGGAGTGCACCTTATGATTACATATCCACAATTTTCAAAGATATTTCAAAAGCTTAGCCATGTGTCAAAGTTATTAAGGAGCCACCTATATGGCTAATCTTCCATATATCTAAGTAATGATTAAAGTGAGAGAAAGAGATAAGAAGAGGTTGGGTAAAAATATCTACATACATATCTTATATCTATACAATATTATCCAACAAAAATCTAATCTCTTTTTCTTCCTTCCTTTACTTTACTTCATTTATTTTACTTTCTCTTAAGCTAGCAAAGCAAAAACATTAGAGAGAGAGAAGGAAAGAATTCAGTGGAGAGGAGGAGAGAGAGAGGAAGTGTTACACCATTGATGCACCCAAAGTTTATCTCCTACTTTGGAAGAGAAAGAAAGTGTGCCCAAAAATCAAGGTAAAAACTAAACTAGCTTATTCTTTTTATTTTGTTTATTTTTGGTTAGTTAAGGTTTATGATCTTGAGGTTTAAAACCCTTTATCTACATGTTTTATATGGTTTCATGCATGGATCTAACATATTTGACTGTTAAAAAGTAAATCAAAAGGATAGAAAAGAAACTAGTTTTGTTTTGTTAGAAAACTCTAGTTTTTTTTACTTCCTTTGATCGACTACCGTTTTTGATCTACACTTTCTTTTTGTGATCCGTCAAAGAGGGGTGATAGATATGTAAGTTAACTACGAAACCCAAGTGGTAGCACTCAAAAATGTTGAGTACACAAGTTTTTGCGACTGTTTTAGCAAAAACAATTTTGTCTTTAGAAAGAAAAACAAACTATTTTTGGACAGTCAATACTAGGGACAGTTTCGTCATTTTTCTGGAATTTAAAAATTTTGGAAAAATTTATGATGATAATATGATGAGTTATCTTTCAAGCCCAAGTGGAATCACCTAAAAAGGAGTTGTAGATTTCCGTATAGACTGATTTTAGCAAAGTAGGTAAAAGCTAAAAATCCCAAAAAGCAATCTGCCCAAAATTTTGCAAGGGTAGTTTCAGCCACTCAAATTATGGAATAAATTTCGGACTTTTGGGACATGAAAATATATGACATAAAGTAGCTCCTGTCTAAAAATGAGCTCATTCCGACATAAAATGACCAAGTTATGACCATTTCAATATTTGGGGTTTTCGAACGAAAATTGCTATAACCGGAGTTCTATAACTCCGATATCCACGAAATATAAACTGGAGGGTCACGTCAACATGTAGAAGATTATTCCAAGAGATGGGAATTTCTGGAGTTGAGCATGATGGGGCTAATTTTTTAAGCCATGCACTAAAAATGATTTTTGATAAAATACTAAAACAAATTGAAAAATTACGAAAAAATACTTTTTGTGTATGAAATACATGTATATAGGTATGGCCAAAAGATAGAAAAATAATAAGTTGATTTGGTATTTTCGTAAAGGAGATATGGAATCTAGCTTGCTGGATTGAAAAATAGTTGAATCCAGTTTGCTGGATTGAAGGATTTAGAATCCAGGCTTGCTGAATTAGAAGTTTGTTGAATCCAGTTTGCTGGATTGCATGTTTGTATAATCTAGACTATGATGTTAGTATTCATCTTACTAGATTATAAACACTACCAGAAAACAGTAAATAGACAACGCGAAAAAAATGTTGTGGTTTCAGTCAGGAAAACGTCGTGGTTAAGGGTGTCATCTATTTGACACCCTTACACAACGTTTTAAAAACGTTGTAGTTAAGCACAATACACAACGTTTTTTAGGAAAAAAACGTTGTAGATTTGTTTTTCAAAAATTAGCAGATGCTTAAAAACGTTGTAGTAGGTATGATTCCACAACATTTTTTGAATAAAAACGTTTTTGTTTAGTATATCAGACAACGTTTTTTAAACGTTGTAGATAAAAAAGAAAAAAGAAAAAAAAAGATGTGATTCACCTATATTACCAATGCACCTGCAATATGCTAATGTCATGATATATAGCCAAAATGTATCAACCATTCAAAATACATCCCAATAATACTATTCTTTTACAGTTTCAAATTACTACATCCACAAAATATATACCAAAATATCCATATAATCACTCAACCAAACGAGTACTGCCCAAAAAATGTAATTCTTGGATACTGACTATACAACCTAGAAATCCTATATACACATAAAAACAAGTAAATACATGGAGAATCATAAATTCCTGCATTGCAAGTTTGTTGCATGCATGTGAACCTCCATTGATTACATTAAATGCAGGTACAGGCATCGCTAATGTTTTGTTTCCAGCAAGAATTGCAATGTGATGCATGGTAGAAACAAGATAACAGTAAACATATGGACAAATTTACAGCTTGTAATTTATACATCAAACAGAGAAAGGAAGAGACAATGTAGCAATTCAATACCTTGTAGAGGAGGATTTTGTTGACACTAGCTCCTGCTTTGCAAACAGCAAGTGATACTGCCAAGATAGCATTTGCACCAAGCTGGCATAATCGAAGAGAAAACAGGAGAACTGCTGATTCACTATGCAGACTGTTTACGTCTTGCCAAAGCAGCTTCTTTGATCTCCAATAAAAACTTCTATATACATCACTAGTACAATAAACCATACAAATGAAAATGAAAATGAAAATAAGAAAGAATGGTAGAAACTGCATAAGATCCTCTAAAGCATGAATAAAATTATATCAGATTGTGGAAATGGGCAAAAACCATACCTCTCCATATATAACCCACTTGGACAGAAATGAGATTTGAAAGTCAATTGCAGAGCTACAGTTAAGTAGAGATGATTAAGTATCAGTGGTGTAACATCTAAAGCTAATCACAATGTCAGTCTGTATATAAATATAAATCAAAGCATTCACAATGTCAGTCTGCAGATGTATGCACACTACTGGTTCCTTCTCCCAAAAATGTGGTGCATCCACATACAATCTTTTAGTCTTTTTATAAATTTAAATCCAAATAAGAAACAAGGAGAAGAAAAAATATCAAACTAATATTTCTCCAAAAAGGGTTTTACCTAAGTCCATTTTACTTCTCCAAATCATGGGGAGGGATAATAGTGAATTACCTGAAGAAAAAATATCAGATGAGCTAATTTCTAGCCAAAAAATTAGAAATAAAACTGTAGATATACCTCTGCCATTTCAATTGCAGACACTCCTAGGGCCCACACACCCACCTGCAGAAGCATGTCAAAATTTATCAAACAGAGTTAGTCCAATATTGCCTTTTCAATTATGCAGGCAATCTGCATAATTGATTTTTCATAAATGTGAATTTATCAATATTGTTTAACATTACAAGACTGGAAGAAAACTCAGAACACAACTAAATATAGACAATTGAGGCTGGTTAACTTACGGCAGCCCCAACTCTTGCTCGTATAACAGCTGATACAGCAGGAGTGGACATCAATCCATTTTAACCAAACCAAACGCATCTTACTCCGTTTGCAGCTGCCATTTTAATTATAATCTGCAAGTTTGCAAGGTAAGAATTGTATGACATGATCATGAAGAATCAAATGGAAGATGTAACAATTCGGGCTAAGAAGTATTAAGGTGAGCGTAAATGGGTATCTACATTGCTCCAGGTGAACTATTTTAAATACTGCACATACTCAAATTGAAGATGCTTGTACACACTTATACAATTATTACCTTCTTGACGGGAAATATAGGAGTCCTCCAATAATGCACCTTGGAATGTTTCCTTACTTGGCTTCAGTTACATAACAAATAACGAAACATACATACCAGATGATTACTGACTAACAGTAAATACTAATGCAACTTGCAATTTCAAATGCAGCATGCTGTAGGCTATAACTTAGACGACAATTCATTAATCTAACATGATACCATATCCTGGACGCTGGAAGCTACATGTAATGATGCTGGAAGCTGGAAGCTGTACTGAAACTCAAATCAAGAGTATGAGGTAGCCTCAAAAAACACACAACCAGAAATTTCCAGAGCGCAACTAAATAAGACATGCAAGCACTGGGACAAGCGGCATAAAAGCACAAAATGTAATTTGACTTCACGTAATGTATATATGACTACAAGAGAACTTAAACAGGAATGTTCATAATTTTAGTGACTGCACAGATGAGTAATCTAATCAAAAGAACTTAAAACTAAAGATGACCAAGAAAAGAAATGTGCACTGAATAGTATGGTTTGGTCAAACCCAAAGAAATTCTAATATTTCTTACAAGGATACCATTTCCCATCCATCCAAATATCCGATACTAGTCAAAGAATAAGTTTATGGGTCCTTGCTGATGCAATACTGGAAACTGTGAAGTCACAAGTTGTTCATGTTAGTGCAAAAGCGTTGGTGAAGTGAATGTACATTAAAGTTCAAAACAAATGTCACTGGAAGATTGACCTGTAAGCAGACCTCAGAAGAAACATCATGTTCGAAGACCCCAAGCGAAATGACAGGTAATGAGGTAAGAACGACATTGAATAGCAGCATATACCAGTCGTCATAAACTAATTGCCCAGAAAAGTCGGTGAATGCTTCAAAGTAGAACAGTGTAAGGCCAAAGGCGATGTTCTTGTAGAAGAAATAACAAATCTGAATGCAGAGAATTGCAATTCAATGAGAAAGACTAAGTAATGATCAACACATGAAAAAAGAATTAGATGTGTTACCCCTTTCTCTGCTTACGCAAATATGTGGTATGGCAGTACCCCTTTAATTCCCTGCTTCCTTAAGGAGAACGGTTCGAAACCAACATGTTTACAAAGATAGTATGAGTGTGCCACATAGAAGCTTATACTATCTTCTTTATATGGTATTTAACATGCATAACATATATTTGGATGACATAGAATAGCTTATAGCATGCATAAGCAGTAGGGGAAATGCTACTGATGTATATATGACTTCACATAATGTAATTTAACTTAACATAATGTATATGTGACTAAGAGAATTTAAACAGGAATGAGAATTAGTAATCTGTAGCTAGACTAAGGCCCAACTTATAATGTTCAATTGTTGCTTTCACTAGCTCATAAAAAAGGGTGTTAAAAGTCAGTAAAACAAATATTATTCGATCTGCAATATTATTAATATCTCTCCACTATTACTGCATCAATACCTACTCAACTTCTGCAGCAGCCAAATGGATTCGAAAGTAGCAAACAATATAGTCACTAATGTTCTCAGTTATTCACATTGTATCAGCAAAAATTAAATATATTCACATCAATTTGAAATTTAATATCTTTTAAAAGTTAAATTAATAAGGGCTTCTTCAATGAAACTTCTAGGCTTCTATTTATTTTTTGAAAAGCAGACGGAAGTTGAATAAAATTTGAACAGAATAATTTGGATCTAGTAAAACTATAAAGATAATTAAATTATTTATCTCACACGGTCACACATATATATCTCCAAGCACATGACTTTATCAAATTCATGAAAAGTCAGTAAAATGAGCAAGAGAGATGATGTAGAGCACAGTTTATTTACTTCATCAAACTAGAGTAGCAATTACCCAAATCAACTTGAACAGATTTGTGTCGGTTTAGTATCAAATGTACAATTAAACCATGAAAATGAAGAACTTAAAGCCAGAAGAGTACTTACCAGAAAAATTAGTCTCCGATTTCTGAGGCTTCTCCTCCCAAACCACCACATCTTTACCTCCAATCACAGGCAACATCAATGGCGGTGACCGATAAGAAATAGCAATCAAACCACGGCGAGCGAGCGAAGATGAGGCTATAGAACTGGACGCACCTTCAGCATCGAACCGGCGATAAGAGAAACTACTAGAACTCTCAGACTCACTGACATCTGCATTCAAACTATAATACAATAGGCAAAGAGAAACGAGAGTTGCTAGGGTTTGGAGGAAGCAAACAGACTGGAGAGAGAGAGCGCGAAAGGAGTAGAGAGAAAGGGGCTGGGGAGATAGAAATGAACGATGATTTTTTATTTTAAGTTTTCACTTGACCCAATTTTTTGCTTCGTGTTTTTGTATATACATAACGTTTTTAAAAAAAACGTTATCTAATTAAAACAAAAAAAAGCTCTTTTAAATAGATAACGTTTTTGCATATATATCTACAACGTTTTTTTTTAAAAATGTTGTGGAAAAAAATACCACAACGTTTTTATAAAAAACGTTGTGGTTTAAGCGTTGTCTAGTTGCTGTTTTGTAGTAGTTAAAGAAGAGCTAATAAAAGAAAAGATTAAGTGTTAAATCATAAGGTATATGAAAAAGTAATTAAAATATTATCAACTAATAATAATAATAATAAAGATGTTTTCAAATAATTGATTATGTGGTTAAGTGTTAACTAAATTACTGATAGAGTAATTGTATTATGATATAAAGTATGATATGCTGATTGTAAGATCAATCTTAACAATGATAGATCTTTACAATAAAGAGATTAAATAAAATTGTGTAGCAGTAGATCGCAGTCGAGGCAAGTTCTCTAACTCAAACTTGAGTTATTCTTTTCAAAGCATGTTAGTGAATAATTATTGTTTATTATTCACATCTATATTGATTATTGATACTCACACACAGTACAATTAAATTCCTGTTCTATTATTATTGAACTGTGAATTAGTTAAAGTTCTTTTATTCATGAACTGTTTAAGATATGGATCTATGCTAATTGTATCAGCTAGATCAAGTATGTCTAAATTTGTTAAATCAAATATGTTGTTAAACGTTGTTCTTCACCAATTGATTTGGTAAGGACTCAAGACTGAGAAAAAGAACAAGTTGATTAAAGCATTATTGAAAAATAATTATTGCTCCTATATTAAGTGTTTATGCATAATACACCGAGTATGAAAGGCTGATCCCCTTGATTACCAAAACTTATTAAAAGGACCAGTTTAAATACTGACAACCTTAGCATATGTTCATGGTCATTATGACCACTCAGTATCTGTTATTCAATTATTTGAATATTCAGTTATCAAGACTTAATTCATGTTCTTTCATAATTAATTTCTATTGTTGAACATTGAACGATAAATTTCTTGCTAATCATGATATATTTTTTTTTACTTAAACTTGCTAAGCAAATTAGTTGCTTACTCTTGCTATATCATGACATTCATTTCAGTTAAGTAAGAAGGACAAGGGCAAGGGAAAGGCCCAAGAATAGTTAATATAAGTGTTTAAGTATCATGAAATACTATATTTGATGTTTATGTAAATCTTTTGTGTTACTTTATGTAACTTAAGTAAGGTATGTTTATGTTAAGGTAATAGACCTTGGGATATTGTATAAGACTTTATTATAATGAACAATGTATGTTTATTATTCCGTAATAGTATATAGAATGCTTATGTTGATGATGGATAGTGAGCACCAAACCCGGGGTTTGAGAACTCGGATTTAGGGGCATCACAGATTGGTATCAGAGTTGTAGGTTATAAACTTTAGGATGCGAAACTTAGGTTATAACCTTAGAAGAAAAATCGTATAGAGTATGCTAAGAGGTGGATTGTAGAGATTCATCTAGTATACAGTGTACATAATAAAATATTGTTTCATTTTATCAATGAATATATTTTATTGTGATACTAATGTTGTGTTTGTTTGGTTATAGGATGCCTGAGGAAGGACAAGGTAGCCATACAATCGAGCAAGAACCGTTAGATCCGGTAGAGGATCATGCTGTTAGTGACGAGCTTGACGAGGGTGTGACGGAGGTTTTGTTTGAAAATAACATGGCGCTGGAGAATAGAGTGACAAAGTTAGAGCAGAAGAATGCCACTCATCAGTTTACTGAAACTCAATACAAGGAACTGGCATATCAAGCTTAGAATGAGCTTGCTGAGATGAAGATACAATTACAGGAGCAGACAACCTTGGCTACTCATATGGTTGCCAAGAATGCTGAGCTGAGAGAGATATTAAAACAAGAGCAGAATAAGTTTGCGATATTGACTATTGAGCATCGGGCGTTACACCTGAGGTTTGACTTAGAGATCGCTAACATGATTCGAGTTGAGGATGCATGGGTACGAGCAGCGAGAAGAGTGGATCAGTTAGAGGTTGAGGCAGAGGCTGGACGGGTTAGGATGGAGTCCTTGTGACGGGCTTTAGATGCAGCATATACTAGTCCCCAAGTAGGAGTGAGGAGATCTTTTGAGATAGGCGAGTCGAGTCGAGCTGTTAGACGTCGACTTATGGATGGACTCTTTTCACCAGAGCAAGAGCATTCAGGCGCACCCTCTCCAGACACGCAGTGATAGTTTATTAGCTTTTTATTGTATATAGATGCAGTAGTACCCCTTTTGTTTATTAGGGTTTTATGCTTGATGTAAACCTCAGACTGTGTGAGGTAGTATGTAAATATGATGTATCCTCATCTTAGGTGTGTAGGGGAGTATGTCTTTTGGTAGATCCCATCTTTTGATGTTTAAAAAAATGGGATAGTTAGCGTTTATAAAAATATGCCAAGTATGTAAGTATTTAACGCTAAAATTTGGTATATGAATATAAATGCATTATTATAATTACATGTTGGATCAAATAGAAAAGTATTAAGAATTAAATGAGAAGTTATCTGTTTGAAAAGTCAGTAAATCGAATATGTTAATTCAGCAAGCTGAATGTGTTATTCAGCAAGCTAAATATGTGAATTAAGTAAGATGAATATGTTAATTCAGCAAGCTGAATTAGTCAATTCAGCAGGTTAAATTCGTTAATACAACATTATGATAATATGATTGTTAAAGTTTAAACTATATGTTATATTCTAAACACTTAGAAGATATATCATATAATTAAACTCGATGTAATAAATTAAGATTTTGTTTAATCAGATAATGCCGCCCAGACGTCAAAATCGTAACCAGAGGGAGGAACGTTCTGTGAACAATGAAAGGAATCAAGATGACCCAATGCAGAACTTCACTGATATGATAGCTCAAGCTATGTGAACTCGTACACCTGCAGCAAGGGGGCAAGCGAATAATACTTTGGCAAATTTTAAAAATTTTAAAGTTGTAGGACCACCAGAATTCAGCGGAACTACGGACCCCATAGCAGCTCAAACATGGGTGAAAGAGATGGAAAAGGCCTTTATCATTGCTAGGGTAGCCGAAGAGCAAAAGATGACTTTTGCTACTTACTTGATGAAAGGTGAGGCTAATTACTAGTCGGAGATGAACCAAGCTAGAGTCGGAACGGAGGTAGTGACATGGACCATGTTTAAGGAGTTATTCTTTTAAAGTTATTTCTCGGAGGCCATGCAAGCTAGAATGGAAGTGCAGTTTCTTGAATTAAAGCAAGAAAACATGTCAGTTGCCGAATATGCAGCAAAATTCAATGAGTTAGCCAGATTCGCACCTCATCAGGTGAATACAGAACTACGAAAGGCGCGTAGGTTTAAAAATGGGTTGAGGCCATGGATTCACAACAAAGTTGCAGTGTTGCAAATTACTGCGTTCTCAGCACTGTTAGAAAAAGCCATTATTGCAGAAGGTAGTAGTGAGGCAGTTTCTAGATTCAACCGAGAGAAGAATAAGAAGAAGATTGAAGGTGGACATCAGGGTGCCAGTAGTGGTGGCAGTAACAGTAAGAAACGCAAGTGGAACAATAGTGGCAATAAATCAGGAATGCAATAAGGGAATACTCAGCAGAAGAAGCCAGCGTGTTCAAAGTGTGGAAAGAATCCCTCCAGAGAGTGTATGAAAGGGAAAAACGTTTGTTATAATTGTGGTCAAGAAGGACATATTTCACCAAATTGTCCTAAGCCGAAGAAAGGTGGTTGTTTTTCTTGTGGAGGAATGGGGCATCGATTCAAGGATTGTCCATTGAAGAAGAATACAGATAGAGGAAGTCAAAACAAGAGCAGTTCTACAAAGTTAACCATTGGAGGACCAGTTCAGCAGAGCAAGCCGACAGCTCGAACGTTCAACATGACTGTGCAAGACGCAGTTGCATCAAAGGAGGTGGTGTCAGGTATTATTCTGATCAATAATATAAATGCCTACGTATTATTTGATTCGGGAGCTACCTGTTCATTTTTGTCTAATGAATTTGCTAGAAGATTAAACTTACTATGTGAAAAGTTAAAGAACCCAATAAATATAAAAGTTGTAAACAAAGAAGTGATCCCTGTAGAGTTTATCCATAACAACTGTGGTGTGGAAATAAGCGGACATAAGTTAAGCGTGAATTTGATTCCGATACGCTTAGGAGAATTTGATGTTATCTTAGGGATGGATTGGTTGTTTAACCATGAGGCAGTTATAGATTGCCAGAAAAGGAGCGTACGGCTTAAGACACCAGATAAGTCTAAGGTTGTATTTTATGGTAGCAAGTCACCAAGGCAAACAAGTTGTCTGACGATGATGCAGGCCAGGAGAATGTTACAAAAAGGATGTGAAGGTTATTTGGCTCATGTAGTGGATACACAGGTTGTGAATTCGAACATGGGGCAGATACCTATAGTTAATGAGTTTGGGGATGTCTTTCCAGAAGAACTTCTGGGACTTCCTCCAGACAGAGAAATAGAGTTTGTGATTGATTTAGTACCGGGGACAACGCCGATATCGAAAGCGCCGTATCGAATGGCTCCGGTAGAAATGAAAGAGTTGATGATCCAGCTACAAGAGTTGTTGGATGAGAAGTACATCCAACCTAATGTATCTCCGTAGGGAGCACCGGTGTTGTTTGTAAAGAAGAAGGATGGTTCGATGAGGTTGTGTATGGATTATAGAGAATTGAATAAGGTGACAATCAAGAACAAATATCCGCTACCAAGAATAGATGATCTGTTTGATCAACTTAAGGGAGCGAGATGTTTTTCGAAGATTGACCTGAGAACTGTTATCATCAGTTGAAGGTGAGAACAGAAGATGTACCAAAGACAGCATTTAGAACTCGTTACGGTCATTATGAGTTATTAGTGATGTAGTTTAGACTGAAGAATACGCCATCAGCTTTTATGGACTTGATGAATAGAGTATTTAAACCATATTTGGATAAATTTGTGGTGGTGTTCATTGATGAAATTTTGGTGTATTCGAAGACTGAAGAGGAGCATGTCGAACATCTACGAATTGTATTGGAAACCTTAAGGGAAGAGAAGTTATATGCTAAATTTTCAAAGTGTGAGTTCTGGTTGAAGAGAGTTCAATTTCTGGGACATGTCATCGACAACGAGGGAATTTCTGTTGATCCAGCTAAAGTAGAAGCGGTGAAAATTAGGGACAACCGAAGACACCAACAGAGGTCAGAAGTTTCTTGGGATTGGCAGGATATTACTGAATGTTTATTCAGGATTTCTCGAAGATACCGACGCCATTAACTAATCTGACGACGAAGACTGTTAAGTATGTATGGACGGAAAAGTGTGAACAAATTTTTTAGGAATTGAAGAAGCGACTAAGTGAAGCACCTGTGTTATCTTTACCAGATAGTACGGGAGGTTTTACAGTGTATAGTGACGCATCACACAAAGGACTAGGTTGCGTATTAATGCAGAATGGTAAAGTCATTGCGTACGCATCACGACAGTTAAAAGACTATGAGAAGGGATACCCTACCTATGACCTTAAATTGGTTGTGATAGTATTTGCCCTTAAGATTTGGAGACATTATCTCTATGGAGAGAAGTGTGAGATATACACAGATCATAAGAGTCTGAAGTACATCTTTACACAGAAGGAATTAAATATGAGGCAGAGGAGATGGTTAGAATTGATCAAGAACTATAATTGTGATATTCTATATCATCCCGGGAAGGCCAATGTAGTGGCAGATGCTTTAAGCAGAAAGAGTCAAGAAAAATTATTTGTATTAACAGACTAGGAAGAGTTAGTAAGAGAAATGGAGAAAAAAGAGTTGGAGGTGAAAAATTTGAAGGATTCGGATAAAGTAATAGAAATAGAAACAAGTCCGACTTTATTAGACAAGGGAAAAGAATCACAAGGGAATGATGAAGAATACGGTAACATAAAGAAGCGGTTGGCTGAAGGCGAAGAGCTGAAGTATAAGATCGACGACACTGGATTGCTGAGATTTGAAGGAAGAATTTGGATACCTGCAGTTCCAGAGTTACGAGAAGAGATTTTGCAAGAAGTGCACAATACGAGATATTCGATACACCTGGGAAGCACGAAGATGTATCAAGATTTGCATCAACATTATTGGTGGCCAAACATGAAGAGAGAGGTTGCTGAATGCGTCAGCCGCTGTTTAACTTGTCAAAGAGTCAAGGCAGAGCATCAACGACCAAGTGGACTATTACAGCCATTAGAAATTCTAGAATGGAAGTGGGAGCACATCACAATGGATTTTATGGTAGGACTTCCAGCGACACAGAAGGGTCATGACGCAATATGGATAATTGTCGACCGTCTTACTAAGTCAGCACACTTTTTGCCGATCAAGATCAGGTATACTTTGGATCAGTTAGCCAAGTTGTATATCAAAGAGATAATTTCGAGACATGGAGTGCCAGTATCAATCGTATCTGATAGAGATCTGCGCTTCACGTCAAACTTTTGGAAGAGTCTTCAACAAAGATTGGGGACACAATTAAGGTTGAGTACTACGTATCATCCACAGACAGATGGGCAAAGTGAGAGAACGATTCAAACATTAGAAGACATGCTCAGAGCCTGTGTGATGGATTTCAAGGGAAGCTGGGAGGATCATCTTCCACTGGTAGAGTTTGCATATAACAATAGCTATCATGCAAGCATTGGTATGCCACCGTATGAAGCCCTATATGGGAGAAAGTGCAGAACACCCTTATGTTGGGACGAGGTAGGTAAAAGAAGAATGTTAGGGCCAGAATTGGTGCAGCAAACTGTGGAGATCATCAAAGTGATAATATCTCGACTAGTAGCAGCTCAGGATCGACAAAAGAAGTACGCATATATTCATCACAAGAAAAGAGATTTAGAAGTGGGAAGCTACGCATTTCTGAAGGTATCTCCTTGGAAGGGGAAGATAAGATTTGGGAAGAAAGGTAAACTGAGTCCAAGGTTTATTGGACCGTTTGAAATACTGAAGAAGATAGGGGAAGTGGCGTATGAGGTAGCTTTACCTCATGAACTGGAACATATTCACAATGTGTTTCATGTGTCAGTGTTACGTCCGTACAAGCCGGATTACAAGCATGTGATATCGTATGAACCGATTCAAGTCGAGAAGGACTTATCGTACGAGAAGGTTCCTATAGAAATTTTGGATACGAAAGAGCAGAAATTAAGAAATAAGGTTATACATTCTGTCAAAGTCCTATGGAGAAACCATAATGCTGAAGAAGCTACGTGGGAGCTTGAAGAAAAGATGAAGAAGAGTTATCCGAATCTTTTTGAGTAACCTTAATAAAATTCCGGGGAAGGAATTCTTATAAGGAGGGGAGAATGTAATAACCAAGGATTTCTGTGGTACGTTGTAAATAAATATATTAAATAATCTGTAATATATTATGGATGATTAAGTGATTATGTGAATAATATGCTATAATATTTAAAGGAAGTCTCACTAATAAGTTAATTAAGTTAGTGAACTAACCTAGGTATTTTAATAATCTAGAAAATAGATTTAAAGTGATTAAACTCTAATTAAATACTCAATAAACTTGAATAAGACAAGTCTAATTGGGTTATGTAAGTTAATTAATATTATTGATTGTTGTGAATGTGTAAATATCAATAATAATGAGTAATAGTTCATGTGATAATAGGGTTAATATTACTAAGTAATAAGGATGACAAGTAATTTAAGCAAGCCCAATAATTTATTTAAGCATTGGACTTGTAGATAATTTGATTATTAAGCTAGCCTAATATTAAATTTAATGGGCAAGTATGCTAGTAGCACAATTATTTAATTGTGGAGGCCCAAGTTCATGTTAATTATTAAGCCAAACTAGTTAATTTCAAGCCCAAAACATCTAATATAATGGCCCAACTTGTAGCCCAATTAAGGAGGGACATGTTGGACTTTTAATGTACTAAATAAAGAATTAAAAAAAACAAATTTGGTGCAAAGAGTGGCCACATGGCCGGCCACATGAGGAAGAGAAAAAGGGGAGTGCACCTTATGATTACATATCCACAATTTTCAAAGATATTTCAAAAGCTTAGCCATGTGTCAAAGTTATTAAGGAGCCACCTATATGGTTAATCTTCCATATATCTAATTAATGATTAAAGTGAGAGAAAGAGATAAGAAGAAGTTGGGTAAAAATATCTACATACATATCTTATATCTATACAATATTATCCAACAAAAATCTAATCTCTTTTTCTTCCTTCCTTTACTTTACTTCATTTATTTTACTTTCTCTTAAGCTAGCAAAGCAAAAACATTAGAGAGAGAGAGGGAAAGAATTCGGTGGAGAGGAGGAGAAAGAGAGGAAGTGTTACACCATTGATGCACCCAAAGTTTATCTCCTACTTTGGAAGAGAAATAAAGTGTGCCCAAAAATCAAGGTGAAAACTAAACTAGCTTATTCTTTTTATTTTGTTTGTTTTTGGTTAGTTAAGGTCTATGATCTTGAGGTTTAAAACCCTTTATCTACATATTTTATATGGTTTCATGCATGGATCTAACATATTTGAGTGTTAGAAAGTAAATCAAAAAGATAGAAAAGAAACTAGTTTTGTTTTGTTAGAAAACTCTAATTTTTTTTTACTTCCTTTGATCGACTACCGTTTTTGATCTACACCTTATTTTTGTGATCCGTCAAAGAGGGGTGTTAGATATGTAAGTTAACTATGAAACCCAAGTGGTAGCACTCAAAAATGTTGAGTACACAAGTTGTAGCGACTATTTTAGGAAAAATAGTTTTGTCTTTAGAAAGAAAAACAAACTATTTTTGGATGGTCAATACTAGGGACAGTTTCATCATTTTTCTAGAATTTAAAAATTCTAAAAAAATTTGGGATGATAATATGATGAGTTATCTTTCAAACCCAAGTGGAATCACCTAAAAAGGAGTTGTAGATTTCCGTATGGACTGATTTTAGCAAAGTAGGTAAAAGCTAAAAATCCCAAAAAGCAATCTGTCCAAAATTTTGCAAGGGCAGTTTCGGCCACTTAAATTATGGAATAAATTTCGGGCTTTTGGGACATGAAAATATATGATATAAAGTAGCTCATGTCCAAAAATGAGCTCATTCCGACTTAAAATGACCAAGTTATGACCATTTCAATATTTGGGATTTTCGAACGAAAATTGCTATAACCGGAGTTCTATAACTCCGATGTCCACAAAATTTAAATTGGAGGGTCACGTTAACATGTAGAAGATTATTCCAAGAGATGGGAATTTCTGGAGTTGAGCATTATGGGGCTAATTTCTTAAGCAACGCACTAAAAATGATTTTTGATAAAATACTAAAAGAAATTGAAAAATTACAAATAAATACTTTTTGTGTATGAAATACATGTATATAGGTATGGCCAAAAAATAGAAAAATAATAAGTTAATTTGGTATTTTCGTAAAGGAGATATGGAATCCAGCTTGCTGGATTGAAAAAATAGTTGAACCAAGTTTGCTGGATTGAAGGATTTAGAATCCAGGCTTGCTGGATTGGAAGTTTGTTGAATCCAGTTTGCTGGATTAGCCAATCCAGGTGGCTGAATTGCATGTTTATATAATCTAGACTATGATGTTAGTATTCATCTTACTAAATTATAAAGAAGAGCTAATAAAAGAAAAGATTAAGTGTTAAATCATAAGGTATATGAAAAAGTAATTAAAATATTATCAACGAATGATAATAATAAAGATGTTTTCAAATAATTGATTATGTGGTTAAGTGTTAACTAAATTGCTGATAGAGTAATTGTATTATGATATAAAGTATGATATGCTGATTGTAAGATCAATCTTAACAATGATAGGTCTTTACAATAAAGAGATTAAATTAAATTGTGTAGCTGTAGATCGCAGTCGAGGCAAATTCTCTAACTCAAACTTGAGTTATTCTTTTCAAAGCATGTTAGTGAATAATTATTGTTTATTATTCCCATCTATATTGATTATTGATACTCGCACTCATTGCAATTAAATTCCTGTTCTATTATTATTAAACTGTGAATTAGTTAAAGTTCTTTTATTCATGAACTGTTTAAGATATGGATCTATGCTAATTGTATCAGCTAGATCAAGTATGTCTAAATTTGTTAAATCAAATATGTTGTTAAACGTTGTTCTTCACCATTTGATTTGGTAAGGACTCAGGACTGAGAAAAAGAACGAGTTGATTAAAGCATTATTGAAAAACAATTATTGCTCGTATATTAAGTGTTTATGCATAATACACCGGGTATGAAAGGTTGATCCCCTTGATTACCAAAACTTATTAAAAGAACCAGTTTAAATACTGACAACCTTAGCATATATTCATGGTCATTATGACCACTCAGTATCTGTTATTCAATTATTCAAATATTCAGTTATCAAGACTTAATTCATGTTCTTTCATAATTAATTTCTATTGTTGAACATTGAACGATAAATTTCTTGCTAATCATTATATCTTTTTTTGTACTTAAACTTGCTAAGCAAATTAGTTGCTTACTCTTGCTATATCATGACATTCATTTCAGCTAAGCCAGAGAGTTCAAGTAAGAAGGACAATGGCAAGGGAAAGGTCCAAGAATAGTTAATATAAATGTTTAAGTATCATGAAATACTATGTTTGATGTTTATGTAAACCTTTTGTGTTACTTTATGTAACTTAAGTAAGGTATGTTTATGTTAAGATAATAGGCATTGGGATATTGTATAAGACTTTATTATAATGAACAATATATGTTTATTATTCCGCAATAGTATATAGACTGCTTATGTTGATGATGGATAGTGAGCACCAAACCCGGGGTTTGAGAACTCAGATTTAGGGGCGTCACAAAGAATGTACAACTTCAGGATGAAAACCGTGAGGAAATAAGAAAAAAAGTGTCTAAAGGTAAGGAAAACAAATTTAAAGTTGATTCAGAATGGTTACTTCGATTCGAAGGGAGAATTTGGGTTCCGCCAGTATCGAAAATTAAAGAGGAAATTTTGAGTGAGGCTCAAAACTCATGAAATTCGATTCACCCTGGATGTACGAAAATGTACCGGGATCTCAGACTTCATTTTTGGTAGTCGAATATATAAAAGGATGTTGCTGAATGTGTGGCGAAATGCTTAACGTGTCAGAAGGTTAAAGCTAAACATCAAAGGTCAAGTAAATTGTCACAACCGTTAGAGATACCAGAATGGAAATGGGAGCATATCACAATGGATTTTGTGGTAGGTCTTCCAACGACTCGACAAGGTTACGATGCAATCTGGGTGATTGTTGATCGATTAATGAAGTCGGCACACTTTTTGCCAATCAAGATTAGATTTAACCTAGATCGGTTGGCAAAACTGTACGTGAAGGAAATTATTTCAAGACACGATGTCCTGGTGTCAATTGTATCAGATAGAGATCCACGTTTCACATCAAATTTCTAGAAATGACTACAGGAATGCTTGGGGACGAAATTGAGAATGAACACGGCGTACCATCCTCAAACCGACGGACAAAGTGAGAGGACCATCCAGACACTAGAGGATATGCTCAGAGCATGTATTATGGATTTTAAAGGGAATTGGGATGACCATTTATCATTGGTTGAATTTGCCTATAATAATAGTTATCATGTGAGTATTGGCATGCCGCCTTACGAAGCATTGTACGACAGGAAATACAGAACTCCGTTATGCTGGGACGAGGCAGGTGAACGTCAGCTGCTAGGTCCAGAATTGGTACAACAGACTGTCGAGATCATCAAAGTGATTCGATCAAGATTGATAGTTGCACAGGACAGATAGAAGAAATATACCGATCAACACCGACAAAATCGGGAATTCGATGTCGGTAGTTTTATTTTCTTGAAAGTGTCTCCCTGGAAAGGGAAAATCAGGTTTAGTAAAAAGAGAAAACTGAGCCCTAGGTTTATATAACCTTATGAAGTGCTACGACGAGTTGGTGAAGTGGCGTATGAGGTAGCTTTACCTCCGGAATTAGAACATATTCACAACGTTTTCTATGTTTCAGTATTAAGGCCATATAAGTCTGATTATAAATATGTTATAGAATATGAACCATTATAGTTTGACAAAGATTTGTCTTATGAAGAAGTCCATGTTCAGATTATTGACAGGAAAGAGCAAGTACTAAGGAATAAAGTGATACCTTCTGTTAAGGTAATCTGGAGAAACCCTAATGCTGAAAAAGTTACGTGGGACCTTGAAGATATAATGATGAAAAATTAGCCTCAGTTGTTTGCTTGATCTTGTATAGAGATTCTAGGGACAAAATCATGTTAAGGAGGGAAGAATGTGATGAATGAATTTATCGAGTCATGATTCTGGGGACATAATCTTTTTACGGAGGGAAGGATGTAACAAATGAGAATTTTGTAATTTATTTTAAATATTTATTAAATTAAATAAATATTTTAAATAATTTATTTATTGAGATAAATAAATAATTGATGAAATTATGGTGTAATAATTTAGTTAAGTGTGTATATTAACTAATTTAATGAATGGTAATTTTATTATTTGAAGATTTAATTTAATGAAATAATTAAATTAAATGAATTGTTTAATATTTAAGGAAATAATTAAATTAAATAAAATGATGTTCTAGTTTAATTCAATAATTTAATTAGATATTTAATAATTTTTTAAGTATAAATATAATTAGAATGGAAATTATAATTATTATAATTATAATAGTAAGAACATAAAATGAATTAAATAAAAGTGTGACACATGGAACTATATAATATAAATGTTATTAAAATAAACTAGAATGGGGAGTTTTGGGTAGCCAAACAAGGCCTTGTGGCCTTTGGCATATTGCAATTGACGTAACTTTTTTGGGCTCTTACCTGAAGTGTACGTGGGGGAAAGGCCATATAGGTTTATAACTATGTGTATTTCTCCTAAGGCTAACTAAGAAAAACAAAGAGAGTTTGGTGAGGAAGAGAGGAAACACAGTGAAATTGAGGGAAAATTCTCTGTAGTTTTGTCAAGAAGAAGGAAAGGATTGCTAAACCTTGTTATCATTATCTTGAAAGCAAAGGATTAAGGTATAACCTACTCTAATTTTAACTTTTAGTTTTGTAATTTCTATTCTCTGTGATTGGAATTCTGTTGTATTAGGGTTAAAGTGTTAATCATATGCATGTGCAATCTGATAATTGTCATACATAAGTGATGTGAAGTAATCAAATTAGTAAAATTGGGTTTGAAAAAGAAAATTATGGTAACAATGTTATGTATGTATGAAATGGCTTAATTGAGTCCAAAATTTGATGTTCAATCTTTGCTAGAATCTGTAAATTGGTTATAGATTGTGATAGTACATCAAAAACGAAAACAGCGTAATTGAAACGGTGTAATTTGGTTAAGAAATAAATGTTTGGCGATTGAATTCGCTAAAAGTGTTGAAATATAAAAAAATTGGCAAAAACATGATTTTAATCCTCTAAGTTTGGTTATGTAAGTTGTTTTAGGTGTTAGAATGCTTGATTGTATATGTTATAAGTCTTTGGTTAAGTTTGTAGTGTGTCGGTTGTTCATGTTACCGTGAAATTGGAATTGTTGGCCTGGAACAGAGTCTAAATTCGTGTTCTGCAAAATTGGTTCTGGTGCCGAGCGCGGGCGCGCTGCTTCTGGGCGCTGGCACGCCAGAGTCAAAGGTAACCATGGCGCGGCCGCGCCAGTGGTCAATCAAACCCAGTGAAGAATTGTTAATAGCATAGCTTGGAGAATGTTAACTTAACATATTTTAGTGATTGTAAAAGGGCCTAATGCTTGTTATAAAACGTAATAACATATAGTAATCACAATGTTGAAACTAAAGATTATGAATTAGTAAGTTGTGAAAGTTTGTAACGTGATGTCATGAGAATTTGTGTTGATATGTAATCACCATGTCGGGTACTGTTATATAATTAGGAGTGCGAATTTATGGTACATGAATGATTAAAATAATCAGGTCTTAAGCTAGAGACTATAGACTTGACTAAAATGAAAAATGAACCCATGAAGTTAATGTTAACATGACTAATTAGTATTGTCATTCTAATGGTATATGTAGGGTATTTGGCGAACGTTTGTAGTAATTGTATAGCTTACGCACGAGGCAAATTTCCTAACTTCATTCTCTTTATAATGAATGCGAGTTTCTTAAACTCTAATCTTATGTTGAGTAAATTTCTTGGCTTCATCTTGTTTATGATTATGCAAGCTCTTGTGTTCTAATTCTTTTACATCGAGGAAGTTTCATATTTCTAATGTAATATTGTAATACAAGTTTCCTAAACCTTGTATTTACATTGAGCAAGTTCCTAATATTTGTTCTTGCCATTCAAAGCATAAATTGTTTAACTTCATTGTTCCAAATGAGATTTCCTAACTCTTTTGGATGTAAAACTTTGCATATATACCAAGTCTATTCAGTTGTATATTGTCATTATTCGATCTTTGACTTAAGTATCATTGTTCAATTCTATATTATTGTGTTGAACCTTCGAATAGTAAGCAAGCTCTTATTGATTGGACAAATCTGTAATTGATGAGAGTTCTAAAATTATAGAACCACTGATAAGCTAATTCCAAACTAAACTTTCTTTAGTCTGGAAAATCCTAAAGTTAAACTAAGATGAACAACCCTTACATAAGGGATTATGTACGCGTTAGCGTTTAGATGTTTGTGCACAATACATAGTACGAAGGGCTGATCCCCCTAAGTACGAAAGTAAAAGTCTGTATAGTCTAATGACTGTTAAAGGTTAAAGTAGAAATACTTAATAACCTTGGGACATAGTTCATGGTCTTAAAGACCCTCAGATATAAACCTCGAACTTGTTTACTAATTTTGTCTCGAAGAACAAGTTCTTAATTATTCAGTATTCATTGCTTACTCTTAAATTATTGCTATTGTCACTCTTTATATCAGTGAGCAATTGTTTACTCACTCTTGCATTTAACACTGCAGCTAAAGTTGAGAAATTTGATGAGCCGTCTTTTAGCAAAGGCAAGGGAAAGATGTCCAAATGATAAAGACCTGTTTGATTTTTATTTAGTAGAATTCTGCTATGAGACTTATGTTATTATGTGATGTATTCAACAGACTTATGTAATAATTAAAGGTTAGATTACCTGGGAATGTTTTAAGTTGATGTAACCCTTTAATGGGGAAGATATTTTTTTAAGTTATTTAGGTTATGTCTTTATCCTTATTCATGGGTAGTTAGATGTAAATATTTTGGAAAGTGAGCACCAAATCTCGTGGGAATGAAGTATCCAGATTTGGGGGTGTCACATTAGCAATCAATAAATACATGCAAGTATACACGGTTAACAAGTAATAAAGTGATAAGAAATAGTATCCTTCCCACAAAGAATTATCTAATAATAATCACCAAGTACTAACTCTTAACCAAATTAATTTTATTTATACAATTGATTTAATATTGTGAATTTATGAAATTAAAATAATTAATTAAATAAATGCTAACTACCACTAGATTGAAAACAGATAATGAAGACTTAAGACTACAATTTCACTTATTGTTTCGTTTAGATCAATACATTTCTTGTTAAGTTACGCTAACTATTCCGGATTGTTAATCAAGAATACATCAATATCTATGACCATCTCTCGATGCACCATAAACAAATCAACTTAAATCCACAGATGATAGAATTAAGATAAACACCCTAGTTAACTAATCTACTATATCTCTATGTGAATTACAATTAACGAGGATTTCAAGCATAAATTCTTTATCAGATTACATGCGATGTGTAGGTATATCTCTATCCTAAACACAAATCATGAATTCCAACGTCATGCAGAAAACACAATCACATGTTATTATGGTCATATCTAAACTTGTAATCCATCTCTCGAGTTCACATAGATTATCACAGTAACTATTGATCAGAGAATTAATCAATTAAGAAAAACCATAATAGACAATCCCATAATAGTTAACAAAACTAACAAGAAAGTATATCAAAATAAATTACGCAACAAGATCCATTGTAATCTTAAAATATAATTTAGTTCATGATTGAATTAAAATCCATAATTCACAATTGAATAAACATTGAAAGATAAAAATAAAAGTAGAGGAAAGAACGAAATCTGTTGTCTGCAAATATGAATCTCCCTCATGCTCCTGCTTTGAATCTTCAATGCTTTGCAAGTTTCTTCAATCTCCAAATCTAATCTAAACTAGGGTTTTTCCTAATCCAATGAAATCTAATCTAATGGAAATCTCTAATTCTTGTGAATTGATAAATAGGTTTTATACCTACTTATTGGCTATCAACTTGCTAGAACTATGGCTTAAACTCAAGTATTTTTAGTAGTGTTTGATGCTTTTATCTTTGTTTATAGGATTGTATTAAGGAAGTTTATAAGGCATGGCAATAGCTTGGACTTAGCAAGAATGGTGAGCATGTGGTGAACTGAAGAATGAAGCATGGTATGTGCATATGGGAAGGGCATCTGAGCAAGTCAAGTGAAGGAAGAAAGAAGAAAAAAGCAGTAACAAAGTAGCAGCAAAGCACCGACAGAAGAAATACAGCAGTATGCAGATCATTAGTGCCGCGCAGCCGTGCCGGCCTGAAGAGGAAAAGCCACGCGCCCGCGCCAGGAGAAAGTTACGCAGCGAAGTGGTGCGCCCGCATCCCAATTAGCTTACGGGGCCACGAGACCGCGCCAGTCAAGACTCAGTAAATGCTGACTTTTCACTTAAAACCTGCTGTAGCTTGTTTACTTAAAAGGGGTGTATTTGCTAGTTACGTTATATACTTTATATCAGTTTTAATTTCCATTTTAGGGTTTTGTAGAGCTAGAGAGTTCTTAGCTATACTCTACTATTTTGGCTTCTCTCTTTAGATCTTAGTAGCTTTTGATTATTGAAGTTCTACTTTGGTTTGATTGTGGATTAAACTGAGTTGGGAAGCTTACTTTGGATAGAGATTAATCAGATTTGTACTTTCTATTCTCTTTACTCTCTTTGTTTTCATTGTATTTTCTCATGCTTGGATTAAATCCCATAATGGTTATTGATTCAGAGATGAACTAATCACCATTATGGGATTCTAATGAAGCTTATTGTTTAGTTCAGATCTATATGCCTAGTTGTTATGCTTTACTGATTATATTTGGATTGCCTAGATTGGTTGTGCTTATTGCTTAGATGCTTGATCACCATCTATGTTAATAATTTGTATAGAATTGAAAGAGAAAATACAAGTTCAGATTTGGCCATGCTAGCATATGTTCATGAAATTTGCATGTGATAGATTTTGTGATTCGTAATCCTGATAGACATATATCGGCTTACCATGTGTAGTCATTTGAGAGAGCTTGCACTTAAATTAATATTACTTGTAAGTCACATAGACATATAGTGAGTTAGGTAATATGGATTTTCATATAAATTCTATCTAATTTGTGGATTTTATGTGATATGGGCATGGTGTATTGAAAAATAGTCATGTCTCACCTTCGTGCTCTCGACTAGCAGTTCATAGTAATTAATTAAGTTTAACAAGAGGTGTATATTCTGGATGATGCATTAAGTGACATTAGGATCCCATATCTTTCCAATTTGAATTCATTCACTTGTTAATTAGTTATTTTGAGTTGATAATCATTTTAGTTTTTAAATCAAATTTTATTCACTAGTTTAAGCAGCCAGAGATAGCTACAAAGTTGTTGCATGATAGATTAGGGATAATTACTTTTCTCCGTGGGAACGATACTTGACTTACTATATATTACTTGTTGACCGTGTATACTTACACATGTGTGTGTGTCTGTTTTGTTAACACTGAAACAAGCCAACAAGTTTTTGGCGCCATTGTCGGGGATAGGTTTTTATTTGTATTACTATCGTCATCAATTTAAGTTAAATTTGTATGACTTGAACAATTCACATCTTATCTCATTTCTATTTTACCTTTATTTGCATTTCAGGTACTTGTGGATAGTATTTGCACACTTGATCTTCAAATTTTGAGTTGGTACCTAGGCAGGATAATATCAACGGGAAAGCTTGGAGAGCGAACACACATAATACTAACACACAAGAGAACACTGAAACATCATCACAAATGGCAGAAGAACACAGGGCTTTGAGAGATTATTCTATGTCAAACATAAATGAGCTACAGTCTAGCATAGTCAGGCCAACAATAGCAGCGAACACCTTTGAAATTAAACCGGGGACAATTAAGATGGTACAGAATACGGTTCAATTTGGGGGTGCTGCTACTGATGATCCTAACGAGCACCTGCTGAGTTTTATTAAAATTTGTGACACATTCAAATATAATGGTGTGTCGGATGATGCGGTGCGGCTCAAATTATTTCCTTTCACCTTAAGAGATAAGGCAAGAAGTTGGCTTCATTCATTACCATCAGGATCAGTGACTACATGGGAGGATTTATCACAGAAAAGTTTAGCCAAATACTTTCCTATGGCTAAAACAGCGAAGATGAGGAGTGCTATAGCTCAGTTTGAGCAACAATAGGGAGAATCGTTGTATGAGGCCTGGGAACGTTATACAGAGATTTTAAGGAAATGCCCTCACCATGGGATGCCAGACTGGATGGTGATTAATGGTTTTTATAATGGTTTGGGATGGCAATTTAGACCAATAATTGATGCCGCTGCAGGAGGAGCTTTATGGGCTAAGCGTTATGAGGAAGCCTATGAATTGATTGAGACCATGGTGACAAATTACTTTCAGAATCCGACAGCTAGAATGCCTCAACCAAAAGTTGTCGGGTTATTGGAGGTGGATGCCATCATGGCACTATCAACTCAAATGGCAACGATGGCGAAGAAAATTGACTCTTTGGCTAACATGTGTGTTTTGCATTATTATTTATATACGTGTAAGACGGGTGCACACTGACCTTCTGCAGATGTAGCCATGTCTTAGTTTGCACCAGGAGCAGCGCGGCCGCGCCACTCCTTAGTACAAACTAAGCGCGGTCGCGCCAGTCTGCAGTAGGATAAGTTTTCTACTGTTAGTTTGAAGGTGTTTATAGGCTTATGTTATTACCTTAACCTGTATTATATGACTAGTATGCTATCCAATGTGTTAAGAAGTATGCTAAATGATAAAATTAAATGTTTAATAAATGATTATAAACTTTCAAATGTTAAGTCCAAAAGGTAATTGCAAAGTAATGATTAGAAACTACGATATTTAACTTTATAGTGACTTATAAACTGATTTTATGCTAAAAGTACGCATGGTGTATAATGAAGTAGGTGAAGAGTATACAACTAAGTTAGACGTTTATGTATGCGTTTAAACTTACATGACATGTATGAGTATACGTAACTAATGAATATCCTATACGCGTAACTATATTATGTTAGGATACCAAGAGTGTTGATAAGCTATACTTTGGTAAACTACGCTTGAGGCAAGTACTCGAACCCTACTCTTTATTAAGCATTACTTGAGCTTGTACTATTATTGGTTATATAAGTAAATCTTTGAAAGTATGATTCATATCTCATGACTTAATACTTCGTAAGTTTGGAAATGAAGTTATTTTCAAACCTTGATTTTGAACGATAATTGTTCATGTATATATTTTAAAAGGAAACTGTCTAAGCCATTGATTCGGCTAGTCTATTGATATATGACCGAAAGATATCCAAACCAAATTAACTTGGTACGCACTCTTATAACTGAGATGAACAACCCTCTTGATAGGAGAATTATATATTGTCGGGAAACCGACGTGCGCACATGAGAATGATTAAATGTTATGCATGACATAGGGTACTTTAGGCTGATCACCTGTTGTACTTGTTTTGTAGAATTATCAGTTTATTACTGTTAATTCTAGGAGAAGTTCATAGTCCTTAGTGACTGCTCAGTATTCATTACTTTGAAATCTTGAATTGATTAATCGTTGAATAGTATTGATATTTTATGTCCATAGCGACTATTGTTGATAATCATTGATACTTCTTGATATCTTTGAACTATCATTATTGTTGTTCCCTTGAGAAATATAAAACTACATGGAACACTGTTATTGATATATTACTTGTTGGGCAAAATCGTTGCTCATCCTTGTTTTCCTTAAAACTTTCAGTTAAGGCAGAACATGGTGAAACATCTAGCAAGGACAAGGGTAAAAAGAAGGCTTTGAAGTAGTTAGTTCCATAATACTAGGAATGTATTATTATTCTGTTGTAGAAGAACTTATTGATATTAAGCTATGTTAAATATAAGTTGTATTGTATTAGTAACGGTTGTGAGACTTTGGGACGAGAATAATTATATTATAACAATGTAATTTATTCTATTATTTTGTTGTGTGAGATTTTGATTTATTATTAGAATTAGTACGTGACAAACAAATTTGAGACAAGTGTGGTCTGAATTTGGGAGCATCACAGGTTGGTATCAAAGCTATAGTTATAAACCTTACGAGCGAGAGTCCTTAGATTATAAATTAGGAGAATTTAGAAGATAGAGAGGGATGAAACTCACGTGGAGTTTTCCTAGAGAGAGACTTAGTGTGTTATAAAATATAATTTCATTATGTACAATGAAATTATGTTTATCTAACATTCTAATGGAGTTGTTGTTTGTTTTGTCTTATGTTGGTGATTGTAGGATGACTGACATGGGAGGGCCTAGCTGAGTAGTAGAGGAGGAGCCACGTGATATACACGTGGTATTTGAGGCACCATTGATAGCAAAGCGTATATCAGCAGTGGCCCCTATCGATGATGATGACGAGGAGGAGGAGATGGAGCCATTACCCGAGGAGTCTGATCTAGAGGAGGAGCCTGTGGGGGAAGAGCCTATGGGGGATGAGCCAATGGAGGATTTCGACAAAGCTACTTTCGAGGATCGGATGTTGGGGAAGTATGAGGAGCAGATTCTGGAGTTAGGATGTAGAGTTGAGGAGTTAGAGGCTGAGGCTAGGGAAAGAGAGTCCAAGTTCTAGAAACTGAGGGACGAGGACCATCAGAGAAAGTTAGTGATACAGGAGATGCAGGTGGAGATTGCTCACCGCAAGGAGACAGGGATCCAGATGGGAAATTTGTTTCACAGGTCGGTGGCTAGGAATGTAGAGTTGGCAGGAAAGCTGGAAGAGATGGAGCAGAGAGAGTTGAGTGAGAGGACAGAGAAGGAAGCTCTCCTTACTCAGTTAGAGATGGAGGTGATGGATAGGATCCACTTCGAGGAGAAGTAGGAAGCAGCAATTGACCGGGCTAATGATCTCGAAGATAAAGTGCAGTGTAAGAGAAGGAAGATGAATAAGATGGGCTATGATGTGCGCACGACCATGGAGAGACTGATCGATGGGGTAAATCACTACTCGGCAGAGCAGGGATAGACTTGGCATACCATAAGTCGAGACTTGGTGGTGCACATTACTCAGAAGGAGTACAAGAGCGATGTGGAGCGTGGGATAATAGATTGAGTCTAGGTGTTAGAATTTAGTAATTATAGTATTTCATGTATGTGTTATATAATATGTTGTAATGAAATATCAGTCTTTTGTGTAAGATGCGAGATAGATGTGAGCCCCAAACTTTTGAAAATGTTAATGGGGTAGTATGTCGGTGTTGTCCCCGTCTTTTGTGATATTATGGGATATGTTGTGTCATTTATAGAAGTATGCTAGAGATAATCATGTAATGTAATGATTTGGCATATGAATATAAATGATCTTATTTCAGAAACGTGTTATAAATTTTATTCTTATTTGCAACCTACATGATGAGAGGCGAGGTGAACTACTATTGGGAGGCGAGTCAGCAAAGAGCCGGAGAAGGGATAATAACTTGGGAGAGGTTCAAGACTCTATTTTTTTAGAACTATTTCTCGAAAAGCATGAAGAAAAGGATGGAGGTGAAGTTTTTAGAGCTTAAGCAAGGAGATATGACGGTGGCGCAATACGCGGTAAAGTTCAATGAGCTAGCTCATTTTGCAGAACATCAAGTAGTAAGTGAAGAGAGGAAAGTGAGGCATTTTAAGCAAGGACTAAAGCCTTGGTTGTTTAACAAGGTGTCAGTTCTTCAGATCGATTCTTTTGTAACATTGTTGGGAAAGGCTATTATTGCAAAGGGAGGTAGTGAAGCTTTGAGTTTGTACAACAAAGAGAATAAGAGTAAGAGTACAGGCGGAGATAGTCATGGAGGAAGCAGTAGCGGAGGTAGTAACTTAGGAAAGAGAAAATGGGAGAACAACAACAACAACAACAATTTCAATAATCAAGTGGGGAAGTTTCGTGGAAAATTTAAAAAGAAGGCAGAGGGATGCCTAAAGTATGGGAGGTATTACCAGGGCGAGTGTTGGAAAGGGTGTAGTGTTTGTTACAACTGTGGCCAAGAGGGTCATATTTCACCTAACTGCCCGAAGCCGAAGAAGATCAAAGGTTGTTATGCAGTGGTTCGTCGGATCATCTGATCAAAGACTGCCCAAAGAAAGGAAGTAGCAGAGGAAACAACCAGCAAGGGGGAAGCGGCAAACTGATGGTTGGTGGACCGACGCCATCCAACCGTCCAATTGCCAAAACGTTTAATATGACTGTCTAGGACGCAGTAGCTACAAAGGATGTTGCGTCAGGTATCATCCTCTCAATTATATAAATGCCTATGTATTATTTGATTCGGTTGCCACCTGTTCTTTTGTATCAGAGGAATTTGCTAGTAAACTTAATTTATCCTAAGAACGATTAGGAAATCCTTTAAACATAGAAGTTATGAATAAGAAAGTAATCCCTGTAGAGTATATTTACAGAAATTATCGCGCAAACATTAGAAATCATGAACTAAGCGTAGACTTGATCACGATAAGATTGGGAGAGCTTGACGTAATATTGGGAATGGATTGGTTGTATAACCATGATGCGATAATTGACTGTCAGGATAAAAGTGTGAACCTTCAGACTCCAAATAAGTCTAAGGTGGTAGCTCATCGCTTAAGCAATCGTGTTGCCTTACGATGATGCAGGCCAAGAAATTGTTGAGAAAAGGATGTGTGGGTTACTTAGCGTACATTGTTGATACATGGAAGAAAGGAGTAGAAATTTAGGATATGCCTATAGTAAGAGAATTCCAAGATGTATTTTCGAACAATCTGCCTGGTCTTCAGCCAGACAGAGAAATCAAATTCGTAATAGACTTAGCACCGGGAATGGCATCGATTTCGAAAGCCCCATATCGTATGGCATCAGTAGAAATGAAGGAATTGATGATATAATTGCAAGAGTTACTAGATAAGAGGTACATACGACCGAGTGTGTCTCCTTGGAGAGCACCAGTGTTATTTGTAAAGAAGAAGGATGGGTCGATGAGGCTCTGTATCGATTATCAAGAATTGAACAGAGTAACGATTAAGAATAGATATCCGTCACAGAGGATAGACGATCTTTTCGATCAACTAAAGAGAGCGAAGTGTTTCTCAAAGATAGATCTATGAACTGGTTATCACCAATTAAATGTACGAGAGGAGGACATATCAAAGACAGCGTTCCGAACTCGTTATGGACATTTCGAATTTTTGGCAATGTTATTCGGGTTAACAAATGCTCCGGTGGCATTTATGAACTTGATGAACCGAGTTTTCAAGCCATTCTTAGATAAATTCGTAGTAGTTTTCATCGACGCTATATTGATTTACTCAAAGATGGAGGAAGAACACGTCAAACATCTGAAGATGGTTTTGGAGGCACTAAGAAAAGAGAAGTTGTATGCAAATTTTTCTAAGTGTGAATTTTGGATGAAGAAAGTTCAATTCTTAGGACACGTGGTGGATAATGATGGGATTTCAGTAGACCCTGCAAAGGTAGAAGCAGTGAGTAATTGGGAGCAGCCAAAGACGCCAACAAAAGTAAGAAGTTTCTTAGGGTTAGCTGGGTACTATCGAAGATTTATCCAGCATTTTTCTAAGATAGCAACCCCATTGACCAATTTAACGAGGAAGGCGGTGAAGTTCGTGTGGACGAGCAAGTACGAAGAAAGTTTTCAAGAGCTGAAAAAGAGATTAAGCAAAGCGCCTGTATTATCATTACCAGATGATACGAGAGGATTTGTTGTGTATAGTGATGCATCGCACAGAGGACTGGGTTGTGTGCTAATGCAAAATGGAAAGGTCATTGCGTATGCATCACGACAACTGAAGGATTATGAAAAACGATACCCTACTTATGACTTAGAGTTAGCGGCAATAGTTTTTGCGTTGAAGATTTGGAGACACTATTTTACGGAGAAAAATGTGAGATATACACGGACCACAAGATTCTGAAATATATCTTCACACAGAAGGAGTTGAACATGCATCAGAGGAGGTGGTTAGAATTAATTAAAGATTATGACTGCGATATCCTTTATCACATGGGAAAAGTAAACGTAGTGGCCGACGCGCTAAGTAGGAAAGGAATGGAGAAGTTATTTCAATTGACAACTCAGGAGGAGTTAATAAGGGATTTAAAGAAATTATAGATAGAAGAAAAGGGACTGGAGAGATCTGAAGAGAGATTGTTTGTAGCCGAAGCTCGTCCAATCTTGTTGGATAGAATAAAGGAATCACAAAAGAAGGATGAAGAATGCGAGAAAATCAGGAAGAGGATCACAAAAAATGAGGAAGAAAAGTTCAAGATGGAAAGAGATGGTATTTTGAGATTCGAAGGGAGGTGGGTGCCCGCGATAATCGAGTTGAAGGAAGAAATTTTACATGAGGCACATAATACGACGTATTCCATTCATCCATGAGGCACGAAGATGTACCGGGATTTGAGGTAACATTTTCGGTGGCCCAATCTGAAACGATAAATCGCTGAGTGCATTAGCAGATGTCTTACGTGTCAACGGGTCAAAATAGAAAACCAAAGGTCGAGTGGTCTACTTCAACCGTTGGAAATGCCGGAGTGGAAATGGGAGCATATTACGATGGATTTCGTAGTGGGACTTCCAGTCACACAGAAAGGTTTTGATGCCATTTGGGTTATCGTAGATCGATTAACAAAGAAGGCTCATTTTCTACCAATCAAGATCTGATATAGTTTGAATTAGCTAGCGAAGCTATACGTAAAGGAAATTATTTCATGACATGGAATGTCGGTATCGATTGTCTCTGATCGAGATTCGCGCTTCACGTCAAAGTTTTGGAAAAGCCTGCAAGAGAGGATGGGAACACAGCTAAGGTTGAGTACTACTTATCATCCATATACGGAAGGACAAAGTGAGCGAATAATATAAACACTGGAAGGCATGCTTAGAACTTGCGTGATGGATTTCAGGGGAAGTTGGGACGATCATCTACCCCTAGTGGAATTTGCTTATAACAACAGTTACCATGCGAGTATCGGCATGCCACCGTATGAAGCTCTTTATGGGAGAAAGTGTAGAACGCCATTATGTTGAGATGAAGTCGGAGAACGAAAGATGTTAGGGCCGAAATTAGTTCAACAAATCGCAGATGTGGTGACATTGATAAGAGCTAGACTAGTAGCTGCATAAGATCGCCAGAAGAAATTTGCAGACTTGCATCGTCAGGACCACGACTTTGAAGTCGGAAGTCACGTTTGCTTAAAAGTATCTCCCTGTAAGGAAAAATACGATTCGACAAGAAATAAAAATTGAGTCTGAGGTTCATAGGACCCTTCGAGATACTGAAGCGAATGGGCGAAGTGGCGTACAAAGTTGCATTACCACCTGAGTTGGAGCATATTCATAACGTGTTTCACATATCCGTGTTGCGTCCATACAAGACTGACTACAAACACATGATTTCGTACAAGCCCATTCAAGTGGAGAAAAATTTGGCATATGAAGAAATTTCTGTCCGGATATTAGATAGGAAAGAACAGACGTTAAGAAATAAAATCATATCCTCTGTAAAAGTACTTTGGCGGAACCACGACGCCGAGGAGGCCACGTGAGAATTAGAAGACAAGATGCGAAGGGACTATCCCTATCTATTCGTGTAACCTTGTACCAATTCTGATGACGGAATTTTTATAAGGGGGGAGGATGCAAGAACCGTGAATTTCATGAATAAAAATTATTTTGATTAAATGAGAAAAAGGAATATTTATTTGAATATAAATATTGATGCGTTGTGAAATGAATAATTCAATTAATTTAAATTGAATTTATAATAAATGAGAGAAATGTGGAGTTGTGATGAGAATTGTAAGATGCCTTGTGTAGCATGAAAATGGGGATTTAAGTGAATTAATTTAAATGGTTTAAGTTAGTGAATAAATTTAAGGAGTGAATGATTAATTAATATTATATAATTAATTAATTGGTATTGTAAGCAAAGTAAATTACATAATTAGAGTATGTATTATCTATTTAATTGATGTGTAAGATATGTGTTAACATCTAGTTCCTATATTAAAAAGAAAGTGTATTGTGGCACTTTGGTATAACTATATAATATATGGAAAATATATAATAAAGTGAAAGAAATTATAAGTTACACAAATAATTGCTTATATGACAAAAAGTATCTGTGGGAACATTAAAGATGTACTATATCAAAGAATTACAAGTTATTTCAATAAGTGAGTCTAATTGAAGTACTAAAGTTTTATGATGATATGGAATTATTAGTGATCTATTAAATTGAGTCCATACATGTTATATATATTAATTATGTGTATCTAATGTACATGAATTATATGATGTGAGTGTTAGGTTTGTAATATTCATGAACGCAATCAAATTGCACAAAATAACCGAAAACGTGAAAATTAGAGTTTTAAAATTTTACAAACTATATGCTCGGATCATCCTTTATGCACAATTATTAATTAAACGAAAATGTGGATAACAAGAATCATACCCTTAAAATTTCGAGTTTCCTCAGGTACAAGTTCACCTCCAATCTTTTCGCGTTCAACTTGAATCCACCGGGTTTGGTTCCTTCCTTTTATAAATGTTAGCCACCCAAGTGTTTGGCCTCTAGAGGTGATCAACCAAGGAAGAAGAAAGATTCAAGAAGATGGGTGTTTGACAAAACCCTAGTTTTTTTATCTCTCATAATAAAAAGAACGTACTCTCCAACAATTAGAATCACATCTATTGATATCTGATATAAGATTCATCTTATAAAGATGTCAGTTAACCATTCTAATCTAATTAGAAAATAGGGTATTATTTAATTAATTAAATTCCTTTAATTAATTAAGCTCCCTAATCTTATTAAGGATAATTAATTAAACTATTTTAATTAATTTAACCTCCTAATCTTATTAGGAATATATGAAAGTACTTTTATTAATTAATTCCCAAACTCCTTTATGAATTAAATAATAATAATAGTAATAATAATAATAAGACTCCTCATATTAATTTATATTTAATATTTCTAAAATTTTAAATAATAAATATTAAGCTATTTAATTTATTCTATCACCATAGATTAAATTAAATATATTTAACTTATTATTACGATTATGCCATTAACTTCTTAAATAATTATTCTTCCTTTTATGGTGTGGCCCTTTAGGTTCTCCATATTAAACCGGTTGTGAATAAATCAATTAGAACAATTCTAATCTTATTTAAATAAATAAATTAAACTATTAATTTATTTAAATAAATAATATTTATTCTACAATAGGGATAAGTCTCCCTAGCGATCAACGACTTTCAAAATAATATAGATTTCAACATTAATCATAAAAAGAACCTTTGAGTAAATAGTTACCGTACAATTCAATCCTTCCACCATACAATGTCGCAATTAAATACAAGACATAGAATTACTGTCAAGTCTTATTTATTTAATTATATATATTTTGATCCTTAAATGTACAACTCAAAATAGTACAAATTAGAAACTTCATTCTAATTTCATTCTGCCTTGGTCAAGGACTACGGGATTGTTATTTATCGAATTATCGAATCACATAGGACATTTCTCTTCTTTTACTAGAAGCAATAGATTCTTTATTGATCATACATTATCTCCATATACGACTTATTATACCCAAGCATACCCTTTGATATACCCTAAGGGTCTTAAGAAATAAGTCAAAATATAATTCATCATACACAAGATACTATGATAATCTCAAGTCTTAGGATCACTTGTACTACTATCACTACAGGAATTCGTATTGACAGGCAAGTAAAACTCCATTAGGTATTCCTTAGCGAGCCACGTTCAGTGAACTTATTCTCTAATAAGCACCTACATACTTGTTTTAGTGTCTCCACACAAATGATCATGAGATCAATCATCCTCATCCAATGAGCAAGCAACGTATGTACCAATCTATTCGGATTCACTAATCCCCAATTCAGTAATCCAACGATTGGGAACTATTTTAGTTTTAAGCTTTCTAAGAATTTAGATCTTATTAGAATAATCATCATCATTATTCTAAAAGCATTGCTTAAAACTATGGGTTTATCACATATTATAAAATAGCATCATGTAGATAATTAAAAACCTTTAATAAATTAATATTTTTTTATTAATAAATGAATAAGATTGTTACAAAGTATATGTTTTATCATCAAACATTATTGACTTGTATGCATACTACTTTCAATCTCCCACTTGCACTAAAGCCGATCGTCATGGTATCTCATACCCTTCTTCTTTAAGTGACGATTATCCTGCTGTTGGATAAGCTTTAGTTAATGGATATGTAATGTTGTTCTTGAGAGTCAACTATCTCTATAGTTATTTTCCATCTTTTAATGATTCCTATAATCAAATGAAAGTGCCACAACACATGTTTAGATATAAGATGAGACTTAGGAACTATTCCTAGTTCTGTAATAAACTTTTTATCCAAATAATCAACTTGCAGCTTCATTTATAGCTATACACTTTGTCTTTATCACTAAACCAGCAACTCTTTGCTATTTGGAACCTTTCCAATTTCACTGCACCACCGTTCAAGGTAACGCTTTACCTTAAAGTGGATTTCCTGTCGACTTGGTCTGTCTGAAAAACTTGAGTCTGTTAAGCCCTCTAGTTTTAATTTGGACACACCATGAATATGATCACATCCTTAGTGCTGGTTAAGTACTTTAAGATGTTTTTCACTGACTCACAGTGAACTTCTCCAGAATATGACTGATCAACATCAAGTCCCGTACATTTTATTGCATACATGATAGTTACTCATGCGATCTCTCTTTTATGAGTCTATGGGGACTATAAAGAGAGATACACTCCATGGCTCATCAACATGAGACATCTCTTGGAGTTTGTCAAGCTAAACGACTTTAGCATCAAATGAAAATACGTTTCTTGGATTAAGTCGAGCATCCTCTTAAATCTATCTATATAGATTTATATCCCCAATTAAGATACTCTTCCCAAATCATTCATGGAAGAATGTTTAGACAACTTTATCTTTACTGATTGTAGCATTAGTATGTCATTCCTTATCCATAGTATATGAATATATAATATTAGGAATGTCACGGCGCTCCCACTGACCCTTTTGTACACACTAGGTTCATTCTTATTTGTGATAAATAAAACTCTTTTGATTTGTTTCATCAAAATGAATGTTCTATTTTTGAGAAAATTGCTTCAATCCATTTCTCTGAGTGTCTATAACTCGTACCTCATCATATGTAACTGGATAATCATCTTCTATGGTGTGTACCTCATCATCATCATCTATGATGAATCCATACCTCCTAGGTATCTTCGGTACTATTCTAGATTTATGATTCGATTGTAGTACAATAGTTCTATCTACAGGTTTTTCTTATTTGATTTATAGTATTTTGTGGTTCTTGAACTCTTCAAGATCTATTATCCTCCCACTAGCCCCTTCAATAATAAACACCTTTATCTTAGAAGGTTGCGTGTTTTGCAACAAACACCTTTTACTAAGTAGGATTATAGAACATATACCCTAAACTTGCTTTAGAATGTCCCACAAATCCGTACATGTCAAATCTTGTCCCAAGCTTATCCTTTGAAACCTTTTCATATAAGTTGGACAACCACTTATCTTAACATACTTAAGATTAGGAATCCTCCATGTCCATAACTTTTATGGAGTCTTGGGGCTAGATTTTGAGGTTACATTTTTGTAGATATGCAGCCATTTCTAGGACATGACCCTAGAGGGATACTGGAATGTCGGTAAAATTATTATGGACCGCACCATGTCCAACAAGGAACGATTTTTCCTTTCAGATACATCAATCAATTATTGCGTATCAGGAGGCGTCCATTGTGAGAAAACTATTGGAGATGATCCAGAAACTTATTGCACAAGTATTTATTCCTTGATCTAATCAAAGAATCTTAATACTTTGCCAATTTGTTTCACTTCTGAATTCTTTGAACCTTTCAAATAATTCGCACTTGTATTTTAGCAAATACACACATTCAACTCTTTGAATGATCATCTCCTTTTCTTATACTAATTTGTTTAATATGTAAAATTATTTTTACGTAAGTCAAGTATACTAAATCCATTAAGTAATATTCCAATTCTATACAAAATATTATTATTATAAATAGAACAACAATTGTTCTTAAATATAATACCAAAGATTTCATTGTCCAACAACAAAATGGAAATAATGTTTCTAACAAGAACTGAAATACAATAACAACTTATTGACTTAATAGATTTGCTCGTAGGCAATGCTAAACTATAAGTTTCTATGGCTAATGCAGCAACATTTGCTTCATTTTCCACACATAGGATTACTTATCTTTGTTTAGTTTTTAACTTCTGCTTGGTTCTTTCATAAATCTATATTTATTATAACCAAAGTCGGTATCCAATACCCAAGTAAAACCTTGACTTAAAGAAGAAATTTATTTTAAATCATGAACAAAATTGTATTTGTAACCGAAACTTCACTAAGCTTCTTCTGGTTAGCCTCTATAAGATACTTCTCGCAATTTTTTTTCCAGTGTTCAGACTTGTTACAGTGGAAGTAAACTCCTTCGCTATCTATATCAGTTTTGTTCTTATTATCCGTTATTTTTGCCTTTTTCTATTTACCTTCTTAGAATCGTTCTTCTTTTCAGAAGATCCTTTGGCCCCTACTAGTAAGACTTGGTCTTTCTTGGTTGAAAAGTGACTCTCAAAATTTTTTGACATGTTAAGCAAATCAATGAGGCTAATATCTAGCCTGTTCATATGAAAAATTCACAATAATTGTGAAAGGAGTCCGGGAGTGAGTGCAAGATCAAATCTTGGCTCAACTCTCCATCCATGACAAAACCTGTTGTCCTAATTGATCAATCAAATTGATTATGTTAAGGATTTTTATCTGTACTATAGTTTCATCAGTCATTCTAGATAGAAAGAGCCCCTTAGATATCTGATATCTATCAGTCCTACTTTCCTCACCATCAACTACTTGTTGTGCATAAATATAGTAAGAGCATCCATAGTTTCATGCTGACGCTAAAGCTCGTTACTCATGAATGCGAGCATGATGCATTGAGCCAACTGTGCATCATCTTGCCACTTTCTAAAAGTAGCAATCTCTTCCTCAGAGGCATTATCTGCAACCATTGCAAGGATAGGCGTATTAAGGACATAAGATAACTTTTCAGCTATGAGAACTATTCTCAAATTCCTTAACCAATCCGTTTAATTCGGTCCAATTAATTTAGCATCTAATATGCTACGCAGTGATAGTATTTTTTGACATTGTAAAATTATGTAAATAAATTTGTAATTAACAACATTTTAGCATACATTCTTTTATTAATTATCAAAATAAATTAGGTCTTGTTTTAAATTGGTATCTTCCACTATTTTCATCAAATTAATTACCCTCACGTATATAGTTCGACAAAATCTAATTAAAGATTTTCTAGTGAGAATCAGGATCCCATTTCAAATGTATATAGCCTTGTGGTGACACAATAAACTATATATAAATAAATAGATAGACAACTTATGTCAATTGCATCAACTATGCAACTTCTTGTATTTTGCCTCTTAGATTATTTTGATCAAGTGGTGGCACATCCGAATCAAAATTATCTAAGTTAAGTCCAACCTAGCACTCCATATATTCAAAAGAAAAATGATGTCTTTGTGTGTGCACAACAAAACAGCATTGTTCAGTCTATTTATAAGCATTAAATGTGATAAAACAACATCTTAAATATTTAATACTTGCCTTGTATGTGCACAACAAACTCATATTAAATATTTAATACTCTATTGTTTTACCATGCTAGAAGGCGACGTTCGATATTCCAAATATATTTGAACGTTACAACTTAATATAAAATATTTGAGGGGTTTGTTATTAATTTGTCTCATTTTGTTTAGCGCGCATGAACATATATATATAAAATACGCGTCATATTATTAAACATACAAAGAATGTTTGCATAATATATATATATATATATATATATATATATATATATATATATATATATATATATATATATATATATAATACTAGTATGCATATATAGAATATTATATTCTACCCGGATTGATTATGGACTTTTATTCTAGTTTGGTTCACTAGAGCCACCAAGTGAACCAAAAGGTCAAACCCTAGGGGTGCAAGAATTAATATTTAAATATAACTATTACATTTAAACTCGGGTTCCATTACAAATCAGTCTTCAAACGCTCCTTGTTCCTTGATCTCTAATTTTTCAAAATAATTCTAACTATTCATATTACAAAACTATTTAAAATAAATAGAAACATTGATCAGCAGTCAAGGGGAAGTACATAGGAGGATGATAGAATTTACGTTAAAAAAAATTAGAGAAGACGACGTACGCAAACCCAATGTAATAAAACTCATACATTCATGCATCCAACTAAAATAAAATCTAATCACATTGGTCAATAGTCCATAATGAATCCTATTTATTATCATACACATCTACATATGCATCAATAAATAAATTCATCTCATGAATAATAAATATTCAATATATATATTGATATCATTTAATGGACAAATTTAGTTAGCATAAAATCTGATTTTGAATCAAAATAAACTCCTTTATTTTAATTCGAATTTAAATCAAAATAAACATCTTTTATTTTAATTTATCATATTTTGAATAAAATAAACTATTTTATTTTAATCAAAATCTTTAACTAAAATAAACTCATTTATTTTAATTAATTATGGAATCCAATTCCAAGTAAAAAAAAACTTCTTTATTTTAAGAAAATACAGATTCTCTTTCCTATTCACAAATAAACTTATTTATTTTGAATAATATCAAATCTTATTCCATATCTAAATAAACTCATTTATTTAAGGAAATACGGATTCTCTTTCCTTTTCACAAATAAACGCCTTTATTTTGAATAATATGAAATCATATTTTATATCTAAATAAACTCCTTTATTTAAGGAAACATGTAATCCAATTTCAACTCCAAGTAGTTATCATGGAATTCAATTCCAACTCTAATTAGTTAGCATAAAATTTAATTTTAAATTAAAATAAACTATTTTTTTATTTTAAAATTAAAATAAACTTTTTATTTTAATTATAAAATAATTATGAATATATATATATATATATATATATATATATATATATATATATATATATATATATCAGAGCCATGTTGTTTATGTTCTAGTTGCCAATAAGATATTTAGAACTGTTCATCTGCAACCGTTTTCAAAATTTCTCTTTTATTCTTATTCAGAAGTCACCTGATTTACTGTAGCCCACCTTGTTCTTGTCAAACCTTTGTAAGTCTCTTGGGTGAGCAGTGTTGATTTTTGAACATAGGTATGAGTCTGCCTAAGGTAATAGGGTATGAATGGAAGAATAATGAATAAAAATTTATTTTGAACTTGGTAATAATGAATAGATTGTTTAGATCTAACTCCTCAACTAGTAACCGGTCGACTTTGCCTCCTGTTCCAGACATAGTAAACCAGGAAATTCACAGTTATGAAAACATCAGTCAAGCCTTGCACAATTGGAATATACCTAGGGTCTCCCCTAAGGAAATTTATCAGTCAACATTTTTGGACAATTTTAAAACAGATTATAATGTCAAAACTGTTGAAAAGGTTTATGCCATTATTAAATAATACGAAAATTGTAGTCTTTTGGATCCCGAAGTCATTAAAAAACATAACAAGAAAGGTTATAATTTTATTCACATTGGATTAGTTCAAGTGGCTGTTAAACCATTAAACATTAAATGAATTAATTCAAGTATTTATCTCTGCCTTAGAGATGCACGATTCTTGAATTATTATCCTAGCATGATCGGCGCAATGGAATCTAGTCTGCATAATGGACCTATCCATTTCAATTGCTTTCCTGATTTCACATTGAGCCTAAGTGATAAAAATTTATTAAAAGCCTTGACATTAAATATTAAAACTGCTGGAGAAATTACTCAAATGATTGAGGGTTCTCAGCCGATAGCTTTGATTTACCGGATTTATTATAAGACAATGAAAACTAACCTAAACGTTTATGCTCTCAATAAAAGTCTGAAAGATCAAACTGTTTTAATTCAAAGTTCAACTAGTGATGCTAATATTCAAATTCCGAGAACCATTCTCTTGAAAGATATTACTCTCCCTAGTCAATGGACTTTACCTACTGAAATACCTGAACAACCTGTAGTTAACAATCTAATAAACCTTGAAAATGTTAGATAATTTTCTGATGGAACCGTAAAAATAATTTTTGAACGCAGTAAAAGACCGATTATTATTGAAGACTCTGCTAGTACAATAGCATCTTCAAGAAGAGACACTGAAATTCTTAATAACCCTTCTTTAAGAGATCTTAAATTAAAAGGTATTTTAAATCAAGGTCAAGCTAGTTACCCATGTTACACTCAAAAGGATCTAGTAGAAGAAGAGAGTTCTTCCTCTCCTACTCCTTCTGAGCTTCCCACTTAGTCTGATTTTGAAATTCCGATTAACAATCAGTTAAGAGTTATTAAAAAAGATTTTATTCTTGATTGGGATAATCTTGTAAAAGATTTTAATTCCAAAAATAATAAAGATAAAAGACATTTATTTCGTTCAAATCATCCAACAGAAAAGGAGCGAGATAAAATTGTTAATAGATGGAAACGATTCATAAAAAATGAAAAAATAAACATTACCTTTTATGACTGGTATGATCAATACCAAAGTAAGTGTAATGTTATAACAAAAAGTCAATGGGTAAAACAAGATAAGTCTAAGGTCTGTTCTAGTCATCCCCCGCTAGAAACGATTCTTATCCCAGTTAAAAACACATCTGTTGTTGTCAGCCCCTTTAAAATTTCTGATGGCAATAAAGATGATAAAAAAATTATTGAACAATTACATTTTAGTAATCAATATCTAGCAACTGTTGGAAGACAGCTTGATAGAATTGAAGAAAAATTTGAAGAAACAAGTATAAAATGGCCTGATGCAAAAATTGAACATCCTTTAATTAACTTACCAGAAAATAGAAGTAAATTAGGTTTACCTAATGATGATAGCAACTTAATTAAATCTATTGACAAGTTATTCAAAAAACTAAAAACTGAACCTGGTCCAAGTGGTACTGTCTCTACTTTGGATCAAGTTGAAACTGAAGTTGAAAGTGATAGTCAAGCTGACTATTCTGATTCTACTTCAATCCCAGATTTAAATGACCAATTGAATAAGTTAACAGTAAAAAACACTAGTTTAACCAGGAATTGGTATTCTAGACCTACTCCTCCGGATTTGCAATTTGAAGAGAGAAACCTAGATAAACAATTCTCTGTTTCGGCCAATAAAATTTATGAATGGAACATTGATGGTCTTAGTGAACAAGAAATTTTAAACAAATTAAATCACATGTCTATGGTAGCAAATAGCTATATCACTAAATTCAACAATCTGTCACAACCAGAAATTGTTGAGTTAATAGCTAGTGGATTCACTGGTATTCTCAGATCTTGGTGGGAAAGACACCTCACAGAAGATACTAGACTATCAATTATTCATGCTATCCAGTTAGACGATGACGGCAACCCCATCTTTGATGAAGATGTCGGTGTTGGTCCGCCAGATGGAGTAAATACTTTAATTTTTACCATAATAAAACATTTTGTAGGAACCCCTAGTAACATAACAGAAAGAATTCACGATCAACTCAGTAATCTCACTTGTCCCATTCTTAGTGACTTCAGGTGGTACAAGGATGTGTTTACCTCTAGAGTTATGCTGCGAAATGATAGCAACAAGCCTTTCTGGAAAGAAAAGTTTGTAAATGGTTTGCCTTCATTGTTCGCTCATAAAGTTAGAGAAGAGTTGAGTAAAAACTTAGGATATATTGATTATGATAATCTCACTTATGGTGACATAATCAGTTATATTCAAAAAATAGGTTTAAAAATGTGCATTGATTTTTAATTAGCTAAACAAGCTAGTAAAGATAAGAAAAAAGCAAAATATGAGTTAGGAACATTTTGTGAACAATATGGTCTGCCTCCAATTGCTCCCTCTAGAAGAAAGCATAAACACAGACATATTGATCATCCTAAAACACATAAACGTCACAAACGTAAACATGCTCATAAAAAGAATAATAATCAAAACGATTATTATAATAAACCCAAACCAGTTAATAAAAAATATAATAAAAGGACTAAAAAATATGATAAGAGTAAAATCATTTGCCACAATTGTGGGCAAAAAGGCCACTACAAAAATGAATGTAAAGTAAAACAAAAATTATCTCAATTAAATATCTCTAATGAAGATACAGAACAATTATTAGAGTTAATGAGAATAGAAAACAATGCAGATAATGATGAAGGATCTGACATCTCCTATTCTTCTAAAAGCAGTAACAGCAATAATGAATCTGATAGTAATGAAGAAGAAGTCACTATTTGTGCTAATAACTGTAATGAAAATTGTTGCACTAAAAGATTAAGTGTTATTACCAAAGAGGATGAAGAAAGCTCTTTGTTAATCGACTTAATTAGTAAAATTTCTGACCCTGAACTTAAAGTTCAATATACTAAGAAATTAAAAGATTTATTAACCAAAGATACTAGAGTTAAAGACAAGATTTTTAAAGCTAAAGATAAACCGATATTCAGCCTTAATAAAACTCTAGAAAGATTTAAAACCCCAGTTAAAGAAGTTACTCTTCCAGAGTTAAATCAAGAAGTTAATAAACTTAAAAAGGAAATCTCTAATTTAAAAATTGAAGTCTCTAGTTTAAGAAAAGATTTAGAGAGTCAGAAATCTGATCTTCAAGTTCATGATTCCTCCTCTAGTGATGAAGATCACGATGAGCCAGAATCTTCAGGAATCAAAGATGAGCCAGATCTATTCGTTCAAGGTCTTTCTCTTAAAAGAGTAAAAGATATTACCATTCAAAAGTGGTATATCTCCATTAATTTGGTTGTTGATAAAATCTTTTCAATAAAACTTCCCGCCTTAGTTGATACTGGTGCGGATTTAAATTGTATCCAGGAAGGTCTTATTCCAACCAAATACTATAAGAAGACTAATGAAAAATTAAATTCAGCTAATGGTAGTCAGATGGAAATAAAATATAAATTGCCTAAAGTGCAAATCTGTCAAGATGATATGTGTTTTAAAACATCATTTGTTTTAATTCGCAATCTTACTGATAAAATCATTTTAGGGTTACCATTTATATATTTATTATATCCATTTACTACCAGTAATGAAGGATTAAGCTGTAAACATTTAGGAAAAAGAATAACATTTAAATTTCTTATTAAACCTAAAGAAAGAGATTTAAAATTTATTCAAGAAGCGTCCATTTCTAAATCATTAAATTTATTAAATTGTAAATCCACCCATTTAAATTTTTTAAAAGAAGAAATTAAATACCAAAGAATTGAAGAACAACTTCAAAATAAAGATGTTCTTGAAAAAATTGAAGAATTAAAAACTTATTTAAAAGGCAACCTTTGTTCTGATTCTCCTAATGCCTTTTGGCATCGGAAAAAACATGTTGTAAGGCTCCCTTACGCTAAGGAATTCAAAGAACATTTGATTCCTACTAAGGCCAGACCTATTCAAATGAATCACGAACAGATGGAGTTATGCAAAAAGGAAATTAATGATCTCCTTAGTAAAAAATTAATTAGACCTAGTAAATTCCCTTGGTCATGTCCCGCCTTTTATGTTAACAATGAAGCAGAAAAGGAGAGAGGTGTTCCCAGGTTAGTAATCAATTACAAGCCATTAAACAAAGTCCTAGAATGGATTAGGTACCCCCTACCTAATAAGGATGACCTCATTAACCGATTGAGTAATGCCACTATCTTTAGTAAATTTGACCTTAAATCGGGTTTTTGGCAAATTACTATTCACCCAGAGGACAGGTATAAAACTGCTTTCACCACTCCATTTGGTCATTATGAATGGAATGTTCAGGCGTTTGGCCAAAAAAATGCTCCTAGTGAATTCCAGAATATCCTCAATGACATTTTGAACCCTTTCAGTCATTTTATTGTTGTATATATTGATGATATTCTCATTTTTTCAATTCCATTGAAGAACATGTCAAACATTTGAAATCGTTTTTCAAAACGGTCAAAGGCAATAGACTTGTTCTTTCACTTTCCAAATGCAGCTTGTTTCAAGCTAAAGTTCGGTTTCTTGGATTAATTATATATCGCGGACTCATACGGCCAATTGATAGAGCTATTCAATTCACCTACAGATTCCCAGATAAAATTACCCATAAAACCCAACTGCAGAGGTTTCTGGGCTCGCTCAATTATATTGGCAAGTTCTACAAAAACCTCAGGAAAATTTGCAAACCTCTCTTTCAGCGTTTGCAAGACAATCCTCCCCCATGGACTGACATTCATACTTCTGTCGTTCAACAAGTCAAAAAATACGTCAAGACATTGCCCTGTCTTGGTATTTCAAATGATTCTGCATTTAAGATTGTTGAAACTGACGCCTCAGATATTTGTTTCAGAGGTATTCTCAAACAAAAATTAACTCCAGATTCCCCAGAATAAATCGTCCGTTTTCATTCTGGTGCATGGAATAGTACACAGTTAAATTACAGTACTATTAAAAAAGAAATACTTTCTCTTGTATTATGTATTAATAAATTTCAAATTGATTTATTAAATCAAAAATTTTTAGTTCGAATTGACTGCAAATCTGCAAAATATGTGTTAGAGAAAGATGTTGAAAACATAGCTTCTAAACACTCATTTGCTAGATGGCAAGCCCTTTTAAGTATCTTTGATTTTGATATTGAGTACATTAAAGGTAGTAACAATTCTATTCCTGATCGGGAATTTATTAACACAGGTACCATGCATCCTTCATGAGTATCCGCGGTGCATCAACCTCTCGTGGTCCGGGTCGCCCTACTGGCCCTAGTAATTAGCCAAGAGGAACCTTGGTTCCTCATTCAGTTAACCTAATTTATCAAACCAGTAACAAGTTCACTGTCCTTGGGACAATGCCCAAGCCCTATAGTTCAGCTTTAGCTAGTAACCCAATTCCTGTCGACCCCTTTCAGTCAAAAGCCTCTAATTAAAATCTCAGTAATCCTTCCTCTGAGTACATGCTTAGATGGACCAATCTCTTATTTCATATTGAGCCTCACATGAAACCCAGAAATGACCCAGTAAAATTAACCTCCCAGTTTTCCCCTTCTGGTTGGCATTTCATGCCTCTTGCTCCTTATAAATCCCTTGTGTATTATAAGGACATTCTTGTCGAAACAAAGTCAATTTTTATTAAGCCCATTTATGCCAACAATGATAAAGCCAAAGTTCTTTACCATTCATTGTATATTAAACAGTTTATTCAGATGTCCGAATGCGGAAAACATCCCTCTGATCTTATGCAGCTTTCGAATCAGGATAACTCTTTTTGTTATTATGATTATATGGAAGCTTGGTATAAAGTTTTCCTCCATCAAAATGAGTCACACAGTCATTCTTGGTTTGTTCAATTTGACCATAAATTTAAAAGTCATTTCCCATATTTGTTTTCCCATTGGTGGTCGAGATTTGGTTCTACCTATGACCTTCTTCCCGATCCTCTGAAAGTCCAACTCAATCATTTTTGCAATCACAAAAAATTAGATTCAGCATATGAAGGTGTCCCAGTCCTTCTTCAGTTTGTAAGTAAATATAAGATTCCCTGGATTCTCCGATGGGAATACAGCATTCAAAACTCCACCAGTAAAATCAGTCACAATGCTTCCCCTACATCTCCATCGGCAGATCCTTTTTCCCTAGTCACTCGCCAATGGTTTGTCAAATGGTGGGATAAATTTGACGTCAATAGAATTATAGGTCAAGTCCAGTTAGAATTCCCTGCTTCTCTCAAGGTTCTCCAAGTCTCTACAGCAGAACCTTCTAGTCAAAAATCAAAAGAGTCAAGTGTCAGTAAAAAATCAAAAGAGTCCAGAGTCAGTCCCACTGGTTCGACTTGTTCCCGTAGCATTTCTGATTTTAAAGATTGTTCCAGAAAAGAGTTAAAATTAATTGCCCAGACATTAAATAAAAGAATTGATGAGCTACATGAGGATGCCTCTACAGGTTCTTCATCAGCTTCCCACAGTCAGTATGATGAAGATGATGACCCTTACGACACCATCAATCTACAGGACGCTCAGGACCCATTTGCCTGACATTTCTTCTCAGTCACATGTACCTGCTCCCTGTAGCCAGTCAAAAGATGCCCTCAGCCGAAAGCAGATTCATCTTTTCCACCGAAAGCAGCTCCTTTCCACCGAAAGCATCTCTCAAGTCAAAAGTTGTGGCCACTTTGTCAAAAGTTGCCAGACGCGTCAATGAATAGTAAAAAAGTCAGCACTGTTCATGAATAGTAACTTTTGTCTGTAGTCATTTATTTTGTAATAGTAACTTTGTAATAGTTATTTCCTTATTCTATAAAAGGAAACCGAACTTAGTTATTGAGGCAGACTTCGAAAGACTCTGAGATCCTTCTCAGATGAATCTTTAGCCTCTACCGCTGTTAAGCCTTTCTTAGCCCCTCTTTCTACTATTCTCCATTTCTTAATGTTTTGAGTAAGTCAAGTTAATTCAATTTGTAATTTGTAAACCGTTTGTACATTTGTAAACAGTTTTTATTGACGATCAATAAAATTATATGTTTTAGTAATTAAACTGTTATATTATTTGCACCTCTGATTCTTATTTACTCATCTACATCTGCTTCCGCCCCAAAATGGTATCAGAGCTATGTTATTGCTGTTCTAGTTGCCAGTAAGATATTTACAACTGTTCATCGGCAACCGTTTTCAAAATTTCTCTTTTATTCTTATTCAGAAGTCACCTGATTTACTGTAGTCCACCTTGTTCTTGTCAAACCTTTGTAAGTCTCTTGGGTGAGCAGTGTTGGTTTTTGAACATAGGTATGAGTCTGCCTAAGGTAATAGGGTATGAATGGAAGAATAATAAATAAAAATTTATTTTGAACTTGGTAATAATGAATAGATTGTTTAGATCTAACTCCTCAACTAGTAACCGGTCGACTTTGCCTCCTGTTCCAGACATAGTAAACTAGGAAATTCACAGTTATGAAAACATCAGTCAAGCCTTGCACAATTAGAATATACCTAGGGTCTCCCCTAAGGAAATTTATCAGTCAACATTTTTGGACAATTTTAAAACAGATTATAATGTCAAAACTGTTGAAAAGGTTTATGCCATTAATAAAGAATACGAAAATTGTAGTCTTTTGGATCCCGAAGTCATTAAAAAACATAAAAAGAAAGGTTATAATTTTATGCACATTGGATTAGTTCAAGTGGCTGTTAAACCATTAAACATTAAAGGAACTAATTCAAGTATTTATCTCTACCTTAGAGATGCACGATTCTTGAATTATTATCCTAGCATGATCGGCGCAATGGAATCTAGCCTGCATAATGGACCTATCCATTTCAATTGATTTCCTGATTTCACATTGAGCCTAAGTGATAAAAATTTATTAAAAGCCTTGATATTAAATATTAAAACTGCTGGAGAAATTACTCAAATGATTGAGGGTTCTCAGCCGATAGCTTTGATTTACCGGATTTATTATAAGACCATGAAAACTAACCTAAACGTTCATGCTCTCAATAAAAGTCTGAAAGATCAAACTGTCTTAATTCAAAGTTCAACTAGTGATGCTAATATTCAAATTCCGAGAACCATTCTCTGGAAATATATTACTCTCCCTAGTCAATGGATTTTACCTAGTGAAATACCTGAACAACCTGTAGTTAACAATCTAATAAACCTTGAAAATGTTAGACAATTTTCTGATGGAACCGTAAAAATAAGTTTTGAACGCAGTAAAAGACCGATTATTATTGAAGACTCTGCTAGTACAATAGCATCTTCAAGAAGAGACACTGAAATTCTTAATAACCCTTCTTTAAGAGATCTTAAATTAAAAGGTATTTTAAATCAAGGTCAAGCTAGTCACCCATGTTACACTCAAAAGGATCTAGTAGAAGAAGAGAGTTCTTCCTCTCCTACTCCTTCTGAGCTTCCCACTCAGTCTGATTTTGAAATTCCGATTAACAATCAGTTAAGAGTTATTAAAAAAGATTTTATTCTTGATTGGGATAATCTTGTAAAAGATTTTAATTCCAAAAATAATAAAGATAAAAGACATTTATTTCGTTCAAATCATCCAACAGAAAAGGAGCGAGATAAAATTGTTAATAGATGGAAACGATTCATAAAAAATGAAAAAATAAACATTACCTTTTATGACTGGTATGATCAATACCAAAGTAAGTGTAATGTTATAACAAAAAGTCAATGGGTAAAACAAGATAAGTCTAAGGTCTGTTCTAGTCATCCCCCGCTAGAAACGATCCTTATCCCAGTTAAAAACACATCTGTCATTGTCAGTCCCTTTAAAATTTCTGATGGCAATAAAGATGATAAAAAAATTATTGAACAATTAAATTTTAGTAATCAATATCTAGCAACTGTTGGAAGACAGCTTGATAGAATTGAAGAAAAATTTGAAGAAACAAGTATAAAATGGCCTGATGCAAAAATTGAACATCCTTTAATTAACTTACCAGAAAATAGAAGTAAATTAGGTTTACCTAATGATGATAGCAACTTAATTAAATCTATTGACAAGTTATTCAAAAAACTAAAAACTGAACCTGGTCCAAGTGGTACTGTCTCTACTTTGGATCAAGTTGAAACTGAAGTTGAAAGTGATAGTCAAGCTGACTATTCTGATTCTACTTCAATCCCAGATTTAAATGACCAATTGAATAAGTTAACAGTAAAAAACACTAGTTTAACCAGGAATTGGTATTCTAGACCTACTCCTCCGGATCTACAATTTGAAGAGAGAAACCTAGATAAACAATTCTCTGTTTCGGCCAATAAAATTTATGAATGGAACATTGATGGTCTTAGTGAACAAGAAATTTTAAACAAATTAAATCACATGTCTATGGTAGCAAATAGCTATATCACTAAATTCAACAATCTGTCACAACCAGAAATTGTTGAGTTAATAGCTAGTGGATTCACTGGTATTCTCAGATCTTGGTGGGAAAGACACCTCACAGAAGATACTAGACTATCAATTATTCATGATATCCAGTTAGACGATGACGGCAACCCCATCTTTGATGAAGATGTCGGTGTTGGTCCGCCAGATGGAGTAAATACTTTAATTTTTACCATAATAAAACATTTTGTAGGAACCCCTAGTAACATAACAGAAAGAATTCACGATCAACTCATTAATCTCACTTGTCCCATTCTTAGTGACTTCAGGTGGTACAAGGATGTGTTTACCTCTAGAGTTATGCTGCGAAATGATAGCAACAAGCCTTTCTGGAAAGAAAAGTTTGAAAATGGTTTGCCTTCATTGTTCGCTCATAAAGTTAGAGAAGAGTTGAGTAAAAATCAAGGAAGAAGAAAGATTCAAGAAGATGGGTGTTTGGCAAAACCCTAGTTTTTCTATCTCTCATAAAAAAAAGAGCGTACTCTCCAACAATTGGAATCACTTCTGTTGATATCTGATATAAGACTCTTCTTATAAAGATATCAGTTAACCCTTCTAATCTAATTTGGAAATAGGGTATTATTTAATTAATTAAGCTCTCTAATTTTATTAAGGATAATTAATTAAACTCTTTTAATTAATTTAACCTCCTAATCTTATTAGGAATATATGAGAGTACTTTTATTAATTAATTCTCAAACTCCTTTAGAAATTAAATAATAATAATAGTAATAATAATAATAAGACTCCTCTTATTAATTTATATTTAATATTTCCAAAATATTAAATAATAAATATTAAGCTATTTAATTTATTCTATCACCATAAATTAAATTAAATATACTTAACTTATTATTACGATTATGCCATTAACTTCTTAAATAATTATTCTTCCTTTTATGGTGTGACACTTTAGGTTCTCCATATTAAACTGGTTGTGAATAAATCAATTAGAACAATTCTAATCTTATTTAAATAAATAAATTAAACTATTAATTTATTTAAATAAATAATATTTATTCTACAATAGGGATAAGTCTCCCTAGCGATCAACGACTTTTCAGATAATATAGATTTCAACATTAATTATAAAAGAACCTTTGAGTAAATAGTTACCGTACAATTCAATCCTTCCACCATACAATGTCCTAATTAAATATAAGACATGGAATTATTGTCAAGTCTTATTTATTTAATTATATGTATTTCGATCCTTAAATGCACAACTCAAAATAATGCAAATTAGAAACTCCATTATAATTTCATTCTGCCTTGGCCAAGGACTGCAGGGTTGTCATTTATCGAATCACATATGACATTTCTCTTCTTTTACTAGAAGCGGTAGATTTTTTATTGATCATGCATTATCTCCATGTACGACTTATTATGTCCAAGCAAACCCTCTGATATACCCTAAGGGTCTTAAAAAATAAGTCAAAGCATAATTCATCATACACAAGATACTATGATGATCTCAAGTTTAAAGATCACTTATACTACTATCACTACAGGAATTCCTATTGACAGGCAAGTAAAACTCCATTAGGTATTCCTTAGCGAGCCACATTCAGTGAACTTATTCTCTAATAAGCACCTACATACTTACTTTAGTGTCTCCACACAAATGATCATGAGATCAATCATCCTCATCCAATGAGTAAGCAACGTATGTACCAATCTATCTGGATTCACTAATCCCCAATTTAGTAATCCAACGATTGGGAACTATTTTAGTTTTAAGCTTTCTAAGAATTTAGATCTCATTAGAATGATCATCATCATTATTCTAAAATCATTGCTTAAAACTATGTGTTTATCACATATTATAAAATAGCATCATGTAGATAATTAAAAGCCTTTAATAAATTTATATTTTTTATTAATAAATGAATAAGACTGTTACAAAGTATATGTTTTATCATCAAACATGAATGGCATGTATGCATACTACTTTCAGTGAGTACATAAATAATCCCTAAACTTTCCATTATGCAGTAGCATTAACACATTAAAATTATATTTTTGGGAGTATAAGAGAAACAAACTAAGCATTATAAAATACAGTTGCTGAGATTTAAGCCTTGTCCCAAATTAAAAGTTTCAGTTATTAGTTGTATTAGGCTAATGGCCTATCCCCTACTGTTGCATAAAGCTCAGCAAAACCAAAAGGCTAAGAGGAAGATGATGAAGCTAGAAATGGTAGTGATGATGGCTATGAATTGGCAGTTGGCCAACTCCTTTATACCCAATATTTTCTTCCATTCTCCACTAAATTAAACCATGGTGCAAGACCATGAACTAGATAATCCATTCTCTATAAATGGAAGCCACCTCCTTCATTTCTCAGTTACTTGAAATTGTCTGATAAGTGCATTAGAGAGTGTGAGTTACTGAGCATTGAGGGAGTATAATCAGTGTGTTGAGGAATTCAATTAAGATTCACGGAGGTATAACTTTTGTTTTTGCCCATAGTTTAATTTTGTCAAATTCTTAGCAATTACATGAATTCTCTGTCAAATTAGTATGAATTAGCATGTCACTGTGTTGTCTGAGTTGGTATGTATGCTTTGAAGTGCTGCAGTTAGTTTGGTTTTAGAATGGATTATACATGTGCTAAGGTTCTGCTGAAATAGAACCATTTATTTTTGTTTCTGAACGAAGTGGCGCGGCCGCGCCACTTCTATTACTTCATATCGCGCGGCCGCGCAGGGTGTTTTTCTCAGATACTGCTTTAATGGTCCAGTATGATGATGAGCATGCTACTTTGGTTAGAATATGCACATAAATAACCTTAACTTGTGAACTGAGATTGCTAGCTACATAGAAGCCATGTTAGTTGTTTTAGTACGAACATTCAAAGAAAATTTAAAGATTTGAAAAACTAGAATTTGTGAACATGGAGTAATATACTTTCTGATCTTATGAACATATGTAGATAACCTAGATATATACGTAAACAAGTCTAACATAAGGCATTAGTTTGCTTCGTGTATAATGAGTTTTGCTAACTTGATTTTAAAAGATTTTCTAAAGGAGAGAACTTGAAGTTTAGTAAAACAAAGCATGATGAACATTATGCCTTCAAATTCTGATCTTTCTAGCCTATGTAAATAACTTGAGTATATGCACCAATGAGTATGAAAGCATGATTTAGATAATGTGGATTTATCTTGCATGCTTAAATAAGTTTTACTAATGGAGACTTTAAGTTTCAAAAACAAACTTGATAAACTATATACACTTTGAGTTGGGAAGTTGTGAGAATGTTTATATGATCCATGCATATGTGAAAATGTGATGCATAGTAAGTAAACTAGCTTTGCATGCTTGACGACTTAAAATGGGATTTTCACAAGGAACCTTGAAATCTAGTTTTGTCAATATTACAAGTATTCTAGCATTTGACATCATGATTAGGTGTGTCATACACGTAGACAAGATTTGCAAGAATGCTAGCTAATTGTATGCATTACAAAGTAGTTGGGAATGGTTAGATCAAGTCTAAATGAATGAAGTAGAACTCCACAACTTGACATACATGACTAATCTAATACAAGCATGTGTAGTAGAGATCTATGGACCACATAGCATGTGTTTAACAATTAAACGTAAGAAAATTATGAATTGAACACTTAAAGTCTTGATTAAATGAGAATAGATGATGACTATGTTGATGTGTTGATATAAGGTCAAACTTAGTTATCCACATACTAACATGTGTGTTTTGCATGATTATTTATATACGTGCAAGACGGTTGTACACTGACCTTCTACAGAAGCAGCCATGTCTTAGTTTGCACCAGGAGCAGCGCGACCGCGCCACTCCTTAATACAAACCAAGTGCGGCCGCGCCAATCTGCAGTAGGATCAGTTTTCTGCTGTTAGTTTGAAGGTGTTTGCAGGCTTATGTTGTTGCCTTAACCTGTGTTATATGATCAGTGATTTATAAATTGATTTTATGCTAAAAGTAAGCATGGTGTATAATGAAGTATGTGAAGAGTATACAACTAAGTTAGACATTTATGTATGTGTTTAAACTTACATGACATATATGAGTATACGTAACTAATGAACATCCTATACACGTAACTATATTATGTTAGGATACCAAGAGTGTTGATAAGCTATACTTTGATAAACTACGCTTGAGGCAAGTACTCGAACCCTACTCTTTATTAAGCATTACTTAAGCTTGTACTATTATTGGTTGTACAAGTAAATCATTGAAAGTATGATTCCTATCTCATGACTTAATACATCGTAAGTTTGGAAATGAAGTTATTTACAAACCTTGATTTCGAACGATAATTGTTCATGTATATATTTTAAAAGGAAACTGTGTAAGCCATTGATTTGGCTAGACTATTGTTATATGACTGAAAGCTATCCAAACCAAATTAACTTAGTACAGACTCTTATAACTAAGATGAACAACCCTCTTGGTAGGGGAATTATATATTGTTGGGAAACCGACGTGCGCACATGAGAATGATTAAATGTTATGCATGACATATGGTACTTTAGGCTGATCACCTGTTGTACTCGTTTTATAGAATTATCAGTTTATTACTGTTAATTCTTGGAGAAGTTCATAGTCCTTAGTGACTGCTCAGTATTCATTACTTTGAAATCTTGAATTGATTAATCGTTGAATATTATTGATATTTTCTATCCATAGCGACTATTGTTGATAATCATTTATACTTCTTGCTATCTTTGAACTATCATTATTGTTATACCCTTGAGAAATATAAAACTACATGGAACACCCTTATTGCTATATTACTTGCTGGACAAAATCGTTGCTCATCCTTGCTTTCCTTAAAACTTTCAGTTAAGGCAGAACGTAGTGAAACCTCTGGCATGGACAAGGGTAAAAGAAGGCTTTGAAGTAGTTAGTTCCATAATACTAGGAATGTATTATTATTCTTTTGTAGAAGAACTTATTGATATTAAGCTATGTTTAATGTAAGTTGTATTGTATTAGTAATGGTTGCGAGACTTTGGGACGAGAATAATTATATTATAACAATGTAATTTATTCTATTATTTTGTTGTGTGAGATTTTGATTTATTATTAGAATTATCACGTGACAAACAATTTGAGACAAGTGTGGTCTGAATTTGGGGGTGTCACAGATGTACAAAAAGGAGAACTGACCATGAGAGTCCATGACCAAGAGGTCACATTTAATGTCTTTAAAGCGATGAAGTTCCCCACTGACGAAGAAGAGTGCTTTCGGGTCAATGTAGTCGACAGTGTACTAAATAAAGAGTCTGAACATTTGAAGAATATTGATCCATTAGAAAGTGTTCTGCTGGGAGAATCTGACATGAAGGATACAGATGTTGTGGACTATGTACAAATTCTTAAAACAATACCACCGATGCAAAAATTCAAGATTCCCATTGAACCACTCAGACATACAGGGGAGACATCGGATCGACTTAAGCATTCTCTTGAGATGTCACCCGACCCTGACCTTAAACCTCTGCCAAATCATCTAAGGTATGCATTTTTAGGTGAATCTTCAAAGTTGCCTGTTATAATTGTTGATGCACTAACATCTTGTCAGGAAAGTAAATTGTTGCGAATGTTGCGAGAATTTAAATCAGCTATTGGTTGGACCGTAGCGGATATCAAGGGGATCAATCCCTCATTCTGCATGCATAAAATACTTCTTGAGGATGACAGCAAGCCGATGGTAGAGCAACATAGGTGGTTGAATCCTATAATAAAAGAGGTTATCAATAAAGAAATCTTAAAGTGGTTAGATGCCGAAATCACATATCCTATTTCAGATAGCTCATGGCTGAGCCCGGTGCAATGTGTTTTGAAGAAAGGGGGCATGACAGTGGTGTCCAATGAAAATAATGAACTGATACCTACCAGAACAGTCACGGGGTAGAGGGTCTACATGGATTACCACAGATTGAACAAAACTACAAGGAAAGACCATTTCCCTCTCCCTTTCATTGACCAAATGTTGGATAGGTTAGCAGGACATGACTACTACTTCCTCTTGGATGGTTACTCGGGGTACAACCAGATAGTTATAGCCCCAGAAGACTAGGAGAAGATTACCTTCACATTCCCGTATGGTACTTTTTCTTTCAGAAGGATGTCTTTCGGATTATGTAGCTCCCCGGCCACATTCCAGAGATGTATAATGGCCATATTCTCCGATGTGGTTGAGTAAAACATGGAAGTCTTCATGGACAATTTTTCAATCTTTGGGGACTCTTTTGACTTATGCTTGGAGAATCTGATTATGGTATTAAAGAGGTGTGTTGAGACTAATTTGGTGTTAAATTGGAAAAAGTGCCATTTTATGGTACAGGAAGGCATTATCTTAGGGAATAAATTTCAGGAAAAGGATTAGAGGTGGACAGAGCAAAACTGGAGACTATTGAGAGCTTACCTCCACCATCATCTGTGAAAGGGGTCCGTTGCTTCCTTGGGCATGCGGGGTTCTTTCGCTGTTTCATAAAGGACTTCTCAAAGATCACTAAGCTGTTGTGCAGTTTTCTAGAGAAAGACATCCCGTTTAGATTCGATGAGGAATGCTTGGCTATTTTTGAGCATTTAAAGAAGAAATTGACTACGGCACCTATTATTACAGCTTCTGACTGGTCTCTCCCATTTGAACTAATGTGCGATGCAAGTGACTTCGCTGTGGGAGTTGTGTTGGGGCAACGTAAGGAAAAAGTTTTTCATATCATTTACTATGCCAATAAGACCTTGACGAATGCCCAACTGAATTACACTACCACAGAGAAGGAACTTCTAGCGGTGGTATACACATTTGATAAATTCCGTTCTTATCTGATTGGCACAAGAGTTGTCGTATACACCGATCATGCTACAATTTGATACCTGATATCAAAGAAAGATGCAAAATCCCGTCTCATTAGTTGGATTCTTCTTCTACAGGAGTTTGATTTAGAAATCAAAGACAGAAAGGGGACCGAGAACCAAGTGGCTAACCACTTATCCCGATTGGAGAATCTAAGAAAGGATACAAATGATAAAGTGATGATTAATGAGTCCTTCCCGAACGAATAGTTGATTGTGGTGAAAGGCGAAGTGTCATGGTTTGCGGACTATGTGAACTTTTTAGTGAGCAACATTATCCGTTCTGATTTGACTGGACAGCAGAAGAAGAAGTTTTTATATGATGTTAAATGGTATATTTAGGATGAGCCATACCTGTTTAAGTAGTGTGCAGATAGCATGATTAGAAGGTGCATTCCAGATAGTGAGACGGATAGTATACTTCAGGATTTCCATTCATCAGTTTATGGAGGACACTATGGGGGAAAAAGGGCAGCGGCCAAGGTACTTCAATCAGATTTTTATTAGCCGACTCTCTTTAAAGATGCTTACAACTTTGTGTAAAAATGTGACCGATGTCAGAGGGTAGGTAATATATCAAAACAGAATGAGATGCCTTTGAATACTATCCTAGAGGTTGAGATCTTTGGCACATAAGGGATAGACTTTATGGGGCCATTTGTTTCGTCATGCGAAAATTTGTATATCCTTCTGGCAGTGGATTATGTGTCCAAGTGGGTGGAAGTAGCAGTCTTACCAACAAATGATGCTAGAATGGTCTTTAGATTTCTTCAAAAGAGTATATTCACATGGTTCGAGACTCCTCGGGCTATCATAAGTGATGAAGGCACCCATTTCTGTAATCGACAGTTTACTGCATTATTGGCCAAGTATGGGGTGAATCACCATGTAGCCACACCTTACCATCCCCAAACGAACGGTCAAACTGAGGTGTCCAAACGTGAGGTGAAAAGGATATTAGAGAAAATTATAAATCCCACGAGGAAGGATTGGTCCCTTAAGCTCGATGATGCAGTTTGGGCATATAGGACTGCATACAAAACACCATTGGGTATGTCACCGTATCAGCTAGTATATGGGAAAGCTTGTCACCTCCCCATGGAGCTTGAGCACAAGGCCTACTGGGATATAAAAAGCCTGACCTTTAACTTGAAAGCTGCAGGGGAGAAACGCCTTCTCCAATTAAATGAGCTAGATGAATTCAGACTACAGGCTTATGAAAACTTAAAGTTGTACAAGGAGAAAGTGAAAAGGTCGCACGATCGCAAAATCATGGAAAAGAAATTTGAGCTGGGGCAAGCAGTATTGTTGTTTAATTATCGTCTTAGACTCTTTCCTGGAAAGCTCAAATCGAGATGGTCAGGACCTTTCACGGTAAAAACTGTGTTTCCACATGGTGCTATTGAGATTTTTGACAAATACCCGGACAAGCCATTTAAAGTGAATGTACAAAGGTTGAAGCATTACTAAGGGGGCAAAGTTGATAGACAGAAAGTTGCCTCGATCCTTTCCACCACATGACCATTGCAGAGATAGTCGAGCTAATTGACTATAAACAAGCGCTCGATAGGAGGCACCCCATCATCCCTCTTCTCCCTCGTGTTTAATTCTGGCTATATATCTCTATTTCTCCCTATTGTTTAATTCTAGCTACACAATATCTACTTCCCTCTCTTATTTAATTATGGTTACATGTCTCTATTATTCCCCTTAGTTTAATTCTAAAAATTTTGAACCAATTTTGAGTAGGAGCTTATTGCATATATCTTTTTGGTAGAATTCACATATATAGCATTTTTGAGGATACCATCATACATACATTTTACATAGTTCAATTTTGATACTGGAATCAGTATATCTCACTTTTCAATGCTATTTGTGCAAGATAGAAATTGCATCTCAGTTGATGTTTGTCCCTCTCTTTTACAAATCAAAAATCACTGCTGGGCTCAAGGCAGAGCGCCTGCGCCAGTCCTGATTAAGCACATTGGCCCAGCGTGCCCGCGCCCGGATCCGGGTAGTTTTAAATCATAAACAACATGAACCATCTCTTATAACATAAGCCCCTCAGTCGAAAATTTCACAGAAAGCCTAACCGACTCAGCATCCTTCTCCTACTATACTGCAACCTCTCCTCTCGTCTCCTCTCCTAATAGATTTCTGTAAATCGCCCAATATTTAGGGCATATTCAACAATGATACAGAACATCGTCAGAGTACACTCAGAGCATATACTCGGTTTCTGCTATTCGGTTTATTCAGAGCAGTCAGAGATTAAGTTTGGGGGTTTTCATCTTCTACATTCACAAGTTAGGTTTTGCAAAGGAATTCTAAGGCAGAACTCATGGCACCTAAGAGAGCTTGATCTCGCACCCCAAAATCCTCTTCCAACAGTAGCCAGGATGAGGATATTGTGGACTTGACCAAATTTATTAACCTAGAAGCGCAAACCGAATATTACAGGATTGTGGCCAAGACATTTGTGAAGGAACGGGGACTGAAGCCGGGCAGGGAAGACGACCAAATGCTAGAGATGATCAGAGAGAGATTCTGGCTTGGGGTTATGGCCAGTCCTGTGCCTGCTCCGATGGCAATTATTCATGAATTCTATGCAAATGCCAAGGAGACACAAAGTGACATCTCATTCGTTAGGGGCTTTCATGTTGATTATCGTCCACAGGCGATCCGGGAGGTGTTTAATTTGCCCAATCCTCCAACTGACCAAGTAAACTAGGTAGAGGCGGAGCGCTTTGAGACTGACCTGGATAAGGTGATTGAAGATTTTTATGTGTGCCGGGCATAAAATGGAATTATTAGCAGGGCACAAATACGCCCACCAACTTTCCTAGTTCCGCACTGAACCGTTATGCTAAAGCGTGGAATCTGTTCATATGCACCAAGCGGATGTCGTCCACTCACCAGCATAATATTCTGGTCGAGAGGGCCATTATTCTATGGGGGATTATCATTGGGAAGGACATTGATATTGGTCATATGCTCCATTAGAATATGATGCGCTATATGCGAGGGAGTACCACTAGTAGTATCCCACATGCATCAGTTGTGGTGCATTTGTGTGCCAAGGTTGGAGTTAATTGGGAGGATAAACAGGTCCAAATACCAAGTCAGGACATCACACATGCCACCATACAGAAATTTAACGATTGGGCTGGTGGCACGGCACACCCACGCGGAAAAAGCTTTATTCTACCCACTCCTATACCAGTGCCTCCACCACAGCCAGCTGAGGTAGCTGCCACTCCTCTTGCCACTCCAGAGAGTCATGATCGCCAGATGAGGGACTTAGAGAGGAAGATGGACGCACTGTATGGCAACTTCTCAGCATTGTGACTGGATTATCTCATGCTTTGGCTGAAAATTTTGCTCAGTAGGGGACACTTGTGGAGTGGCCCATGTTCAGTTCTGCCATGCCATACCCGCCACCAGATTCTCCACCATAGCCAGCTTGAGGCAGCTGCCACTCCTCCTACTACTACAGAGAGTCATGATCTCTGGATGAGGCGCTTAGAGAGGAAGATGGATGCACTGCATAGCAACTTCTCAGCATTTCCGACTGGATTATCTCATGCCTTGGCTGAAGCTTTTGCTCAGCAAGGGACACTTATGGAGTGGACCGTGTTCAGTTCTACCATGCCATACCCGCCACTAGATTCTCCACCCGAGTCGGGTGGCCATGCCGATATATAGGGGAGTTTCTTTACCCTTTACCATCATTGAGGACAATGAATATTGTAAGTTTAGGGGTATTGGGGTGTACTTAGTAGTTTAGTGTATATAGTTTTAATTGCATGTACATATAGTTTAATTGCATATTAGTATTTAGTAGTTAAATTTTGCATTAAAAATTTTTAGTTTTCTTGCTTTTTGTCTTTTTAGTTCATGTTTAATTGCATTGCATAGCATAATCCCATGCTTTAGTCAGTTAAATTCCAATTTGGCCAATGATGATATAGAAATGTGATAGATTATTGAACTCAACTGATAACTTAAGCTTAATTATAATTTCATATATGATGTTGTCTATGTTTGTTACTTTGATGTTAATGGTTAGCACAACATTGTCATTATTTGCTTGTTGGTTAGATTAGCACATGCTTGTTTTCTTTGAAAAAATTTATCTTTAATGATAGAATTTTGTAGAAAATGAGTAATGGCTATAAAGACACAGAGAGTTAAGCTTGGGGAACATATTGGGTATGCATGCTATATATATAAAAAAAACATCGTGGCTAGTCTTGTTTTGTGGCCTGTACTATTTTGAGTCAGTACGTCCGAGGGGATATCTCTACACCTAGCACCCTAAGACCTGAACGGTTTGAGAGTCATTGGTTGAAAGCTCGCTAAGGTAGCATTGAAAAGCCTAAGGGAATGAGATATTGCACAGCCATGGGAAAAATATAAAAATTATAAACACGGGAAAGTGCGAATATCACCCTCGTGAGTAAATAAAAGTAGAATAAACCCTTTGTTGAACCTTAGCTTGTATTGATGTGTTGGATTGGTTGTTGGTTCGTTTATGCTCAAATTTCTTGAATTAAAACCTTAGTTTTTTTTCCTTAGAAGTATAACATGTGGATTCTTTACCGTTATCGAGCTTATTTATGATTATAGCACACACACAACATCTTTGTAATAGGTTGTGATTTTCGAATTGTAAGTCCTTATGACTTTAGCTTAATTTGATGCTTTGTTCATAAATCTTGTGATTTCTCTGAGGCACATCTTATTGTAATTCATATCATGGATGAAAATCTTGGGATGCATTTTCATAGTAGTATAGTTGCCTAGTATGTAGTTCGCATTTGTGTTTGTTGCTTGAGGGCAAGCAATAGTTCAAGTTTGGGGGTATTTAATAAGTAGGTTTTATACCTACTTATTGGCTATCAACTTGCTAGAATTATGGCTTAAACTCAAGTATTTTTAGTATTGTTTGATGCTTTTATCTTTGTTTATAGGATTGCATTAAGGAAGCTCATAAGGCATGGTAATGGCTTGGACTTAGCAAGAACGGCGAGCATATGGTGAACTGAAGAATGAAGCATGGCATGTGCATATGGGAAGGGCATCTAAGCAAGTCAAATGAAGGAAGAAAGAAGAAGAAAGTAGCAGCTAAGTAGCAGGAAAGCACCAGTAGAAGAAATACAGCAGTATGCAGATCATCAGCGTCGCGCGGCCGCGCCAGCCTGAAGAGGAAAAGTCGCTCGCCCGCGCCCGAAGAAATTTAGGCAACGAAGTGGCGCACCCGCGCCCCAATTAGCTTACGGGGCCGTGCGGCTGCTCCAGTCAAGACTCAACAGATGTTGACTTTTCACTTAAAACCTTTCGTAGCGTGTTTACTTAAAAGAGGTGTATTTACTAGTTACAATATATACTTTTTATCAGTTTTAATTTCCATTTTAGGGTTTTGTAGAGCTAGAGAGTGTTCTTAGCTATACTCTACTATTTTGGCTTCTCTTTTGATTATTGAAGTTCTATTTTGGTTTGATTGTGGATTGAACTGAGTTGGGAAGCTTACTTTGGACAGAGAATAATCAGATTTGCACTTTTTATTCTATTTACTCTCTTTGTTTTCATCATATTTTCTCATGCTTGGATTAAATCCCATAATGTTTATTGATTTAGAAATGACCTAATCACCATTATGGGATTCTAATGGAGCTTATTGTTTAGTTCAGATCTATATGTCTCGTTGCTATGCTTGACTAATTATATTTGGATTGCCTAGCTTGGTTGTGCTTATTGCTTAGATGCTTGATCACCATCTACCTTAATAATTTGTATGGAATTGAAAGAGGAAATACAAGTTCAGATTTGGCCATGCAAGCATATGTTCATAAAGTTCGCATGTGATAAATTTTGTGATTCATAATCCGGATAGACATATACCGGCTTACCATGTATAGTCATTTGAGAGAGCTTGCACTTAAATTAAGATTACTTGTAAGCCACATAGACATAAAGTGAGTTAGGTAATATGGATGTTTATATGAATTCTATCTAATTTATGGATTTTATGTGATATGGGCATGGTGTATTGAAAAATAGTCATGTCTCACCTTCATCCTCTAGACTAGAAGTTCATAGTAATTAATTAAGTTTAACAAGAGGTGTATATTCTGGATGATGCATTAAGTGACATTAGGATCCCATATCTTTCCAATTTGAATTCATTCACTTGTTAATTAATTATTTTAAGTTAATAATCATTTTAGTTTTTAAATCACAATTTATTCGCTCATTTAAGCAGCCAGAGATAGCTACAAAGTCGTTGCATGATATATTAGGGATAATTACTTTTCTCCATGGGAATGATACTTGACTTACTCTATATTACTTGTTGGCTTGTTTCGGTGTTAAGAAAACAGACACATACACGTGCATGTATACATGGTCAACAAGTAATATAGAGTAAGTCAAGTATCATTCCCACGGAGAAAAGTAATTATCCCTAATCTATCATGCAATAACTTTGTAGCTATCTCTGGCTGCTTAAACGAGCGAATAAAATGTGATTTAAAAACTAAAATGATTATCAACTCAAAATAACTAATTAACAAGTGAATGAATTCAAATTGGAAAGATATGGGATCCTAATGTCACTTAATGCATCATCCAAAATATACACCACTTGTTAAACTTAATTAATTACTATGAACTTCTAGTCGAGAGTATGAATGTGAGACATGACTATTTTTCAAATACACCATGCCCATATCACATAAAATCTACAAATTAGATAGAATTCATATGAACATCCATATTACCTAACTCACTATATGTTTATATGACTTACAAGTAATATTAATTTAAGTGCAAGCTCTCTCAAATGACTACACATGGTAAGCCAGTATATGTCTATCCGGAATACGAATCACAAAATCTATCACATGCAAATTTCATGAACGTATGCAAGCATAGCCAAATCTGAACTTGTATTTCCTCTTTCAATTCTATACAAATTATTAAGGTAGATGGTGATCAAGCATCTAAGCAATAAGCACAACCAAGCTAGGCAATCCAAATATAATCAGTCAAGCATAACAACGAGGCATATAGATCTGAACTAAATAATAAGCTCCATTAGAATCCCATAATGGTGATTAGTTCATCTCTGAATCAATAACCATTATGGGATTTAATCCAAGCATGAGAAAATACAATGAAAACAAAGAGAGTAAAGAGAATAGAAATTGCAAATCTGATTAATCTTTGTCCAAAGTAAGCTTCCCAACTCAGTTCAATCCACAATCAAACCAAAATAGAACTTCAATAATCAAAGCTACTAAGATCTAAAGACAGAAGCCAAAATAGTATAGTATAGCTAAGAACTCTCTCTAGCTCTGCAAAACCCTAAAATGGAAATTAAAACTGATAAAAAGCATATATCGCAAATACACCCCTTTTAAGTAAGCATGCTACAGTAGGTTTTAAGTGAAAAGTCAACATCTGATGAGTCTTGACTGGCGCAACAACACGGTCCCGTAAGCTAATTGCGGCGTGGGCGACACTGATGATCTGCATACTGCTGTATTTCTTCTGTTGGTGCTTTGTTGCTACTTAGCTGCTACTTTCTTCTTTTTTCTTCTTTCACTTGACTTTCTCAGATGCCCTTCCCATATGCACATGCCATGCTTCATTCTTTAGTTCACCACATGCTCACAATTTTTTTTAAGTTCAAGCCATTGCCATGCTTTATGAGCTTCCTTAATGCAATCCTATAAACAAAGATAAAAGTATCAAACAATACTAAAAATACTTGAGTTTAAGCCATAATTCTAGCAAGTTGATAGCCAATAAGTAGGTATAAAACCTACTTATCATGAATTCTCTTTCTTTTATATCCCTCTTCACATGTCTTTTAGCCCTCATTAAATTCCTTAAAACCAATCAACCAAACCAATCTTTCTTAGACTCAACTTTTGAAACATAACAAAACAACCTTCTTTCTTCCCGACGAATCTACCCCGCCAGATTCAATGTATTGGAGGAACCCCCCAGGCAGATTCACTTTATGAATTGTCCTCGGCGGACTCATTATACTAGGGGAATTAGCCCCGACGAATTCATCAGAACATTCATTACAGAAATGCCACTATGCTCCATTTTTCATATTTTGACCCTCTGAAGCTGTTTCTTACAACACAAACACAAAAACAAGTGAAATGACACTAAAAATACATAAAGTTAACAAAGAATTAAGCCTAAAAGGTATCCGATTCGTAGGTATAAAACCCACTCATCAACATAACTAATTTTAAAATTGAGAATTTTTCTTAATCTTTAAGGGGGTCTTTAAAATATATTCCGTTGTGCATAATTAATCTTGACTAACTGATTATCTGGTAATTCATCATTTAATTAAGTAAATTTTTTTAAAGGATCTATTCAACCTCCTTCTAGATCTCTTATGTGCCTTTAGGAAATAATAATTCCCATTTTCATACTGCCTATAAGCTACTTCTTTTAAAATTAATGCTCTATGGGTATAAGACTCATCACCTAAATTTCCATCAGTCTGGACAAATACATAACCCCACTACCAGACAATTTTACAAGGACGGGTCTCAACTGTTGCAGATGATGAGGCAACATTTGGTGGAAGCTCGGTCCAGAATTAAATACTATACTGACAAGAGTATAACAAAAAAATATTGTGTACCTAGAGATATGGTCTACCTTAAGGAAAGACCTTACAAAAAAACTTCACTAACATAATCCAAACATAGAAAGTTAACTCCTAAATACTATGGACCATTCTTGGTAGAGGACAGAGTCGGTACATTGGCTTATAAACTCCAGCTACCTGACTATGCCAAGATTCATCCTATCTTCCACGTTTTTGTACTCAAGAAGAAAATTGGTTTGCATTGCATTTCTTCTCCTACATTACCTTCTATGGATTTTATAGGGTAATTGTTGGGTAAAATCTAATTACACACAACACGCAAGTATACGTGGTCAACAAGTAATAAAGTGAAAGTAGAGTATCGTTCCCACGAGGAATTGTTTAATAAAAATCACCAGGTACTAACCCGTAACCAACTCAATCTTATTTAAACAAATGGATTTCAAATTATATAAATTAAATTATTTAATTACACTAATTTTAATTACCACTAATTAAAAATCAGATTACAAAAATTTAAGATCACAACTTCACTTATTGCTTCATTTAAGTTAACACACTTTTCATCAATTATTTTCTATCCTGAATTGTTAATCAAGAACACTAAAGTAGATAAAACCACCTATCGATGCATAATACTCATACTCACTTAAATCTACAGATGATAGAATTAAGAAATACACCCTAATTAACTAATCCATTATATCTTTATGTGAATTATAATTAAAAAAGATTTAAAGCACAAGTTCTCTATAAGATTACATATGGCGTATGTGACACCCCCAAAAATAGGTATACATCACCCATCTTGAGTCGCCAGATACATGGTACAGAATTTAAATACCACTTAATAATACAACTGTCGTGTACAATACGACAAAACATAAACTGTGAGCTTGAATACAAATATTGTCTTCTAGAGAGTATCCATACTCAAAAGGAGTCCTCATTACAATTATTATCACACTATTACATAGAATAGTGAGGACTACTAATGTTATCATCTAGTCCGTCACTCCGTTTTTCGACTCGTCCCAACTATATTCTCATTTCCTGAAGAGAACAGTGAAAGAAATGGTGAGCTCAACTAGCCCAGTAAAAATATTATGACTAAGATAATACAAAATAAATTATCATTAGTCTTCAACAATGTTAAACTGATAAAATACAATAGACATCAAGTTTAACTGCAGCGGATCAATAAATCCATTAAAAAAGTCAAGTAGAGAATAAAATCTACTATCTTTTATGATTTAAAAGGTTTTTCATGAATTTTATCGCTGAGACTCAGCTTAATAAATAATCCACATCATCGAATCACCCCTGCACTACGGCCAAGGATATTCTTTAGTATCACGACCACGAATTATCCATGCACTACGGCTAAAGATAATCATGTTTTCACTAACAGTCCTGATCATGCCATAAAACAATTCATCTTTGCACTACGGCCAAAGAGAATCCATAGCCATAATCATACCAAAAATTGTCCATCAATGCACTACGGGCCAATGAGGATTTTTTCCACATCATTTATAACATTACGGTCATGATTACACCGAATAATCTCTTGTCATAATCAAACCAAGTCCATCTATGCACTACAAGCCATAGATGATTTTTAACAAAATATAAACATGATGATGATGACAATGATATAAGAATTTAATAAAACAAGTTTAAGAATTAATTTATCTAGGAACTGATAACGTCTAAATTGTCAACATGATACTGCTTTATAGAGTAAAATTCAAGAATGCTCAGAAGAATATTTCCATGAAAAGATACTGGATGAAGCGCAAATATCAAGGATATTCCACTAATTTCATGTAGTGTAGAAGTTAAAGTTTTAACCAATTGAGTATAATAAAGAATGGAATAACAAAAGAAATCACCATGCATGCGATAGACCGCACAGGCAGGTTATTCCAACAGAATAATAATTAACGGAACCAGGTCTGGCGTAAAACGCATAGACAGGATATTCTGACAGAATAATAAATAATGGAACCAGGTCTGGCGTAAAACGCACAGACAGGATATTTCAACAGAATAATAAAGAATGGAACCAGGTCCAGCGTAAAACGCACAGACAGGATATTCCGACAGAATAATAAAGAATGAAATAACAGAAGAATTTCACCATGTATAGGGTAGCCCGCGTATACAGGTTATTCCAACAGAATAATAAATAATGGAATAACAGAAGTTCTCTTCATGAATACAAAAGAAATAATACCCCTTACGAGTACAACAAATAATATCTCCTACCTTTGAAAGAGGAGTATTCCAACTGGTAGGGCGAGGATATACTCGAAAAAAACTTGCACTACGTTCAAAGCTTTCTTAAACTCTAAAGAAATACGCTCAAGATTATAGAAGAAGAACTCTCTCTAGAGTTTCTCTCTCTAGAGTTTCAGTGAATTCGTAAGAAATAATGAAGGAATGAGCTTCTATTTATAGGAAAATAGAATGTATAGTAACTAATCTATGAACGGTCCAGATTGATTTACTTTAATCTGACGGTCCATATTTAAAGAAAAATCTTTTAAATAAAATATGATATATTCTATTTATAGAATAACTTTAATAAAGTATTCTGTTTTATATAAAAGATGTTTCTCTTTTATTACGTTAATAATACGAATAAAACAAAACTTCATTATCGCTAAATAATTCATATTATTAATTGACAATAATTGAATCAAACTGAGTGACTAATCACGTAAGCCTCAAAAATTAATACCGTATGCTACTATGCAATAACACGTATTACTGTACTTTTACTACCGAATAGTTTAACAGTATCAACGGTAAAACTTCTGCCGTTATTTTTAATAAAATATTTTTATCGTTTTCTCAATCCGACAATAATTTCGTTGTGGGGTCCACCAATAATTGTGCCATCATACGAATATTCTCCGACAAAAATAATATTCCCCGACCAATCGAATATAATACAATAACTTGCATACTTTGCAAAATTTATAAATACTACCCACAACTATAACATTATCTCAAATTCACACCATAATATTTTAAAAAAATATTTCAAAAAATTAAATATTTATTCATAAAATCTGGAGTTTCACAATCTCCCCTCCTTATGAAATTTAGCCCTCAAAATTTTCGTACGTACCTGGTATGCCGAACAGATGAGGATACTTCGTCAGATTCTAACTCTTGTGGTATAACCTTTGAGCGTTAAATACATTCCAGGATTTTAACAGGTACATCTTCATTCGTTAAATTATCCGCTATCTCGTCCGGTTCTAAATCAATAATATGGTTCGGGTCATCCACATATTTACGTAACATCAATACGTTAAAAAATGTTATGAACACGCGACATACTTGGCGGTAAAACGAGTCTATAAGCCACAGTTCCTACTCGATCAAGGATTTCAAATGGGTCAATTAAATCGAGGGTTGAGATTTCCTCTCTTCATCGATTCTTATTTCTAGAATAACGCCCTCTTGAACCTTCTTCTTCACATTCATCAGCTCTGAGTATGTAGCTTGATCAGCTTTAACTTTATCGATTAAAGTCGATTCTAATTGTATATTCGTTATCTTCACGTGGGTCCCTAGAGTCTTTAACTCTATCTTCATCATTTGTAAGTTATACGAAATGGGTCTTTGTGTTAACAACATCTCACTCGCATACGATCTTCTACTCAACGCGTCAGCTACCACGTTCGCACTTTCACGATGATATTGAATGGTACGATCGTAATCTTCAATTGCTCGAGCCAACGTCTTTGGCGTATGATACGTTCGTTTTAGTTGAAGAATTATGTAAGGGTTTAAGAAATGGGTTTTGTACTGGGGTCAATACAAAATTCGATTTCACGCTCTAGGGTAGGCTAAGAAGTCTTCAAGAATATGTCAGGAAATTTATTAACAATAGAAATATCATTCAAAACTGTGATTCTCATCCAAGACTTGGATAGTACGTCACATTGATACCCATCAACTTGCCATCGTCATTCACAACGTTGCCTACAGAAAGTCTGGCTTCGGTGCATTCCACATAAGAAAAGTCAACAACCAAAGGATCGGGGCTCTTTATTTATGGCTTGATATGACAATGATTGACTTTAGTGGTTTGGTTACTTTGAATTCGTATAACAGGTTGGTTAGAAATATGAAAGCTAACAACCTTACGAAAAGCATGATGAGCAGTTAACCAATCGTTTCCAAAAATCACATCAATGCAAGTATTTTCAAAGGGATAAGATCGACAGGTAACGTGAAAGTGTTGATTTGAACAAGATTTATAAATAGTGGAGGTAACGAAAGTTTCTCCCAACTGAGTTTAAATAGATATATCAAAGTCTAACTTCTCCGGAGTTAAGTTCAAACATTGAACACAACTAGGTGAAATAAAAGAGTGAGTAGAACCGGTATCTAACACGGTATAGACTTCGCAAGAGTTTATGACTAACATACCCATGATAATTTTATTCAGGTTCCTCGTCACGAAAAAAAATGCTCTCTCTTAAACTACCGGCTTTGGCTTGTCTGGGACATCCTTTGGCATCACTATCCCAGCTGGACTTGACTTCACCATACGACAAAATCGAGCTAGGTGACCTTCTCTTCCATAATTAAAACACGCTTTGGATTGCTGCGTACAGTTTGGACGGTTGTGTCCCTCCTGTCCGCATTTGAAACATACGACCGGTGGTCGTTCTTCTTCCTTTGAAACGGGTGCTGGTATCGACGTCTTCACGTCATTGTTGAACCTTCTCTTCTTGAAATATCCATTCTTATTATTTTGGCCATGATTACCACCGAAGTGGTTACCATTTCTGGCATGTTGATTCCCTCCTTGCTTATTGTCACCGCTTTGATGACTGTTATCACCGGTATTATCATTTTGCCGGTTGCTCTCTTTTGGTTACGTTGACTCGTTATCGCGCTTTACTAACTGAGTCCTATTTATAACATCTGAATACAAACACAGTTTATGAGAAATAAGATATTGACGTATCTCCGACTTCAAACCTTTTAAAAACATCCGCGTCATTCTTTCTTCATTATCAACCAAGTGGGACGCAAATCGGGATAACTCGGTAAACTTGGCTTCGTATTATGACACGGTCATGTTGTTTTGCTCCAACTTGATAAATTTCACCTCCTTCATGTGACGAATGCTTTTGGGAAAGCACTTGTCGTTGAACAGCTCCTGGAATTTCTTCCAAGACATCTTGAGTGCGTCAGGCACGTTTTATAGATTCCCACCAGTGATCTGCCTCTTCACGCAACATAAAGGTGGCAAAGGGAACCTTTTGCTCCTCGAAGCATCCCAAGACATCAAATATCTTGGTGATCTGCTTTAATCATGTCTCCGCCTTAAGTGGTTCTGGCTTTCCGAAAAACTCCGGTGGTCCCAGCTCCTTGAACTGCTTAGCAGTGACCAACCGTGGGTTGCCATTATTTTTACCTGCATTATGAATAGGAGCCGCCTTCGCCTGATGTTGCATGAATTCTAAAAAACTCCTAAACGTACCGTCGTTCACCAATTGATCAGTGTTGTTATTTACAGGAGGATTATCGCCATCCTGTTGCACATTGTCCTGATTATTGATCTATGGAGACTCAACGGTCTCCTGTGCTCCATTGCTTATCTCAACATTTTCAGATGCCATTATCAAATACTGCAACAAAACAAGGGTTAATTAACATATCACATATCATCTCTATACTCTGAACGACCAATTAAATAACAAGTAAACTTAGGTAGGTCATACTAGCGAAGGAATTTCCCGTCTCTCCCCTCCTAGTTCTAGTCTCACATCTTAGCCAGGGATCATATCCCTAAGCTCTGATACCAACTGTGACGCCCCCAAAAATAGGTATACATCACCCATCTTGAGTCGCCAGATACATGGTACAGAATTCAAATACCACTTAATAATACAACTGTCGTGTACAATACGACAAAACATAAACTGTGAGTTTGAATACAAATATTGTCTTCTAGAGAGTATCCATACTCAAAAGGAGCCCTCATTACAATTATTATCACACTATTATATAGAATAGTGAGGACTACTAATGTTATCATCTGGTCCGTCACTCTGTTTCCCGACTCGTCCCAACTATATTCTCATTTCCTGAAGAGAGCAGTGAAAGAAAGGGTGAGCTCAACTAGCCCAGTAAGAAATATTATGACTAAGATAATGCAAAATAAATTATCATTAGTCTTCAACAATGTTAAACTGATAAAATACAATAGACATCAAGTTTAACTGCAGCGGATCAAGAAATCCATTAAAAGAGTCAAGTAGAGAATAAAATCTACTATCTTTTATGATTTAAAAGGTTTTTCATGACTTTTATCACTAAGACTCAGCTTAATAAATAATCCACATCATCGAATCACCCCTGCACTACGGCCAAGGATATTCTTTAGTATCACGATCACGAATTATCCATGCACTACGGCTAAAGATAATCATGTTTTCACCAATGGTCCTGATCATGCCATAAAATAATTCATCTTTGCACTACGGCCAAAGAGAATCCATAGCCATAATCATACCAAAAATTGTCCATCAATGCACTACGGGCCAATGAGGACTTTTTTCACATCATTTGTAACATTACGGTCATGATTACACCGAATAATCCCTGGTCATAATCATACCAAGTCCATCTATGCACTACATGCCATAGATAACTTTCAACAAAATATAAACATGATGATGATAACAATGATATAAGAATTTAATAAAACAAGTTCAAGAATTAATTTATCTAGGAACTGATAACGTCCAAATTGTCAACATGATACTGCTTTATAGAGTAAAATTCAAGAATGCTCAGAAGAATATTTCCATGAAAAGATACTGGATGAAGCGCAAATATCAAGGATATTCCACTAATTTCATGGAGTGTATAAGTCAAAGTTTTAACCAATTGAGTATAATAAAGAATGGAATAACAAAAGAAATCACCATACATGCGATAAACCGCACAGGCAGGTTATTCCAACAGAATAATAATTAACAGAACCAGGTCCGGCGTAAAACGCATAGACAGGATATTCTGACAGAATAATAAATAATGGAGCCAGGTCTGGCATAAAACGCACAGACAGGATATTCCAACAGAATAATAAAGAATGGAACCAGGTCCGGCGTAAAACGCACAGACAGGATATTCCGACAGAATAATAAAGAATGAAATAACAGAAGAATTTCACCATGTATAGGGTAGCCCGCGTATACAGGTTATTCCAACAGAATAATAAATAATGGAATAACAGAAGTTCTCTTCATGAATACAAAAGAAATAATACCCCTTACGAGTACAACAAATAATATCTCCTACCTTTGAAAAAGGAGTATTCCAACTGGTAGGGCGAGGATATACTCGAAGAAAACTTGCACTACGTTCAAAGCTTTCTTAAACTCTAAAGAAATACGCTCAAGATTATAGAAGAAGAACTCTCTCTATAGTTTCTCTCTCTAGAGTTTCAGTGAATTCGTAAGAAATAATGAAGGAATGAGCTTCTATTTATAGGAAAATAGAATGCATAGTAACTAATCTATGAACGGTCCAGATTGATTTACTTTAATCTGACGGTCCATATTTAAAGAAAAATCTTTTAAATAAAATATGATATATTCTATTTATAGAATAACTTTAATAAAGTATTCTGTTTTATATAAAAAGATATTTCTGTTTTATTACGTTAATAATACGAATAAAACAAAACTTCATTATCGCTAAATAATTCATATTATTAATTGACAATAATTGAATCAAACTGAGTGACTAATCACGTAAGCCTCAATAATCAATACCGTATGCTATTATGCAACCACACTTATTATTGTACTTTTACTACCGAGTAGTTCAACAGTATCAACGGTAAAATTTTCGCCGTTATTTTTAATAAAATATTTTTGTCGTTTTCTCAATCCGACAATAATTCTGTTGTGGGGTCTACCAATAATTGTGTCGTCGTACGAATATTCCCCGACAAAAATAATATTCCCCGACCAATCGAATATAATATAACAACTTGTATACTTTGCAGAATTTATAAATACTACCCACAACTATAACATTGTCTCAAATTCACACCATAATATTTAAAAAAAATATTTCAAAAAATTAAATATTTATTCATAAAATCTGGGGTTTCACAGCGTAAAGGCATATCTCTATCCTAAACACAAATCATGAATTCCATCTATGCAGAAATCACAAACACATGCTATCATAATCAGATCTAAATCTAAACTTCATCTCTCGAGTTCATATAGATTATCACGGTAATTGTTAGCTAGGCAATTAAGCAATAAACACAAATCACAATAGACAATCCTCACGATAGAACATAATAATTGATAGCGAAACATATTAAAATAAACTACACAATAAGATCCATTGTAATCTCAAACAAAGAATTAGTTCATGATTATTGAATTAAAACTAAGAATCCACAATTGAATAAACAATAAAAGACAAAGATAGAAGAAGATGAGAAGATAGAATCTATTGTCTGTAGATTTGATGTTCTCTTCTTGCACCTACTTTGAATCTTCAATGGTCTCCAAGTTGCTTTAATCTCCAAATCTCATAAGAACTAGAGTTTTCTCATATTTTACTCTAATCTAATCTAATGGAATCCTCTCTATTTTATGCCTCCCATCATGTATGTATAGGTTACAAGTCTAATTTTTAGCTTAGGAACAAACCCAATCCAATTTGGAGTAAAAAAGGTATCAAAATTCGACCCAAAACGCATAAAAATGTGTTTTGGCCCGTACCCCCCCCCCCCCAGCGGGGGTTTCCTTCACAAAAAAAGCCTGTCCCGGCTGGCTTTACCATTGATTTGCAACCCGTACCCCCGCCCCGGCAGGGGGTAATAGGCTTAAATAAGCCGCCTCGGTGGGGGTCCTTCTTGGAATTTTTTGCTGCAATGTCTTCTAGTAAAATGGACATAACATTTGATCCGGGAAGAGTTACGAGTCCTGCCACCTAACAAGTCGAAGATATCGACGAGATCTATAACTTTCATTCTTTGAGAATTGATAGATTTAGATTGGATCAAGGTAGAAATCGGGCTTGAAGTAGATGCTATGTAAATGGCAAGCGTGACAAATCTTAGCTTTGATCTTTGTTGATAAAAAGGTCATAACTCTTGCATCCGAACTCCGATTGGGACGGTTCAAGATGTTCTGAAAAGCTAAGAAGTAGATCTACAATAAAATCTAAGTTCTAAGCTAAGAACATGCATCCAACTTGGTGTTAAAAGTCCTTCAATCTTCCCTTCTTGCATTTGCTTGCGTATTTTGGTCCAAAAGATGTTCGAATTGCTTTCCCATGCTTTTTCATGCCAATAGTCGCCTTTTTCTTGTGTTTTCATACCCAAGCATATAATCTACAAAATGAACAAAAAATGCATGAAAAGTAACTAAGAAACATGAGTTTGAGCAACTAATTCAAGTAACAGATACTGGATAAGTAGGTATAAAACCTACTTATCAAATACCCCCAAACTTAAACCTTTACTTATCCTCAAGCAAAAATACAAAACAACAATGCTATGCAATGCAACTAACCTACATGCCTACGAATTCAGCAGTAATGATAGAAACAAGTCTATTCAACCAACCTTAGAGAAATCAAGTAAACATGATATTGCATCATATCAAAACAAATCATTAATTTCCCAATCAATCATCAAATCTTAGACTGTTATCACTAATATAGTGCGTGTGTGCTCCACAACAATGTTAACTGATATAAAATCAAATTTAACACATAACAAGTCTCTTCGAAGGCATCATACAGTGTAAACTTAAGAAATTCAAAAATAAGCTAGATCCAACTAAAATCAAATAATTACCAATATCGAGAGTCAACATGGGATACTTATGCTTTATTTTTTATTTACGGGGGCTTTTTGCTCTTATTTCCCATTTTATTCATTTTTTTTTCTTTTTTTTATATACACATAGCTATGCAATGTCTTATTCTCTTAGGCTTTTCAATGCTACCTTAACGAGTTTTCGACCAACAACTCCCAGACCATTAAGACCTTAGGGCGTTAGGTATAAAGACAATCCCCTCGGGCTTACTTACTCAAGTAATAAAGACCACAAAACTAGACAAGCACGCCACGGTGTTTATTCATAATTTTTTTTTATTTTTTTTATAGCTTATATACCCCAAATATTCTCCCAAACTTAGGTTCTTGTCTAACTTTAGCCATCACTACTTATTCTTGTCATTCTTTTATTCAAACTAGCATTATCCTTTAGAATCTCATTATGTACCAATTTAAACTCAATCAATCAACAAGTTGTTTTTACTGTGTTATCCTTATTATACCAGTTTCAAACAGAAAAAGACTCAATTCAGAACAAGAAATTACATCAAAGCTCTAATAGTCAGTACTATACTTGTCTACCCAATTCCAATCTCATCATTGACCAAAACAAACTGTAAATATCAAACAGCTGGACTCATGCAAGATGTACTAAATGCTATATAAACATAGTAAACTAACTACTAATATTTCAATTTTTCAAAAAAAAATTCACTTTATTTTTATTTCAAGAAACTGAATGCAAAAACTAAATGTAATTATACGAACTACAATGTAAATAACTACCTATATGCAATACGACACTAAAATACGCCCCAAACTTAAACTAGACATTGTCCTCAATGGCTGAAATAGAAAAAAGTAAAGCAGAGGACTTCTCTGAAAATATAACAATCCTCCTCCTTGTCCGCTAAGTTTGGAGAATAGGTTAGGCACATGGAACAAATTGGGCACCATACTTGAATTTGACTTGCATAACCTGTGAATATGATAGAAGTAAGCTTATTAAATCCTAAAAAATGAAAAAAAAATCTATCAACTAATATGAAACCTAAAAAAAACTAAAAATAAAAATTAAACTTGGGTTGCCTCCTAATAAGCGCTTGCTTTATAGTCCTTCATCCGGACTTTGTCTGGTCAACACTATCTAATTCCTCTTTGATAATTGAGGAACCCTCCAACCATCGGAAACAAATTGTCCTTTTGGAGGTTCCCATAGGCGATGGCCAATGCATCAAAGTCACCTAGCATGCTCTGATTTGGTATGATATCAATCAAGAACGTCCCACAGCTAGGTGTTTTCTCCATTGTGTATGTGATCACTTTGGGGAATGGAAGCTTGTCACACACCATGGGTTCTTCGTCTATCTTCTCCTCCTCATCCCACCATGGCTTTACATTCGTACTAGCTCTCATGTCATAAAGAGCCTTGCCGACGACATGACTACCAAGCGGGCACGATTTTGCAAATCTAATTAGACCCTTGATCTTTGGCGGAGAAGGAACTTGGGGCACTAATAACATTGGCTCATCCTCGTTGATACTCATAGTTAGTTCTTCACTGACCTTATTTTCATTATCCTCACTTGTCTCCTCTTTTTCAACATCTTGTGTCTCTTCCAGTTGTAGATTTAGCTCGGGCACTTCATCAATCTCGGAATCCTCGTCATAACACCAATTATTTTTAGGACAGTTGTTCAAGGCTTTGAGCATTTGATCTATCTGGTTCTGCAGATTTTGAATTGATATCTCTTGATTCTGAATTGACCGCTCTTGATTAATCCTCCTCTCCTCATTTGATGCTATGAACTTGGACAACAATTCCTCTAACCTTGAATTATCTGTATTAGTTTTGGAATCCATGTATTGAAAACCATGGGTTGAATTAATGATGAGTTGTTCCATTTGGTTCTGAAAATTATGGCTTGATATTTCTTGACTCATCATCCTTTCCACTTGGTTTGCTATGAGCTTTGACAATAATTCCTCCAAATTTGACTTTTCTTCTTGTGGAAATGGATGTGGACATGAGAATTCCGGTGTATATGTTGGATTTGGAGCGTAGTATTGGTCTTGATAGTTATAGCTCCATGAAGAATCCGGGTGATAACCCCAAACTTGATGATAATTATCATATGTATACTAGTTGAGGTAATTACCCCCATACTGGACCGGCCCAAGACTGATGGTGCATTGATGACTCAGATGATTACCAGCACAATAATTGCACGTAACTGCTATCCTTCAAATGCGTTGGGCTGCAACAACGTCCAACCTCCTCGAAAGTGTCTCAAGTTGTGCTGATAATGCAAAAAAGGTATTGAGTCCATCAATTCTTGTGTCCCTTGACTGAGTCATATTCGAATAAGGCCATTGATAATTGCATCTAGCCATGGTACCTGAAAAGAAAGAAAATTAGGGAGAGAATTAAATAAAAAGAAAAAAAAATATTTAAATTAAGACTAATTTGATTAAAGCTAATATTGGCAAAAAAAATATTAAACTAATTCTCCGGCAACGGCGCCAAAAACTCATTAGGTAAAATATAATTACGTACAACACGTAAGTATACGTGGTCAACAAGTAATAAAGTGAAAGTAGAATATCGTTCCCACGAGGAATTGTTTAATAAAAATCACCAAGTACTAACTCGTAACCAACTCAATCTAATTTAAACTAATGAATTTCAAATTATATAAATTAAATCATTTAATTACACTAATTCTAATTACCACTAATTAAAAATCAAATTATGGAGATTTAAGATCACAACTTCACTTATTACTTCATTTAAGTTAACACACTTCTCATCAATTATTTTCTATCCTGAATTGTTAATCAAGAACACTAAAGTAGATAAAACCACCTCTCGATGCATAATACACATACTCACTTAAATCCACAGATGATAGAATTAAGCAAAACACCCTAATTAACTAATTCACTATATCTCTATGTAAATTACAATTAAAAAAGATTTAAAGCACAAGTTCTCTATAAGATTACATATGGCGTAACGGCATATCTCTATTCTGAACACGAATCATGAATTCCATCTATGCAGAAATCACAAACACGTGCTATTAATCATATCTAAATCTAAACTTCATCTCTCGAGTTCATATAGATTATCACAGTAATTGTTAGCTAGACAATTAAGCAATAAACACAAATCATAATAGACAATCCTCACGATAGAATATAATAATTGATAACGAAGCATATTAAAATAAATTACACAATAAGATCCATTGTAATCTCAAACAAAGAATTAGTTCATGATTATTGAATTAAAACTAAGAATTCACAATTGAATAAATAATAAAAGACAAAGATAGAAGAAGATGAGAAGATAGAATCTATTGTCTGTAGATTTGATGCTCTCTCCTTGCTCCTACTTTGAATCTTCAATGGTCCCCAAGTTGCTTCAATCTCCAAATCTCATAAGAACTAGAGTTTTCTCCTATTTTACTCTAATATAATCTAATGGAATCATCTCTATTTTATGCCTCCCATAATGTATTTATAGGTTACAAGTCTAATTTTTAGCTTAGGAACAAATTCAATCCAATTTAGAGTAAAAAAGGTATCAAAATTCGACCCAAAACGCATAAAATACGTGTTTTGGCCCATACCCCCGCCCCGACGGGGGTTTCTTTCAAAAAAAAAGCCCGCCCCGACTGGCTTTGCCACTGATTTGCAGCCCGTACCCCCGCCCCGGCGGGGGTAATAGGCTTAAATAGCCCGCCCCGACGGGGGTCCTTCTTGGAATTTTTCTGCTGCAATGTCCTCTGGTAAAACGGCCATAACTCTTGTTCCGGGAAAAGTTACGAGGTTTGTCACCTATCAAATTGAAGATATCAACAAGATCTACAACTTTTATTCTTTGAGAATTGACAGATTTGGATTGGATCAATGTGGATATCGGGCTTGAAGTAGATGCTATGTAATGGCAAGCATGACAACTCTTAGCTTTGATCTTTATTGATAAAAAGGTCATAACTCTCGCATCCGAACTCTGATTGGGATGGTTCAAGATATTTCAGAAAGCTAAAAAGTAAATTTACAATAAAAATCTAAGTTCCAAGCCAAGAACATGCATCTAACTTGGTGTTAAAAGTCCTTCAATCTTCCCTTCTTGCATTTACTTGCGTATTTTGGTCCAAAAGATGTCCGAATTGCTTTTCCTTGTTTTTTCATGCCAATAGTTGCCTTTTTCTTGCGTTTTCATACCTAAGCATATAATCTAAAAAATGAACATAAAATGCATGAAAAGTAACTAAGAAACATGAGTTTGAGCAATTAATTCAAGTAACAGATACCGGATAAGTAGGTATAAAACCTACTTATCAGCAATTTCTAGTGGACCTTATCGATGTGTTTGACAAGAAGATGATTAAAAGAAATAATGCAGCTGGAGTGGAGGTATTGGTATAATGGGCTAACACCATACCTTCTAAGGTCACATGGGAAAATTGAGATCAATTGTATAAAAAGTTTCCTTCATTCCACCCTTGAGGACAAGGGTCCCTTTTGAAGGGGGAAGGGATGTAAGGAATGGTGAGATTAAAGTTAAAGCTAAGTAGGGTGTCTAAGGGGCTGTTTGATAAAATTAAATGAAATAGTTCTAAATGTTTAAGCAATCTGAATGAGCTGAAAATTATAATTTTCAATAAACCCTAAGCCCAGAGGCGATCAAATCCTTCAAGGATACCACACGAGAATGGTCTCCCAGACGATCAAGCTCACTACAAAACTATGTGAGAATCTAAATCAAAGTTGTAGACACTCAAAATTTTACGCTCCTGTTACTAACCCTGCAGGAGGACAAAATCGTCTTCCAGAGATAATCCTGGAAGTCACATCAGTTTTTAATCCCGGAGATAACCCCGAGAGAATCAATTTCAACCTTGGAGATAACCCCGGGAGATCCAATTCTAACCTCGGAGATAATCCCGAGGGATCCAGTTCAAGTTCTGTAGATAACCCCAAAAAAGTTAGTTTCAACCCCAGAGATAACCCCGGGAGGTTAAGCCAACCTCAAAGATAACCCTGAGGACATTCAGCATCCACAGCAGCCCAATCTCGGAGATAACCCTGAGAAACGACTGTCACATCTGTTGTAAGACCCCGAATTTTATGAAATAAAAGTATTCAATTTTTTCTTATAATTACTATTCAGTAAATGGTTAAATTGATTAAAGTTTAAAGTTATAGATGAAATGTGAAAATTTTGCAAAGTAAGCAAGTGGTTATATAAAATATTCATTGTTGTCGGGGAATATTTGTTTGGTCGTGGAATATTCTTTCTGTCGGGAAATATTTGTACGACGGCGCAGCCATTTGTGGGCCCCATAAAAGAAAACGGTCGGATAAAGATAACGACAAAAATTGAGTTTTAATAAATAACGGCGTAGTTGTTACCGTTAACACTGTCGGAATACCCGGTGGGTAAAGTAAAGTAATACGCGTTGTTACACAGTAGCACACGGTATTGCACAGTATTTTTGAATTATCGATTCTTACGTAAGAAGGCACTACTCAATAATTATTATAGTAATTACTGTTCAATATTTTATTGATTCAATAATTACTGCGTTGATATTTTATATTATTGTTGTTCAATAAATGTCACTACACAGTATTTCCCATTATCAGATCAATAATTCATATTATTTGAATAATATTATTAGATAACATTATTGGAAATGTCTAGAAAGTTCTGTCTAAGGAGAGGTTTGGTCATCTAATTGTGCGCCAGTAAGGAGAAATCCTTATTGGAAAGCCCCATCTTTCCTGGGAACTGCCTGGTTGTCATTATTGTGATTCTGTAATATTATTTGTGAATAATTAATTATTGATTTATATGATAAGAAAATATTTATTTGATGTGGATATAAATGATGAATTTATTTATGTGGTTATAAATGAAGGAATTAATGTTGAGGTGTTTTTGTCGGAATGGAGGTATTAAAAATTAAATCACTGTTCTTGAGATATATTGCGTGAGTTATAATTTTTAATCTGACCGTTAGATCGTTGTGATTTTTGGATATGTTATACATATATAAGTTGAGTATATGTCCACAAATTTTGAACCGTTAAAAATGAACGTATAATTTGTTATGAATTTTAAGAGGTGAATGATTCAGAAATTAGGTTTATAAATGATTTTAGTAGAAAATTCTAGAATTGAGTGGGCCCCACTTTTGGTTGGTGAGAAATGTGCTGGAATTTTTATTCAAATGTGGTGGGTAGGAATAGTAGCAGAAAAAGCCATTAGGTTGCAGGTCAAGTCTGCTTTGGCGTGCTAACATTTTCCTATAAATAGAGGGATAAGTTAGAATTGAAAATCACACTAGAAACAAAAGCTTTCTCTCTTTCTCTCTCTATATTATCGAGCGTATTTTATGAGTATTTAGATACTTTGTGAGTTTTTATTTATCAGTGCAAGTTTTCTTCAGCCTTATACCGCTATTCCAATCAGAAGTACTGCTATTTAAAGGTAAATGATTTTAAGGGTTGTTATGTTTTTCAGTTTCCTAATTTTTCTGACCTTCAAAAATTCTGAAAAAATTTGAAATGATAATTTGATGAGTTTTCTAGATTATGTCCAAAAATGGCGATTTTTGGATGTATAGATTAAGAGTTATGAATTTTATGGGAAAAGACTATTTTAAAAGTAAACACTTATAACTCCTTGTGGTTAACTCCAAAATTGGTGAAATATTTTATTGGAAGTACATGTATATAACAGAAGTATACTCTGTAAATTTTGAAATTTTTGCACAAAAGTATAATTTATGATAAATGTCTAAATATTCTGCAGTTTTGGCCATATAAAAAATAGTAAATGAATTTTAAAAATTCCGGGAAAAATATATATTCAATATGGGACTAAATTCTGCTAAATCTCAGAAAAGAAATATTTTTGGGACTGATTTGGTATTTTTCTTGAAAATAGACTAGTTATGAGTAAATGAATTAAATATATTATGGGAAGTAAGAAAATTAGAAAATAGGATTTTATGGCTTGAGAATCCTATATAAGGTATATGCAGATTTTTGATGAGGGTTTTGGTTATTGGTGATAAAATCTTATGAGTTTGGCATTTTAGGATGATTAAATGCATTATTTAGTAAAGTGTAAACAATTAAAATAAATTATTTATAAGTTTAAGAAATGTTATTCTTTCAATATCATTATACCGAAATATTGGTATAATTTTTATTATGGAATTGCTACCTTTTTCATATCAGGGTTACTATTCATGAATTACTATTCACGAGTTACTATTCACGACAAAATTGGTTTCTTTTTCGGACCAAATTATTGTTGATTTATGAATTTTACTCCTGAAATTAAAACCGTGTTTTGATCATATTATTTTTATTATCATATATAACATTTTTATAATCCTGGTGAAAATATTTCTCTTTGACTTGAGTGTAAAGATGGGTAGATTTTTGGTATGATCATGACTATAGGTTCCCTTTGGCCAGTAGTGCAAAGTTGAATTGTTGACTGGTATGATCATGACCATTAAATTTATAATTGAATATCTTTAGCTTAAGTGCAAAGGTGAAAAGATCAACATGGTTATAATTATTGTTTATATAAATTCTGAAATGATTATATATTTTTTTGAGATATTAATATCTTTGGCCCGTAGTGCAAAGATAATCTGTTGTTGAATATCTTTGGTCCGTAGTGCAAAGATGAACTGTTATTGAATATCTTTGGTCTGTAGTGCAAAGATGAGCTGTTGTTGAATATCTTTGGTCTGTAGTGCAAAGATGAACTGTTGATGAATATCTTTGGCCCGTAGTGCAAAGATGAATTTATTAGTATGATTATGAACAGGAATTGTGATTTGGTATAACCATGATCTTTGATGTTTCAGGTAAAGACATGTGACAAAAATTATCTTTGTCCTGGATGCGAAGAGGAATTTAGAATCACAATTATGATTATGAGTTATTCATATGATTGTGGACCAGAACTGTTGATTGATGTTATAGGGATAAAATATTATTGGTAGATTTTTAACATGGAGAAGATAATAGATTTTATGGTATATTTGACTCTTCTAATAGATTGCTTGTGACGCCCTCAAAATTAGGTATACGTCACCCATCCTGGGTCGTCAGATACATAGTACAGAATACAAAAATAACTTACTAATACAACTGTCGTGTACAATATTACAAAACATAAACTGTGAGTTTGAATACAAATATTATCTTCTAGAGAGTATTCATACTCAAAAGGAATCATCATTACATTTATTAACACACTATTACATAGAATAGTGAGGACTACTAACTAATACTATCATTCGAACCATCACTCCGTTCCCCGACTTGCCCAGCTACGTTCTTATTTCCTGAAGAGAACAGTGAAAGAAAGGGTGAGCTCAACTAGCCCAGTAAGAAATATTATGACTAAGATAATGCAGAATAAATTATCATTAGCCTTCAACAATGTTAAACTGATAAAATATAATAGATATCAAGTTTAACAGGAGCGGAACAAGCAATCCATTAAAAGAGTCAAGTAAAAAATAAACTCTACTATCTTTTATGATTTAAAAAGTTTTTCATCACTTTTATCGCTGAGACTCAGCTTAATAAATAATTTACATCATCCCTGCACAACGGCCAAGGATATTCGTTAGGGTCACGACCACAAATTCCATGCACTACGGGCCAAGGATATTTGTGTATTCATCAATGGTCATGATCATGCCAACAACTGTCCATCAATGTACTACGGGCCAATAAGGACTTTTACCACATCATTTGTAATATTACGGTCATGATTACACCGAATAATCCATGGTCATAATCATACCAAGTCCATCTATGCACTACAGGCTACAGATGACTTTCAACATTTTATAAACATGAGGATGATGACAATGATATAAGAATTCAATAAAACAAGTTCAGGAATTAATTTATCCAAGAATTAACAACGTCCAAATTGTCAACATGATACTGCTTTGCGGAGTAAAATTCAAGAATTCTTAGAATATTATTTTCATGAAAAGATACTGGATGAACCGCAATTATCAAGGATATTCCACTAATTTCATGGAGTATAGAAGTTAAAACTTAACCAACTGAGTATAATAAAGAATGGAATAACAAAAGAAATCACCCGACATGCGATAGACCGCACAGACAGGTTATTCTAACAGAATAATAAATAATGGAATCAGGTCCGGCGTAAACGCACAGACAGGATATTCCGACAGAATAATAAATAATAGAACCAGGTCCGGTGTAAAACACACAGACAGGATGTTCCAACAAAATAATAACAAGACGAAACCAGGTCCAGTGTAAAACACACAGACATGATGTTCCAACAGAATAATAATAAAAACGGAACCAGGTCCGGTGTAAAACACACAGATAGGATGTTCCAACAGAATAATAATAAAAACGGAACCAGGTCCGGTGTAAAACACACAGACATGATGTTCCAACAGAATAATAGAAGAATGTCACCAAGTATAGGGTAGACCGCGTATACAGGTTATTCCAACAGAATAATAAGAAATGGAATAACAACAGTTCTTTTCATGAATAAGAAATAATAAAACCCCTTACCGTTTTAAAGAAGAACTGAAATAAAGAAGTAGTTAAGTAGCAGAATACTTTTCTTTTTTTCTCTCTATAGTTTCTCTCTCTAGAGTTCAGTGAATTCGTAAGAAAATAATGAAGGAATGAGCTTCTATTTATAGAAAAATAAAATGCATAGTAACTAATCCATGAACGGTCCAAATTGATTTACTTTAATCTGACGGTCCATATTTAAAGCAAAATCTTTTAAATAAAATATAATATATATTATATATATTAAATATATATATATATATATATATATATATATATATATATATATATATATATATATATATATATATATATATATATATGGCATGTGTTAACGCATTTCACGGGATATACTCCCGTGATTGAATTTTGATTCCTCCCCATTTAGTCAACAAAGCTATACCTATTTATATATATAATAATAACAATAATGGTACTCCCACCATCCTTTTTCTTCTTTATTCAATACCAACCGTGAATCCATTTCATTTGTCAACATCACATGCACTACACATGCTTTTATATATATATATATATATATATATATATATATATATATATATATGCATACAAAAAAATTTTACCGATTATTTTGAAAAATGGATAAATGGGGGTCCATAAAATAACAACACTGAGCGACTTATCACATAAGCATCAATAATCAATACCGTGTGCTACTATGCAACCACGTGTATTACTGTACTTTTACTACCGAGTAGTTCAACAGTATCAACGGTAAAACTTCCGCCGTTATTTTCATAAAGTATTTTTTTCGTTTTCTCAATCTGACAATAATTCCGTTGTGGGGTCCACCAATGATTGTACCGTCGTACGGAGATTCCCCGACAAAAAGAATATTCCCCGACCAATCGAATATAATATGACAACTTGCATACTTTGCAAAATTTATAAATACTACCCATAACTATTATATCAAATCCACACCATAATATAAAAAAAAATTATTTCGAGAAAAATTAAATATTTATTCATAAAATCTGGGGTCTCACAATCTCCCCTCTTTATGGAATTTCGCCCTCGAAATTTACGTACGTACTTGGTATGCCGAACATGTGAGGATACCTTGACTTCACTTCAAATTCTAACTCTTGAGGTATAACCTTTAAGCATCGAATATGATCCTTCTTATCCAAGATGTTAACACGTATCTCCTCATACGTTAAATCTTTTGCTATCTCGTCCGGTTCTAAATTAATAATGTGGTTCGGGTCGTCCACATATTTACGTAACATCGATACGTAAAAAAAATGTGCTGAACACGCAACATACTTGGCGGTAAAACGAGTTTATAGGCCACAGTTCCTACTTCATCGAGGATTTCAAATGGGCCAATTAAATCGAGAGTTGAGATTTCCTCTCTTCGTCGATTCTTGCTTCTAGAATAACGCCCTCTTGAACCTTCTTCTTCACATTTATCAGCTCTGAGTATGTAGCTTGAACGACTTTAACTTTATCGATTAAAATCGATTATAATCGTATATTCGTTATCTTCACGTGGGTTCGTATATTTGCACTTGTAACCGCATACGATCTTCTACTCAACACATCAGCTACCACGTTCGCTTTTCCACGATGGTATGGTATGATCATAATCTTTAACAGCTCGAGCCAACGTCTTTGGCGCATGTTACGTTCGCTTTAGTTGAATAAATATTTGAGGGTTTAAGAAATGGGTTTTATATTGGGGTCAATACAAAATTCGATTTCACGCTCTAGGGGTAAGCTAAGAAGTCTTCAAAAATACGTCAGAAAATTTATTAACAATAGAAATATCATTCAAAACTATGACTCTCGTCCAAGACTTGCATAACACGTCACATTGATATCTATTAACTTGTCACCGTTATTCACAACGTCCCCTACCGAAAGTCTGGTTCGGTGCATTCCACACAAGAAAGTCAACAACAAAAGGATCGGGGTTCTTTATTTATGGCTTGATATGACAATGATTGACTTTAGTGGTTTGGTTACTTTGAATCCGCATAACAGGTTGGTTAGGAGTATGAATGCTAACAACCTTACGAGAAGCATGATGAGTAGTGAACCAATCGTTTCAAAAAAAATCACATCAAAGGCAAGTATTTTAAAAGAGATAAGATCGACAGGTAACGTGAAAGTGTTGATTTGAACAAGATTTATAAATAGTTGAGGTAACGAAGGTTTCTCCCAACTGAGTTTAAACAGACATATCAAAGTCTAAGTTCTCCGGAGTTAACTTCAAACATTGAACACAACTAGGTGAAATAAAAGAGTGAGTAGAACCGGTATCTAACACGGTATAGACTTTGCAAGAGTTTATGACTAATATACCCGTGATAATTTTATTCAGGTTCCTCGTCACGAAAAAAAAATGTTCTCTCTTAAACTACTGGCTTTGGCTTTTCTGAGACGGTCTTTGGTGCCTCCATCCTATCTGAACTTGTCTTTGGTGAACGACAAAATCGGGCTAAGTGACCTTCTCTTCCACAATTATAGCATGCTTTGGATGGCATCGCGCAGTTTGGACTGATGTGTCCCTCCCCTCCGCATTTGAAGCATATGATAGGTGGTCGTTCTCCTTCCTTAACAACAGGTGCTGGTGCTGACGTCTTTCCATCATTGTTGAATTTTCTCTTCTTGAAATGTCCATTCTTATTGTCTTGACCATGATTACCATTGAAGTGGTTACCATTTCTGGCATGTTGATTCCCTCCATGCTTATTGTCACCGCTTTGATGACTGTTATCACCAGTATTATTATTTTTCTGGCTGCTCTCTTTTGGTTGCGTTGACTCGTTATCGCACTCTACTAATTGAGCCCTATTTACAACATCTGAATACAGACACAGTTTATGAGAAATAAGATATTGACGTATCTCCGGTTTCAAATCTCTTAAAAATATCCGCGTCATTCTCTCTTCATTATCCACCAAGTGGGACGCAAATCAGGACAACTCGATAAACTTGGCTTCGTACTGCGACACGGTCATGTTGTTTTGCTCCAACTTGATAAATTCCACCTCCTTCATGTGACGAATACTTTCGGGAAAGTACTTGTCATTGAACAGTTCTTGGAACTTCTCCCAAGACATCTTGAGTGCGTCAGGCTGGGTACGTTTTACAAATTCCCACCAGTAATCTGCCTCTTCACGCAACATAAAGGTGGCAAAGGGAACCTTTTGCTCCTCGAAACATCCCAAGACATCAAATATCTTGGTGATCTGCTTTAACCACGTCTCCGCCTTAAGTGGTTCTGGCTTTTCCAAACACTCCGGTGGTCCTAGCTCCTTGAATTGCTTAGCGTTGACCAACCGTGGGTTGTCATTGTTTCCTCCTTCATTTTGGATAGGAGACGCTCTCGCCCGTTGTTGCATGAATTGCTCCTTGAACTGCTTAGCGGTGACCGTCCGAGAGTTATTGTGTTGTTGCATGAATTGTATAAAGCCTCTGACCATCCCATCATTCACCATTTCATCGGTACAGAATACAAATACAACTTACTAATACAACTGTCGTGTACAATACGATAAAACATAAACTATGAGTTTGAATACAAATATTATCTTCTAGAGAGTATTCATACTCAAAAGAAGTCATCATTACATTTATTAACACACTATTACATAAAATAGTGAGGACTACTAACTAATACTATCATTCGAACCATCACTCCGTTCCCCGACTTGCCCAGCTACGTTCTCATTTCCTGAAGAGAACAGTGAAAGAAAGGGTGAGCTCAACTAGCCCAGTAAGAAATATTATGACTAAGATAATGCAGAATAAATTATCATTAGCCTTCAACAATGTTAAACTGATAAAATATAATAGACATCAAGTTTAACTGCAGCGGAACAAGCAATCCATTAAAAGAGTCAAGTAGAAAATAAACTCTACTATCTTTTATGATTTAAAAAGTTTTTCATCACTTTTATCGCTGAGACTCAGCTTAATAAATAATTCACATCATCCCTGCACTACGGCCAAGGATAATAATTAGGGTCACGACCACAAATTCCATGCACTACGGGCCAAGGATATTTGTGTATTCATCAATGGTCATGATCATGCCAACAACTGTCCATCAATGCACTATGGGCCAATGAGGACTTTTACCACATCATTTGTAATATTACGGTCATGATTACACCGAATAATCCATGGTCATAATCATACCAAGTCCATCTATGCACTACAGGCTACAGATGACTTTCAACATTTTATAAACATGAGGATGATGACAATGATATAAGAATTCAATAAAACAAGTTCAAGAATTAATTTATCCAAGAATTAACAACGTCCAAATTGTCAACATGATACTGCTTTGCGAAGTAAAATTCAAGAATGCTTAGAATAATATTTTCATGAAAAGATACTGGATGAACCGCAATTATCAAGGATATTCCACTAATTTCATGGAGTATAGAAGTTAAAACTTAACCAACTGAGTATAATAAAGAATGGAATAACAAAAGAAATCACCCGGCATGCGATAGACCGCACAAACAGGTTATTCCAACAGAATAATAAATAATGAAACCAGGTACGACGTAAACGCACAGACAGGATATTCCGACAAAATAATAAATAATGGAACCAGGTCCGGTGTAAAACACACAGACAGGATGTTCCAACAGAATAATAACAAGACAGAACCAGGTCCGGTGTAAAACACACAGACAGGATGTTCCAACAGAATAATAATAAAAGCAGAATCAGGTACGGTGTAAAACACACAGACAGGATGTTCCAACAGAATAATAATAAAAACGGAACCAGGGCCGGTGTAAAACACACAGACAGGATGTTCCAACAGAATAATAGAAGAATGTCACCAAGTATAGGGTAGACCGCGTATACAGGTTATTCCAACAGAATAATAAGAAATGGAATAACAACAGTTCTCTTCATGAATAAGAAAGAATAACACCCCTTACCGTTTTAAAGAAGAACTGAAATAAAGAAGTAGTTAAGTAGCAGAATACTTTTCTTTTTCTCTCTCTCTAGAGTTCAGTGAATTCGTAAGAAAATAATGAAGGAATGAGCTTATATTTATAGGAAAATGAAATGCATAGTAACTAATCCATGAACGGTCCAGATTGATTTACTTTAATCTGACGGTCCATATTTAAAGCAAAATTTTTTAAATAAAATATTATATATATTATATATCTTAAATATATATATATATATATATATATATATATATATATATATATATATATATATATATATATGGCATGTGTTAACGCATTTCACGGGATATACTCCCGTGATTGAATTTTGATTCCTCCTCATTTAGTCAACAAAGCTATACCTATTTATATATATAATAATAACAATAATGGTACTCCCACCATCCTTTTTCTTCTTTATTCAATACCAACCGTGAATCCATTTCATTTGTCAACATCACATGCACTACACATGCTTTTATATATATATATATATATATATATATATATATATATATATATATATGCACAAAATAATTTTCTACCGATTATTTTGAAAAATGGATAAATGGGGGTCCATAAAATAACAACACTAAGCGACTTATCACATAAGCATCAATAATCAATACCGTGTGCTACTATGCAACCACGTGTATTACTGTACTTTTACTACCGAGCAGTTCAACAGTATCAACGGTAAAACTTCCGCCGTTATTTTCATAAAGTATTTTTGTCGTTTTCTCAATCCGACAATAATTTCGTTGTGGGGTCCACCAATGATTGTACCGTCGTACGGATATTTCTCGACAAAAAGAATATTCCCCGACCAATCGAATATAATATGACAACTTGCATACTTTGCAAAATTTATAAATACTACCCATAACTATTATATCAAATTCACACCATAATATAAAAAAAATTATTTCGAGAAAAATTAAATATTTATTCATAAAATATGGGGTCTCACATTGCTCGTTTCGCTGCAACTATGGTTGAAAAATTTTATCATCTACCATATGTTCTAAATCTCTGATTTATTACTGTTGAAGACTATTGATAATTTATTTATCTTGAGTCACGATATTCTTTACTGGGCTAGTTGAGCTCACCCTTTTGCTTCACAATTCCTTTCAGGTAGTAAGAGTGTAGCTGGGTCGAGCGGGGGTAACAAGGGAATAGAACAGTGGTCTCTAGCTGTGGAGTTCTCCCTAAGCAGTATAGAAAAGTTTATTTAGTAGTTATATTTGGTGAATCCAATAGGGTAAGGCGTACCCAACATTGGAAGGGTGTTTTGCTACTATCATACAAGATGTCTAACGACATACAACCTCGTATCATCATAAAACAGGGTTGTGCACATTCACTTACTGAGTATATCTACGAGCACTACCTATATAATCTTGGTGTTTGTTTGAAGTATAATTCTCAATTAGAGACAGTGGAGATAATGATATGTCAAGAGAAGACTCCCCATTGGAAAGAGTATGATAGTAATCTTCTCGTTTTTCTTTGGGGTCTATTGGGTCAACCAAGGATAATTCTGTGGACATATGATATCTATCATAACCTAGACGCATGGCCTCCCATGTACGAAGGTTTCCTTGAGCACTTCCCAAAGATTTTAATTTTTAAAACACTTATTGACTGTACCTTTATATAATGTATCAATGTGGGGTGCTGTCCATAGTTGGGACATGAGTCACAGTTGGTATTAAAACTCCCAGCATATGTGTTGTTGAATTTTGCACGACAATTGTTGTAATAAAGTTGTAGTTGTTTTCTGTACCATGTATTTGGCGACTCAGAATGGGTGATGTATACCTATTTTGGGGGGCATCACAGTTGGTATCAGAGCTTAGGGATATGGTCTCTGGCGGAGATCGGGGAATAAAACTAGGAGGGGAGAGATGAGTAAATTCTTCGCTAGTGTGTCCTACCTAAGCTTATGTGTTAGTCGATCATAATATACGGATATTATGTGATACGTTAATTTGTTTAATTAACCCTTATTTTATGGCAGTATTTGAGAATGGCAGCTGAGAATGTTAACAATGGAGTGAATGAAACAGCGGGGATACCTCTAATCACCAACCATGATAATGTGATGTCAGGCGAAGAAGGAATTAGAGATATTCTTGTAGTGAGTGAAGAATTAATAGTTGCACCTGAGCTAGTCGCAGAGGTAGCAGCTGAGAGTGAGGAAGAAGAGGAACCTGTGGAGAATTTATTAGAAGAATTTTATGATAGAAATGTTGAATTGCAAAATCGTATACATGAGTTAGAAGAGCAGGCTGAAGAACGGCAGGCGGTCGTGGAACAAAAGGATGCAACAATTCAAGCTTGTGTTACCCGATATGTGATGCTTGAACAGAAGCATTCTTTGGCAGAGTATAAGATGATAAAGCTGGAATCTGAGCTGAAAGAAGAAAAAACTGAACGATTGAGAATGAGTGATGTATGGGCAAAAGCCGCACGACGCGTTGATATTGTGAAAAGAGATGTCCGATCTAATAAGGCTAAAATAGATGATATGAATTTCTCTTTTTGGACAGCAATTGGGAGAACCCAACATCGAGTTTTGAATTAGCCTGTACAGAGCGGTCAACCTCAATTCGATATGGATCGAAGATTGATGATTCAGATCATGAATCAAGAGTACGACGAAGCAGTTGAGGGTGGAATATGCCCTATAGAAAAGTATATTCCAACGGTAGTGATGACACCAAATGCTGCCCCAGATAAGTCAAAACCGGGTAATTCAAGGGAGAGCGGTTGTCATGACTTTCCAACAAATGAGGAACTCAAATGAAGTTATCACGGGAGATGAACAATGGAGAAATCATAATGACCCGGGAGATAGAATCTGAAATGACAGCAAGGTATTCTCAACTTTTCAAAATATCAGGTACGTAAATTTCGGGGATGAAATTTTATAAGGAGGGGAGATTGTAAGACCCCAAATTTTATGAAATAAAAGTATTCAATTTTTTCTTATAATTACTATTCAGTAAATGGTTAAATTGATAGAAGTTTAAAGTTATAGGTGAAATGTAAAAATTTTGCAAAGTAAGCAAGTGGTTATAAAATATTCATTGTTATCGGGGAATATTTGTTTGGTCGTGGAATATTCTTTCTGTCGGAGAATATTCGTACGACGGCGCAGCCATTTGTGGGCCCCATAACTGAAAACGGTCGGATAAAGATAACGACAAAAATTAAGTTTTTATAAATAACGGCGTAGTTGTTACCGTTAACACTGTCGAAATACCCGGTGGGTAAAGTAAAGTAATACGCGTTGTTGCACAGTAGCACAAGGTATTGCACAGTATTTTTGAATTATTGATTCTTACGTAAGAAGGCACTACTCAATAATTGTTACAGTAATTACTGTTCAATAATTTATTGATAAAATAATTGCTGCGTTGATATTTTATATTATTGTTGTTCAATAATTGTCACTGCACAGTATTTCTCATTATCAGATCAATAATTCATATTATTTGAATAATATTATTAGATAACATTATTGGCAATGTCTAGAAAGTTCTGTCTAAGGAGAGGTCTGGTTATCTAATTGCGCGCCAGTAAGGAAAAATCCTTATTGGAAAGCCTCCTCTTTCCTGGGAACTGCCTGGTTGTCATTATTGTGATTCTGTAATATTATTTATGAATAATTAATTATTGATTTATATGATACAAAAATATTTATTTGATGTGGATATAAATGATGGATTTATTTATGTGGTTATAAATGAAGGAATTAATGTTGAGGTGTTTTTGTCGGAATGGAGGTATTAAAAATTAAATCACTGTTCTTGAGATATATTGCGTGAGTTATAATTTTTAATCTGACCGTTGGATCGTTGTTATTTTTGGATATGTTATATATATATATATATATATATATATATATATATATATATATATATATATATATATATATATATATATAAGTTGAGTATATGTCCACAAATTTTGAACCGTTAAAAATGAACGTATAATTTGTTATAAATTTTAAGAGGTGAATGATTTAGAAATTAGGTTTATAAATGATTTTGGTGAAAAATTCTAGAATTGAGTGGGCCCCACTTTTGGTTGGTGATAAATGTGCTGGAATTTTTATTCAAATGTGGTGGGTGGGAATAGTAGCAGGTAAAGCCATCAGGTTGCAGGTCAAGTCTGCTTCGGCGTGCTAACATTTTCCTATAAATAGAGGGCTAAGTTAGAATTGAAAATCACACCAGAAACATAAGCTTTCTCTCTTTCTCTCTATATATTATCGAGCGTATTTTGTGAGTATTTAGATACTTTGTGAGTTTTTATTTATCAGTGCAAGTTTCCTTCAGCCTCATACCGCTATTCCAATCAGAAGTACTGCTCTTTTGAGGTAAGGGATTTTAAGAGTTGTTATGTTTTTCATTTTCGTAATTTTTCTGACCTTCAAAAATTCTAGAAAAATTTGAAATGATAATTTGATGAGTTTTCTATATTGTGTCCAAAAATGGCGATTTTTGGATGTATAGATTAAGAGTTATGAATTTTATGGGAAAAGACTATTTTAAAAGTAAACTCTTATAACTCCTTGTGGTTAACTCCAAAATTAGTGAAATATTTATTGAGAGTACATGTATATAACAGAAGTATACTCTATAAATTTTGGAATTTTTACACAAAAGTACAATTTACGATAAATGTCTAAATATTCGGCAGTTTTGGCCATATGAAAAATAGTAAATAAATTTTAAAAATTTCGAAAAAAATATATGTTCAATATGGGATTAAATTCTGCTAAATCTCAAAAAAGAAATATTTTTGGGACTGATTTGGTATTTTTCATGAAAATAGACTAGTTATGAGTAAATGAATTAAATATATTATGGGAAGTAAAAAAATTAGAAAATAGGATTTTATGGCTTGAGAATCCTATATAAGGTATATGCAGATTTTTTATGAGGGTTTTGGTTATTGGTAATGAAATCTTATGAGTTTGGTATTTTAGGATGATTAAATGTATTATTTAGTAAAGTGTAAATAATTAAAATAAATTATTTATAAGTTTAAGAAATATTATTCTTTCAATATCATTATACCGAAATATTAGTATGAATTTTATTGTAGAATTGCTACCTTTTTCATATCAGGGTTACTATTCATAAATTACTATTCACGAGTTACTATTCACGACAAGTTGAATTGTTGACTGATATGATCATGACCATTAAATTTATAATTGAATATCTTTAGCTTAAGTGCAAAGGTGAAAAGATCAACATGGTTATAATTATTGTTTATATAAATTCTGAAATGATTATATATTTTTTTGAGATATTAATATCTTTGGCCCGTAGTGCAAAGATGATCTGTTGTTGAATATCTTTGGCCCGTAATGTAAAGATGAACTGTTATTGAATATCTTTGGTTTGTAGTGCAAAGATGAGCTGTTGTTGAATATCTTTGGCCTGTAGTGCAAAGATGAACTATTGATGAATATCTTTGGCCTGTAGTGCAAAGATGAATTTATTAGTATGATTATGAACAGGAACTGTGATTTGGTATAACCATGATCTTTGATGTTTCAGGTAAAGACATGTGATGAAAATTATCTTCGTCCTGGATGCGAAGAGGAATTTAGAATCACAATTAGGATTATGGGTTATTCATATGATTGTGGACCAGAACTGTTGATTGATGTTATAGGGATAAAATATTATTGGTGGATTTTTAACATGGAGAAGATAATAGACTTTATGGTCTATTTGACACTTCTAATGGATTGCTCGTTCCGCTGCAACTATGGTTGAAAATTTTTATCATCTACCATATGTTCTAAATCTTTGATTTATTACTGTTGAAGGCTATTGATAATTTATTTATCTTGAGTCATGATATTCTTTACTTGGCTAGTTGAGCTCACCCTTTTGTTTCACAATTTCTTTCAGGTAATAAGAGTGTAACTGGGTCGAGCGGGGGTAACAAGAAAATAGAACGGTGGTCTCTAGCTGTGGAGTTCTCCCTAAGCAGTATAGAAAAGTTCATTTAGTAGTTATATTTGGTGAATCCAATAGGGTAAGGCGTACCCAACGTTGGAAGGGTGTTTTGCCACTATCATACAAGATGTCTAACGACATACAACCTCGTGTCATCATAAGACAGGATCGTGCACATCCACTTACTGAGTATATCTACGAGCATTACCTATATAATTTTGGTGTTTGTTTGAAGTATAATTCTCAATTAGTGACAGTGGAGATAATGATATGTCAAGAGAAGACTCACCATTGGAAAGAATATGATAGTGATCTTCTCATTTTTCTTTGGGGTCTATTGGGTCAACCAAGGATAATTCTATGGACATATGATATCTATCATAACCTAGGCGCATGGCATCCCATGTACGAAGGTTTCCTTGAGCACTTCCCAAAGATTTTAATTTCTTAAACAATTATTGACTGTACCTTTATGTAATGTATCAATGTGAGGTGTTGTCCATAGTTGGGACATGAGTTACAGTTGGTATTAAAACTCACAGCATATGTGTTGTTGTATTTTACACAACAATTGTTGTAATAAAGTTTTAGTTATTTTCTGTACCATGTATTTGGCGACTCAAAATAGGTGATGTATACCTATTTTGGGGGGCGTCACATCTGTGCCAAAGCCGGAGATAACCCCGATCGGGGTAAAATCATCATTTTTCCACCTTAACATCATATCAATATCGTCTCAACACAATCAACTCAGACTGCATATCAAGATGTCTCACAAGAACCATAGCTCAGATCCCGAGTGATAACTGCACAAGACTGTACAACGGATAGACTTTGAAGACTTGGAGATTTGGTTATGGACCCATCTTCCCGACTTCGTACAACCTCTAATCCCATGTCATTATGTAGCTCTCGACAACAGCATTCTGAAAAGGTACAGCACTCCTTTATCGAATGCCTGGATTAAAAGTTATGAAGGTTCGAGCGGACAATGCGTAGCCCAAGTGCACGTACGTCGAGACGACTGGACCCGCATGGCCTGGGGCAGCCACAGGTAGACCCGAGGCTACCACGGGTTGACCCGCGACCATCTAGTCTTTAAATATGAGCTCTGGTAGCTCATTTGAAAAAAAAAAGAAACAAGAGAAAACTCTATCCATTTCAGCCTGTAACGACTGCTAGAGTGCTCTTAACTAAGTGATTCTTCTTTCTAAACACTTGTAAGCTCATTTTTTGTAACATACTGAAGTTTAACCGCTGGAAACTGAGTTTTCAAGCCTCAAAAGCTATCTAAAGTCTTCTTGGCAGCCCACTGTAAGATTTTTTAAATTTTTAAGCTTTCTACTACTTATATATATATATATATATATATATATATATATATATATATATATATATATATACCGCTTTTATATAAATATCTACTTTAACTGCTTTCATAATGTAGATATTTAATCTTTCAGCTTACGGGCTAGATTTGTCTAAATCTGGCTATTTCTAACTTTGACCAGTTCAAAAGTGACTAAACTGGAACCGTTGAAGCTAAAATGGTTTAGATATACTCAAATCTAGTTTTTTTTCTAACTTTTGTACATATTACTCTTTCATGTGAGCCTAGGAATCATGTGATCATAGATTCAGCCTCTGAATCTAGATTCTGTTCCCATGATGGACATTTTGCAGCTGCAGCCAGCTTGTAAATTATCTACGGTGTCTGGATATCCTTAGACGGCTCTCATGCCCACAAGGAGTTCAGCACTTCTATATATCTTATTTTATAGAATATGCCTCGCATCTCAAAAAATAAAAGCAATCAAGCTGAACAAATAATAAAATGGATGTATCAAAAGCCTCAATTACTATTGAGCATAAGGATTTGAAAAACTTGCTTTCCAAAATATCACTGTTATATCTTGTTAAAATTAAACTTTTATACAAAAGTCAAACCCTTTGTATATAGGTGTAAACGAGGCATATCACTACTTCCAGATAATTGCACATAGGCCCAACTCACACACACACATACACATATAAAAACTTAAATGAAAAGTGGCGAAAACTGTATTTTCACGGAAGTCGAGGAGTGCCTAACACCTTCCCTTCGCTTAATTAAGCCCACGAACCCTAACGAATCTCAGTTTCCAAGACCAGTTAAACAGTGTCAAACCATTGGGTCTTTGTGCAAACCTTTTCGGTTGAGTTGGTACAACCATTTCAAACCTACCAATTGGTGACTCTAAAAGTCAAATAATCGATATATACATGTCGGTGTTAAATAAATTATACCAGAACGTGTTATTGCATAGAGTAAAATGAAATTAATAATCATAATATTATGTACTTTCATGAATTAAGAGAAGCCATCTTGTATGTATCACGCTTCCGTTGTGCTTAAGGGTGAAAGTCTTCAATTATCTCTCCCAATCTTAGGATGGATGTATAGGTGTGTATAAAAATTCTTGAGATGACAATTGTGACGCCCCCAAATCTGTGTACTTGAAACTCGTACTTGGTCCTCCACGATAATATTCCTTAAACCACATGATATATCAAATATCTAATAATATTGTATCAAAGTTGTCTACTACCCCAGTTTCGAGAACCTTTAAGTCATACATTACATAATAATAAACAAATTATCATAAATACAGTTATTACAAGTAACATTATTTAACTTAGTTCTTCAGCTTTCCCTTCCCTTTGTCTTTGTCGGAACCTTCAGGTCGGTCTAGCTTAACTGAAAATATTTAAATTTAAAGCAAGAATGAACATTTAATTGCCCAGTAATTAATATCAAATAATAAATATTAGCCGAAAAAAATAAATATTTTCTTTGAACTATACTTCTACAGCGAGGCAATAGTTGTGAAGTAGATTGAAACAATTCTGAACAATATATCAAATAATTTATATTTTTGAAACTATATACTGACTATGAATAGAGAGCAGTCGACAGACTACGAACTTTTATTTTCAATTTTTGAAAAGGTTATACAGAAATTCATCCGCAAACTATCATGACTTACGGGCACGGAGGGTGATCAGCCCGGTATGCCCTGAAATGATCAACATTACTTGTTAGAACGATATTTTTATTCATCATATCCGCCTTAGGCGCACAAAAGTTTTCCATGTTCGGGATGTTCATACTCAGTCTAGAATCTGAACTAAAATAATTCAGTCGGACAACAATAATATTCTATCATGTTCAACGATACATTTCAATCTGTGTCTAGCTGAGTCAAATAGCTTAGACGGCTTTTAGTTAACGTATACATACCGGAAATCAATAAATATGTATCAACAAGTGTTCAGATACAACCATTATCTAAGTGAGGACACTTGCATAACCAACTTAGCTATCAATGAACAGGATATATCTTGATCAATGAAAATAGAGTTAAAAAACTTATACAACAAAAATATAATTCAATAACTTACTTACACAGGTTCATTGCATAAGTAATTGCAAAGGTTAAAATACTTGCTTACTAAGACACATTGCATAAAGTAAATGCAAAAGTGTAGGATACTTGCTCAATAAAGAGTAAGAGTTAGAAACTTGCCTGATCTGCTGCTTACAGCTACACAACTTAGTTCTATCTTTTATACAAAGACCTATCATTAATAAGATTATTCTTTTGATTAGAATAATACATCATAACACATAATACTGCTATGTACAGTCATCACAATAACTTAAATACATTGTCACATATTTATATTTATTATTAGAACATAAACAACCACATATCAAGTCAAACTATATAGGTCCGGATCAATTTTGGAAATAATTCGGTGTACCGACAGTTTTATCGGATAATTATCGAGTTTATTTTTAATTAAACTCTATTCTGTAGCTTCAATATTATTTTAGATAATTCAAATATAAGTCATATTATTTTTCAGTGGCTTATAATAATTTTCAAATAATTATTATCATTTATCATGATTTTTCAAACAATGAAATCATTTTAAAATAATTTAATTATTGAATAATCTTATTATCAATAATATTAATATAATATTAAAATATTAATGAAATCCTTGCCAAAATATTAAAGTTATTTATAATAACTCAAAATATTTTTAAAACATTATTATTACCCTTAAATGATTTTTAAAATATTTAAAATTATTTTTAAATAATTACCATTAATATTTAAATATAAATGTATTTTTCATTAAAATATTAAAAGTCATTTATTATAATTTAAAATATTTTTAAATCATTTATATCCTTTTTAAATAATTTTTAAATCATTAAAACTATTTTTAAACTATTTATTTAATATAATTATTAAATAAATTTAATATCATTAATATTAAATTATTAATAGAATTTACCTTAAAATATTAAAAGTCATGTTTTATAACTTAAAATATTTTTAAACGCTTTATTATCATTCAAAATAATTTTTAATATAATAAAATTATTTTTAACTAATTTATTTAATACATTTATTAAATAAATTTAATATCATTAATATTCAAATAAATAATAATATTAATGAAAAATATATCAAATTATCAAAAGTTAATTTTTATAACTTAAAATAATTTTTTAAACTAATTTTGGAATTTTTAGAAATAAATTTCTATTTTTTAATGATTTTTGGAAATTAAAATAATTAATATTAATAAAATTGTCGCTAAAGCCTTTAGCGACAGAAACTGTTGCCTTAGGTGTTCTTGAGCCTCAAGAACATTCAAAGGCAGTGTTCTTAATTGGTGCTACTTTGACCAACCATAAATCACTGCCCAAGTTATTTCTGGGCATGCTAGTGTAATGATCATGTAGTATTGATGTAATACTACATGTATCAACAACAATCATGATCCAACTATATTACAGTTGCAAGATCTAGAGGCTCAAAGTGGATGTCAGGCCCTTTCTGGGTTTTCTGGGTTACCCAAAAACCAAGGCAATGCTTGATAGCTACTTTGTGCCTTGATACAATCAAGTTCTGATCATGTTTAAGGTGTTCTAATGGTTCCATCTTGTAGTCCACATGTCAAAGAACAGATATACAGCACTAATTCAGTTTAACTACATCACAAGCACAAAATCCAAGCCGATCAAACCCTGTCAGAACTCATGTTCTTAAGTTTTCTGGAATTTCCAGAAAACACATTTCGTGTAAGGTCAGCCTACTTTAACCGTCCATTACTTTGATCCTGTTTGTCATTTAGGTGATCTAAAGGCACAAATCTGTAGTCCATATACCATACTATAACATTGATACAACAACATAATCAAATCAACAAACACCTGCAAGATCAGAGCGCTCATGAACTCATTATCAGACCTTTTTGTGTAAATTCTAGGTTACCCAGAAACAAAAAAGCATGGCCAGTCAACGTACTTTGACCATTAATAACTTGTAATCTATACATGCTATAACCATGATTCCAGTTCCAGATCACTCTCCACATAACATACTACAAGTCCAATACATCAAACAAGCAAAATCATAAACAGATCTAGATCTATGACCTCTGACATTCGGTTGTCAGGCCATAAATCTAGGGTTCTTGACAATTTGAAAAACATGATTTTCGAGCACTTTGATGTTATGGATCTATGATATAACATCATAGATCACTAAATTACATCTAATAACTCTTGATTAAACATAAAAACATAAAATCTAACTTAGCATACATGATCAAAATTTTTGTTAGGGTTTATACCTCACTTTGAACAAGCTTGAATCTTGGTTTCCTTAACCGATATAGGGGTGTTAGGGGTTTGATTAGGGACTGAAATGCTTTTGATTTTTGTAGGTTTAGAGAGAGAAGGTCTTGGTGGAGTGTAAGGATAGAAATGAGCTTTGTTTGTGAATTTCTCTTTCTTTAATCTATCTATATTTGATTCAATGAATTTGTATGATGCAAGGTGGCATAGATGGCTGATATTGTTGAGATTTAGAGTACATAAGAGATATATAGTTGGTAACCAACCTATATCTTGGCAAGATTCACACTCCAACTATTAAAGAAGGCAAAAATACGCACTTAGGTCATTTACCCTACAATTTTAATAGCTTACTTGTAATTTAACTAACCCTTAGGTTTTAACCCTTAAGTTTCAACCCTTAGGTTTTGCTAATAAATTTATATGATTTTCTAATTAGGGTTTAAAATAGAAATTTAAGCTTTCTAATTTAGAAATTAGGGTTTCCTAATCATATTAGGATTCCTAATTACGTTAGTGCTTGGAAATTAGGATTAAGGTTTCCTAATTAACATTAAGCTTTCTAAATTAACAATTAAGTTTTCCCTAATTGGACATTAGGGTTTCTAACTTAGCAATTAGAGTTTCTAACTTAGTAAGTAGGGTTTTCCCTAATTAGGTTTATAATCAATAATACTTATCATTAATCACATAAAAACCATTACTTAACAGTCTTAAATTCCTATTTGAATTTCATATTAGGGCTTATCAATTTAACATTAGGGTTTTCTAATGCTACACTATAACTGTTCAACCATTAACCTTACACACATACAGTACACATTTATAATACTGAAATACAATTAATATATTATTAATATTCAAATTCCTTATTCAAAATCTAAATTTAGGGTTTTGAACCAAATCCGACTTCACTTTCATTCTTAGTCAACTTATAAAAATTTAAATTTACTATACTGCTAAATCCATATCGCATATATTTCAAAATATTATTATTGATATCAATATTCATAATAATTAATAAATAAAAATAAATAAATAAAAAATTATTCATAAAAATATAGATATAATTGTTTGAAAATTCCCGGTCTTTACATTCTCCCCTCCTTATAAAGATTTCGTCCCCGGAATCACCATTACCTTACATTTAATATTAATGTTTTATCCTTGGATTTTTATTTATTGAAACTTGTATTGAATTACTACACTCTCCCCTCCTTATAAGATTTCTTGTTACAAATTCGGAACTCAAATTCCTACTTCAAAAATTCTTTTATTAATGAAGTATTATATATATACCTTTTTAAAAAATATAATGTTCCGTATGCCTATATTCAAGGGTTCCTAATGTAACATACTTATATTAACAAACTTGCGTTAAGAAAATACATTAAATCCGAATCAGGCATATATATTAATATCGTTGATCGGGTTCATACCTGGAATTCCATCACCGGCTGCTACCGTATCTTGAACCGTTATATTAAAGATCCTTGCAGTCGATTTAGTTGGTTTATTTGTTGAAGTTGGTCCAGTTATTGCTAACGTCTGGCTGATTTTCCCCGTATTCACACCTCCCCCATCAACTCTCCTTTTCAGACAATCCTTCAGCTCATGCTCCGTTGACCCACACATGAAACACCCACTATTCATCCTTGGATTGGGGTAGTTAGGAGAGATATGTCCCTCTTGCCCACACTTGAAACACACAAATTTTCCCTTCAAACACTCCCCCGAGTGATTCTTCCCGCAATTTCCACACTGCCACTACAAAAAAAAGGTCATTGCCGAAGGGCTATGCCGTCGCCAATGACCCTCTTGTCGTCGGCAATGATATCATTGGCGACGGCATGGTTCGCCGCCCTTCCTGTCGCCGTATAGGTCGTCGCCCCTGGTTCCCATCGCTCGCCGTCGACAAGTGTGTCATTCCCGACGGGAGTCATTGCCGAAGGCTGTCCGTCGGCAATGAGTCATTAGCGACGGCACTGGCAACGAACAAACCGTCAGTAATAAGTTTTTTATAAAATTAATAAAATAGTCAATGCCAACGGTAGAGCCATCGCCAATGACCTCCCCCCCCCCCGGTCGCCAATGACTATTTTTTTTAAAAAAAAATTGAAAAATTGCAAAATACCCATGTTCATTTACATATACATAATTGTACATATTATAAACTAAAGAAAAACAAATAATTCTTCACGAAAACATATCAATAACAATCATAGCTTTTGCTATCAACCATCAAATATGTAAACAACGTAAAGACTTATAGATAAAAGTCATACGATGTAGATACAAAATGTAATCATAAACAATCAATATAGTTAGATACATATACCATTAACCTAACTAGATATTGTACAACTCAAAAGCTGTATAAATACATATATGAAAGTCAAAATATAAACATAATGGGTATTACAACCCAAGATCAGGAATTCAGTATCATCATCGCCGCCGATCCTACCGCCGATCCCGCCGCCTTTCCCACCTACGGTCCCATCTTCGGTCCCACCTCCGGTCTGACTGTCGGTCCCACCCTCCATAGTCTCATTAGCATTAGCCTGGCAGTCATCACCATCTCCACCACAAGCTTCGCCTGTGCCGCAGCCTCCGCCCGTCGGAGTCTCATCAACAAGACCCTAAAAAATTAAAATATTAATAACGAATTCAAAAATAGAGCATATTTAAATTAGTTTTGTTTGTGTTCTTCAAGTGTTGGCGAGTTTTGCATATGGACTGATAAGTCGGCCTCCGTATGTCGGAATTGAGTCCTGTAACACGTGTCTAATACCTACGCGATGTTATGTGTGTGTTTGTGTGGAATTTCGACAACCGAGGCAGGTTTTGGGCTCTTTTTTGACTTTTTGCCTAAGTGTTAGCGAGTTTTGCCTACGGGCTGATAACTCGGCCTCTGTATGTCAGAATCGAGTTCCGTAAGTTGTAACGCGTGCCTAATACCTACACGGTGCTATGCGTGTGTTTGTGTCCCGTTTCGACGGCCAAGACGGGTTTTGGGCTCTTTTTTGACTTTTTGCCTACAGGCTGATAACTCGGCCTCCGTATGTTAGAATCGAGTCTCGTAAGTTGTAATGCATACCTAATACCTACACGGTGTTATGTGTGTGTTTGCGTCACATTTCGATGGCCGAGGCGGGTTTTGGGCTCTTTTTTGACTTTTTACCAAAGTGTTGGCGAGTTTTGCCTATGGGCTGATAACTCGACCTCCGTATGTCAGAATCGAGTCTCGTAAGATGTAACACGTGTCTAATACCTATGCGGTGTTATATGTGTGTTTACGTTGCGTTTCGACGGCCGAGGCGGGTTTTGGGCTCTTTTTTGACTTTTTATCTGAGTGTTGGCAAGTTTTGCCTACAGGCTGATAACTCGGCCTTCGTGTGTCGAAATCGAGTTCTGTAAGTTATAATGCATGTCTAATACCTACGCGGTGCTATGTGTTTGTTTACATCATGTTTCGAAGGCCGAGGCGGGTTTTGGGCTCTTTTTCGACTTTTTGCCTAAGTGTTGGCGAGTTTTGCCTACGGGCTGATAACTCGGCCTCCGTATGTCGAAATCGAGTCCTGTAAGTTATAACGCGTGTCTAATACCTACACGGTGCTATGTGTGTTTTTGTGTCGCGTTTCGAAGGCCAAGACGGGTTTTGGGCTCTTTTTTGACTTTTTACCTAAGTGTTGGTGAGTTTTGCCTACGGGCTGATAACTTGGCCCCCGTATGTCAGAATCGAGTCCCATAAGTTGTAATGTGTGCCTAATACCTACGCGATACTATGTGTGTGTTTGCTTGGCATTTCCTCGGCCGAGGTGAGTTTTGGGCTCTTTTTTGACTGTTTGCCTAAGTGTTGGCGATTTTTGCCTACGGACTGATAACTCATCCTTCGTATATCGAAATCGAGTCTCGTAAGTTGTAACGCATGCCTAACACCTACGCGGTACTATGTGTGTTTTTGTGTCATGTTTCGACGGTCGAGGCGGGTTTTGGACTCTTTTTACCTAAGTGTGAGTGAGTTTTTCCTACTGGCTGATAACTCGGCCTTTGTATGTCAGAATCGAGTCCCGTAAATTGTAATGTGTGCCTAATACCTACGCGGTGCTCTATATGTGTTTGCATGACATTTCGATGGTCGAGGTAGGTTTTGGGCTCTTTTTCAACTTTTTGCCTAAGTGTTGGCATGTTTTGCTTATTCTTAAAGGTTTTAGTATTATTTTATTGCAGTTTAGTAAGTTTATGTTAATAATGGAGTTCAGTATTTTTATAATGGAAGTTTGGGTTTTATCTTAAGTTTATCTAAGTAATACAATTACAAATTACATAAATTAAATAAGGAAATACAGAATTTAATTATTTTTACCTGTCGAATATGTGGTGGGAAGATGTTGGCCAAGACAACTGTACATACGCGGATGGCCTCCTCCCATACTACACCCATGAGGTCGTCAGCGGCAGCTGTAGGATCTATAGAGCCGTGGACAACCTCCTGAGCCAGCTGGTAGATGCGCGTGCCTGAAGGCACGATGTTACGAAAAATTAGATTACAATTCAAAAAATATTATATTAGCTAAAGACTCTTTGCAACTTAAAATAACTTACGATCAGACATAACAATTATCATAATTTTCCAAACTACCACAATAATTAATTTTCCTTTAAAAATAGATATTCAGAAAAATCTAAACTTGTCTACAAAATTACAATCATCAATAACAATTATTATAATTCACCACTCCACCACAATAATAATTATTATTGTTATTATTATTGTTATTTTTGTTGTTGTTATTGTTATTATTATTATTATAATTATTATTATTATTATTTTTATAATAATAATAATAATAATAACAATAATAATAATAATAATAATAATAATTATTATTATTATTATTATTATTATTATTATTATTATTATTATTATTATTATTATTATTATTATTGTTATTATTATTATTACTATTATTATTATAATAATAATTATTAATATTAATATTATTATTATTATTATTATTATTATTATTACTGTATTACTACTATTATTATTATTACTATTATATTATTATTATTGTTATTATTATTTTATTATTATAATTATTATTATTATTGTTATTATTATTATATTTATAATTATTTTTATTATTATTTTTATTATTATAATAATAATAATAATAATAATAATAATAATAATAATAATAATAATAATAATAATAATCACAACAACAATAATAATAATATTAATAATAATAATAATAATAATAATAATAATAACAATAATGATAATAATAATAATAATAATAATAATAATAATAACAATTATTATTATTATTATTATTATTATTATTATCATTATTGTTATTATTATTATTATTATAATTGTTGGTATTATTATTATTATTATTATTATTATTATTATTATTATTATTATTATTGTTGTTGTTATTGTTATTATTATTATTATTATTATTATTATTATTATTATTAGCAGCAGCAGTAGTAGCAGTAGTAGTAGTAGTAGTAGTAGTAGTAGTAGTAGTAGTAGTAGTAGTAGTATAATTATAATAATAACTATTATTATTATTTTAAATTAAAATTAGAATGAATCTGAACTGTACTTGTGTTTTCTCGCCCAAATCAATTAGAATGAATCTGAATCTTTATTATATAGATTACTATTACTATTACTATTATTATTATAATTATTATTATCATAATTATTATAATAATTATTATTATAATAATATTAATTATTATTATTACTATTACTATTACTATTACTATTACTGTAATAATAATAATTATTAATTATTATTATTATTATTATTATTATTATTATTATTATTATTATTATTATTATTTGTTTGTGTGTGTGAAGAAGAGAGGAGAGATAAAGATTTTGTGTGTGAACATGAGAGAGAGTAGGGTGTAGGGGTGAATTTGATTTGGGCGGGAAGAAATATGAACCTTTAGATTAAGTTGAAAGAATTAAGTTAGAATGAATCTGAACCGTCTTTGTGCTTTGTCAAATGAAAGATTCAAAATAAGTTCTGTTTTATTATATAGATATCGCTATAAACATTCGCTATCCCTTTGTGACCACAAAAGTCGGGAATCGCTGCTACAACTTATACAAAAGTTGATAGTATTGTATTACACACACATACTTATCATATACACATCATCGAACATACATATTCAACTAATATTAATACTACTTATTTTCCTACACCTTTTCCTGATCTTGGACAATCTTTCGCCTGATGACCTTCTAAACCACAAATAAAATATACACCTTGCTTCGGATTAGGACAATGAGGAGAGATATGTCCCTCATGTCAACAATTGTGACATACATTTTCCCCTTTCCTACATAAGCCTTCATGTTTCTTTTTACAGTTTGTACACTTTTCCATTTTGTTAAAGCTCCCTTGGTTATAAACAGAATTTCCTAAATCGCAGTCGTTCATCTTTCTTTTCCCCTTCTTGCTCGGAGCTGCACACGATTTGTTGCTTTTGACCCCCATCTTATCAATTTAGATTTTAAGCTTATCTTGTTCTTCCATTATTTTGATTAACGCCTTCCTCAATTGACTATTCAATAGTTTTTCTATTTCCCACAACTTTTCCAAAGAAGAAACCTTGTTCCTCAAATTTTGCACTTCCGTTAATGTTTGGTCAGCTCCAACTTTCGTGTTTGAATCACTATCTGTCACTACCACCGTTTCTAGTTTCGGTACTACATTTTCCAATATAACTGCCTCATCAGGGTTGCTTTCAATATGAGCCTCTATTTTAGCTATTGGCTTTAATATTGGCTCGGTTATGGAGATTTGTTCCTTCTTTACAATCTGAGAGTATCCTAATCCTTTTCCACCTAACATCTACACATAAATTATCTTGATTAGAATATAATATATATTATATACACACAGCAAATAATAGTTTTATATAAGTTACTTTTATTTTGTTTTACGATGAATTTATTTAATTCATCTCCTTTAAACTCTATTTGAGTTATTTGTATTTCCAATGTTTTTCTCTATCCTAAGGTTGTAGCCTGAGGTATCCCCACCTAAGGTTTCTAACCTAAAGCTTTGATACCATGTTGTGACGCCCCCAAATATGGGTACTTGAAACCCGTACTTGGTGCTCCACGATAACATTCCTTAAACCATATGATATATTAAATATCTAATAATATTATATCAAAGTTGTCTATTACCCCAGTTTCGAGAACCTTTAAGTCATACATTACATAATAATAAGCAAATTATCATAAATACAGTTATTACAGGTAACATTATCTAACTTAGTTCTTCACCTTCCCCTTCCCTTTGTCTTTGCCGGAACGTTCAGGTCGGTTTAGCTTAACTGAAAACATTTAAATTTAAAACAAGAATGAGCATTTAATTGCCCAGCAAGTAATATCAAATAATAAATATTAGCTGAAAGAAATAAATGTTACCTTTGAACTATACTTCTACAACGAGGCAATAATTGTGAAGTAAACTTAAACAATTCTGAACAACATATCAAATAATTTACATTTTTGAAACTACGTACTGACTATGAATGGAGAGCAGTCGACAGACTACAAACATTTATTTTTAATTTTTGAAAAGGTTATACAGAAATTCATCCGCAAACCGTCATGACTTACAGGCACGGAGGGTGATCAGCCCGGTATGCCCTGTATTGATCAACACTACTTGTTATAACGATATTTTCGTTCATCATATCCGTCTTTAGCGCACAAAAGTTTTCCATGTTCGGGATGTTCATACCCAGTCTAGAATTCGAACCAAAACAATTCAGTCGAACAACAATAATGTTCTATCATGTTCAACGATACATTTCAATCTATGTCTAGCTGAGTCAAATAGCTTAGACGGCTTTTAGTTAACCTATACATACCGGAATTCAGTAAGTATGTATCAACAAGTGTTCAAATGCAACCATTATCTAAGTGAGGACACTTGCATAACCAACTTAGCTATCAATAAACAGGATATATCTTGATCAATTAAAATAGAGTTAAAAAACTTATACAACGGGAAAATAATTCAATAACTTACTTACACAGGTTCATTGCATAAGTAATTGCAAAGGTTAAAATACTTGCTTACTAAGACCCATTGCATAAAGTAAATGCAAAAGGGTAGGACACCTGCTCAATAAAGAGTAAGAGTTAGAAACTTGCCTGATCTGCTGCTTACAGCTACACAACTTAGTTCTATCTTTTATACAAAGACATATCATTAATAAGATTATTCTTTTGATTAGAATAATACATCATAATGCATAATACTGCTATTTACAGTCATCACAATAACTTAAACACATTGTCACATATTTATATTTGTTATTAGAACTTAAATAACCACCTATCAAGTCAAACTATATAGGTTTGGATCAATTTCAGAATCAATTCGGTGTACCGACGGCTTTATCGGATAATTATCGAGTTTATTTTTAATTAAACTCTATTCTGTAGCTTCAATATTATTTTAGATCATTCAAATATCAGTCATATTATTTTTCAGTGGCTTATAATAATTTTCAGATAATTATTATCATTTATCATGATTTTTCAAATATTGAAATTATTTTTAAATAATTTAATTACTAAATAATCTTATTATCATTAATATTTAAATAATATTAAAATATTAATAAAATCCTTACCAAAATATTAAAGTTATTTATAACAACTCAAAATATTTTTAAAACATTATTATTACCCTTAAATAATATTTAAAATATTTAAAATTATTTTTAAATAATTATCATTAATATTTAAATATTAATTTATTTTTCATCAAAATATTAAAAGTCATTTATTATAAATTAAAATATGTTTAGATCATTTATATCCTTTTTAAATAATTTTTAAATCATTAAAATTATTTTTAAACTATTTCTTTAATATAATTATTAAATAAATTTAATATCATTAATATTAAATTATTAATGAAATTTACCTTAAAATATTAAAAGTCATGTTTTATAACTTAAAATATTTTTAAACACTTTATTATCATTTAAAATAATTTTTAATATAATAAAATCAGTTTCAACTAATTTATTTAATACATTTATTAAATAAATTTAATATCATTAATATTCAAATATTATTAATGAAAAATATGTCAAATTATCAAAAGTTAATTTTTATAACTTAAAATAATTTTTAAAATTAATTTTGGAATTTTTAGAAATAAATTTCTATTTTTTAATGATTTTTAGAAATTAAAATAATTAATATTAATAAAATTGACGCTAAAGCTTTTAACAACAGTTTAAACTGTCGCCTTAGGTGTTCTTGAGCCTCAAGAACTTTCAAAGGCAGTGTTCTTGGTGTTACTTTGACCAACCATAAATCACTGTCCAAGCTATTTTTGGGCATGCTAGTGTAATGATCTTGTAGTATTGATGTAATACTACATGTATCAACAACAATCATGATCCAATATATCAAAGTTGCAAGATCTAGAGGCTCAAAGTGGCTGTCAGGCCCTTTCTGGGTTTTCTGGGTTACCTAGAAACCCAGGCAGTGTTTGATAGCTACTTTGTGCCTTGATTCAATCGAGTTCTAATCATGTTTAAGGTGTTCTAATGGTTCCATCTTGTAGTCCACATGTCAAAGAACAGATCTACAACACTAAGTCAGTCTAACTACATCACAAACACAAAATCCAAGCTGGTCAAACCCTGTCAGAACTCGTGTTCTTGAGTTTTCTGGAATTTCCAGAAAACACATTTCGTGTTCGGTCAGCCTACTTTGACCGTCCACTACTTTGATCATGTTTGTCATTTAGGTGATCTAAAGGCATGAATCTATAGTTCATATACCATACTATAACATTGATATAACAACATAATCAAATCAACAAACACCTGCAAGATCAGAGCTCATGAACTCATTGTCAGACCTTTCTAGGTAAATTCTGGGTTACCCAGAAACAGAAAATCATGGTCGGTCAACGTACTTTGACCGTTAATAACTTGTAATCTATACATGCTATAACCATGATTCCAGTTCCAAATCACTCTCCTCATAACATACTACAAGTCCAATACATCAAACAAGTAAAATCATAAACAGATCTAGATCTATGGCCTCTGACATTCGGTTGTCAGGTCATAAATCTAGGGTTCTTGACAATTTAAAAACATGATTTTCGAGCACTTTGATGTTATGGATCTATGATATAACATCATAGATCACTAAATAACATCAAATAACACTTGATTAAACATAAAAACATAAAATCTAACTTAGCATACAAGATCAAAATTTTTGTTAGGGTTTATACCTCACTTTGAACAAGCTTGAATCTTGGGTTCCTTAACTGATATGGGGGTGTTAGGGGTTTGATTAGGGACTGAAATGCTTTTTTATTTTCATGGGTTTAGAGAGAGAAGGTCTTAGTGGAGTGTAAGGATATAAATGAGCTTTGTTTGTGAATTTCTCTTTCTTTAATCTATCTATATTTGATTCAATGAATTTGTATGATGCAAGGTGGCATAGATGGCTGATATTGTTGAGATTTAGAGCACATGGGAGATATATAGTTGGTAACCAACCCATATCTTGGCAAGATTTACACTCTAACTATTAAAGAATGCAAAAATGGGCACTTAGGTCATTTACCCTATAATTTTAATGGCTTACTTGTAATTTGACTAACCCTTAGGTTTTAACCCTTAGGTTTCAACCCTTAGGTTTTGCTAATAAATTTATAGGATTTTTTATTTAGGGTTTAAAATGAAAATTTAAGTTTTCTAATTTAGAAATTAGGGTTTTCTAATCATATTAGGTTTCCTAATTATATTAGTGCTTGGAAATTAGGATGAAGGTTTCCTAATTAACATTATGCTTTCTAAATTAACAATTAAGTTTTTCCTAATTGGACATTAGGGTTTCTAACTTAGCAATTAGGATTTCTAACTTAGTAATTAGGATTTTCCCTAATTAGGTTTATAATCAATAATACTTATCATTAATCACATAAAACCATTACTTAACAGTCTTAAATTCCTATTTAAAATTCAGATTAGGGTTTATCAATTTAACATTAGGATTTTCTAATGCTACACTATAACTGTTCAATCATTAACCTTACACACATACAGTACACACTTATAATACTGAAATACAATTAATATATTATTAATATTCAAATGCCTTATTCAAAATCCAAAATTTGGGTTTTGAACCAAATCTGACTTTTCTTTCATTCTTAGTCAACTTATAAAAATTTAAATTGATTATCCTGCTAAATCCATATCGCATATATTTCAAAATATTATTACTGATGCCAATATTCTTAATAATTAACTCTTTTATTTATAGAAAACAATTGGGACCGAACCCTAACTGTTTTATTTATAGATATAATTGTTTGAAAATTCCCGGTCTTTACAACAATTGGGACCAAACCCTAACTGTTTTATTTATAGAATAGCTAAGGGTCAAAATCGTCCATCAAGATTATGAAACCCTAGGGCTCATTATGCCAAATACTATTAGGAATATTATTTATAGGCCACATAATTAATTACCAAACCCATAAATAAAGTGATTAAATTAATACAATATATAAGCCCAATAATTACATAAATAGTAGAGGCCACATAAAGAATAAAATATTCTAACATTCTCCCACTTGGCTGAAATACTATTTATATACAAAACATAACGCTTACAATCATCAATTTGGCCAAGTATTAATTTAATATCTACATCTTGTTCAAATAAAAATACCAATGCGAATTAATACAATCTTTGTGTCACTATTAACACAAGATCCCCATTAGTTACACAATTAGTACCTTTATTAGAACAAAGATTAACATTAAGCATAGCAGGTATGAATAGAGTTTACATAAGTGGTAATAGATTAAACTTATTCGTATGGTCCAAAACATAACCGTACTGATTGCTCACAAGTTCTCAAGTGTGCACAATAAAGAGAATAGAAAACCATAAACATAATGTGAAGTTCAAAACAACGAGCTCAAAAATGTTATCTTACATCAAAATAACACAGTAATTAAGACTACCAGTTAAACCCATGCCGGCAATATGCTCTAAAAAAACCTTGGGTGGTAAGCCTTTCGTAAGTGGATCCGCTAACATATCATGCGTACTAATATACTTAATGACAACACTTTGATCTTCAACTCTTTCCCTGACAAATAAGTATTTAGTGTCGAAGTATAGTCCAGCACCACCTGTGTAAGACCCCAACTTATTAATGAATAAAATCAAATTTTCTCTAAATATTATTGTGAATAATAAGGGGCTAATTTGATATAATACTTTGGTTATGGGTGAAATGTGCAAATTTTGTAAAATAAGCAAGTGGTTATAAAATATTCATTTTGTCGGGGAATATTCGTTTGGTCGTGGAATATTCTTGCTGTCGGGGAATATTCGTACGACGGCGCAGCCTTGTGTGGGCCCCATAACGGAAAGCGATTGGATGAAAAAAATGACAAGTATAAGTTATTTATAAATAACGGCGTAGTTGTTACCGTTAATACTGTTGGAATACCCGGTGATTAAAATACAGTAGCACACGGTGTTGCACCAATTATTAATTCTTACGTAAGAAGGCACTACTCAATAATTGTTACAGTAGTTATTGTTCAATATTTTATTTTATTGATTCAATAATTGTTGCATTGATATTTTATATTATTGTTGTTTCAATAATTGTTGCTGCACAGTATTTTCCATTATCAGATCAATAATTTATATTATTTGAATAATATTATTATATAACATTATTGGCAATGTCTAGAAAGTTCTGTCTAAGGAGAGGTTTGGTCATCTAATTGCGCGCCAGTAAGGAGAAATCCTTATTGGAAAGCCCCCTCTTTCCTGGGAACGGCCTGGTTGTCATAAATGTGATTCTGTAATATTATTTGTGAATAATTAATTATTGATTCATATGATAAGGAAATATTTATTTTATGTGGATATAAATGAGGGATATATTTTTGTGGTTAAAAATGAAGGAGTTAATGTTGAGGTGTTTTATCAGTATTTTTATCGGAATGGAGGTATTAAAAATCAAATCAAGGTTTTTGAGAAATATTGCGGGTGTTATAATTTTTAATCCGACCGTTGGATCGTGGTAATTTTTGGATATGTTATACATATATAAGTTGAGTATATGTCCACAAATTTTGAACCGTTAAAAATGAACGTATGATTTATTATGAATTTTACGAGATGACTGGTTCAGAAATTGTTGAATTTTCGGAGTTTATCATTTTGATGGAAAATTCTAGAATTGGTGGGCCCCACTTGTGGTTGGTGAAGAAATGTGCTGAATTATATTTCAAATGTGATGGGTGGGAATAGTAGCAGGTAAAGCCATCAGGTTGCAGGTCAAACCTACTAAAATTTTCCTATAAATAGAGGGCTAAGTTAGAATTGAAAATCACACCAGAAACAAGTTTTCTCTCTTTCTCTCTCTAGATTATTGAGTGTATTTTGTGAGTATTTAGATACTTTGAGAGTTTCTATTTATCAGAGCAAGTTTCTTTCAGCCTTATACCGGTATTCCGACCAGAAGTACTGATATCTTGAGGTAAGGGATATTATTTTCTTCTTAAATGATATTATTTTCTTCAATATCATTATGCTGAAATATTGATATGAGTTTTTATCAAATTTGGAACTTTTTGTGTCGGGGTTACTATTCATGTATACGGCACTATTCACGTATACGGCACTATTCACGAATACGGCACTATTCACCGAAAAATAAAATTTTTCCTTTTTGTCCAAGATGTCTATTATGGTTACTATCTCTGATTGTATTCATGTTTTGATCTTTATTTTTGAATTCTGCTTCACAATTGATTATTATGAAGTATTATTGATCTTGGATAAACTGTTATACGAATCCCTACTATTTGTCCTTCTGTCTCATTGGATTCGTTCTCTTTAAGATATTTCTCATCATCCTCAGTCCTAAATGATGATATTAATGAATATCTTTGGCCTGTAGTGCAAAGATGTATGATTACTTGATGAATATCTTTGGCCTGTAGTGCAAAGATGAACAGGTGTTGAGATGAACATGACTGACAGGTGATACAAATGAATATCTTTGGCCTGTAGTGCAAAGATGAATATTTGGATAAAGATGATTATTAATTGATGTTACAGGGATAAAATATTGATGATGGACTTTTAAATCTTAGAAGATAGTAGAATTCTTTCTCTACTTGACTCTTCTAATGGTTTGCTGTTTCCGCTGCAGTTGTTGATCTAAAACTTGTTGTCGATTATATTCTATCAGATTTTTTCCTGTTAAAGACTAACGATAATTTGTTTGTATATTATCTTAGTCATAATATTCTTTACTGGGCTAGTTGAGCTCACCCTTTTCCTTTTTGTTCCATTTTTCTTCTCAGGAGGTGAGAACATAGCAGGATCTAGTCGGGGTATGGAGTGATGGTTCTAGAAAGATGTTTTAGCAGTCCTCACTATTTCTGTAAAATAGTGTTTGAATAATTGTAATGAGGATTTATTTGAGTGTGGATATTGTCTAGAAGACAATATTTGTATTTAAACTCACAGTATGTGTTGTCGTATTTTGCACGACATTTGTATTATTGAAGTTGTAGTTTGCTTTCTGTACCATGTATTTGGCGACTCAGAATGGGTGTTGTATACCTATTTTGGGGGCGTCACAACCTGAACTAGCGTTGTTGGAAAAACTAACAGTAGAATTATTATCACAAACCACATATTCTGCCATCATCGTGGAAGTGGTAGTTAACTCCTGCTTATGACTTCTCCACGAAATAGGGCCTCCTAAAAGCATAAAAATGTACACTGAAGTAGATTTATTTTCGTCTTTACACTTAGCAAAATCAGAATTAGAATAACCAACAACTAAAAGGTTATCTATTTTTCTGAATGTAAGTATAAAATCCTTAGTACCCTATAAGTAGCGTAAAGCTTTTTTGGCTACTTTCCAGTGATCCAAACCTGGATTTGACTGATAACGTCCAAGCATGCCAATTACATATGCTATATCTAGACGTATACAAACTTGAGCGTACATAAGACTCCCAACCACAGAAGCATAGGGAATAAGATTCATTTAATCACGTTCGAGTTGATTGTTAGGGCATTGATATGAGCTAAATTTGTCACCCTTAACAACAGGTGTGACAGTAGGGGTTGCATGTTGTATTTGTTAATAACTTTGTCAATATAAGCCCTTTGAGATAATCCTAATATCCTGTGAGACCTATCTCGATGAATTTCAATACCTATAACATAAGAGGCTTCACCGAGATCCTTCATATCAAAATTTCCAGAAAGGAAATGTTTGGTCTCATGCAACATGTCTAAGTTATTACTTGCAAGTAGTATATCATTAACATACAAAATAAGAATAACAAATTTACTCCCACTGACCTTCAAGTATATGCATTAATTGACTATATTTTTCTTAAAATTAAAATTACTCATCACCTCGTGAAGCTTAAGATACCATTGTAGAGAAGCATGTTTTAACCCATATATGGACTTCTTAAGTCTACATACCATATGTTCCTTGCCTTTAACCAAAAAACCTTCTAGTTGTGCCATATAGACATTCTCATACAAGTTACCATTAAGGAATACAGTTTTAACATCCATCTGATGTAACTCTAAATCATAATGAGCTTCTAAAGTTATGAATATTCTAAATGAATCTTTCTTGGATACTGGAGAAAAAGTTTCATTATAATCCACACCTTCTTTTTGAGTGAAACCCTTAGCAACCAAACGAGCTTAATACCTTTCAACGTACCCTTTAGGATCTAATTTGGTCTTATAGACCCACTTACAACCAACAAATTTAAAACCTTTTGGTAATTCTTCAAGATATCAAACGTTATTAAGCTCTATTGATTTCAACTCATCATTTATGGCTTCAAGCCATTGAGTTAATTGAGCACTCGTAATGGCCACTTTATTGGAGATAGGATCATTAATCTTACTTGAATCATAGTCAATCTCATTAAGAAAGGTTATAAAATCATCAAGTAACAGATACCGGATAAGTAGGTATAAAACCTACGTATCAGCAATTTCTAGTGGAGCTTATCGATGTGTTTGACAAGAAGATGATTAAAAGAAATAATGCAGCTGGAGTGGAGGTATTGGTATAATGGGCTAACACCATACCTTCTAAGGTCACATGGGAAAATTGAGATCAATTGTATAAAAAGTTTCCTTCATTCCACCCTTGAGGACAAGGGTCCCTTTTGAAGGGGGAAGGGATGTAAGGAATGGTGAGATTAAAGTTAAAGCTAAGTAAGGTGTCTTAGGGACTGTTTGATAAAATTAAATGAAATAGTTCTAAATGTTTAAGCAATCTGAATGATACCACATGAGAATAGTCTCCCAGACGATCAAGCTCACTACAAAACTATGTGAGAATCTAAATCAAAGTTGTAGACACTCAAAATTTTACGCTCCTGTTACTAACCCTGCAGGAGGACAGAATCGTCTTACAGAGATAATCCTGGAAGTCACATCAGTTTTTAATCCCGGAGATAACCCCGAGAGAATCAATTTCAACCTTGGAGATAACCCCGGGAGATCCAATTCTAACCTCGGAGATAATCCCGAGGGATCCAGTTCAAGTTCTGTAGATAACCCCAAAAAAGTTAGTTTCAACCCCAGAGATAACCCTGGGAGGTCAAGCCAACCTCAGAGATAACCCTGAGGACATTCAGCATCCACAGCAGCCCAATCTCGGAGATAACCCTGAGAAACGACTGTCACATCTGTTGTAAGACCCCGAATTTTATGAAATAAAAGTATTCAATTTTTTCTTATAATTACTATTCTGTAAATGGTTAAATTGATTAAAGTTTAAAATTATAGATGAAATGTGAAAATTTTGCAAAGTAAGCAAGTGGTTATATAAAATATTCATTGTTGTCGGGGAATATTTGTTTTGTCGTGGAATATTCTTTCTGTCGGGAAATATTTGTACGACGGCGCAGCCATTTGTGGGCCCCATAACGAAAAACGGTCGGATGAAGATAACGACAAAAATTGAGTTTTAATAAATAACGGCGTAGTTGTTACCGTTAACACTGTCGGAATACCCGGTGGGTAAAGTAAAGTAATACGCGTTGTTACACAGAAGCACACGGTATTGCACAGTATTTTTGAATTATCGATTCTTACGTAAGAAGGCACTACTCAATAATTATTACAGTAATTACTGTTCAATATTTTATTGATTCAATAGTTACTACGTTGATATTTTATATTATTGTTGTTCAATAATTATCACTGCACAGTATTTCCCATTATCAGATCAATAATTCATATTATTTGAATAATATTATTAGATAACATTATTGGCAATGTCTAGAAAGTTCTGTCTAAGGAGAGGTTTGGTCATCTAATTGTGCGCCAGTAAGGAGAAATCCTTATTGGAAAGCCCCATCTTTCCTGGGAACTGCCTGGTTGTCATTATTGTGATTCTGTAATATTATTTGTGAATAATTAATTATTGATTTATATGATAAGAAAATATTTATTTGATGTGGATATAAATGATGAATTTATTTATGTGGTTATAAATGAAGGAATTAATGTTGAGGTGTTTTTGTCGGAATGGAGGTATTAAAAATTAAATCACTGTTCTTGAGATATATTGCGTGAGTTATAATTTTTAATCTGACCGTTAGATCGTTGTGATTTTTGGATATGTTATACATATATAAGTTGAGTATATGTCCACAAATTTTGAACCGTTAAAAATGAACGTATAATTTGTTATGAATTTTAAGAGGTGAATGATTCAGAAATTAGGTTTATAAATGATTTTAGTAGAAAATTCTAGAATTGAGTGGGCCCCACTTTTGGTTGGTGAGAAATGTGCTGGAATTTTTATTCAAATGTGGTGGGTAGGAATAGTAGCAGAAAAAGCCATTAGGTTGCAGGTCAAGTCTGCTTTGGCGTGCTAACATTTTCCTATAAATAGAGGGCTAAGTTAGAATTGAAAAACACACTAGAAACATAAGCTTTCTCTCTTTCTCTCTCTATATTATCGAGCGTATTTTATGAGTATTTAGATACTTTGTGAGTTTTTATTTATCAGTGCAAGTTTCCTTCAGCCTTATACCGCTATTCCAATCAGAAGTACTGCTATTTAAAGGTAAGAGATTTTAAGGGTTGTTATATTTTTCAGTTTCCTAATTTTTCTGACCTTCAAAAATTCTGGAAAAATTTAAAATGATAATTTGATGAGTTTTCTAGATTATGTCCAAAAATGGCGATTTTTGGATGTATAGATTAAGAGTTATGAATTTTATGGGAAAATACTATTTTAAAAGTAAACACTTATAACTCCTTGTGGTTAACTCCAAAATTGGTGAAATATTTATTGGAAGTACATGTATAAAACAGAAGTATACTCTGTAAATTTTGAAATTTTTGCACAAAAGTATAATTTATGATAAATGTCTAAATATTCGGCAGTTTTGGCCATATGAAAAATAGTAAATGAATTTTAAAAATTCCGGAAAAAATATATATCCAATATGGCACTAAATTCTGCTAAATCTCAGAAAAGAAATATTTTTTGGAATGATTTGGTATTTTTCTTGAAAATAGACTAGTTATGAGTAAATTAATTAAATATATTATGGGAAGTAAGAAAATTAGAAAATAGGATTTTATGGCTTGAGAATCCTATATAAGGTATATGCAGATTTTTGATGAGGGTTTTGGTTATTGGTGATGAAATCTTATGAGTTTGGCATTTTAGGATGATTAAATGCATTATTTAGTAAAGTGTAAACAATTAAAATAAATTATTTATAAGTTTAAGAAATGTTATTCTTTCAATACCATTATACCGAAATATTGGTATAAATTTTATTATGGAATTGCTACCTTTTTCATATCAGGGTTACTATTCATGAATTACTATTCACAAGTTACTATTCACGACAAAATTGGTTTCTTTTTCGGACCAAATTATTGTTGATTTATGAATTTTACTCCTGAAATTAAAATCGTGTTTTGATCATATTATTTTTATTATCATATATAACATTTTTATAATCCTGGTGAAAATATTTCTCTTTGACTTGAGTGTAAAGATGGGTAGATTTTTGGTATGATCATGACTATGGGTTCCCTTTGGCTAGTAGTGCAAAGTTGAATTGTTGACTGGTATGATCATGACCATTAAATTTATAATTGAATATCTTTAGCTTAAGTGCAAAGGTGAAAAGATCAACATGGTTATAATTATTGTTTATATAAATTCTGAAATGATTATATATTTTTTTGAGATATTAATATCTTTGGCCCGTAGTGCAAAGATGATCTGTTGTTGAATATCTTTGGTCCGTAGTGCAAAGATGAACTGTTATTGAATATCTTTGGTCTGTAGTGCAAAGATGAGCAGTTGTTGAATATCTTTGGTATGTAGTGCAAAGATGAACTGTTGATGAATATCTTTGGCCCGTAGTGCAAAGATGAATTTATTAGTATGATTATGAACAGGAATTGTGATTTGGTATAACCATGATCTTTGATGTTTCAGGTAAAGACATGTGATAAAAATTATCTTTGTCCTGGATGCGAAGAGGAATTTAGAATCACAATTATGATTATGAGTTATTCATACGATTGTGGACCAGAACTGTTGATTGATGTTATAGGAATAAAATATTGTTGGTGGATTTTTAACATGGAGAAGATAATAGATTTTATGGTCTATTTGACTCTTCTAATGGATTGCTTGTGACGCCCTCAAAATTAGGTATACGTCACCCATCCTGGGTCGTCAGATACAAAGTACAGAATACAAATACAACTTACTAATACAACTGTCGTGTACAATACGACAAAATATAAACTGTGAGTTTGAATACAAATATTATCTTCTAGAGAGTATTCATACTCAAAAGAAATCATCATTACATTTATTAACACACTATTACATAGAATAGTGAGGACTACTAACTAATACTATCATTCGAACCATCACTCCGTTCCCCGACTTGCCCAGCTACGTTCTCATTTCCTGAAGAGAACAGTGAAAGAAAGGGTGAGCTCAACTAGCCCAGTAAGAAATATTATGACTAAGATAATGCAGAATAAATTATCATTAGCCTTCAACAATGTTAAACTGATAAAATATAATAGATATCAAGTTTAACTGCAGCGGAACAAGCAATCCATTAAAAGAGTCAAGTAGAAAATAATCCATGCACTATGGGCCAAGGATATTTGTGTATTCATCAATGGTCATGATTATGCCAACAACTATCCATCAATGCACTACGGGCCAAGGATATTTGTGTATTCATCAATGGTCATGATCATGCCAACAACTATCCATCAATGCACTACGGGCCAATGAGGACTTTTACCACATCATTTGTAATATTACGGTCATGATTACACCGAATAATCCCTGGTCATAATCATACCAAGTCTATCTATGCACTACAGGCTACAGATGACTTTCAACATTTTATAAACATGAGGATGATGACAATGATATAAGAATTCAATAAAACAAGTTCAAGAATTAATTTATCCAAGAATTAACAACGTCCAAATTGTCAACATGATACTGCTTTGCGAAGTAAAATTCAAGAATGCTTAGAATAATATTTTCATGAAAAGATACTGGATGAACCGCAATTATCAAGGATATTTCACTAATTTCATGGAGTATAGAAGTTAAAACTTAACCAACTGAGTATAATAAAGAATGGAATAACAAAAGAAATCACCCGGCATGCGATAGACTGCACAGACAGGTTATTCCAACAGAATAATAAATAATAGAACCAGGTCCGGCGTAAACGCACAGACAGGATATTCCGACAGAATAATAAATAATGGAACCAGGTCCGGTGTAAAATACACAGACAGGATGTTCCAACAGAATAATAACAAGACGGAACCAGGTCCGGTGTAAAACACACAGACAGGATGTTCCAACAGAATAATAATAAAAACGGAATCAGATCCGGTGTAAAACATACAGACAGGATGTTCCAACAGAATAATAATAAAAACGGAACCAGGTCCGGTGTAAAACACACAGACAGGATGTTCCAACAGAATAATAGAAGAATGTCACCAAGTATAGGGTAGACCGCGTATACAGGTTATTCCAACAGAATAATAAGAAATAGAATAACAACAGTTCTCTTCATGAATAAGAAAGAATAACACCCCTTACCGTTTTAAAGAAGAACTGAAATAAAGAAGTAGTTAAGTAGCAGAATACTTTTCTTTTTTTCTCTCTATAGTTTCTCTCTCTAGAGTTCAGTGAATTCGTAAGAAAATAATGAAGGAATGAGCTTATATTTATAGGAAAATAAAATGCATAGTAACTAATCCATGAACGGTCCAGATTGATTTACTTTAATCTGACGTTCCATATTTAAAGCAAAATCTTTTAAATAAAATATAATATTATATATATATATATATATATATATATATATATATATATATATATGGCATGTGTTAACGCATTTCACGGGATATACTCCCGTGATTGAATTTTGATTCCTCCCCGTTTAGTCAACAAAGCTATACCTATTTATATATATAATAATAACAATAATGGTACTCCCACCATCCTTCTTCTTCTTTATTCAATACCAACCGTGAATCCATTTCATTTGTCAACATCACATGCACTACACATGCTTTTATATATATAATATATATATATATATATATATATATATATATATATATATATATATATATATATATGCACAGAATAATTTTCTACCGATTATTTTGAAAAATGGATAAATGGGGGTCCATAAAATAACAACACTGAGCGACTTATCACATAAGCATCAATAATCAATACCGTGTGCTACTATGCAACCACGTGTATTACTGTACTTTTACTACCGAGTAGTTCAACAGTATCAACGGTAAAACTTCTGCCGTTATTTTCATAAAGTATTTTTGTCGTTTTCTCAATCCGACAATAATTTCGTTGTGGAGTCCACCAATGATTGTACCGTCGTACGGATATTCCCCGACAAAAAGAATATTCCCCGACCAATCGAATATAATATGATAACTTGCACACTTTGCAAAATTTATAAATACTACCCATAACTATTATATCAAATTCACACCATAATATAAAAAAATTATTTCGAGAAAAATTAAATATTTATTCATAAAATATGGGGTCTCACATTGCTCGTTTCGCTGCAACTATGATTGAAAAATTTTATCATCTACCATATGTTCTAAATCTCTGATTTATTACTGTTGAAGGCTATTGATAATTTATTTATCTTGAGTCATGATATTCTTTACTGGGCTAGTTGAGCTCACCCTTTTGCTTCACAATTCCTTTCAGGTAGTAAGAGTGTAGCTGGGTCGAGCAGGGGTAACAAGGGAATAGAACAGTGGTCTCTAGCTGTGGAGTTCTCCCTAAGCAGTATAGAAAAGTTTATTTAGTAGTTATATTTGGTGAATCCAATAGGGTAAGGCGTACCCAACGTTGGAAGGGTGTTTTGCTACTATCATACAAGATGTCTAACGACATACAACCTCGTGTCATCATAAAACTGGGTTGTGCACATCCACTTACTGAGTATATCTACGAGCACTACCTATATAATCTTGGTATTTGTTTGAAGTATAATTCTCAATTAGAGACAGTGGAGATAATGATATGTCAAGAGAAGACTCACCATTGGAAAGAATATGATAGTAATCTTCTCGTTTTTCTTTGGGGTCTATTGGGTCAACCAAGGATAATTCTGTGGACATATGATATCTATCATAACCTAGACGAATGGCCTCCCATGTACGAAGGTTTCCTTGAGCACTTCCCAAAGATTTTAATTTTTAAAACACTTATTGACTGTACCTTTATATAATGTATCAATGTGGGGTGTTGTCCATAGTTGGGACATGAGTCACAGTTGGTATTAAAACTCCCAGCATATGTGTTGTTGAATTTTGCACGACAATTGTTATAATAAAGTTGTAGTTGTTTTCTGTACCATGTATTTGGCGACTTAGAATGGGTGATGTATACCTATTTTGGGGGGCGCCACAGTTGGTATCAGAGCTTAGGGATATGGTCTCTGGCGGAGATCGGGGAATAAAACTAGGAGGGGAGAGATGAGTAAATTCTTCGCTAGTGTGTCCTACCTAAGCTTATGTGTTAGTCGATCATAATATACGGATATTATGTGATATGTTAATTTGTTTAATTAACCCTTATTTTATGGCAGTATTTGAGAATGGCAGCTGAGAATGTTAACAATGGAGTGAATGAAACAGCGGGGATACCTCTAATCACCAACCATGATAATGTGATGTCAGGCGAAGAAGGAATTAGAGATATTCTTGTAGTGAGTGAAGAATTAATAGTTGCACCTGAGCTAGTCGCAGAGGTAGCAGCTGAGAGTGAGGAAGAAGAGGAACCTGTGGAGAATTTATTAGAAGAATTTTATGATAGAAATGTTGAATTGCAAAATCGTATACATGAGTTAGAAGAGCAGGCTGAAGAACGGCAGGCGGTCATGGAACAAAAGGATGCAACAATTCAAGCTTGTGTTACCCGATATGTGATGCTTGAACAGAAGCATTCTTTGGCAGGGTATAAGATGATAAAGCTGGAATCTGAGCTGAAAAAAGAAAAAACTGAACGATTGAGAATGAGTGATGTATGGGCAAAAGCCGCACGACGCGTTGATATTGTGAAAAGAGATGTCCGATCTAATAAGGCTAAAATAGATGATATGAATTTCTCTTTTTGGACAGCAATTGGGAGAACCCAACATCGAGTTTTGAATTAGCCTGTACAGAGCGGTCAACCTCAATTCGATATGGATCGAAGATTGATGATTCAGATCATGAATCAAGAGTACGACGAAGCAGTTGAGGGTGGAATATGCCCTATAGAAAAGTATATTCTAACGGTAGTGATGATACCAAATGCTGCCCCAGATAAGTCAAAACCGGGTAATTCAAGGGAGTGCGGTTGTCATGACTTCCCAACAAATGAGGAACCCAAATGAAGTTATCACGGGAGATGAGCAATGGAGAAATCATAATGACCCGGGAGATAGAATCTGAAATGACAGCAAGGTATTCTCAACTTTTCAAAATACCAGGTACGTAAATTTCGGGGACGAAATTTTATAAGGAGGGGAGATTGTAAGACCCCAAATTTTATGAAATAAAAGTATTCAATTTTTTCTTATAATTACTATTCACTAAATGGTTAAATTGATAGAAGTTTAAAGTTATAGGTGAAATGTAAAAATTTTGCAAAGTAAGCAAGTGGTTATAAAATATTTATTGTTGTCGGGGAATATTTGTTTGGTCGTGGAATATTCTTTCCGTCGGGGAATATTCGTACGACGGCGTAGCCATTTGTGGGCCCCATAACAGAAAACGGTCGGATGAAGATAACGATAAAAATTGAGTTTTTATAAATAACGGCGTAGTTGTTACCGTTAACACTGTCGGAATACCCGGTGGGTAAAGTAAAGTAATACGCGTTGTTTCACAGTAGCACAAGGTATTGCACAGTATTTTTGAATTATTGATTCTTACGTAAGAAGGCACTACTCAATAATTGTTACAGTAATTATTGTTCAATAATTTATTGATTCAATAATTGCTGCGTTGATATTTTATATTATTGTTGTTCAATAATTGTCACTGCAGAGTATTTCTCATTATCAGATCAATAATTCATATTATTTGAATAATATTATTAGATAACATTATTGGCAATGTCTAGAAAGTTCTGTCTAAGGAGAGGTCTGGTCATCTAATTGCGCGCCAGTAAGGAAAAATCCTTATTGGAAAGCCTCCTCTTTCCTGGGAACTGCCTGGTTGTCATTATTGTGATTCTGTAATATTATTTATGAATAATTAATTATTGATTTATATGATAAGAAAATATTTATTTGATGTGGATATAAATGATGGATTTATTTATGTGGTTATAAATGAAGGAATTAATGTTGAGGTGTTTTTGTCGGAATGGAGGTATTAAAAATTAAATCACTGTTCTTGAGATATATTGCGTGAGTTATAATTTTTAATCCGACCGTTGGATCGTTGTGATTTTTAGATATGTTATATATATATATATATATATATATATATAAGTTGAGTATATGTCCACAAATTTTGAACCGTTAAAAATGAACGTATAATTTGTTATAAATTTTAAGAGGTGAATGATTTAGAAATTAGGTTTATAAATGATTTTGGTGAAAAATTCTAGAATTGAGTGGGCCCCACTTTTGGTTGGTGAGAAATGTGCTGGAATTTTTATTCAAATGTGGTGGGTGGGAATAGTAGCAGGTAAAGCCATCAGGTTGCAGGTCAAGTCTGCTTCGGCGTGCTAACATTTTCCTATAAATAGATGGCTAAGTTAGAATTTAAAATCACACCAGAAACATAAGCTTTCTCTCTTTCTCTCTCTATATTATCGAGCGTATTTTGTGAGTATTTAGATACTTTGTGAGTTTTTATTTATCAGTGCAAGTTTCCTTCAGCCTTATACCGCTATTCCAATCAGAAGTACTGCTCTTTTGAGGTAAGGGATTTTAAGGGTTGTTATGTTTTTTATTTTCGTAATTTTTCTGACCTTCAAAAATTCTAGAAAAATTTGAAATGATAATTTGATGAGTTTTCTATATTGTGTCCAAAAATGGCGATTTTTGGATGTATAGATTAAGAGTTATGAATTTTATGGGAAAAGATTATTTTAAAAGTAAACTCTTATAACTCCTTGTGGTTAACTCCAAAATTAGTAAAATATTTATTGAGAGTACATGTATATAACAGAAGTATACTCTGTAAATTTTGGAATTTTTGCACAAAAGTACAATTTACGATAAATGTCTAAATATTCGACAGTTTTGGCCATATGAAAAATAGTAAATAAATTTTAAAAATTTCGAAAAAAAATATATGTTCAATATGGGTTTAAATTCTACTAAATCTCAGAAAAGAAATATTTTTGGGACTGATTTGGTATTTTTCATGAAAATAGACTAGTTATGAGTAAATGAATTAAATATATTATGGGAATTAAAAAAATTAAAAAATAGGATTTTATGGCTTGAGAATCTTATATAAGGTATATGCAGATTTTTTATGAGGGTTTTGGTTATTGGTAATGAAATCTTATGAGTTTGGTATTTTAGGATGATTAAATGCATTATTTAGTAACGTGTAAACAATTAAAATAAATTATTTATAAGTTTAAGAAATGTTATTCTTTCAATATCATTATACCGAAATATTGGTATAAATTTTATTATGGAATTGCTACCTTTTTCATATCAGGGTTACTATTCATGAATTACTATTCACGAGTTACTATTCACGACAAAATTGGTTTCTTTTTCGGACCAAATTATTGTTGATTTATGAATTTTACTCCTGAAATTAAAATCGTGTTTTGATCATATTATTTTTATTATCATATATAACATTTTTATAATCCTGGTGAAAATATTTCTCTTTGACTTGAGTGTAAAGATGGGTAGATTTTTGGTATGATCATGACTATGGGTTCCCTTTGGCTAGTAGTGCAAAGTTGAATTGTTGACTGGTATGATCATGACCATTAAATTTATAATTGAATATCTTTAGCTTAAGTGCAAAGGTGAAAAGATCAACATGGTTATAATTATTGTTTATATAAATTCTGAAATGATTATATATTTTTTTGAGATATTAATATCTTTGGCCCGTAGTGCAAAGATGATCTGTTATTGAATATCTTTGGCCCGTAGTGTAAAGATGAACTGTTATTGAATATCTTTGGTTTGTAGTGCAAAGATGAGCTGTTGTTGAATATCTTTGGCCTGTAGTGCATAGATGAACTATTGATGAATATCTTTGGCCTGTAGTGCAAAGATGAATTTATTAGTATGATTATGAACAGGAACTGTGATTTGGTATAACCATGATCTTTGATGTTTCAGGTAAAGACATGTGATGAAAATTATCTTCGTCCTGGATGCGAAGAGGAATTTAGAATCACAATTAGGATTATGAGTTATTCATATGATTGTGGACCAGAACTGTTGATTGATGTTATCGGGATAAAACATTATTGGTAGATTTTTAACATGGAGAAGATAATAGACTTTATGGTCTATTTGACTCTTCTAATGGATTGCTCATTCCACTGCAACTATGGTTGAAAATTTTTATCATCTACCATATGTTCTAAATCTTTGATTTATTACTGTTGAAGGCTATTGATAATTTATTTATCTTGAGTCATGATATTCTTTACTGGGCTAGTTGAGCTCACCCTTTTGTTTCACAATTTCTTTCAGGTAATAAGAGTGTAGCTGGATCGAGCGGGGGTAACAAGGAAATAGAACGGTGGTCTCTAGCTGTGGAGTTCTCCCTAAGCAGTATAGAAAAGTTCATTTAGTAGTTATATTTGGTGAATCTAATAGGGTAAGGCGTACCCAACGTTGGAAGGGTGTTTTGTCACTATCATACAAGATGTCTAACGACACACAACCTCGTGTCATCATAAGACAGGATCGTGCACATCCACTTACTGAGTATATCTACGAGCATTACCTATATAATCTTGGTGTTTGTTTGAAGTATAATTCTCAATTAGAGACAGTGGAGATAATGATATGTCAAGAGAAGACTCACCATTAGAAAGAATATGATAGTGATCTTCTCGTTTTTCTTTGGGGTCTATTGGGTCAACCAAGGATAATTCTGTGGACATATGATATCTATCATAACCTAGACGCATGGCATCCCATGTACGAAGGTTTCCTTGAGCACTTCCCAAAGATTTTAATTTCTTAAACAATTATTGACTGTACCTTTATGTAATGTATCAATGTGAGGTGTTGTCCATAGTTGGGACATGAGTTACAGTTGGTATTAAAACTCCCAGCATATGTGTTGTTGTATTTTACACAACAATTGTTGTAATAAAGTTTTAGTTGTTTTCTGTACCATGTATTTGGCGACTCAAAATGGGTGATGTATACCTATTTTGGGGGGCGTCACATCTGTGCCAAAGCCGGAGATAACCCCGATCGGGGTAAAATCATCATTTTTCCACCTTAACATCATATCAATATCGTCTCAACACAATCAACTCAGACTGCGTATCAAGATGTCTCACAAGAACTATAGCTCAGATCCCGAGTGATAACTGCACAAGACTGTACAACGGATAGACTTTGAAGACTTGGAGATTTGGTTATGGACCCATCTTCCCGACTTCGTACAACCTCTAATCCCATGTCATTGTGTAGCTCTCGACAACAGCATTCTGAAAAGGTACAGCACTCCTTTATCGAATGCCTGGATTGAAAGTTATGAAGGTTCGAGCGGATAATGCGTAGCCCAAGTGTACGTACGTCGAGACGACTGGACCCGCATGGCCTGGGGCAGCCACAGGTTGACCCGAGGCTACCACGGGTTGACCCGCGGCCATCTGGTCTTTAAATATGAGCTACGGTAGCTCATTTGAAAAAAAAAGAAGAAACAAGAGAAAACTATATCCATTTCAGCCTGTAACCACTGCTAGAGTGCTCTTAACTAAGTGATTCTTCTTTCTAAACACTTGTAAACTCATTTTTTGTAACACACTGAAGTTTAACCGCTGGAAACCGAGTTTTCAAGCCTCAAAAGCTATCTGGGGTAAAATCATCATTTTTCCACCTTAACATCATATCAATATCGTCTCAACACAATCAACTCAGACTGCGTATCAAGATGTCTCACAAGAACCACAGCTCAGATCCCGAGTGATAACTGCACAAGACTGTACAACGGATAGACTTTGAAGACTTGGAGATTTGGTTATGGACCCATCTTCCCGACTTCGTACAACCTCTAATCCCATGTCATTGTGTAGCTCTCGACAACAGCATTCTGAAAAGGTACAGCACTCCTTTATCGAATGCCTGGATTAAAAGTTATGAAGGTTCGAGCGGACAATGCGTAGCCCAAGTGCACGTACGTCGAGACGACTGGACCCGCATGGCCTGGGGCAGCCACAGGTAGACCCGAGGCTACCACGGGTTGACCCGCGACCATCTGGTCTTTAAATATGAGCTCTGGTAGCTCATTTGAAAAAAAAAGAAACAAGAGAAAACTCTATCCATTTCAGCCTGTAACGACTGCTAGAGTGCTCTTAACTAAGTGATTCTTCTTTCTAAACACTTGTAAGCTCATTTTTTGTAACATACTGAAGTTTAACCGCTGGAAACCGAGTTTTCAAGCCTCAAAAGCTATCTAAAGTCTTCTTGGCAGCCCACTGTAAGATTTTTTAAATTTTTAAGCTTTTTACTACTATATATATATATATATATATATATATATATATATACCGCTTTTATATAAATATCTACTTTAACTGCTTTCATAATGTAGATATTTAATTTTTCAGCTTACGGGCTAGATTTGTCTAAATCTGGTTATTTCTAACTTTGACCAGTTCAAAAGTGACTAAACTGGAACCGTTGAAGCTAAAATGGTTTAGATATACTCAAATCTAGTTTTTTTTCTAACTTTTGTACATATTACTCTTTCATGTGAGCCTAGGAATCATGTGATCATAGATTCAGCCTCTGAATCTAGATTCTGTTCCCATGATGGACATTTTGCAGCTGCAGCTGCAGCCAGCTTGTAAATTATCTACGGTGTCTGGATATCCTTAGACGGCTCTCATGCCCACAAGGAGTTCAGCACTTCTATGTATCTTATTTTATAGAATATGCCTCGCATCTCGAAAAATAAAAGCAATCAAGCTGAACAAATAATAAAATGGAAGTATCAAAAGCCTCAATTACTATTGAGCATAAGGGTTTGAAAAACTTGCTTTCCAAAATATCACTGTTATATCTTGTTAAAATTAAACTTTTATACAAAAGTCAAACCCTTTGTATATAGGTGTAAACGAGGCATATCACTACTTCCAGATAATTGCACATAGGCCCAACTCACACACACACATACACATATAAAAACTTAAATGAAAAGTGGCGAAAACCGTGTTTTCACGGAAGTCGGGGAGTGCCTAACACCTTCCCTTCGCTTAATTAAGCCCACGAACCCTAACGAATCTCAGTTTCCAAGACCAGTTAAACAGTGTCAAACCATTGGGTCTTTGTGCAAACCTTTTCGGTTGAGTTGGTACAACCATTTCAAACCTACCAATTGGTGACTCTAAAAGTCAAATCATCGATATATACATGTCGGTGTTAAATAAATTATACCAGAACGTGTTATTGCATAGAGTAAAATGAAATTAATAATCATAATATTATGTACTTTCATGAATTGAGAGAAGCCATCTTGTATGTATCACGCTTCCGTTGCGCTTAAGGGTGAAAGTCTTCAATTATCTCTCTCAATCTTAGGATGGATGTATAGGTGTGTATAAAAATTCTTGAGATGACAATTGTGACGCCCCCAAATCTGCGTACTTAAAACTCGTACTTGGTCCTCCACGATAATATTCCTTAAACCACATGATATATCAAATATCTAATAATATTGTATCAAAGTTGTCTACTACCCCAGTTTCGAGAACCTTTAAGTCATACATTACATAATAATAAATAAATTATCATAAATACAGTTATTACAAGTAACATTATTTAACTTAGTTCTTCAGCTTTCCCTTCCCTTTGTCTTTGTCGGAACCTTCAGGTCGGTCTAGCTTAACTGAAAATATTTAAATTTAAAGCAAGAATGAACATTTAATTGCCCAATAATTAATATCAAATAATAAATATTAGCCGAAAAAAATAAATATTTTCTTTGAACTATACTTCTACAACGAGGCAATAGTTGTGAAGTAGATTGAAACAATTCTGAACAATATATCAAATAATTTATATTTTTGAAACTATATACTGACTATGAATGGAGAGCAGTAGACAGACTACGAACTTTAATTTTCAATTTTTGAAAAGGTTATACAGAAATTCATCCGCAAACTATCATGACTTACGGGCACGGAGGGTGATCAGCCCGGTATGCCCTGAAATGATCAACATTACTTGTTAGAACGATATTTTTATTCATCATATCCGCCTTAGGCGCACAAAAGTTTTCCATGTTCGGGATGTTCATACTCAGTCTAGAATCTGAACTAAAATAATTCAGTCGGACAACAATAATATTCTATCATGTTCAACGATACATTTCAATCTATGTCTAGCTGAGTCAAATAGCTTAGACGGCTTTTAGTTAACGTATACATACCGGAAATCAATAAATATGTATCAACAAGTGTTCAGATACAACCATTATCTAAGTGAGGACACTTGCATAACCAACTTAGCTATCAATGAACAGGATATATCTTGATCAATGAAAATAGAGTTAAAAAACTTATACAACAAAAATATAATTCAATAACTTACTTACACAGGTTCATTGCATAAGTAATTGCAAAGGTTAAAATACTTGCTTACTAAGACACATTACATAAAGTAAATGCAAAAGTGTAGGATACTTGCTCAATAAAGAGTAAGAGTTAGAAACTTGCCTGATCTGCTGCTTACAGCTACACAACTTAGTTCTATCTTTTATACAAAGACTATCATTAATAAGATTATTCTTTTGATTAGAATAATACATCATAACACATAATACTGCTATTTACAGTCATCACAATAACTAAATACATTGTCACATATTTATATTTATTATTAGAACATAAACAACCACCTATCAAGTCAAACTATATAGGTCCGGATCAATTTTGGAAATAATTCGGTGTACCGACAGTTTTATCGGATAATTATCGAGTTTATTTTTAATTAAACTCTATTCTGTAGCTTCAATATTATTTTAGATAATTCAAATATAAGTCATATTATTTTTCAGTGGCTTATAATAATTTTCAAATAATTATTATCATTTATCATGATTTTTCAAATAATGAAATCATTTTAAAATAATTTAATTATTGAATAATCTTATTATCAATAATATTAATATAATATTAAAATATTAATGAAATCCTTGCCAAAATATTAAAGTTATTTATAATAACTCAAAATATTTTTAAAACATTATTATTACCCTTAAATGATTTTTAAAATATTTAAAATTATTTTTAAATAATTACCATTAATATTTAAATATTAATGTATTTTTCATTAAAATATTAAAAGTCATTTATTATAATTTAAAATATTTTTAAATCATTTATATCCTTTTTAAATAATTTTTAAATCATTAAAACCATTTTTAAACTATTTATTTAATATAATTATTAAATAAATTTAATATCATTAATATTAAATTATTAATAGAATTTACCTTAAAATATTAAAAGTCATGTTTTATAACTTAAAATATTTTTAAACGCTTTATTATCATTCAAAATAATTTTTAATATAATAAAATTATTTTTAACTAATTTATTTAATACATTTATTAAATAAATTTAATATCATTAATATTCAAATAAATAATAATATTAATGAAAAATATATCAAATTATCAAAAGTTAATTTTTATAACTTAAAATAGTTTTTTAAACGAATTTTGGAATTTTTAGAAATAAATTTCTATTTTTTAATGATTTTTGGAAATTAAAATAATTAATATTAATAAAATTGTCGCTAAAGCCTTTAGCGACAGAAACTGTTGCCTTAGGTGTTCTTGAGCCTCAAGAACATTCAAAGGCAGTGTTCTTAATTGGTGCTACTTTGACCAACCATAAATCACTGCCCAAGTTATTTCTGGGCATGCTAGTGTAATGATCATGTAGTATTGATGTAATACTACATGTAGCAACAACAATCATGATCCAACTATATTACAGTTGCAAGATCTAGAGGCTCAAAGTGGATGTCAGGCCCTTTCTGGGTTTTCTGGGTTACCCAAAAACCAAGGCAATGCTTGATAGCTACTTTGTGCCTTGATACAATCAAGTTCTGATCATGTTTAAGGTGTTCTAATGGTTCCATCTTGTAGTCCACATGTCAAAGAACAGATATACAGCACTAATTCAGTTTAACTACATCACAAGCACAAAATCCAAGCCGATCAAACCCTGTCAGAACTCATGTTCTTAAGTTTTCTGGAATTTCCAGAAAACACATTTCGTGTAAGGTCAGCCTACTTTAACCGTCCATTACTTTGATCCTGTTTGTCATTTAGGTGATCTAAAGGCACAAATCTGTAGTCCATATACCATACTATAACATTGATATAACAACATAATCAAATCAACAAACACCTGCAAGATCAGAGCGCTCATGAACTCATTATCAGACCTTTTTGTGTAAATTCTAGGTTACCCAGAAACAAAAAATCATGGCCAGTCAACGTACTTTGACCATTAATAACTTGTAATCTATACATGCTATAACCATGATTCCAGTTCCAGATCACTCTCCACATAACATACTACAAGTCCAATACATCAAACAAGCAAAATCATAAACAGATCTAGATCTATGACCTCTGACATTCGGTTGTCAGGCCATAAATCTAGGGTTCTTGACAATTTGAAAAACATGATTTTCGAGCACTTTGATGTTATGGATCTATGATATAACATCATAGATCACTAAATTACATCTAATAACTCTTGATTAAACATAAAAACATAAAATCTAACTTAGCATACATGATCAAAATTTTTGTTAGGGTTTATACCTCACTTTGAACAAGCTTGAATCTTGGTTTCCTTAACTGATATAGGGGTGTTAGGGGTTTGATTAGGGACTGAAATGCTTTTGATTTTTGTAGGTTTAGAGAGAGAAGGTCTTGGTGGAGTGTAAGGATAGAAATGAGCTTTGTTTGTGAATTTCTCTTTCTTTAATCTATCTATATTTGATTCAATGAATTTGTATGATGCAAGGTGGCATAGATGGCTGATATTGTTGAGATTTAGAGTACATAAGAGATATATAGTTGGTAACCAACCTATATCTTGGCAAGATTCACACTCCAACTATTAAAGAATGTAAAAATACGCACTTAGGTCATTTACCCTACAATTTTAATAGCTTACTTGTAATTTAACTAACCCTTAGGTTTTAACCCTTAAGTTTCAACCCTTAGGTTTTGCTAATAAATTTATAGGATTTTCTAATTAGGGTTTAAAATAGAAATTTAAGCTTTCTAATTTAGAAATTAGGGTTTCCTAATCATATTAGGATTCCTAATTACGTTAGTGCTTGGAAATTAGGATTAAGGTTTCCTAATTAACATTAAGCTTTCTAAATTAACAATTAAGTTTTCCCTAATTGGACATTAGGGTTTCTAACTTAGCAATTAGAGTTTCTAACTTAGTAATTAGGGTTTTCCCTAATTAGGTTTATAATCAATAATACTTATCATTAATCACATAAAAACCATTACTTAACAGTCTTAAATTCCTATTTGAATTTCATATTAGGGCTTATCAATTTAACATTAGGGTTTTCTAATGCTACACTATAACTGTCCAACCATTAACCTTACACACATACAGTACACATTTATAATACTGAAATATAATTAATATATTATTAATATTCAAATTCCTTATTCAAAATCTAAATTTAGGGTTTTGAACCAAATCCGACTTCACTTTCATTCTTAGTCAACTTATAAAAATTTAAATTTACTATACTGCTAAATCCATATCGCATATATTTCAAAATATTATTACTGATATCAATATTCATAATAATTAATAAATAAAAATAAATAAATAAAAAATTATTCGTAAAAATATAGATATAATTGTTTGAAAATTCCCGGTCTTTACATTCTCCCCTCCTTATAAAGATTCCGTCCCCGGAATCACCATTACCTTACATTTAATATTAATGTTTTATCCTTAGATTTTTATTTATTGAAACTTGTATTAAATTACTACACTCTCCCCTCCTTATAAGATTTCGTGTTACAAATTCGGAACTCAAATTCCTACTTCAAAAATTCTTTTATTAATGAAGTATTATATATGTACCTTTTTAAAAAATATAATGTTTCGTATGCCTATATTCAAGGGTTCCTAATGTAACATACTTATATTAACAAACTTGCGTTAAGAAAATACATTAAATCCGAATCAGGCATATATATTAATATCGTTGATCGGGTTCATACCTGGAATTCCATCACCGGCTGCTACCGTATCTTGAACCGTTATATTAAAGATCCTTGCAGTCGATTTAGTTGGTTTATTTGTTGAAGTTGGTCCAGTTATTGCTAACGTCCGGCTGCTTTTCCCCGTATTCACACCTCCCCCATCAACTCTCCTTTTCAGACAATCCTTCAGCTTATGCTCCGTTGACCCACACATGAAACACCCACTATTCATCCTTGGAATTGGGTAGTTAGGAGAGATATGTCCCTCTTGCCCACACTTGAAACACACAATTTTTCCCTTCAAACACTCCCCCGAGTGATTCTTCCCGCAATTTCCACACTACCACTACAAAAAAAGGTCATTGCCGAAGGGCTATGCCGTCGCCAATGACCCTCTTGTCGTGGGAAATGATATCATTGGCGACGGCATGGTCCGTCTCCCTTCCTGTTGCCGTATAGGTCGTCGCCCCTGGTTCCCATCGCTCGCCGTCGACAAGTGTGTCATTCCCGACGGGAGTCATTGCCGAAGGCTGTCCGTCGGCAATGAGTCATTAGCGACGGCACTGGCGACGAACAAACCGTCAGTAATAAGTTTTTTATAAAATTAATAAAATAGTCAATGCCAACGGTAGAGCCGTCGCCAATGACCTCCCCCCCCCCCCCCCGGTCGCCAATGACTGTTTTTTTTAAAAAAAAATTGAAAAATTGCAAAATACCCCTGTTCATTTACATATACATAATTGTACCTATTATAAACTAAAGAAAAACAAATAATTCTTCACGAAAACATATCAATAACAATCATAGCTTTTGCTATCAACCATCAAATATGTAAACAACGTAATGACTTATAGATAAAAGTCATACGATGTAGATACAAAATGTAATCATAAACAATCAATATAGTTAGATACATATACCATCAACCTAACTAGATATTGTACAACTCAAAAGCTGTATAAATACATATATGAAAGTCAAAATATAAACATAATGGGTATTACAACCCAAGATCAGGAATGCCAGTATCATCATCGTCGCCGGTCCTACCGCCGATCCCGCCGCCGGTCCCACCTACGGTCCCATATTCGGTCCCACCTCCGGTCTGACTGTCGGTCCCACCCTCCATAGTCTCATTAGCATTAGCCTGGCAGTCATCACCATCTCCACCACAAGCATCGCCTGTGCCGCAGCCTCCGCCCGTCGGAGTCTCATCAACAAGACCCTAAAAAATTAAAATATTAATAACGAATTCAAAAATAGAGCATATTTAAATTAGTTTTGTTTGTGTTCTTCAAGTGTTGGCGAGTTTTGCATACGGACTGATAAGTCGGCCTCCGTATGTCAGAATTGAGTCCTGTAACACGTGTCTAATACCTACGCGATGCTATGTGTGTGTTTGTGTGGAATTTCGACAACCGATGCAGGTTTTGGGCTCTTTTTTGACTTTTTGCCTAAGTGTTAGCGAGTTTTGCCTACGGGCTGATAACTCGGCCTCCGTATGTCGGAATCGAGTTCCGTAAGTTGTAACGCGTGCCTAATACCTACACGATGCTATGCGTGTGTTTGTGTCCCGTTTCGACGGCCAAGACGGGTTTTGGGCTCTTTTTTGACTTTTTGCCTACAGGCTGATAACTCGGCCTCCGTATGTTAGAATCGAGTCTCGTAAGTTATAATGCATACCTAATACCTACACGGTGTTATGTGTGTGTTTGCGTCACATTTCGATGGTCGAGGCGGGTTTTGGGCTCTTTTTTGACTTTTTACCAAAGTGTTGGCGAGTTTTGCCTATGGGCTGATAACTCGACCTCCGTATGTCAGAATCGAGTCCCGTAAGATGTAACATGTGTCTAATACCTATGCGGTGTTATCTGTGTGTTTACGTTGCATTTAGACGGCCGAGGCGGGTTTTGGGCTCTTTTTTGACTTTTTATCTGAGTGTTGGCAAGTTTTGCCTACGGGCTGATAACTCGGCCTTCGTGTGTCGAAATCGAGTCCCGTAAGTTATAATGCATGCCTAATACCTACGCGGTGCTATGTGTTTGTTTACATCATGTTTCGAAGGCCGAGGCAGGTTTTGGGCTCTTTTTCGACTTTTTGCCTAAGTGTTGGCGAGTTTTGCCTACGGGCTGATAACTCGGCCTCCGTATGTCGAAATCGAGTCCTGTAAGTTATAACGCGTGTCTAATACCTACACGGTGCTATGTGTGTTTTTGTGTCGCGTTTCGAAGGCCAAGACGGGTTTTGGGCTCTTTTTTGACTTTTTACCTAAGTGTTGGTGAGTTTTACCTACGGGCTGATAACCTGGACCCCGTATGTCAGAATCGAGTCCCATAAGTTGTAATATGTGCCTAATACCTACGCGGTACTATGTGTGTGTTTGCTTGGCATTTCCTCGGTCGAGGTGGGTTTTGGGCTCTTTTTTGACTGTTTGCCTAAGTGTTGGTGAGTTTTGCCTACGGACTGATAACTCATCCTTCGTATGTCGAAATCGAGTCTCGTAAGTTATAACGTATGCCTAATACCTACGCGGTACTATGTGTGTTTTTGCGTCATGTTTCGATGGTCGAGGCGGGTTTTGGACTCTTTTTACCTAAGTGTGAGTGAGTTTTGCCTACTGGCTGATAACTCGGCCTCTGTATGTCAGAATCGAGTCCCGTAAGTTGTAATGTGTGCCTAATACCTACGCGGTGCTCTATATGTATTTGCATGACATTTCGATGGCCGAGATAGGTTTTGGGCTCTTTTTCAACTTTTTGCCTAAGTGTTGGCATGTTTTGCTTATTCTTAAAGGTTTTAGTATTATTTTATTGCAGTTTAGTAAGTTTATGTTAATAATGGAGTTCAGTATTTTTATAATGGAAGTTTGGGTTTTATCTTAAGTTTATCTAAGTAATACAATTACAAATTACATAAATTAAATAAGGAAATACAGAATTTAATTATTTTTACCTGTCGAATATGTGGTGGGAAGATGTTGGCCAAAACAACTGCACATACGCGGATGGCCTCCTCCCATACTACACCCATGAGGTCGTCAGCGGCAGCTGTAGGATCTATAGAGCCGTGGACAACCTCCTGAGCCAACTGGTAGATGCGCTCGCGTGATGGTGCGCCTGACTGCATAACACTGCTCGTCATGCACCCCTCTATAATTCGTCGAAAGAAATTATCGTATAATGAAGCGTCAATGCCTGATCCACTCGCACCACTACCTCCAATGGGTGGGCACCGCCGAGATCTCACAGCAAGGACTAGGGTGTAAAATGGGACATGGGGAATGCCCACAACTCTACCCTTCTTCGTTCCCCTTGTAGCCTGCAGCTAGTCCTCTATCTCCTCATCCGCACGCGTAGAATCGTCTACTGGAGTGTCACCTCTCGCAGTCGGGCCACTGCAAGATCCTCGAACCGTCGTTGAAAAAAATACATTAGTAGATGATACGCAAAGTATAAAATGAAATAATACAAATGAATATCCGAATTTTAAATATATACTAAATAAGAAAATTAAATAACTTGCAGCAATGCGTTCTGCCTCAGGTGAGATCTAACCACCTTCACCTTTCTTTTGGTGGGCGTGCCACCAAAACACCAAGCAAGAGGGTGCATGCTTTAAACTCACCTCGAGTCTCTCCCGGTACAGGTCGTACGACTGAGACCTAGTGCAGTATGGGAGACGACTTTGCTGTTGGGCAGCTGTACGCTGTGCTGGCAACTTCTTGAAGGCCTCGCCGTCCCAAATGTTGCACATCTGGTCCCACACCGCAATAAATATGAAATCTGGTCGGACATCCTTAAGTTTCTGTCCATCAGCCATCTTCGTCTAGGCCTTCTTCTTCCAGTCGTAGACCCACTTATGCTAATTCATCTCCAAGTATCAGTGCAGAATAATCATGTCATGGGATTCCTACTCGTCCTTAAAATAATAATATCTCTACACATTACACATTAAGTCAATATCGATGGCCTTCCCGTCGTCTTTAACATTACGCCCGTCGCCAATGAGTTTTCCCTCCACTGCCAACTTTTCGCACCAAATTTTCTCCTGGGGAAATGCCATTATCGACGGAACACATTAACGACGGCATCCCCGTCGGCATTGGTGTCATTCTCGACGGGACATTAGCCTTCGCTAATGACCCCGTCACCAATGACCCTTTTTTGTAATGTGCACAACCTGCTTCTTTGCACCTCCTTGCCTATTTTTGGTATTCCCAAAATTGTCCCCTTTCCTTTTCCCACTCCTACTTCCACTACTTCCGTCCACCTTGACAACTCCCTCAACCTTAACCTTAATCTTCCTCTCCTTATTATAGATATTCATGGCCTCACTTCCCTCTTCGACTATGATAGCCTTTTCTAAGAGTGATGCAAAAGTACCAATCTGCAACACCACCACCTTATTGTAGAGCCAGGGTTTTAAGCCCAACTCAAACCTTCTCGCCTTCCTTGCCTCCGTATCAACTTGGTGCGGAGCGAACCTAGCTAATTCATTAAACTTTGCGGCGTACTCTGAAACTGTCATAATGTCCTGCTTTAACTCTAAAAACTTTATCTCCATTCTAGCTTGCATACTGGACAAGAAATAGTTCTCGAATAACAGTGTCTTAAACCTAGTCCACGTCACCACCCCTTCTCCGGCTCTAGTTTGATTTGCCTCCCACTAGAAATTTGCCTCCCCTTTTATCATATAGGTGGCAAAAGTCGTCTTTTGCCCCTCCGCTACCCTAGCAATCACAAAAGCTTTTTTTATCTCTTTTACCCAAGTTTAGGCTTCTATAGGGTCAGTTGTCCCTCTAAACTCTAGCGGTCCTACATCCTTAAAGTCTTTAAAGTTCGTCAATCGGTTGTTTGGTTGATTTCCTACGGCTGGTATTCCATTCTGCATAGATTGAGCTACCATATTCGCAAAAATTTGTATTGGGTATGGTTGTCCTCCAGCATTGTTAACAAATTCTTCTGCTCTTTGGTTTCGATTTTGTCTTCTCGGCAGCATTATCTGGTTAAATAAAATCATAAATTATTCTTTATTCTATGTCTTATCATATAAGTTTAACATATCACGCGTAATTTCAAACTCAAATAACCATGTACTTAAAAATATTGTATTTTGAAAACTTGGTTTACTTCATTAACCAACTATCAGATAGATACTTACCATCTTAATACAAAACTTATTTCATTAATCAAACATATATTCATATTCATTCAATTAATTCATAGTATTTTACATCATATAGCATACTAGTAATTGCTCGTGCCTGAAGGCACGATGTTACGAAAAATTAGATTAAAATTCGAAAAATATTATATTAGCTAAAAACTCTTTGCAACTTAAAATAACTTACGATCAGACATAACAATTATCATAATTTTCTAAACTACCACAATAATTAATTTTCCTTTAAAAATAGATATTCAGAAAAATCTAAACTTGTCTACAAAATTACAATCATCAATAACAATTATTATAATTCACCACACCACCACAATAATAATTATTATTGTTATTATTATTGTTATTTTTGTTGTTGTTATTGTTATTATTATTATTATATTATTATTATTATTATTATTATTATTATTATTATTATTATTATAATAATAATAATTATAATTATTATTATTATTATTATTATTATTATTATTATTATTATTATTATTATTGTTATTATTATTATTATTACTATTATTATTATAATAATAATTATTAATATTAATATTATTATTATTATTATTATTATTATTAATTATTATTTTATTATTATTAATTTTATTATTATTATTGTTATTATTATTATTATTATTATTATTATTATTATTATATTAATAATAATTAATTAATATTAATTATTATTATAATAATAAAAATAATTATAAATATAATAATAATAATTATAATAATAATAATAATAATAATAATAATAATAATAACAATTATTATAATTATTATTATTATTAATTATTATAATTATGTTATTATTATTATTATTATTATTATTATTGTTATTATTGTTATTATTATTATTATTATTTATTATTATTATTATTATTATTATTATTATTATTATTATTATTATTATTATTATTATTATTATTATTATTATTATTATTATTATTATTATTATTATTATTATTATTATTATTATTATTATTATTATTATTATTATTATTATTATTAGTAGTAGTAGTAGTAGCAGTAGTAATAGTAGTATAATTATAATAATAATTATTATTATTATTTTGAATTAAAATTAGAATGAATCTGAACTGTACTTGTGTTTTCTCGCCCAAATCAATTAGAATGAATCTGAATCTTTATTATATAGATTACTATTACTATTACTATTATTATTATAATTATTATTATCATAATTATTATAATAATTATTATTATTACAATATTAATATTATTATTATTATTACTATTACTATTACTATTACTATTACTATTACTATTACTGTAATAATAATTATTATTATTATTATTATTATTATTATTATTATTATTATTTGTTTGTGTGTGTGAAGAAGAGAGGAGAGATAAAGATTTTGTGTGTGAACATGAGAGAGAGTGGGGTGTAGGGGTGAATTTGATTTGGGCGGGAAGAAATATGAACCTTTAGATTAAGTTGAAAGAATTAAGTTAGAGTGAATCTGAACCGTCTTTGTGCTTTGTCAAATGAAAGATTCAAAATAAGTTCTGTTTTATTATATAGATATCGCTATAAACATTCGCTATCCCTTTGTGACCACAAAAGTCGGGAATCGCTGCTACAACTTATACAAAAGTTGATAGTATTGTATTACACACACATACTTATCATATACACATCATCGAACATACATATTCAACTAATATTAATACTACTTATTTTCCTACACCTTTTCCTGATCTTGGACAACCTTTCGTCTGATGACCTTCTAAACCACAAATAAAATATACACCTTGCTTCGGATTGGGACAATGAGGAGAGATATGTCCCTCATGTCAACAATTGTGACATACATTTTCCCCTTTCCTACATAAGCCTTCATGTTTCTTTTTACAGTTTGTACACTTTTCCATTTTGTTAAAGCTCCCTTGGTTATAAACAGAATTTCCTAAATCGCAGTCGTTCATCTTTCTTTTCCCCTTCTTGCTCGGAGCTGCACACGATTTGTTGCTTTTGACCCCCATCTTATCAATTTGGATTTTAAGCTTATCTTGTTCTTCCATTATTTTGATTAACGCCTTCCTCAATTGACTATTCAATAGTTTTTCTATTTCCCACAACTTTTCCAAAGAAGAAACCTTGTTCTTCAAATTTTGCACTTCCGTTGATGTTTGGTCAGGTCCAACTTTCGTGTTTGAATAACTATCTGTCACTACCACCGTTTCTAGTTTCGGTACTAAATTTTCCAATATAACTGCCTCATCAGGGTTGCTTTCAATATGAGCCTCTATTTTAGCTATTAGCTTTAATATTGGCTCGGTTATGGAGATTTGTTCCTTCTTTACAATCTGAGAGTATCCTAATCCTTTTCCACCTAACATCTACACATAAATTATCTTGATTAGAATATAATATATATTATATACACACAGCAAATAATAGTTTTATATAAGTTACTTTTATTTTGTTTTACGATGAATTTATTTAATTCATCTCCTTTAAACTCTATTTGAGTTATTTGTATTTCCAATGTTTCCCTCTATCCTAAGGTTGTAGCCTGAGGTATCCCCACCTAAGGTTTCTAACCTAAAGCTTTGATACCATGTTGTGACGCCCCCAAATATGGGTACTTGAAACCCGTACTTGGTGCTCCACGATAACATTCCTTAAACCATATGATATATTAAATATCTAATAATATTATATCAAAGTTGTCTATTACCCCAGTTTCGAGAACCTTTAAGTCATACATTACATAATAATAAGCAAATTATCATAAATACAGTTATTACAGGTAACATTATCTAACTTAGTTCTTCACCTTCCCCTTCCCTTTGTCTTTGCCGGAACCTTCAGGTCGGTTTAGCTTACCTGAAAACATTTAAATTTAAAACAAGAATGAGCATTTAATTGCTCAGCAAGTAATATCAAATAATAAATATTAGCTGAAAGAAATAAATGTTACCTTTGAACTATACTTCTACAACGAGGCAATAATTGTGAAGTAAACTGAAACAATTCTGAACAACATATCAAATAATTTACATTTTTGAAACTACGTACTGACTATGAATGGAGAGCAGTCGACAGACTACAAACATTTATTTTTAATTTTTGAAAAGGTTATACAGAAATTCATCCGCAAACCGTCATGACTTACAGGCACGGAGGGTGATCAGCCCGATATGCCCTGTATTGATCAACACTACTTGTTATAACGATATTTTCGTTCATCATATCCGTCTTTAGCGCACAAAAGTTTTTCATGTTCGGGATGTTCATACCCAGTCTAGAATTCGAACCAAAACAATTCAGTCGAACAACAATAATGTTCTATCATGTTCAACGATACATTTCAATCTATGTCTAGCTGAGTCAAATAGCTTAGACGGCTTTTCGTTAACCTATACATACCGGAATTCAATAAGTATGTATCAACAAGTGTTCAAATACAACCATTATCTAAGTGAGGACACTTGCATAACCAACTTAGCTATCAATAAACAGGATATATCTTGATCAATTAAAATAGAGTTAAAAAACTTATACAACAGGAAAATAATTCAATAACTTACTTACACAGGTTCATTGCATAAGTAATTGCAAAGGTTAAAATACTTGCTTACTAAGACCCATTGCATAAAGTAAATGCAAAAGGGTAGGATACCTGCTCAATAAAGAGTAAGAGTTAGAAACTTGCTTGATCTGCTGCTTACAGCTACATAACTTAGTTCTATCTTTTATACAAAGACATATCATTAATAAGATTATTCTTTTGATTAGAATAATACATCATAACGCATAATACTGCTATTTACAGTCATCACAATAACTTAAACACATTGTCACATATTTATATTTGTTATTAGAACATAAATAACCACCTATCAAGTCAAACTATATAGGTTTGGATCAATTTCAGAATCCATTCGGTGTACCGACGGCTTTATCGGATAATTATCGAGTTTATTTTTAATTAAACTCTATTCTGTAGCTTCAATATTATTTTAGATCATTCAAATATCAGTCATATTATTTTTCAGTGGCTTATAATAATTTTCAGATAATTATTATCATTTATCATGATTTTTCAAATATTGAAATTATTTTTAAATAATTTAATTACTGATTAATCTTATTATCATTAATATTTAAATAATGTTAAAATATTAATAAAATCATTACCAAAATATTAAAGTTATTTATAATAACTCAAAATATTTTTAAAACATTATTATTACCCTTAAATAATATTTAAAATATTTAAAATTATTTTTAAATAATTATCATTTGTGACGCCCCCAAAATTAGGTACACATCACCCATCTTGGGTCGTCAGATACATAGTACAGAATACAAATACAACTTACTAATACAACTGTCGTGTACAATACGACAAAACATAAACTGTGAGTTTGAATACAAATATTATCTTCTAGAGAGTATTCATACTCAAAAGGAGTCCTCATTACATTTATTAACACACCATTACATAGAATAGTGAGGACTACTAACTAATACTATCATTCGGACCATCACTCCTTTCCCTGACTCGTCCCATCTATATTCTCATTTCCTGAAGAGAACATTGAAAGAAAGGGTGAGCTCAACTAGCCCAGTAAGAAATATTATGACTAAGATAATGAAGAATAAATTATCAATAGTCTTCAACAATGTTAAACTGATAAAATACAATAGACATCAAGTTTAACTGTAGCGGAATAAGCAATCCATTACAAGAGTCAAGTAGAGAATAAAACTTACTATCTTCTATGATTTAAAAATATTTTCATCAACTTTTATCACTAAGACTCAGCTTAATAAATAAACCACATCTTCTAATCATCCTTGTATTACGGGCCGAGGATATTCATTAAATCATCAATGATCATGACTATACCGAAAAATCCCTGGTCATAATCATACCACAAACTGTCTATCAATGCATTACAAGCCACTGAGGACTTTTACCACACCACTTATAACATCACAGTTCATGATTATACCGAATGATCCCTGGTCATAATCATACTAAGTCCATCTATGCACGTAAGCTAAAGATGACTTTTAACATAAAATAAACATGAGGATGATGACAATGTTATAGGAATTCAATTAAACAAGTTCAATAATTAGTTTATCCAGGAACTAATAATATCCAAATTGTCAACATGATACTTCTTTGTAAAGTAACAGTCAAAAATGCTCAGAAGAATATTTTCATGAAAAGATACTGGATGAAGCGCAAATATCAAGGATATTCCACTAATTTCATGGAGTATAGAAATCAAAACTTTAACCAAATGAGTATAATAAAGAATATATGAAACTGCAAATGAATTTTCACTAGCCATGCGGTAATCCACGTATACAGATCATTTCCACAATTTAATAAGAAATGAATATAAAGGATCATTCACCATGCATGTGGCAATCCACATAGACAGGTTATTCCAACAGAATAATAAATAATGGAATAACAGAAGGATTCACCATGCATGCGATAGAGACCGCACAGACAGGTTATTCCCAACAGAACGGAATAATAAATATGGAACCAGGTCAGGTGAAATTCACACCGACAGGATATTCCGACAGAATAATAAATGCGGAATAATAAATGATGGAACCAGGTCAGGTGAAATTCACACCGACAGGATATTCCGACAGAATCGTAAAGAACGGAATAATAAAAGAATTTCACCAAGTATGCGTTACTTCGCATAAACAGGTTATTCCAACATAATAATAAAGAATGGAATAACAGAAGAAGATCACCAAGTATTGGGTAAACCGCATATACAGGTCATTCCACCAAGTATAGGGTAAACCACGCATACAGGTTATTCCAACAGAATAATAAAGAATGGAATAACATAAGTTCTCTTCATGAATAAGAAAGAATAACACCCCTTACCATTTTAAAGAAGAACTGAAATAAAGAAGTAGTTAAGTGGCAGAATACTCTTCTTCTTTCTCTCTATAGTTTCTCTCTCTAGAGTTCAGTGAATTCGTAAGAAAATAATGAAGGAATGAGTTTCTATTTATAGGAAAATAGAATGCATAGTAACTAATCCATGAACGGTCCAGATTGATTTACTTTAATCTGACGGTCCATATTTAAAGAAAAATCTTTTAAATAAAATATAATATATTCTATTTATAGAATAACTTTAATAAAGTATTCTGTTTTATATAAAAAGATTTTACTATGCAAAATACTATGCACAATAGAATATAATATATTCTATTTATAGAATAACTTTAATAAAGTATTCTGTTTTATATAAAAAGATGTTTCTGTTTTATTACGTTAATAATACGAATAAAACAAAACTTCATTATCGCTAAATAATTCATATTATTAATTGACAATAATTGAATCAAACTGAGTGACTTCTCACATAAGCATCAATACCGTGTGCTACTATGCAACCACACGTATTACTGTACTTTTACTACCGAGTAGTTTAACAGTATAAACGGTAAAACTTCCGCCGTTATTTTTAATAAAATATTTTTGTCATTTTCTCAATCTGACAATAATTTCGTTGTGGGGTCCACCAATGATTGTACCGTCGTACGAATATTCCCCGTAAATAGTAACTCATGAATAGTACTTCGACACAAAAAGTGTCCCAAATACTCGAGTGAACAATACTAGAGTGAATAGTAATTTAGGTGAATAGTAACCCGTGAATAGTAACTGAATAGTAACTCCTGAATAGTAACTCTGACACAAAAATGTCTCAAATACTAGAGTGAATAATACTAGAGTGAATAGTAATTTAGATGAATAGTAACCCGTAAATAGTAACTCGTGAATAGTAATTCATGAATAGTAACTCCGATACAAAAAGTGTCCTAAATATTCGAGTGAACAATACTAGAGTGAATAGTAATTTGGGTGAATAGTAACCTGTGAATACTCGAGTGAACGATACTAGAGTGACTAGTAATTTGGGTGAATAGTAACCCGTGAATAGTAACTCGTGAATAGTGACCATGTATTTTATGACAACTTGTTTACTTTAAAAAAAAATTCACATATCACCCTTAACTTTAACCTTTTATCAATTTAACCATTTGCCAAAATAGAAAAATTGAATACTTTTATTTCATAAAATTCGGGGTCTCACATTATTAATATTTAAATATTAATTTATTTTTCATCAAAATATTAAAAGTCATTTATTATAAATTAAAATATGTTTAAATCATTTATATCCTTTTTAAATAATTTTTAAATCATTAAAACTATTTTTAAACTATTTATTTAATATAATTATTAAATAAATTTAATATCATTAATATTAAATTATTAATAAAATTTACCTTAAAATATTAAAAGTCATGTTTTATAACTTAAAATATTTTTAAACACTTTATTATCATTTAAAATAATTTTTAATATAATAAAATCAGTTTCAACTAATTTATTTAATACATTTATTAAATAAATTTAATATCATTAATATTCAAATATTATTAATGAAAAATATGTCAAATTATCAAAAGTTAATTTTTATAACTTAAAATAATTTTTAAAATTAATTTTGGAATTTTTAGAAATAAATTTCTATTTTTTAATGATTTTTGGAAATTAAAATAATTAATATTAATAAAATTGACGCTAAAGCTTTTAGCAACAGTTTAAACTGTCGCCTTAGGTGTTCTTGAGCCTCAAGAACTTTCAAAGGCAATGTTCTTGGTGTTACTTTAACCAACCATAAATCATTGTCCAAGCTATTTTTGGGCATGCTAGTGTAATGATCTTGTAGTATTGATGTAATACTACATGTATCAACAACAATCATGATCCAATATATCACAGTTGCAAGATCTAGAGGCTCAAAGTGGCTGTCAGGCCCTTTCTGGGTTTTCTGGGTTACCTAGAAACCCAGGCAGTGTTTGATAGCTACTTTGTGCCTTGATTCAATCGAGTTCTAATCATGTTTAAGGTGTTCTAATGGTTCCATCCTGTAGTCCACATGTCAAAGAATAGATCTACAACACTAAGTCAGTCTAACTACATCACAAACACAAAATCCAAGCTGGTCAAACCTTGTCAGAACTCGTGTTCTTGAGTTTTCTGGAATTTCCAGAAAACACATTTCGTGTTCGGTCAGCCTACTTTGACCGTCCACTACTTTGATCATGTTTGTCATTTAGGTGATCTAAAGGCATGAATCTGTAGTTCATATACCATACTATAACATTGATATAACAACATAATCAAATCAACAAACACCTGCAAGATCAGAGCTCATGAACTCATTGTCAGACCTTTCTAGGTAAATTCTGGGTTACCCAGAAACAGAAAGTCATGGTCGGTCAACGTACTTTGACCGTTAATAACTTGTAATCTATACATGCTATAACCATGATTCCAGTTCCAAATCACTCTCCTCATAACATACTACAAGTCCAATACATCAAACAAGTAAAATCATAAACAGATCTAGATCTATGGCCTCTGACATTCGGTTGTCAGGTCATAAATCTAGGGTTCTTGACAATTTAAAAACATGATTTTCGAGCACTTTGATGTTATGGATCTATGATATAACATCATAGATCACTAAATAACATCAAATAACACTTGATTAAACATAAAAACATAAAATCTAACTTAGCATACAAGATCAAAATTTTTGTTAGGGTTTATACCTCACTTTGAACAAGCTTGAATCTTGGGTTCCTTAACTGATATGGGGATGTTAGGGGTTTGATTAGGGACTGAAATGCTTTTTTATTTTCATGGGTTTAGAGAGAGAAGGTCTTAGTGGAGTGTAAGGATATAAATGAGCTTTGTTTGTGAATTTCTCTTTCTTTAATCTATCTATATTTGATTCAATGAATTTGTATGATGCAAGGTGGCATAGATGGCTGATATTGTTGAGATTTAGAGCACATGGGAGATATATAGTTGGTAACCAACCCATATCTTGGCAAGATTTACACTCCAACTATTAAAGAATGCAAAAATGGGCACTTAGGTCATCTACCCTACAATTTTAATGGCTTACTTGTAATTTGACTAACCCTTAGGTTTTAACCCTTAGGTTTCAACCCTTAGGTTTTGCTAATAAATTTATAGGATTTTTTATTTAGGGTTTAAAATAAAAATTTAAGTTTTCTAATTTAGAAATTAGGGTTTCCTAATCATATTAGGTTTCCTAATTATATTAGTGCTTGGAAATTAGGATTAAGGTTTCCTAATTAACATTAAGCTTTCTAAATTAACAATTAAGTTTTTCCTAATTGGACATTAGGGTTTCTAACTTAGCAATAAGGATTTCTAACTTAGCAATTAGGGTTTTCCCTAATTAGGTTTATAATCAATAATACTTATCATTAATCACATAAAACCATTACTTAACAGTCTTAAATTCCTATTTGAAATTCAGATTAGGGTTTATCAATTTAACATTAGGATTTTCTAATGCTACACTATAACTGTTCAACCATTAACCTTACACACATACAGTACACACTTATAATACTGAAATACAATTAATATATTATTAATATTCAAATGCCTTATTCAAAATCCAAAATTTGGGTTTTGAACCAAATCTGACTTTTCTTTCATTCTTAGTCAACTTATAAAAATTTAAATTGACTATCCTGCTAAATCCATATCGCATATATTTCAAAATATTATTACTGATACCAATATTCTTAATAATTAACTGTTTTATTTATAGAAAACAATTGGGACCGAACCCTAACTGTTTTATTTATAGATATAATTGTTTGAAAATTCCCGGTCTTTACAACAATTGGGACCAAACCCTAACTGTTTTATTTATAGAATAGCTAAGGGTCAAAATCGTCCATCAAGATTATGAAACCCTAGGGCTCATTATGCCAAATACTATTAGGAATATTATTTATAGGCCACATAATTTATTACCAAACCCATAAATAAAGTGATTAAATTAATACAATATATAAGCCCAATAATTACATAAATAGTAGAGGCAACATAAAGAATAAAATATTCTAACATTCTCCCACTTGGCTGAAATACTATTTATATACAAAACATAACGCTTACAATCATTAATTTGGCCAAGTATTAATTTAATATCTACATCTTGTTCAAATAAAAATACCAATGCGAATTAATACAATCTTTGTGTCACTATTAACACAAGATCCCCATTAGTTACACAATTAGTACCTTTATTAGAACAAAGATTAACATTAAGCATTGCAGGTATGAATAGAGTTTACATAAGTGGTAATAGATTAAACTTATTCGTATGGTCCAAAACATAACCGTACTGATTTCTCACAAGTTCTCAAGTGTGCACAATAAAGAGAATAGAAAACCATAAACATAATGTGAAGTTCAAAACAACGAGCTCAAAAATGTTATCTTACATCAAAATAACACAGTAATTAAGACTACCAGTTAAACCCATGCCGGCAATATGCTCTAAAAAGACCTTGGGTGGTAAGCCTTTCGTAAGTGGATCCGCTAACATATCATGCGTACTAATATACTTAATGACAACACTTTGATCTTCAACTCTTTCCCTGACAAATAAGTATTTAGTGTCGAAGTATAGTCCAGCACCACCTGAACTAGCGTTGTTGGAAAAACTAACAGTAGAATTATTATCACAAACCACATATTCTGCCATCATCGTGGAAGTGGTAGTTAACTCCTGCTTATGACTTCTCCACGAAATAGGGCCTCCTAAAAGCATAAAAATGTACACTGAAGTAGATTTATTTTCGTCTTTACACTTAGCAAAATCAGAATTAGAATAACCAACAACTAAAAGGTTATCTATTTTTTTGAATGTAAGTATAAAATCCTTAGTACCCTATAAGTAGCGTAAAACTTTTTTGGCTACTTTCCAGTGATCCAAACCTGGATTTGACTGATAGCGTCCAAGAATGCCAATTACATATGCTATATCTAGACGTATACAAACTTGAGCGTACATAAGACTCCCAACCACAGAAGCATAGGGAATAAGATTCATTTAATCACGTTCGAGTTGATTGTTAGGGCATTGATATGAGCTAAATTTGTCACCCTTAACAACAGGTGTGACAGTAGGGGTTGCATGTTGTATTTGTTAATAACTTTGTCAATATAAGCCCTTTGAGATAATCCTAATATCCTGTGAGACCTATCTCGATGAATTTCAATACCTATAACATAAGAGGCTTCACCGAGATTCTTCATATCAAAATTTCTAGAAAGGAAATGTTTGGTCTCATGAAACATGTCTAAGTTATTACTTGCAAGTAGTATATCATCAACATACAAAATAAGAATAACAAATTTACTCCCACTGACCTTCAAGTATATGCATTAATTGACTATATTTTTCTTAAAATCAAAATTACTCATCACCTCGTGAAGCTTAAGATACCATTGTAGAGAAGCATATTTTAACCCATATATGGACTTCTTAAGTCTACATACCATATGTTCCTTGCCTTTAACCAAAAAACCTTCTAGTTGTGCCATATAGACATTCTCATGCAAGTTACCATTAAGGAATACAGTTTTAACATCCATCTGATGTAACTCTAAATCATAATGAGCTTCTAAAGTTATGAATATTCTAAATGAATCTTTCTTGGATACTGGAGAAAAAGTTTCATTATAATCCACACCTTCTTTTTGAGTGAAACCCTTAGCAACCAAACGAGCTTAATACCTTTCAACGTACCCTTTAGGATCTAATTTGGTCTTATAGACCCACTTACAACCAACAAATTTAAAACCTTTTGGTAATTCTTCAAGATATCAAACGTTATTAAGCTCTATTGATTTCAACTCATCATTTATGGCTTCAAGCCATTGAGTTGATTGAGCACTCGTAATGGCCTCTTTATAGGAGATAGGATCATTAATCTTACTTGAATCATAGTCAATCTCATTAAGAAAGGTTATAAAATCATCAAAATTAATAGGCTTTCTAGGTCTTTTGGACCTACGTAAAGGCTGCACAATTTCAGGAATATGATTTTCAATAATGTGGGGTTCAACATTAGGTGGTGGCTCAGCTATCTTAGGGGCATCATTCGCCTCAATAGGAGGTTTTTGTGCCTCACCCTCTTGAATTACAGGATATTAAAAACATAAAACATGTTTTCTTCAATATCAATTTTTCTAGGCTCACCACTCCCACTTAAATCACCATTCTCTAAAAACTCTGCATGCCTAGTCTCAACAATTCTAGTGGTATGAGAGGAACAGTAAAATCGAAAACCCTTAGATCTATCAGGATATCCAATGAAATGGCAACTAATGGTTTTTGTAAAACCCCAACTTTTATGAATAAAGATTTAATTTTCTCTAAATATTATTTTGAATAATAAGGTGTGGATTTGATATAATGTTATAGTTGTAGGTAATATTTATAAATTCTGCAAAGTAAACAAGTTGTCATAAAATATTCATTTTGTAGGGGAATATTCTTTTTGTTGGAGAATATCCGTATAACGACACAATCATTGGTGGACCCCATAACGGAATTACTGTCGAATTTAGAAAGTGACAGAAATAACCTTTTATAAAAATAACGGCAAAACTTTTACCGTTAACTATTAAAATACCTGGTGATAAAAGTACAGTAATATACGTTATTACACAGTAGCACACGGTATTGTACAATATCTTTGATTAGTGATGCTTACGTGAAAAGTCACTCAATTTTATTTAATTATTGCAACAGTGGTTGATGCATAGTATCTCATATTATTGATTCAATTATTGTCACAGTATCATCTGCATGATATTTTATATTATTAAATCAATAAATGAGACGATACAGTTATTCATATTATTATTTGTATTATTGACAAAGTCTAGAAAGTTCTATCGAGGAAAGGAGTTTGGTAATCTAATTGCGCGCCAATAAGGAGAAATCCTTATCGGAAAGCCCCCTCTTTCCTGAAAATGATCTAATTGTTAATATTGCAAGTTATAATATTAATGATGAATAAATGTTATTAAAAATATGTTTAGTGAAGTCGAGTAAATTGTAATAAATAGATGGGTTTTTTTATGAATTATTTGTAATATATATTATAAGTTTTATTTTATTAGTATTATAATAGTAATAAAACAGAAAACTTTTTATATAAAATAGAATATATTATATTTTATTTAAAGTTTTCGTTTTATTAGAATATTTTATGGCATAGTGCTGCATACTAAATCAGAAAATCAGCTGATTCAGTCGCCCATGAATGTTGTTACTGTGCGTCCGTGATTTTTTTTTTTAAATAGTACCCTGCCATTCTCCTATAAATAGGATACTTAGTTTAGAAGTGAAAAGTACACCAGAATCAGAGAATTCTTCTCCTATAATATTGAGCATATTTCTTTTGAGTTTAAGGAAGCTTTGAACATAGAAAATAGTACAAGTTTCTTCAAGAATATCCCCGCTATACCACTCAAAAATGCTCTCCTATTAAGGTAAGGAATATTATTTTTGTTCAATATTCGTAAGAAATAATATTTTCTTCCATACTCTATAGTATGTAAGAAATATTATTTCGTTTCATATTCCTAATTCTACACTTATTTTGATAAGTATTGATTCTATACTCCTTGAAATTAGTAGAATATCCTTAAAATTTGCGCTTCATCTAGTATCGTTTCACATAAATATTTTTCTGAACATTCTTGTTAAATTTTAATCTTTTTATGTCGGGGTACTATTCATGGGGTACTATTCATGAAATACTATTCACGAGATACTATTCACTCAGGTACTATTCACCCGGGGTACTATTCTGTTAAGTTTATAATATTCATGAACGCAATCAAATTGCACAAAATAAGTAGAAATGTGTAAAAATTATAGTTTAAAATTTTACAAACCATATACTCGGATCATCCTTTAAACATAATTCTTAATTAAACGAAAAGATATGAAGAACAAGAATCATATCCTTGAAGATTCGAGCTTCCTCAGGTACAAGTTCACCTCCAATCTTTTTCGTGTTTAACTTGAATCCATCGGGTTTGGTTCCTTCCTTTGATCAACGTTAGCCACCCAAGTGTTTGGCCTCTAGAGGTGATCCACCAAGGAAGAAGAAATATTCAAGAAGAAGGGTGGTTGGCAAAATCCTAATTTTCTATCTCTATAGAAAAAGAACGTACTCTCCAACTATTGGAATTGTGTATGTTGTGAAAAAGTCAACAATCACTCACCCATAATAAGACTCCTCTTATTTATATATGTGGACAACCCTCCTTAACAATTAAAGAATTGAGTTTTATTTTAATTAATTAAATTCCTTTAATTAATTAGGCTCCCAATCTTATTAGTAATAATTAATTAAACTCTTTTAATTAATTAGCCTCCTAATCTCATTAGGATATATGAGAGTACATTTATTATTTAATTTCTAAACTCCTTTAGGAATAATAAATAATAATAATAATAATAATAATAATAATAATAATAATAATAATAATAAGACTCCTCTTATTAATTTATATTTAATATTTCGAAAATATTAAATAATAAATATTAAGCTATTTAATTTATTCTATCACCATAGATTAAATTAAATATACTTAACTTATTATTAAGATTATGTCATTTGCTTCTTAAATAATTATTCTTCCTTTTATGGTGTGACCCTTTAGGTTCTCCATATTAAACCGGTTGTGAATAAATCAATTAAAACAATTCTAATCTTATTTAAATAAATAAATTAAAATATTAATTTATTTAAATAAATAATATTTATTCTACAATAGGAATAAGCCTCCCTAGCGATTAACGACTTTCCAGATAATATAGATTTTAACATTAATCATAAAAGAACCTTTGAGTAAATAGTTACCGTATAATTCAATCATTCCACCATACAATGTCCCAATTAAATATAAGACATGAAATTACTGTCAAGTCTTATTTTATTTAATTATATATATTTCGACTCTTAAATGCACAACTCCAAATACTGCAAATTAGAAACTCATTTCTAATTTCATTCTGCCTTGGCCAAGGACTACTGGGTTGTCATTTATCAAATCACATAGGATATTTCTCTTCTTTTACTAAAAGCGGTAGATTCTTTATTGATCATACATTATCTCCATGTATAACTTATTATACCCAAACATACCCTTTGATATACCCTAAGGGCCACGTTCAGTGAACTTATTCTCTAATAAGCACCTACATACTTGCTTTAGTGTCTCAACACAAATGATCATGAGATCAATCATCCTCATTCAATAAGCAAGCAACGTATGTACCAATCTATCCGGATTCACTAATCCCCAATTTAGTAATCCAATGATTGGAAACTATTTTAGTTTTAAGCTTTCTAAGAATTTAGATCTCATTAGAATGATCATCATCATTATTCTAAAAGCATTGCTTAAAACTATGGGTTTATCACATATTATAAAACAGCATCATGTAGATAATTAAAAGTCTTTAATAAATTAATACTTTTTATTAATAAATGAATAAGATTGTTACAAAGTATATGCTTTATCATCAAACATGATTGGCTTGTGTGCATAATACTTTCAATCTCCCACTTGCACTAAAGTCAATCGTCATGATATCTCATACCCTTCTTCTCTAAGTGACGATTATCCTGCTATTGGATAAGCTTTAGTTAATGGATATGTAATGTTGTTCTTGAGAGTTCACTATCTCTATAGTGATTTTCCATCTTTCAATGATTCCTATAATCAAATGACAACACATGTTTAGATCCAAGATAAGACTTAGGAACTATTCCTAGTTCTGTAATGAACTTATCATCCAAACAATCAACTTGAAGCTTCATTTACAGCTATATACTTTGTCTTTATCACTAAACCAGCAACTCTTTACTGTTTGGAACCTTTCCAATTCACTGCACCACCGTTCAAGGTAACGCTTTACCTTAAAGTGGATTTTCTATCATCTTGGTCTGTCTGAAAAAAAATTTGAGTCTGTTAAGCCCTCTAGTTTTAATTCAGACCCACCATAAATATGATCACATCCTTAGTGTCGGTAAAGTATTTTCAGATGGTATCACTGTTTTACACTGATCTTCTCCAGAATATGACCGATCAACATCAGGTCTCGTACATTTCATTGCATACATGATAGTTACTCATTTGATCTCTCTTTTATGAGTCTATGGAAACTATTAAGAGAGATACACTCCAGGACTCATCAACATGAGACATCCCACAGAGTTTGCCATGCTAAACGACTTTAGCATCAAATAAATATACGTTCCTTGGGTTAAGTCGAGCATCCCATTTAATCTATCTATATAGATTTGTATCCCCAATTAAGATACTCTTCCCAAATCATTCATGGAGGAATGTTTCGATAACTTTATCTTTACTAATTCTAGCATTAGCAAGTCATTCCTTATCTGTATTATATCAACATATAATATTAGGAATGTCACGGCACTCCCACTGACCCTTTTTTTACACACTAGGTTCATTCTTATTTATGATAAAATCAAACTCTTTTGATTTGTTTCATCAAAATGAATGTTCCATTTTTGAGAAACTTGCTTCAATCTATTTCTCTGAGTGTCTACAACTCTTACCTCATCGTATGCAACTGGATCATCATCTTCTATGATGTGTAGCTCATCATCATCATTCGTGATGAATCCATACCTCTCAGATATCTTCGATACTATTCCAGATTTACGATTCGGTTGTGGTACAATAGGTTTATCTGTAAGTTTTTCTTATTTGACTTATAGTGTTTTTTGGTTCTTGAACTCTTCAAGATCTATTATCCTCCTACTAGCCCCTTTAATGATAAACACCTTTATCTTAAAAGGCAGCGTGTTTCATAACAAACACCTTTTGCTAAGTAGGATTATAGAATACCCTAAACTTACTTTACGATGTCCCATAAATCTACACTTGTCAAATCTTGTCCCAAACTTATCCTTCTGAAATCTTTTCACATAAGCTGGACAACCCCTTATCTTAACTTACTTAAAATTAGGAATCCTTCCTATCCATAACTTTTATGGAGTCATGTGGCCGGATTTTGAGGTTTCCTTTTTCGTAGATATGCAGCCATTTCTAGGACATTATCCCAGAAGGATACTGGAATGTCGGTAAAATTATTATGGACCGCACCATGTCCAACAAGGTACGATTTTTCTTTTCAGATACATCAATCAATTATTGCGTATCAGGAGGCGTCCATTGTGAGAAAACCATTTGAGATGATCTAGAAACTTATTGCACAAGTATTCCTTCCTCGATCTAATCAAAGAATCTTAATACTTTTCAAATTTGTTTCACTTCTGAATTCTTTGAACCTTTCAAATAATTCACACTTGTATTTCAGCAAATACACACATTCAACTCTTTGAATGATCATCTCATTTTCTTATACTAGTTTGTTCAATTTGCAAAATTATTTTTCACGTAAGTCAAGTATAAAAAATCCATTAAGTAATATTCCAGTTCTATACAAAATATTGTTATTATAAATAGAACAACAATTGTTCTTAAATATAATACCAAAGATTTCATTGTCCAACAACAAAATAGAAATAATGTTTCTAACGAGAACTGAAATACAATAACTTATTGACTTAATAGATTTGTCCGTAGGCAATGCTAAACTATAAGTTTCTATGGATAATGTAGCAACCTTTACTTCATTTCCCACACATAGAATCACTTATCTTTGTTTAGCTTTCTACTTCTGCTTGGTCCCTTCATAAATCTATATTTATGATAACCAAAGCCGGTATCCAATACCCAAGTAGAATCTTGACTTAAAAAAAATTTATTTTAAATCATGAACAAAATTATATTTGTAACCGAAACTTCACTAAGCTTATTATGGTTAGCCTCTACAAAATGCTTCTTGCAGTTTTTTTCCAGTGTCCAGGCTTATTGTAGTGGAAGCAAACTCTTTTGCTATCCGTATCAGTTTTGTTCTTATTATCCTTTGTTTTTGCCTTTCTATTTACCTTCTTCGAATCATTCTTCTTTTCAGAAGATCCTTTGGCCCCTATCAGTAAGACATGGTCTTTCTTGGTTGAAAAGTGACTCTCAACATTTTCAACATGTTAAGCAAATCAGCGAAGCTGATATCTAGCTTGTTCATATGAAAAATTTACAACAATTGTGAAAGGAGTCTGGGAGTGAGTGCAAGATCAAATATTGGCTCAACTCTCCATCCATGACAAAACCCGTTGTCCTAATTAATCAATCAAATTGATTATGTTAAGGACTTTTATTTGTATTGTAGTGTCATCTGTCATTCTAGATCAGAAGAGCTCCTTAGATATCTGATATCTATAAGTCATACTTTCCTCACCATCAACTACTTGATGTGCAGGAATATAGTAAGAGTATCCATAGTTTCAGGCTGACGCTGAAGCTTGTTACTCATGGATACGAGCATGATGCATTGAGCCAACTGTGCATCATGTTGCCACTTTCTAAAATTAACAATCACTTCCTCAGAGGCATTGTCTGCAACCATTGCAGGAAAGACGTATTAAGGATATAAGATAGCTTTTCAACCATGAGAACTTTTCTCAATTTCCTTAATCAATCCGTTTAATTCGGTCCTGTTAATTTAGCATCTAATATGCTACGCAGTGATAGTAATTTAGACATTGTAAAATTCTGTAAATGAATTTATAATTAACAATATTTTAGCATACATTCTTTTATTAATTACCAAAATAAATTAAGTCTTATTTTAAATTGGTATCTCTCACTATTTTCTTCAAACTATATTACCCTCAATCTATATAGTTCGGCGATATCTAATTAAAGATATGCTAGTGAGAATAAGGATCCCATTTCAAATGTATATAGCCTTGTGTGTGCACAACAAACTATATATAAATAAATAGGTAGATAACTCTTATCAATTACATCAACTATGTAACTCCTTGTATTTTGCCTCTTAGATCATAATGGTCAAGTGTGTGTACATCCGAACTAAAATGATCTAAGTTAAGTCAGACCCAGCATTTCCATATAAGTGAAGAGAAAACTGCATCCCTTGTGTGTGCACAATAAAGCAGTAATGTTCAATTCCTTATAAACATCATATGTAATAAAAACAACATCTTAAATATTTAATACTTGCCTTATGTGTGCACAATAAACTCATATTAAATATTCAATACTCTATTGTTTCTATCATGCTAGAAGACGACGTTAGATATTTTAAATATCTTTGAACGTTACAACTTAATATAAAATATTTGAGGGATTTGTTATTAATTTGTCTCATCTTATTTAGCGCGCATGCATATATATATATATATATATATATATATATATATATATATATATATATAATACGCGTCATATTAATTAACATGCGAAGCATGTTTGCATAATATATAATATATATAGTATAAGCATGCACATATAGAATACTATATTCTACTTGGATTGATTATGGACTTTTATTCTAGTTTGGTTCACTAGAGCCTCCAAGTGAACTAAAAGGTCAAACCCTGGGGGTGCAAGAATTAATATTTAAATATAACTATTACATTTAAACCCGGGCTCCATTACAAATGGGTCTTCACGCGCTCCTTGCTTCTTGATCTTCAATTTTTCAAAATTAATTCTAACTATTACTATTACAAAACTATTTAAAATAAATAGAAATCTTGATCAGCAGTCAAGGAGAAGTACATAGGAGGAAGATAGAATTTATATTAAGAAAAATTAGAGAAGACGAGGTACGCAGATCCCATTTAATAAAACTCATACATTCATGCATCCAACTAAAATAAAATTCAATCGCATTGGTCAATAGTTCATAATCAATCCCATTTATTATCATACACATCACCATATGTATCAATAAATAACATTCATCTCATGAATAATAAACATTCAATATATATATTGATATAATTTAATAGGCAAATTTAGTTAGTATAAAATCTAATTTTGAATCAAAATAAACTCTTTTTTTTAATCTAAATTTAAATCAAAATAAACCTCTTTTATTTTAATTTAACCAATTTTGAATAAAATAAAATATTTTATTTTAATCAAAATAAACTCATTTATTTTAATTAATTATGGAATCCAATTCCAAGTAAAAAAAAACTCCTTTATTAAAGGAAAAACGGATTCTCTTTCCTATTCACAAATAAACTCTTTTATTTTGAATAATATGAAATCTTATTTCATATCTAAATAAACTCATTTATTTAAAGAAATTAGGAATCTCTTTCCAATTCACAAATAAACTCTTTTATTTTGAATAATATGAAATCTTATTTCATATCTAAATAAACTCCTTTATTTAAAGAAACATGGAATCCAATTTTAACTCCAATTAGTTATCATGGAATCAAATTCTAACTCTAATTAGTTAGCATGAAATTCAATTTTAAAATTAAAATAAACATTTTTTTATTTTAAGATTAAAATAAAACTTTTTATTTTAATTATAAAATTATTAAGAATAATATATATATATATATATATATATATATATATATATATATACACACACACACACACACACACACGATAGTAAACATATTACCATATTAACGTCCTTCTATGTACAGATCAAGCTTTTGGAAAAAACAAAAAAAATAATTCGCGAATTCAGCCAAATTGTTTTTCAAAATTGGTTTCACGAATTTGTTTTTTTGTTTTTTTTATACAACAAAATTATGCCCAATTAAATTGTTCTAAACACATATCAATATACATATCAAATAAAATAATTAATAATTCGCATAAAAGTTTGACTCTGATGCCACTGTTAGGTTTGTAATATTCATGAACGTAATCAAATTGCACAAAATAAGCAGAAATGTGTAAAAATTAGAGTTTAAAATTTTACAAATCATATACCCGGATCATCCTTTATACATAATTATTAATTAAACGAAAAGATATGAAGAACAAGAATCATACCCTTGAAGATTCGAGCTTCCTCAGGTATAAGTTCACCTCCAATTCTTTTCGCGTTTCACTTGAATCCACCGGGTTTGGTTCCTTCCTTTGATCGACGTTAGCCACCCAACTGTTTGGCCTCTAGAGGTGATCCACCAAAGAAGAGAAAATATTCAAGAAGAAGGGTAGTTGGCTAAACCCTAATTTTCTATCTCTACAGAAAAAAAACGTACTATCCAACTATTGGAATTGCGTATGTTGTGAAAAAGTCAACAACCACTCACCCATAATAAAACTCATCTTATTTATAGATGTGGACAACCCTCTTTAATAATTACGGAATTGGGTTTTATTTTAATTAATTAAATTTTTTTAATTAATTAGGCTCCCAATCTTATTAGGAATAATTAATTAGCCTCCTAATCTCATTAGGATATATGAGAGTACCTTTATTAATTTATTCCCAAACTTCTTTAGGAATTAAATAATAGTAATAATAATAATAATAATAAAACTCCTCTTATTAATTTATATTTAATATTTCAAAAATATTAAATAATAAATATTAAGCTATTTAATTTATTCTATCACCATAGATTAAATTAAATATACTTAACTTATTATTAAGATTATGTCATTCGCTTCTTAAATAATTATTCTTCCTTTTATGGTGTGACCCTTTTGGTTCTCCATATTAAACCGGTTGTGAATAAATCAATTAGAACAATTATAATCTTATTTAAATAAATAAATTAAAATATTAATTTATTTAAATAAATAATATTTATTCTACAATAGGAATAAGCCTCCCTAGCGATTAACGACTTTTCAGATAATATAGATTTCAACATTAATCATAAAATAACTTTTGAATAAATAGTTACCGTACAATTCAATCCTTCCACCATATAATGTCCCAATTAAATATAAGACATGGAATTACTGTCAAGTCTTATTTTATTTAATTATATGTATTTCGACTCTTAAATGCACAACTCCAAATACTGCAAATTAGAAACTCCATTCTAATTTTATTCTGCCTTGGCAAGGACTACTGGTTTGTCATTTATCGAATCACATAGAACATTTCTCTTCTTTTACTAGAAGCGGTAGATTCTTTATTGATCATACATTATCTCCATGTACAATTTATTATATCCAAGCATACCCTTTGATACACCCTAAGGGTCTTAAGGAATAAGTCAAAGTATAACTCATCATACACAAGATACTATGATGATCTCAAGTCAAGGATCACTTGTACTACTATCACTACAGGAATTTCTATTGACAGGTAAGTAAAACTCATTAGGTATTCATTAGCGAGCCACGTTCAGTGAACTTATTCTCTAATAAACACCTACATACTTGCTTTAGTGTCTCCACACAAATGATCATGAGATCAATCATCCTCATCCAATGAGCAAGCAACGCATGTACCAATCTATCCGGATTCACTAATCCCTAATTTAGTAATCCAACGATTGGGAACTATTTTAGTTTTAAACTTTCTAAGAATTTAGATCTCATTAGAATGATCATCATCATTATTCTAAAAGTATTGCTTAAAACAATGGATTTATCACATATTATAAAGCAGCATCATGTATATAATTAAAAGCCTTTAATAAATTAATACTTTTTATTAATAAATGAATAAGATTGTTACAAAGTATATGTTTTATCATCAAACATGATTGGCTTGTGTGCATAATACTTTTAATATTCACGATAAAAATTGATTTCATTTCTATCCAAATTATTTTTGATACATGAATATTATTCTTGAATTTTACTCTACAAAATAGTTATCATGTTGACAATTTGAACATTCTTTAACTCTGGATAAATTGAATTATAAATCTTTAAAATTTATCATTGCTTTCACTTAATTGAATTCTTATATCATTGTCATCATCCTCATGCTTAAATTGTGATGAAAGTCATCTTTGGCCCGTAGTGCATACATTGACTATTGATTGGTATGATTATGATCAGAAATTATGTATCGGTATAATCATGACCTGTAATGTTACAAATGATATGGTAAAAGTCCTCATTGGCCCGTAGTGCATTGATGGACAGTTGTTTGGCATGATCATGACCACTGGTGATAATAACAAATATCATTGGCCCGTAGTGCATGTATAAATCATGGATGTGATACTAACGAATATCCTTGGCCCGTAGTGCATGGATAATTTGGTGATGTGGATTAATTATTGAGATGTGTTACAGAAATAAAATATTGAGGATGAACTTTTAAATCATAGAAGATAGTAGACATCATGCTCTACTTGAATCTTCTAATGGGTTGCATATTTCGCTGCAGTTAAACTTGTTGTTTATTGTATTATATCAGTTTTACACTATTAAAGGCTAAGGATAATTTATTCTGCATTATCTTAGTCATAATATTCTTTATTGGGCTAGTTGAGCTCGCCCTTTTCTTTCATTGTTCTCTTCAGAAAATGAGAATATAGCTAGAACTAGTCAGAGAATGGAGTGATGGTCCAAGATGGTGGCTATAGTAGTCATCACTATTCTATGAAATAGTGTGATAATAATTATAATGAGGACTTCATTTGAGTTTGGATATTGTCTACGATATAATATTCGTGTTAAAACTCTTCGCTTACGTTTGTCGTATTGTATAAATTAAGTTTGTATTTGAAATATGTACCATGTATTTGGCGACTCAGAATAGGTTGTGTGTACGTATTTTGGGGGCGTCACAGTTGGTATCAAAGCTTAGGAATATGATCACTGGCTGAGATTTGAGGCTAGAACTAGGAGGGGAGAGACGAGTAAATCCTTCGCCAGTATGACCTGCCTAAGTTTATTTGTTATTTATTTGGTCGGTCGGAATATAGAGATAATATGTGATATGTCAATTAACCCTTATTTTGTGGCAGTGTTTGAAAATGACATCTGAAAATGTTGAGATAAGCAATAGAGCACATGAGACCGTTGAGTCACCACCGATCAATAACCAGGATAATGTGCATCAGGAAGGCAATAATCCTCATGTAAACAACAACACTGACCAAATGATGAACGACGGGATGTTTAGGAGCTTTTTGCAATTCATGCAACACCAAGCAAGAGAAACTCCTATTCAAAATGCAGGTGGAAATAATGGCAACTCACGGTTGGTCACCGCTAAGCAATTCAAGGAGCTGGGATCACCGAAGTTTTTAGGAAAGCCAGAGCCACTTAAAGCAGAGACTTGGATTAAGCAAATCACTAAGATATTTGATGTCTTAGGATGCTCCGAGGAGGAAAAGGTTCCCTTTGCCACCTTCATGTTGCGAGGAGAGACAAATTATTGGTGAGAATCTGTAAAACGTACGCAACCTTCTACACTAAAGATGTCTTGGGAGATGTTCCAAGAATTGTTCAACGACAAGTACTTTTCTGAAAGTATTCATCACATGAAGGAGGTAGAATTCATCAAGTTGGAGCAAAATAATATGACTGTATCGTAATACGAGGCTAAGTTTGCCGATTTATCCCGGTTTGCATCCCATTTGGTTGATAATGAGGAGCGAATGCCACGAATATTTCTACGAGGTTTGAAACCCAAAATACGTCAATATCTCATTTCTCACAAACTTTGCTTGTATTCAGATGTTGTGAATAGGGCTCAGTTATTAGAGCGCGATAATGAGTCAGCCCAACCAAAAGATAGCAGCCGGTAAAACGATAATACCAGTGGTAGCAGTCATCGAAGCGGTGACAACAAACGTGGAGAAAATCATCATGCTAGAAATGGTAACCACTTCGGTGGTAATCTTTGCCACGTTAATAGAAGTGGACATTTCAAAAAGAGGAGATTCAATAATGATGGAAAGAAAGCAACACCAGCACCCGTTTTCAAGGAAGGAGAATGACCACCGGTCGTATGCTATAGGTGCGGAGGGGAGGGACACATCAGTCCAAACTGTACGTAGCAACCCAAAGCGTGTTTCAATTGTGGAAGAGAAGGTCACCTAGGTCAATTTTGTCATATAGTGAAGTCAAGTCCAACTGGGATGGTGACACCAAAGGTTGTCCTAGACAAGTCAAAGTTGGTAGATCAAGGGAGAGCGTTTGTCGTGACCTCCCAAAAAGCGAGGAACCCGAACGAAGTTATCACGGGTAAGCTAATCATAAACTCTTGCGAAGTCTATACCTTATTTGATATCGGTTCTACCCATTCTTTTATTTCACCTACTTGCGCTCAACATTTAAATTTGACTCCAGAGAAATTAGTCTTTGACTTATCTGTTGAAACTTTGTTGGGAGAAACCTTCATTACATCCACTGTTTATAAATCTTGTTTGATTCAAATCGGCACCTCACGTTACCTGTCGATCTTATCTCTTTGAAAATACTTGCATTTGATGTGATTTTAGAAATTGATTGGTTAACTACTCATCATGATAAAATTGATTATTTTCCTAAGGTTGTTAGCTTTCATATTCCTAACCAACCAATTATGCGAATTTAAGCAACCAAACCCCTAAAGTCAATCATTGTCATATCAAGTCATAAAGTCATTCGTTTATTGAAAAACGGATGTTAAGCTTTCTTAGCCCATGTCACGGATTTAAACAAAAATACGTCAGATTTGAATGATATTTCTATTGTTAATAAATTTCCTGACATATTCCCTGAAGAACTTCCTAGCCTACCCTCAGAGCGTGAAATCGAATTTAGTATTAACCTTGAACCCGGTACAAAACTCAATTTCAAAACCCCATATCGAATGGCTCCTATTGAACTTCAGGAGTTAAAAACCCAACTGCAAGAGTCGTTAGATATCGATTTCATTTGTCCTAGTACGTCTCCTTGGGGTGCTTCTGTTCTATTCGTAAAGAAGAAAGATAAAAGTTTGCGACTTTGCATTGATTATCAGGAGTTGAATTATGTCACCATTAAAAATAGGTACCTGTTGCCTCGCATTGATGACCTGTTTGACCAGTTACAAGGTGCCAAATTCTTTTCAAAGATCGATTTTTGTTTCGGATATCATCAGTTAAAGATTAAAACTGATGACATTCCAAAGACTGCTTTCAGAACTCGGTACGGGCATTACGAATTCCTAGTCATGTCTTTTGAATTGACTAATGCTCCTGCTGCCTTCATGGATATGATGAACCAAGTTTTCAAGGAATATTTGGATCATTTTGTGGTTGTCTTTATTGATGACAACCTCATATACTCCAAAAGCCGTGAAGATCATGAGCAACACTTGAGGCTGATACTCCAAAAGCTTTATGAAAACAAGCCATATGCCAAGTTAAAGAAATAAGAGTTTTGGCTTGACGAAGTAGCATTCCTTGGGCACGTGATATCGAATCATGGAATATCAGTTGATCCGATAAAGATTGAAGCAATACAAAGCTGGGAGCAACCCAAGTCAATAACTGAAGTACGTAACTTTCTGGGCTTAGCTGGTTATTATCGGAGATTCGTGGAAGGATTTTCTCGAATCGCTACTCCATTAACTCAGCTAACTCGAAAAGATATAAAATTTGGTTGGAGCGAGGAATATGAGAAGAGTTTTCAAGAACTCAAGAAGAGACTCATTTTAGCACCTGTTCTGACAATTCCATCAGGTTCGGAGGGATTTGTCATCTACAGTGATGCTTCAGGTAGAGGTTTAGGATGTGTTCTCATGCAACATGGGAAAGTCATAGCCTATACCTCACGACAACTCAAAGAATATAAGAGGAATTACCCTACTCATGATCTAGAGTTGGCAGCAGTCGTTTTCGTACTAAAGATCTGGAGACATTACCTGTATGGGGAGAAAGTGGAGATCTATACGGATCATAAAAGCCTCAAATATTTCTTCACCCAAAAGGAACTCAACATGCGGCAACGACGTTGGCTCGAGCTGTTAAAAGATTACGATCATACCATTCAATACCATCCTGGAAAAGTGAACGTGGTAGTTAACACGTTGAGTAGAAGATCATATGCATGTACGAGTGCGATATTGTTAACGCAAAGGCCCATTTTGTATGACTTGCAAAGGATGGAGATAGAGTTAAAAACTTCAGAGACCCACGTGATGATGTCAAATATACGAGTAGAACTGACTTTAATCGATAAAATTAAAGCTGCTTAAGCTATGGACCCAGAGCTAATGCGTATGAAGAAGAAAGTGCAAGAAGGTGCTATTCTAGAAGCAAGAATTAATGAAGAAGGAATACTTTGAGTCAACTCCAGACTTTGTGTTCTTAACAACTCTGATTTGAAGTATAAAATCATGATGGAGGCACACAACACAACGTTTGCAATCCATCCTGGGAGTACCAAAATGTATCTGATCTTTGACATATATTTTGGTGGAGCAATATGAAGAGAGAGATAGCAGAGTTTATCTCAAGGTATTTATCTTGTCAAGGCGGGGCATCAAGTACCAAAAGGACCATTGCAAGCACTTGAAATTCCAGAATAGAAGTGGGAGCACATTAACATGAATTTCGTTATTGGTCTTCCTAAGGTTTCTCAAGATATAGATGTAATTTGGGTCATTGTTGATAGATTAACCAAGTCTGCTCATTTTTTACCTATACGAGAAATATATTCACTTGAACGTCTTGCTCGTATATACATAAATGAGATTGTAAGACTGCATAGTATGTCAGTATCCATAGTTTTTTATCGAGACCCAAGATTCACTTCACGATTTTGGGTCAGTTTGTAGAAAGCTATGGGCATGGATTTGCGATTCAGTTATGCATATCATCCTCAAACAGACGGGTAGTCGGAGAGGACTATTCAAACTCTTAGAGATCTATTAAGACTCTGTGTCCTAGACTTCAAAGGAAGTTGGGACAAGTTTTTGCCATTAGTGAAATTCTCCTACAACAACAGTTATCAAGCACGTATAGACATGACTCTATTCGAGGCGTTGTATGGACGAAAGTGTCGTTCTCCAGTATGCTGGGATGAGGTAGGTGAAGCAACGTTGTTGGGATCGAAATTGGTAAGCATGACAACGAAAAAGATTCAAATGATCCGACAACGTATAAAAATCTCACAAGATCGCCAAAAGAGTTATGTTGATCTTCATCGAAGAGACGTGGAATTCAATGTTGGAGATCATGTATTGTTACGTGTTGCTCCATAGAAAGGAGTTACGAGATTTAGAAAGAGAGGAAAGCTCAATCCTCGGTTCATTGGTCCATTTGAAATCTTCGATCAAGTAGGAACTGTGGCCTATAGACTCGCCTTACCGCCAAGTATGTCTCGTGTTCATAACGTTTTTCACATATTTATGTTACGTAAATATATGGAAGACCTTAACCACATTATTAAATTAGAACCAGACGAGATAGCGGAAGATTTAACGTATGAAGAGGTACATGTTAAAATCTTGAATAAGAAGGAACATATTCTATGCTCAAAGGTTATACCTCAAGTCAAAGTTTTGTAAAGAAACCACGATATTGAGGAAATGACCTGAGAGTTAGAATATGAAACAAAATCAAGGTATCCTCACCTCTTCGACATACTAGGTACGTACACCAATTTCGAGAATAAAATTTCATAAGAATAGTAGGTTGTAAGACCCCAACTTTTATGAATAAAGATTTAATTTTCTCTAAATATTATTTTGAATAATAAGGTGTGAATTTGATATAATGTTATAGTTGTGGGTAATATTTACAAATTCTGCAAAGTAAGCAAATTGTCATAAAATATTCGTTTTATCGGGAAATATTTTTTTTGTCAGAAAATATCCGTACAACGACACAATCAATGGTAGACCCCACAACAGAATTACTGTCGGATTTAGAAAGCGACAGAAATAACCTTTTTAGAAAAATAACAGTAAAACTTTTACCGTTAACTATTGAAATACCCGGTGATAAAAGTACAGTAATACGCGTGGTTGCACAATAGCACACATTATTGTACAGTATCTTTGATTATTGATGTTTACGTGAGAAGTCACTCGGTTTTATTCAATTATTATAACAGTAGTTGATGCATAGTATCTCATATTATTGATTCAATTATTATCACAGTATCATCTACATAATATTTTATATTATTAAATTAATAAATGAGACAACGCAGTTATTCATATTATTATTTGTATTATTGACAATGTCTAAAAAGTTCTGTCGAGGAAAGGGGTTTGGTCATCTAATTGCGCGCCAATAAGGAGAAGTCCTTATCGGAAAACCCCCTCTTTCCTAGGAATGATCTGGTTGTTAATATTGCGAGTTATAATATTAATGATGAATAAATGTTATTAAAAATATGTTTAGTGAAGCCAAGTGAATTGTGAGAAATAGAGGGGTTTTTTTTATAAATTATTTGTTATAAATTTGGCTTATTACATGGACTCCCACTTACTCAATTTTCAAAAATCGTCGTTAGAAAGTTATCTCAGTTTTGTTTTATTATATATATATATATATATATATATATATATATATATATATATATATATATATATATGTATTATAAGTTTTGTTTTATTAGTATTATAATAGTAATAAAAAAGAAAACTTTTTATATAAAATAGAATATATTTTATTTTATTTAAAGTTTTCGTTTTATTAGAATATTTTATGGCATAGTGCTGCATAGTAAATTAGAAAATCAACCGATTCAGTCGCCCGTGAATGTTGTTACTGTGCGTTCGTGATTTTTTTCTTAAATAGTACCATATCATTCTCTTATAAATAGGATGCTTAGTTTATAAATGAAAAGCACACCAGAATCAGAGAGTTCTTCTTCTATAATATTGAGTGTGTTTCTTTTGAGTTTAAGTAAGCTTTGAGTGTAAAAAACAGTACAAGTTTTCTTCAAGAATATCCCCGTTATACCACTCAGAAATACACTCCTTTTAAGGTAAAGGATATTATTTTTGTTCAATATTCGTAAGAAATAATATTTTCTTCCATACTCTATAGTATGTAAGAAATATTATTTCATTTCATATTCTTAATTCTACACTTATTTTGATAAGTATTGCTTCTATACTCCTTGAAATTAGTAGAATATCTTTGAAATTTGCGCTTCATCTAGTATCGTTTCACAGAAATATTTTTCTGAACATTCTTGTAAAATTTTAATCTTTTCATGCTAGGGTACTATTCACGGGATACTATTCACGAAATACTATTCACGGGGTACTATTCACTCAGGTACTATTCTCACGATAAAAATTGATTTCATTTATGTCCAAATTATTTTTGATACATGAATATTATTCTTGAATTTTATTCCACAAAGCAGTTATTATGTTGACAATTTGGACATTCTTGAACTCTGAATAAATTGAATTATAAATCTTTAAAATTTATCCTTGCACTCACTTAATTGAATTCTTATATCATTGTCATCAGTCTCATGCTTAAATTATGATAAAAGTCATCTTTGGCCCGTAGTGCATAGATTAACTATTGATTGGTATGATTATGATCAAGAATTATGTATCGGCATAATCATGACCTGTAATATTACAAATGATGTGGTAAAAGTCATCATTCGTCCGTAGTACATTGATGGACAATTGTTTGGCATGATCATGACCACTGGTGATAATAACGAATATCATTGGCCCGTAGTACATGGATAATTCGTGGATGTGATACTAACGAATATCCTTGGCCCGTGGATTAATTATTGAGATGTGTTACAAAGATAAAATATTGATGATGAACTTTTAAATCATAGAAGATAGTAGACATCATGCTCTACTTGACTCTTTTAATGGATTGCTTGTTCTGCTGCAGTTAAGCTTGTTGTCTATTGTATTCTATCAGCTTTACACTGTTAAAAGCTAAAGATAATTTATTCTGCGTTATCTTAGTCATAATATTCTTTACTGGGCTAGTTGAGCTCACCCTTTTCTTTTATTGTTCTCTTCAGGAAATGAGAATATAGTTGGGACTAGTAGGGGAATGGAGTGATGGTCCAAGATGGTGGCTATAGTAGTCCTCACTATTCTATGAAATAGTGTGATAATAATTGTAATGAAGACTTCATTTGATTTTGAATATTGTCTATGAGACAATATTTATGTTAAAACTCTCTGCTTACATTTGTCGTATTGTGTAAATTAAGTTTGTATTTGTAATATGTGTCATATATTTGGCGACTCAGAATAGGTTGTGTATACCTATTTTGGGGGTGTCACAGTTTTAGAGTCAAGTTTCTTTATTTGTGGATTAAAAATCTTAGCCTCGACTGGATAGCCCCACACCCGTAAATATTTTAAATTAGGTTTCCTACCTGCCCAAATTTCATAAGGAGTGTTAGGGACAAATTTGCTAAGAACCCGGTTTAAAATATAAACAACTGTCTTTAATGCCTCAGCCCACAAAAACACAGGTAAGCTAGAATTACATAATATACTACGTACCATATCCATAAGAGAACAATTTTGCCTCTCAGCTACGCCATTCTGATGCGGTGTACCAGGCATTGTATACTGAGTGACGATTCTATTTTCTTGACAAAATAAGGCAAATGGGCCATGACTATGACCTGTATCGGAGTGTTTACCATAATACTCTCCGCCTCTATCTGATCTCACTACTTTAATTCTTCGGTCAAGTTGATTTTGAAAACTTTAAACATATTTAGTTATTCAGATTTTTCATTAATCAAATAAACATAAGTATAATGAGAATAGTCATCAATGAACGTAATGAAAGATTTGTGTTCCCCAATTCTTAGAGAAAATGATCCATATATATCAGTGTGAATCACCTCAAGAAGTGTACTACTTCTAGTTGCTCCTTTCTTATTACCTTTCACAAATTTTCCTTTTATACATTCATTACAATGGTCAAGATTAGAAAAATCTAGTAAGTGAAGAATTTCATCCTTTATAAGACGTTGCATTCTGTCTTTTGAAATATGGCCTAAGCGTTGATGCCACAATTTTGAAGAATTCTCATTATCTAGTTTTCTCTTATTTTCACTTTTAGAGGTATTTTCTGTCACATTCATTGTTAGCAAGGATTCAACAAAGATATTATCCAAATTTATCTTATAGAGGTTTCCCTCTAAAGAGCCAGAACCAATAACATGAGAGTAATGATAAATAATTATTTTATTATTCCCAAACTTAAACGAAAATCTATCAACGTCAAGTTTAGATACAGAAATTAAATTTTGTGTCATACTGGAAATATAAAGAGTATCATATAAATACAAGGTAACTTGTAGAGACTCTCCATTACCAACTTTAATGGTTCTTTCCCCCTTTTGGAGTGTCTTCTTTGATAGAAATCCCTGCAATGAATTAGTAATGTGAACCATAGCACCAATGGCAAGCCACCATGTATTAGAAGGAATATCAATTAGAAATGATTCATAAGTTACATAATTGAAGGACGATATATCTTTCTTTTCAAGTCATTCTCTGAATTTAGGGCATTGTTTTTGAATATGTTCGTGCTTCTTACAGAAGTGACATTTAGGACCTGCCTCAGAATTGTTACCTGAATAATTTGCCTTATTTGTTTTGGTAAAAATTTACTTATCCTTATTCTTAAAACCTTTACCATTTTTATGAGCCTTATTCTTATGAGATCTAGTGGTAGTCAAATGAGCAACATTAAGTTTTTTTAATCTTAAGCCTTTCTTCTTCTTGGACGCATATGGCAATTAACTCGCTCATCTTCCATTTTTCTTTTTGCGTGTTATAATTAATCTTAAATGGATCAAACTGTGCAGGAAGAGAAGTCATAATAAAGTGAACAAGAAAATCCTCAGAAATCGCTATATCCATAACCTTTAATTTAAAGGGCATGTCGTTCATCATCATAATGTGCTCACACACTCCACTAACCCCATCATACCTGCTAGTGAGCATTTTCAAAATAAAGGTACTTACATGAGTTTTAGAAGAACCCTTAAATTATTTCTCGACTAAAGTTAAGTACTTTTTAGCATTCTCAGAGTTAGGAATGACTCCTCGAATGGCTGTCATGATAAAGTTTTTCATAATCATAAGGGACATGGGGTTGGATCGCTCCAACTTTTCATAAATAGCTTTTTTCTCAATTGAGCTTTGTATCTGTAAGTGGAGTAGGAGGATCAACTCATAATACATAGTTCAAATCCATAACGCAGAGAATAATTTTCACTTGCTCTTTCTAAACAGTAAAATTAGTTCCATTCCAGGCTTCAATTCTAAAGAGATACCCAGAAATACTAGTTGGAGTCGATGCTGAAACACAATCAAGCTCATAAGCATGCTTACAAAAAACTAAAAAAAATCCACAATGTACAACAATAAATAATAATTAATCATAATAAAACTAACTGTAGGGCAAATAGTTAGTTACATAAAATCTATTTACAACACCCAAAAATAAATTTTAATGAGATGTTGGTGCATAATTATTAATCTTTCGTTGGTCCAATTAATAATATACTAATAACATTCCCATAAAATAATGCACAACACATTTAACCACGCATCACTGTTGGCCAGAAAATGAAATAAACATGTTACTTATGCAATAAAATTCCATTTAATAATAAATTCTAATTCTAATTTTTCGTTGGGTAAAATTAAAATATTCATTTATTAAATGTAACATTATGCGACTTTTCTTAATCTTTAATTGTTTCAATTAATAACCCTTCGTTGGGTTGATTATTAATTTTAACAATAAAAGAGTCACGCATACATGTAAATTATTATGGTCAAACTCAATTTTCTTTAAACAACATATTAATCAAGTTTAAAAATTAATATTATTTATAATTTACATATAACAACTTAGAAGCCCTAGTAATATATCACATCATGTTCAAAAAATTTTAAATTAAAATATATAATTATGAACATGAATTGATTATAAAATAATCACGTTAATTTTAACATGAATACATGAAAGTATAAGAATATCATAATATTATCTAGACATAATAAATAATAAATTTAACATATATTGTTTTAATATTCATGTTCCTGTTCACGCATAACATTATAAACAATATATATCCACTGTTGAACTTATATAATATATTGCGTATATATATATATATATATATATATATATATATATATATATATATATATATATATATATATACGGTCTGGATCTTAAGTTCACCCCTTATCTAGCTCACCTTGCTCACCCCTTTTAGCGACGGACCGGGCGACGATTCGGTTCATCGCTATATGTTTGGTCCGTCGTTATATGTTGTCTGTCGCTAAAAGCTACGACGACAGTTCTACATATAGCGACGGACCGAATCGTCGCCCGGTCCGTCGCTAAAGAGGGGTGAACAAGGTGAGCTAGATAAGAGGTGAGCTTAAGATCGAGACCGTATATATATATATATATATATATATATATATATATATATATATATATATATATATATATATATATATAAGACTTATACAGGAACATTAAGCTGCTGATTTACATTGATATTGAAATAAATTGAATTTATAATCGGCAAAACGTTCTCTCCGAAACAGCATGATTTAATTATTCTACGACATTAAAATTTGTAACATAATAACATAATTATTTTATTTTATACAATAACGTAATCATAGCTTTGATACCAGATGTTAAATAAATTATATCGGAACGTGTTATTGCATAGAATAAAATAAAATCAATAATCATAAGCTTAAATGAATTGAGAGAAGCCATCCTGTATGTATCACACTTCCGCTGCCCTTAAGGGTGATAGTCTTCAATTTTCTCTCAATCTTAGAATAGATGTATAGGTGTGTATAAAAATTCTTGAGACGACAATTTGGACCAAACCCTAACTGTTTTATTTATAGAATAACTAAGGGTCAAAATCGTCCATCAAGATTATGAAATCCTAGGACCTATTATGCTAAATATTATTAGGAATATTATTTATAAGACACATAATTAATTATCAAATTTATAAATAAAGTTATTAAATTAATATAATATATAAGTCTAATAATTACATAAATAGTAGATGCCACGTAAAGAATAAAATATTCTAACAATCGAACCTTTTCAAACTTATTTTTTCAAATAAAACTCGCCAAAAATGAAAACCCCAAAAGATAAATACAGAAAGAGACGAGTAAAAATCCGAACGTCCACAAAAGTCTCATGCAAACTGTCGAGAGCAAGCTCGAAATACGTGGGACCAATGCTGAGTCGGAACCTTCAACCCCATCGAAATAAGAGGAGGAGAGGAAAGCCACAAAGTAGTACTAATGGAAACTAGTAATTACCTGCCTCGCAGCTTTGCAGATATTAACCCAAAAAAAACGGTAGGTACAGTTAGACAAGGAACACCCAACACTCGCACCGTTAAAATTGAATAGGTTCGATCTATGGTAAATATATTAGATCTGATCCATATTTTGAGAAGGAAAAATTAATGAATAAAATATTTTCCTTCCCAACTTCTCTATTATCTACCTCTCACTTTAAAATTTCTATATTCCCACTCTACAATTTTCTTTCTCAAAATTTAGTATCTGTCTTCTTCTTCCCCAAACTCTCTTAATTCTTCTCCAACCTCTTGTTCTACTTCTTTAATCCTTACACCCATCATCACCATGAACAGTGTTGTTGCCTCAAAGGTTGCGGTCATCGGAAATGGAAGTCAGCACCCAAATTCCCGAACCCAATTCTATTTCTTTCAATTGCTACATTAGTAAAAAAATATACATAAATAATTTCATTGATTTCTCTATTTTTATGATTTCATGAGCTGTTTGATGAAATTAATGAAAAACTGTTGGTGGGGTTTCAGTTTCAGGAGCTGTATGCGCGTCGAATCTGGCCAAAAATGGCGTCTCCGTCACCATTTTCGAGTCAGCTCGGGGCCCTGGTGGTCGAATGTCTCAGAGAAGGTTATATCATCATTATCCTCTCTCTCTCTCTCGTCCTTTTTTCCTATTGATTAATTACTCCTAGAAAATTACAGTCTATTATAGTGTTTGAACTCCAAATTTTATAGTCATAAACGATCCCGACAACCTGCCAAAGAGAGTATATTTGATTTTTTTTTCCCATTAAAATTATACCCTCGGATACCAAATTAGAGGTACATTCTTAAACAATTGATTTTAAAGTAAATTTTCACCGTTACAATTCCCTTTATTTTTCTAAACATATCCTTTAACATAAAATCTAATTTTTCTAAAGGTATCCTTAACATAAGTTACAAGTGTAATAGTGGTGATGTACTCAATGCACCTATATACAATATAAGTAGTGATATATTAGAAATTTCGTATGACTTTATAATTTAAAACTAGAAAGATATCTCTATTTCATAATAGACTAAAAATGAAAACGTGTCTCTAACTTGGAACATTTGGAACTGAAAGAGTAATATTGAAATGAAAAAGAATTTGGTCCAAGCGCGCAGTTATGCATAAGACTCCTTTTTTACTTGGTGTGGGGGAAGTGTATGAGTATTGCATGCTATTAAAGTTTTTTGTACTCTTTTTTTTGGCAAAAAAAATTATCAGAGAAACCACCGTGGACGGGAAGGAACTGGTGTTTGATCATGGGGCTCCATACTTCACTGCCACTAATACTGATGTGCTGGGAGTTATCGGGGATTGGGAAGCTAGAGGTCTTGTTGCAGAGTGGAAAGAGAATTTCGGGTCTTTTGATTGCATCTCTAAAACATTTGTTGACATTGAAAAGGTGTTCATTTGCTCAAACTTTGTGATGCACTTCAAGTTTTTAATTGCCTTCTTATAACTTTTATGAATAATTGTTAGCATATATTTACTATCACACTCATAGAATTCACACAAAAGATTTAAATATATATGATTTCTAACTGCCATCCCCAACTAAAGACGCCATGATTTCTATAAACAGCGTCTTTATTTGCAATCTTAAATTTAATAAATGAATCATCCATATGTTCTCCCCAAATTTCCGTTACTCTCGTTAAATGTTCATAGTAGGCTCACAATCTTTTGATCTAAATAGATGTTGAACAAGAAATTTAAAGTCTCTCTAGCCTTGAACTTCCAAGTCAAAAAATTTATTTAAAGTCCTCACTTATCTGGTAATATTGCATATCTAATTCTTTGTACAAGGTTATGCATATATTTATTCAAACACATCCAGCCACGTGAAAACAATTTTGAAGATCTGTTTCTTTCAAACAGTAGTTCTCTAAATATCAGTCAATATAGGATGGATCAAGCAAGAAATATGTGGGCGTCCCAAGAATGAATTCTATTTGTAGAGCATTAAGCCAAGAGCCTGGTATGCTCTGAATTACTGATATCTTTATTTTCTCATTTGGAGTGCTATAGTTAGACTTTGGATCCAAACTTAGTGGATTGTTTTCTTTGTCTATCTGCATTTTCTTCAGGCGTTGAAAGTAAGTTCGGGGTGGGTATTGGGAAGTTGGAGTGGTTGGAGGATGAGGATACTTGGTCATTAACTGGACTAGATGGACAAAATCTTGGTCATTTCAAGGGAGTGGTGGCGTCTGATAAAAATGTTGTTTCTCCGAGGTTTACAAATGTAACAGGACGACCACCTCCTCTTGGTATGATGACTTTTATATATTCTGCCTGTTTGTGTATAAGTCAAGTGTATGGACTTTCATGCATATAGGGTAATAGTTTTTACTTTTTATGACCATGTATAGGGGACTCGTCATTGATCTTAACTAATGCAAAACTTTGTTTTGATATGTTGAAGATTTGAAAGAAGTTGAAGTAAGGATAATGTGAATTCGATAAAATCATTCTTAGTCATTATATGATTACAACATCTATCATTGGATTAGGTAATGTTGATGGCAATAAGGTAATAAACCCAACTTGTTTTTGATTTCATGGCAAAACTAGAAGCATCCATAAAGCAAAACCTGATATGAACAACTCATAAAGCATCAGTCAGCGTACAAAAGAGTGTGACCTATGTGATGGTTATTACCATTACACGGATACGAACTTACGATGTCATAATTATTATCCACTCACTGATAAGTTATCAAATGCGTGCATCTGCACCTGTTGATACTTTAAGTATTCGACCTTAGTGGGTGAAATCCATGTCTTTGATGCAGTCCATGACATACTTTAAACTTGGAAGAGGATGACGTTATAGGCAAGAGCAATTCCCCCTCCCCTCCCCCCCCCCCCCCCCCTCCCCCCCTCCCCCCTCCCCCCTCCCCCCCCTGCTAAATAAGAGCAATTGCACCTCGTATAATATTGGCAGTATTTTGGTTCTAATAAACTGATAATTTAATAGTATTGAATTTGGTGGCAGAACCCTATTGTATTTAAAGACTTAATCTGTTAGATCACAGCATGTATCAATCATTTTGGCATTAAAAATTTAGGTCAGGGCGAAGTAGCAACTTGCCATCACAGTTTTGGCCTTGAAATATTTACAAATATATAAATTTGGTCTTCAGATATCAGTTTGAAGCCGGTATCCTATCTGTGGACATACTTGAAATTTGAATTTCATGGAACACTAAATTTAAATTGGCCTCAAGTCTCAACCCCCTTGGCTTTCAATAACTTTCAGTGGTTTGCTACTTTATCTTAATGTTTGGTGATGTTAGACAAATTACGTATCCACTTGTTAGAACACCAAATGTTTGTGTGGAAACGATATAAGCTGTTGCTAGCGTTCATGCAGATCTGAATGTGGTTCCTGAGTTGGCCTTGAAGATCAAAGAAGTTCCTGTTAGTCCATGTTTTGCTCTTATGGCAGCATTTGAAAAGCCTTTGTCTTTGGTAAGATTTGCATTTTTGAATATTTCTTTATAATTTTTCAGGATTTCGGCTTTCCTGCTATCTTTCTCCAAACCCTTACCCTCACCCACACTCCCCACGTCCAACCTCAACCTTCATCAATTGGGACTGCTACACACTTTGTTTGGTTGAAGTTGGGATTATGTACTACCCTTTTTTGCATATTTTTTCTGGCCGCAAAGCCAATATACTTATATTTCTGGGGATTATGAGGAATGTCTATGCCTAATAGACTTAATAAAAAAAATCATACTGTTTTTGTTGCACATTATTTCTTACATCAAAATTTGATGATCCAGATTCCAGTTAAAGGATTTTCATTCAGCAATTCTAAAGTTCTGAGCATGGCATTCTATGATAGCAGTAAGCCAGGACGTTCTAGACAAAGGTATATGTTTGTGCAGCATCGGTCAGTTAGCATGGAGAAAATGCTTAATTTTAAATGTAATTCATTTAACTGTTTTATCATTATTTTATCACCAAGGTAAGGCCCAGTGATCTCACCTTCAAATGGTGTCAGTTGAGCATAGCCCCTTTTCCAAGAGGAAAACTATTACTTGATGCAACACCCACCCCCCCACCCCCACCCCCACCCCCACCCCACCCCACCCCACCCCACGAAAAAAGAAAAAGAGAAAAAGATGAAATGAAACAAAAGAAAGAAAAGTTGGTTACTATAAATTTACAAATGTGTTTCTTTGATGCACAGTGAGAATTGGGTTTTGCATTCTACAACAGAATATGCAGAGAACATTATAGCTCAAACTGGACTTCAGAAGCTCCCAGTTGCGACATTGGCTAAAGTAGCTGACGAACTATTTCAAGAATTTCAAATTACCGGGCTTAATATTCCTCAACCATTTTTTAAGAAAGCTCATAGATGGTCAGTATCTGAAACTTCAGCTTTCATTAGTTACGAGTTGTCAGTGTTTTATCTAGAAAAGACATCAGAATTGGAGGTTCCACCCACTTGGTTTACTTGTGCTAACTCCTATAGCCATGTATGTAGGACCAGGACCAAATTTTACAAACCAATGTTATCACTAGTTGGTTTGGATAGTAATAAACCCTGTTTTTGTCCAGTTCCATTAATTATACCCTTCTAAACTAAATAACTGCACATACTTTCTGTATGTAAAATTTTGGTGTTCCGATCCAGGGAAACAATGTGGAAAGAGAAAGAAAAAGAAAGTGCATGAAAAGAACATTAAAGCTTAACAAATTAGTACCAAGTTTTTCCGATATAGTTCCTTAGACTGATAATGATTTTTTGACTGCTTTTATGAATTATATGACACTAACAAGTGTCCTTAGTTAGAATGCCTATGGAGACCAGAACTAGTGATAATTCAAAGCTTTAGATACAAAATTTATTATTTGAAAGTGACTTGAACTTTGATCACATATATATCCCGACAAATCTAGTCAGTGTGCCTTTCTTGTTAGTTCCGTTATAGGCATTTTTTTAGTCTCTGATCCTCTTAGTGCCACTTAATCCGCTGCCATTTGCTTATGGTGGCCATATCCCACAGCATCTCCTCATACATTGAATTGCCCTCATCGTGTTAAGGGAAGATCAAGATCAGCATTAACACAGATGTAACTTTTTGTCAAATAGATCCTGAACTAGATACCAGAGCGATTTGGCCCTAAACGGAGAAATACCCACTGTGATATACTGAAATCAAATCCCATATATTAAGATCAAGTTTCTTTCCTCGAAGTACCTCTGTGGCCTGATTGTTTCAAAGACCAACTCTCTTTTATTTTTATTTTTTAATTTTTTTTAATCCATTTATTTATTTTTTTGTTTGGATAAGTTACTCTCTTTTAGTTGCTAGCAAAAGTAAGATATAGTAGGAGTTTCTGGACGTTAATATGACCCTTATTGTTATTGAGCGATATCTTGCTCAATATGATGTTCTTTGTTGGGAAGATGTCTATAAAACTAGAAATGAACTTTCTTTACAGTTTGAAGAAAGTTTGAAGAAGCCATCCCTTAGGCCTCTACTTTCTATGTACTTGTAAATATGTGCACTTCTGCTTCTTGTATTTTGCATTGCAAATTTGTTTCCTTTTCTCTTCCACCAATAGACGTTTCTTATCGGGTTAAAAATTCAATGAAGACTGGAGTGCAGCACTTTGGCTGTTTTGCCAACTTCAAACAACATATGTTGCGTCTGATGATGCAGTTTGCTGCTTCAGTTTTTCCTGTGTTACTTGTGGACCAACTACCTCCCATCTTGCTAGCTAGAACAAGTGAGATACTTCCATGGGACTACTAGTTCTTGATATTAGTAGAGATAAATTTTAGAAACTTCAAGTTTTGAAAAAGCTTGCTAGATTAACCCAAAAGGAGAGGAGAAATCTTGCCTGAGATTATAATCTGTCAGTATTTGTTCACTATTCGACGTCTCCGCTTGTGTGTTTTTAAACAGGCGGTGGGGGTGGGGGTGGGGGTGGGGGTGGGGGTGGGAGTGGAAGGGATGTGAGGGCGTTCTGAGCTAAAGTCCCACATTGATTAAATTGACTTGGAAACCCTCTGTAAATACTTAAGGGACCTTTCCAATTTTTACGGTTTTAAGTTGGATGATTCAACTGTTCAACATAACCTAAATTTCCTCTCCTTTTTGTTTTGTGTTTTATTTTTTATTGTTTTTGCGTGTTGTGCATAGGGGTAGTTCTTTTCCAGCTGCAAGCATTGAGAAAGAGGAGAAATGCCTTTGGGATGGGAAGAAGAGACTGGCTATCTGCGGGGACTTTTGTGTCAGTCCAAATGTTGAGGGCGCAATCTTGAGCGGCATCGCTGCAGCCTCAAAGTTCACCGAAACTTTTAGCTGCTTATAACATAGTTGGTATGGTCACGCCTAGCCTAGGCGTGCTAGAGAAGGATAAGGCGATGCCTTTAACGCTAAGCTGCCAAGGAGTTGGCCTATGTTAAGTTATTAAGTTATTTTGTACCATGACTCATCATAACCCGTAAACTAGTTTATGGTGTAATTTTATTACTTGTAATGTGTGATGGGTGTTGACTTGGTTGATTCTTTATTTTTTACGTAGTGTTTGTTGACTTGTTGTACTAGTTGTAAAAAATGAACTCTCTTTGTTATCTATCTATACAAAACAGAACTGTTTTTGAAAAAATTTAATTTTCCGCTCAAAACCTATTAAAAGATCCAGACCGTTAAAACTTTGGGATAAATCTAGCCATTGATTGAAATCAATTAGCTCCACTAATACTATTACTTTCAAAAATCATAGCATATACAGTCAGTATTTTAGCCCAATCTCTCTTCCTCTCTGAACTCGGTACTATTAGAGAGGAAAAAAGTTTGAAGTGCAACCGACCATGAACGAGAAAGCCAGAGTCTCCAAATAACTCAATACCAAACACCGAAAGGTTTTATCCTTTTTTCTGTTTTACAGCTTGATTTTTGATCATATTTAGGTGATATTGCTTCGATATGCGATTTTCCATAATTTTCATAATGAAATTTTATTACCTGCTTAATTTGAGCTTAGTTTGAATATACCCGTTTTTTCTGGATCATTATTAGGCATTTATTTCGATTTTATAGTTTTTATTGATAGTTATTTTGTTATGGGTATTTTTGTTTATAGTTGTTAGGGTCCTTAATACTAATATACAACAATTATAAAGTATTTACAAAAATAAAATATTCACAAAATAATTACAAAAATAACGCAACACAATAATACGTTGCTAAAGTTACGGAGCATTAACTCCCTACACGTCAATTACCAACTTTCATATTTTCAATTAACTGATCCTAAATTCACATTAATAAAGAAAACAGACAACTTTGAGATCAGAAAAAACATAGCAACGACATATCGGAGAAGACGAATTCTCCAACGGCGATGCAACTCTGAGATCGGATAATATCGGATAAGATCAACAGCAACTTCAAGATAAGTAACCAGCCTCTGTAACAACTTCGATTGTTGTTTGTTGATTGTTTCGTTACAGATTTGTATACTGAGTTATTTGAGTTTAAAGTTTATATGCATATAGTTACTCCGTGGTTACTATATACTCGTATATTGGTTACCTTTCTTAAGTTTTTCGCTCTTTAATTGGTCACAAAGTCAATATACTGACTGTTTTGATTACAAAATGCATGTAAAAATATGTTTTATATTCTGGTTACTAAGTACATATAAATTGGTTACTATTTATTATTGATTTGGTTACTGTATAATGTTTATTTGGTTGATGTATACTTTAAATGTATATTCTACTGATATTTTTTATATTGATGGTTACTTATTAAATACATTGGTTACCTTCCTGCAACTGTTGGATCTTTAAGTACATATTGATATTTTTTATATTGATGTTTTTTATATTATTTATTTTTGCTGTAAAATGCATGAAAAAATATGTTTTATGTTATGGATACTAAGTAAATATATGTTGGTTACTGTCTAATCTGGATTTGGTTAGTATATAATGTTGACTTGGTTACTGTGTAATATTACCATGGTTACTGCATAATATTAATGTGTTTTATACTATTTTTTTTTATATTGATGGTTACTGATTAATTACATTGGTTACCTTCATACATCTATTAGTCTTTAATTTGTAACAAAGTCATTACTAATTGTTTTGGTTGTAAAATGAATGTAAAAATATTTTTTATAATCTTAATTACTAATTACATATATCTTGGTTACTGTCTAATGTGTATTTAGATACTGTAAGGTGTTTATTTGGTTACTGTATAATGTTATTGTGTTTTATAATTGTTTCTTTTATATTGGTGGTTATTTATTGACTACATTGGTTACCTTCATACAACTGTTAATCTGATTATATATATTGGTTATTGTATACTATTTAATTGGTTACTGTATAATGTTTATTTGGTTGCTGAATAATATTAATGTACACTTGTACTGATATTTTTTATATTCATGGTTACTTATTATCTACATTGGTTACCTTCATATAACTGTTAGTCTTTAGTTGGTAACAAACACATTATACTGGTTGTTTTTTACTGTAAAATGCAATAAAAAAATGTGTTTATGTTCTGGTTACTAAATAGATATATGTTGGTTGCTGTCTAATCTAAATTTGGTTACTGTATAATGTTATGATTACTACATAATATTAGTGTGTTTTATACTGGTTTGTTTTATGTTGATGGTTACTTATTGACTACATTGGTTAACTTCATACAACTGTTAGTCTTTAGTTGGTAACAAACGGATGCAGTTGAAGAGCATGTGTGTCAGTTTATGGAAATATTTGATAGATTTGATCCAGTTTATGGAAAGATTTGATCCAGTGACAATTTGATAATTTCTGCCAAGTTTGGAATGTCGAATTTTGGCGTTTTCGGAGCCTAATTTCATTGGAAACGGGTCAACGATCAAAAGTTATATTGCTCGTGAACTGCATGGTTTTTTAGTCAAATTCTATCATTTAGGCCTTCAAAATTGCATGTAAAAATGTGATTTATGTTCTGGTTACTAAGATTATGTAGTCTGGTTACTATCAAATATTGATTTGGTTACTTTACAATGTTTATTCAGTTGTCAGACAATGGAGATGATTCCCGTTGTGCTTTATTTCAACGGAACATAAACAAAAAGAGTGTAAATACAGGAATATATAATTGTTTACTGTTAGTAACCATTAACCACATGGTTGGTAACATTTTTGATGGTGTACAGTAACCAAAATTGTTATTGATTAATATTTTGATTTTTGATTCCATCATGAGTTGTCAATATAAAATAAACATATACATTGAACAATTGGTAACTGTTCTGAAATATTTTTATGTAAATTTGGTTACCCATCTAAAATAAAATGGTTACCTCTATATTCATATTTAATTACAAACTGGACTATTTCTAAATAACTTTTATAACTATGTAATTTAAAAGTATCCATCAGCTAGATAAATGGGAACCCTCACATGTACATTAAGCACTTGATAACTGTTCTAATATAAGTTTTTAATTATTTGGTTACTAACCACAACTAAAATGGTTACTCTTATATGCATATTTGGATATCAACTGTACCTCTCAAACTATTTTTATTTTAATATGAGATCTATAAGTGATCATCATATATATAAATGGAAACTCTTAATTTGAGTTTCTTATTCCATCATGATGACATGGTATAAATAAAAAAAATATATACATTTAACACTTTATAACAGTCCTGATACAAACTTATAATTATCTAGTTACTAATAAAAATAAAAATGGTTACCATATATATAGGTTTGGATACCAACCTAACATTTTAACTGAAATAGCTGATGGAAACTGTTCTGAACCAATTTTATGTAAATTTGGTTACTCACAAAAAATAAAATGGTTACCTCTATATGCAGATTTAAATACCAATTGTACAATTTTCAGATAATTTTTATGAGTATGTAATTTATAAGTATACATCAGCTATATAAATAGGACACTCTCACATGTACATTTAACACTTTGATGTTTGTCCTGATACAAGCTTGTAACTATCTGGTAACCATAATGTAACATAATAAAACAATAACCACATAATTATATGATAGTAACCAGAACAGATTTTAATGTTAACCAAAATAGAAACACCATGTAATAAAACCTAGTTTAGGCAATCCATGTATACTAAACAATTATATATTAACCAGAATAAAAAATAAAAGTAACCAAAATCTCACATTGAGGGCACAATAATAGTAGTCAAACCATAAGATAACAGTGACCAAAACATAATAAAGAAGTAACCAAATAGGTATATGAAAGTAACCAGAACAGGTTTTAATGGTAACCAAAACAGAAATAACATATATATCTAATCCAGTTTAGGCAACACATGTATACTCTCACATGTACATTTAACACTTGATATATGTCTTTATACAAGCTTGTAACTATTTGGTTACTACCAAAAAATAAAATGATTACCCTTCTATGCATGTTTGGTTACCAACTGCACCTTTCAAACAATGTATCAGACACAACTTAGAAGTAACAAATACGAACCAACAAACAATGTCAAATCACTGGTAATATAACCATTTACATAAGTTCAAATAAACATTACAGACTCACTAACCATAACAAATAGTTATGGATATCCAACAAAAACCAAAGTATGAAACACAATTTAGAAGGACAGTACAATGACAACCAAACTAATCAAAATCTGGTACAAATCTTCGTGAAAAATTCTCTGAAGTTGTGAAAAAGCCAACTGCGGAGGCGAATCTCGTCTGGAGGGAAATCTTTAGTTCCTTTGAGAGGATTAACGTCAATTTTCTGTCAGAGTTGAGAGACTGTGGTGTTGCGGCGGCAGCGGAAGAGGACAACGACGAGTGGCTTCGAGAGGAGAGAGAGAAGTAGTAAGGGCGGAGAGAGAAAGACCGAACGAGAAGGGAATATTTCAGGAAGATGGAAACTAATTTGCCATGTCAGCCCATTAATATTAATCCCTTAATTTAAGGACTTTTAATTGTATTAGTAATGTAAATAAAAATGATGAAGTGTAGTATTTTTGTAATTATTTTATGGATGTATGATTTTTGTAATTATTTTAAAAAATCTACTAATATATGTAATTAATCCTAGTTGTTATATGTTTATGTTCTTTTTCTTTTTGTTGTTGTTGTTGTTATTGTTTAAGCCATGATTCTTGGGCTAACCATGAAGTGAAGGGCCTATATATTTAATCAAAATAATGTAATGATTGTGATTATATTGTACAAATCCAATTCATGGTTTTTTTTAATATGTTTGGAGTTAATGGTGTATTTTGTTATACTTATAGTACCAATTTTTGTTTAGGAAAATAAGTGGTAAAAAAAATATTTGAGTTTCTTGAATACCAGATATTTGACTTTGTGTGCCATAATGGGAATTTTGATATACCGAAGGAATAGGGAAACAAAAAGAGTTTCTTTGTAAATTCATTTTCTTTAATTTAACTTGTGGTTACTGCTTAGTAAGTAGTTAGCGGTTTTCCAAATTTCATCTCATATAACCTACTAACAAAATAAAGAACGAGAGTTACGCTAACATGATTAGTTTTGTAATTGGCTTAACTAATTAAGGATAGAAGGAATCAGTTATCATTCACAATTATAAACCGTTTGTCTTATGTTTGTGTGCTCTTCATATTATAGCTGTCAAAGGTGTTAGTTGATATGCCAGGAGGTCTTGCTTTAGTCCCAACATTGTGAGTTGTAACTCCTGATAATGCATGGTAGCAAATTAGCATATAGATAATCTGTAATTATTTAATTGAATGTACAACATGGGTAGGAGTTCTTGAGAGTATGCTAAGTGGTTGCAGGTTCATGTGAGTGAGAGTGACTCTATACATTTGGATATTTCAATTTTGTGACATGATTCCTTTTTACTTTTATTCAAGTATTTTACTACAATCACAGGGTTATATGTAGACTTATAAATTTAATTTTGCGATGGGGGAAGGGGTTAGTAAGTTAAAGAGGATCGTTTACATTCTACTTTATGGAATATGTTTTCATTCTACATTCAGTTTCTCCTTTTCAATATGACACAGCTTATTTTTATTTTGAACTTCCACTCTTATCTTTTAGATTGGCAATGAACTGGTACTGTACATTTGTTTAGTTTAAGATTTTTATCTGTATTTCATTTGTCGTATAGGAGCTCATTATTTCCTTGCCAAGTAATGGGCTTAAGTACCCTTCCGTTATGTGGCTGATGATGTGTTCATATCTGTCATGTTACTTGGAATTTTGGTTGCCACAATATTTTTTTGTTGGTCTCACCTATTAGTATTACATTGCTCTCACTATATCTTTTCACTTTTATGCTTATTAGACATTTTTTTGGTATTACGCGGATAGTTCGTATCTGTGTATATTGTATAACTAATTTGTTATTTATCCATGTAATTGATGCTATAATTTCCTTATTCAATCCGCAGCTCTTACATGTTCATATATGTGTATAGCTATGTATCTACTTTCCTATGTATTTGGAATATCTTGGTATAAAATCATTATTTATAGATATTAGTTTTGATATGTATTAGTTGATTCAATGTTTATTACTGATGATAAAATAAACTATATTTACAAATGATAAATATTAAATGTCACGGACACTAATCTCTACAACACATTTAAATTATTGTTTATACAAAAATCCATAAGTGTAGTTCATAAATATTCTTTTATTAAAGCAATAACCAATTTGCAATATGTTGCTCATCAACTATTATTTCATGTTCATGTTTGCAGAGGTGGTGGATATGAAGGAGGGGATCGTGGTTGTAGAGGAGGGGGAGGAGGAGGATACCAAGTAGGAGGTGGTCGTGGCAGTGGTGGTGGAAGTGGCAGGGATGGCGATTGGCGTTGTTCTAATCCAAGGTAATCATTTTCTTCAGCGAATCTTTTGTTCTTCTGGTGTTTATTCTTGGGTGGTAATTGGTTGGATAACTTGGAAATTATATGGACTGCTATGCTAATTTTTAAGGTGGTGTTTATATTTGATTAAAGATTATCATTGTGGCTATGTTGATAATATAAGGTGGTTGCTTTGGTTATGATTTTAATGCCATAAGGATGGGATCAAAGAGTTAGGAATACATGTACTATGTGTGAATATAAGGATTGCGCCCTACCTGTTTGAGAATATGCCAAGATGAGGGTCTGTTTTTGTGTAATGTTGCAAACGCATGCTTTATATGCCTAAGTATAATGACTGTCTTGGGATGTTTGTATGCTAGCCAAGTAGCTTGGTGACGGTTTGCTAGATGTTATCTATTGTCATCCGGATATATATATGATGGAAATAAAACTCATTCATGTACACTATGTCAAAATCAGTCCATGTTCATCATGGTATTATGTGTTATCTATATTGTTATTCCATATTTTCTTTAAGACAAAGAAAGCTTAGAAGTGGACTGTTTTGGTGCCAAAAATCAAACTGATTGTGCAAGCTTATTAAGGTCACGGTGATAAGTTTTAATGATGTTTTGAAGTGTATTTGAATGCCTAGAGGTTCCTTCAGACATAACTTGGGACTGTTTGTAAGTATAGCCAAAATTGTGCCTATATGTGAACTGTTATAGCAAAAAATCACACTGCTTGAATTCCCTTCAAAATATCACAATTGTCCCCCCTTTTTAGCAACTCAAATCAATAAACAATCCCCTTTTTACGAGGTTGAATGTGTTTTTGTAAGTCAAAAAGAAAAAGGAACAGACACATAGATTTATCAACTCACTTAGACCCAACAATCAAAACACACTGCTTGAATTCAATTATAATCTCACAAATTCCGTATGGAGTATATGAAAATTATTTCCATTCTACAACTTTTTTATAATAAAAAAATATCCTTTTATCGAATCCCAAAAATCAACCAGTGTCACTAACTACTACTACAACAATCATATGTATGCGTTTCAATAAATGCATATTACAATCACCTCCCTGCTGGTATGTGCCACCAGTCCAAAGATAATGAATTTTGATTCTTGGTATAATTCTTGGTGTCCTTCTGTTAACACAAAAGAGTAAACTTTGAAATAGATCCAATCAATTCTGAAACTTAAATGAAATTAATTATTCAACATTTCGAATTAAATAAATCCACGAAGATACTTCAAGTCACTTTCATTAAATAAACCCTCTTTACCTAAAAAAAGTAGAATAAATTTTGCTAAAGTATATATAAGTAAGATGTGAAACAATTATGACATCATTTTCTTTAGTAGAAGTTGCCTTCACTTTGCTTAATTAAATGTTTAGTTTGTCGAATAAGAGTACTGCGTGCATACCCACTAAAAGAAAATAATAAAAAGAGTCGTACAACTTATTAAATGTTTTAAAAAACACCCTTTTTCAGATTCTATCACAACAGGAGAGAAATTAATAGATTTGACTGCTAAGTTCTCTCCGATTCATCAACTCAAGTGCTCAATTCTAGGGCTTTTCTTTTCTGCTCTTCTCCTTTCCATTCTAGTAATTAGTTCACCTTCATTTCTCAATTTTGATATGTTCTCTTTCAGTTGTATATGAATTGTATATACACACACACACACACACTCACTCACTCACTCATATATGTTCGTATTTAGTTGTGATTATGTACATGCCATCACTTTTTTTCTTCTTAGAGTTTTCCCCCCGTTTTTAAGTTGTTCTGTATCAAATCTTTGTTTGGTTAAAATATATTATTTTGATTCTGATAGTATGGAAATTGGGTCCAAATTTTATTTGAAAATGGAGTTTTTTGTGTTGGGTTCATGTGTACCTCATAATTTTGTTTGAAAAGAATAGACATACCTGAAAGGATGTGGTCCACAAAATAAGTGGTCTTGCCATACCTGAAACATTTACTGTAAATGTGACTACTAATTGTGATTTTCTTTGTCTACACCTAGCCTAATGCGTCCGTTTCAGCAACTATTAGACCACGAGAAGGTAATTTTTTCGTGGGCTTTACAATGTCGTCGAACTCGACCACAAGCACAACTACTATCTAAATGCCAAAAACTTACTTTGCAGTGGGGTAATACCCATCACCGTACCGCATCACGGTTACATGCCCAACCTCGACGTTCATCTACTAAAAATTTGAAAAAGCCACCTAGACATCATTTCGAACAGGGCTTGGCGTCAGGCGCACCTAAACGAACACAAGGACAAGGTATTCAATTCTTAAAAAAACAAATTTAACTTATAATCTTTATATACCAGATTTTATTTCTTTTACACTAAAACGTTTTTTCGACAGAGGTTATGAATGTTGTGCTTACCTCGTCTATTGGACGTCCACTCTGACATCAATTAGAAATTGGCTCGACGTCAAACCCACCTAAACGAACAATACTACAAGGTATTCAAATCTATATAATAAGGAAAGTTTTTTACTATATTATTTTTCAAGAAATTTTTTACTAATACTACAATTTTGCCCTTGCCTCTAGCATGTACTTTTTTTCTCATGTTGTGTTAGGTATCTTGAGTGCTAACAATTTTGTACATAAATGACAGACACTTTACTATTATGAATGATTTGTTGATCCATTCTTTGGTGGTTATTAATCTCTCTACGTGGGTGCCGGCTCTACGATTAACCCATCTTTCGTGGTAGTTGTTGGTTCCGAAGTCAGTCGGTGGTCCTTACAAAACTTTGAGAATTTATGCAATCGTATTGACTTTTAATTAATTTACTATTTAAAGTAAATTATTATCGTAATTTTAGATATCATTATTTCACGCTAATTTTATTCGGTGTTCTATTTGATACTTTTACCCAATATGTCAAATAGTATTGAAAGTATTTACTTGGAGTACCGAAAACAAAATCTAGCTAATTCATCATGCGCTAAATTAATTATCCTTTTTTTCTCTTGCTGTTAGTTAATTCATATTAATATTTTTTATTTGCATCTTTTAGTACGCTAAATTTGGGATACCAACCAATTTAATTACTTGAATTTTCGAAGAATCAAATGCTTTTAGTACGCTAGATTTTGGATACCAATTAACTTAATTAGTTGATTTTTCTAAAACACCCTCTTCACAATGTGAGAATACCCTTTTTACCACCCGCCCACTTTCCTCTACACAAAGTCAGAACACCCTTCACAAATACATTTTGATCTCTTTCACACTAATACATTCTTTTTACAGAGGTCACAAATTCTGTGCTTGCATCGTCCATTGGACGTCCACTAAGTCATCAAATTGAAATTGGGTCGACGTCAAGCACACCTAAACCAACACCACTACAAGGTAATCAACTGTACAATAACAACTATTTTACTAATATTCTTTCTTCACCGAATTTGATTCCTTTCACACTAATACATTTTTTCAATAACGAATATGAATCATGTGGTCACATGTCCACTGGACGACCTACTTATACCGTGTTTGGATATGTAAGTTCCTTTTTTAGTCTTAATGAAAATAAACAATTACTATTCCTTTTTAAAATTTCTAACGTGTCTTTCAATTTGGGACATGAGGATTATCATTTGCAATGCACGATAAATTATGTTCTTCTGTTATAGCAAACTTTCTTTTTAATAGTTCTTTTTTTATACTTTCTAGATTTAACCTTTTTTTTTCCTTTCTTTAATAGAGAGAATATTACCGGGAAAAAAACATTGGCACTGTCATTCGAGAAGAATCTGAATTGAAGATTATGCGTAAGGCAAGATAAGATTACTTTTTCTTTTCTTAAGCTCGTACTTTATTTTCCAAGATAAAACATCTTATATTTGTACACTATTAGGAAAATCAAAGAAAACTTCGAGCAAAAGAAAAAGGGAAGGAGAATCAAAAAGGAAAAGAAAAAGAAAATCAAGCTCCCAATTTGTCTGTGGTAAGTATACAATATTCCAGACATGTTAGTAGTACAAAGATTTGTTACACAAAGCCATATAAACAAAATATTTGAACCTAATTCATTAACGACACTATGCTTTCTTAGGTTTATAATTATACATCTTTTTAGAGTTTCAATAATTATATCCTTTACGAAACTACACTTCCTCAACGTAAAAGACAATAAACAGAAAGTGACGAGCAATGCATATTGCACAACGCTTGTGTGTGAAATAAAAAACCAAACAAACTGAATATATGCACCATAATCCGAATAAATAGAAAACATTATTTTTTTTCTTAAAAAAATACTACGACTTCTTAGCTTTACACTTAGATATCTATTATTATTTGTAGGGATTCAATAAAAACATCCTTTACGAAGCTCCAATTCCCAAACGTAAAAGACAAGAAAGTGATCATGGTGATGTGCATCCAATACATATTGCTCAGTGCTTGCGTCGTGAAAGAGAGAAGCAAGCAAAAATAATACAATCTCAACCATATCTATTTCAACCAAGATTTTTCCCTAGTTTGATCCCCAGGCCATCCAAACACGCAGCTTATGAACGAGATTGTATCGCGATCAATAATCATTTTTATCAGCATCCATCGTTGTTAAAACCTGCGCCATCAAATTCTAATCAAATTCCTCCAGTTTCGATTTTACCACCTCAAGGGTTACATTCAACTAACTCAAATTCAAGGGGTGAAGAAATCCTTCTTCCACCAAATAATATGGAGCATATACATGACTCCCGTAACATTATATCATCTTCCATGCCTACATCACCAACTTTTGGGTTAGTTCAATGCAAATTATTTATAACTATATCCCATACGATATCTGTGAACTATTTTAAAATAAATTCATTTATTTTCTAGGTTATTACCAATTATTCAGTCAATCCTTGATGAAGCTTACGTACAAGAGGAGGCATTGCCTACAAATATAGCTCCTCGGCCGCATCCTATTTTAGGGAGACACTACCCCAATAAAATAAATATACAGTGTCTTCACTGCTCAGCATTGCATTGGAAAGCCGAAAAGTTATCAAATTCATCTATTGACCACCCTTTCATCGGAACATGTTATTGGAGATATAACTAAACGATTGAATGTATTAGACTGCATGATCCCGGGATGATCCATCCATTTTATTTTTTAAGCTATTTGTCCCTTTTATGCTCACATTCATCTTATTTTTTGAAAATTTATTAGACTGCATGATGCCTAAATGATCCATCAATATGTATATTACAATTTAACAAAATTCATTTGCATCTCTATTTTGCTACCTTTCTCTCTATCTAACCCTTGAAGCAATCAATCCAATTTCTCCAAATTTGAGGTTTGTGAAGAAATTTCTTAGTTTTCGACTTTTAAGGTTGGGCTTGGTAGATCTTTGCAGTTCGTTTGGGGCCGATTAGCCAGGTTTTTTCGAAATTCGCGGATCTGATTTATCTGTCCAATTCAAGATGTTTTGGTGCACGGCGGGTTTGTCAACTGCGTCTCCTATGAGTAATTGGATTTTCAGCTACTTAGATTCTTTGACATAGATCCATTTATTCTGTCTGTTATCAGTATTAAAACTTAATATTTGCAAGTTATTTCCATCATAATTTGATTTGTGAGAAATTTGAAAATTTGAAGGAAGTGACATTTTAAATCACGTGCTTTGCTTTACTAGGATTGTTGAGTAGAGAGTTTGTCTGTTTCTGTTTATTTGTTCAAGGTCTACCCTTAAGATTGGTAAATGTAGTACTGTAATGTGAGGTTTCTTAGCACCTGAGATTTTTGGGTATCTTTTTCTTTCGTTTATTATATACACTAATGGTTGATTAAGTCAATAGGATATAAGAATGAGAACTTTTAGTATTTGAAATGATCCCATAACTCTTCTAGACAAAAAATGGAAGTTAGTTCATTTACATTGTGGATATAAAATCTTCATTAATATTCATCAAAATAAATAAATGAAAATGATGTGAAATAAAAAATACAATATGTGAAGACAAGAGCTCAATAGTTCGTCAAAATTAAAAAAAAATTAGTTTTCTTTTACTTCATGCATACATAATTGCATATATCATAAAAGATTAATGGTGTATGAACGAAGTACAAGCTGCAAAGAAGGATTTCATGGATTGAGCTCCCACGAACCCATAAATATTAATTTGAAGCCTAAGACTTATAAGAGTTGAAATTCATTTTTTAAAAGACATATAACTAAACGATTCATTTCAATTTTTGCAGTATTGGGATGATAATGCTATTGAATGGAAACGTGTTCATTCAACAAGAAGTCGAGGATGGAGAAAAGTTAGCACGGTTATGTGTATTTTATAATTCTTAAATCGTATTCAAGTAATCACGTGTCAATTATTTTTTTCTTGCGATACTACTAACATTTTGCTTTCTCTTATAAATAACAGATTTTTGTTATAAACAATATTTGTTGGTCGTGGACGTTGCTGGTGGATAGTCTTTCTTTTCAAAGGTTTATGTACCAAAGACATGGTAGAGCTTGTCATATCTACAAGGAAAATGTTATATGTATTTTTAAGAACATAGTTTATTAAAAGTGGTAATATTTTTTGGTAGATAATTGGAAAATAGATTGTTGTAAAATTATTTTTTTGGGTACATTTGGATGCTGTTTATTATGGTTGATCAGGCATTCAGAGCTTTGTTTGTTTATTTGACATGATTAATGCAATTTGTAGAATGTCCTAGTTCTCTTTTTGATAAAAGGTATGCAGGTTTGTATGGAGTAGAAAATATCTTATTTTTTGTAAACTAATTTGCTAACTTTGTTGGTTATGGGTTTGTTAAAGTGACTGTATCAGGTGTTTTCATTTGTTTTGTTTTTGACTAATTTATTGAAAGTAAACCAGAGCTTTGATATGTCTAGCTGTGCTGTGATTTCTTCTTTTATATCTACTTGGGTTGCTTCTGTGAGCATGTATTCCTGCTTTGGAATTGAATTTGGAGTAGAACTTTTCTTAGTTTTGAATTCGGATTTCAGTTGAGATGTGAGGGCAAATGGTTTTGTTATCCTAGACAGAGTATTACTGCACTTTATAACTGAATGTTTCATGCTTTTGGTGGTTTGTTTTCTTATAGGATAGGTTTAGATCTCAGCTAAATTTTCTCAATAGTGGTGGCGACATGAGACTATATTCATATTGGTGCTGTCAATTTAATGCTTTAGGTAAATAATGAGCATGTAGAGAATTTTGATGGACAAGTAAATAATGAGCATGTAGATATTGGTGCTGTCAATTTAATGCTTTAGGTAAGTAATGAGCATGTAGAGAATTTTGATGGACAAGTAAATAATGAGCATGTAGATATTGTAGCTGTCAATTTAATGTTTTAGGTAAATAATGAGCATGTAGCGAATTTTTATGGACGAGTTATATTTCTTTTGTTTGTGGACGTGAGTGATCTTTGCAAAGCAGATAGGCAAAAATCTATCTATTTTTTAACTGTTTTACATCATTCAATTATGTTGTCCAGCGTCTTCTTTGTTTCTACTGATATAGGTAATAAAGAAACCAGACTTGGAAACATATTACCTTCTCTCTTTGTGGTAATCCTTTTCTCTTTAACATGATTAGAAATCATCTCCAAACATTGTTCATGTTGGAGGTACTTTTTTCATGCATTGTGCAACTGATTAGCATATTCTTGACTTCTTTACTGTTTGGGTGGGATGTCTATCCTGATTAGAAATTTTCTTATTAATTTACAACAAATAATTACGAGATTTTTTAATTTTTATCAATTATATACTCTTTTCACATTGTCAACTCATATTTTTTTATTTAAATTCATCTTTAGGTATTAAATAATTACATGAGTATTCATAGTGCCGGAGGCACGGGTTAACCCTAGTATTTTCATATTGTAAGTTACACAATTTATACACAAAGGTTAACTTAATTCTAGGAGTAAAATAAGGAAACATGTAGGCTAATTCTAGGAAACATAACAAGGAAACATGTTTTCCCTAATACAAGGAAACATGTTTTTCGACACATATCTTCTAACGCATATCATATCTTCTAACACTTTCCCACAAGTTGGTGTATCGTACTGTCTATACACCAACTTGAAACACAATGGATGAAACATCTTAGTACCAAGACCTTTAGTCAAAATATCAGCAAGCTGGTGCTCTATTTTGACAAAAGGTAAGCAAATAAGACCACTAGTTAACTTTTCTTTAATGAAGTGTCTGTTAATCTTAATGTGCTTTGTTCTATCGTGTTGTACTGGGTCGTTTGTAATACTAAGGACTGTTTTTTTATTACAAAATAACTGCATAAACCTTTTAGTTGTAATACCAAAATCTTCTAGCAAGGTCCGAAACCACATTAGTTTACATATACCTAAGGTTATAGCTCGATATTCGGCTTCAACAATGGATCTTGCCACCACAGATTGTTTCTTCTTGTGCCAAGTAACGAGATTGCCTCCAAAAAATGAACAGTAACCCGAAGTAGAACGACGATCCCTATAGAGCCAGCCTAATCTGATTCGGAAAATACTTCAACTCTCGTATGACCACGTGGTGCGAACAATAAGACTTTCTTGGGAGCAGATTTTCTTGGGAGCAGACTTGAGATATCTCAGAATTTTGTAGATAGTTTTCATATGATAGTGTCGAGGATCATGCATATACTGACTCACTATTTTCACAACACAAGATATATCAGGTATAGTATGAGAAAGGTATATCAATCGTTCCACCAAACATTGATATTTTTCTTTATCAACCGTAAGTCATGTGCCACCTACTAGATGATTAACTTCAATAGTAGAATCAATATGCTTACATCCTAACATGTCAGTTTCTGTTAAAAGATCAAGTACATATTTCCTTTGAGATAGAAAAATTCCACTAGAAGATCTTGCAACTTCAATACCAAGAAAATATTTTAAAGGACCAAGATTTTTGATCTCAAATTCTTTTGCCAGATTTGCTTTGAGATTAACTATCTCTTCTCTATCATCCCCTATCACCACAATGTCATCAACATAAACAATAAAAATGGTAGTCTTACCTTTTATCTGTTTGACAAATAAAATATTATATGCTCGACTCTATTTGTACTCAAATCTTATCATTGCTTTGTGGAATCTACCAAACCAGACTCTGGGAGATTGCTTTAAATCATATAAAGTCTTTCACAGCTTACAAACTTTACCCTTAGTGGCAGATGAAGCAAAATCAGGTGGTCCATGTATACTTCCTCCTCCAAGTCACCATGAAGGAACACATTTTTCACATCCAATTGCTAAAGATTCCAGTCGAAGTTTGCTGCACATGAGATTATAGAACGAACATAGTTCATCTTCGCCGCAAGAGTAAATGTCTCATGGTAATCAATCTCATAGGTCTGAGTATATCCTTTTGCAACTAGCTTGACTTTGAGTCTCGCAACTATCTCATCTGGTTTCTGTTTAACTGTATATACCCATTTACAACCAACTGGTTTTTTTTCGTAAGAAAGAGTAACTAGTTCCCATTTATCATTCTTTTTCAGGACACTCATCTCTTCTATCATAGCCTGTTTCCAATTCACATCATTAATTGCTTATCTCCATCCCTAAGGAATAAATATTGAGGACAAAGAAGAAATAAATGAGTGGTAAGATGCAGATAATTTATCATAGGCTAAGAAATTAGAGATAAGACGTTGAGTGTAAGATCTAACCCCTTTTCTAAAAGCAATAGGAAGGTCAGTATCATCAGAAGAACAAGTAGGATTAGGATTCTCACCATTAGCATTATCAAGACTAAGTTCTGAGCAGAGTTGGTATAGTGGTGCAGAAACGGTGACCTTAGTCTTCCCTCTTCGAACATAGGTCTTCAACTCAGGCTCATTCTTTTTAGCATACGACTTCTATAACTGTGACTCCCCCTGTATAGAGGTATCAAAAACAATAACATGAGCATATAAGGAATTTATAGTATAAGAGAATATAGTAGAACTTGTCATACCAGCCTCAAGGGGAAACTTCTCATCATCAACAACATCCTCCCTTTGAGGAGAAGGTGAGGAAGAATAAAAAGGTTCCGACTGAAAAATGTAAAAGTATAGATATCACTCAATACAGAGGTATGATTAGATCTCTCTTATATCTAACTGCTAGTACACCAGATATCATGTTCTCAACCTGCATTTGTGCGAGGTTTCAAGTTAATCCTAAGGAATCTCATCTAATAGCTGTGAAAAGAATTTTTAAATATCTCAAGGGCTCTTCTTATTTGGGCTTGTGGTATCCCAAGGAGTCTCCCTTTGATTTGATAGGATTTTCATATGTAGATTTCGCAGGGTGCAAGATAGACAGGAAAAGCACTAATGGAACATGTCAATTGCTAGGAAATAGACTTGTATTATGATTCAACAAGAAGCAGAACTCTGTATCAACCTTTACTATTGAAGCCGAATATATCGCATCTGGTAGTTATTGTGCTTAAATCTTATGGCTGAAGAATCAGCTTGATGATTATGAGTTTGATTTCAAGTCTATCCCTATATTTTGTGATAATACCAGTGCTATCTCAATCACCCATAATCTTGTCATGCATTCTAGAACTAAACATATAGACATTAGATATCATTTCATCAAAGATCATGTTCAAAATGGAGATATTTCTTTGCATTTTATTTCAACTGATGATCAGCTAGCAGATGTGTTTACTAAGCCTCTAGATGAATCTAGATTCAATAAATTAATAAGTAAGTTAGGTATGCTAAACCTGTATCTATGATATCTTGTCTCTACATAACTTTGCTTAATACAGAAAAAAGGAATCATAACGCCACAGTTGATCGTAGAAGGCGCGTGTCTTTCAAAATCAACCAAGCAAGTGAACGACAAAGCTGCTACCTACTAACTACAACACAGCAAAATAGAAACAACGTGCAGAATATCTTGGCATGATTTGTGTCCCATTTCACTCAACTAAGAGGGAAGATACTGAAAATTATTTCAAATTCTATCTCTGACTTTTACTCTTCTGTTTTGATATCTACAAAATCTGGATATTCATATTTTTCAAAATATCAAAAAAGCTTTCAAACCCTAGATCTCAAAATCCTCAGAAAACTTAACCGCCTATGCAAAATTTTCAGAAACAGTGAAGTCAAATGACAAACTTCTACATCGTAACCGACATTCAGCTTTGCTCTGATCAGTTCATTGCTAAAGAGAAGAAGATCAGAGATATTCTGAAGCTCGTTGACGACGCCGGGTTCTCTAAGTGTCTGAACTCCAACACCAAGATTTACTCAGATCTCATCAAGGAATTCTATTTAAATGTTGAGTTTAAGGATAATGTGATAGCTACTAAATTTAAAGGAGTTACACTTCAAATGGGACCTACAGAAATCAACTCTTTCCTGGGTTTCGAGAACAATGGTCTTACTTAACTGGATACAGTTGATTTCAACGAAGGAATGAAACTAATGGGTCACAAGAAGAACCCACAGTTAAAAGGTCTGAAAAAAAGGAATTTCCTTAAGAGTATGAGTTCCTTGTTGAAATCGTGAGCAAGTGTATTATTTACAAAAAAACTGCTCATGACTCAGTAAGTGAAATTCAATTAAAGTTAATGACAACATTTTCTCAATCTAAGAAAATTAACTTTGGTGCTATATTTGTAACTTGGCTGAGAAAATGGGTTAAAGATTTTGAAAAATCAAAAGTGTCAGATAAGCCTAGTCCCAAAATGTTTCATGGAAGGTTGGTAAGTATCATTTTGAAGAAGAGTTTACTGTGTGACGCCCCCAAAAGCAAGACTATTTCTCTCCCCGATCTTGTGCGTTAATATTATCTTGTTCTAGCTTTAAAATATTATTTAATGTTAAAATAGCTAGAAATGCAGAATAATAATAATAATAAAATTTATGTCATTCATCTTTCCCTGGATCGCAACCTTTACGATTCTTCTTTATGCTAAAATCATATTTATTATATGATTTGTATAATCTGAGTAAACGTATTAAAAACTTAAGTCTCAATACTTAATATCTTTTCTATCGATGATTCACTTATTTCAGAACCATATTTATTCTCATTTAAGAATAAACATTCCTTATCCATTCAACATTTCAAACTATACATAACTCCCAATTACATTTAACAAAACTATCAATCATAGATTTATGTCATTTCTAATTCAAGGAAATGTATTCATTTTGCACATCGTTCAATCTTCATCATCCGTATAGCAAATAATATTGTTTAATATCATTAACCTGCAAAAATATTGTGTTTGCAAGATTGAGCTCGACAGTCCAATAAATTTAACAGTCTATCATGTTTCACATAGCACACAATTCTATATGCACTATATTTCCTTTACTATGCATATCTGCATGCAACATATATTCTTTACTATGCATATCCTACATGCATCAATAATTCCTTACAAAGCATACATTCATGCATTATACATTTCTAATTTATCGAGTTACATCATACAACATGTGCTATCACATATCACATATAAATTGAGTTGCATAACCTAATTAACTTAGTTATATTTTGACATTAGCAATTCATAGAGCATGATATGTAATTTAGCACATAACCACATTCATTCCACAAACATAATAGAACTGAAAAACTTACCTTCAACGTCCTTTATAACTTTACGCTAATAGTTCTTCAAATGACCTGACTGATAATACAATTCTCTGGACCAGATGGCCAACTTTCCTTTTTCTTCCGGAATGAACGGATAATGTCTTGACATTTTTCAAATACCTCATCAGATACTTATATGCGAATCTTTTATCAGTACCTCATTCACATATAAGGTTTCTTTCTTCAAATGATAACCTGCATCATAATTTAATTTAATAATAATCTTATTTAAGCATATCATTTCCTAACGCCGGTAAAAGAACGCATATAAAGCCAGTAACTAAATCTTTACCCCTTATTTATTCTAACATTATATTTTCTTATCAACATAATATAATCATCAAAATGACCATAATAACCTTCCTTAGTAATTAATACTAAAGAACAGCAGGGTAACGTTATATTATTACTAATCTTTACTGCAACACATGCTTTGGGTTCCTTTTATAAAACATCTTCAGGACTAAAACCTACTTCTTGTTCATGAACGTGCTTTATATTCTTTTAATAATATAAATTTCCAAATGGTATCAAAATATGCCTCTCAATTCCATGCTAATAGTAACCCTTTATTCCAAATCATCAAAGGCTTTATATTATAGTTGTAGTAATCAGGTCAAAGTAAGTATATAGGCCTAAGATGCTTGACTCATGACCATGGCCAAATTTGCCCAACTTTCAGGCTATTTAAATTAGCAAGAATATAAATGAGGTTTGAATAAAATACAACCACGAGTGACTCGTACTTGCTGCACAAGTTGGTAAAATAGAATCCCCGCTAGCTAAAAGAAAAAAAAAACACCAATGACAAGAAGCAGGGGTTGAAAATAAAACAGCTCATATTCTACCTACGAACTTAATAGTGAATCATGGAGTTGGTCCCTCCAGAATAAAAGTAATCATGCTCACCATCAAGTAAAACATTTACCTCTTGAGGAGGTGTTTACTGCATGTATGCTTATAAGGCCCTCCATAATGAAAATCGTGGAACCAAAAGCAAAATAGTAGAATCAAATGACTAAAAGCTTAGCCTTGCACATGTGACCCATAAAAATAACAAGATCCTTATAGGTGCAAACAAGGAACATATTAGTATTTTTTAACACTTTCATAACTTTTCACTATAGAAGCTAAATTAATGTGATACTTGTTCCAAAGTTTAGACCACACAACAAGGTGTGTATGACATAAAAATTTGGTCTTTAAAATCATTTTTATGACATAAAACAAAGAGCTTGAAAATCTATATTTAGAACAGTTTTTGCTTAAAACCAATTTGGTAGAAAAATCTCTAAAACTCATTTGGAACTTATTCTTGATGTACCAAATAATTGAGTTATCTTATAATACATATATACATGCAACTTACTTCCAAATATCAATAAATTCTCAATTTTAAATAATCTAGCCTCTATGAAACATTTTCTCAAGCATCTTGCATGCATATCCTAAAACTCAGAAATTCATAAGTTTTTAGGCATAAATTAGCCAAAAATTTACATAACAAATATCCTTCTCACTTCAGACTTTATCCAATTATTTCATCACACAATTTCCCAGAACCAAACACAATAATAACTACTATTATCTACTTGAATTCATGAATCAAACAGGTAAAGTTTAATTACCTTTTTTTGCTTAGCAATATAATTGAGCTCTTGCTTCAAGTTAGTTTAGGCCAACTTGAATCATTTCCTTGCCAATACCCTGCTTTGATTCTTCTTCAACTTCAGATTATAGTCTCAATTCATGGTGGGTTCGGTGACAAGAGCAAGAATTGATGAATTCTTATGTTTTTTTAGCTTTAAGTAGGAAAACTTATGCAAGAAATGGGTTCAACTTGTGGAACGGAAGAGGGAAGAGAAGAGCAGAGGATTAAGTAATGCTCATAAGCTGTTTACTTTTCTTATTTATCAAATTCTATCTAATGGAGGCTTAATGGTCTGATAGCTTGCCACCTCCTACTTAAATTTTTAATGAGTCAGCTAATGCAATGAATTACTTCCCAGCATTTCACCATCCTTTTTCCAGACTTATTAACATAATATATATAATAATATCGTATACATATTATACTTCCACTTCATGTATTAAAAAAAAATTATACAAATTTAATTATGTATAAAAATCTTCTCAATAGTTATGGAAGTAATCCATAATTAACTTAACATTTTTAGTGTAACGAATTAACTATTTAAATAATCAGCATTCACCCCCATTACCTAATTTAAAAAACTTATTTAAATTATACAATCTATATTGTATAATTAAATTTAATTTCCTACTTCTTTTCATAAATTATTTTTAAACAATTTATTTATATATTAAATATATAATTTAATATATTCAATCATTTATTCAAATATAAATTTAATTTACTAACTATTGGATACCAATATACATATTTTATATATTAGATCTCATCTCATATTTTTACTTTACATCATTTAATATAATATTTAATATTATACCATTATCCATGTAACATAATATCATATATCCAATTATTTTCTTTCCATTTTATAAATTGTCTTCACAATTTATTTAACGGTAGTAAATATATTAATATATTCACTACATCAAATACATGCATACATTATACTCATTAATGTAATATATGATTTCTTCAATAAAATAGTGGTTATACATGAAGTATGTTTAATGCCACCTACCACATTAAAATAATTTAATATTATAAATTATTTTAATTTTACCCATCTCATTTTCTTTAATAAATTGCCACTACAATTTAGTTACATATAATAAATATATAATACTAATATATTTATTAAGCATAAACATTACATATTGCATAGTTCTTACTTATTTATGCAATATTACATCACACAACATATCATCTAATAGGAATTTTATTTATTAAATTTTTATTTTAATAATTCCCAAAAATCTGGGTTATCACATGCAACACAGAATTATTATAGATGATGAAGGAGCCCCTCTTAACGCAAACAAGAAGATTAATCCCAAATTGTTTGAGCATTGGAAAAGAAGCCCACTGGAAAATTTAAAGTCCAAACAGTCTGAAGGTGGAAGTGACAGAACTATCAGTGAAGTCCAGAAGCTAGTCAAAGCTAAAGGAAAGAGAAAGGTTGTTGTCATTGAAGAAGAAGAAGAAGCTTCTCAAGGGTCAGTTGCCCCCCAGACTCGTCGAGTTCCTGTTCAACCAAAATAGAAGAAACAAAAGTTATCAAAAATTATTATTCCAGAAAGTATAGAGGATCCTCAAAAAGGAGTGTAGACATCTGAGCAAATGAGAAATACAGAAGATGACAATATTCCTCAGTCCCAAATAATTCCAAGAAAGAAGAGGCAAAGTCATCGAAGAAGAGCGCCGGTTCAATTAGAGGAGCAAGCCGGAGAATCTATGCTTCCTCAAACTGTTGAAACAAAAGAGTAGGAGGAAGAAGAAGAATAACAATATAAGCTAATCCGAAAGAATCAAGGAAAAAAGAAATCAAATTCCTCTGGTCCGAGAGTAGACGACGAGTCTGCTAAACAAAGTTTCACTCATGAATCTCCACTGAATGATGAATTAATGGCTAAGATGGTAGCTGTGCCTGAGCCACAAACAATTACAGAAAAAGAGTCTGAATGAACGAGCTCTGTGCCTAAGAAGATAAGGAAGATGAGTAAACTAATTAAAATGGTTGAGAAAGCTGAAAAAAGGCAAAAAAAGATAGATAGATTGGAAGCTGCTCGATAGAAGAGAAAGACTGAAGCAAGACAGAAAAGAAGAAAAGAAAAGAGAAAGAGGAAAGAGCTGAGAACTAAACATAAGAATGACTCAATACAAAGATTTACACATTCTTCACATGCATCTCTACTATTGACTCATGTTATCACCAATATCGTAGAGGACGTAACCAAGGGTTATGACCCTCCGATCGTAAAGCTTGAAGATTCTATCTCTGAGGAGGAGCAACCAAGAGAATCTCAAATTCCTAGTTCCTCTCTACCATCTACTTCTCAACCAGTGTCAGATCACTCCTGTTTACTTCCACAAAGAACTTATCAACCGGGGATGCGTAGAGTAATTCTTACTGCTCATCTACTTCCTAATAAGTTTTAAGGTACAGGGGCAGGACGAATAAGAGTCGTCCATTCCACAGATGCTCTGTTCACCCTCTTTTATGATCTGGATATCGATCGAACTACAGCTGTGTATGAGCCAAAAGGTGAGCAATTGTTCCACTTTATGTCAAACTTTCCTCTACTTCGAGCTGTTATGCAACATGATCATAGTTTGTTCGATAGGCATACACTACTTATCCCAGCATACCCCTCATATCTCAGAACTTTCCACGAGTCTTAAGGTACGCAAAGAAATTACTTTGCTCTGCACCATTTAATGATGAACCTCGTGTATTTCCTCCTATCTTACCTATTTCACATTTCTCCTCTCATCTTCTGAGTGTCATAATGAAATCTTGAGTTTTCCTTCCTCGATCTCTGACTAGTCTTCTCACTCTCAACCATCCAAATCTGTTTGTTATGAAGAATACTCTCCTCTTGTAAATAAGGAAAATCTTCAAATCGTAGAGTTTCAATCCCACCTGGAAACCCAATTATTTCCTCACTCTCCAATTGTGGAACTCTTATCTCCTATGCCTGAAGACGAACCATCAGTATCACAAACTCACTCTACACCTCCCATAGTCGAATCCCCCTCTCCAATTCACATTTCTAGTCTCTTAGCCTCTCCCATCATTCATCTCTTCATTCTGATACATCTTCTCCATGGACCTCTGATTTCCCAGACACTGAATAATTAAATCTATTATCTGGAAAATCTAAGGTGGGTTATCATTCCTCTCCAAAATGATCAAATCTATCTATTCCCAGTAATATTCCCTCCTCCTCTCAAAACGAATTCTTTGATCTTCCTCTTGCACTGATAAACTTATCTTAAGGCCATAAACATATTCCGAAGGTCACCCCTACTCAGGTCATGGAGCGTCTGAACTCTCTATCTCAAACCACAAATCAGTTGTCTCGTGATATTGAGGACAAGCTCACTAAAAACAACGCAGACCTTCAAGAACATATGCAACATATTACTACTGTTGTTTTTGGTTTACGTGGTATCACAAGCCGAGAAATTTAAAAATAGTTGCAGTCCATGTTCACATCTATGACTAAACTTCTACATGACCGTGACCGCGTCTTCTTAGACACCTTGGCCACTCATAAAAAGGCTATTATTGCTCTACAACAACAACATAAATCCTCCCTCAACTCTTTGACGGACAAGCTTTTTGCTCTCAACGACACTATTTCAGACTTCATGAGAAACATGGAAGTCCAAGCATTTCAAAGTCAAGCCTTTGCAGTTCATCAACATGACCAAGCTACTGATCGTTAAAATGAAATTCGTACTGATATAGAAATGATAAGAGCTCAATTGCAGGAACTCGTTAATGCTGTCAACCGTCCGACCAAATTTTTTGTTGCCAAAAAGGGGGAGAAAAAGGAAAGGCATGAAGACAGAAACAAAGTTGATAGGATCATAAAATTACCCTGCTACTTGAAGAACGAGTTCGCAGAAGAAGTATAAGATCACACATACATCAAAGAGGAACGATGAACTACTTGGAGTAACTAAAACTCTAGGATCCGTAAAGTCACTTCAGATCGTTAAGTAAACAAGTGTTGGAAAATAAAGCAGTTAACAAGACAAATAATACAATAAATTGGAACAACTTAGCTGGAAAACCGAGGCGTAGCGTAACTACTGTCCTAAAAAGTGATTTCGCCCCCACTGATAATAATCATGGTACAAATGGGCTGCCGGCGGTCACTCTCCAGGATTCAACGGCGAAGTCTCCGATCGTGTGTACTCACGGAAGGAGGCTTTGGACTTGTCTATGTGGATTGCCCAATTAACAGAGTATAGGAATTGACTATATCGATAAGAACAAAATACCAAGAGATAGTATGAAGAAGAAGACTCTCTATCTCCATTAACCTCTAAAGCAGAAGAACATTGGGGAGTTACATAGATAAATAAGGTAACGGCTTAATGTAACGCTTGGGAGTTACAAAAATAAATAAGGTAACGGCTAGGGAATTAACTCAGGAGTTACATAAATAAATACCAATTAAATTGGGAGTTACAGAAATAAATAGTCGATGTGAGACTTTGATAAAACCATAATTTTTAAGCATAACCAACAATCCCCCACATGATTCAAAATTATCAAAGAAAGAAAAATTAGAAGGAAGTGAGAAGGGCAATGGATTTTAGATACATAACATCGATACCTTGTGGGTTTGAATCGACACTTAGTGGAACAAGCTCATGACTGTAGATTATAGGTGAATTATATTCTTGAACCCATTATCTATGATACAATCAATTGAACTTGCACACATATCAAAAAATCCTGAATCCACACAAGTCCGCGGTTGGGCGCGTTTTAGGTCATGCGTCATATCCCAGATTTTCATAAAGGCTCTAGAGAGTATGCAAAAGACTCTCATAGGAAGCGGCCTACACTTCCACCTTTATATTGGTGAACCCATCAAGTGTATACTGACATACACCACCCTTTAGGGCTATGAGTTTCATTAAGAATCTAAATGATTCATCCTATCACAATTTGTCAGTAAGCACCACATGCACACAAGAAGGGATATAAATAATTGTAGTGCTATTATTAAGTAATTACGTGACTTGTTGTTGCCCATTGAACCCAATTCATGGGATCTCCAATCACATGGGTTGGGTTTCCATCGCGTATTACTTACTCAAGATGTTGGCAATAGTCCCATCCCTCTGGATGCTTCTTGGACACTCTTTTTAATCAATCCCTTTGTAAGTAGATCTGCTATGTTCTTTTAAGACCTCACAAATTCCATGGAAATAACACAGTTTACTGATCAGTCCTCATTCAATATTATGTCTCAAGCGAATGTCTTTGTTTCACATTATACACATGGTTCATTACTTATCCAATAGCAGCTTGAGAATCACCATGCAGAGATATAGAATGAATTGGTTTAGGCCACAATGGTATGTCTGCCAATAAATTCCTCAGCCACTATGCTTCTGTACCTGCCAATTCTAATGCAATAAGCAGTAAGTTTATTTAGCAGATCTCCGAGAGATAACTCATCCACTTAAAATAAACACATATCCACTAGTGGAGCTTGTTTCATCGTTATCAGATACCAATCCCCTTTATGCACACACTAGAGTCACAAGGTGTTCCTAATGGCTCTTCATTAAAGAAATTAAATTTCTTAAGATTTCCACATAATGAAACTAAGATAAAAACAAACCATGTGCATTTTAATTAATTCTCATGCCAAGAATCAAGTTTGTTTTTCATGTCAAATTTAGAGAATAAAAATGTTTTAATAGTTTTCACAACTTTCTCATCAGTACCAAATATCAGCAAATCATATAAATTAATAATCACATCACAATTTTCATGCTTCATATCTTATGTATAATTCGCATTTTATACATGCTTGACATCTGATACATGCTCCATAATGCTCATACTTCGTATTTCTATAGTTCACATAGAACAATTAACTTAAATCATCAACAGACTATTAACAGTTATTATCACATTGTTGCATGAAGTGCACATTAAAACAATTCACAAGAATTTCACATAATGCTGAACATTAGCACATAACAACAAGTACTGAAAAACTTGCTTTTAGATTTATCAATAGACCGGTCAGCTTTTAACTTCTTTTTAAACACACAATAGATTTACATCTTTTAGGTAAAATAACTAGCTCTCACATATGATTACTCATAATGGATTCTAGTTCACTATTAATGATATCTTTTCAAAAGATTTAAATTCTGGTATAGCTACTTTAGCTAACCCCCACATTTTAAGATACCCCAAGTTAGGTGCATGTTCCTTCCATAATTGACATGGTAAATAGTATTTCCTTTTATGTGGAACTCTATTAAAAAATTGATTACTCAGAAAGGCAAGTTTCTCTCCACATATTAAAAGGTAAGGTAAATCTAATTAATATGACATTCATCATATCTTTAATGTAACGACCCCAAAATAGGTCCATTCCATCCAACCCATTCTGAGTCGTCAAATACATGGTACAGAAAACAACTACAACTTTATTACAACAATTGTCGTGCAAAATACAACAACACATATGCTGTGAGTTTGGATACAAATATATACCAAATGTGACATTGGACACCATCATGTATCAGCACTTCACAAAGGTACCTTACATAAAGGTATAGTCAAAAACTGTTCTAGAAATTAGAATCTTTGGGAAGTGCTCAAGGAAACCTTCGTACATGGGAGGCCACGCGTCTAGGTTATGATAGATATCATATGGCCACAGAATTATCCTTGGTTGACCCAATAGACCCCAAAGAAAAACGAGAAGATTACTATCATATTCTTCCCAATGGTGAGTCTTCTCTTGACTTATCATTATCTCCACTGTCTCTAATTGAGAATTATACTTCAAACAAACACCAAGATTATATAGGTAGTGCCCATAGATATACTCAGCAAGTGGATGAGCACAACCCTGTCCTATGATGACACGAGGTTGTATGTCATTAGACATCTTGTATGATAGTGACAAAACACCCTTCCAACGTTGGGTTCGCCTCACCCTATTTTCTTCACCAAATATAACTACTAAATGATGACCACCGTTCTATTCCCTTGTTACCCCCGCTCGACCCAGCTACACTCTTATTACCTGAAAGGAATTGTGAAGCAAAAGGGTGAGCACAACTAGCTCAGTAAAGAATATCATGACTAAAGATAATTAAATTATCAATAGCCTTCATCAATAATAAATCAGAGATTTAGAACATATGGTAAATGATAAAAATTTCAACCATAGTTGCAGCGGAACGAGCAATCCATTAGAAGAGTCAAATAGACTATAAAGTCTATTATCTTCTCCATGTTAAAAATCTACCAACAATATTTTATCCATGTAACATCACTCAACAGTTCCTTTCCACAATCATATGAATAACTCATAATCATAATTGTGACTATAAATTTTTCTTCGCACCCAAGACGAAGAATATTTTCATCACCTATCTTTACCTGAAACATCAAAGATCATGGTTATACCAAATCACAATTCCTGTTTATAATCATACTAACAAATCCATGTTTGCACTACGGGCCAAAGATATTCGTCAACAATTTATCTTTGCACTATTGGCCAAAGGTATTCAACAACAGTTCATCTTTGCACTACAGGCCAAAGATATTCAACAACATATCATCTTTGCACTACAGGCCAAAGATATTCATCAACAGTTCATATTTGCACTACAGGCCAAATATATTCATCAACAGTTCATATTTGCACTACATGCCAAATATATTAATATCTCAAAGAATTATAATCATTTTAGAATTTATATAAACAATAATTATAACCATGTTGATCAATTCACCTTTGCACTTAAGCTTAAAATATTCAATTATAAATTCAATGGTCATGATCATACCAGTCACAATTCAACTTTGCACTACAGGCCAAAGAGAACCCTAGTCATGATCATACCAATAATCTACCCATCTTTACACTCCAGTGAAAGAGAATTTCAACATCAAGGTTATAAAAATGTTATATATGATAATAAAAACAATATGATCAACATATAGATTTAATCTCAAGAGTAATATTCATAACTCAACTATAATTTGGTCAGAAAAAGAAACCAATTTTATCATGAATAGTAACTCGTGAATAGTAACCCATGAATAGTAACTCGTGAATAGTAACTCGTGAATAGTAACTCATGAATATTAACTCGTGAATAGTAACCCCAACACAAAAGATAGAAATTCTACAATAAAATCCATACCAATATTTTGGTATAATGATATTGAAAGAATAACATTTCTTAAATTTATAAACAATTTATTTTAATTGTTTACACTTTACTAAATAAATCATTTAATCATTCTAAAATGCCAAACTCATAAGATTTCATCACCAATAACCAAAAATCCTCATCAAAAATCTGTATATACCTCATATAGGATTCTCAAGCCATAAAATCCTATTTTCCAATTTTCTTTCTTCACAAAACATATTTAATTCATTTACTCATAACTAGACTATTTTTATGAAAAATACCAAATCAGTTCCAAAAATATTTCTTTTCTGGAATTTAGCATAATATAGTCCCATAGTGAACATATATTTTTCTCAGAATTTTTAAAAGTCATTTACTATTTTTCATATGGCCAAAACAGCCGAATATTTAGACATTTATCAAAAATTATACTTTTATCTAAAAATTCTAAATTTCACAGAGTATACTCCTATCATATACATGTACTCCCAATAAAAATTTCATCAATTTTGGAGTTAACCACAAGGAATTATAAGTGGTTACTTTTAAAATAATCTTTTCTCATAAAATTCATAACTCTCAATCTATACATCCAAAAATCACCATTTTTGGACACAATCAAGAAAACTCATCAAAATATCATTTCAAATTTTTCCAGAATTTTTGAAGATCAAAAAAATTACGAAACTGAAAATCATAACAACCCTTAAAATCTCTTAATATCCCTTACAATCCCTTACCTCAAAAGAGCAGTACTTCTGATCGGTATAAGGCTGAAGAAAACTTGCACTGAATAGCAACTCTCAAAGTATCTAAATACTCACAAAATATGCTTCATAATATAGAGAGAGAAAGAGAGAAAGCTTATGTTTCTGGTGTGATTTTCAATTCTAACTTAGCCCTCTATTTATAGGAAAATTTTGGTAGGTTTGACCTGCAACCTGATGGCTTTACCTGCTACTATTCCCACCCACCACATTTGAAATATAATTCAGCACATTTTTTCACCAACCACAAGTGGGGCCCACCAATTCTAGAATTTTCCACCAAAATGATAAACTCCGAAAATTTAACAATTTCTGAACCAGTCATCTCGTAAAATTCATAATAAATCATACGTTCATTTTTAACGGTTCAAAATTTGTGGGCATATACTCAACTTATATATGTATAACATATCCAAACATTACCACGATCCAACGGTCGGATTAAAAATTATAACCCCCGCAAAATATCTAAAAAACCCTAATTTTTAATACCTCCATTCCAACAAAAATACTGATAAAAACCTCAACATTAACTCCTTCATTTTTAACCACAAAAATATGTCCCTCGTTTATATCCACATAAAATAAATATTTCCTTATCATACGAATCAATAATTAATTATTCACAAATAATATTACAGAATCACATTTATGACAACCAGGCCGTTCCCAGGAAAGAGGGGGCTTTCCAATAAGGATTTTTCCTTACTGGCGCGCAATTAGATGACCAAACCTCTCCTTAGACAGAACTTTCTAGTCATTGCCAATAATGTTATCTAATAATATTATTCAAATAATATGAATTATTGATCTGATAATGAGAAATACTGTGCAGCAACAATTATTGAACAACAACAATATAAAATTTCAACGTAGCAATTATTGAATCAATAAAATAAAATATTGAACAGTAATTACTGTAACAATTATTGAGTAGTGCCTTCTTACGTAAGAATCAATAATTTTAAAAATACTGTGCAATACCGTGTGCTACTGTGCAATAACGCGTATTACTGTATTTTAATCACCGGGTATTCCAACAGTGTTAACAGTAACAACTACGTCGTTATTTGTAAAAACTCAAATTTGTCGTTTTCTTCACCCGACAGTTATTCGTTATGGGGCCCACAAATAGCTGCGCCGTCGTACGAATATTCCCCGACAGAAAAAATATTCCACGACCAAACGAATATTCCCCGACAACAATGATTATTTTATAACCACTTGTGTATTTTGAAAAAAATCATATATCACCCTTAACTTTAACATTTATCAATTTAACCATTTACTGAATAGTAATTATAAGAAAAATTGAATACTTTTATTTCATAAAATTCGGGGTCTTACAATCTCCCCTCCTTATGAAATTTCGTCCCCGAAATTTACGTACCTGGTATTTCAAAGAGTTGAGAATACCTTCCTTTCATTTCAATTTCCATCTTCTCTGTCATCATAATTTCTCCATTGCTCATCTCCTGTATTTCAAATAACATTCTAGAATACAGCTTCAAAACAAGTGTTAATTTAACAAATTAACATATCACATAATATCCCGATATTATGACTGACCAACAAATAAGCTTAGGTAGGACACACTAGCGAAGGATTTACTCATCTCTCCCCTCCTAGTTGTATTCCCCGATCTCCGCCAGAGATCATATTCCCAAACTCTGATACCAAATGTAACGACCCCAAAATAGGTCCATTCCATCCAACCCATTCTGAGTCGTCAAATACATGGTACAGAAAACAACTACAACTTTATTACAACAATTGTCATGCAAAATACAACAACACATATGCTGTGAGTTTGGATACAAATATATACCAAATGTGACATTGGACACCATCATGTATCAGCACTTCACAAAGGTACCTTACATAAAGGTATAGTCAAAAACTGTTCTAGAAATTAGAATCTTTGGGAAGTGCTCAAGGAAACCTTCGTACATGGGAGGCCACGCGTCTAGGTTATGATAGATATCATATGGCCACAGAATTATCCTTGGTTGACCCAATAGACCCCAAAGAAAAACGAGAAGATTACTATCATATTCTTCCCAATGGTGAGTCTTCTCTTGACTTATCATTATCTCCACTGTCTCTAATTGAGAATTATACTTCAAACAAACACCAAGATTATATAGGTAGTGCCCATAGATATACTCAGCAAGTGGATGAGCACAACCCTGTCCTATGATGACACGAGGTTGTATGTCATTAGACATCTTGTATGATAGTGACAAAACACCCTTCCAACGTTGGGTTCGCCTCACCCTATTTTCTTCACCAAATATAACTACTAAATGATGACCACCGTTCTATTCCCTTGTTACCCCCGCTCGACCCAGCTACACTCTTATTACCTGAAAGGAATTGTGAAGCAAAAGGGTGAGCACAACTAGCTCAGTAAAGAATATCATGACTAAAGATAATTAAATTATCAATAGCCTTCATCAATAATAAATCAGAGATTTAGAACATATGGTAAATGATAAAAATTTCAACCATAGTTGCAGCGGAACGAGCAATCCATTAGAAGAGTCAAATAGACTATAAAGTCTATTATCTTCTCCATGTTAAAAATCTACCAACAATATTTTATCCATGTAACATCACTCAACAGTTCCTTTCCACAATCATATGAATAACTCATAATCATAATTGTGACTATAAATTTTTCTTCGCACCCAGGACGAAGAATATTTTCATCACCTATCTTTACCTGAAACATCAAAGATCATGGTTATACCAAATCACAATTCCTGTTTATAATCATACTAACAAATCCATGTTTGCACTACGGGCCAAAGATATTCGTCAACAATTTATCTTTGCACTATTGGCCAAAGATATTCAACAACAGTTCATCTTTGCACTACAGGCCAAAGATATTCAACAACATATCATCTTTGCACTACAGGCCAAAGATATTCATCAACAGTTCATATTTGCACTACAGGCCAAATATATTCATCAACAGTTCATATTTGCACTACATGCCAAATATATTAATATCTCAAAGAATTATAATCATTTTAGAATTTATATAAACAATAATTATAACCATGTTGATCAATTCACCTTTGCACTTAAGCTTAAGATATTCAATTATAAATTCAATGGTCATGATCATACCAGTCACAATTCAACTTTGCACTACAGGCCAAAGAGAACCCTAGTCATGATCATACCAATAATCTACCCATCTTTACACTCCAGTGAAAGAGAATTTCAACATCAAGGTTATAAAAATGTTATATATGATAATAAAAACAATATGATCAACATATAGATTTAATCTCAAGAGTAATATTCATAACTCAACTATAATTTGGTCAGAAAAAGAAACCAATTTTATCATGAATAGTAACTCGTGAATAGTAACCCATGAATAGTAACTCGTGAATAGTAACTCGTGAATAGTAACTCATGAATATTAACTCGTGAATAGTAACCCCAACACAAAAGATAGAAATTCTACAATAAAATCCATACCAATATTTTGGTATAATGATATTGAAAGAATAACATTTCTTAAATTTATAAACAATTTATTTTAATTGTTTACACTTTACTAAATAAATCATTTAATCATTCTAAAATGCCAAACTCATAAGATTTCATCACCAATAACCAAAAATCCTCATCAAAAATCTGCATATACCTCATATAGGATTCTCAAGCCATAAAATCCTATTTTCCAATTTTCTTTCTTCACAAAACATATTTAATTCATTTACTCATAACTAGACTATTTTTATGAAAAATACCAAATCAGTTCCAAAAATATTTCTTTTCTGGAATTTAGCATAATATAGTCCCATAGTGAACATATATTTTTCTCAGAATTTTTAAAAGTCATTTACTATTTTTCATATGGCCAAAACAGCCGAATATTTAGACATTTATCAAAAATTATACTTTTATCTAAAAATTCTAAATTTCACAGAGTATACTCCTATCATATACATGTACTCCCAATAAAAATTTCATCAATTTTGGAGTTAACCACAAGGAATTATAAGTGGTTACTTTTAAAATAATCTTTTCTCATAAAATTCATAACTCTCAATCTATACATCCAAAAATCACCATTTTTGGACACAATCAAGAAAACTCATCAAAATATCATTTCAAATTTTTCCAGAATTTTTGAAGATCAAAAAAATTACGAAACTGAAAATCATAACAACCCTTAAAATCTCTTAATATCCCTTACAATCCCTTACCTCAAAAGAGCAGTACTTCTGATCGGTATAAGGCTGAAGAAAACTTGCACTGAATAGCAACTCTCAAAGTATCTAAATACTCACAAAATATGCTTCATAATATAGAGAGAGAAAGAGAGAAAGCTTATGTTTCTGGTGTGATTTTCAATTCTAACTTAGCCCTCTATTTATAGGAAAATTTTGGTAGGTTTGACCTGCAACCTGATGGCTTTACCTGCTACTATTCCCACCCACCACATTTGAAATATAATTCAGCACATTTCTTCACCAACCACAAGTGGGGCCCACCAATTCTAGAATTTTCCACCAAAATGATAAACTCCGAAAATTCAACAATTTCTGAACCAGTCATCTCGTAAAATTCATAATAAATCATACGTTCATTTTTAACGGTTCAAAATTTGTGGGCATATACTCAACTTATATATGTATAACATATCCAAAAATTACCACGATCCAACGGTCGGATTAAAAATTATAACCCCCGCAAAATATCTCAAAAACCCTAATTTTTAATACCTCCATTCCAACAAAAATACTGATAAAAACCTCAACATTAACTCCTTCATTTTTAACCACAAAAATATGTCCCTCGTTTATATCCACATAAAATAAATATTTCCTTATCATACGAATCAATAATTAATTATTCACAAATAATATTACAGAATCACATTTATGACAACCAGGCCGTTCCCAGGAAAGAGGGGGCTTTCCAATAAGGATTTTTCCTTACTGGCGCGCAATTAGATGACCAAACCTCTCCTTAGACAGAACTTTCTAGTCATTGCCAATAATGTTATCTAATAATATTATTCAAATAATATGAATTATTGATCTGATAATGAGAAATACTGTGCAGCAACAATTATTGAACAACAACAATATAAAATTTCAACGTAGCAATTATTGAATCAATAAAATAAAATATTGAACAGTAATTACTGTAACAATTATTGAGTAGTGCCTTCTTACGTAAGAATCAATAATTTTAAAAATACTGTGCAATACCGTGTGCTACTGTGCAATAACGCGTATTACTGTATTTTAATCACCGGGTATTCCAACAGTGTTAACAGTAACAACTACGTCGTTATTTGTAAAAACTCAAATTTGTCGTTTTCTTCACCCGACAGTTATTCGTTATGGGGCCCACAAATAGCTGCGCCGTCGTACGAATATTCCCCGACAGAAAAAATATTCCACGACCAAACGAATATTCCCCGACAACAATGATTATTTTATAACCACTTGTGTATTTTGAAAAAAATCATATATCACCCTTAACTTTAACATTTATCAATTTAACCATTTACTGAATAGTAATTATAAGAAAAATTGAATACTTTTATTTCATAAAATTCGGGGTCTTACAATCTCCCCTCCTTATGAAATTTCGTCCCCGAAATTTACGTACCTGGTATTTCAAAGAGTTGAGAATACCTTCCTTTCATTTCAATTTCCATCTTCTCTGTCATCATAATTTCTCCATTGCTCATCTCCTGTATTTCAAATAACATTCTAGAATACAGCTTCAAAACAAGTGTTAATTTAACAAATTAACATATCACATAATATCCCGATATTATGACTGACCAACAAATAAGCTTAGGTAGGACACACTAGCGAAGGATTTACTCATCTCTCCCCTCCTAGTTGTATTCCCCGATCTCCGCCAGAGATCATATTCCCAAACTCTGATACCAAATGTAACGACCCCAAAATAGGTCCATTCCATCCAACCCATTCTGAGTCGTCAAATACATGGTACAGAAAACAACTACAACTTTATTACAACAATTGTCATGCAAAATACAACAACACATATGCTGTGAGTTTGGATACAAATATATACCAAATGTGACATTGGACACCATCATGTATCAGCACTTCACAAAGGTACCTTACATAAAGGTATAGTCAAAAACTGTTCTAGAAATTAGAATCTTTGGGAAGTGCTCAAGGAAACCTTCGTACATGGGAGGCCACGCGTCTAGGTTATGATAGATATCATATGGCCACAGAATTATCCTTGGTTGACCCAATAGACCCCAAAGAAAAACGAGAAGATTACTATCATATTCTTCCCAATGGTGAGTCTTCTCTTGACTTATCATTATCTCCACTGTCTCTAATTGAGAATTATACTTCAAACAAACACCAAGATTATATAGGTAGTGCCCATAGATATACTCAGCAAGTGGATGAGCACAACCCTGTCCTATGATGACACGAGGTTGTATGTCATTAGACATCTTGTATGATAGTGACAAAACACCCTTCCAACGTTGGGTTCGCCTCACCCTATTTTCTTCACCAAATATAACTACTAAATGATGACCACCGTTCTATTCCCTTGTTACCCCCGCTCGACCCAGCTACACTCTTATTACCTGAAAGGAATTGTGAAGCAAAAGGGTGAGCACAACTAGCTCAGTAAAGAATATCATGACTAAAGATAATTAAATTATCAATAGCCTTCATCAATAATAAATCAGAGATTTAGAACATATGGTAAATGATAAAAATTTCAACCATAGTTGCAGCGGAACGAGCAATCCATTAGAAGAGTCAAATAGACTATAAAGTCTATTATCTTCTCCATGTTAAAAATCCACCAACAATATTTTATCCATGTAACATCACTCAACAGTTCCTTTCCACAATCATATGAATAACTCATAATCATAATTGTGACTATAAATTTTTCTTCGCACCCAGGACGAAGAATATTTTCATCACCTATCTTTACCTGAAACATCAAAGATCATGGTTATACCAAATCACAATTCCTGTTTATAATCATACTAACAAATCCATGTTTGCACTACGGGCCAAAGATATTCGTCAACAGTTTATCTTTGCACTATTGGCCAAAGATATTCAACAACAGTTCATCTTTGCACTACAGGCCAAAGATATTCAACAACATATCATCTTTGCACTACAGACCAAAGATATTCATCAACAGTTCATATTTGCACTACAGGCCAAATATATTCATCAACAGTTCATATTTGCACTACATGCCAAATATATTAATATCTCAAAGAATTATAATCATTTTAGAATTTATATAAACAATAATTATAACCATGTTGATCAATTCACCTTTGCACTTAAGCTTAAGATATTCAATTATAAATTCAATGGTCATGATCATACCAGTCACAATTCAACTTTGCACTACAGGCCAAAGAGAACCCTAGTCATGATCATACCAATAATCTACCCATCTTTACACTCCAGTGAAAGAGAATTTCAACATCAAGGTTATAAAAATGTTATATATGATAATAAAAACAATATGATCAACATATAGATTTAATCTCAAGAGTAATATTCATAACTCAACTATAATTTGGTCAGAAAAAGAAACTAATTTTATCATGAATAGTAACTCGTGAATAGTAACCCATGAATAGTAACTCGTGAATAGTAACTCATGAATAGTAACTCGTGAATAGTAACCCCAACACAAAAGATAGAAATTCTACAATAAAATCCATACCAATATTTTGGTATAATGATATTGAAAGAATAACATTTCTTAAATTTATAAACAATTTATTTTAATTGTTTACACTTTACTAAATAAATCATTTAATCATTCTAAAATTCCAAACTCATAAGATTTCATCACCAATAACCAAAAATCCTCATCAAAAATCTGCATATACCTCATATAGGATTCTCAAGCCATAAAATCCTATTTTCCAATTTTCTTTCTTCACAAAACATATTTAATTCATTTACTCATAACTAGACTATTTTTATGAAAAATACCAAATCAGTTCCAAAAATATTTCTTTTCTGGAATTTAGCATAATATAGTCCCATAGTGAACATATATTTTTCTCAGAATTTTTAAAAGTCATTTACTATTTTTCATATGGCCAAAACAGCCGAATATTTAGACATTTATCAAAAATTGTACTTTTATCTAAAAATTCTAAAATTCACAGAGTATACTCCTATCATATACATGTACTCCCAATAAAAATTTCATCAATTTTGGAGTTAACCACAAGGAATTATAAGCGGTTACTTTTAAAATATCATTTTTGGACACAATCTCATCAAAATATCATTTCAAATTTTTCCTCAAAAAAATTACGAAACTGAAAATCATCCTTAAAAAATATATCCCTTACCTCAAAAGAGCAGTACTTCTGATTATTTTGCACTGAATAGCAACTCTCAAAGTATCTAAATACTCACAAAATATGCTTCATAATATAGAGAGAGAAAGAGAGAAAGCTTATGTTTCTGGTGTGATTTTCAATTCTAACTTAGCCCTCTATTTATAGGAAAATTTTGGTAACCTGCAACCTGATGGCTTTACCTGCTACTATTCCCACCCACCACATTTGAAATATAATTCAGCACATTTTTCAACCCTAGAATTTTCCAAAAAATAAACTGAAAATTCAACAATTTCTCCATCTCGTTTATATTTTCCACATAAAATAAATATCATTCCTATACGGTCATAACCCCCGCAAAATATCTCAAAAATAATTTTTAATTCCATTATACAACCTCAACATTAACTCCTTCATTACAAAAATATAATCGAATCAATAATTAATTATTCACAAATAATATTACAGAATCACATTTATGACAACCAGGCCGTTCCCAGGAAAGAGGGGGCTTTCCAATAAGGATTTTTCCTTACTGGCGCGCAATTAGATGACCAAACCTCTCCTTAGACAGAACTTTCTAGTCATTGCCAATAATGTTATCTAATAATATTATTCAAATAATATGAATTATTGATCTGATAATGGGAAATACTGTGCAGCAACAATTATTGAACAACAACAATATAAAATTTCAACGTATCAATTATTGAATCAATAAAATAAAATATTGAACAGTAATTACTGTAACAATTATTGAGTAGTGCCTTCTTACGTAAGAATCAATAATTTTAAAAATACTGTGCAATACCGTGTGCTACTGTGCAATAACGCGTATTACTGTATTTTAATCACCGGGTATTCCAACAGTGTTAACAGTAACAACTACGTCGTTATTTGTAAAAACTCAAATTTGTCGTTTTCTTCACCCGACAGTTATTCGTTATGGGGCCCACAAATAGCTGCGCCGTCGTACGAATATTCCCCGACAGAAAAAATATTCCACGACCAAACGAATATTCCCCGACAACAATGATTATTTTATAACCACTTGTGTATTTTGAAAAAAATCATATATCACCCTTAACTTTAACATTTATCAATTTAACCATTTACTGAATAGTAATTATAAGAAAAATTGAATACTTTTATTTCATAAAATTCGGGGTCTTACATTTAAGCGTTCTATTTTTCCTTTCTAACTAATTTTCAACCTCAGTTTTATTTAATAAACATTTCTTTCGCTTCATCGTTTAAAGGCAATGAGATAGATTTAATTATATCTAGAATTATCATCATTGTTCACCATCTTTGCCACATGAACCAAATTAACATGAAATAATAGAACATAAAAACAGAAGAAAGACTTCGTCAGGCTTAGGAAACACAATCCATATAAATGCTCAATTATTTACCATTAATCTTTCAGCTCACAAGACGTGAATTTAGGTAATAATCCAATTAAATTACTAAAACCTAAATCACCCTACTAGGAACAAGGATACATGTGTTATTACAACATGGTAATTTAATTCCAAGCACCAACAATTAATATTTCAAAAATATTAACGAAGGAATTAAATGACAGACAATATTACTCAATTAATATTCCAAGTATGCTATAAACACATTAAAATACTTCCATAAAATTTACAACAGTATCTTATCATTACCAAAGGCTACTGTAATTTTTTCTGAAGATCATGCAAATTATCACAATTAATTAACTATTGCATAATTAATATCTAACCTACTAAAGGTGTCTGTTCTTGGGAGCCACCATTTTTTACTTGGCAGTTTCTTAAGTGCTCATATTTTTTTTTTCCGGTTGCGTAACAATTTGAACAGTACGTAAATGGACATAATGCGGGCAAATATATGCATTCATGCACAGACACTAGTTTGCATCAACATTTAACTTCTTTCTTCTTTTTTTTTCTCATTTTTTCCATAGCCTATAATACTTTCACTCCGTAATATGATCACCAAGGTTCTAAGATATGAACATGTATGTATGAGACTGTATATATATCGATACACATACCTACAAAAACTATATTTTATGAGCATGAAAAATTTCTCACATTTGCCTATTCTTTAACATAAAACATTTTCACTTTGTAATCTCTATTGGAAATATTAATTTTATGCCAATAATTAATATATGTTAAATTTTCAGAATTTAATAATCACAATAACTATTTATTAATTAATTTCCATGATTAAACAATTAATAAAACATTTTTTGGAATTAAATAAAAATCTATCAGGTGGGTCAGTCCGTGGGTCACTGGGTCGGATTTGGACACGCGGGTCAGTCCAGAATTGTCAGAAGACCCATTTCTTTTGTCCCAACTCTTCAAATAATCGATATAACTGATTTTGTGTCTTTCTCCCCTGGTGAGTATATGTACCCTTTTGGCTTTATAATAAAATACACAAAATTCCATATACTACAAATTTTGACCAATTGATGGTTGCTATAGTCATGGCCATCAAAGAGTTCACAGAATAGCCTTGACAGTTGACACTAATTTATACTTCCTTTTTCCCCAAAACATGGTGCAAGTACACTTTTACGGATGTCAAATTAAAATATTATAATATTGTTCCAACTTTGCATTTTGTATATGCCTTAAAACTAATAATTTTCTTAAAAACATGGGGCCCACTATGAGGGTAATAGTCCTTATTTATAGCACGTTATACTTTTAATTTCAATACTTTTATTCATTTGAATACAAAACTTTTTCTGTCAAATTCCAAGATAATTTATTCATCAAGACAAATTCCAAGATAATTTATTGTCAAACAAACTCTATTATCGTTTCTGTCATTTTTTATCTATATCTCAAATGAATTGATATGGCTTTGTTTTTCCTTAAGACCCAGTATCAATTTGTTCATTCCGTGGAATCTAGGAAAAGAAAATAACTTAGTTGTCTCTAGCTTGCACTGAAGCACAATTTGAAGGAATGAATACACAATTTAATTTTTTTTTCCCAGCCACTACTTTAATTTTCTTCTACTGCCAGCTTGATGAAGTTACAATATTTAATTCAGTTTTTCCAAATCACATCCCACTATAAGTTTTTTAAACGGATGGGAATTAATTTAAGAAGGAAAAAAAATGTGACTATTGATATATATAACCCGACCCTAGTTATCAAATTTTCAGTAAAACCTAGGCATGCAGAAGAAAACAATAATAAAGGGTGGGTATTGCTAACATTGATTCACAAAGAGGACTCTCCAGTCCACTCCCTAAATAACAATATTCTTGACTAATGCTCTTTTTCAATATTAGATTTTAAACGATATTACTAAAATCTATAATGTCAAAATATTTGTGCTACACAAATTTTAATATTCAAATAGAGGGTAACAAAAAAAAAATCAAATGCCCGAACGATGCGCTGGACGTAAAAATATTTATAAACTTCAAAAATAATTAAGAAACAATCTGCCTTATTTATACAGTGAATCAAAGGTTCTATGACACAAAACTAATTCTAAAATCCGTAACTTCTAAAGTACCCAATGACAGAATATATTTACTCTGTCTCACTTGTTAATAGATTAAAATCACTTTTTAGATCGTTGGAAAATAAAGCAGTTAACAAGACAAATAATACAATAAATTGGAACAACTTAGCTGGAAAACCGAGGCGTAGCGTAACTACTGTCCTAAAAAGTGATTTCGCCCCCACTGATAATAATCATGGTACAAATGGGCTGCCGGCGGTCACTCTCCAGGATTCAACGGCGAAGTCTCCGATCGTGTGTACTCACGGAAGGAGGCTTTGGACTTGTCTATGTGGATTGCCCAATTAACAGAGTATAGGAATTGACTATATCGATAAGAACAAAATACCAAGAGATAGTATGAAGAAGAAGACTCTCTATCTCCATTAACCTCTAAAGCAGAAGAACATTGGGGAGTTACATAGATAAATAAGGTAATGGCTTAATGTAACGCTTGGGAGTTACAAAAATAAATAAGGTAACGGCTAGGGAATTAACTCAGGAGTTACATAAATAAATACCAATTAAATTGGGAGTTACAGAAATAAATAGTCGATGTGGGACTTTGATAAAATCATAATTTTTAAGCATAACCAACAACAAGTGATCCTCCCAGCCAGCTAAACGATCGTTGAAATAGATTCGATCAGAGGATAGTCAGGTCTGACAGAATGAATTCGGAACTTTGCAAGTTGAAAGACCCAATGCAATCTCAAAATATCCTTGGCAAAAATCGAAGATCAGAGCATGTGTCTATCAGCTACTTGTTGGATAGTGAAACGTCAAGGGTGTTAGGTGAAAAAGCAGACTGATGAGACAGGTACAGAAAAGGAACTGTCTCCAAGATTCAGAATGTCAACATCAAAAATCCTAGTACATCGGAGCATTAAATGAAGAAACGGGCATATTGCAACGGGAAGATTACTTAGAATAACATAAAAGGCTATTTGGATCTAACTTTGAATAATGTTGAACGTCTAGATCAAAAATCCAAAAACTCCGCCAGAAAGAAAAGAACGAACTCAACGATTCAATATTCAAAATTCAAGCTGCTAAGTACCTGAGAAGAAAAACTTAACGCCAACTTAGCAGCACCTCTCAACAAACATCAATCATCTGAGCATCTGAGGGCAAGAGTGTCCTTGTCTTTATGACTAAATTTTTAAGTCTGCGGGGCTTGAAGAGGGAAAGAGTGTCCTTGTCATTGAGACTAAATATCCAAGTCTGTTGGGCTTGAAGAGGGAAAAAGTATCTTTGTCAGTTGTGACTAAATATCCAAGTCTGCTGGGCTTGAAGAGGACTAAGTGTCCTTATCTGTGTTACTAAATTCTAGTAGATTCCTACTTAAGGAGTATAAGAGTGGAGTAGGACCTATTCAGCCTCTGAACCACTTAAAATTGCATGTCTTTACTTATTGTCCTTATCATTTAAACTGCTTGATTATTATTCCTTACAGCTAAAATCTAAAACTAATATTTGTTTTAGATTTTCAAGACGTTTTTCAAATGAACATATTTAGATGTGCTTATTTCAATATCATTTGATAAAAAAAGAAATTTTAAAAATTTATTAAATCCCCCTTCTAGATCTACAAGTGCCTTTGGAAAATAACACAATCCATTAAGGTGTCAAATAGATTATAATATTTATTATCTTCTCCAATTGAAAATTTCAACATTAATATTTTATTCATGTAACTTCAATCAACAGTTTCTCTTTACACCCAGGCCAAAGAGAACTTTCAGTACATGTCTTTCTCTATAACACCAAATGTCATGATTATACCAATTCACAGTTCATGTTCATAATCATGTCAATAAATAGATCGTAGTTATAATCATATTGATTAATTCATCTTTGCACCCAGACCAAAGATATTCAATTATAACACCAATTGTCATGATCATGTCAATTCACAATTCATCTTTATTTGCACCCAGACCAAAGATAGTTCCTAGTCATAATCATGCCGATCAATTCATCTTTGCAGTCATGCCAAATATATTCAATTATAATACCAATAGTCATGATTATGCCAATCCACAATTCATCATTGCACCAAAGACAAAGATATTCAACTGTAACACCAATGGTCATGATCATGTCAATCAACCATTACTTTTTGCACTCAGAACAAAGAGAGTTTTTACCACGTGCCTTTGTCACACAGGCAAAACACACTCAACAATAATATTGTCTTTGCATACAAGCCAAAGACATTTACAACAACACAGTCTTAATAACATTGATATGAATGATGGACAAAAATAATCAGTATAAATAAATATAGCATAAACATTAATGATTTGCAATTTAATTTATCCAAAGTCCAAATTGTCAACACGATGTTCAGAAAATCAATTAGAGTTCTTGATATAATATAAAACTAAAGAAAATATAAGGTTCACATTTCAAATATCACGGTTAAAGTTTAATACGAAAATTCAGGTTAAAATATTAAATGAAACACAAACTATTAAAGATATTATAATCATTTTCAGGAATTTTAATTTACCATTTAATAATAAGGTTTTGGAACAAATACTATTTTCTTACCATAATATAGGAGTATGAAAGAAAATGATACCCCTTAACTTAGTAGGAGACTAGATCTAATTGTTATGTAGGAGATTAACTTGAGAAATTCTTGCACTAGTAGCAACACTCAGATTATCCTTATAATTAAAAGAAATACTCACAATATTATGGTAAAATAATTTTGTGTTTTTGGTTTGTTCTTTGTTGTTTAACTAAGTCACCTATTTATAGCAGAATGGTAGCACACCTCATTCGGGAAAAAATTCTTGGTCGAAAACTTGACATAACAAGTTTAAAAATCATTTGTCTGATTTTTATTACAATGATATAATATTATAATAAAACATATAACTTTATATATTATAATAAAAATAAATAACTTTTTATATATTATAATAATAAAACAAATAAGGAAGGTCCTACTAAAAGAAAACTTTACAAACGGTCTAACAAATTGGCAAATGGTGGGTCCATAGAATAATAAGTCAAACTTACAACAAACACATCATGCTAAACCCTTCTATTTATATCAATAATCGAACAAATATATACCACGCATCACTTATTATACAGGATAATATATTTTTTTGTCACTGTACTAGGGTCCGATTTTCATTGTGGTTACCGAAACTTTTTTTATTACAATCGAATAATTGTACTCTCAAAAATTATAAAAGGGTCATTATTTTTAATTTCCTTCTGAAAAAATGGACAGAATGGTGACTATGCATATTTTTGCTGACGTGACCCGTTATTTTTGCTGACGTGAAGGTGGGCTTGCCAGGCTTAAAAATTTTCTTAAAGAAAATGTTACTCACAAGTGTTGAACTCCAGACCTCTCCAAACAAGAAACCTTATATTTCAACAAAATTCACTGGACAAACTACCTACCATGCTAGAATTTATATAACACTAATATTTAAATAACCTAGCATCGTTTCTATGCATGTGAAGATGAGATAATACACTTTTTGTAATTAAAATTTTAAATAATAATAATAATAATAATAATAATAATAATAATAATAATAATAATAATAATAATTGTAATAATAAAATAATTATTATAATTAAATAATAATTAAAATAATAATAATAATTGTAATAATTATAATAATAATTATTGTAATAATAAAATAATTATTGCAATAATAATTATCATTATAATAATAAAATAATTATTGTAATATAATAATTATTGTAATAATACAGTGACCAAAAATGGGATAATACACTAATTATTTTATTATTATAATAATTAAAATAAAATTCTTATAATAATTATTATTTTACTTATTATAATAATAATAATAATAATAACAAAATTATTATTATTTTAATTATTATTTTATTATAAAATAATATTATTATAATATTATTTTATAATAAAATAATAATAAAATAATTAGTGTATAATCCCCTTTTTGGTCACTGTATTATTACAATAATTATTTTATTACAATAATTATTATATGTATATACACACGAAAAAACATCATTTGTCTGAACTTACTATAATGCTTCGGCATGGCTGTTGATTGTCAGGTCGACGGATGGAGGAAGCGAGAACAGAAATAATGGAGGTTGGGGTTTATTATAATAATAATAACAAAATTATTATTATTTTAATTATTATTTTATTATATAATAATATTATTTTAATTATTATTATAAAAATAAAATTATTAGTGTATTATCCCCTTTTTGGTCACTGTATTATTACAATAATTATTATATTATTACAATAATTATTTTATTATTACAATAACTATTATTAAAATAATTATTATTTAATTACAATAATTATTTTATTATTACAATTATTATTATTATTATTATTATTATTATTATTATTATTATTATTATTATTATTGTTGTTGTTGTTGTTGTTGTTATTTTTATTATTTAAAATTTTAATTATAAAAAGTGCATTATCTCATCTTCACATGCATAGAAACGATGCTAGGTGATTTAAATATTAGTGTTACATAAATTTTAGCATGGTAGGTAGTTGGTCAAGTGGGTTTTGTTGAAATATAAGGTTTGGAGAGGTCTGGAGTTTAACACTTGTGAGCAATATTTTTTTTAACGAAATTTTTAAGCCTTGCAAGCCTACCTCTACATCAGTAAAAATAATGGGTCACGTCAGCAAAAATATGCACAGTCAGCATTCCGTCCGTTTTTTCGGACAAAAATTAAAAATAATGACCATTTTGTAATTTTTTAGAGTACAGTTATTCGATTATAACAAAAAAATTCGGTAACCACAATGAAAATCGGACCCTAGTATAGTGACCAAAAAAGGTATTATCCCCTTATTATACTTTTCTTTAATCAACACCTTTTATTCATCAATTATTCACACATTTTAAATCTTTCAACAATTATTCACAATTAGTATTATAGATTCACAATTCTGACAACTAGATCGTTTACAGGAAATAGTGGGCCTTCCTTAGAAACGATGCGTAATTAAAGAACTTCTTTCCTTGACAGAACTTCTAGACATTGCGTATAATGTTCACTGGTCTAATAATATCATATCAAATAATATGGCTTACTGTGTAAGACCCCAACTTTTAGTTTAATAAAATTGAATTTTCTCTAATTATTATTTTGAATAATAAGGTGTTAATTTGATATAATACTTTGGTTATGGGTGAAATGTGTAAATTTTGCAAAATAAGCAAGTGGATATAAAATATTTATTATTGTCGAGGAATATTCGTTTGGTCGTGGAATATTCTTGTTGTCGAAAAATATTTGTACGACGTCGCAATCATTTGTGGGCCCCATAACAAAAAACGGTTGGATGAAGAAAACGATAAGTTTGAGTTTTTATAAATAACGGCGTAGTTGTTACCGTTAACACTGTTAGAATACCTGGCGGTTAAAGTATAGTAATACGCGTGGTTGAACAGTAGCACACGGTATTGCATAGTATTTTTGAATTATTAATTCTTACGTAAGAAGACACTACTCAATAATTGTTACAGTAATTACTGTTCAATATTTTATTTTATTGATTCAATAATTGTTACGTTGATATTTTATTTTATTATTGTTTCAATAATTTTCACTGCACAGTATTTTTTATTATCAGATCAATAATTCATATTATTTGAATAATATTATTAGATAGTATTATTGGCAATGTCTAAGGAAGTTCTGTCTAAGGAGAGGTTTGGTCTCCTAATTACGCGCTAGTAAGGAGAAATTCTTATCGGAAAGCCCCCTCTTTCCTGAGAACGACCTGGTTGTCATAATTGTAATTCTATAATATTATTTACGAATAATTAATTATTGATTTAGATGATAAGAAAATATCTATTTTATGTGAATATAAATGAAAGAATTAATGTTGATGTGTTTTATCAGTATTTTGTAGGAATAGAGGTGTTGAAAATCGTCTGTATGTGAATTTCGATCATTTTTCGTTTGGAATTTAGGAAAACTTAAATCTATAAAGTTGTAGAGAATTTAATTTCCTATGGAATGGACATAAAATTCGTATTTTTTTGATAAAAGAGCTATTTATTATAAGTTATTGAAGTTTATGAAATAAATATTTTTATTAAAATTATGGGTGCGACCCACTTTTGGTTTTTTGTGAAAACATGTGTTGAGAATTTTCAAGGATGGCATGCTCGGATGATTCAAATGGGGTGTGCGTAGAAGAGAAGAAAAAAATATTATTTTATTATTTTAGTCTGCTTTGGCGTTCTGGCATTTTCCTATAAATAGGTGCTTAAGTTAGAATTGAAAATCACAACAGAAATATAAGTTTTCTCTCTCTATATTATCGAGCGTATTTTGTAAGTATTTAGATACTTTGAGAGTTGCTATTTAGTGCAAATTTTCTTAAGCATTACATCTGATATACCAGTCAAAAGTACTGTTCTTTTGAGGTAAGGGATGTTATTTTATTCGTAAATGATATTATTTCTTTCAATATCATTATGCCAAAATATTGGTATGAATTTTATTGTAGAATTTCGACCTTTTCGTGTCGGGGTTACTATTCACGTATACGACACTATTCACCGAAAAATAAAATTTTCTTTCTTTGTCCAAGTTGTCTATTGTGGTTACTATCTTTGATTGTATCTATGTTTTGATCTTTATTTTTGAATTCTGCTCCACAGTTGATTATTATGGAGTATTTTTGAACTTTGATAAACTGTAGTACGAATCCCTAATATTTGTCCTTTTGTCTCACTGGATTCATTTTTTTAAAATATTTTTTATCATCCTCAGTCCTAAATGATGATCTTACTGAATATCTTTGGCATGTAGTGTAAAGATGAATGATTAACTGATGAATATCTTTGGCCCGTAGTGCAAAGATGAACATGACCAACTGGTGATACAAATGAATATCTTTGGCCTGTAGTGCAAAGATGAATATTTGATTCAAGATGTAGATTGATTGATGTTACAGGGATAAAATATTGATGATAGACTTTTAAATCATAGAAGATAGTAGAATTCGTTTCCTACTTGACTCTTCTAATGGATTGTTGTTTCCATTGCAGTTGTTGGTTTAAAACTTGTTGTCTATTATATTATATCAGGTTTTTTCCTGTTGAGGAGTAATGATAACTTGTTGTATATTATTTTAGTCATAATATTCTTTACTGGGCTAGTTGAGCTCACCCTTTTCCTTTTTGTTCCATTTTTCTTCTCAAGAGGTGAGAATTTAGCAGGAACTAACCGGGGTATCGAGTGATGATTCAAGATAGTTATTTTAGTAGTCCTCACTATTTTGTAAAATAGGGTATTAATAATTTTAATGAGGACTTATTTGAGTTTGAATACTGTCTAGAAGATAATATTTGTATTTAAACTCACAGTATGTGTTATCGTGTTTTGCACGACAATTGTAATAATAAAGTTATAGTTATTTTCTGTACCATGTATTTGGCAACTCAGAATGGGTGATGTATACCTATTTTTGGGACGTCACAGTTGGTATCAGAGCTTAGGGATATGGTCTCTGACAGAGATTGGGGAATAGAACTAGGAGGGGAGAGACGAGTAAATTCTTCGCTAGTGTGTCCTACTTAAGCTTATTTATTGGTCGGCCATAATATAGGTGTATTATGTGGTGTGTCAATTTCTTTAATTAACCCTTGTTTTATGGCAGTATTTGAGAATGGCAATTGAGAATGTTAACAATTGAGTGAATGAGACCGTAGAGACACCTTTAATCACCAACCAAGGGAACGTGCAACACGAAGGCAATATTCCTCTTGTAAACAACATTACCGAACAAACGATGAATGATAGAATGTTTAAAAGCTTTTTGCAGTTCATGCAAAATCAGACGAGGGAGACTCGTGTACAAAATACGGGTGGAAATGATAGCAACGCATGACTTGTCACAGCCAAACAGTTTAAAGAGTTGGGACCACCAAAATTTATGGGAAAGCCAGATCCGATCAAGGCGGAAACGTGGGTCAAGCAAATTATCAAGATATTTGATGTCTGGGGCTACACGGAGGAATAGAAGGTTCCATTCGCCACCTTTATGTTATGTGGTGAGGCAGATTACTGGTGGAAATCTGTGAAGCGTACCCAGCCAGCCGCACTCAATATGTCCTGGGAAACGTTTCAGAAATTATTTAATGACAAGTACTTTCCTGAAAGTATTCGTCATATGAAGGAGGTAGAGTTTATTAGACTGGAACAAAATAACATGACGGTGTCCCAGTATCAGGAGAAGTTCGCGGAGTTATCTAGGTTTGTACCTCATTTGGTAGAGAATGAGGAACGTATGACGCGGATGTTTCTGAGAAGTCTGAAACTAGAGATTCGGTAATAACTTATTTCTCACAAATTTTCTCTATATTCAGATGTTGTAAACATGACTCAATTATTAGAGCGAGATAATGAATATGTTCAACCGAGGGACCACAACCAGGGTCATACCGGTGGCAACAGTCATCGGAGCAATGACAACCAGAGGGGAGGAAAACATTCGGACAAAAGCAGTAACCACTCTGGTGGTAATCGTGGCCATGATAGTAGAAGATGCGAGTCGGGGAGAGATTTCAAAAAGAGAAGGTACAACAATGATAACATGAAGACGTCAGCACCAACATCAACTGTTTATAGGGGAGGAGAACGATCACCGGTCGTTTGTTATAAATGTGGGAAAGAGGGACACATCAGCCCAAACTGCCCACAATAATCCAAGGTGTGTTATAACTGTGGAAATGAAGGTCATATAGCTAGATATTATCTTGTAGCGAAACCAAGTCCAGCAGGAATGGTGACTCCGAAGGCTGTTTCGGACAAGTCAAAGTCAGTGGTTCTTGGAAGAGCGTTTGTCGTGACTGGCCAAAACGCGAGAAACCCGAACGAGGTGATCACGGGTAAGCTAATCATAAACTCTTACGAAGTTTATACCTTATTAGATACCCGTTCTACCCATTCTTTTATCTCTCTTGCTTGTGCTCAACGTTTGAACTTGACTCCGGAGAAATTAGACTTTGACTTATCTATTGAGACTCCGTTAGGAGAAACTTTCATTACATCTATTATTTATAAATCTTCCTTGATTCAAGTTGGAACCATCACATTACCTGTCGATCTTATTTCATTGAAAATACTTGCATTTGATGTGATTTTAGGGATTGATTGGTTAACTACTCACCATGCCAAAATTGATTATTTTTGTAAGGTTGTTAGTTTTCATATTCCTAACCAACCTATTATGCGAATTCAAGCAACCAATCCACTAAAGTCAATCACTGTCATATCAAGTCATAAAGCCATTCGTTTATTGAAAAAACGGATGTCAAGCTTTCTTAGCGCATGTCATGGACTTGAACAAAAACACGTCAGATTTGAATAATATTTCTGTTGTTAGTCAATTTCCTGACGTCTTTCCTGAAGAACTTCCCGGTCTACCCCCAGAATGTGAAGTTGAATTCTTTATTAACCTTGACCCATTTCTAAAATCCCATATCGAATGGCTCCTATTGAACTTCAGGAGTTAAAGGTCCAACTACAGGAGTTGTTAGACATCGATTTCATTCATCCTAGTACATCTCCTTGGGGTGCTCCTGTTTTATTCGTAAAGAAGAAAGACGGGAGTATGCGACTTTGTATTGACTATTGGGAATTGAACCATGTCACCATTAAGAATAGGTATCCGCTACCTCGCATTGATGACATGTTCGACCAGTTGCAAGGAGCACAATTCTTTTCAAAGATCGATCTTCGTTCTGGATATCATCAGCTGAAGATTAAAACTGAGGATATTCCGAAGACTGCCTTTAGAACTCGGTACGGGCATTAGGAATTCTTAATCATGTCTTTTGGATTGACTAATGCTCCTGCTGCTTTCATGGATATGATGAACCGTGTGTTCAAGGAATATTTGGATCAGTTCGTTGTTGTCTTTATTGATGACATCATCATCTATTCCAAAAGCCGTGAAGATCATGAGCACCATTTGAAGCTGGTACTGGAAAGGTTTCGTAACAACAAGCTATATACCAAGCTGAAGAAATGCGAGTTCTGGCTTGAGAAAGTAGCATTCCTTGGGCACGTAATGTCAAAACACGGAGTATCTATTGACCCGATGAAGATAGAAGCAATATAAAGTTGGGAGCAACCGAAGTCAGTGACCGAAGTACGTAGCTTTCTGAACTTAGATGGTTATTATAGGAGATTCGTGGAAGGATTTTCTCGGATCGCTACTCCTTTAACTCAGCTGACTCAGAAAGATATAAAATTCGTATGGAGCGAAGAATGCGAGAAGAGTTTCCAAGAGCTTAAGAGGAGACTCATTTCGGCACCTGTTCTGACAATACCATCTGGTTCGAATGGATTTCTTATCTATAGCGATGCTTCAGGCAAAGGGTTAGGGTGAGTTCTCATGCTGTTGGGTTTCGGCACATAAACGCAGCGGAAATAAAACAAATTTTCAAAGAAATTTCGAAACCCTAAAACAGGATCCATGCGAAAACCATAATAATTCAGTGGTTAGAAATTTATACCGATTATTGAAGGTGAAATTGATGCGATCGAATCTCCAGCGCAATCCAAACGAACCGCGCCTCTACGGTATCTACACGAACGCCCCGCGAATCGTCGTACGATCTGCAGTAAAAGGAACTGCGGTACTAGCCACCAAGGATAAGGATCTCGAAACTGTCTCTCTATAGTCTCTCTCTAAGAGCAGCTAGGGTTTTTAGGTTGTGATTAACTTCCCTAAAACGTTGATATATCATATATATAGCAGTAATTCGGAATTAATCAAAACCCTAATCTAATTAAAATAAAATCCGAATTTATATGTATATTATATCTTAATTAAGTCTTACTTAATTAATATACTATATATATATATATATATATATATATATATATATATATATATATATATATAAATCATCCTTTTAATTTAAATTCGTGATTTAAATACAATCAATCATATTGATATATTTAAATCCTTACAATTTAAATTAATTCCTTTTTTTTAATAATGTTCTATGTGTGTGATGTAACGACCCCAAAATAGGTCCATTCCATCCAACCTATTCTGAGTCGCCAAATACATGGTACAGAAAATAACTATAACTTTATTACAACAATTGTCGTGCAAAATACAGCAACACATATGCTGTGAGTTTGGATACAAATATATACCAAATGTGACTCATGTTCCAACCGTGGACATCACCTCACAATGACACCTTACATAAAGTTATAGTCAAAAACTGTTTTAAAAATTAGAATATTTGGGAAGTGCTCAAGGAAACCTTCGTACATGGGAGGCCATGCGTCTAGGTTATGATAGATATCATATGGCCACAGAATTATTCTTGGTTGACCCAATAGACCCCAAAGAAAAACGAGAAGATTACTATCATATTCTTCCCAATGGTGAGTCTTCTCTTGACATATCATTATTTCTACTGTCTCTAATTGAGAATTATACTTCAAACAAACACCAAGATTATATAGGTAGTGCTCGTATATATACTCAGCAAGTGGATGAGCACATCCCTGTCTTATGATGACACGAGGTTGTATGTCGTTAGACATCTTGTATAATAGTGGCAAACCACCCTTCCAACGTTGGGTACACCTTACCCTATTGGATTCACCAAATAAAACTACTAAATGAACTTTTCTATACTGCTTCGGGAGAACATCCACAGCTAGAGACCACCGTTCTATTTCCCCGTTACCCTCGCTCGACCCAGCTACACTCTTATTACCTGAAAGGAATTGTGAAGCAAAAAGGTGAGCACAACTAGCTCAGTAAAGAATATCATGACTAAAGATAATTAAATTATCAATAGCCTTCATCAATAATAAATCAGAGATTTAGAACATATGGTAAATGATAAAAATTTCAACCATAGTTGCAGCGGAACGAGCAATCCATTAGAAGAGTCAAATAGACTATAAAGTCTATTATCTTCTCCATGTTAAAAATCCACCAACAATGTTTTATCCCGGTAACATCAATCAACAATTCTGGTCCATAATCATATAAATAACTCATAATCATAACTGTAGTTTTAAATTCCTCTTCTCATCCAGGACGAAGATAATTTTCATCACCTATCTTTACCTGAAACATCAAAGATCATGGTTACACCAAATCACATTTCCTGTTCATAATCATACTAATAACTTCATCTTTGCACTACGGCCAAAGATATTCATTTGTATCACCAGTTGGTCATGTTCATCTCAACATCTGTTCATCTTTGCACTACTGGCCAAAGATATTCAACAACATGTCATCTTTACACTACGGGCCAAAGATATTCATCAACAATTCATCTTTGCACTACAGGCCAAAGATATTCCTCAACAGTTCATATTTGCACTACGGCCAAATATATTCATCAACAGTTCATATTTGCACTACATGTCAAATATATTAATATCTCAAAGAAATATATAATCATTTCAGAATTTATATAAACAATAATTATAACCATGTTGATCAATTCACCTTTACACTTAAGCTAAAGATATTCATTTATAAATTTAATGGTCATGGTCATACCAGTCAACAATTCAACTTTGCACTACTGGCCAAAGATAACACATAGTCATGATCATACCAGAAATCTACTCATCTTTACACTCAAGTCAAAGAGAAATATCATCATTAGGGTTATAAAATAAAATCAATATAATCAACATATAGATTTAATCTCAAGAGTAATATTCATAAAACAACTATAATTTAGTCAGAAAAAGAAACTAATTTTATCGTGAATAGTAACTCGTGAATAGTAACTCATGAATAGTAAACTCGACACAAAAAAGTAGAAATTCCACAATAAAATACATACTAATATTTCGGTATAATGATATTGAAAGAATAATATTTCTTAAGCTTATAAACAATTTATTTTAATTGTTTATACTTTACTAAATAATGCATTTAATCATCCTAAAATGCCAAACTCATAAGATTTCATCACCAATAACTAAAAACCCTCATCAAAAATCTGTATATACCTCATATATGATATTTAAGCCATAAAATCATATTTTTCAATTTTCTTACTTCACAAAACATATTTAATTCATTTACTCATAACTAGACCATTTTTATGAAAAAATACCAAATCAGTTCCAAAAATATTTCTTTTATGGGATTTAGCATAATATAGTCCCATAGTGAACATATATTTTTTCAGAATTTTTAAAAGTCATTTACTATTTTTCATATGGCCAAAACAGCCGAATATTTAGACATTTATCAAAAATTATATTTTTATCTAAAAATTCTGAAATTCACAGAGTATACTTTTATCATATACATGTACTCCCAATAAATATTTCATCAATTTTGGAGTTAACCACAAGGAATTATAAGCGGTTACTTTTAAAATAGTCTTTTCTCATAAAATTCATAACTCTCAATCTATACATCCAAAAATCACCATTTTTGGACACAATCAAGAAAATTCATCAAAATATCATTTCAAATTTTTCCAGAATTTTTGAAGGTCAGAAAAATTACGAAACTGAAAAACATAACAACCCTTAAAATTTCTTACTATCCCTTACCTCAAAAGAGCAGTACTTCTGATCGGTATGCAAAGCCGAAGGAAACTTGCACTGAATTGTAACTCTCAAAGTATCTAAATACTCACAAAATATGCTTCATAATATAGAGAGAGAAAGAGAGAAAACTTGTTTCTAGTGTGATTTTCAATTCTAACTTAGCCCTCTATTTATAGGAAAATTTTAGTAGGCTTGACCTGCAACCTGATGGCTTTACCTGCTACTATTTCCACCCACCACATTTGAAATATAATTCAGCACATTTCTTCACCAACCACAAGTGGGGCCCACCAATTCTAGAATTTTTTATCAAAATGATAAACTTCGAAAATTCAACAATTTCTGAACCAGTCATCTTGTAAAATTCATAATAAATCATACGTTCATTTTTAACGGTTCAAAATTTATGGGCATATACTCAACTTATATATGTATAACATATCCAAAAATTACCACGATCCAACGGCCAGATAAATTATAACCCCCGCAAAATATCTCAAAAATTCTGATTTTTTAATACCTCCATTCCGACAAAAATACGGATAAAAACCTCAACATTAACTCCTTCATTTTTAACCACAAAAATATATCCCTCGTTTATATCCACATAAAATAAATATTTCCTTATCATATGAATCAATAATTAATTATTCACAAATAATATTACAGAATCACATTTATGACAACCAGGCCGTTCCCAGGAAAGAGGGGGCTTTCCGATAAGGATTTCTCCTTACTGGTGCGCAATTAGATGACCAAACCTCTCCTTAGACAGAACTTTCTAGACATTGCCAATAATGTTATCTAATAATATTATTCAAATAATATGAATTATTGATCTGATAATGGGAAATACTGTGCAGTGACAATTATTGAACAACAATAATATAAAATTTTAACGTAGCAATTATTGAATCAATAAAATAAAATATTAAACAGTAATTACTGTAACAATTATTGAGTAGTGCCTTCTTACGTAAGAATCAATAATTTCAAAAATACTATGCAATACCGTGTGCTACTGTGCAATAACGCGTATTACTGTATTTTAACCACCGGGTATTTCAACAGTGTTAACGATAACAACTACGCCTTTATTTGTAAAAACTCAAATTTATCGTTTTTTTTACCCGACAGTTATTCGTTATGGGGCCCACAAATAGTTGCGCCGTCGTACGAATATTCCCCGATAGAAAGAATATTCCACGACCAAACGAATATTCCCCGACAACAATGATTATTTTATAACCACTTGCTTATTTTGAAAAAAATTCATATTTCACCCATAACTTTAAACTTTTATCAATTTAACCATTTACTGAATAGTAATTATAAGAAAAATTGAATACTTTTATTTCATAAAATTCGGGGTCTTACATGTGACCCTATAGGTTATTATTACGTTGGCAATAATTTTAAAATCATATTACAAAATTATAAATAGTGAGCGACATCTAGTAATGCATCACTGCTACCCAAGTAATAATAAGATCGATGATTCGATGTAACCTTTTCGTGTCCAATGTTTCAATATAATTTAATCATTTTAACCTTGACATCCTAGATTAATCTCGAGTCATGAAATGTATCATACTCTTCATAATTTAATCTGAGTTTTCTTGATCAATGAGTAGACTATATGAAACAAATCACTATTTGAGCATGGTCATACATTTTATAGTCCTACTCAATCAAGAGGCCTATGGATATCACCCCTATTATATATGAGAGTTAAATTACATCTAGATCACTCATATTCCTCACACGATTTATGATGTACCCAATAATCATCTTTATTGTCCACCCTATTAAAGGTGACTTTTGATGATATCAAAATACATAAATTCCTGTGTAGTAATATAGTCACTACTACAAAACAGTAAATAGACAACGCGAAAAAAACGTTGTGGTTTCATTCAGCAAAACGTCGTGGTTAAGGGTGTTATCTATTTGACATCTTTACACAACGTTTTTAAAACGTTGTAGTTAAGCACATTAGACAGCGTTTTTTAAGAAAAAAATGTTGTAGATTTATTTTCCATAAATTAGCATATGCTTGAAAACGTTGTAGAAGGTATGATTCCACAACATTTTCTGGATAAAAATATTATAGTTTAATATAATAGACAACGTTTTTAAAATGTTGTAGATAAAAAAAGAGAAAAAAAAGAGTTGTGGTTCACCTATATTACCAATGCACCTGCAATATGGTAATGCCATGATATATAGCTAAAAGATCTAAATTCTCATTTAAATTTAAAACCAAAATGTATAACCATTCAAAATACATCCCAATAATACAATTCATTTACAGTTTTTAATTACTACATCCACAAAATATACACCAAACTATCCATATATGCATCTCAAATTCACACATACTGCACACTTATCATTTCTTATATGAAAACATATTAGCAGCAGCCAAAAGAAAAGCCAAAATGAAGTTTTGTCCACCTTGGATCTGCCCAAAATGAAGTTTTGTCCAGTTCCGGCACAATAAGAGTGACATTCAGATATCTTGCAATAGCAACCATGTCACAAATCTGCATAGCAAATAATCACGTCAACAAAATTTCATATGGACCCTAATTGTAGAAGAAAAATTCATGACAGTATTAATCGTGATAAAAGAAGCCAGTACCTCACTGCTGCTCGCATTTGATTGAGTCCTCCATTACAAGTAACTCACTGCTGCTCGCATTTGATTGAGTCCTCCATTAACAAATCCTGTATTCTCCATATTACAAATTCAGCCAACTAATGTAAATATTACAAATTCAATCTGAAGTCCAAGCTGAGTTCCAGCGGAAGCAACATTAATATTTTATAGAGGGCAATGAGGCGAGTACCAACAAGAGCAATAAGATTGTTCAACCACAAAACCTGCAACATGGACTCATAAAAGCTCAGTAATGTGATTACCATGAAGCCATACCTCAGTCAGTCCTACCATGGACCCAATTACATCGATTGGGCCAGTCATTCCCCCTCCAGCTTGATTGTTGAACCACAAAACCTGCAACATGGACTCATAAAAGCTCGTTGGTATTTTACCAGATAATCTGTTAGAAGAAAGTCTCAGTAATGTGAGGGATGGCAATTTCCCAAAAAAAATTGGCAAAGGCCCAACCATATTGCAACCAGAACTAGAAAAATTAGTCAATTGAGCTGACTCCTGCAACTCATCAGGTATAGACCATCCAACACTCGCATTAAACGGATTACTATCTAAAGCAAGGACTCTTACACTACTGAGCCCGTGAAAGAAATCTGAGGGAATGATATCAAATTCATTGAAATCCAAGAAAGCATTTATTTTAGTAAAGTTCACATTTTTTTATGTTGCCAGACAAAGTAACATACCGGAGATTAGTAAAGTTCACATTTTTTTAGCATTAAACATGAATAAATTCAAACTTCAGTGCCTACTCTAGGTAGAACAAGTCCAAAATCTGTGTTTTCCATAAGAAAAAAATAACAAGGCAAGTATAATGTACAAACCAGTGGAGATTCAAAGATATATCTCAGAGGCCTTTGTCAACTAGTCATGTCATTTCGATTATCATCCATTTCTGTCTCAAAGCATCTACTCATGGCCTTTGCATCCCGTAACTTTGATCCAAGCTTTTGAAGATATTTTTCAGTCTCTTTCAGCAGTTGCTTAACACGATCTGATTTTGCATCCTACAACAAGAAGGAAAAAACTGATAAAGATAACTCAAATAGCACTTACATACTTGTTGAAACCCTTCCAGCGTTCTCTCCTAATTTTAAATACATCATCTAGTCTTTCCCTAAATTTAAGGTTTAACGAGCAGTCTTAGAAACCAAACTGTTTAAAAACCAAACTGTTTAAAAACCAAACCAAACCAAACTAGAGAGCCATATGATGTGATGTCAACTTTGGTTTAGTCTGGTATTTAAAAAAGGCATCATGGAGAACCTACAAGCAAGCAACAAGAATACCCAATGAGTTATAATCCACATAAATTCACTCATGGTTTATTGAGTAAATTCAATAATTAAATGCCAGAAATCAAAACGAGTATTTACAAACCATGAGCAATAGCTTTCATGTGCCCAGTACAAAACCAGCATCAGTATTGCATATACCTGTCGCAAACTGGCCGAATGCTCCTGTAGTACATGTGTGAGAATATGTGCCTAGCAGGACCTGAATGCATATAACAAGATTATAGCAATTATCTCCAAATAAAAACATGTGATGCCTTTTTAAAAAAAAATGAATGTTGAAATAAATGATTCAAAAAACACACCTCCCCAGGTTTGCAATGACCTTCTTGAGCAAGAGCAACATGGCATACACCTTTATAATATGGGTTAGCCTGTGAAAAACACAAGTGAACTTTAATATCCAAAATCATCTTTTAAGTTCGATGAAAGCCACTCTAATTGTAGACATCATTACCCAATATTACACATTTAAACAGAAGCACCACCGACTAATGTCATAGGAAAGTTATAAGGAAGTATACAAAAAGTACATTCGATGTGCTTGTTCTTGCATTAACAAGGAGAAGTAAATTACCTCTTTAGCAATGCTCAATAAATCTTCCAAAGTCAAATCCTCATCATCCTCATTCGATGACGTAACTTCAATATCCTCACTACTTTCAATCCCCAAACTCTCTGCTTTTCCCCTTCTTCCACGAGCAGATTTCTGAACAGTTCTCCCACTCCCACCACGCTTTCTCTTGTCAAACCCAGTTTCTTGGATATCATTACTATTAGGAAACCCATCTTTTTGTCCGCCTTTTCTCTTTCTTTTCACCGTTTTACATTTTACCACTGAATTAGATTGCTCTTCTTCTAAAGCATTCTTGCAAGCAACAGAGACTTCTTTTTCAGGCGGTGCAGGTCTTCTAGCTCTTGACTTGGGCTTAACTTGAGGTTCAATTCTTCCTTTTCTATGGTCACTGCACCATTTTCGAATTTTCCTGCTTGGTCTGCAGCAGATAAACCCAACATCCACATTGGCAGTTGCCGCTTTTTACTATCATCTGAAACAATTCCACTCATATTTTTTCCTTTGGGGGAAAATCTCTCTAGTCTCTTAGAACTATGTTACACTATTAAAAAGGCCAAAAAAATTGCATCAAGCATAACATGCTCAACTCTTTCTTAACAAAAAGACTCATAATTATTCACATAATAAGAGAGCATAAAAAAAATCAACAATTACATCAAAGCTTAATTTCCAAGTTCAGATATGTAGCATCAATTTAAGGCAATATGAAGACCCAATTCAAATTTTAATTTATATTTATTTTCTAGGGAAATCGATAGAACCCTGTTAATCTTAATGCCGAAGAAAAGGAACTGAAGCAATAAGGAGGCCAAAAGCTCAAAAGAATTATACACATCCATGCGTACCTTTATATAAGGGTTCGATCAAAAAGTAAGATTCCATATTGATTGCTGATTCAGGCTGGCCGATTTGGGAAAGAAAGATTTAAGATCTGTATGTAAACAAATTGCGTGAAACAAGAGTGGCTTTCGTTGAACTTGAAAGATGGTTTTTCCCGAGGGGTAAAAGAGATTTAATATCAAAAATCTCGAGCTGTTGGAGCCGAGCATTAGCAATACTGGAAGCCTGAATCAACTCTTGGACTGTGGTTGCAGTTTTTAGGGTTTCGATTTCAGCTTCGATGAGTTGGTCCTTCGTCTTGGTGTTTCCCTTAATTTAAACGTCGTGGACTCACAGCGGAACTCTCTCCGACGTGAGTCGACAGAGTAGGTTCTCCATTTTCTCTTTTTCATCACGTATTCTCGACTCTTCGGTGACTGGTTCTTCTTCTTCATCGAAATCTTAGGACTGGTTTGTCTCCTTCGGGGGATGATTGGACCAGTTAGGGTTCGAGAGGGCGGAGGGATGAGAAAGAAGGAAGAGAGTCGAAGGGTTGATAGAGCGAGAAAACATGAAAAGTAAACTCTTTAAATTGATAAAGATTTAAGCTCCGTGTTTTTGTACGTACATAACATTTTTTAGAAAAAAAGTTATCTAGTTAAAATTAAAAAAATGTCTTTTTAAATAGATAACGTTTTTTTATATATATCTATAACGTTTTGTTAAAAAACGTTGTAAAAAAAAATACCACAACGTTTTTATAAAAACGTTGTGGTTTAAGTGTTGTCTATTTACTGTTTTGTAGTAGTGAGTGATTTCAGGTCGGAGGATCATTACATCATTGTCACTATGAGAATCGCTAATGACACTTCGCATAATGCTCCACATAGAATTCTCATGGTGGGTATGTCCAGTACATCGTTCTCTAACTCGTACCTATGCATTGACTTAATATCTCATATATGTATGACCAATGAGATTTGGTCATCAGCCAATCCACATACTAGTCTCAATGCATCATTGTTGTCCCATCAACAATGATACTCGACTAGGGACATTTAAGAGCAATGATACTAATTATAATTATATAATCTCATGTTCAAGTCACATACTTGAAACTATATAATTTGTATCACTATTCTAAAGAATTTTATTATGTTAACATTTATATAACGCAGTAAATAAAATCATGATAAAATCATTCATTTATTCAATCAAATATAATATCGAAATGTTAAGTAATTATATCAAATAATTGGCCTCTATGGCACAAATTCTAACGCATGCAACATGGAAAAGTCATAGCTTATGCCTCGCGACAACTCAAAGAATATGAGAGGAATTATTCTACTTATGATCTAGGGTTGGCAACATTCATGTTCGCATTGAAGATCTGGAGACACTACTTGTATGGGGAGAAAGTGGAGATCTATACAGATCATAAAAGTCTCAAATATTTCTTCACCCAAAAGAAACTCAACATGCGGCAACGATGTTGGCTCGAGCTGTTGAAAGATTACAATCATACCATCCAATTCCATCTTGGAAAAGCGAACGTAGTAGCTGACGCATTGAGTAGAAGATCATATGCGGGTACGAGTGTGATATTGTCAACGCAAAGGCCCATTTTGTATGACTTGCAAAGGATGGAGATAGAGTTAAAGACTCCAGGGACCCATGTGATGATATCAAATATACGAGTAGAACCGACTTTAATCGATAAAGTTAAAGCTGCTTAAATTATGAACCTACAGCTGATGCATATGAAGAAGAAAGTGCAAGAAGGTGTTGTTTTAAAAGCAAGAATCGATGAAGAAGGAATATTTTGAGTCAACTCCAGACTTTGTATTCCTAACGATTTTGACTTGAAGCATAGAATCATGATGGAGGCACACAACACACCATTTACAATCCATCCTGGGAGTACCAAAATGTATCATGATCTTCGACATATATTTTGGTGGAGCAATATGAAGAGAGAGATCGCAGAGTTTATCTCGAGGTGTTTAACTTGTCAACGTGTAAAGGCAGAGCATCAAGTGCCAAAGGGTCTATTGCAACCACTTGAGATTCCAAAATGGAAGTAGGAACACATTACTATGGATTTTGTTAAGGGTCTTCCCAAGGTTTCTCAAGGCATAGATGCGATTTGGGTTATTATTGATAGATTAACCAAGTCTGCTCATTTCTTACTGATACGGGAGACTTATTCCCTTGAACGTCTTACTCGTATGTACGTGAATAAGATTATGAGATTGTATGGCATGCCAGTATCCATAGTTTCGGATCGTGACCCAAGATTCACTTCACGATTTTGGGTTAGCTTACAGAAAGCTATGGGCACGAATTTACGATTCAGTTTGGCATACCATCCTCAAACGGACGAGCAATCAGAAAGGACTATTCAAACTCTTGAAGATCTATTAAGACTCTGTGTCCTAGATTTTAAAAGAAGTTGGGATAAGTACTTGCCATTGGTGGAATTCTCCTACAATAATAGTTATCTAGCAAGTATATGCATGGCTCCATTCAAAGCGTTTTATGGACAAAAGTGTCGCTCTCCAGTATGTTAGGATGAGGTGGGAGAAGCAACATTGTTGGGACTAGAGTTGGTACGTATGACTACAGAGAAGATCTAAATGATCCGATAACGAATACAAACTGCACAGGATCGACAAAAGAGTTATGCGGATCTTCATCCAAAAGACGTGAAATTTAATATTGGGGATCATGTATTATTACGTATTGCTCCATGGAAGAGAGTTACAAGATTTGAAAAGAGAGGAAAACTCAATCCATGATTTGTTGGTCCATTTGAGATTCTTGACCGAATAGGTAATGTGGCCTATAGACTCCCATTACCTCCAAGTATGTCTTGTGTTCATAATATTTTTCACATATCTATGCTTCGTAAATATGTGAAAGACCCAAACCACATTATTGCGTTAGAACCAGACGAGATAGCCGAAGATTTAACGTACGAGGAGGTACCTGTCAAGATCTTGGATAGGAAAGAGCATGTCCTACGAACAAAGGTTATAGCACAAGTCAAGGTTTTGTGGAGGAACCATGCTATTGAAAAAATGACCTGGAAGTTAGAATCGAAAATGAACGTGAGATACCCTCACCTTTTCAAAACACCAGGTACGTACGTCAATTTCAAGGAAAAAATTTCATAAGGAGGGGAAGTTGTAAGACCCCAACTTTTTATTAATAAAATTGAATTTTTTTCTAATTATTATTTTGAATAATAAGGTGTTAATTTGATATAATGCTTTGGTTATGGGTGAAATGTGCAAATTTTATAAAATAAGCAAGTGGTTATAAAATATTCATTGTTGTCGGGGAATATTCGTTTGGTCGTAGAATATTCTTACTGTCGGAGAATATTCGTATGACGGTGCAGCCATTTGTGGGCCCCATAACGAAAAATAGTCGGATGAAGAAAACGACAAGTTTAAATTTTTATAAATAACGGCGTAGTTGTTATCGTTAACACTGTTGAAATACCCGATGGTTAAAGTACAGTAATACGCATGGTTGCACAGTAGCACACGGTATTGTACAGTATTTTTGAATTATTGATTCTTACGTAAGAAGGCACTACTCAATAATTGTTACAATAATTACTGTTCAATATTTTATTTTATTGATTCAATAATTACTACGTTGATATTTTATTTTATTGTTGTTTCAATAATTGCCACTGCACAATATTTCTCATTATCAGATCAATAATTTATATTATTTGAATAATATTATTAGATAGCATTATTAGCAATGTCTAAGGAAGTTCTGTCTAAAGAGAGGTTTGGTCACCTAATTGTACGCCAGTAAGGAGAAATCCTTATCGAAAAGCCCCTTCTTTTTTGGGAACGACCTGGTTGTCATAATTGTGATTTTGTAATATTATTTGCGAATAATTAATTATTGATTTATATGATAAGAAAATATTTATTTTATGTGGATATAAATGAAGGAATTAATGCTGAGGTGTTTTATCAGTATTTTATCGGAATAGAGGTGTTGAAAATCGTCCGTATGTGAGTTTCAGTCATTTTTCATTTAGAATTTGAAAAAACTTAAATCTATAAAGTTATAAAGAATTTAATTTTCTATGAAATGGACATAAAATTCGTATTTTTCTGATAAAAGGGTTATTTATTATGAATTATTGAAGTTTCAAAAATAAATATTTTTATTAAAATTATGGATGAGACCCACTTTTATTTTTTTGTGAAAACATGTGCTGAGAATTTTCAAGGATGGCATGCTCAGATGATTCAAATGGGGTGTGTGTAGAAGAGAAGAAAAAATATATTATTTTATTATTTTAGTCTGCTTTGGCGTTTTGGCATTTTCCTATAAATAGGTGCTTAGATTAGAATTGAAAATCACACCAGAGATATAAGTTTTCTCTCTCTATATTATCGAGCGTATTTTGTGAGTATTTAGATAATTTGAGAGTTGCAATTCAGTGCAAGTTTTCTTCAGCATTACATCCGATATACCAGTTAGAAGTACTGTTCTTTTGAGGTAAGGGATGTTATTTTCTTCGTAAATGATATTATTTCTTTAAATATCATTATGCCGAAAAATTGGTATAAATTTTATTGTGAAATTTTTACCTTTTCGTGTCGGGGTTACTATTCACATATATGGCAATATTCACGAATACGATACTATTCACCGAAAAATAAAATTTTCTTTCTTTGTCCAAGTTGTCTATTGTGGTTACAATCTTTTATTGTATCCATATTTTGATCTTTATTTTTGAATTCTGCTCCACAATTGATTATTTTGGAGTATTTTTAAACTTGGATAAACTGTAGTACGAATTTTTAATATTTATCCTTTTGTCTCACTGGATTCATTTTCTTTAAGATATTTTTTATCATCATCAGTCCTAAATGATGATATTACTGAATATCTTTGACCTATAGTGCAAAGATGAATGATTAACTGATGAATATCTTTAGCCCGTAGTGCAAAGATGAACAGTTGTTGAGATGAACATAACCAATTAGCGATACAAATCAATATCTTTGGCCTGTAGTGCAAAGATGAATATTTGATTCAAGATGTATATTGATTGATGTTACATGGATAAAATATTGATGATGAACTTTTAAATCATAGAAAATAGTAGAATTCATTCTCTACTTGACTCTTCTAATGGATTGTTGTTTCTGCTGCAGTTGTTGATCTAAAACTTATTGTCTATTATATTCTATCATATTTTTCCCTGTTGAGGACTAATGATAATTTATTGTATATTATCTTAGTCATAATATTCTTTACTGGGCTAGTTGAGCTCACCCTTTTCCTTTTTGTTCCATTTTTCTTCTCAAGCGGAGAGAATTTAGCAGGAACTAGCCGGGGTATAGAGTGATGATTCAAGATAGTTATTTTAGTAGTCCTCACTATTTTGTAAAATAATGTATCAATAATTATAATGAGAATTTATTTGAGTTTGAATACTGTCTAAAAGACAATATTTATATTTAAACTAACAGTATGTGTTGTCGTATTTTGCACGACAATTATAATAATAAAGTTATAGTTATTTTTTGTACCATGTATTTGGCGACTCAGAATGGGTGATGCATACCTATTTTGGGAGGCGTCACATACTATGTCGTGATAATTATTGATTAAAATACTATGCAATTAGTGTTGTAACAATTATTGAATCAATAATATAAAATATTGTGTAATATCGTGTGATATTGTAGGGTACTGTGTGGTACTGTACAATATTGCGTGCTACTGTAGAGTACTGTGTGCTACTGTACTTTTATCACCAAGTATTTTAATCGTTGCAAGTGATAGTACCGTTGACATTTTTTTATTATTAAAAATGTTATTTCTAACGATTTCGTATCCGACAATTTTTTCGTTGTCATGCCGACCAATAATTGGTTGTTTCGGCACATTTGTACTGTTCACCTAATATTCTACTATTTATTTTAGAATTTATACATCTCACCCTTAACTTTATCATTTTATCAATCTAACATATTACTGTTTAGAATAATTAAATTATAAAAAAAATTAAATTCTATTTATGAAAAGTTAAGATCTTACATTAAAGGGAGTAACTTATTAGAGTTTATTGTTATTATATCCCTACTTAGTTCTACAAAAATAATCTAATTTTATTTTAAATTTTTTAGTCATTTACGAAACCTAGAGTATAAAATTGATTTTAATTTATTTGATATGTATTAATGCGATAATCAATATAAGAAATTACTTAAAAAGCATTCCCAAAGTGTAAAAATGGCATTTTGATAATTTAAATGATTTCAAATCACAATTTAAATTTTAGAAAATTTCAAATTAATTAGGATCAAACTTAAATAAGACTTGTTTTCTGAAACAAAGGAGTATCATTTACTATTATTTTATTTTATTTTTTGTTATTTTTATAGAAATAAGTGCGAAGAAATTTCTTCAATATCATACACTTTCTTTCTTCTTTTTTTAATCTCTTTTAAATGAATTTTGGCTCCCCTCCATTACATTTTCCTTTAATTCTATCCAATACACCAATTACTTCCTCCGTCTCTTAATGTAACTCTTCGTTACTTGATATAAGTCGTTTTAGAAAAATATTTTTGTTCCTTAATATAAAATATAAATCTTTTGTGAATTTCAAGTAAACATTAATTACTTAGTTTCTAATATTACCCCAAGTATTAAATATAATTTTGGTTCTCTCACTATTTTTTTCTCAATAAATAATACTCTCTTTTTCCAATACAATGATAATATAGACAATTGATATTACAGTAAAACCCCTATTTAGGAATACTCTATATAAGAATAACCTCTACAATATTATAAAAAAATTTGGTCCCAATTTGGGCCAGTTATAAAAAGGAATAACATCTAAATTGTAATATGTTATATACTTTTTAAGTCCCGTATTAAGAGACAATACCTCTATATAGTATATATATATATATATATATATATATATATATATATATATATATATATATATATGAAAGATAATATTAATTTTAAAAGACTATATTTTTTTATAAAAAATTACATTTCCTATAAAAAAACTATATTTTCATATAAAAAGACTACGTTTCCTATAACGGACTATATTTTCCTATAAAAGACTACATTTCCTATAAAAGACCATATTTTTCTATAAAAAGACCACATTTTCCTATAAAATACTGCTTTGCATAAATATTTTTTGAATAATAATTATTTGGGAGTTCTTATTAATATTTTTGTTAAAATGAATATTTTTGAGTGTTCAAAAAATATTTTATACCAATACTTCTATTTAGTAATAACCTCTCAATTAGAATACAAATAGTTTGATCCCAACTCTATTTCTAAATAGAGATTTTACAGTATATTTAATATTTTATAATCATTTCCTTAATACTTCTGTATTAACTCTAAAATTACCTATATTAAAAATAAAAGAGAATATTTGATCTTAATATTTTTATTAATAATTATCAAAATATATTAATAAATAGTTGAATATGATATTAAGATTAAATTTATCAAAAATTAGAATCATAAAAAATTAGAAAAGGTCGCAAGTAACGAATTATGATAAAGGGTCTTGTGATAATAGACACGTGGTTCTGAAAACGAACACTGTGCGCATGCAGATGTGAAGCTGCAGTAATGGGTATGGGTCTGGTCCGATGTGGAGCTTTTATATTTTACTCCATTTTACATTAGTTTTACAAGAACCGTACAGATTGGGATTTGGTCAGTGATCAATTTTGGGCCCATCCCACTTAGCAGATATTTCGCGGACCGAGGCACATTAAATGCATCATGAGTCAATCGAGGAGAACCCGGGACAATTGGATCAACATGATTTTGTTTTATTTAAGGGTCCTTAACACTAATATACAACAATTAGAAAGTATTTATAAAAATAATACATATACAAAATAATTATAAAAATAACGCAATTCATATTAATAAGGAAATCTAAAATTAAGGAGAAATATCTGTCATAACTAATCATTCAAATTTAAATATCTGGGATCTAACCACAAAAACAAATTCAAATTCAAATTTCGTAGGAAAGACTACACAAATTTTGTACTTTGCAGGAGGTGGCGGAGGTAATTTTCAGAGGAGGTGGAAGCTTTGGAGGAGGTGACAGCGTCGGAAGAGGTGGTAATTGTGGCTTCAGAGGCGACAGTGATGGCTATGGAGGAGGTAACAATGGCGGTGGTGGCGGAGATGGCGGTGGTGGCTCAAGTGGTGGTTACAGAGACGGTGGAGGTGGAGGCTGGGGCGGTAGTGGCGGGAGCAACTATTTTCTGGTAGTAAAAGGAAATTTTCAAGATACTGCAGAGGAGAAGATCATTAGTAATGTCATGGTAACCAAATTTTTATAACAAGCTAACCAAACTTTTATACTAAGGTAACCAAACTTTTATACCAAGGTAACCAAACTTTGGTAATTACCAAGGTAACCAAACTTTTATACTAAGGTAACCAAACTTTTATACCAAGGTAACCAAAACTTTTATACTAAGGTAACCCAAACTTTTATACTAAGGTAACCAAACTTTTATACCAAGGTAACCAAACTGTCATACCAAGGTAACCAAACATTTATACCAAGGTTACCTTGGTATGAAGGTTTGGTTACCTTGGTGTGAAGGTTTGGTTACCAACTGCACTATGAAAAAACTGATGGTGTGGAGGTGGATTGGTTACCTTGGTATGACAGTTTGGTTACCTTGGTATAAAAGTTTGGTTACCTTAGTATAAAAGTTTGGATACCTTAGTATAAAAGTTTGGTTACCAAACTTTTATAAGCAAACTTTTATACTGAGGTAACTAAACTTTTATACTAAGGTAAACACCAATCAACAAAAAAAAGTGATCATAAATTCATAATCAAACGCACATTTTGCATAAAATTAAGATCATAAACCCCAAATGAATGAAATTAAAGAGAAAACCTTAAAAACTGGTGCTCGAGAGAGAGAGAAGTAAAATAGAAGTACTTACAAAAACAGAGTACAAAGAAATATGAAGAACAATTGGAAGAATGAAAGAGAGAGAAAAAATGGCAGAATAAAAGAAAATAGAAGAAATGGCGTCTTCATCTTTTATACAAAAATGACAGAAATGGCGTCTTCATCTTTTATACAAAAATGGCAGAAATAGCGTCTTCATCTTTTGAAAAAAAAATGACAGAATAGAAGAAAATGAGAGAGAAAATGACAAAATGGCGTCTTCATCTTCTCTCTTTACTGGCGTCTTCATCTTCTCTCTTCACTCTTCAGCTTTTGTCTTTAAATATGAAAATAGAAGAATAGAATTGCAGTGGCGTACATAAAATGACAGTAGGAGGAGATGAGAGAGAAAATGGCACCTACCAAAACTAATCCCCTAAATTAAGGAATCCTAATTACACTGATATTGCCATGTCAGTCATTACATATTAATCTCTTAATTTAAGGACCTTTAATTATGTTAAGATTGAAAATAAAAACAAAAAAGTGTAATATTTTTATAATTATTTTATAGGTGTATACTTTTTATAATTATTTTTAAAAATGTACTACTATATGTAATTTATCCTTGTTTAAGTCCGTAAAATAAATAAATAGTTTGGTTCGATTCATATTTATTTGATTAAAAATTTGATTTTATTTGAAATATAAATAATTTAAATATGAACAAATTTTAAAGTTCGATAAATTACTCGAACCTTTTCAAATTATAATTTTCTATTGATACTCGGATCATATTCGTTCGAAAAGTTCAAACTGCTCGGGTTCGATTCGAGATCGTGTTCAGTAGTTAAACGAGTCTCAATCAAATCTTATGTATACTCAACTCAATTCATTTACACTTTTGATTTTATGCGAGAAGAGGCCAAAGTAGTAAGCCTTGCTGAGTTAATCCAGGCCCAGATAAATTTGATGGGCTAAAAATACGAAGTCTTTTTGGTTAAAAGAAAACGATACAACTGATATAAAAATTAAGGCATCGTACATGTCGACTATGAAGAAGTTTTTATTTTTTATTTTTTTAACTTTCATTACTACTACTACTACTACTACTACTATTATTATTATTATTATTATTATTATTATTATTATTATTATTATTATTATTATTATTGCTTTTTTTAATATTCCAATTTTAGTGTCGTGTTAGTATAATTACAAATGAGAATTTAGTAATTAATAACAATCTTTTAATTACAATATTAATAAACTTCACATTGCTGAGAATAAAAGCCTCACAATGAAGGAAAAATATAAATTCTCACTTAAAAGAAAAAAAGTCTTGCAATAAAAAATAATACTAACTCATATAATTAGTAAAATTTAACCGGACAGATATTGATCCCATTAATCGTATACTAGTATGTATCATGTATGTAGATGGAACTACGGTATTGTAGCCAGTCCTTTCTCAAATAAATGGATAAATTGAATTTTTTATATAAAAAAATTTAGGATTTATTTTGTCTTATTAAGAGCCTGTTTGGCTATTATTTATAAGTTGGTCAAACTAATGTATAAATATTCATTTCGTTCTTTAATATAAGTTGTAACGCCCCCAAAATAGGTATACATCACTCATTCTGAGTCGCTAAATAGATGATACAAAATATAAATACAAACTTAATTATACAACTGTCGTGTAACATAAGCTGAGAGTTTTAACACGAATATTATCTTCTAGACAATATTCAAACTCAAATGGAGTCCTCATTATAATTATTATCACACTATTTTATAAAATAGCGAGAACTACTACAACCACCATCTCGGACCGTCACTCCATTCTCCGATTAGTCCGGCTACGTTCTCATTTCTTGAAGAGAACAATGAAAGTAAAAGGGTGAGCTCAACTAGCCTAGTAAAAATTATTATTACTAAAATAATGCAGAATAAATTATCGTTAGCCATCAACAGTGTTAAACTGATAGAATACAATAAACAACAAGTTTAACTGCAGCGGAACAAGCAATCTATTAGAAGAGTCAAGTAGAGCATGATATCTACCATTTTCTATGATTTAAAAAGTTTGTCATCAATTTTATCGGTGAGACTCAGCTCAATAAATAATCCACATCACTGAATTATCCATGCACTACGGGCCAATGATATTCATTAGTATCACATCTACGAATTATCCATGCACTACGGGACAAAGATAATAGTGTTATCACCAATGGTCATGATCATGCCAAAAACTGTCTATCAATGCACTATGGACCAATGAGGACTTTTACCACATCATTTGTAACATTACAGGTTATGATTATACCGAATAATTTTTGGTCATAATCATACCAATCAACAGTTCATTTATGCACTACGGGCCAAAGACGACTTTCATCATAATATAAGCATAAGGATGATGACAATGATATAAGAATTCAATTAAATAAAAATAAAGATAAATTTTAAAAATTTATAATTCAATTTATTCAGAATTCAATAAAATCCAAATTGTCAACATGATACTACTTTGTGGAGTAAAATTCAAGAATAATATTGTATCAAAAATAATTTGGACAGAAAGGAATTAATTTTTATCATGAATAGTACCACGGGTGAATAGTACCTTAGTGAATAGTATCCCAACATGAAAAGATTAAAATTTTTCATGAATATTCAGAATAATATTTTCGTAAAAAGATACTACATGAAGCGCAAATTTTAAGAATATTCTACTAATTTCACAGAGTACAGAAGCAATATTTTAATAAAATGAGTGTAGAATTCGAAATCTGAAACGAAATAATATTACTTACATACTACAGAGTATGGAAAAAAAATATTATTTCTTACGAATATTGAACAAAAATAATATCCTTTACCTTAAAAGGAGAGTATTTCTGACTGGTATGACGGAGATATTCTTGAAAAAAACTTGCACTGTTTTCTACACTTAAAGCTTCCTTAAACTTTAAAGAAATACGCTCAATATTATAGAAGAAGAATTATCTGATTCTGGTGTGATTTTCAATTCTAAACTAAGCATCCTATTTATAAGAGAATGACATGATACTATTTGGATGCACAGTAAAAGAAAAATTACGGACTACACAATGTCAAAATCACGAATTTTTAACGAATTTCTGATTTTACTATGCAAACACTATGCAAATACTATGTATAATAAAATATAATATATTCTATTTTTTACAAAAAAATAAAACTTATTTTATATATATAACAAAATTGAGATAACTTTCTACTGATTGTTTTGAAAAATGGGTAAGTGGGGGTCCAAATAATATGCCAAACTTACAACAAATACTTCATAAAATTCCCCTCTAATTATCTCAAATCACTTGGCTTCTCAAAACATATTTTTAATAACATTCATCATTAATATTATTACTCACAATATTAACAACCAGATCATTTTCAGGAAAGAGGGAGCTTTCCGATAAAGATTTCTCTTTATTGGCGCCCAATTAGGTGACTAAACCCCTTTTCTCGACAGAACTTTCTAGACATCGTCAATAATACAAATAATAATATAAATAATTTTGTCATGTCAATTATTGATTTAATAATATAAATTATTGTGATAATAATTGAATCAATAACGTGAGATACTATGCAACAATTACTATGACAATAATTAAAATAAACTGAGTGACTTCTCACGTAAGCATCAATAATCAATACCGTGTGCTACTATAGAATTACGCGTATTACTGTACTTTTATCACCGGGTATTTTAACAATTAACGGTAAAATTTTCGCTGTTATTTTTATAAAAATATATTTATGTCGTTTTCTAACTTCGACAGTAATTTCATTGTGGGGTCCACCAATGATTATGTTGTCGTACGAATATTCTCCGATAAAACGAATATTCCCCTACCAATCGAATATTTTATGACAACTTTCTTGCTTTACAAAATTTATAAATATTATCCATAACTATTATATTATATCAAATCCACACCATAATATTCAAAATGATATTTAGAGAAAATTCTTCTTTATTCATAAAAGTTGGGGTCTTGCAACCTCCCCTTCTTATGAAATTTCGTCCTCGAAATTTGTGTACGTACCTGGTATGACAAAGAGGTGAGGATACCTTGATTTCATTTTAGATTCTAACTCCCAGGTCATTTCCTCAACATCGTGGTTTCTCTACAAAATTTTGACTTGAGGTATAACTTTGGAGCGTAGAATATGTTCTTTCTTATCCAAGATTTTAACAGGTACCTCTTCATACGTTAAATCTTCTGCTATCTCATCTGGTTATAATTCAATAATGTGGTTTGGGTCTTCCACATATTTACGTAACATAGATATGTGAAAAACGTTATGAACACGAGACATACTTGGCGGTAAGGCGAGTCTATAGGCCACAGTTCCTACTCGATCGAGGATTTTAAATGGGCTAATGAATCGAGGATTGAGCTTTCCTCTATTTCCAAATCTTGTAACTCCCTTCCACGTAACAACACGTAACAACACATGCTCTCCAACATTGAATTCCACGTCCCTTCGATGAAGATCAGCATAACTCTTTTGTCGATCTTATGAGGATTTTATAAGTTGCCGAATCATTTGAATATTTTTCATTGTCATGCGTACCAATTTCGGTCCCAACAACGTAGATTCACCCACCTCATCCCAGCATACTGGAGAATGACACTTGCGTCCATACAACGCCTCGAATGGAGCCATGCCTATACTTTCTTGATAACTGTTGTTGTAGGAGAATTCCATTAATGGCAAGAACTTGTCCCAACTTCCTTTGAAGTCAAGGACACAGAGTCTTAATAGATCTTCAAGAGTTTGAATAGTCCTCTCCAACTGCCCGTCCGTCTGAGGATGATATGCCGAATTGAATCGTAAATTCGTGCCCATAACTTTCTACAAACTGACCCAAAATCGTGAAGTGAATCTTGGGTATCGATCAAAAACTATGGATACTGGCATACCATGCAATCTTACAATCTCGTTTATGTACATACGAGCAAGACGTTCATGTGAATAAGTTTCTCGTATAGGTAAGAAATAAGCAAACTTGGTTAATCTATCAACAATGACCCAAATTGCATTTATGCCTTGAGAAACCTTGGAAAGACTAGTAACGAAATCCATGATAATGTGCTCCCACTTCTATTCTGGAATTTTAAGTGGTTGCAATAGACCTTTTGGCACTTGATACTCCGCCTTGACACGTTGATAAGTTAAACACCTTGAGATAAACTCCACAATCTCTCTTTTCATATTACCCCACCAAAATGTATGTTGAAGATCATGATACATTTTGGTACTCCCAGGATGGATTGTAAACGGTGTGTTGTGCGCCTCTATCATGATTTTATACTTCAAATCAGAGTCGTTAGGAACACAAAGTCTGGAGTTGACTCGAAGTTATCCTTCTTTATCAATTCTTGCTTCCGGAATAACACCTTCTTGCACTTTCTTCTTCATACGTATCAGCTCCAGGTATGTGGTTTGAGCAGCTTTAGCTTTATCGATTAAAGTCAGTTCTACTCGTATATTTGACATCATCACGTTGGTCCCTAGAGTCTTTAACTCTATCTCCATCCTTTGTAAGTCATACAAAATGGGCCTTTACGTTGACAATATAGCGCTCGTACCCGCATATGATCTTCTACTCAATGCGTCAGGTACTACGTTCTCTTTTTCAGGATGGTATTGAATGGTATGATCGTAATCTTTCAACAGCTTGAGCAAACGTCATTGCCGCATGTTGAGTTCCATTTGGGTGAAGAAATATTTGAGGCTTTTATGATCCGTATATATCTCTACTTTCTCCCCATACAGGTAATGCCTCCAGATTTTAAGCGCAAAAAAGACTGCTGCCAACTCTGGATCATGAGTAGGATAATTCCTCTCATATTCTTTGAGTTATCGTGCGGCATAGGCTATGACTTTCCTATGTTGCATGAGAACACATCCTAACCCTCTGCCTGAAGCATCACTATAGATAACAAATCCCTCCGAACTAGATGGTATTGTCAGAATAGGTACTGAAATGAGTCTTCTCTTGACTTCTTGAAAACTCTTCTCACATTTGTGACGCCCCCAAAAATAGGTATACATCACCCATCTTGGGTCGTCAGATACATGGTACAGAATATAAATACAACTTACTAATATAACTGTCGTGTACAATACGACAAAACATAACTGTGAGTTTGAATACAATTATTGTCTACTAGAGACTATACAAACTCAAAAGGAGTCCTCATTACAATTATTGCCACACTATTTAATAGAATAGTGAGGACTACTAATACTATCATCTGGTCCATCACTCCGTTCCCCGACTCGTCCCAGCTATATTATCATTTCCTGAAGAGAACAGTGAAAGAAAGGGTGAGCTCAATTAGCCCAGTAAGAAATATTATGACTAAGATAATGCAGAATAAATTATCATTAGCCTTCAACAATGTTAAATTGATAAAATATAACGAACATCAAGTTTAACTGCAGCGGAACATCAATCCATTAAAAGAGTTAAGTAGAAAATAAAATCTACTATCTTCTATGATTTAAAAGGTTTTTCAACACTGTTATCGCTGGGACTCAGCTTAATAAAATAATCCACATCATCGAATCACCCCTGCACTACGGCCAAGGATATTCGTGTATTCATTAATGGTCATGATCATGCCAACAACTGTCCATCAATGCACTGCGGGCCAATGAGGACTTTTACATTACGGTCATGATTATACCGAATAATCCCTGGTCATAATCATACCAAGTCCATCTATGCACTACAGGCCACATATGACTTTCAATATTTTATAAACATGAGGATGATGACAATGATATAAGAATTCAATAAAATAAGTGTAAGAATTAATTTATACAAGAATTAATAACGTCCAAATTGTCAACATGATACTGCTTTGTGGAGTAAAATTTAAGAATGCTTAGAAGAATATTTTCATGAAAAGATATTGGATGAAACGCAATTATCAAGGATATTCCACAAATTTCATGGAATATAGAAGTCAAAACTTAACCAACTGAGTATAATAAAAAATAGAATAACAAAAGAAATCACCATGCATGCGATAGACCACACAGACATGTTATTCTAACATAATAATAAATAATGGAACCAGGTCCGGCGTAAAACGCACAGACAGAATATTTCAACAAAATAATAATAAAGACGGAACCAGGTTCGGTGTAAAACACACAGACATGATGTTCCAACAAAATAATAATAAAGACGGAACCAGGTCCGGTGTAAAACACACAGACAGGATGTTCCCACAGAATAATAATAAAGACGGAACCAGGTCTGGTGTAAAACACACAGACAGGATGTTCCAACAAAATAATAATAAAGACGGAACCAGGTTTGGTGTAAAATACACAGACAGGATGTTCCAACAGAATAATAAAAGAATGTCACCAAGTATAGGGTAGACCGCATATACAGGTTATTCCAACAGAATAATAAGAAATGGAATAACAACAGTTCTCTTTATGAATAAGAAAGAATAACACCCCTTACCGTTTTAAAGAAGAACTGAAATAAGGAAGTAGTTAAGTAGTAGAATACTTTTCTTCTCTCTCTCTATAGTTTCTATCTATAGTTTCTCTCTCTAGAGTTCAATGAATTCGTAAGAAATAATGAAGGAATGAGCTGCTATTTATAGAAAAATAAAATGCATAGTAACTAATCCATGAACGGTCCAGATTGATTACTTTAATCTGGCGGTCCATATTTAAAGAAAAATCTTTTAAATAAAATATAATATATTCTATTTATAGAATAACTTTAATAAAGTATTCTGTTTTATATAAAAAGATGTTTCTGTTTTATTACGTTAATAATACGAATAAAACAAAACTTTATTATCGCTAAATAATTCATATTATTAACTGACAATAATTGAATCAAACTGAGTGACTTCTCACATAAGCATTAATAATCAATACCGTGTGCTACTATGCAAGCACACGTATTACTGTACTTTTACTACCGAGTAGTTCAACAGTATCAATGGTAAAATTTCCGCCGTTATTTTTAATAAAATATTTTTGTCATTTTTTCAATCCGACAATAATTCCGTTGTGGGGTCCACCAATGATTGTGCCGTTGTACGAATATTTCCTGTTAAAACGAATATTCCCCGACCAATCGAATATTATATAACAACTTGCGTACTTTGAAAAATTTATAAATATTACCCACAACTATAACATTATATCAAATTAACTTCATAATATTCAAAAATGATATTTATAGAAAATTCATCTTTATTTATAAAAGTTGGGGTCTTACAACCTCCCATTCTTATAAAATTTTGCCCTCGAAATTAGGGTACGTACCTGGTATGTCGAAGAGGTAAGGATACCTTGACTTCATTTCAGATTCTAACTCCCAAGTCATTTCCTCAACATCGTGATTTCTCCACAAAACTTTGACTTGAGGTATAACCTTGGAGTGTAGAATATGTTCCTTCTTATCCAAGATTTGAACAGGAACTTCTTCATACGTCAAATCCTCCGCTATTTCGTCCGGTTCTAACTCAATAATGTGGTTCGGGTCTTCCACATATATATTTACGTAACATGAATATGTGAAAAACGTTATGAACACGAAACATACTTGGCGGTAAAGCGAGTCTATAAGCCACAGTTCCTACTCGATCGAGGATTAAAAATGACCGATGAATCGAGGATTGAGCTTTCCTCTCTTTCCAAATCTCGTAACTCCTTTCCATGGAGCAACACGTAAGAACACATGATCTCCTATATCAAATTCCACGTCCTTTCGATGAAGATCAGCATAACTCTTTTGTCGATCTTGTGAGGATTTTATACGTTGTCGGATCGTTTGAATCTTTTCTGTAGTCATACGTACTAACTCTGGTCCCAACAAGCTTCACCCACCTCATCCCAGCATACTGGAGAACGACACTTTCTTCCATACAATGCTTCGAATGGAGCCATGCCAATACTTGCTTGATAACTGTTGTTGTAGGAAAACTCCATCAATGATAAGAACTTGTCCCAAATTCCCTTGAAGTCAAGGACACAGAGTCTTAATAAATCTTCCAGAGTTTGAATAGCCCTCTCTGATTGTCCGTCCATCTGAGGATAATATGCCGAACTAAATCGTAAATCCGTGCCCGTAGCTTTTTGTAAGCTAACCCAAAATCGTGAAGTGAATCTTGGGTCTCGGTCAGAAACTATGGATACTGGTATACCATGCAGTCTTACAATCTCGTTTATGTACATACGAGCAAGACGTTCAAGTGTATAAGTTTCTCGTATCGATAAAAAATGAGCAGACTTGGTCAATCTATCAACAATGACCCAAATCACATCAATACCTTGAGAAACCTTAGGAAGACCGGTAACAAAATTCATGGTAATGTGCTCCCACTTCTATTTTAAAATTTTAAGTGGTTGCAATGAACCTTTTGGTACTTGATGCTCCGCCTTGACTCGTTGACAAGTTAGACACCTTTAGATAAACAGCGCTATCTCTCGCTTCATATTGCTCCACCAAAATGTATGAAGAAGATCATGATACATTTTGGTACTCCCAGGATGGATTGCAAACGGTGTGTTGTGCGCCTCCATCATGATTTCATACATTAAATTAGGGTCGTTAGGAACACAAAGTCTGGAGTTGACTCGAAGTATTCCTTCTTCATCGATTCTTGCTTCCGGCATAGCACCTTCCTGCACTTTCTTCCTCATACGCATCAGCTCCAGGTCTGTAGCTTGAGCAGCTTTAACTTTATCGATTAAAGTCGGTTCTACTTGTATATTCGCCATCATCACATGGGTCCCTGGAGTCTTTAACTCTATCTTCATCCTTTACAAGTCACACAAAATGGGCCTTTGTGTTGACAATATCGCAATCGTACTTGCATATGATCTTCTACTCAATACGTCAGCTACCACGTTCGCTTTTCCAGGATGGTATTGAATGGTATGATCATAATCTTTCAACAGTTCAAGCCAACGTCGTTGTCGCATGTTGAGTTCCTTTTGAGTGAAAAAATATTTGAGGCTTTTATGATCCGTAAAGATCTCCACCTTCTCCCCATACAAGTAATGCCTCCAAATTTTAAGTGCAAAGACAATAGCTGCCAACTCTAGATCATGAGTAGGATAATTCCTCTCATATTCCTTGAGTTGTCTTGATGCATAGGCTATGACTTTTTCATGTTGCATGAGAACGCATCCCAACCCTTTGCTCGAAGCATCACTGTAGATGACAAATCCCTTTGAGCCAGATGGTATTGTTAGAACAGGTGCTGAAATGAGTCTCCTCTTGAGTTCTTGAAAACTCTTATCACATTCTTCGCTCCAATCGAACTTTGTATCTTTCCGAGTCAGCAGAGTTAGTGGAGTAGCGATTCGAGAAAATCCTTCCACGAATCTCCAATAATAACCAGCTAAACCGAGAAAGCTACGTACTTCGGTTACTAATTTAGGTTGCTCCCAGCTTTGAATAGCTTTAATCTTTGTCGGGTCAACAGATATTCCACGACTTGATACTACGTGTCCAAGGAATGCTACCTCCTCCAGCCAGAACTTGCATTTCTTCAACTTGGCATAAAGCTTGTATTCACGAAGCTTTTGGAATACCAGCCTCAAGTGTTGCTCATGATCTTCACGACTTTTGGAATAAATAAGGATGTCATCAATAAAGACGACCACAAAGTGATCCAAATATTCCTTGAATACATGGTTCATCATATCCATGATGGCAGCAGGAGTATTAGTCAATCCAAAGGACATGACTAGGAATTCATAATGCCCGTACCGAGTTCTGAAAGCCGTCTTTGGAATATCCTCAGTTCTAACCTTCAGCTGATGATATCCAGAACGAAGATCGATCTTTGAAAAGAATTGTGCTCCTTGCAACTGGTCAAACAGGTCATCGATACGTGGCAATGGGTACCTGTTTTTGATGGTGACATGATTCAACTCCCAATAATCAATACAAAGTCGCATACTTCCATCTTTCTTCTTCACGAATAGAACAGGAGCACCCTAAGGAGAAGTACTAGGACGAATAAAGCCAATGTCTAACAATTCCTGCAGTTGGATTTTTAACTCCTGAAGTTCAATAGGAGCCATTCGATATGGGGCTTTGGAAATGGGTTTTGTATCGGGTTCAAGGTCGATACAAAATTTAATTTCACGCTCTGGGGGTAGGCTAGGAAGTTCTTCAGGGAATACGTGAGGGAATTTATTAACAATAGAAATATCATTCAAAACTAACGTATTTTTGTTTAGATCCGTGACATGAGCTAAGAAAGCTTGACATCCGTTTTTCAATAAATGAATAACTTTATGACTTGAGATGACAACGATTGATTTTAATGGTTTGTTTCTTGAATTCGCATAATAGGTCGATTAGGAATATGAAAGCTAACAACCTTACGAAAATAATCAATTTTTGTATGATGAGTAGTTAACCAATCAATCTCTAGAATCATGTCAAATGCAAGTATTTTTAATGAAATCAGATCGACAGGTAATGTGTGGGTACCAACTTGAACCAAACAAGACTTATAAACCGTGGATGTAATGAAGGTTTCTCCCAATGGAGTTTCAACAGATAAGTCAAAGTCTAATTTCTCCGGAGTCAAATTTAATCGATGAGTGCAAGTAGGAGAAATAAAAGAATGGGTAGAACCGGTATCAAATAAAGTATAAACTTCGTTAGAGTTTATGATAAGCTTACCCGTGATGACCTCATTCGGGTTCCTTGCTTTCTGGGAGGTCATAACAAACGCTCTCCCTTGCACTACCGATTTTGACTTTTCTGGGACGGCCTTTGGTGCCTCCATCCTGGCTGAACTTATTTTTGGTAAACGATAAAATCGAGCTAAATGACCTTCTCTTCCACAATTATAACATGCTTTAGACGGCATCACGCAGTTTGGACTGATGTTCCCCTCCCCTCCGCATTTGAAACATATGATAGGTGGTCGTTCTCCTTCCTTAACAACGGGTGCTGGTGCTGACGTCTTTCCATCATTGTTGAATCTCCTCTTCTTAAAATGACCATTCTTATTGTTTTGGCCCTGATTACCACCGAAGTGGTTACCATTTCTGGCCTGTTGATTCCCACCACGCTTGTTGTCACCGGTTCGATGACTGCTCTCACTGGTATAATCATTTTGCCGACTGCTCTCTTTTGGTTGCGTTCACTATTTATTGCGCTCCACTAACTGAGCCCTATTCACAACATCTGAATATAAACACAGTTTATGAGAAATAAGATATTGACGTATCTCAGGTTTCAAATCTCGCAAAAACATTCGCATCATTCGCTCTTCATTATCCACCAAGTGGGATACAAACCGGGACAATTCAGCAAATTTAGCCTCATACTGCGACACGGTCATATTATTCTGCTCCAATTTGATGAACTCCACCTCCTTCATGTGTCGAACACTTTCGGGAAAGTATTTGTCATTGAACAACTCTTGGAACTTCTCCCAAGACATCTTCAGTGCGGCAGGTTGAGTACGCTTAATCGATTCCCACCAGTAATCTGCCTCTCCTCGCAACATAAAGGCGGCAAAGGGAACCTTTTTCTCCTCGGAGAATCCCAAGACATCAAATATCTTGGTGATCTGCTTTATCCATATTTTCGCTATAAGTGGTTTTGGCTCTCCCTTAAACTCCGGTGGTCCCAGCTCCTTGAACTGTTTAGCGGTGACCGTCCGAGAGTTTTCAGTGTTTCCACCTACATTTTGAACAGGAGCCGCCCTCGCCTGCTGTTGCATGAACTGTATAAAGCTTCTGAACATTCCATCATTCATCATTTGGTCAGTATTGTTGTTTGCATGAGGATTGTCGTCTTCCTGATGCACATTATCCCGATTATTGATATGTTGTGAATCAACAGTCGCCTGTGCTCCATTACTATTCTCAACATTCTCGGATGCCATTTTCATATACTGCCACAAAATAAAAGTTAATTGATATGTTATATATTATCCTTATATTCTGATCGACCAATTAAATACCATGCAAATAAACTTATGTAGGTCATACTAGCGAAAGAATTTCCCGTCTCTCCCCTCCTAGTTCTATTCTCACATCTTAGCCAGAGATCATATCCCTAAGCTCTGATACCAACTGTGACGCCCCCAAAAATAGGTATACATCACCCATCTTGGGTCGTCAGATACATGGTACAGAATATAAATACAACTTACTAATACAACTGTCGTGTACAATACGACAAAACATAACTGTGAGTTTGAATACAATTATTGTCTACTAGAGACTATACAAACTCAAAAGGAGTCCTCATTACAATTATTGTCACACTATTTAATAGAATAGTGAGGACTACTAATACTATCATCTGGTCCATCACTCCGTTCCCCGACTCGTCCCAGCTATATTCTCATTTTCTGAAGAGAACAGTGAAAGAAAGGGTGAGCTCAACTAGCCCAGTAAGAAATATTATGACTAAGATAATGCAGAATAAATTATCATTAGTCTTCAACAGTGTTAAACTGATAAAATATAACGAACATCAAGTTTAACTGCAGCGGAACAAGCAATCCATTAAAAGAGTCAAGTAGAAAATAAAATCTACTATCTTCTATGATTTAAAAGGTTTTTCAACACTGTTATCGCTGGGACTCAGCTTAATAAAATAATCCACATCATCAAATCACCCCTGCACTACGGCCAAAGATATTCGTGTATTCATTAATGGTCATGATCATGCCAACAACTATCCATCAATGCACTGCGGGCCAATGAGGACTTTTACCACATCATTTGTACATTACGGTCATGATTATACCGAATAATCCTTGGTCATAATCATACCAAGTCCATCTATGCACTACAGGCTACAGATGACTTTCAATATTTTATAAACATGAGGATGATGACAATGATATAAGAATTCAATAAAACAAGTTCAAGAATTAATTTATCCAAGAATTAACAACGTCCAAATTGTCAACATGATACTGCTTTGTGGAGTAAAATTTTAGAATGCTTAGAAGAATATTTTCATAAAAAGATACTGGATGAAACGCAATTATCAAGGATATTCTACAAATTTCATGGAGTATAGAAGTCAAAACTTAACCAACTGAGTATAATAAAGAATGGAATAACAAAAGAAATCACCATGCATGCGATAGACCGCACAGACAGGTTATTCCAACAGAATAATAAATAATAGAACCAGGTCCGGCGTAAAACGCACAGACAGGATATTCCAACAGAATAATAATAAAGACGGAACCAGGTCCGGTGTAAAACACACAGACATGATGTTCCAACAGAATAATAGAAGAATGTCACCAAGTATAGGGTAGACCGCGTATACAGGTTATTCTAACAGAATAATAAGAAATGGAATAACAACAGTTCTCTTCATGAATAAGAAAGAATAATACCCCTTACCGTTTTAAAGAAGAACTGAAATAAGGAAGTAGTTAAGTAGCAGAATACTTTTCTTCTCTTTCTCTATAGTTTCTCTCTATAGTGTCTCTCTCTAGAGTTCAGTGAATTTGTAAGAAATAATGAAGGAATGAGCTGCTATTTATAGAAAAATAGAATGCATAGTAACTAATTCATTAACGGTCTAGATTGATTACTTTAATTTGACGGTCCATATTTAAAGAAAAATCTTTTAAATAAAATATAATATATTCTACTTATAGAATAACTTTAATAAAGTATTCTGTTTTATATAAAAAGATGTTTCTGTTTTATTACGTTAATAATACGAATAAAATAAAACTTCATTATTGCTAAATAATTCATATTATTAACTGACAATAATTGAATCAAACTGAGTGACTTCTCACATAAGCATTAATAATCAATACCGTGTGCTACTATGCAACCACACATATTACCGTACTTTTACTATCGAGTAGTTCAACAGTATCAATGGTAAAACTTCCGCCGTTATTTTTAATAAAATATTTTTATCGTTTTCTCAATTCGACAATAATTCTATTGTGGGGTCCACCAATGATTGTGCCGTTGTAAGAATATTCCCTGTTAAAACGAATATTCCCCGACCAATCGAATATTATATAACAACTTGCGTACTTTAAAAAATTTATAAATATTACCCACAACTATAATATTATATCAAATTAACTCCATAATATTCAAAAATGATATTTATAGAAAATTCATCTTTATTTATAAAAGTTGGGGTCTTACAACATTCCTCGCTCCAATCGAATTTTGTATCTTTTTGAGTCAACTGAGTTAACGGAGTGGCGATTTGAGAAAACCCTTCCATGAATCTCCGATAATAACCAGCTAAGCCCAGAAAGCTACGCACTTTGGTCACTGACTTAGGCTGCTCTGTGACGCCCCCGAAATAGGTATACATCATCTTTTCTGAGTCGCCAAATACATGGTACATAATTCAAATACAAACTTCATTTATACAATACGATAAAAATGTAGCTGAGAGTTTTAACACGAATATTGTCTTATAGACAGTATCCAAACTCAAATGGAATCCTCATTACAATTATTATCACACTATTTTATAAAATAGTGAGGACTACTACAGCCATCATTTCGGACCGGTACTCCATTGCCTGACTAGTCCCAGTTATATCCTCATTTCCTGAAGAGAACAATGAAAGAAAAGGGTGAGCTCAACTAGCCCAGTAAAGAATATTATGACTAAGATAATGCAGAATAAATTATTGTTAGCCTTCAACAGTATAACAACTGATAGAATAAAATAGACAACAAATTTTAGATCAACATCTGCAGCGAAAATAACAATCCATTAGAAGAGTCAAGTAGAGCATGATATCTACCATCTTCTATGATTTAAAAGTTTATCATCAATTTTATCGCTGAGACTCAGCTTAATAAATAATCCATATCACTGAATTATCCATGCACTACGGGCTAAGGATATTCATTAGTATCACATCCACGAATTATCCATGCACTATAGGCCAAGGATATTCGTGTTATCACCAATGGTCATGATCATGCCAAACAACAATTCATCTTTGCACTATTGGCCGAAGAGAACGCGGTCATGATCATACCAACAACTATCCATCAATGCACTACAGGTCAATGAGGACTTTTACCACATTATTTGTAACATTACAGGTCATGATTATACCAAATAATTCCTGGTCATAATCATACCAATCTGGGAGCTGTCGTTTACACTCCTAAATTAACATCACTTTCACTTTATAAATTCAAACAATTAGCACAGTAGTAAGCAAGGATCGATCCCACAGAGAGTGATTTGTTTTATATTTATCCTATGGTTTCTAATAAAAAGGGGATTTTTAATTAATTAACTAAATTAACAAGAATAAAGTAATAAGAATAAACAATGAATAAAAATCTTCAGTTCTTTAGTTCAGTATCACCTTTTTACAATAATAGATTAATCAAGTGTAGCATTATTTATCCTTCAATGAAACTAATAGCCCTAGGTAACAACAAGCTCTGCTACCCGAAACTCCCCTTAGATTGTCACTCAATGAAACAAGCTCTTCACAATATTCTAACAATTATATAACCTAGAACAAGCTCTCTAGATTTAATATAATAACAACATTAAGAATTAGGGAATTAGACTATTCCAAGCAACAAACACATAAGCTCGGATTGTTTAACTTGTCTTCTGATAATCATAACAATACTCAAAAGCTTGTCCACAATCATGTATTACTAATTACTACTTGTGATCAGAAACAATATCAATTACACGTAATATTATTCCTTGATCTAGCATATGATATTCGTTAACCAACTCAATCCTGCAAGAATTCAAATTAGTTAAGCCAAATAGCATTCAGAAATTAAATTAGATTATCAATAATGAATTTCATGTGAGAAGGAATAAATAATGAATACTCAATTAACCATTAATTATAAATAAGGTTCAACATCCCTTAGAACTGAATAAAAAGAACTCAGCTCATGTCTTCAATCCTCCAATGTTGTAGATGAGAGAATGTAGTAGATGATTGAATGAATAAAACCCTGACTCTCATCCTCTATTTATAGTGCTAGACAAAGTCCTAAATCCTATAGAAAGTAAAAATCTAAATCCTAAAAGGAATTACAGATTACACCAATTTCCATAAAGAAATAGAATTCAATTTGGAAATAAATCTTAGTCTAAAAGAAATCCTAATTACAATATAATTGTAAAAACTATTCTTCTAGAATCTAAAATTCAGATTTGAAATTGGAATTAAATCTCACAATTGTCATGTGCTTAAACTCATTGCCGCGTGAATCCAAATCCATTTATGATACTAATTGTTGAATCCTTGATTTGTTAGGAATCCCGTAAACCTCCTCCAATTTATTTCCAAAATCATGAAACCCTTTCAATTGTACCTAAAATAAAAATATAAGAATAATGAGTTTATTTAGGCACAAAATAAATACAAAGATTAAGTATCAAGGAATAAAAGTATAACATATTACATACTCATCAAATTCCCCCACACTTATCTTTTTACACGTCCTCGTGTAAACCAAAAATTTGATTTTCAGAAAAAATTCAATTCAACCATAATGTCAAAAGATTTCAAGGTACAAATCATGATTATCAACACTAAATTTACAAAAATCTAATCAACGCCTTATCAATCAACTCACAATTACCAACCTTACCATTTCACCAATGAATTTCATTAAACCAAATTGTAACCACATAAGAAACTTTCCCAAAATTTACATACTTACTTAACTTAGTTACCATGGAGCAAAAACCGTACACACTGACTCACAACCAAGAATAAATTTTTTTTTGCTTTTTAATTTTTTTCATAGAACCCTTTTTTTTAGCACAGATGAATGTATTTTCATGCTTCTTTTTTTTTTCTTATATTTGTTTTCTTTTCTTGACATGTGCAATGTCTCCTTTTCTTAGGCTTTTCAGAGTTACCCATTAGCGAACTTTCCACCAACGACTCCCAAACCAGATGATCTTAGGGCGCTAGGTGTAGAGACACCCCTAAGGCTTACTTATTCAAGTAACAAAGGCCACAAAAGTCGACTAGTCAAGCTGCTTTTATCCATCACACTTTTCAGCGTGAATACCGATGCTTCCCGAGGCTTAGATACCCAGTTATTTCGCACAATGGACATTGAAGCAGATTTTTAATTTTCTTTTCTTTTTCTTTTTTTTTCATTCATCATTTTTTCACATGGTTCTGCAACAATATAAGCAAGTTAAACAGTTCTAAGTTGTGAAATCAGTGCACATAGACAACTCCACAAATAACTTAGCTAAATAAACATGCTTCTCATATTCAAGTACTTATGAATCACAAATTCAATTCAAATCAATTACTATGGATCATGGCTTAGTTGTCATCATTCATTAACAAATTAAGCATCAAACAGATTCTGAATTTTAGCATCAATTTTCAATCTTTGACTTTAACCTTCGAACACATAGGCAAATAGAACCATGGAACCAAAATTTTTAAAAATTTTCAAAAGCATTAATTTTTTTTAAATTTCCCATCAAAATCAGATCAATATTCCTAAGTAAAATAAAAACCTAATTCTTTCCCCCACACTCAAACCTTACATTGTCCCCAATGTAAGAAAATCATGCAAAAATCACTTTCACTTTACAAATTCAAACAATTAGCACAGTAGTAAGCAAGGATCGATCCCACAGAGAGTGATTTGTTTTATATTTATCCTATGTAATTGGACTTGTGTACTTCAAATGGACTGGTAATAGCTTCAATTCTTCATTAGGAGCATCCTTCATATCCTAATTTTGCTCCATTCCAGCCCTCAAATTCTCCTTGTATAATTGTATTTGATCAAAAGATTCCTGCACTATAGAGTCAACATCAGTAGAAAAAATAGAATTAATATTACCAAGATACCTTTTAACTTCATATATGTTGAACTGGACATGTGCCTCATCCAATTCCATAGTTAAGGTCCCATGGTATGTATCATGTAGTGTTTTTATTGTTTGCACCGATGTATCCTCTATATCCTCTTTGTAAATATCTGCAGAACTTATCAAATTGTTATCATCTTCCTCTTGTTCATCATTTTCAGATTTTGAATACCTGATTTCTTCTTCAAATTCAGTAGTAGCCTCAAGCACTTTCAACTGGTTTCCACTAGTGAACTCCTCATCATCTTTAAGTTCTTGTTCCCTATTCGCCATTTCTTCAAGGAATTTTTCATTAGACTCTGTATACCACGTTGAATTTTTTCCAACTTTCCAATTCCTTGTTAGAATTTGGGGAAAAGGTAGTTTCGGTTCATAAGTTGAAAGAGGTGAAAATTTATGCTTGAATACATCATTGTTGTTTGTTTCACTATTGTCTGACTTGTTTTGTATTGACTTTTCTTGTTGCTGATCCTCTGCACCACATCTCAATGTTATGGCACTTACATTCTCAACAGTTTGAGAACGTGACCTTCCTACAGTGGTTGCAAGTTGACCAACTTGGTCCCTCAGATCTTGAACAGAAGTTCTTGTCTCTTGCTGGAATTGTTGTGTCTGACTCATGAGCTGTTGTGTTTGGTTCATGAATGCCTTGAACATATCCTCCATAGATGTCCCAGAATTGACAGGTACTTCTTGATTTTCTGTGTGGTACTGAGGTTGAGCTTGCTGAATACCTTGCGTATTCCTTGCAGCCATTTGTCGAACTAAAATAGTTAAATCAGAAATCTGCTGCTCCAAGTCTCTCGTGCTTACCCCATTTACCCTTTGTGGTGTGTGATCCATCTTAGTTCCATACTGTTGTGAGTTAGCTGCCATGTTTGCAATTAAGTTCCTTGCCGCTTCTGGAGTCTTGTCTACCAGTGCTCCTCCACTTGTTGCATCAATCATGCTTCTTTCCATTGGTAGCAATCCCTCATAGAAGTACTGGATCAAGTAATGTTCATCAATTCCATGAGGCGGACAGCTGGAACACAACTTCTTGAACCTTTCCCAATACTCATAGAGATTCTCTCCATTGAACTGCCTGATTCCACATATCTCCTTTCTTATATCGGTAACTCTTGATGCAGGAAAATACCTCTCCAAGAATAGCCTTTGCATATCAGTCCATGATCGTATTGATCCTGAAGGTAGATAATATAACCAGTCTTTAGCCAAATCTGCTAATGAGAATGGAAAAAGTCTGAGCTTGATCTCCTCCTCTGCCACTCCTTGTGCTTTCATCGTCGAACATACCACATGGAACTCCTTTAGATGCTTATATGGATTTTCACCTGTAAGACCACAAAAAGTAGGCAAAAGATGAATTAGTCTAGAGTTAAGTTCAAAAGCAACATCTAAAGTAGGATACTCAATACAAAAAGATGGTTGAGTCAGATCAGGAGTAGTCAATTCTTTCAAAGTTCTGTTATTTTGTGGCACCGCCATCTCTTCCACTTCAAATGATGGAACAAGAGCTTCTTTTATATTTACAGTCTTCTCTATCTCTTGATCAAAATTTAAGTCAATAAAGTTAGAGGATTGAGTCATAAAACAAAAACAAAAAGAAAATAATAAAAATAAACGAAAACAAAGAATAAACAAAACAAATAACACTCCCCAGCAATGGCGCCAAAATTTGGGAGCTGTCGTTTACACTCCTAAATTAACATCACTTTCACTTTATAAATTCAAATAATTAGCACAGTAGTAAGCAAGGATCGATCCCACAGAGAGTGATTTATTTTATATTTATCCTATGGTTTCTAATGAAAAGGGGATTTTTAATTAATTAACTAAATTAACAAGAATAAAGTAATAAGAATAAACAATGAATAAAAATCTTCAGTTATTTAGTTCAGTATCACCTTTTTACAATAATAGATTAATCAAGTGTAGCATTATTTATCCTTCAATGAAACTAATAGCCCTAGGTAACAACAAGCTCTGCTACCCGAAACTCCCCTTAGATTGTCACTCAATGAAACAAGCTCTTCACAAGATTCTAACAATTATATAACCTAGAACAAGCTCTCTAGATTTAATATAATAGCAGCATTAAGAATTAGGGAATTAGACTATTCCAAGCAACAAACACATAAGCTCGGATTGTTTAACTTGTCTTCTGATAATCATAGCAATACTCAAAAGCTTGTCCACAATCATGTATTACTAATTACTACTTGTGATCAGAAACAATATCAATTACACGTAATATTATTCCTTAATCTAGCATATGATATTCGTTAACCAACTCAATCCTGCAGAAATCAAATTAGTTAAGCCAAATAGCATTCAGAAATTAAATTAGATTATCAATAATGAATTTCATGTAAGAAGGAATAAATAATGAATACTCAATTAACCATTAATTATAAATAAGGTTCAACATCCCTTAGAACTGAATAAAAAGAACTCAGCTCATGTCTTCAATCCTCCAATGTTGTAGATGAGAGAATGTAGTAGATGATTGAATGAATAAAACCCTGACTCTCATCCTCTATTTATAATGCTAGACAAAGTCCTAAATCCTACAGAAAGTAAAAATCCAAATCCTAAAAGGAATTACAGATTACACCAATTTCCATAAAGAAATAGAATTCAATTTGGAAATAAATATTAGTCTAAAAGAAATCCTAATTACAATATAATTGTAAAAACTATTCTTCTAGAATCTAAAATTCAGATTTGAAATTGAAATTAAATCTCACAATTGTCATGTGCTTAAACTCATTGCCGCGTGAATCCAAATCCATTTATGATACTAATTGTTGAATCCTTAATTTGTTAGGAATCCCGTAAACCTCCTCCAATTTATTTCCAAAATCATGAAACCCCTTCAATTGTACCTAAAATAAAAATATAAGAATAATGAGTTTATTTAGGCACAAAATAAATACAAAGATTAAGTATCAAGGAATAAAAGTATAACATATTACATACTCATCACAATCAACAGTCCATCTATGCATTACGGGCCAAAGTTGACTTTTATCACAATATAAGCACGAGGATGATGACAATGATATAAGCATTAATCAAACTAAATCAAGGATAAATATTAAAGACTTTAAATTTATCCAAAGTTTAAAAATGTCTAAATTGCCAACACGATAACTGCTTTGTGGAGTAAAATTCAAGAATAATATTGTATCAAAAATAATTTGGACAAAAAAGAAATCAATTTATGTCATAAATAGTACCCCGGGTGAATAGTAGCCTGTGAATAGTACTTCATAAATAGTGTCGTACGTATGAATAGTACCTTACGTATGAATAGTGTCGTACGTATGAATAGTACCCATAAATAGTACTTCGGCATGAAAAGCTTAAAATTTAACAAGAATGTTCAGAAAAATATCCTTGTGAAATGATACTAGATGAAACGCAAATTTCAAGGATATTTTACTAATTTCAAGGAGTATAGAAGCAATACTTAACAAAATGAGTGTAGAATTCAGAATCTGAAACGAAATAATATTACTTACATACTACAGAGTATGGAAGAAAATATTATTTCTTACGAATATTGAATAAAAATAATATCCCTTACAACTGTTAAACGAAAATAATATTCCTTACGAATATTGAACGAAGATAATATTCTTTACGAATATTGAATGAAAATAATATTTCTTATGAATATTGAACGAAAATAAAATTCCTTACGAATACGAAAAATAATATCGTAAGCGAATATGAAGTAAATAATACCCCTTACCTCAAAAGGACAGTATTTCTGACTGGTATAGCAGATATATTCTTGAAGAAAAATTTGCACTATTTGCAACACGCAAAGCTTCCTTAAACTCTAAAGAAATGCGCTCAATAATATAGAAGAAGAATTCTCTGATTCTGGTATGATTTTCATTTCTAAACTGAGCATCCTATTTATAGGAGAATGACAGCATACTACTGTTCAGTAAACTCACGGACAAAATAAGTGAAAACTCACGGGCCATTTTTTTTTTGAAATTCACAGACGCCAGTTTTTCAAATTAAGAATATAATATTCAAGTAAAACAAAATTTATAATATATATATATATATATATATATATATATATATATATATATATATATATATATATATATATATATAGTAAACTGAGATAACTTCTATCGACAGTTTTGAAAAATGGATAAATGGGGGGTCTATATAATAAGCCAAATTTACAACAAATATTTCATAAAATACCCTTCTATTTATCTCAATTCACTTGGCTTCTCAAAACATATTTTTAATAATATTCATCATTAATATTATAACTCACAATATTAACAACTAGATCATTCCCAGGAAAGACCTAGGAAAGAGGGGGCTTTCCGATAAGAATTTCTCCCTATTGGCGCGCAATTAGGTGACCAAACCTCTTTCCTCGACAGAACTTTCTAAACATCATCAATAATACAAATAATAATATGAATAACTTTGTCGTCTCAATTATTGATTTAATAATATAAAATATTGTGCAGATGATATTGTAAAAATAATTGAATCAATAATGTGAGATAGTATGTAGCAATTACTGTAGTAATAATTGAGTAAAACTGAGTGACTTCTCACGTAAGCATCAATAATCAATACCGTGTGTTACTATGTAACCACGCGTATTACTATACTTTTACCACCGGGAATTTCAACAGTTAACGGTAAAACTTTCGCCGTTATTTTTATAAAAAGATATTTCTGTCGTTTTCTAACTCCGATAGCAATTCCGTTGTGGGGTCCACCAATGATTGTGCCGTCGTACGAATATTCCCTGACTAATCGAATATTTTATGATAACTTGCTTACTTTGCAAAATTTGTAAATATTACCCACAACTATTACATTATATCAAATCCATACCATAATATTAAAAATATATTTCGAGAAAATTAAATCTTTATTCATAAAAGTTGGGGTCTTGCATGCTCCCAGCTTTGTATTGCTTCAATCTTCATTGGGTCAATAGATATTCCGTGATTTGATATCATGTGCCCAAGGAATGCTACTTCCTCAAGCCAGAACTCGCATTTCTTTAACTTGACATTAAGCTTATTTTCACGAAGCGTTTGGAGTATCAACTTTAAGTGTTGCTCATGATCTTCACGGTTTTTGGAGTATATGGGGATGTTATCAATAAAGATGACCACAAAATGATCTAAATATTTCTTAAATACTCGATTCATCATATCCATGAAGGTAGCAGAAGCATTAGTCAATCCAAAAGACATGACTAGGAATTCATAATGCCCGTACCGAGTTCTGAAAGCAGTCTTTAGAATGACATCAGTTTTGATCTTTAACTGATGATATCTGGAAGGAAGATCGATCTTTAAAAAGAATATAACGCCTTGTAATTGGTTAAACAGGTCATCAATGCGAGACAACGGGTACCTATTTTTGATGGTGATATGATTCAACTTCCGATAATCAATGCAAAGTCGCATACTTCCATCTTTCTTCTTTACGAATAGAATAGGAGCACCCCAAGGAGACGTACTAGGACGAATAAAATTGATGTCTAATAATTTCTACAGTTGGGTTTTTAACTCCTGAAGTTCAATAAGAGCCATTCGATATGGGGCTTTAAAAATGGGTTTTGTACCGGGTTCAAGGTCGATACAAAATTCGATTTCACGCTCTGGGGGTAGGCCAGGAAGTTCTTTAGGGAATACGTCAGGAAATTTATTAACAATAGAAATATCATTCAAATCTGACGTATTTTTGTTTAAATCTGTGACATGGGCTTAGAAAGCTTGACATTCGTTTTTTTAATAAACGAATAACTTTATGGCTTGATATGATAGTGACTGACTTTAGTGGTTTGGTTGCTTGAATTCGCATAATAGGTTGGTTAGGAAGATGAAAGCTAACAACCTTACAAAAATAATTAATTTTAGCATGGTGAGTGGTTAACCAATTAATTCCTAAAATCACATCAAATGCAAGTATTTTTAAAGAGATGAGATCAACAGGTAATGCGAGGGTACCGATTTAAATCAAATAAGACTTAAAAATAGTGGATGTAATGAAGGTTTCTCCCAACGAAGTTTTAACAGATAAGTTAAAGTCTAATTTCTCCGGAGTTAAATTTAAACGTTGAGCGCAAGTAGGAGAAATAAAAGAATGGGTAGAACCGTTATCAAAATAAGGTATAGACTTCGCAAGAATTTATGATTAGCTTACCCGTGATAACCTCGTTCGGGTTTCTCGCTTTTTGGGAGGTTACAACAAACGCTCTCCCTAGAACTACCATCTTTGACCTGTCTGGGAAGGCCTTTGGCATCTACATCCCAACTGGACTTGACTTCACTGCATGATAAAATCGGGCTAGGTGACCTTCTCTTCCGCAATTATAACATGCTTTGGACTGCTACGTACAGTTTGGACTGATGTGTCCCTCCCCTCCGTATTTGTAGCATACGATCGGCGGTCATTCTCTTTCCTTAACAACGGTTGCTGGTGCTGACGTCGTTCTATCATTATTGAATCTCCTTTTTTTAAAATTTCTATTTCTATTATCTTGGCCATGATTACCACTGAAGTGATTACCATTTCTGGCATATTGACTTCCTCCACGTTTATTGTCACCGCTTCGATGACTGTTATCACTGGTATTATAATTTTGTCGGTTGCTCTCACTTGGTTGACTCATTATCGCGCTCCAATAACTGAGCCTTATTCACAACATCTGAATACAAGCAAAGTTTGTGAGAAATGAGGTATTGACGTATTTCGGATTTTAAATCTCTTAGAAACATCTGCGTCATACGCTCCTCATTATCTACCAAATGGGATGCAAACCGGGATAATTCCACAAATTTAGCCTCGTACTGCGATACGGTCATATTGTTTTGCTCCAGCTTGATGAACTCCACCTCCTTCATGTGACGAATACTTTCGGAAAATTACTTGTCGTTGAACAGTTCTTGGAACTTCTCCCAAGATATCTTCAGTGCGGCAGGTTGAGTACGCTTTACAGATTCTCACCAACAATCTGCCTCTCCTCACAACATGAAGGTGGCAAAGGGAACCTTTTGCTCCTCGAAGCATCCCAAGACATTAAATATCTTGGTGATCTGCTTAATCCACGTCTCCGCCTTAAGTGGTTCTGGCTTTTCCAAAAACTTCGGTGGTCCCAGCTCCTTGAATTGCTTAGTAGTGACCATCTGTGAGTTGCCCGTATTTCACCTGTATTTTAAATAGGAGTCTCTCTCGCCTGATGTTGCATGAATTACAGAAAGCTCCTGAACATCCCATCGTTCATCATTTGGTCGGTGTTGTTATTTACATAAGGATTGTTGCCTTCCTGATGCACATTATCCTGGTTATTGATCTATGGTGATTCAACGGTCTCTTGTGCTCCATTGCTTATCTCAACATTTTCAGATGTTATTTTCAAATACTGCCACAAAACAAGGGTCAATTGACATGCCACATATTATCCCTATATTCTGACCGACCAATTAAATAACAAATAAGCTTAGGTAGGTCATACTAGTGAAGGATTTACCCGTCTCTCCTCTCCTAGTTCTAGTCTCACATCTCAACAAGAGATTATATCCCTAAGCTCTGATACCAACTGTGGCGCCCCCAAAGTAGGTATACATCACCCATTCTGAGTCGCCAAATATATTGTACAAAATACAAATACAAACTTAATACACAACTGTTGTGTAACATAAGCTGAGAGTTTTAACATGAATTTTGTCTTCTAGACAATATCCAAACACAAATGGAGTCCTCGTTACAATTATTATCACACTATTTTATAAAATGGTGAGGACTACTACAACCACCATCTCGGACCGTCACTCCATTCCCGACTAGTCCCGGCTACGTTCTCATTTCCTGAAGAGAACAATGAAAGCGAAAGGGTGAGCTGAACTAGATCAGTAAGAAATATTATGACTAAGATAATACAAAATAAGTTATCGTTAGCCATCAACAGTGTTAAACTGATAGAATACAATAAACAACAAGTTTAATTACAGCGGAACAACTAATCCATTAGAAGAGTCAAGTAGAGCATGATATCTACCACCTTCTATGATTTAAAAAGTTTATCATCAATTTTATCGCTGAGACTCAGTTCAATAAATAATCCACATCACTAAATTATCCATGCACTACGGGCTAAGGATATTCATTAGTATCACATCCACGAATTATCCATGCACTTCGGGCCAAGGATAATCGTGTTATCACCAATGGTCATGATCATGCCAACAACTGTCCATCAATGCACTACGGAGCAATGTGGACTTTTATCACATCATTTGTAACATTACAGGTCATGATTATACCGAATAATTTCTGGTCATAATCATACCAATCAACAGTCCATCTATGCAATACGGGCCAAAGACGACTTTTATCACAATATAAGCATGACGATGATGACAATGATATAAGAATTCAATTAAATGAAAGCAATGATAAGTTTTAAAGATTTATAATTTAATTTATCCAGAATTTAATAATGTCCAAATTGTCAATATGATACTGTTTTGTGGAGTAAATTTCAAAAATAATATTGTATCAAAAATAATTTAGACAGAAAAGAATCAATTTTTATCATGAATAGTATCCCAAGTGAATAGTACCCGAGTGAATAGTATCTCGTGAATAGTACTTCATGAATAGTATCTTGTGAATAGTACTCCGTGAATAGTACCCCGACATAAAAAGATTAAAAGTTATCAAGAATGTTCAGAATAATATTTTCGTGAAAGAATACTAGATGAAGCACAAATTTTAAGGATATTCTACTAATTTCACGGAGTATAAAAGTAATACTTTAACAAAATGAGTGTAGAATTCAGAATCTGAAACGAAATAATATTACTTACATACTACAGAGTATAGAAGAAAATATTATTTCTTACGAATATTGAACAAAAATAATATCCCTTACCTTAAAAGGAGAGTATTTCTGACTGGTAGGGCGTGGATATTCTTGAAAAAAATTTACACTATTTTCTATACTCAAAGCTTCCTTAAACTCTAAAGAAATACGCTCAATATTATAGAAGAAGAATTCTCTGATTCTGGTGTGATTTTTAATTATAAACTAAGCATCATATTTATAGGAGAATGACATGATACTATTTGAATGCACAGTAAAGGAAAAAACACGGACTGCACAATGTCAAAATCACGGATTTTTGACGAATATCTAATTTTACTATGCAAATACTATGCAGACACTATACAAATACTATGCTTATTAAATATAATATATTCTATTTTTAATAAAAAACAAAACTTACTATAATATATATATATATATATATATATATATATATATATATATATATATATATATAATAAAACTGAGATAACTTTCTATCGACAGTTTTGAAAAATGGGTAAGTGGGGATCCAAATAATATGCTAAACTTACAACAAATACTTCATAAAATTTTCCTCTATTTATCTCAAATCACTTGGATTCTCAAAATACATTTTTAATAACATTAATCATTAATATTATAACTCATAATATTAATAACCAGATCATTCCCAGAAAAAGAGGGGGCTTTCCGATAAGAATTTCTCCCTATTGGTGTGCAATTAGGTGACCAAACCCCTTTTCTCGACAGAACTTTCTAGACATCGTTAATAATGCAAATAATAATATGAATAACTTTGTCATCTCAATTATTGATTTAATAATTTAAAATATTGTGACAATAATTGAATCAATAACGTGAGATACTAAGCAGCAATTACTGTGACAATAATTAAAATAAATTGAGTGACTTCTCACGTAAGCATCAATAATCAATACCGTGTGCTATTATGCAACTACGCGTATTATTGTATTTTTATCACCGGGTATTTCAACAGTTAACGGTAAAACTTTCGCCATTATTTTTATAAAAAGATATTTCTGTCATTTTCTAACTCCGACAATAATTCTGTTGTGGGGTCCACCATTGATTGTGCCGTCGTACGAATATTTTCTGATAAAACGAATATTCCCCGACCATTCGAATATTTTAGACAACTTGCTTACTTTGTAAAATTTATAAATATTACCTACAACTATTATATTATATCAAATCTACACCATAATATTCAAAATGATATTTAGAGAAAATTATTCTTTATTCATAAAAGTTGGGGTCTTACATAAGTCGTTTTATAAAAGTATTTTTGTCCCATAATATAAGTCGTTTGAGAATTTAAAGCAAGTATTAATTGTTTAGTTTCAAATATTATCCCAAGTATTAAATATAACTTTTGTTCTCTCACTAGTTTTTGCCTAATAAATAATATTCTCTTTTTTCAATACAAGGATAATATAGACAATTGATATAACATTTAATGCTATACAATCATTTCCTTAATACTTGTGCACAACTCTAAAATGACTTATATTTAGGGACAGAGGGAGTAGTATTTTATTGTTCACGTGCTCGTTTGTAATTTGTTTTTTTACTTATAAACTGACTTACAAGTCATTTTTGAGAAGTAGTAACTTTTTGCTTATTTTAAAATGATTTATAAATTATTTAAAAATAAGTAAGTTTGACTAAACGTAGAGACTATTTTGCCCTCATTTTAGTTGTCTTTACAACTTATTTTAACTTATAAGTTATTTTAGCCAAACACCTTCACAGTTTATTTTAACTTATAAGAAAAAATGATATCAAACACTTTTATTTGTAAATCACAACTTAAAATAACTTACAAGTCATTTTAAATTTCAATTTATAAATCATTTTAAAATAATTCATTGTCCAATAGACCATAAGTCAATATTAGACATTTTGAAATTTATAAAGATATCTCATATCAACCTTTAAAAGCCGAACTAAATTTTATAAATGAGAATGGAAAGGAGTATAAATAGTGCTAGTAACTAATTAACTATATAATTTATTGTTTTCAAAATTTACATGGATCTCATTAATTTAAAATTTTAAAATTTTGTAGTATTAGTAAATGTATCAAGCAATGTTGAAATTTATTATATTATATTGTATTAGTATTATTTTTTTTAAGACTTAACTTAATAATATGAATATTATTTTTCAAGACTTAATAATATGAATATTAATATGTGAATCTAAAAATATGTTTTGATGCTATTTAGGTTTTCGGGGGCTGGGGCGGGTATGGACATATGGTTAATACTCTCTCTTCCCTCTGTAACACACTTTCTCTCTCCTCTTTTTATTCTCTCTCCTCTTTCTATAATACTTTCTCTCTCCTCTTGTATGTTTCTTTTGATGTGGACTACTACTTGAATATACACCTATATTTTAGATTGAGAAAAATATAAACAACAAAATTAAATGCCGGTGAATCTCATATGAGAAGCGGATGGATACGTAATTAATAACCCCAGTTCTTTTATTCCTATTTACGCGATATATATATATATATATATATATATATATATATATATATATATATATATATATATATTATAAAATTATACATAGTGTGTGGATGTTTAGATACATTCCTACGCATGTCTTGATACATTCCTACCTCTCTTTATTGTAATGACCTTTGAGCTTTATAACTCTCATATCCTTTAAGGTTTGAAACTTCATGACCTTTGAGTTTTGAAACCTCTAAATATTGATGTTGATGTACCTATAAATAGTTATATTTTCAAGAGAATGGTGTGGATATGAAAATACAATGAGAATGCTCTCTCTTTTCACTAATCATCATTGTTTTTAATATTTAGTATAATCTTTTATAACACGTTATCAGCACGAGTTTCTACCCAATTTTAGAAAGGAAGTTCTCTCAACTTACCGTGAGTATTGTTTTATTACAATTAAATTTGATTGTGTATATGTAGTACCATATGATAATATATTATTATACATACTAGTGGAGTAGTTAAAATTGTTTGTAGTAAAATATTACTTGTACTGACGGGTATATTTATATATAGATATATTGATGACTCTTGGAAGTCCATATAAAATTGAAAGAAATACCATAAATAACTGTCCTATTACTCTCGGATGAAGACATTTTTTTGAAAACTAGACTTTTTTGTCAATGATTCTTTATTGTCAATTTGCATTATGATATGCTTGAACATGCATTCTTATACTCCTACTTATTCAAAAGGCATTCATTATCATGTTTAACACGTTACACCCATCGATCTTTTTACTTTTGAGAAACAAAGTCATTTTTTTATTCGATTAACATAGCATGGCATAGTAAAGAAAACTAATAGTATTAATTAAGAGAGAATTTTGTCTTGGACTAAACATGAAATGACATGTTTATTATTATTGTCACATTTAAGTTTTGCCACTGTTTTTGTTGATTTGATATTTATATTTAGTTATTTAATTATATATTTATATAAATATTGAACATTACAAAATTTAAATTTATTGTCCTTGATATATATCGATAAAGAATTACTTGTCATGGACTCTTGATACTGATATTCATATAAAGACAACTTTGGAGATATAATTAATATTGACAAACATGCATCCCTACAGGATCATGCAAAATCAATTATTTTTATTCGCCATCATTTCCATGAAAAACAAATATTGATAAAGACATGAAAGGAAAAATATTTATTATATTTTATGCCTCGAATATATGCTCCTGCAGAAGCAATATCGAGAGCGTTAGTTCAGAAAATATTCCCTGAAGCGATAAATGAAATTATATTCCTAGAAGTGATATCATTTCTTCTAGTGACTGAACAAATAATGAATTTTTGTTGAAAAACCAACAATCTCGCCCGATTGGTTCTACTCCATTCCATGAAGTGAATGGAACCTCATTTGATAAACATAGAGGAAATTATGGTTGTGGTCGTGGGCGTGAAAAGAACTATCAATATAGAAAATAGAGTGTACCTATCGTACTCCTAAATATTTGGTAAATTTGTACCAAGTCTCCATAAAAGAAAATAAAATAAAATTGAAATAAATTTTATTGATCATAATGATCTTGAAGATCCCTTGAATTATTTTGATTTTTAAATGGAGTGGATATAACTAATTTTGATATCTATGATTTCCTTGATGATGTTGATAATTTTGATAGAAATGTTTATACCAATTAATTATTTTTATTTTATTGTATTATGGCATTATAATAAGTATTTTTATTATATGTTTTATTTATGTTTTTGCATATATAAAGATGTATGAGCCAGAAGCTCATTAAACTTAATTAAAGACTCTGGAAGAGCGATTATTCATCAAACTTAATTAAAGGCTCTCGAAGAGTGATTATAATGTTGTCAAAGGGTACAAAACTTTGTTGATGATTTTTTATATTCTTCTGAAACAAACAGAAATTTGCTCAATTTTAAGGATATACGTTATAATGGTTATTATATTGAAACCAATAACGAAGGCAGTGAAGAATTTATTTATATTACTTCAATAGTATCGGGCCAGAAGCTCATATTAGAAAAACTGTCTATTTTCTCTTCTGGGTTATATTAAACTAAAATGAGAATAGTTGAAACGAATGATGTAATATACTAGAAGTGTGCAATACACCAGAAGTGTTTAGATCCAAAGGTTTTTATGATTTGTCATGATCGTATTGATCATCCAAGATCAATAATAATGTGTTGAATTATTGAAAACTCCCATGAACATCCCTTAAAGAACTAGAAGATTCCTTTACTTGTTGATTATATCAAAGTAAATTAATTACCAAACCATCACATTTAAAGATTATTATTGAGTGTTCATATTTCTTAGAAAGAATTCAAGGTGATTTATTCGAACCAATACACCCACCATGTGTGGTTCATTCAAGTATTTTATTGTTTTAATTGATACATTAACCAGATGATCACATGTATGTTTACTTTTAACTAGAATAATTACATTTCCTATGCTTTTTGCTCAAATAATTAGGTTGCGAGTACAATTTCCTGTTTATATAACTAGGAAAATTTATTTAGATGATGCTGGTAAAATTCATATCTCAAGTTTTTAATGAATATTACATGTTAATTGGAATTTATGTTAAACATCATGTTGCACATACACATACTCAAAATGGTATAGCTGAATCAATTTTTAAGAGATTTTAAATTATTGCTCGACCTTTGATTATGAAATCAAAATTACCAATTTATGTTATTTTACATGCTGCATCATAACCTTAATAAGTGATATTTTTAAGATTTATTTTGAGGATTGTTATTTTAATGAAACAGTCTTCCCACGATTAGGGGGAGAAAAGTCGTTGCCTAAGCACAACGTGAGATCGTTGCCTAAAGCACGATAAGGGAGATTACTTGAAATTTTTCGTCGTTATCTCATCTTGATCCTCGTACAAATCAATGTGAACTAGAAGTTCAAAGGATTATTCATTTGTAATGAATTGCAAATCAATTACCAGAATTATTCACCGATAATAAGAAAATAGTGATATCTCACATTCTAGCTGCTAATACTCTAGCAGGGATTGAAGTCCCTGTAGGACTATCAGTTTATACAGCAACAAATGAATCAAAACCACACCTGAAGCGTGGAAGACCTATTAGTGTTAAAAAAAAATTCCTAGAAGAAGAAAGTACAAGAAAAAAAAGTTGCAGCCTATAAAGAGGCTATACCCATGAAACATGCTAAAAAAATTATTGATCTATCCAAAACTTATGAACAAAAATCTCTTGTAAATAAAACTCTTAAAGAGTTATCCCCTGAAGAGGATCAGGTACCTGAAAATAACGAGATCTCGATACATTATGTATATACAGGAGACGTATATATTGAATAGAAATAAAATAGTTGTCGACAATATATTTTCATATAAAGTTGCTATTGATATTACCAGAAGTAATGCTCATGTATATGAACCACAAATCGTTGATGAATGTAGAAATATTTGGCCAATGTGAAAAGAGGCGATTCAAGTAGAACTAAATTCACAAAGTAAACATGAAGTTTTTGGACCTGTAGTCCGAACACCTAAAGGTATGATGCCTGTTGAATACAAATAGGTATTTGTACGAAATAAGAAAAATAAAATTATATGGCACAAAGTGCGACTTGTAGCACAAAGTTTCTCGCAGAGACATGGTATTAATTATGAAGAAACATATGCTCATGTAATGGACGCAATTACATTCAGATTTTTATTTAACTTGGTAGCAAGAGAAATTAATGGATGTTGTTACATTATATCTGTATGGATCATTAGATAATGATATCTACATGAAAATCCCTAAAGGATATAAAATGCCTGAAGCATAAATTCTATATCTCAAAATATGTATTCTATCAAGCTACAAAGATTCTTATATGAGTTAAAGCAATCCAGATGCATATTGTGGTATAATCGCCTGAGTGGATATCTTTTGAAAGAAGGATTTGAGAATAATCCAATTTGTGCATGCATTTTTATCAAAAGATCATAATATGGATTTGCTATTATTACTGTATTTATTGATGAAAGATCTTGCTCTAGAAGAGTAGACAAAAATAATAAATTTGAGATGAAAGATATTTGTAAGACAAATTTTTATCTTGGCCTACAAATTGAACTATGAAATTCTTGTTCATCAATCAACATACACAGAAAAAGTCCTTAAGTAACTTTACATGAATAATGTTAAATCATTTGAGTACTCCAATGATAGGTTGGTCACTTGATATCAAGAAAGATCCATTTTGAACACAAGAAAATGATGAAGAAACTTTTTGTCTTGAAGTACCATATCTTCGTGAAATTGGTGTTTTGGTCTTGAAGTACTATATCTTAATGTAATTGGTACTTTGATATATCTTGCAAATTTGACAAGACCTGATATAGCATGCATTTGCAGTTAACTTACTAGCAATGTATAGTTATGCACAAACTCGAAGACATTGTAATGAAATTAAATAAATTTTCTGTTATCTTCGTGACACTATTGATTTGGGATTATTTTATCCAAAGGGTGATAGAACCAAGCATATTGCACTAAAATTATTTTATACACATGAGCCCCAGAAGAATGACATATTGATATCAAGCATATATGATCATGTGATAATTTGGTTAACATATTCATTAAGTCATTACCAACTACGATTTTGAAGAAGATGGTGCACAATATTGGCATGCTACGACTTAATGATATTTTTACCATGAACAATGGAAATTCTATGTACTTATGAAGGGGAGTAATTGGATATGTGCTTATTGTACTCTTTTTCCTTTGCTAAGGTTTTTTTCCACTGGGTTTTCCTTTGCAAGATTTTAACGAGGCAATCCCAAGGCACTAGAAGTTATACAAGAATATTGTACTCTTTTCCTTCGCCAAAATTTTTCCCACTGGGTTTTTATTTGGTAAGATTTTTAACGAGGCATATTCTTAGAAAATTGCTACAAAAGAACTCCATCCATTCTGTATGAAGACAATACTGCATGTATAGCTCAATTAAGGAAGGATACATCAAAGGAAATAGAAGAAAACACATATCACCGAAATTCTTTTTCACACATGACCTTGATAAGTGCGATGACATTGATGTTCAACAAATTTGCTTAAAAGATAATCTAGCATATTTGTTCACGAAAGCATTACCAACTATAATGTTTAAAGGATTGTGTCGCAATATTAGAATGCGACAACTAAAGGACTTAAGGATACATTCATGAGGGGGAGCTAATACGCGCTGCACTCTTTTTCCCTTAACCAATATTTTTTTCCCATTGGGTTTTTTCTTGTAAGGTTTTTAATGAGGCAGCTTTCAATGCATATGGCTATACAATAAACATTGAAGGGGGAGTATTATAAAATTATACATAGTGTGTGGATGTCTAGATACATTCCTACCCATGTCTAGATATATTCCTACCCCTCTTTATTGTAATGACTTTTGAGCTTTGTAACTCTCATATCCTTTAAGGTTTGAAACTCATGACCTTTGAGTTTTGAAACCTCCAAATATTGATGTTGATGTACCTATAAATAGTTGTATTATCAAGAGAATGGTGTGGATATGAAAATACAATGAGAATGCTCTCAATTTTCACTAATCATCATTGTTCTTAATATTTAGTATAATCTTTTATAACAATATATATATATATATATATATATATATATATATATATATATATATATATATATATATATATATATTACACTGCAACAAAATCTTTTTAACGTTAGTGGGACCGAGTGAATCTATTAATTAGGATTCCTATAAAACCCTATAAACACTCCGTTTCTCTCTCTATAAACCATTTCACATAACTGATAACTGATAACGGAATTGCTCTCTCTCTCTCTCTCTCTCTCTCTCTCTTTCTTATAGAACTTGTGCATCAAGTAAATATATTATATACACATATACATACATATATACTGGTTAAGTACTACTAGTATATATAACAGGGGATATTCGAAATAATTTTGGTATTAGTAGAAGCATATAAAGAAGAATTAAGTTCAAGAAAGTTGAGAGAAATTATATGATGACGATGAGTTCTATTGCTGCTGTTGATGGTCAAGAATTTATGGAGAAAATGAATAATCATGGTGGGTCGGAACTTATGGAATATGAATGCCTAAAAAGAACAGAGGAGAAGAGAAGAGGCAAAGAAATACTACAAGTTATGCCATTTTCGCTGCTTGTGCGAAAAAAGAAAAGATCGTGTCCTATGGACATTCTTGCGGCAAAAACATTATTATCTTTGAGTTAGATGCCACCCTTCTACTTCAAAACCGAATTGGGTAATATTCAAAATATGCCTAAAATAACCGTACAATCTTCTGATTCTTTCGTCGATTGCTTCAAGAATATGAACCAGAACCTAGGAAAATCCAAGAAATGGGGTTACGATAATCTCCAAGAAGAAGAGGCTGAAACAAGGAAAAAGAAGAAGAAAATGTTCAGGAAAGATAAGAAGAAAGTCTACCCGCTCATGGGATAATTTATATAGCCACCACTAGATTTGCCTCAAGAATTGAAGAATTACATTGATAGTTGTTGGGCCATGATATTTTATATATTGGGCTATCTTTATTTTGGGCCTTTAGAGCCATTGGGCCTAATTATTGGATAAATAATGGTTCTACTTGGGCTTTAACCTGTGATGATTATGGAGATAAACTTTGACTGTCATCTCTGTATTTAATTAATGAGGATGGGACAGAATCGACCGGCAGTGGAAAAATATAATGAAAAGAGCAGGTGAACTGCTGGCAGTGGGATGGTGTCAGGGCAGGTCGGTTGCATACATGACGAAAGAAAGAGTATATGAGGTCGGGGCAGAGAACAGGAAAGAGGTAACTGATATTTTCTCTTATCAAAACACTAGAGCAAAACACCTCCATTGTTATCCTTGTATCTGTCTGTACTAACTTTCACACCTGAGCTATCTCCCAACAGTCCAAGTCGTCAAGCTTCTGGTATTAACGTGTTTACTGTGCAGAATTTGACGCGCTTTTACGTGATTGAGGCTCGTGAAAAGATCTTGGCGTTAACATTTGCACTAGAAGGAGGGCTATCTAGTGTTTTTGGATTTCAATCACAAATATTGACTATTTTACATCGAAAGTTATGGTAAGGAGTAAGACAGTTACCCCTGAAGGACAGCCGATGGCTGTTAGTTCATCCTTACAACGAGTCTCTGTCAAGGATAGGCTAGGTCCTTTAAAAAGTATTCATAACAGCACTGCATCATGTGATGTTTCGGAAGGTTCTCATGCAAAGGCCCATGGTGATACCAGGAGAAGATTATTCTTTACTACTGAGAAAGGACCTGACCAAGAACGAAGAAGGGTAGAAGGCACACCGCCTAGAACCCAACGCTGAGATGGTCAGGCTGACCGAGCATCCAAGTTGGCCAAAATGGCAGAAGAAGCTGACAAAGCCTTAGAAGTTCTTCTAAAACAGAGGGAAGAAATTGCTGAACAGATGGTTCATTTGGTTGAAATAAAGGATGAAGCATCAAGCTATGGTCAATCCGAAGAACATAGCAGATTCATGGAGAGGCGATCAAGAAAAGGAAAAGGGCCTATGCACTCCAAAAATGTGTCTCGAGGTCGCCCTCGTAACCGAAGAAGGCCAAGGAGCCATACTCTTGAGGATCTGAAGAGGGTACCTCACCCTAGGGGTTCTTTGGATTATGGTGCAAGCAGACGCAGGAGCAGGTCAAGAGGATATACCCCCGAGGATATAAAGAAGGCACCTCGCCTTGAGTATTCTCGTCATAGTGAAAGGGCTCGACGTTGAAGCAGATCTAGAAGCCGCACTCCTGAGAATTCGAAGAGGACACCCCGCCCTATGGATACTCATCATCAGAGAAGCTCGTATAAAGCTGCAAGATCAGAGGAAAAGGACCAGTCTGTTCAGAAGAAGACAAGCTCTCCGAAGAAAGAAGTCTCGTCTCAACCAGAAGGAGTGGAATTTTTAGTTGAAGAATTGAGAGAGCTTCAGAAACAGTTAGCTGAGGTCCAACAAGTAAAGGACAGTTCGGGTAAGAAGGCGTCACCCTTTTCCTCAGAAATTCTTAAAGAGAAGGCTGACCCTACAAAAAAGCTTCCTTACATGGAGAGTTGTGATGGTTCTGGAGATCCATAAGACCATAGCTAAGCTTTTGATAGGCTGATGGATTACTATGACTTTTCAGATACCGCCAAGTGTCAGACTTTTGTAACGACATTAAGGAAGGATGCTAGGCAGTGGATGGGTACTTTACCTTTAGATTCCATTTCATCTTGGGTGGATCTATGTAGCAAATTCTATGCCCATTTTGGAAGCAACAAGAGGAGAGGAAAGCCTATTGGCTCGTTGGCTCAAGTTCGTCAATATTCGAATGAGTCTTTGAGCCAGTATGTAAAGAGATTCAGAGAAGCGGTTGGCCAGGTGACTGATCTCAATGATCTTCAGGCTGTTGGGCTATTTCAAAATGGCCTAGACCTAGTGAAGTCGGAAAAGTTGGTGAAGAAGCTGATGTTCAACCATCCAAAAAGTTTAGCCGAAGCCTTTGAGAAAGCCGAGGGATATATTGTGGTGGAGGAAGCTATGAATAGTTTGAAACGTCCTTCTTCAGACAAAATAAAAGAAAAGGACAAGGATTAGGCTGATGGTGATCAGAGGAGGAATAGTGGGAATACTGATCGTTCAGAAGGTGGTTCTAAGAGATACAATAACAACTGGCATCAGGGAGGAGGTCTTCCACCTGTTCCAGACCAGAAGGTGAACAAAGTCTATACTCAATTGAACACGGATTGGGCCACCATTTTTGATCGAATTAAAGATCGGCCCGATTTCGAACCACCACGTGATAATATTAAGCCCGGGTCTGGTAATTCTCGTAAATATTATGATTATCATCAGGCAGCTGGGCACGAAACTAATGACTATTAGAGTTTAAAGGAGTTCATTAAAAGAAATGTCCAAAGTGGTGCGTTGGTCCAATATGTGGCAGTAAGAGAACACCAAGGAGAACCACTAAGGAATATAAGGCCTGTTCAAGTTGTCCAATCAGTTCCACCTACACAACCAACTCCTAATCAGCCTGCACGGCACGTGGTTGATGTAATTACTAGGGGAACTACTGGTAAGCTTGCTGGAAAGAAGCGTCGAGGATACCTAGATTCGGTCATGTCAGTGGCGGGTACACTCCCGATAACTGAAAAACCCTATCCAGGTACGGTAATTTCTTTTACCGATGAGGACTACCCTTCTGAACCCATCGAACCCTATGAAGGAGCTTTGGTGATTACCACATAGGTGGGTTCTATGGATATGAAACGACTGATGATTGATAATGGGTCTTCTGTTGATATTTTGTACGCACATGCTTACCAGAGAATGCATTTGGACGGACGAAAGATGGAGATCGGGCAGGAGGCTCCTTTATATGGCTTCAGCAATGATCCGGTCAAGTTGGCAGGGATTATTGAGCAGCCCGTTATCTTTGGTACCGCTCCACAGCAGGTAGAAATTTTGTGTAAATTCTATGTAGTGCATGTGGATTCGGCTTACAATGCTATTTTGGGAAGACCCACCTTGACTGCTCTCAGGCAGTGACGTCAATTCCCTATTTTAAAATCAGATTTCCAATGTCCCATGGCATGTGGGAAGTGGCTAGAGATCTGAATTTAGATAGAAGATGTTATCGGAACGCTGTGATTACCTCAAGTATAAGGGTTAGTAAGCAAAAGCAGACTATGGCTATCGAGATCGAGCCATTTACTGAAAGCAGTTTAGAGTTGTTAGTCACGCCGGTTGAAGAGACCGAGGAATTTGAGCTTTTTCCTAGTAATAAAGAGAAGACTATGAAGATAAGTTCAGGTCTGTTGGAACCTCTCCGGACGAACCTAATAGAGTTACTTCAGTGTTATGCTGACATTTTTACTTGGGTTCCCAATGACATGCCTAGAGTAAGTAGAAAAGTTGCTGAGCATCGGTTGTAGCCAGTTAGGTAGAAAAGGCGGATATTTGCACCGAAGCGACTGAAGATTATTGATGAGGAGATTGCAAAGCTGCTTGATGCTAATTTTATCTTTGAGATAGACTATCCGGAGTGGATGGTGAATGAGGTTATGGTATAGAAGTAGAATGGAAAATGGCGGGTTTGCATAGATTATACTGATTTGAATAAGGTGTGCCCGAAGGACTTTTATTCCTTACCTCACATCGATCAGCTTATTGATGCGACTTCGGGGTATGCCTTGCTTAGCTTTATGGATGCCTTTCTGGGTTATCATCAGATTTCTATGTGTGAAGAAGATATCTTGAAGACAGCTTTCATTACTCATCGGTCAGTATATGCTTATAGGAAGATGACGTTCGGTTTGTTGAATGCAGAGGCCACATATCAGAGGATGATGAACTTCGTCTTCATGAGGCAGTTGGGGAGAAATATGGAGGTCTATGTTGATGATATGATTATCAAAAGCATGACTGTCCAAATTCATTTAGATGATTTGGAGGAGTGTTTTCAGACGGTACGCCATTACAATCTAAAGCTAAATCCAACCAAATGTACCTTCAGAATTGTTGTAGGAAAATTTGTGGGTTATCTGGTTAGCAAACGTGGTATAGAGGCGAACCCAGAAAAAATTCTGGCCATTATGAATATGAAGTCTCCTCAGTCCTTTAAAGATGTTCAACGATTGACTGGTCGAATAACATCTTTGAGAAGATTTATGTCCAAATCGGCAGAAAGATGCTTGTCGTTCTTTGATACGTTGAAAGGGCCGAAGAATGCTAAGACATTCCAGTGGACTTCGAAATGTGAATACGCTTTTCAGGGAATAAAGAAATATTTATCTTCGGCACCTTTGCTGGTGAAGCCCGCTCCTGCTGAACCGTTGTACTTATATTTGGCAGCTAGTTCGTTGACAGTTGGAGTAGTTTTGGTGCAAGAAGTTGGGGGTAAGCAGCACCCGATTTACTATGTAAGCCACATCCTTAGGGATGCTGAAACAAGGTATCCAAACCTTGAGAAATTTGCCTTTGCTTTGATAATATCCAGTTGAAAGCTTCGCAATATTTCCAAGGTCGATTAATAATAGTGTATACGGATCAACCGTTAAAGAAAGTGTTGGGCAAGCCTAAAGTTTTGGGGAGACTTGCTGCTTGGACAATGGAGTTGTCCCAATTTTTCATAGAATATCATCCTCGAATGGCTATTAAAGGCCAGGCTTTGGCTGATTTCATGGTCGAATGTTCATTTTCTGAAGCTGATGATAGTTGGGGGGAAGCTGAAGAGCTCGACAAAGCCGTTGTAGTACTTCAGCAGAAGCAAAGTTTGTGGACGCTGTATGCAAACGAATCTTCTACTTCAGACATCAGTGGAGCAGGGATTATATTGACGAGTTCGGAGGGATTCAAGGTGCAACATGCTATCTAATTCGGGTTCAGCGCAACGAACAACGAGGCAGAATATGAAGCGGTGTTAGCAGAACTACGACTGGAAAAGAGTCTCGAAGTTCAAAGATTAATGATCTACAATGACTCTCAGTTAGTCGTCAAATAAATTTCGGGGGAATATGAAGCTCAAGGTTCAAGAATGATTAAGTATCTCACAGAATTAAAGGATCGGCTTCAGTATTTCCTCTCTTATGAAATTCAGGGGGTTGATAGCAATGATAATTCCATTGTCGATGCGTTGTCAAAGCTGGCTACTACGGATGCAAGAATTTTTGATGGTTCAGTATATTTGGAGACTCTGCACCAACCAAGTATCCAGCATGAAGTAGTGTTGTATGTAAAGCGCTCTGACTGCTGGATGACTCCGTACTTAGAATATCTGGCAGATGGCGTACTGCCTTCGGATCAGATGCTGGCCAAAAAAATGAAGTATAAAAGTGCAAACTTTATGCTTATTGATGGCGATCTTTATCAAAGGGCATATTCATCTCCATTATTAAAGTGTTTGGTTCCTTCTGAAGCTGAGTATGTTCTTGGGCAGGTTCATGAAGGTATCTGTGGCGACCATATGGCTGCAAAATCGTTAGCATATAAAGTACTTCGACAGAGATACTATTGGCCCATAATTTTTAAAGAAGCTACTGAGTATGTGAAGAAGTGTCAAAAATGTCAGCTGAAAGGCCCGATCCCACATTAGCCACCAGAAGAGCTATATTCGATTTTATCTCATATACCTTTTGATGTCTGGGGATAGATATACTGGATCCATTGCTGAAAGCTAAAGGTCAGGTCAGTTTTGTTATAGTAGCAATTGATTATATGACCAAGTTGGTCGAGGCGAAGCCACTCAGGTTGATAACGGAGCAGGAATGCTTAAAGTTTCTGAAGGAGTCTGTGGTATTTCGTTTCGGTATTCCGATGGTGGTGATTTCTGATAATGGATGTCAGTTCGTGGGATCAAAGTTTGAAGCATTCTTGAAGGAGTTAGTAATTCAACATAGAAGGACTTCGGTAGCTCATCCGCAATCTAACGGGCAAGTTGAGGTAACCAACAGAACGCTTTTGAACGGAATTAAGCGAAGACTGGATGAAGCGAAAGGAAGATGGCCTGAGGAGTTGTTCAGCATATTATGAGCTTATCGAACAACTACGAGGACTACAACTAGAGATTCACCTTTCAAGTTGGCTTATGGAACAGATGTCTTAATCCCTATGGAGATTAGATCTACAAGTCTTCGGGTCAGTCAATTCAAGGAGATATATAATGACGAAGGGCTGAAGGTCAACATGGACTTACTTGAAGAAGTCAAAGAAAAAGCTTTGATAAAATTAGCAGCCTATCAGCGACGTGTGGCTAAGCATTATAATAAAGGGGTAAAGCTTCGAAGGTTTGAAGTGGGAGATTTCGTCCTCAGGGAGGTTGAAGCATCTATGCCTTAGAATTTGGGAAAGCTAATGCCAAATTGGGAAGGGCCTTATGAATTTATTGAAGTGCCGAAGCCAGGGACTTATCGATTGCGAGCATTAGATGGGTCTGAAATCAAGAATACTTGGCATGCTGGAAGGCTTCAAAAGTATTTTTAGTAGAGACAATGTCAGTCTACTGGAGTCTGTAAATATGTTAATCATCATCAATAAAAGAAGTTTTTTTATCCAATAATGTTCTCTCCAATGGTGTTCTATTGATTTGACATTTGGAGGTTCGGTTGGTTTTGCCTCGCTCTATAATTGGCGAACAGGCACGTTTGGAGGTTCGGTTGGTTTTTCCTCGTTCTATAATTGGCGAATAGGCACGTTTGGAGGTTCGATTGGAATAACTCGTCTCACACTTCGGTAATAAATAAGTATTGCATTACTTTATTACCTGATTTTACTTGAAGTGTTGAGTTTAGATTATAGTATTACTTGGTCTTGTTTGTTGTTTAGTTTGCTTGATTGTTGACTAACAGTTCAAGTTAGATTTAAAAGGAGCTTGTACATTTTTCAAGTTGATTGATGGTGAATTATTGACAAGAAATGATCACAAAGGAGTAATAAGGATGAGAAGTTCATATCATTTCCTTAATATGATAAAATTGATTACAAGATGAAGATAGAAATTTTTACAGAAAATTCTAAAGCTGAGTTGAAGAAAGGTCATCTTTAGGCATCATCTTCATCTCCATCGTCTGAAGAATCAAGGAGAGTGGGATCCGATGAAGCTGCAGAAAGTTTTGCCTTGCCTTTGCTTTGGCAAACTTCATATCCTTCAGCGTACATATGAACGATCTCATCGTTCAGCTCATTTGATTTTTGGTATTCTGCTTGGATTCCCTTGAGCAGATCTTCGGTCAAGGGCTGACCCAGATCTTTAAGTGCCCGAAGCTTCTCTTCAAGGTTACGACATTTTGCCAGATGTCTTTCTTCTTTAACTTGGACATCGTTAACTTGGACTGAGCGAGATCTTCATTCTTCTTCCTCAACACTTCATTTTTCTGAACTAAGTCGACATTCATGTCAATTGTTGTTTGTTGAATGGCCTTGGTTGTCTCTAGTTGCTATTTAACTTGAGCAAGTTCCTTCCGAAGGCCTTCATTAGTGAAAAGAGCATCTCCATGCTGACTTCTTGCCTTTGCCAGAGCGGACTTAAGAATTGCATTCTCTTTTCGGGCAGCATCTTCTTTAGCTTCAGCTTCTTTATATTTTGGATGAAGACGCCCGAAGATACCATTTACCTACAAGCATTCATAGTTATATCAATAAATTTCAGGCAGATATACATGAATACAAATAAGTAAGTCATAGACAACTTACTTTGGCTTGGTACTTCATCCCCTCGTCAATCAGGTCCATAATAGAGCTATTGCCGAACTTATGGTCATCGGTGTCACGAATGAAGGAGTTATAGAGATGAAAGGGGAAGTTTTCGTTCAAATCTGGCCATAAAGTAGGAGAAGCCACGGTTTCATGCCTGGCTTCAGATGAAGAGGGTCTTGGTGGAGATAGAGGGGGTTGTTTGGGAGGATGTGGAATGGCGATTGTCGTTTGTTCGGGAGGAGGTGGTATATTAGTTGATGTAGGTTTTAGCGGCGGAGTTGGTTAGCTGTCAGAAGGTTGTTTTCATTTTCAAACAAGGGATGGAGATTGCTCAACTTATCCTTCGGGTACATCATCGAAAATGTTGATTTCAACAGGAATAACAAGTGGCTGGGGGACTTCGGAAGAAGGTACTTGAAGTTCTTCGACAGAAAGAGGGGTTATTTGGATTTTTCTCTTTTTGACACGAAGGACTCGGGTCCGTTCATCGAGGGGCATATCGAGGAGACATTCTTTTAGGGGTGGTGCGGGGATATACTTGGGTTTTCGGACACCTCGTTTTCTTCAACGGGGTTGGCTGGTTCCTTTGGTGGGAGCTGGTTCGGTGGTTTGTGGTTAATTGGTTTGAGGTTCAACAATTGGAATTTCAGTCGATTGGGGATCAACAGAAGTTTCAGAAGACTTGGACATGAAAGCTTCAAGATCTCTTCGGTCTAAAGAGGTCGGCTTAATAAGGGACACTGTAAAGAAAGAACAATAATTCAGAATAATTACTTAAAGGAAAATTTAACAAGTTATGCAATAATGGGGTACGGGATTTACATTTGTGGTCGTACAACCACGCTTACTTGGTTAGGAGTCCGAAGTTCCATTCCTTTCTCGAGAAATTCTCTATAAGCATTATCATTTCACTTATACGCTCATCAGAGATGTCATAAACGTCTGCAGAGAGTTTATCTGAAGTGGTCCAGTCCAGGAGGGAAGAGATTTCCGATCCTTTGACAAAGAACCACTCCTTATACCATCCCTTATTACTTGAAGGGGTATCTATCAGAGGTCGCCTCTCGAAGTTCTCATTAGGCTACGACGAATGCTTGCCTAGCAACTTAAATCCCTTTTCTCGAGATCTATTGGCGGCATAGATGAAGAAAAAGAAATCTAGGGTAGGGGTAACCCCTACCTCGTGGCAGAAGCAATGAAAGCTAGGATGTGAATTTATGAGTTCGGTACCAGTTGGGCAAAATCGACACCCACAAACCCTAGAAGGGGTATCAGAAAAGCATGAAGAGGGAAACGAACTCCCTTCTCCAGCAGAGTGAGAGGAATGGCAGTCCAACCATCTGGCCGTTGGTACATCCTTTCAGTGGAAGAAGGCAGTCGCAGATGGTGGGTATCCAAAATTTGATAACTTTCTCAAATGATCTGAATATCCTTTTCTGATAATGTAGAAGGTGTGTTAGCATGAGGAAATTGTTCTTCATTTTTGAAGAACTCAGAAAGGTTGGGGATAAATTTCAGAGGTGGAGATTCCTTGCTTGGAGTAGCAGTAGATTTGGGGTTTGAGCCCGAAGCCAATTTAGTAGGGCTTAGAGAAGGAGGAATGGAAGAAAGGGGAGTCATAGAGAGAGGAACAACTTTGTCTGAATCTTGAGAAGCCATTGGAAGAGAGTTGCAGAGAGATAGAGCTCGAGAGAAAAAAGAAAGCTTAAGGGTTTCTGAAATTCAAATTAGCTGGTAAAGCTATCAAAGTTGGGGAAATTGGCTTTTTATAGTGGTTGTATCTTCAGTTATTTACGAAACACGAAGGCGACATATTTAATGACAACAATGATGATGAATTTGAAGAGTTAGAAACCGGGTTGGGCTTCCTGATTGGGCTTTCAGTTTTGATTTGTCTTCCTGATTAGGCTTGGTTACGTTTGGGCCATTTATACTCTTTTATTAAACATTCTGTTTAAATAAAAGACTGTGGGGCAATGTTGGGCCATGATATTTTATATTTTGGGCTATCTTTATTTTGGGCCTTTAGAGCCATTGGGCCGAGCTGTTGGGCCGAATTATTGGATAAATAATGGTTCTACTTGGGCTTTGACCGGTGATAATTATGGAGATAAACTTTGACTGTCATCTCTGCATTTAATTAATGAGGATGGGACATAATCGGTCGGCGGTGGAAAAAGGTGATGAAAAGAGCAGGTGAACTGCCGGTAGTGGGATGGTGTCAAGGCAGGTCAATTGCATACATGACAAAAGAAAGAGTATATGAGGTCGGGGCATGGAACAGGAAAGAGGTAACTGATATTTTCTCTTATCAAAACACTAGAGCAAAACACCTCCATTGTTATCCTTATATCTGCCTGTACTGACTCTCACGTCAAGCTTCTGGTATTGACGTATTTACTGTGCAGGATTGGACGCGCTTTTACGTGATTGAGGCGCGTGAAAAGATCTTGGTGTTAACAATAGTCATGTGTTGGGTGGTGGTACTTTGGCTGCGCCACCAGTGTTTGTGATACAAAAGGCTTTGACAAAGACTGGCTTGAGAAAAGGCCACAATCGTCTGTCAATGCCGCATACCAGAATTAACCGCGAGTTTCTTGAGAATTTTCTGACAGAGGATGAGAAGACAAAGCTGCAATACAATAGGCATAAACAAGTGAATTTGATAGTGTAAGACCCCAACTTTTTATGAATAAAGATTTAATTTCTCTAAATATTATTTTGAATAATAAGGTGTTGATTTGATATAATGTTATATTTATGGGTGATATGTGAAAATTTTATAAAGTAAGTAAGTTGTCATAAAATATTTATTTTGTCAGGGAATATTCTTTTTGTCGGGAAATATCCGTACGACGGCGCAATCATTGGTGGACCACATAACGAAATAACTGTCGGATATAGAAAGCGATAGAAATAACATTTTTATAAAAAATAACGGCAAAATTTTTACCGTTAACTGTTGAAATACCCGGTGATAAAAGTACAGTAATACGCGTGGTTGTACAGCAGCACACAATATTGCACAGTATCTTTAATTATTGATTCTTACGTAAGAAGTCACTCAATTTCATTCAATAATTATCACAGTAATTGTTGCATAGTATCTCATATTATTGATTCAATTATTGTCACAGTATCATCTGCACAATATTTTATATTATTAAATTAATAATTGACATGACATAATTATTCATATTATTAGTTAGCATTATTGGCAATGTCTAGAAAATTTTTTCGAGTAAAGGAGTTAGGTTATATAATTGCGTACCAATAAGGATAAATTCTTATCGAAAAGCCCCCTCTTTTCTGAGAATGATCTGATTGTTAATATTGTGAGCTTATAATATTAATTGTAAATAATTATTATATAGTGGATATTGGTCAATTTTGATATAAATAGAAGGAATTCAACATGAAATATTTGTTGAAAGTTTGGCAATTATCTTCTCCGATAAAATATTCATTCAAATATATTATTATAATATTACATTATAATAATGTGATAATATAATAATATTATTTTTTATAATTTAAATGGTAATATTATAATAATATATAATTTTGAGCATGTGAATAAACGTGGAGTGAAGGCTATCACTTTTGTTTTGAATTCTTCCGTGCACTTATTCTTTTCTAATTCATCTCCTGCACATTTTTCCAAAGTGGTGATTGATGGAATGCCTACAAAGTTGTGTTTTTTAAAGTGTGGGCCCTCAACCTTGGAAAATGAGGAATTAGGTAGAGAAGAAAGAAAGGGAGTTAGGCAAGAGTGTTAGGTAGGAAATTAGACAACCTGCTTAATTTTTCTCCCTCCGTTGCACTATAAAAGGAGGGGCAACCTTCTTCCTAAACACACAATCAATATTAGAAATTCTTATTCTATAATATTGTGAGTATTTATTTTGAGTATAAGAATACTTTGAGTGTAGCTTTTAGTGCAAGATTTTCTCAGGATAATATCCGATATTCCAATCAAATCTAGTTTCTACTAAGGTAAAAGATATTATTTTATTTCAATACTTATAAGAAATATCATTTTCTTTCATACTCCATATTATGTAAGTGATATTATTTCATTTCATATTCTTAAGTTTAAATATACTATGGTAAGTATTGCTTCTATAATTCTTGAAATGATTAAAAATTCTTTAAATTTTGCGTTTCATCTAATATCATTTTATTAGAATATTGGTCTGAACATTTTTATTAAATTTTAATCTTTTCATGTTGGGGTACTATTCATGGGTACTATTCATACGGTACTATTCATGAGTACTGTTCACAACGGAATTTAATTTTCTTCTATGTCCAAATTATTTTTGATACATGAAGATCATTCTTGAATTTTACTCCACAAATAGTTATCATGTTAACAATTTGGACATTTTTGAACTCTGAATAAATTGAATTATAAATCTCTAATATTTATCATTGATCTCACTTGATTGAGTCTTTATATCATTATCATTATCTTCATGCTTATATTGTACTAAAAATCATCTTTGGCCCGTAGTGCAAAGATAGACTGTTGATTGATATGATTTTGACCAGGAATTGTGTATTGGTTTAATCATGACTTTTAATGTTACAGATAAGATTTGTGGTGAAAGTCCTCTTTGGCCCGTAGTGCATAGATGAACAGGTGTTTGGCATGATTATGACCACTGGCGATGCTAACGATTATCTTTGGTCCGTAGTGCATAGATAATTCGTTGATTGAAAATAATTATTGATTGGTATTACAAGGATAAAATATTGATGATGAACTTTTAAATCATATAAGATAGTAGACATCATGCTCTACTTGACTCTTCTAATGGATTGATATTTCCGCTGCAATTGTTATTCTAAAACTTATTGTCTATTGTATTTTATCAAATTTTTTCCTGTTGAGGACTAAGGATAATTTGTTCTATGTTATCTTAGTTATAATATTCTTTACTGGGCTAGTTGAGCTAACCATTTTTCTTTTGGTTTCTTTGTTCTTCTCAGGAGGCGAGAATGTAGCTGGAACTAGTCGGAGAGTAGAGTAATGGTCCAAGATGGTTATTATAGTCGTTCTCGCTATTTTGTAAAATAGTGTGAAAATAATTGCAATGAGGACTATTTTGTAAAATAGTCATGTTTTGTCGTATTTTACACAACAATTAATATTTGTATAATTGATGTTTGTATTTGAATTATGTACCATGTATTTGGCGACTCAGAATGAGTTGTGTGGACCTATTTTGGGGCATCACATATAGATCCTGGTATGCATGAATATAATACTCTGCAGTTCACCCGTTGGCCAATGTCTAAAACCTCAGTGTATGTGTTGGTGACTGATTGGAATACTGTTTGGAATGATAATAGACTCCAAGAGGACATGACGGTTCAGATTTGGTCTTTTCGAGTCGAAATGAATATCATAAGCTTTGCTCTTACCGTCCAAAGAAATTGACAGGAACAATAGACAACAAAAGAAGGCTAGCGAAAATATATTAAATCAAGGCTGCTGCATCAACACCTAATCACTCGCATGATAATTAATTTGAACAACATTAGGATATCATCAGTTTCTCTAGTTATTTTAATTAATGGTATATTATTTGTTATATATTGCCATTGTAGGAATTTTAATTGTTGGTATTTTAGGGTTTGATTGGTACAGTTGCTATTTTATCAAATTTTCTTGAATTTATTGAGTTATCAATGTATGTTACGAGCATTTTAAGCAGAATATTTAACTTGATCGTGTTAATGCACCTGAACTTGATAATGCTTCCTGTTACACAAATATTTAGCTGCTTACATGCATTAGATGCATTAGTAAATAAACAACACTTTCCATTCAGAAATACTCTTGTTTTTGTGTTTGAGAAAAATTACATTGAGCAGTATTAATCTATTTCCATGTCGTACCGCAACCATTTCAATACATTGCTATATATGATGTTGTTGTGTTTCTGCTTATTCTGTGTTGATCACATTTAAGTTGGAGGAGTGAATGATTTGAAAAAGAAGAGTAAATATAAGAGTCTATTATCTTTCACAAAAGTTGTAGGGTTGAGAACTTAAGACTCATGACCTTTCTGAAAAATGACAAATGATTTATTTTAAAAATCTAATTAGTGCCGTGGAAAATCACATACCTAATGTGCTGATAGTGTAGTCTATCTCAAATGGTTTCCCATGGGTTAACTTTTCACCTTCAAACCCACACTTGTTCACCAACTCATCTTGTTTTCTCCAAACATTAACCAACCTTAGCAGCTATAGTCCAGATTTATAGGCAAATGAACCCAAGCCTGATCCAAGAGATAACAAGTTTATATCTTGTACAAAAGACGAACTAAATCAAAAGTTTGAATAGTAACAAACACGCACCCTTGAAAAGAGGTGTATAGCGAGACAGAATAGTTAACAAGGTAAATCCAATCGGAAAAAAATCTCTCAATCTGAAAATTCAGTGTGCAAACTGCAAAGTAAGCAAACTTTCGGATATTGCCAGTCTATAACAAACATACATAATATACCTTCAAGATTAACTGGCCTATTTAGGAGTTCTTATGTAAAATCAGCTTCAGAAGGGGGCCATGCAGTTCTGGAATGGTGCAACTTGAGATTGAAGATATAAATTTGACTCCTATTGAGGAGATCCTAGAAATTTCTAATGAGGTAGTCTTTTAAAACAATCTCCCTTGTTTCTCCCTATACCCTACAATATCATTCAATCACAAATTAACCAGGGCATAAATTTAGATGAATTGAGCTGGTCAAGTTTTGCCATTGCACCTTTTTACATCTATATTCGGGGTTGCCATAAACAAATGAGGCCTTCCATAATCTACCAAGCCCACTTTTCATTTTGAAGTATAAAAAAAAAGACTAGAACACCAAACTTGCACTACTTTTCCACCTTAAATAGAAACCACCACTAATACCACAAGGCCTTATTTATGATCCCCAATCATAAGAAAATAACCTATATCACCCGGCGTATTTGTAATTCCCAACCATATGAAATGTTCCATCTAATTTATCACCTAACATTCACATAATTGGTTTCATTTGCTTATGTACAAAAATGACTTCAGTGCCATTAAACACTAGTCTATCAAAAGAAATGAAATAGCACAATGTCTTTTAAGTTGTCATAGTAACGTACAGAGCATTCCAATTTAAAAATACTCAACAAAACACACTTTTGTCATAGTAATGCCAGTGCATATAGAGATATTTATAATACATAATCTTGGCAAAAGAAAATCAAGCTGGTGAGATACATGTGATATTACAACTGTATTTGTAGTGCAGAAGATAGAAGGGAATCTTGGGCACCGAATCAATTTGACCTAAGATCCCCATCTTTTTATATTATAAACAAATAAATATTGAAGAATATTTTTCCAAAACAGGGTAGTAATATTATGTCCAGTAAGAGAGACTTACAACTGGGGGTGGTGAGCTTGAGAGTACGAAAGCAGATATCATAGAGAGCTTCATTATCCAGAACCATACACTCATCAGCATTCTCAACAAGCTGATGCACAGACAATTAATGTTGCATTGTTGGGCTCCACCACAGTATCCGACACCTTTGGCGACGGAAAAACCGAGAAAGTCATCATCATTCTGTCGGGATACTTAATAGAGCTAACATGGTGTGTACTTCAGCTGCAACACATGTGAGACTTATGTCAGTCACACCAGCACCTACCATAGTGCTGCGATGCAAGATAGCAAATGCTCTCTCAATGACGGCTACCAAGCGTGAACAAGAGCTGGACCATGATGAAGCTGCAGTATAGTGTAGTACAACATTTACAACAGAATATGAACTACAGTTTATATAACTTTACCTTAGTTACAGTGTTTGTAATAGTATAAATAGTGATATCCAGTAATTGTAACATAACTAATGGAGAAATAAAATTTAGCTTCCTCTTTACGCTTTTGCTCTGTTTTGGCATATTCATTCATCTGAAAGAATCTAACATGGTATCAGAGCATAGATCTATTTCACTATTCTGCAATCAAATCAAGTTTGTTTTCTCTTGATCTATTGTTTCTTTGTTTTTAGTTTTTTCTCTATTCTAAGCTAGAAATTTGGACATTCTTATTCTCCTCTCATACTTGATTCTATAGTAATTTTCTGTTAGTTCAAATCTTCTATACTCCATTAAAACTTCATATCAATGGCTTTTCCTTACAATAAGACTAGTTATGCTAATGTAGTAGCAAATAATTCACCTGATTTTTCTACATCCAGTACACATCATCAAACTGATGATTCTAGTCATAATAATTTTGATTCGTTGTCAGTCGAATCAAATTCTCATCCTCTTTATTTGCACAATAATGATCATCCTGGACTAATTTTAATTGCCAAAAAGCTTACTGGCACAGAAAATTTTGGTCCATGGAAAAGGTCGATGCAAATAGCATTGTCTGCCAAAAACAAGTTGATGCTTGTTAATGGTTCATTTCCTAAACCTGCAAAAAATTCATCCTTAAAACCTCAATATGATAGAGTGAACGATATGGTGATTACCTGGATTTTAAACACAGTTTCTGATGAAATAAGTGATGGAATGAATTTTGTAAATTCAGCCGCTGAGGTTTGGAATGAGCTTCATGAGAGATTTTCTGGAGTTAATGGTCACAGAATCTATGAAATACTTAGAGACATTCATTCGCTTGAGCAAGAAACTAGGTCTGTAGAGATTTATTTTCATAGACTTAAGAGTTTATGGGATGAATATGGAGTTTTAGAACCTACTGTGAATTGTGTTTGTGGTGCTCATAAGATCCAAGAGGAAAGAGAGCAGAGGAAGAAGCTTATACAATTTCTCATTGGTCTTCATGATAGTTATGCTACAGCTAGAGGTCAAATATTAATGATGGATCCATTACCATCTGTTCTTCAGGCATTTTCCTTGATAAAACAGGATGAGAAACAAAGACAAGGATATTTGCCTTCTTATTCAGATGGTTCTAGTGTTGCAGCTACAGGGAGAAATGTTCATTCTCAGTACAAGGACTTCACACACTCTGGACATTCACAGTATAGTACTTCACAGTATAATCAAGGAAATGCTTCAAGTGCAAGTAGTCTTACTAGTAATAGTACTCAGAATTCAATTACTAAACAACCACTAAAGTGTTCCTATTATAATGGAGATAACCATATTCGAGACACTTGTTTCAAACTGCATGGATACTCTCCAAAGAAAGGAAAGAAGAAAGGGAAATTTGTAACTGAAAATTATAATTTCAGAACAATTCCTAAAGCAATGCAGACAAGTGTTGACAATGGTCTCATGACTACTATACCATCTGACCCTTCACAGATGGAGTTATTACAATCTCAGTTGACACAAGTTAATCACATGACGAAGATGATGATTGCTAATAAGGGCATGAAATCTCCTGAAGATCACCTTCATATAGCAGGTACAACCTCTATGTCCTCTTCTTTATCACATGTGTCTCATCACACTTGGATCATAGATACAGGAGCAACAGATCATATGTGCAATAATTTGAAGATTATGCATGATGTATGTCATTTGAACTACCCATTACATATTTCATTACCCACTGGAACCACTGTGAAAATTAATCAAATTGGTTCAGTAAAATTAAGTTCTAATTTGACATTGTACAAAGTACTTTTTGTGCCCTCTTTCAACTACAATCTCTTATCCATCAGCACATTAACCAAAGATTCTTCTTGCTTAGTTTCTTTTTCCCCTGACAAATGCATTTTTCAGGACCAGAACCAGAAGAGAGTCTTGGCAGTTGGTAACGAGCATGAAGGACTTTATCACTTACATCTTAGTTCATCCCCTTGTGGTTCAAGTTTTAGTTCCAGTCATGTTAACTCAGTCTCTAAATCTAAGACAAGTGCATTGTGGCACTTGAGACTAGGGCATCCTTCTCTATCCATTTTAAATAAAATTGATGTTCCTGCATCAGACATTGATTCCTCTTGTAATAAGTCATGTCCCATTTGTCCTATTGCAAAACAATGTAGCTTACCTTTTAATAACAGTTCTAGTTATGCTTCTTGTACTTTTGATCTCATTCACATTGATTTGTGGGGGCCTTATAATACATCCACACAATATGGTTGCAAATATTTCTTAACTGTGGTTGATGATCATTCCAGGGCAACATGGACTTTCCTTATACCAACAAAGCAACATGTGTTTCATGTCCTTCTAGATTTTATAGCTTATGTCAAAATGCAATTTGATAAGTGTAAGACCCCAACTTATTAATGAATAAAATCAAATTTTCTCTAAATATTATTGTGAATAATAAGGGGTTAATTTGATATAATACTTTGGTTATGGGTGAAATGTGTAAATTTTACAAAATAAGCAAGTGGTTATAAAATATTCATTTTGTCGGGGAATATTCGTTTGGTCGTGGAATATTCTTGCTGTCGGGGAATATTCGTACGATGGCGCAGCCTTGTGTGTGCCCCATAACGGAAAGCGATTGGATGAAGAAAACGACAAGTATAAGTTATTTATAAATAACGGCGTAGTTGTTACCGTTAATACTGTTGGAATACCCGGTGGTTAAAATACAGTAGCACACGGTATTGCACTAATTATTGATTCTTACGTAAGAAGGCACTACTCAATAATTGTTACAGTAGTTATTGTTCAATATTTTATTTTATTGATTCAATAATTGTTGCGTTGATATTTTATATTATTGTTGTTTCAATAATTGTTGCTGCACAGTATTTTCCATTATCAGATCAATAATTCATATTATTTGAATAATATTATTAGATAACATTATTGGCAATGTTTAGAAAGTTCTGTCTAAGGAGAGGTTTGGTCATCTAATTGCTCGCCAGTAAGGAGAAATTCTTATTGGAAAGCCCCCTCTTTCCTGGGAACGGCCTGGTTGTCATAAATGTGATTCTGTAATATTATTTATGAATAATTAATTATTGATTCATATAATAAAGAAATAGTTATTTTATGTGGATATAAATAAGGGATATATTTTTGTGGTTAAAAATGAAGGAGTTAATGTTGAGGTTTTTATCAGTATTTTTGTCGGAATGGAGGTATTAAAAATCAGGGTTTTTGAGATATTTTGCGGGGGTTATAATTTTTAATCCGACCGTTGGATCGTGGTAATTTTTGGATATGTTATACATATGTAAGTTGAGTATATGCCCACAAATTTTGAACCGTTAAAAATGAACATATGATTTATTATGAATTTTACAAGATGACTGGTTCAAAAATTGTTGAATTTTCGGAGTTTATCATTTTGATGGAAAATTCTAGAATTAGTGGGCCCCACTTGTGGTTGGTGAAGAAATGTACTGAATTATATTTCAAATATGGTGGGTGGGAATAGTAGCAGGTAAAGCCATCAGGTTGCAGGTCAAGCCTACTAAAATTTTTCTATAAATAGAGGGCTAAGTTAGAATTGAAAATCACACCAGAAACAAGTTTTCTCTCTCTCTCTCTCTAGATTATTGAGTGTATTTTGTGAGTATTTAGATACTTTGAGAGTTTCTATTCATCAGAGCAAGTTTCTTTCAGCCTTATACCGGTATTCCGACCAGAAGTACTGATATTTTGAGGTAAGGGATATTATTTTCTTCTTAATGATATTATTTTCTTCAATATCATTATGCTGAAATATTGATATGAACTTTTTATCAAATTTAGAACTTTTTGTGTCTGGGTTACTATTCACGTATACGGCACTATTCACGTATACGGTACTATTCACGAATACGGCACTATTCACCGAAAAATAAAATTTTTCCATTTTGTCCAAGATGTCTATTATGGTTACTATCTTTGATTATATCCATATTTTGATCTTTATTTTTGAATTCTTCTTCACAATTGATTATTATGAAGTATTATTAATCTTGGATAAACTGTTATACGAATCCCTAATATTTGTCCTTCTGTCTCACTGGATTCGTTTCCTTTAAAATATTTTTCATCATCCTCAGTCCTAAATGATGATATTACTGAATATCTTTGGCCTGTAGTGCAAAGATGTATGATTACTTGATGAATATCTTTGGCCTGTAGCGCAAAGATGAACAGGTGTTGAGATGAACATGACTGACAGGTGATACAAATGAATATCTTTGGCCTGTAGTGCAAAGATGAATATTTGGATAAAGATGATTATTAATTGATGTTACAGGGATAAAATATTGATGATGGACTTTTAAATCTTAAAAGATAGTAGAATTCTTTCTCTACTTGACTCTTCTAATGGTTTGTTGTTTCCGCTGCAGTTGTTGATCTAAAACTTGTTGTCAATTATATTCTATCAGATTTTTCCCTGTTGAAGACTAACGATAATTTGTTGTATATTATCTTAGTCATAATATTCTTTACTGGGCTAGTTGAGCTCACCCTTTTCCTTTTTGTTCCATTTTTCTTCTCAGGAGGTGAGAACATAGCAGGATCTAGTCGGGGTATGGAGTGATGGTTCTAGAAAGATGTTTTAGCAGTCCTCACTATTTCTGTAAAATAGTGTTTGAATAATTGTATTGAAGACTTATTTGAGTGGGACTTATTTGAGTGTGGATATTATCTAGAAGACAATATTTGTATTTAAACTCACAGTATGTGTTGTCGTATTTTGCACGACAATTGTATTATTGAAGTTGTAGTTTACTTTCTGTACCATGTATTTGGCGACTCAGAATGGGTGTTGTATACCTATTTTGGGGGCGTCACAGTTGGTATCAGAGCTTAGGGATATGATCTCTGGCGGAGATCGGGGAATAGAACTAGGAGGGGAGAGACGAGTAAATCCTTCGCTAGTGTGTCCTACCTAAGCTTATTTGTTGGTCGGTTATAATATAGGGATATTATGTGATTTGTTAATTTGTTAAATTAACCCTTGTTTATGGCAGTATTTGAGAATGTCGACTGAGAATGTTAACAGTAGAGTAAATGAAACCGTGGAGACACCTGTACTCACCAACGAGGAGAACGTGCAACAGGCTGGCAATGTTCCTCCTGTGAACAACACGACTGAGCAGACGATGAACGATGAGATGTTTAGAAGCTTTTTACGATTCATGCAAAACCAGACGAGGGAGACTCGTGTGCAGAATACGGGTGGAAATGATAACAACGCGCGGTTTGTCACAGCTAAGCAGTTCAAAGAATTGGGACCACCAGAATTTAAGGGAAAGCCGGATCCGATCATGGCGGAAACGTGGGTCAAGCAAATTACCAAGATATTCGATGTCTTGAGATGCACGGAGGAACAGAAGGTTCCATTCGCCACCTTTATGTTCCGCGGTGAGGCAGACTACTGGTGGGAGTCTGTGAAGCGTACCCAGCCTGACGCACTCAACATGTCCTGGGAAATATTTCAAAAACTGTTCAATGACAAGTACTTTCCTGAATGTATTCGTCATATGAAGGAGGTGGAGTTTATTAGACTGGAACAAAACAACATGACGGTGTCCCAGTACGAGGCGAAATTTGCAGAGTTATCCAGGTTTGCACCTCATTTGGTCAAAAATGAGGAACGAATGACAAGGATGTTTCTGAGAGGTCTAAAACCCGAGATTCGACAATATCTTATCTCTCATAAATTTTCTTTATATTCAGATGTTGTAAACAAGGCTCAATTATTAGAGGGAGATAATGAGTATGTGCAACCGAGGGACCACAACCAAGGTCATACCGGTGGCGGCAGTCATCGAAGCAATGAAAACTAGCAGGGAAGAAAACATTCGGACAAAAGCGACAACCACTCTGGTGGTAATCGTGGTCGTGATAATAGAAGGGGCGAGTCGGGAGGAGATTTCAAGAAGAGAAGGTACAACAATGATAACGTGAAGACGTCAGCACAAACATCAACTGTTTCTAGGGGAGGAAAACGACCACCGGTCGTATGTTACAAATGTGGGAAAGAGGGACATATCAGCCCAAACTGCCCACAACAATCCAAGGTATGTTATAACTGTGGAAAGGAGGGTCATATACCTCGAGATTGCACTGTAGCGAAACCAAGTCTAACGGGGGTGGTGACTCAAAAAGTTATCCCAGAAAAGTCAAAGTCAACGGTTCCTGGAAGAGCGTTTTTCTTGACTGATCAGAATGCGAGGAACCCAAACGAAGTTAGCACGGGTTAGTTAATTATAAATTTTTGCGAAGTCTATACCTTATTAGATACCGGTTCTACCCATTCATTTATCTCTCCTACTTATACTCAACGTTTAAAATTGACTCCGAAGAAAATTGGACTTTGACTTATCTGTTGAAACTCCGTTAGGAGAAACTTTCGTTACATCCACTGTTTATAAATCTTGTTTGATCCAAGTTGGCACCATCACATTACCTGTTGATCTTATCTCTTTAAAGATACTTGCTTTTGATGTGATTTTAGGAATTGATTGGTTAACTACTCATCATGCCAAAATTGATTGCTTTCGTAAGGTTGTTAGTTTTCATATTCCTAAGCAACCTGTTATTCAAATTCAAGCAACCAAACCATTAAAGTCAAACTCTTTCATATCAAGCCGTAAAGTCATTCGTTTATTGAAAAACGGATGTCAAGCTTTCTTAGCTATGTCATGGACTTGAACAAAAATACGTCAGATTTGAGTGATATTTCTGTTGTTTGTTTCCTGACGTATTTCCTGAAGAATTTCTTGGCCTACGCGTGATATTGAATTTTGTGTCATCTTTGAACTCGATACAAAACTCATTTCTAAAATCTCATATTGAATAGCTCCTATTGAACTTCAGGAGTTAAAAACCCAACTATAGAAGTTAGTACCCGAGCCTCTATCTGGTGACTTCCTTTGTGGAATGCACCAAAGCCAGACTCTTTGTAAGGGACTCTATATTTGTGTGGTGGTAAAACAATAGGTGCCATTGTGACGTGCTATCCAAGATTGGGATATGAATCACAATTGAGAGCAACCGAAGTTGGTAACCGAAGTACGTAACTTTCTGGGCTTAGCTGGTTATTATCGGAGATTTGTGAAAGGATTTTCTCGAATCACTACTCCGTTAACTCAGCTGACTCGAAAAGATACAAAATTCGTATGGAGTGAGGAATGCGAGAAGAGTTTCCAAGAACTCAAGATGAGACTTATTTTGGCACCTGTTCTGACAATACCATCTGGTTCGGATGGATTTGTTATCTACAGCGATGCTTCAGGCAAAGGGTTAGGATGTGTTCTCATGCAACATGGGAAAGTCATAGCCTATGCCTCACGACAACTCAAAGAATATGAGAGGAATTATCCTACTCATGATTTGGAGTTGGCAGCAGCCGTTTTTGCGTTGAAGATCTAGAGACACTACCTGTATGGGGAGAAAGTGGAGATCTATACAGATCATAAAAGCCTCAAATATTTCTTCACCCAAAAGGAACTCAACATGCGGCAGCGACGTTGGCTCGAGCTGTTGAAAGATTACGATCATACCATCCAATATCATCCTAGAAAAGCAAATGTAGTAGCTGACGTATTGAGTAGAAGATCATATGCGGGTACGAGTGCAATGTTGTTAATACAAAGGCCCGTTTTGTATGACTTGCAATGGATGGAGATAGAGATGAAGGCTCCAAGTACCCACATGATGATATCAAATATACGAGTAGAACCGACTTTAATCGATAAAGTTAAAGCTGCTCAAGCTACGGACATAGAGCTGATGCGTATGAAGAAGAAAGTGCAAGAAGGTGCTATTCCAGAAGCAAGAATCGATGAAGAAGGAATACTTCGAGTTAACTCCAGACTTTGTGTTCCTAACGATTTTGACTTGAAGCATAGAATAATGATGGAGGCACACAACACACCATTTGCAATCCATCCTGGGAGTACCAAAATGTATCACGATCTTCGACACACATTTTGGTGGAGCAATATGAAAAGAGAGATCGCGGAGTTTATCTCGAGATGTTTAACTTGTCAACGTGTAAAAGCGGAGCATCAAGTACCAAAGGGTCCATTGCAACCACTTGAGATTCTAAAATGGAAGTGGGAACACATTACTATGGATTTTATTACGGGTCTTCCCAAGGTTTCTCAAGGTATAGATGCGATTTGGGTTATTGTTGATAGATTAACCAAGTCCGCTCATTTCTTGTCGATACGTGAGACTTATTCCCTTGAACGTCTTGCTAGTATGTACGTGAACGAGATTGTGAGATTGCATGGCATGCCAGTATCCATAGTTTCGGATCGTGACCCAAGATTCACTTCACGATTTTGGGTTAGCTTGCAAAAAACTATGGGCACGGATTTACGATTCAGTTCAGCATACCATCCTCAAACGGACGGACAACCAGAGAGGGCTATTTAAACTCTTGAAGATCTATTAAGACTTTGTGTCCTAGATCTCAAAGGGAGTTGGGATAAGTACCTACCATTGGTAGAATTCTCCTACAACAATAGTTATCAGGCGAGCATAGGTGTGGCTCCATTCGAGGCGTTGTATGGAAAAAAATGTCGTTCTCCAGTATGTTGGGATGAGGTGGGTGAAGCAACATTGTTGGGACCAGAGTTGGTACGCATTACTATAGAGAAGATCCAAACGATTCGACAACGTATACAAACGGCACAGGATCGACAAAAAAGTTATGCGAATCTTCATCGGAAGGACGTGAAATTTAATATTGGGGATCATGTATTATTACGTGTTGCACCATGGAAGGGTTACAAGATTTGGGAAGAGAGGAAAGCTCAATCCAAGATTTGTTAGTCCATTTGAGATTCTTGAGCGAATAGGAAATGTGGCATATAGACTCGCATTACCTCCAAGCATGTCTCGTGTTCATAATATTTTTCACATATCTATGCTTCGTAAATATGTTAAAGACCCGAACCACATTATTGAGTTAGAACCAGACGAGATAACTGAAGATTTAACGTACGAGGAGGTACCTGTTAAGATCTTGGATAGGAAAGAGCATGTCCTACGCACGAAGGTTATACCACAAGTTAAGGTTTTGTGGAGAAACCATGCTATTGAAGAAATGACCTGGGAGTTGGAATCAGAAATGAAAGCGAGGTATCCTCACCTTTTTGAAACATCAGATACGTACGTCAATTTCGAGGACGAAATTTCATAAGGAGGGGAGGTTGTAAGACCCCAACTTATTAATGAATAAAATCAAATTTTCTCTAAATATTATTGAGAATAATAAGGGGTTAATTTGATATAATACTTTGGTTATGGGTGAAATGTGCAAATTTTGTAAAATAAGCAAGTGGTTATAAAATATTCATTTTGTCGGGGAATATTCGTTTGGTCGTGGAATATTCTTGCTGTTGGGGAATATTCTTGCTGTCGGGGAATATTCGTACGACGGCGCAGCCTTGTGTGTGCCCCATAACGGAAAGCGATTGGATGAAGAAAACGACAAGTATAAGTTATTTATAAATAACGGCGTAGTTGTTACCGTTAATACTGTTGGAATACCCGGTGGTTAAAATACAGTAGCACACGGTATTGTACTAATTATTGATTCTTACCTAAGAAGGCACTACTCAATAATTGTTACACTAGTTATTGTTCAATATTTTATTTTATTGATTCAATAATTGTTGCGTTGATATTTTATATTATTGTTGTTTCAATAATTGTTGCTGCACAGTATTTTCCATTATCAGATCAATAATTCATATTATTAGATAACATTATTGGCAATGTCTAGAAAGTTCTGTCTAAGTAGAGGTTTGGTCATCTAATTGCGCGCCAGTAAGGAGAAATCCTTATTGGAAAGCCCCCTCTTTCCTGGGAACGGCCTGGTTGTCATAAATGTGATTCTGTAATATTATTTGTGAATAATTAATTATTGATTCATATGATAAGGAAATAGTTATTTTATGTGGATATAAATGAGGGATATATTTTTGTGGTTAAAAATGAAGGAGTTAATGTTGAATTTTTTATCAGTATTTTTGTCGGAATGGAGGTATTAAAAATCAGGGTTTTTGAGATATTTTGCGGGGGTTATAATTTTTAATCCGACCGTTGGATCGTGGTAATTTTTGGATATGTTATACATATATAAGTTGAGTATATGCCCACAAATTTTGAACCGTTAAAAATGAACATATGATTTATTATGAATTTTACAAGATGACTGGTTCAGAAATTGTTGAATTTTCGGAGTTTATCATTTTTGATGGAAAATTCTAGAATTGGTGGGCCCCACTTGTGGTTGGTGAAGAAATATGCTGAATTATATTTCAAATGTGGTGGGTGGGAATAGTAGCAGGTAAAGCCATCAGGTTGCAGGTCAAGCCTACTAAAATTTTCCTATAAATAGAGGACTAAGTTAGAATTGAAAATCACACCAGAAACAAGTTTTCTCTCTTTCTCTCTCTAGATTATTGAGTGTATTTTGTGAGTATTTAGATACTTTGAGAGTTTCTATTCATCAGAGCAAGTTTCTTTCAGCCTTATACCGGTATTCCGACCAGAAGTACTGATATTTTGAGGTAAGGGATATTATTTTCTTCTTAATGATATTATTTTCTTCAATATCATTATGCTGAAATATTGATATGAACTTTTTATCAAATTTGAAACTTTTTGTGTCTGGGTTACTATTTACGTATGCGGCACTATTCACGTATACGGTACTATTCACGAATACGGCACTATTCACAGAAAAATAAAATTTTTCCATTTTGTCCAAGATGTCTATTATGGTTACTATCTTTGATTATATCCATATTTTGATCTTTATTTTTGAATTCTTCTTTACAATTGATTATTATGAAGTATTATTAATCTTGGATAAACTGTTATACGAATCCCTAATATTTGTCCTTCTGTCTCACTGGATTCGTTTCCTTTAAAATATTTTTCATCATCCTCAGTCCTAAATGATGATATTACTGAATATCTTTGGCCTGTAGTGCAAAGATGTATGATTACTTGATGAATATCTTTGGCCTGTAGCGCAAAGATGAACAGGTGTTGAGATGAACATGACTGACAGGTGATACAAATGAATATCTTTGGCCTGTAGTGCAAAGATGAATATTTGGATAAAGATGATTATTAATTGATGTTACAGGGATAAAATATTGATGATGGACTTTTAAATCTTAAAAGATAGTAGAATTCTTTCTCTACTTGACTCTTCTAATGGTTTGTTGTTTCCGCTGCAGTTGTTGATCTAAAACTTGTTGTCAATTATATTCTATCAGATTTTTCCCTGTTGAAGACTAACGATAATTTGTTGTATATTATCTTAGTCATAATATTCTTTACTGGGCTAGTTGAGCTCACCCTTTTCCTTTTTGTTCCATTTTTCTTCTCAGGAGGTGAGAACATAGCAGGATTTAGTCGGGGTATGGAGTGATGGTTCTAGAAAGATGTTTTAGCAGTCCTCACTATTTCTGTAAAATAGTGTTTGAATAATTGTATTGAGGACTTATTTGAGTGTGGATATTGTCTAGAAGACAATATTTGTATTTAAACTCACAGTATGTGTTATCGTATTGTGCACGACAATTGTATTATTGAAGTTGTAGTTTACTTTCTGTACCATGTATTTGGCGACTCAGAATGGGTGTTGTATACCTATTTTGGGGGCATCACAATAAGCACATTAAAATGTTTAGGAGTGATAATGGGACAGAATTTTTCAATAAGGATATTTCTCCTTTTCTTTCTTCTCATGGAATATTACATCAAAGTTCTTGTGTTCATACACCCCAACAAAATGCTAGGGCGGAAAGAAAACATCGGCATTTGTTAGAAATGGCAAGAAGCCTAAGATTTCAGTCTGGTTTGCCTATACATTTTTGGGGAGAATGTATTCTTGCAGCCACTTTTCTAATTAACAAATTGCCTACTCCTGTTCTCACTATAAAAGCCCTCATGAACTATTGTTTGGACATCCTCCAAGATATGATGCTTTAAAAGTTTTTGGTTGCTTAGCTTATGCTTCTATACACCCAACAGACAAATTTGCTCCTCGAGCTATAAGAGGATTATTCATAGGATATCCCAGAGGTCAGAAAGGTTACAAAATACTTGATCTCCAAACCAAGAAAATATTTGTTACTAGGCATGTCAAGTTCCATGAAACCACTTTTCCTTTTCTCACATCTCCATCCAACATAACTTCTGGAAATGATCCTCATGCAATCTTACCTTGGGTTGATAACTTTGTATCACCTACAGATTCTACATCTACTCATAAATCTCTAAATGAATCTCCAACTGAGTCATCTCTTATCAATTCTCCTGTTGTATTCTACACCTGAGCTTTCTTAATCTGAAGTTTCCATTCCTTCTTCTCCTATCAATCTAGATGTCCCAGCTAGAGTTTCTACTAGAACTAAAACAAGACCACAGTGGTGGAAGGACTATGATATATCTAGTAAATCTGCTAGCTTGTTATCAACTGTCAGCTCTCCAGAATCTCAGGTATCTTCTTCTTCTAAATATGCTCTTGCAAATTACATTTCTTATTCCTCTTTTCCTTCCACTCACCAAAAATTCATAGCAAATTTATCCCATGTGAAAGAACCCACTTATTTTGCTCAGGCAGCCAAAGATCCTAATTGGGTCACAACCATGAATAAAGAGCTTCATGCTTTGGAAGCTAATAACACATGGAAGTTAGTTGAACTTCCTAAGGGTAAAAGCACAGTTGGTTGTAAATGGGTGTATAAGATAAAATATCTTGCTAATGGAGAAATTAAAAGATACAAAGCAAGACTTGTTGCTAAAGGTTATACACAAGCTGATGGGATTAATTACCATGACACTTTTGCACCAGTGGCTAAAATGGTCACAGTTAAATGTATTCTAGCAATCGCTGCTGCTAGATCTTGGCCAGTGCACCAACTAGATGTGAATAATGCTTTTTTACATGGAGACTTACTTGAAGAAGTTTACATAGATCTTCCTCAGGGTTATATAGTTCCCACTCATTCATCTCTTCTTGTGTGTAAGCTCCAGAAATCCCTTTATGGGCTTAAGCAGGCCTCCAGGCAATGGTTTTCCAAGCTTACAACCATTTTACTAGAAGTTGGGTATACACAGTCCTTAGCAGACTATTCCCTTTTTACACTCAAGAATGACAATTTGTGTGACGCCCCCAAAATAGGTATACAACACCCATTCTGAGTCGCCAAATATATGGTACAGAAAGCAAACTACAACTTCAATAATACAATTGTCGTGCAAAATACGACATACTGTGAGTTTAAATACAAATATTGTCTTCTAGACAATATCCACACTCAAATAAGTCCTCAATACAATTATTCAAACACTATTTTACAGAAATAGTGAGGACTGCTAAAACATCTTTCTAGAACCATCACTCCATACCCCGACTAGATCCTGCTATGTTCTCACCTCCCGAGAAGAAAAATGAAACAAAAAGAAAAAGGGTGAGCTCAACTAGTCCAGTAAAGAATATTATGACTAAGATAATATACAACAAATTATCGTTAGTCTTCAACAGGGAAAAATCTGATAGAATATAATCGACATCAAGTTTTAGATCAACAACTGCAGCGGAAACAGCAAACCATTAGAAGAGTCAAGTAGAGAAAGAATTCTACTATCTTCTAAGATTTAAAAGTCCATCATCAATATGTTATCCCTGTAACATCGATTAATAATCATCTTTATCCAATATTCATCTTTGCACTACAGGCCAAAGATATTCATTTGTATCACCTGTCAATCATGTTCATCTCAACACCTGTTCATCTTTGCACTACAGGCCAAAGATATTCATCAAGTAATCATATATCTTTGCACTACAGGCCAAAGATATTCAGTAATATCATCATTTAGGACTGAGGATGATGAAAAATATCTTAAAGAAAACGAATTCAGTGAGACAGAATGACAAATAGTAGGGATTCGTATAACAGTTTATCCAAGATCAATAATACTTCATAATAATTAATTGTGAAACAGAATTCAAAAATAAAGATCAAAATATGGATACAATCAAAGATAGTAACCATAATAGACATCTTGGACAAAAAGGAAAAATTTTATTTTTCGGTGAATAGTGCCGTATTCGTGAATAGTACCGTATACGTGAATAGTGCCGTATACGTGAATAGTAACTCTGACACAAAAAGTTTCAAATTTGATAAAAACTCATATCAATATTTCAGCATAATGATATTGAAGAAAATAATATCATTTAAGAAGAAAATAATATCCCTTACCTCAAGATATCAGTACTTCTGATCGGAATACCGGTATAAGGCTGAAAAAAACTTGCTCTGATGAATAGAAACTCTCAAAGTATCTAAATACTCACAAAATACACTCAATAATCTAGAGAGAGAAAGAGAGAAAACTTGTTTCTGGTGTGATTTTCAATTCTAACTTAGCCCTCTATTTATAGGAAAATTTTAGTAGGCTTGACCTGCAACCTGATGGCTTTACCTGCTATTATTTCCACCCACCACATTTGAAATATAATTCAGCACATTTCTTCACCAACCACAAGTGGGGCCCACTAATTCTAGAATTTTCCACCAAAAATGATTTATAACCTGATTTCTGAATCAGCCACCTCTTAAAATTCATAACAAATCATACGTTCATTTTTAACGGTTCAAAATTTGTGGACATATACTCAACTTATATATGTATAACATATCCAAAAATTACCACGATCCAACGGTCGGATTAAAAATTATAACTCCCGCAAAATATCTCAAAAACCCTGATTTTTAATACCTCCATTCCGACAAAAATACGGATAAAAACCTCAATATTAACTCCTTCATTTTTAACCACAAAAATATATCCCTCATTTATATCTACATAAAATAAATATTTCCTTATCATATGAATCAATAATTAATTATTCACAAATAATATTACATAATCACATTTATGACAACCAGGCCGTTCTCAGGAAAGAGGGGGCTTTCCAATAAGGATTTCTCCTTACTGGCGCGCAATTAGATGACTAAACCTCTCCTTAGACAGAACTTTCTAGACATTGCCAATAATGTTATCTAATAATATTATTCAAACAATATGAATTATTGATCTGATAATGGAAAATACTGTGCAGCAACAATTATTGAAACAACAATAATATAAAATATCAACGCAACAATTATTGCATCAATAAAATAAAATATTGAACAGTAACTATTGTAACAATTATTGAGTAGTGTCTTCTTACGTAAGAATCAATAATTGGTGCAATACCGTGTGCTACTGTATTTTAACCACCGGGTATTCCAACAGTATTAACGGTAACAACTACGCCGTTATTTATAAACAACTTATACTTGTCGTTTTCTTCATCCAATCGCTTTCCGTTATGGGGCCCACACAAGGCTGCGCCGTCGTACGAATATTCCCCGACAGCAAGAATATTCCACGACCGAACGAATATTCCCCGACAAAATGAATATTTTATAACCACTTTCTTATTTTGTAAAATTTGCACATTTCACCCATAACCAAAGTATTATATCAAATTAACCCCTTATTATTCACAATAATATTTAGAGAAAATTTAATTTTATTCATTAATAAGTTGGGGTCTTACAACCTCCCCTCCTTATGAAATTTCGTCCTCGAAATTGACGTACGTACCTGATATTTCGAAAAGGTGAGGATACCTCGCTTTCATTTTTGATTCCAACTCCCAGGTCATTTCTTCAATAGCATGGTTTCTCCACAAAACCTTAACTTGTGGTATAACTTTCGTGCGTAGGACATGCTCTTTCCTATCCAAGATCTTAACAGGTACCTCCTCGTACGTTAAATCTTCAGCTATCTCGTCTGGTTCTAACTCAATAATGTGGTTCGGGTCTTTAACATATTTACGAAGCATAGATATGTGAAAAATATTATGAACACGAGACATGCTTGGAGGTAATGCGAGTCTATATGCCACATTTCCTATTCGCTCAAGAATCTCAAATGGACCAACAAATCTTGGATTGAGCTTTCCTCTCTTCCCAAATCTTGTAACTCCCTTCCATGGTGCAACACGTAACAATACATGATCCCCAATATTAAATTCCACGTCCTTCCGATGAAGATCCGCATAACTCTTTTGTCGATCCTGTGCCGTTTGTATACGTTGTCGAATCGTTTGGATCTTCTATGTAGTAATGCGTACCAACTCTGGTCCCAACAATGTTGCTTCACCCACGTCGTCCCAGCATACTAGAGAATGACATTTTCTTCCATACAACGCCTCGAATGGAGCCACACCTATGCTCGCCTGATAACTGTTGTTGTAGGAGAATTCCACCAATGGTAGATACTTATCTCAACTCCCTTTGAGATCTAGGACACAAAGTCTTAATAGATCTTCAAGAGTTTGAATAGTCCTCTCTGATTGTCCGTCTGTTTGAGGATGGTATGCCGAACTAAATCGTAAATCCGTGCCCATAGCTTTCTGCAAGCTAACCCAAAATCGTGAAGTGAATCTTGGGTCACGATCCGAAACTATGGATACTGGCATGCCATGCAATCTCACAATCTCATTCACGTACATACTAGCAAGACGTTCAAGGGAATAAGTCTTACGTATCGGTAAGAAATGAGCGAACTTGGTTAATCTATTAACAATAACCCAAATCGCATCTATGCCTTGAGAAACCTTGGGAAGACCCGTAACAAAATCCATAGTAATGTGTTCCCACTTCCATTTCAGAATCTCAAGTGGTTGCAATAGACCCTTTGGTACTTGATGCTCCGCTTTTACACGTTGACAAGTTAAACATCTCGAGATAAACTCCGCGATCTCTCTTTTCATATTGCTCCACCAAAATATATGTCGAAGATCGTGATACATTTTAGTACTCCCAGGATGGATTGCAAACGGTGTGTTGTGTGCCTCCATCATTATTCTATGCTTCAAGTCAAAATTGTTAGGAACACAAAGTCTGGAGTTGACTCGAAGTATTTCTTCTTCATCGATTCTTGCTTCTGGAATAGCACCTTCTTGCACTTTCTTCTTCATACGCATCAGCTCCATGTCCGTAGCTTGAGCAGCTTTAACTTTATCGATTAAAGTCGGTTCTACTCGTATATTTGATATCATCATGTGGGTACTTGGAGCCTTCATCTCTATCTCCATCCTTTGCAAGTCATACAAAACGGGCCTTTGTATTAACAACATTGCACTCGTACCCGCATATAATCTTCTACTCAATGCGTCAGCTACTACGTTTGCTTTTCCAGGATGATATTCGATGGTATGATCGTAATCTTTTAACAGCTCGAGCCAACGTCGCTGCCGCATGTTGATTTCCTTTTGGGTGAAGAAATATTTGAGACTTTTATGATCTGTATAGATCTCCACTTTCTCCCCATACAGGTAGTGTCTCCAGATCTTCAACGCGAAAACGACTGCTGCCAACTCCAAATCATGAGTAGGATAATTCCTCTCATATTCTTTGAGTTGTCGCGAGGCATAGGCTATGACTTTCCCATGTTGCATGAGAACACATCCTAACCCTTTGCCTGAAGCATCGCTGTAGATAACAAATCCATCCGAACCAGATGATATTGTCAGAAAAGGTGCCGAAATAAGTCTCATCTTGAGTTCTTGGAAACTCTTCTCGCATTCCTCACTCCATACAAATTTTGTATCTTTTTGAGTCAGCTGAGTTAACGGAGTAGCGATTCGAGAAAATCCTTCCACAAATCTCCGATAATAACCAGCTAAGCCCAGAAAGCTACGTTCTTCGGTTACCGACTTCGGTTGCTCTTAATTGTGATTCATATCCCAATCTTGGATAGCACGTCACAATGGCACCTATTATTTTACCACCACACAAATATAGAGTCCCATATGGAGAGTCTGGCTTTGGTACATTCCACAAAGGAAGTCACCAGATAAAGGCTCGGATACAAACTTCTACAGTTAGGTATTTAACTCCCGAAGTTCAATAGGAGCCATTCGATATGAGATTTTAGAAATGGGTTTTGTATTGGGTTAAAGATCAATACAAAAATTCAATATCACGCTCTGGGTTAGGCCAGGAAATTCTTCAGGAAATACGTCAGGAAATTCACTAACAACAGAAATATTATTCAAATCTGACGTATTTTTGTTCAAGTCCATGACATGGGCTAAGAAAGCTTGACATCCGTTTTTCAATAAACGAATAGCTTTGTGGCTTGATATGACAGTGACTAATTTTAGTGGTTTAGTGGTTTGAATTCGTATGACAGGTTGGTTAGGAATATAAAAACTAACAACCTTACGAAAACAATCAATTTTAGCATGATGAGTGGTTAACCAATCAATTCCTAAAATCACATCAAAAGCAAGTATCTTTATAGAGATAAGGTCAATAGGTAATGTGATGGTGCCAACTTGGATCAAACAAGATTTATAAACAGTGAATGTGATGAAAGTTTCTCCTAACGGAGTTTCCACAGATAGGTCAAAGTTTAACTTCTCCGGAATCAAGTTTAAATGTTGAGTATAAGCAGGAGAGATAAATGAATGGGTAGAACCGGTATCTAATAAGGTATAAACTTCGCAAAAATTTATAATTAACTAACCCGTGCTAACTTCGTTCGGGTTCCTCGCGTTTTGGGCAGTCACGACAAACGTCCTTCCAGGAACCGCTGATTTCGACTTATCCGGGACAACTTTTGGAGTCACCATCCCCGCTGAACTTGGTTTTACTACAGAACACTCTCGAGCTATATGACCCTCCTTTCCACAGTTATAACATACCTTGGATTGTTGTGGACAGTTTGGACTTATATGTCCCTCCTCTCCGCATCTGTAACATCTAACTGGCGATCGTTCTCCTCCCCTAGAATTTGTTCCTGGTGCTGGTGCTGCTATCGACGTCTTCCTGTCATCGTTAAATCTTCTCTTCTTGAAATTTTCACTTGACTCACCTCTCCTATTATCATGGCCACGATGACCACCCGAGTGGTTACCGCTCTTGTCCGAATGCTTTCCTTCCCTCTGGTTGTCATTGCTCCGATGACCTCTGCCACCGGTATGACCCTGGTTGTGGTCCCTCAGTTGCACATACTCATTATCTCGCTCTAATAATTGAGCCCTGTTTACAACATCTGAATATAAAGAAAATTTATGAGAGATAAGATATTATCGAATCTCGGGTTTTAGACCTCTTAGAAACATCCTTGTCATTCGTTTCTCATTTTCGACGAAATGAGGTGCAAACCTGGATAACTCTGCAAACTTCGCCTCATACTGGGATACCGTCATGTTATTTTGTTCCAGTCTAATAAACTCTACCTCCTTCATATGACGAATACTTTCAGGAAAGTACTTGTCATTGAATAGTTTTTGAAACGTTTCCCAAGACATGTTGAGTGCGTCACGCTGGGTACGCTTCACAGACTCCCACCAGTAGTCTGCCTCACCGCGGAATATAAAAGTGGCGAATGGAACCTTCTGTTCCTCCGTGCATCCCAAGACATCGAATATCTTGGTAATTTGCTTGACCCACGTTTCCGCCATGATCGGATCCGGCTTTCCCTTAAATTCTGGTGGTCCCAATTCTTTGAACTGCTTAGCTGTGATAAACCGCGCGCTGTTATCATTTCCACCCGTATTCTGCACACGAGTCTCCCTCGTCTGATTTTGCATGAACTGCAAAAAGCTCCTAAACATTCCATCATTCATCGTTTGCTCGGTAACGTTGTTTACAGGAGGAATATTGCCTTCCTGTCGCACGTTCCCCTGGGTGGTGATCAAAGGTGTCTCAACGGTCTGATTTACTCCATTATTAACGTTCTCAGCTGCCATTCTTAAATATTGCCATAAAACAAGGGTTAATAGTCATGTCATATATTATCCCTATACTCTGACCGACCAAATAAATACCAAATAAACTTAGTCAGGTCATACTAGCGAAGGAATTTCCCGTCTCTCCCCTCCTAGTTCTTGTCTCACATCTCAGCCAGGGATCATATCTCTAAGCTCTGATACCAACTGTGACGCCCCCAAAATAGGTATACAACACCCATTTTGAGTCGCCAAATACATGGTACAGAAAGCAAACTACAACTTCAATAATACAATTGTCGTGCAAAATACGACATACTGTGAGTTTAAATACAAATATTGTCTTCTAGACAATATCCACACTCAAATAAGTCCTCAATACAATTATTCAAACACTATTTTACAGAAATAGTGAGGACTGCTAAAACATCTTTCTAGAACCATCACTCCATACCCCGACTAGATCCTGCTATGTTCTCACCTCCTGAGAAGAAAAATGGAACAAAAAGGAAAAGGGTGAGCTCAACTAGCCCAGTAAAAAATATTATGACTAAGATAATATACAACAAATTATCGTTAGTCTTCAACAGGGAAAAATCTGATAGAATATAATCGACAACAAGTTTTAGATCAACAACTGCAGCGAAAACAGCAAACCATTAGAAGAGTCAAGTAGAGAAAGAATTCTACTATCTTCTAAGATTTAAAAGTCCATCATCAATATTTTATCCCTGTAACATCGATTAATAATCATCTTTATCCAATATTCATCTTTGCACTACAGGCCAAAGATATTCATTTGTATCACCTGTCAGTCATGTTCATCTCAACACCTGTTCATCTTTGCACTACAGGCCAAAGATATTCATCAAGTAATCATACATCTTTACACTACAGGCCAAAGATATTCAGTAATATCATCATTTAGGACTGAGGATGATGAAAAATATCTTAAAGAAAACGAATTCAGTGAGACAGAAGGACAAATAGTAGGGATTCATATAACAGTTTATCCAAGATCAATAATACTTCATAATAATCAATTGTGAAGCAGAATTCAAAAATAAAGATCAAAACATGGATACAATCAAAGATAGTAACCATAATAGACATCTTGGACAAAAAGAGAAAATTTTATTTTTCGATGAATAGTGCCGTATTCGTGAATAGTACCGTACACGTGAATAGTACCGTATACGTGAATAGTAACTCCGACACAAAAAGTTCCAAATTTAATAAAAACTCATATCAATATTTCAGCATAATGATATTGAAGAAAATAATATCATTTAAGAAGAAAATAATATCATTTACCTCAAGATATCAGTACTTCTGGTCGGAATACCGGTATAAGGCTGAAAGAAACTTGCTCTGATAAATAGAAACTCTCAAAGTATCTAAATACTCACAAAATACACTCAATAATCTAGAGAGAGAAAGAGAGAAAACTTGTTTCTGGTGTGATTTTCAATTCTAACTTAGCCCTCTATTTATAGGAAAATTTTAGTAGGCTTGACCTGCAACCTGATGGCTTTACCTGCTACTATTCCCACCCACCACATTTGAAATATAATTCAGCACATTTCTTCACCAACCACAAGTGGGGCCCACCAATTCTAGAATTTTCCACCAAAAATAATTTATAACCTGATTTCTGAATCAGCCACCTCTTAAAATTTATAACAAATCATACGTTCATTTTTAACGGTTCAAAATTTGTGGACATATACTCAACTTATATATGTATAACATATCCAAAAATTACCACGATCCAACGGTCGGATTAAAAATTATAACCCCCATAAAATATCTCAAAAACCCTGATTTTTAATACCCCCATTCCGACAAAAATACGGATAAAAATCTCAACATTAACTCCTTCATTTTTAACCACAAAAATATATCCCTCATTTATATCCACATAAAACAAATATTTTCTTATCATATGAATCAATAATTAATTATTCACAAATAATATTACAGAATCACATTTATGACAACCAGGCCGTTCTCAGGAAAGAGGGGGCTTTCCAATAAGGATTTCTCCTTACTGGCGCGCAATTAGATGACCAAACATCTCCTTAGACAGAACTTTCTAGACATTGCCAATAATGTTATCTAATAATATTATTTAAATAATATGAATTATTGATCTGATAATGGAAAATACTGTGCAGCAACAATTATTGAAACAACAATAATATAAAATATCAACGCAACAATTATTGCATCAATAAAATAAAATATTAAACAGTAACTATTGTACCAATTATTGAGTAGTGCCTTCTTACGTAAGAATCAATAATTGGTGCAATACCGTGTGCTACTGTATTTTAACCACCGGGTATTCCAACAGTATTAACGGTAACAACTACGCCGTTATTTATAAACAACTTATACTTGTCTTTTTCTTCATCCAATCGCTTTCCGTTATGGGGCCCACACAAGGCTGCGCCGTCGTACGAATATTCTCCGACAGCAAGAATATTCCACGACCGAACGAATATTCCCCGATAAAATGAATATTTTATAACCACTTGCTTATTTTGCAAAATTTGCACATTTCACCCATAACCAAAGTATTATATCAAATTAACCCCTTATTATTCACAATAATATTTAGAGAAAATTTAATTTTATTCATTAATAAGTTGGGGTCTTACAATTTGTTTACAGCTGTTGTTGTGTATGTGGATGATATATTGGTTACAGGTGATGATTTTGTTCAAGTTACAGTTTTGAAGCACATGCTTGATACCAAATTTGGTATTAAAGATTTGGGAGAAATCAAGTTCTACTTGGGTTTTGATATTGTTAGAGATCATCATGGTATTTTTCTCAGTCAGAGAAAGTTTATTCTTGATTTACTGATTTTCGCTAACATGGTGGATGCCAAACCTTTAACTATTCCATTGGATCAGCATACTAAGCTTCATGATAATGAAGTTTCTGGTGCATTACTTCAAAATCCTTCTATCTACAGAAGTTGGGTTGGCAAGCTGTTATATTTAACCCTTTCAAGACCTGACATTAGCTATTCAGTTCACTTAGTCAATTCATGCAACATCCAAGGGAAAAGCATCTTGCTGCAGCCACTAGAGTGCTAAGATATCTTAAATGCACAACAGGTCAAGGTCTATTTTATCCTTCTAACAATAGTCTTGTTTTGACTGGATATTATGATAGTGATTGGGGCAGTTGTCCTAACTCTCGAAAATTAGTCACATGCTTTTGTCTACTATTGGGTTCTTCTCTTATCTCTTGGCAGTCCAAGAAACAATCTGTTACCTCTCGCAGCACTGCAGAGGCTGAGTATAGGGCTCTCGCAACCACTACTTGTGAAGTTTTATGGTTGCACAATTTATTAAAGGATCTTCAAGTCGCAATTACTGGTCCTACTCCTATTCATTGTGATAATAAAGCAGCCATAGATATTGCTGAGAATCCAGTATACCATGCCAGGACCAAACATATTGAGCTTGATTGCCACTTTGTGAGGGCGAAGGTGCAGGCTGGGATTATCTCTCCTATCAAAGTTTCTTCCAAGGATCAACTAGCTGATCTTCTCACCAAAGCTCTAGGAAAGGTACCTCATTGGTTTTTAGCTTCCAAGTTGGGATTGCACAACCCTTGTGCTCCTCTAACTTGTGGGGAGAGTAATAGAGCTAACATGGTGTGTACTTCAGCTGCAACACATGTGAGACTTATGTCAGTCACACCAGCACCTATCATAGTGCTGCGATGCAAGATAGCAAATGCTCTCTCAATGACGGCTACCAAGCGTGAACAAGAGCTGGACCATGATGAAGCTGCAGTATAGTGTAGTACAACATTTACAGCAGAATATGAACTACAGTTTATATAACTTTACCTTAGTTACAGCGTTTGTAATAGTATAAATAGTGATATCCAGTAATTGTAACATAACTAATGGAGAAATAAAATTTAGCTTCCTCTTTACGCTTTTGCTCTGTTTTGGCATATTCATTCATCTGAAAGAATCTAACAATACTCCTCCCTTATCTTCGATATCAGCAGGGTCCCCATTCCTGACCCTGTCCCTTCCCCAAAGAATGACATACCTGAAACCCTAGAACTCCCAAAAATTGAGGAAAGCACATTCAGCATAAACACATCATACAAATAAAAGTGTATGCATACTACATAAATTTCTGGATGTGTATGCAAAACTGTTCATTCCCACAATTAGTTCAGCTATATTTGACAGGTTTTATTAGGTTGAAACGCTACTGATTAATGAAAAAAAAGGCTTCTGCATCAAACATATTAATCTAATTTACCCATAAAACTTAGTTTTCACTCAACATGATATGCCCGAAGGAGTGATATATAATACTACTACTACACATGCTCTCTGCCTCTCTTCTGCCTGCGAGTTCAAATTAAGGCATCAAAAGTCTTCATTTTGACAGATTGCATGCACCATCAAGTTTGCTCAGAATTGGCCATCACACACAAGATTAAGCCTTTCCAACAAAGCAAACTTCACATCCTCTTACACCCCCACCCCACGCACGAAATTAAGTGATCCTCGATCGAGTTTGCCAAACTAGTTCCTCAAACTTTATTTTCTTGCAAAACTCTCCTTCTAAGATGTGAAGTTGTGCAAAAGTGATTCGCTCTACTTTTCTGTTCACGGACTAAACTTAGCTGGGGTAGAATGGGTATAAAATTAGGAGACAAAAGAGAGAAAGATGAGCGAAAATTATTAAAACATAACTATAACTAAAAACTATAAATGGAAAATTTAGTGTTTAAATATGATTATGTTTTTTGAACATACCCCATTACAAAAACTCAACGTGGAAGCAAGGAATTAAGCAAATGGTGGAGGAGATGGGAATATATGGATTCGGTTACTATGAAGTTAACTTTATGGATAAAGTGTTGACACGCAGAAAGAGATCACCTACGTGTCGATACTATATTGGTCAATTGACTAAAATTAACTTCGTACTAATCACTCCTAGAATATATTTAATAGTAATAATCAATTTCTCTCTTCCTTCAAATTCCACCTTTTATATTCCCCTAAAACCAATTAAGGATCTCTCTTCTTCTTCATTTTCTTTCCTTCCATTAATTGTGCTCTCCCTTCACTCCCTTCTCCTTGCTTCTTAATTCTATGTTTCACATCTCACTAGGAGGACTGCTCCCTCATTGGTGGACGACAACATGGTATTCTATCTTTCTGTGTGCATGCGTACGCGTGTGCGCGTGCGTGTACGTTATTCCCTCTGTCTCTTAATATAAGACTTTTTAGAGTTGTGCACAAGTATTAAGAAAATAATTGTATAACATTAAACATAATATCAAATGTCTATATCGCTCTTGTATTGGAAAAAGAGATTATTATTTATTGGACAAAAAATAGTAAGAGAGCCAAAGTTATATTTAATAATTGGGGTAATATTGAAAATTAAGCAATTAATGCTTGTTTGGAATTCTAAAACGTCATATATTAAGGGACAAAAAAACTTCTCTAAAACTTCTTATATTAAGGGACGGAGGGAGTAATTCGTTTACCATGCATGCATGATGAATAAAATGGGTGGACATGCACATTATGAAGAAAATTACAATATTATATTAGAAGATTAATTGCACCATTTAGTTTAAGAATGGCAAATGAGTATTTATTGGAATGATGATTTTCATTACATAAATGAATTATTTTTAGGTCATATTAATATGTTTTCTTGATGTATATTTGTGAGACCCCGAATTTTATGAAATAAAAGTATTCAATTTTTCTATTTTGGTAAATAGTTAAATTGATAAAAGTTCAAAGTTATGGGTAATATGTGAATTTTTTTTTTTAAAGTAAGCAAGTTGATATAAAATATTCGTTTTGTCGGTGAATATTCTTTTTGTCAGGGGATATTCGTACGACGGTACAATCATTGGTGGACCCCACAACGGAATTATCGGATTGAGAAAACAACAAAAATATTTTTATGAAAATAACGGCGAAAGTTTTACCGTTAACTGTTGAAGCATCCGGTGTTAAAAGTACAGTAATACGCGTGGTTGTATAGTAGCACACAGTATTGATTATTGATGCTTACGTAAGAAGTCACTCAATTTTGTTTTATTGGTATTATTAATGTAATAAAACAGAAAAGCTTTTTATATAAAACAGAATACTTTAATAAAGTTATTCGTTTTATTAGGCTAATAGTAAAATCTTTTTATATAAAACAGAATACTTTTATAAAGTTATCTGTTTTATTAGACAATAATTAGAATATATTATATTTTATTATGCATAGTATTTGCATAGTACCTGCATAGTGTTTGCATAGTAAAATCTTTTATAAAGTTATTCGTTTTATTATATTATAAATAGAATATATTATATTTTATTTAAAAGATTTTGCTTTAAATATGGACCGTCCGATTAAAAGTAAATCAATCTAGACCGTTCATGAATTAGTTACTATGCAGTCCATTATTCTATAAATAGAAGCTCATTCCTTCATTATTTCTTACGAATTTACTGAAACTCTAGAGAGAGAAACTATAAAGAGAGTTCTTCTTCTATAATCTTGAGCGTATTTATTTAGAGTTTAAGAAAGCTTTGAGCGTAGTGCAAGTTTTCTTCGAGTATATCCTCGCCCTACCAGTCGGAATACTCTTCTTTCAAAGGTGAATATAGGTGATAAAAATTATCTTCGTCCTGGGTACGAAAAAGGAATTTAGAATCACAATTATGATTATGAGTTATTCATATGATTGTGAACATGAATGGTTGATTGATGTTACAGAGATAAAACATTATTGGTGGACTTTTAACATGGAGAAGATAATAGACCTAATGATCTATTTGACTCTTCTAATGGATTGCTCGTTCTGCTGCAACTATGGTTGAAAAGTTTTATCAGCTACCATATGTTCTAAATCTCTGATTTATTAATAATGAAGGCTATTGATGATGTAAATTAGCTTTAATTATGATATTCTTTACTGGGCTAGTTGAGCTCACCCTTTTGCTTTCATTGTTCTCTTCAGGAAGTGAGAATGCGACAGGGACTAGTCGGGAAATGGAGTGACGGTCCAGATAATATCATTAGTAGTCCTCACTATTCTATGAAATAGTATGATAGCTGTGGAGGTTCTCCCTAAACAGTATAGAAAAGTGTGTTGTATTCTATACATCATTTAGTAGTTATATTTGGTGAATCAAATAGGGTGAGGCGAACCCAACTTTGGAAGGGTGTTTTATCACTATCATACAAGATGTCTAATGGCATACAACCTCGTGTTCTCATAAGACATGGTTGTGCACATCCACTTGCTGAATATATCTACGAGCACTATCTATATGATCTTAGAGTTTATTTGAAATATAATTTTCACTTGGAGACAACGGAGATATTTATATGTCAAGAGAAGACTCACCGTTGGAAATAAGATGATAGTAATCTTCTTGTTTTTCTTTGGGGACTTTTGGGACAACTAAAGATAATTCTGTGGACATATGATATCTATCATAACCTAGACGCATGGCTTCCCATGTATGAAGGTTTCTTTGAGCACTTCCCAAATATTTTAATTTCTAAAACAGTTTTTGACTATACTTTTATGTAAAGTATCATTGTAAGGTTGTGGTCGAGGTACCATGAGAGTTACATACATTTGTATTAAAACTCATAGTTAACTGTGGTCGTATTCTATACGACAGCTCAACAGTTGTATAATTAAGTTATTATTTGTATTTTATACCATGTATTTGACGACTCAGAATAGGTGATGTATACCTATTTTGGAGGCGTCACAGTTGGTATCAGAGCTTAGGGATATGGTCGCTGGCGGAGATAAGAGTCTAGAACTAGGAGGGGAGAGACGATTTATATACTTCGCTAGTGAGTGACTTACCTAAGCTGAAATTGTTTACTTGATAAGTTGACAAATTATGATATGTCAATTAACCTTTGTTTTGAAGCTATATTCTAGAATGATATCTGAAATACATAAGATGAGAAATGAGAAAATCATGAAAGCGAGGAAATTACCGGGAAGGTACTGTAATACCCGCGAATTTTAATAAATTATAATATTGAGAATAAAGATTGTTTGCATATTTATTTGAATATATATATATATATATATATATATATATATATATATATATATAGCATCGACATGTGTTGTGATGAGCATTTTAATTGATTAAGCTAAGTGATAATTAAGCAATGAAGCAAAAGCGATGAGAAGCTTAGTTTAAACTTGTGGAGTTATGCCTAGTGTGGCAAGATGATGAGTTGAGAAAATATTAATTTAACTAATGATAGAATTAATTAGTATTACTAATAAGTAAATAATTTCATAATAAGGTTGATTTATTTGTTATTTGTTAAGTACCATGAATAATAGGGTGTGAAGAGAAATCATATATTATAAGGTTTTTCATTTAATATAAAGTGAGGGGTGACATTGTAATGGAAATAATTATTATATAACACTATGTGATAAAAGTAAGCTTGACTTAGGTAATTGACCAAGTTGTATAAAAAGTCTTATGTGACATATTGATGTGTGTAAGAATAATTAAATGGGTATTTTAAACCTATGAGAGAAAGTAACTTGATTAGATAAATAAATTAATAATAAGTAGCATTGGTACACAATTAATTTATATCCTAGTCTAGGATAAATATTATTTGAAATAAATCAATGTACATGGATTATATGATTTTATGTGTAATATATGAGTGGGTGTAATTGTATGCTCTATTGAGAACAAGGGCAAAATGGACCTAAGTGTACTACTAATGTGCTGAGAATTGCTAGTGTCCCAAAATGAGAGTCACTCTTCTTTTCTCACGTTATAGGCCATTGGCCTAGTCCCTCCAACACCAACTCCAACTCCATAGCTAGCAAATCATAGAGAAGGGAATGGGCTAAATTTTACTCTTCTACCAAATCCTTCATAACCATTAGCTTCTTCTCCATTCCAATGGGTTGATTCATTGCACAAAATCAAATTGGTCACAAGCTTGCCTATAAATAGAGCCCTTCTCATTCATAAGTATGTTGCTAAATTCTCTGAGATTTCTAGTAGGAGTGGAGTATTGAGAGCTTATATAATCTGCAAATTGAAGCTAGAGTAGCAATTCAACTTCAGAAAAGGTAAACTCCTCTAAATGTTCATACACTCAAGCCTTGCAAAGTTCTTAGAAAAACACTTGTTGAGTTGAAATGTTTATAGTTGAAACTTGCTAGAATGTATCAATTAATGCTAGATATTGTTAATGTGATCGAAAATGAATCCAATGAAAGTTAAACGAAGTAAAATGATCTAGTAACGAATTCGTAAGGAAGAAAATTGCTATATGTGTTAAACTTTGGAAAAATGGCCAAAAACCTTGAATTGATCTTTGAAATTTATTATTTGTATGTGTGGGAATGTTAGAAGCATGCTAGGAAGGTTATGTAGCAAGTTTATAACAATTATACATGATTACATTGTTGCTTAGATGAGAATTTGTTCGAAAATTTCTCAAAAATCTGAACAGGGGTGAACAGGGGACACCTGCTCGTGTTTTAGCAGGGGACCTGCCCGCCCCGGTGGGGGGTTCTGTAGGGCAAATGCCCGCCCCGACGGGGGGTGCTGTAACAGAAAATGAGTTTGGTTTGCTTATTTGATGCAAGAAGTCATACACTCCACTTCATTTCAAGAACATACATACTCCCTAAACATATATTAATGTATTTTACAAGGTGTTTAGTAGATTTGGAATTGAATCATAACCTTTTTAAAGAAAAGTTAAAAGACAAAAAACATGTTTATAAAACCTTATGCCTTTTTGAATCTAGCCTTGTGAGCATATGTTTATAGCTTAATTGGCTTGATAAATACATATGAAGTGTGGACTCAATGTACCTTGCATGTATAGATTGATAGTCATGACATCTTAGTGATTGAAAACCAATTGAGATGACAAACTCTATGAATTATATTGTGAACTTAGGAACAATTAGAATAGGATGCATATGCCTCTAGAGATATTCGACATGTTCACGCATCTAGTTAAACATTGTGATAAATTATGCAGGCATGTGTAGAAAGAAGTTGTTTGACGATATTATGTAGTATAATGAATACTATGGCTAGTTGAATTATGTAATGAACTCTTTTAACTTTGAAAGATGGAAATATATGAATAACTTTAATAAAGGGTCAAAACTAGCTTAAAGGTTCTTTAATATGTGAAACAACTTAAAAATATGTAGAGTAAGAGATATTTTGAAAATACAAAGGATGAGCATATGGTATAAAAGACTTTAAAAGGTAAAATCAATGTGAGTTTCGCATCTATGAGTTTGAATGTGTATCCTACATGAATTTAGGTATGTGTGATGGAAGTATGTGAAAATGCATATCAAGTATATATGACTAATGAATACATATACATACATATATATGATAACGTAGTTCATTGAAGTGGTAATCAACGCTAAAGGCAAGTCTCCTAACTCTCACAACTTTGGATTTTGTGCGAGTTCTCTAACTTCCATTGATTCACATATCGAATACAAGTTATCTAAATTCCAATATTGTATATTATATGAATCTGAATTATTGATATATTTATATTGAGCAAATGACTATTACTATACAAAAATCAATTACTTTGACATTATCGCAAGCATTAGACTTATTGTTCTTAAAGTGCATTATAAAAGTTGTCTAAACCTTTGATTTGGTTAGACTGTTATCATATGTTAGAAAGCTATCCAAACCAATTGACTTGGTGCGGACTCTTGAAAATCTACTGAGATGAACAACCCTCTTAAAAAGGGGAAATTCTATATTGTCGGGGAACCGACGTGCGCATACAAGTATGATTAAATGCTATGCATAACGTAGGGTACCTTAGGCTGATCACATGTTGTACTCGTTTATCTTGGATTGCAGTGTAATACTGTTAATTCTAGTAAGAGTTCATAGTCTTTAACGACTGCTCAGTGTTCATTCTTATTGAACCTCGAAATAATTAAACCTTGTAATAGTATTGATATCCTTAAATCTTTAGTGACATTTATCAAACACTTTTGATATTTCTTGATATCCTTGAACTACCATTTATTGTTATACCCTTGAAGATTCAAATGCTATAACTGTTCATTCTCTTTGCTATATTACTTGCTGGGCAAACTTGTTGCTCATTCTTGCTTCCCTAAAAACATTACAGTTAAGGCAGAGCAAGGCAGTACCTCGGGAAAAGACAAGGGGAAGGGCAAGGCTACAGAGTAGCTTAGTTCTTTGAGAGTAGTAGTATTATTATTTCTATGCGTATTATGATGTATTAAGGATGATTAATTATGTTTAAGTTTAATCACTGGATTGTTGTAGTAATGGTTACGAAACCTTGGGACGCGAATATTTATATTATATCAATGTAAATTATTCTATTATTTCCGTTGTTGATGACTTTACTGTGATGTTAGAATTAGCACGTGACGAACCAAATTCGAGATGCGAGTGTCTGAATTTGGGGGCGTCACAAGTACAATCTGAAAAGAAAGCAAGGTATTCTCATCTCTTTAAATATCAGGTACGTACATAAATTTTGAGGGCGAAATTTAATAAGAAGGGGTGATTGTGAGACCCTGAATTTTATGAAATAAAAGTATTCAATTTTTTTATTTTGGTAAATAGTTAAATTGATAAAAGTTCAATGTTAAGGGTGATATGTGAATTTTTTTTTTCAAAGTAAGCAAGTTGATATAAAATATTTATTTTGTCGGGAATATTCGTACGACGGTACAATCATTGGTGGACCCCACAACGAAATTATTGTCGAATTAAAAAAACGACAAAAATATTTTTATGAAAATAACGGTGGAAGTTTTACCGTTAACTGTTAAAACATTCGGTGTTAAAAGTACAGTATTACGCGTGATTGCATAGTAGCACACGGTATTGATTATTGATGCATACGTGAGAAGTCACTCAATTTTGTTTTATTGGTATTATTAATGTAATAAAACAGAAAAACTTTTTATATAAAACAGAGTACTTTTATAAAGTTATTTGTTTTATTAGGCTAATAGTAAAATCTTTTTATATAAAACAGAATACTTTTATAAAGTTATCTGTTTTATTAAACAATAATTAGAATATATTATATTTTATTATGCATAGTATTTGCATAGTACCTGCATAGTGTTTGCATAGTAAAATCTTTTATAAAGTTATTCGTTTTATTAGATTATAAATACAATATATTATATTTTATTTAAAAGATTTTGCTTTAAATATGGACCGTCCGATTAAAAGTAAATCAATCTGGACCGTTCATGAATTAGTTACTATGCAGTTCATTCTTTTATAAATAGAAGCTCATTTCTTCATTATTTCTTACGAATTTACTGAAACTCTAGATAGAGAAACTATAGAGAGAGTTCTTCTTCTATAATCTTGAGCGTATTTATTTAGAGTTTAAGAAAGCTTTGAGCGTAGTGCAAGTTTTCTTCGAGTATATTCTCGCCCTACCGGTCGGAATACTCTTCTTTCAAAGGTGAATATAGGTGATGAAAATTATCTTCGTCCTGGGTACGAAAAGGAATTTAGAATCACAATTATGATTATGCGTTATTCATATGATTATGGACATGAATGGTTGATTGATGTTACAGGGATAAAATATTATTGGTGGACTTTTAACATGGAGAAGATAATAGACCAATGGTCTATTTGACTCTTCTAATGGATTCCTCGTTCCGTTGCAACTATGGTTAAAAAGTTTTATCAGCTACCATATGTTCTAAATCTCTGATTTATTAATGATGAAGGCTATTGATGATGTAAATTAGCTTTAATTATGATATTCTTTACTGGGCTAGTTGAGCTCACTCTTTTGCTTTCATTGTTCTCTTCAGGAAGTGAGAAAACAGCAGGGACTAGTCGGAGAATTGAGTGACGGTCCAGATGATATCATTAGTAGTCCTCACTATTCTATGAAATAGTGTAATAGATGTGGAGGTTCTCCCTAAACAGTATATAAAAGTGTGCTGTATTCTATACATCATTTAGTAGTTTTATTTGGTTAATCAAATAGGGTGAGGCGAACCCAACTTTGAAAGGGTGTTTTGCCACTATTATACAAGATGTCTAATGACATACAACCTCGTGTTCTCATAAGACATGGTTGTGCACATCCACTTGCTGAATATATCTACAAGCACTATCTATATGATCTTGGAGTTTATTTGAAATATAATTTTCACTTTGAGACAACGGAGATATTTATATGTCAAGAGAAGACTCACCATTAGAAAGAAGATGATAGTAATCTTTTTGTTTTTCTTTGGGGACTTTTGGGACAACCAATGATAATTCTGTGGACATATGATAACTATCATAACCTAGACGCATGGCCTCCCATGTACGAAAGTTTCCTTAAGCACTTCCCAAATATTTTAATTTCTAAAACAGTTTTTGACTATACTTTTATGTAAAATATCATTGTAAAGTTGTGGTCGAGGTACCATGAGAGTTACATACATTTGTATTAAAACTCATAGTTAACTGTGGTCGTATTCTATACGACAGCTCAACAGTTATATAATTAAGTTATTATTTGTATTTTATACCATGTATTTGACGACTCAGAATGAGTGATGTATACCTATTTTGGGAGCGTCACAATATTTCAGTCAACACATCATGTAAGACCTAACTTGATAATGCTTAAAATCCGTTAGGCTTGACACAATATAATTATGAGTTAATTTTGTTTTTACAAAATTTTGTTATGGTTTAATTTAAGAACTAAAATCACATTACTTATTTTTAACACGAGTTGTGTGGGTTGGATCCATATAGTTCTGGAGCAAATATAAGTCAACTCATATTTCAAATTTCAAGCTTACCATTATTATAGTCCAATTAAATAAATTGAATTAATTTTTTTGAAGTCGATATATATTTTTATTTAATTTTGATTCATCATTGCAAACTTCTAAAAGGTACCTCTAGTTTAATTTTGAACTTAAAAATGTTTCAAACTGACTTTCAAAAATCAATAATAATATTATAATTTGAAAAAGGTCTGCCAAATTAATTCTAAATGCTTCTAGGATTTTCTTCTTCTCCACATATTAAATCTATCATATTTGACAAATAAAACTTCAACTGAAGTTGATTTCGAGGCCGATTTAATTTTAAATCGAACACACTCTACTGGTACAAACCATTTCATTGCATGGGGTAGAAACTAATTAATTTGAAAATTATTTAGTTTGTAGCCCCCAGTTTGCAAGCCATGGAATCAGATAATTGCAATTTTAGTGTTATAATATTGCATGATCTTAATTCAAAACGAGTTAAATTCAAGTATTTGAGAGATTATTGAATTATTTTTATTGTTATAATGTAACACTATAATTGTGTATTATATAGACCTGATGATTTGGTTTATAAATTGGTGGGTAAATCCAAATTAACTAGCTAGAATCATTTGGATTGATTAACTACTTTAAATTATTTAGGTTGATTAAAGTTTTGAACCATATTTTTTATAAAAAAAAACATGCCTAAACCAATTAACTGGTTTGTACCCTTTTTTTTCAGTTCCCAAATCAATAAATCATATCTATACTAAAAGTACCCTTCTTATGCTCGTCACCTCCTGCTGTTGCTTTTAGTTAGCTGGTTCCTCATGCTTTTATCAACTTTCAGCTTCTTCTTTTTTTAAGTTGAAAAGCAAAATTCTTTAAATCTTTAAGAATTTATCACAATTTTCTTTATACTACACAATATATTTGGATACCACTACTGCTTTATTACGGCTTTTCTTTCTACCAATGCATTTCTAATATTTTACTTCTTATTATTTATAAAAAGAGTCTGATTTTTTTTTATGTATTTTGTGTTCATGTATACTTCTAAATTTATTAAGTTATAATTACATAATGTACGAAAAAAATTCTATTAGATACGAGTTAGAAACTAAACAAAAAAAATAATAATTGTACTTCAAAATTATTTAATGCCATGCATTCCAAGTTATTAGAAATATTTTTAAATTAAAAATTGATGCAATTCATTTGACTTTTATAAAAAATAGTTCTTATAATTATTATTATTCATTCTAAAATTAGAGATACATATTTCTTAATTATCTAACATTAAATTCCTAAAATGTTATTACTTTTATTTTGACTAATTTAGCATCATCATACAACTACTACTGTTACAATTTTACATAAATTCATTGATATGCTTTGAAAATAAAATTCTTTTAAAAGAATATAAAAAATCTATAAATATATCTCTAAATTTGTAATGAAGGATATATTGTTTTGATACAAAATTTTTATAATAATATTATTAAAAAAAATTAAATAAATTTATAATATTTTTAAAATTTAAAATAACTCCAATCATTACTCCGCCACTCTTCTCCCTCATTGCTTCTTCATACACATTTTTAATTTTCAAAAGAAAAAGAAGACAATAAACTTTAATTTTTGAGGTTGTTCTTAAATTCCCCCCCTCCCCTCAGTTAGAAAATAAAAAAAATGCGAACAAGGTAGCTATAACATAAGGTGTGTAATCTGTATACCTAACAAAGAGATCATATAAAAATCGCCTTTTTAGAGCGGTCATTAGTGCGAATTTCAGAGAGAGAGAAACACTTTTAGAGATAAAATTTTAGGGAGAGAAAGTATAAAGAAATGAATGTATAAATCATTTTAGAGAGAGAGTATGTATAAAAAAATAGATAGAAAAGTTAAACAAATATAAAAAATTAATATATTAAGTAATTTATTTTATTGAGTCATCATATTAATAAGTTTTAAATTTGAAATATGGGTTGATCTATATTTGACTCACAACTATATAGTTCCAACCCACAACCCATATTAAAAATAGGTAATGTGGTTTTAGTCCTTAAATAGAATCATAACCAAATTTTATAAACCAAACCAACTCATAACCCTATGTTGTCAGGTCTAATAGAAGGAGTATATTATCTTTCACTAATAATATGTTTCTATAATAGAAAAGCAAAAACACAAATAAATATTATTGGGATTGACTTATACTTCTGCTGGTCCCACTAATGGTCACTACGACAGTATAATCGGGTTTGAGGATTTATTAGTGGTTTGATCTTGGGTTTTACTAATCTTTTTAACCTTATATGATATAGTAGTTAGGATTTTCTAGTTACTATATAAAGATTTTTTGGTGTGTGGATTGTTTGGTATTTGGATCATTGCTAAGTGTGAAAAACACATATATTGTAAGATCCCGACTCTTATGAAATAAAATTTTATTTTTCTTCATGATTAATTTTTTTAACAGTAAAGTATTTAATTGATAAAATGTTATAGTTAATGGTGATATATGCAAATAATGGAAAATAAATAGAGCGTGTCGAGGAATATTCATTTTTATTATTTCTGTCGGGGAATATTATATTCGGTAAATTACAACGGCGTCGAAATAACCAATCCTGGTGGATCCCAAAATGGAATAACTGTCGGATATAGAAAGCGACAAAAATAACCTTTTTAAATTGGCGGCATAACTTTTACCGTTAACTATTAAAATACCCGGTGATAAAAGTACAGTAATACGCGATATTGCACAGTAACACATGATAGTACACAGTATCTCTGATTATTGATTTTTACGTAACAAGTCACTTAATATTTCATTCAATAATTGTCACAGTAGTTACTGCATAGTATCTCCTATTATTGATTCAATAATTGTTATAGTAACATCTACACTGTATTTATATTATTTAATATGGCACAGTAACTTATATTATTTGATATGATATTATTAAACTGGTTAGCATTATTGAAAATATCTAGAAAGTTCTATCAAGGAAAGGGGTTAGTTAATTGCGCACCGTTTATACGGAAGGCCCTCTCTTTCCTAGGAATGATTTGATCGTCAATATTGCAAATCTATTATATTAATTGGGATTAATTAATTCTTACTTGAAAGGTGACACTATGAAAATATTGAAATATGCATTTCTTCTTACGTTGGAGTTATTATGTAAAATATGTTAATAATGTATTAGTGGTCCATTCGTCAATATTCTTACTTTTAAATTAGACAACTTGTTCAAGGGAAGGTCCCTCATTTATCAGATTTTCTAAAAGATATGCATGTGTTTCCTTTTTGATTTTGTCATCTTGTAAATTCCTTACAATGGGTGGGCCCTTATGTGCTAAATTTTCTAAATGATATGTTTTCTTTTGGCAACTTATATTTTATTTTATAATGAGTGACCCTCATTTTCCAAAGTTTTCAAGATGTGTAACATATACTAAGAATTTTTTTCTAAATGCTTCCAAATATCTTCCCAATTTCTTCACCTACCACTTCTTCCATTTGTTAAATTTTAAATGGGCGGGACCCTTAATTGATTACTTTAAACTTTTCTTCCTTAGAGTACTGATGACCCGTGATTATATGTCTCCCAACCTTGCCTATAAAAAGGATGCATCTTCAGACGATGAAAAACACACCATCACAATACAAAAACTCTTCTAAATATTGTGAATATAATATTGTAAGTATTTTTCTGAGTATAAGGATACTTTGAGAGTTGCTATTAGTGTAAGATTTTCTCACGATAATCTCCTACATATCAGACAATATCTAGTCCTCTACTCAGGTAAGGGACATCATTTTCTTTCATACTCCATATTATATAAGTGATATTATTTCATTTCATACTCCTAAATCTAAACTTACTATGGTAAGTATTGCTTTTATAATTCTTGAAATGATAGAAAGTTCTTGAAGTTTGCGCTTCATCTAATATCATTTCATTTGAATAATTTATTTCTTGAACTTTCTTATTAAATTTTAAATCTCGAGGTACTATTCACGCCAGGGTACTATTCACGACATAATTTAGTTTCTTTTCTTGTCCAAATTATCTTTGAAATATAAATCTTAAATATCATTCTTGAATTTTACTCCACAATTGGTTATATCATGTTGATAATTTGGACATTCTTGAACTATGGATAAATTAAATTATAAATTTTAATATTTATCTATGATCTCACTTTTATTCATCCTTTATTTCATTGTCATCATCCTCAGACTTAAATTATTGTGAAAAGTTATCTTTGGCCCGTAGTGCAAAGATAAACTGTTGATTGGTGTTACAAGGATAAAATATTGATGATGAATTTTTAAATTATAGAAGATAGTAGAAATCATGTTCTACTTGACTATTCTAATGGATTGCTTGTTTCGCTGTAGTTGTTGATCTAAAACTTGTTGTCTATTATATTTTATCTTATTTATCATTATTGAAGGTTAAAGATAAATTATTCTACATTATCTTAGTCATGATATTATTTATTGGGTTAGTTGAGCTCACCCTTTTTGTTCTATTGTTCTTCTCAGAAAATGAGAGTGTAGCTGGGACTAGTCGAGGAATGGAGTAATGGTCCGAGATAGTTACTATAGTAGTACTCACTATGTTGTAAAATAGTGTGACAATAATTGTAATGAGTACTTAATTTGAGTGTGGATATTTTCGTATTATATACGTTATAATATTTGTATTAAAACTCATAATATATGTGTTATCGTATTTTGCACGACGGTTTAGTAGTTGTAAATAGGAAAATTTGTATTTGAATTCTGTAGTATATATTTGGCGACTTGGAATGAGTTATGTGGTCCCATTTTGGGGGCGTCACAGTTGGTATAAAAGCTTAGGGATATGATCTCTGGTAGATATCTAGGATTAAAACTAGGAGGGAAGAGACAAGTAAAATCTTTAGCTAGTGTGTCCTACCTAAGCTTGTTCGTTACTTAATTAGTCGGACGATATATGGGGATAAAATGTAACATGTCAATTTTTTTTAACTAATCTTTGTTTTGTGATCACATTTCAAAATGACATCTGAAAATTAAGAAATGAACTATGAAACAATTGTGGCTGAGAATCAGGAAGCTATAAATAATATTGAGAATCAGGAAGCTACAAATAATATTGCTGCAAATTCAGAAAATCATGCTGCTAATAATATGAGAAATGATGATTTTTTAGGAACTTTATGCAATTCTTGCAGAATTAAGCAAAAGAAACTACTACTTATAATACTGGTAGAAATGCAGGTAACTCATGAACGATCACTGCCAAGCAATTTAAGGAGTTAAGACCACCTGAATTTCACAGAAAGCAGACCCACTCAAGGCAGAGGCGTGGCTCAAATAAATGATGAAGATATTTGATGTACTACGTTGCGCTGATGATCAAAAAGTTCCCTTCACCACCTTTATGTTTCGAGGAGAGACAGATTACTGGTGGGAATTAGTGAAGCGCACACATCACTCAGCACTCGAAATGTCTTGAGTAGAATTTCAAGAGCTATTTCATGAAAAGTATTTTCCGGAGAGCATTCGTCATGTGAAGCAAGTGAAATTTATTAAGTTAGAGCAGAATAACATGACCGTCTCGCAATATGAGGCCAAATTTGCTGAATTATCCCGATTTGCGCCCCACTTGGTGGATAATGAAGAACGTATGACTCAAATGTTCTTACGAGGTTTGAAATCTAAGATTCGTTAACATCTTATTTCTCATAAAACTTTGTTTATATTCAGATATCGTGGATAGGGCTCAATTGGTAGAACGAGAGAAGGAAACATTGCAGTCAAGAGACAACGATCGACAACGAGAAAGAAATTACGATAATAATCGTACAAGTGGCAATAATCATTGGAATAATGAGAAATAGAGATGAGGAAATCAACATGCCAGAAATAGTAACCACTTTGGTGGTAATCTTGGCCTAGATAATAGAAGAAATAAGTCGAGTGGAAATAACTTTAAGAAGTGAAGATTCAATAATGACCATGGGAAGGTGCCAACATCAGCACCAGCAGCAACACCAGTTTAGAGGGGGAGAAGAACGACCACAAGTCAGATGTTACAAGTGCGGTCAGGATGGACACATCAGACCAAACTATACACAGCCGTCCAAGCGTGTTTCAATTATGGAAATGAAGGCCACATAGCCCAATTTTGTCCTGTAACAAAGTCAAGTCCATCTGTAATGGTGACACCAAAGGTTGCTACGGACAAGTCAAAGTCATTGGTTCAGGGGAGAACTTTTGTCGTGACTTCCAAAAAAGCGAGGAACCCGAAGGAAGTTATCACGGGTAAGTTAAGCATAAACTTTTGCGAAGTCTATGCTTTAATAAATACTAGTTCTACCAACTCTTTTATTTCACCTGCATGTGTCCAACGTTTGAACTTGACTATTAGAAAAATAGATTTTGACTTATCTGTTGGAACCCCGTTAGGAGAAACCTTCATTATATCTACTGTTTATAAATCTTATTGGATTCAAATACACACTCTCACATTACTTGTTGATCTCATCTCTTTGAAAATATTTGAATTTGATGTGATTTTAGGAATTAACTGGTTAACTACCCATCATGCTAAAATTGATTATTTTTGTAAGGTCTTTAGTTTTTATATTCCTAATCAACCTGTTATGCGAATTCAAGCAACCAAACTGTTGAAATCAATCACTGTCATTTCTAGCCATAAAGCCATTCATTTATTGAAAAATGGATGTCAAGCGTTCTTAGCCCATGTCACCGATTTAAACAAAAATATATTAGATTTGAATAAAATTTCTGTTGTTAATAAATTCCCTGATGTATTCCTTGAAGAACTTTCTTGTCTACCCCCAAAACGTGAAATTGAATTTTGTATTGACTTTTAACCCGGTACAAAACCCATTTTTCAAGATCTCATATCGAATGACTCCTATTAAACTTCAGGAGTTAAAGGTCCAACAACAAGAGTTGCTAGACACTGGTTTCATACGTCCTAGTACATCTCATTGGGGTACTCCTGTTTTATTAGTAAAGAAGAAAGACGGGAGTATGAGACTCTCCATTAACTATCGAGAGCTAAATCATGTCACCATCAAAAACAGGTACCCATTACCTCGCTTTGATGACCTATTTGACCAGTTACAAGGTGCTAAATTCTTTTCAAAGATCGATCTTTATTTTGGATATTATTAGTTAAAGATTAAAACTAATTGTGACGCCCCCAAAATTAGGTATACATCACCCATCTTGGGTCGTCAGATACATAGTACAGAATACAAATACAACTTACTAATACAACTGTCGTGTACAATACGACAAAACATAAACTGTGAGTTTGAATACAAATATTATCTTCTAGAGAGTATTCATACTCAAAAGGAGTCCTCATTACATTTATTAACACACCATTACATAGAATAGTGAGGACTACTAACTAATACTATCATTCGGACCATCACTCCGTTCCCCGACTTGCCCCAGCTACGTTCTCATTTCCTGAAGAGAACAGTGAAAGAAAGGGTGAGCTCAACTAGCCCAGTAAGAAATATTATGACTAAGATAATGCATAATAAATTATCATTAGCCTTCAACAATGTTAAACTGATAAAATATAATAGACATCAAGTTTAACTGTAGCGGAACAAGCAATCCATTAAGAGAGTAAAGTTGAAAATAAACTCTACTATCTTTTATGATTTAAAAGATTTTCCAACACTGTGATCGCTGAGACTCAGCTTAATAAAATAATCCACATCATCGAATCACCCCTGCACTACGGCCAAGGATATTCGTATATTCATTAATGGTCATGATCATGCCAACAACTGTCCATCAATGCACTACGGGCCAATGAGGATTTTTACCACATCATTTGTAACATTACGGTCATGATTATACCGAATAAACCCTGGTCATAATCATACCAAGTCCATCTATGCACTACAGGCCACAGATGACTTTCAACATTTTATAAACATGAGGATGATGACAATGATATAAGAATTCAATAAAACAAGTTCAAGAATTAATTTATCCAAGAATTAACAACGTCTAAATTGTCAACATGATACTGCTTTGTAGAGTAAAATTCAAGAATACTTAGAAGAATATTTTCATGAAAAGATACTGAATGAACCGCAATTACCAAGGATATTCCACAAATTTTATGGAGTATAGAAGTCAAAACTTAACCAACTGAGTATAATAAAGAATGGAATAACAAAAGATATCACCATGCATGCGATAGACCGCACAGACAGGTTATTCCAACAGAATAAGAAATAATAGAACCAGGTCCGGCGTAAACGCACAGACAGGATATTCCGACAGAATAATAAATAATAGAACCAGGTCCGGCGTAAACGCACAGACAGGATATTCCGACAGAATAATAAATAATGGAACCAGGTCTGGTGTAAAACACACAGACAGGATGTTCCAACAGAATAATAACAAGACGAAACCAGGTCCGGTGTAAAACACACAGACAGGATGTTCCAACAGAATAATAATAAAAACGGAACCAGGTCCGGTGTAAAACACACAGACAGGATGTTCCAACAGAATAATAGAAGAATATCACCAAGTATAGGGTAGACCGCGTATACAGGTTATTCCAACAGAATAATAAGAAATGGAATAACAACAGTTCTCTTCATGAATAAGAATGAATAACACCCCTTACCATTTTAAAGAAGAGCTGAAATAAGGAAGTAGTTAAGTAGCAGAATACTCTTCTTCTCTCTCTCTATAGTTTCTCTCTATAGTTTCTCTCTCTAGAGTTCAGTGAATTCGTAAGAAATAATGAAGGAATGAGCTGCTATTTATAGAAAAATAGAATGCATAGTAACTAATCCATGAACGGTCCAGATTGATTACTTTAATCTGACGGTCCATATTTAAAGAAAAATCTTTTAAATAAAATATAATATATTCTATTTATAGAATAACTTTAATAAAGTATTCTGTTTTATATAAAAAGATGTTTCTGTTTTATTACGTTAATAATACGAATAAAACAAAACGTCATTATCGCTAAATAATTCATATTATTAACTGACAATAATTGAATCAAACTGAGTGACTTCTCACATAAGCATTAATAATCAATACCGTGTGCTACTATGCAACCACACGTATTACTGTACTTTTACTACCGAGTAGTTCAATAGTAACAATGGTAAAACTTCCGCCGTTATTTTTAATAAAATATTTTTGTCGTTTTCTCAATCCGACAATAATTCTGTTGTGGGGTCCACCAATGATTGTGTCGTTGTACGAATATTCCCTGTTAAAACGAATATTCCCTGACCAATCGAATATTATATGACAACTTGGATACTTTACAAAATTTATAAATACTACCCATAACTATTATATCAAATCCACACCATAATATAAAACTTATTTCGAGAAAAATTAAATATTTATTCATAAAATCTGGGGTTTCACAATCTCCCCTCCTTATAGAATTTCGCCCTCAAAATTTACGTACGTACTTGGTATGCCGAACATGTGAGGATACCTTGACTTCACTTCAAATTCTAACTCTTGAGGTATAACCTTTAAGCATCGAATATGATCCTTCTTATCCAAGATGTTAACACGTATCTCCTCATACGTTAAATCTTTTGCTATCTCGTCCGGTTCTAAATTAATAATGTGGTTCGGGTCGTCCACATATTTACGTAACATCGATACGTAAAAAAAATTGTTCTGAACACGCAACATACTTGGCGGTAAAACGAGTCTATAGGCCACAATTCCTACTTCATCGAGAATTTCAAATGGGCCAATTAAATCGAGAGTTGAGATTTCCTCTCTTCGTCGATTCTTGCTTCTAGAATAACGCCCTCTTGAACCTTCTTCTTCACATTTATCAGCTCTGAGTATGTAGCTTGAGCGGCTTTAACTTTATCGATTAAAATCGATTCTAATCATATATTCGTTATCTTCACGTGGGTTCGTATATTCGCACTTGTAACTGCATACGATCTTCTACTCAATGCATCAGCTACCACGTTCGCTTTTTCACGATGGTATGGTATGATCATAATCTTTAACAGCTCGAGCCAACGTCTTTGGCGCATGTTACGTTCGCTTTAGTTGAATAAATATTTGAGGGTTTAAGAAATGGGTTTTATACTGGGTCAATACAAAATTCGATTTCACGCTCTAGGGGTAAGCTAAGAAGTCTTCAAGAATACGTCAGAAAATTTATTAACAATAGAAATATCATTCAAAACTGTGACTCTCGTCCAAGACTTGGATAACCCGTCACATTGATATCTATTAACTTGTCACTGTTATTCACAACGTCCCCTACCGAAAGTCTGGCTTCGGTACATTCCACACAAGAAGGTCAACAACGAAAGGATCGGGGCTCTTTATTTATGGCTTGATATGACAATGATTGACTTTAGTGGTTTGGTTACTTTGAATCCGCATAACAGGGTGGTTAGGAGTATGAAAGCTAACAACCTTACGAGAAGCATGATAAGTAGTGAACCAATCGTTTCAAAAAATCACATCAAAGGCAAGTATTTTCAAAGAGATAAGATCGACAGGTAACGTGAAAGTGTTGATTTGAACAAGATTTATAAATAGTGGAGGTAATGAAGATTTCTCCCAACTGACTTTAAACAGACATATCAAAGTCTAAACATTGAACACAACTAGGTGAAATAAAAGAGTGAGTAGAACCGGTATCTAACACGGTATTGACTTCGCAAGAGTTTATGACTAACATACCCGTGATAATTTTATTCAGGTTCCTCGTCACGAAAAAAAAACGCTTTCTCTTAAACTACTGGCTTTGGCTTTTCTGGGACGGTCTTTGGTGCCTCCATCCTATCTGAACTTGTCTTCGGTGAACGACAAAATCGGGCTAAGTGACATTCTCTTCCACAATTATAGCATGCTTTGGATGGCATCGCGCAGTTTGGACTGATGTGTCCCTCCCCTCAGCATTTGAAGCATATGATAGGTGGTCGTTCTCCTTCCTTAACAACGGGTGCTGGTGCTGACGTCTTTCCATCATTGTTGAATTTTCTCTTCTTCAAATATCCATTCTTATTGTTTTGACCATGATTACCAATGAAGTGGTTACCATTTCTAGAATGTTGATTCCCTCCATGCTTATTGTCACCGCTTTGATGACTGTTATCACCAGTATTATCATTTTTCTGGCTGCTCTCTTTTGGTTGCGTTGACTCGTTATCGCGCTGCACTAACTGAGCCCTATTCACAACATCTGAATACAAACACAGTTTATGAGAAATAAGATATTGACGTATCTCCGGTTTCAAACCTCTTAAAAATATCCGCGTCATTCTCTCTTCATTATCCACCAAGTGGGATGCAAATCGGGACAACTCGGCAAACTTGGCTTCGTACTGCGACACGGTCATGTTGTTTTGCTCCAACTTGATAAATTCCACCTCCTTCATGTGACGAATACTTTCGGAAAAGTACTTGTCATTGAACAGTTCTTGGAACTTCTCCCAAGACATCTTGAGTGCGTCAGGCTGGGTACGTTTTACAGATTCCCACCAGTAATTTGCCTCTTCACGCAACATAAAAGTGGCAAAGGGAACCTTTTGCTCCTCGGAGCATCCCAAGACATCAAATATCTTGGTGATCTGCTTTAACCACGTCTCCGCCTTAAGTGATTCTGGCTTTCCCAAAAACTCCGGTGGTCCTAGCTCCTTGAATTGCTTAGCGGTGACCAACCGTGGGTTGTCATTGTTTCCTCCTTCATTTTGGATAGGAGCCGCTCTCGCCCGTTGTTGCATGAATTGCTCCTTGAACTGCTTAGCGGTGACCGTCCGAGAGTTATTTTGTTGTTGCATGAATTGCATAAAGTCTCTGACCATCCCATCATTCACCATTTCATCAGTGTTATTATTTTCATGAGGATTATTGTCCTCTGGTTGCACATTACCCTAAGCATTGATCGTTGGTGATTCAATAGTCTCATGTGCTTCATTGATTATCTCAACATTTTCGGATGCCATTTGCAAATACTGCAACAAAACAAGGGTTAATTAACATATAACATATTATCCATATACTTTGACCGACCAATTAAATACCAAAAAAACTTAGGTAGGTCATACTAGCGAAGGAATTCCCCGTCTCTCCCCTCCTAGTTCTATTCTCACATCTTAGCCAGGGATCATATCCCTAAGCTCTCATACCAACTGTGACGCCCCCAAAATTAGGTATACATCACCCATCTTGGGTCGTCAGATACATAGTACAGAATACAAATACAACTTACTAATACAACTGTCGTGTACAATACGACAAAACATAAACTGTGAGTTTGAATACAAATATTATCTTCTAGAGAGTATTCATACTCAAAAGGAGTCCTCATTACATTTATTAACACACCATTACATAGAATAGTGAGGACTACTAACTAATACTATCATTCGGACCATCACTCCGTTCCCCGACTTGCCCCAGCTACGTTCTCATTTCCTGAAGAGAACAGTGAAAGAAAGGGTGAGCTCAACTAGCCCAGTAAGAAATATTATGACTAAGATAATGCAGAATAAATTATCATTAGCCTTCAACAATGTTAAACTGATAAAATATAATAGACATCAAGTTTAACTGTAGCGGAACAAGCAATCCATTAAGAGAGTAAAGTTGAAAATAAACTCTACTATCTTTTATGATTTAAAAGATTTTCCAACACTGTGATCGCTGAGACTCAGCTTAATAAAATAATCCACATCATCGAATCACCCCTGCACTACGGCCAAGGATATTCGTATATTCATTAATGGTCATGATCATGCCAACAACTGTCCATCAATGCACTACGGGCCAATGAGGACTTTTACCACATCATTTGTAACATTACGGTCATGATTATACCGAATAAACCCTGGTCATAATCATACCAAGTCCATCTATGCACTACAGGCCACAGATGACTTTCAACATTTTATAAACATGAGGATGATGACAATGATATAAGAATTCAATAAAACAAGTTCAAGAATTAATTTATCCAAGAATTAACAACGTCTAAATTGTCAACATGATACTGCTTTGTGGAGTAAAATTCAAGAATACTTAGAAGAATATTTTCATGAAAAGATACTGAATGAACCGCAATTACCAAGGATATTCCACAAATTTTATGGAGTATAGAAGTCAAAACTTAACCAACTGAGTATAATAAAGAATGGAATAACAAAAGATATCACCATGCATGCGATAGACCGCACAGACAGGTTATTCCAACAGAATAAGAAATAATGGAACCAGGTCCGGCGTAAACGCACAGACAGGATATTCCGACAGAATAATAAATAATAGAACCAGGTCCGGCGTAAACGCACAGACAGGATATTCCGACAGAATAATAAATAATGGAACCAGGTCCGGTGTAAAACACACAGACATGATGTTCCAACAGAATAATAACAAGACGGAACCAGGTCCGGTGTAAAATACACAGACAGGATGTTCCAACAGAATAATAATAAAAACGGAACTAGGTCCGGTGTAAAACACACAGACAGGATGTTCCAACAGAATAATAGAAGAATATCACCAAGTATAGGGTAGACCGTGTATACAGGTTATTCCAACAGAATAATAAGAAATGGAATAACAACAGTTCTCTTCATGAATAAGAAAGAATAACACCCCTTACCGTTTTAAAGAAGAGCTGAAATAAGGAAGTAGTTAAGTAGCAGAATACTCTTCTTCTCTCTCTCTATAGTTTCTCTCTATAGTTTCTCTCTCTAGAGTTCAGTGAATTCGTAAGAAATAATGAAGGAATGAGCTGCTATTTATAGAAAAATAGAATGCATAGTAACTAATCCATGAACGGTCCAGATTGATTACTTTAATCTGACGGTCCATATTTAAAGAAAAATCTTTTAAATAAAATATAATATATTCTATTTATAGAATAACTTTAATAAAGTATTCTGTTTTATATAAAAAGATGTTTCTGTTTTATTACGTTAATAATACAAATAAAACAAAACGTCATTATCGCTAAATAATTCATATTATTAACTGACAATAATTGAATCAAACTGAGTGACTTCTCACATAAGCATTAATAATCAATACCGTGTGCTACTATGCAACCACACGTATTACTGTACTTTTACTACCGAGTAGTTCAACAGTAACAATGGTAAAACTTCCGCCGTTATTTTTAATAAAATATTTTTGTCGTTTTCTCAATCCGACAATAATTTCGTTGTGGGGTCCACCAATGATTGTGTCGTTGTACGAATATTTCCTGTTAAAACGAATATTCCCCGACCAATCGAATATTATATGACAACTTGGATACTTTACAAAATTTATAAATACTACCCATAACTATTATATAAAATCCACACCATAATATAAAAATTATTTCGAGAAAAATTAAATATTTATTCATAAAATCTGGGGTTTCACACTAATGACATTCCAAAGATTGCCTTCAGGACTCTTTACGGTCATTATGAATTCTTAGTTATATTTTTTGGATTGACTAATGCTCCTGCTACCTTTATGAATATGATGAACCGAATATGTTAGGAATATTTGAATCATTTCGTGGTTGTCTTTATTGATGACATCCTCATATACTCCAAAAGTCGTGAGGATCACGAGCAACACTTGAGGTGGATACTCCAAAAGCTTTGTGAAAATAAGTTATATGCTAAATTAAAGAAATGCGAGTTTTGGCTCGAGGAAGTACCATTCCTTGGTCACGCGATATCGAAGTATGGAATATTAGTTGACCCGATGAAGATTGATGCAATATCAAATTGGGAGCAACCAAAGTTAGTAACCGAAGTACATAGCTTTCTGGTCCTGACTAGTTATTATCGGAGATTCGTAGAAGAATTTTCTCGAATTGCCATTCCATTAACTCAACTGACTCGAAAAGATACAAAATTTGTATGGAGTGAGGAATGTGAGAAGAGCTTCCATGAACTTAAGTGGAGACTCATTTTAGCACCTGTTCTGACAATACCATCAAGTTCGGAGGGATTTGTTATCTACAGCGTTGCGTCAGACAAAGGTCTAGGTTGCGTTCTCATGCAACATGGAAAAGTCATAGCTTGTGCCTCTCGACAACTCAAAGAATATGAGAGGAATTATCTTACTAATGACCCAGAGTTGGTAGCTGTCATTTTCGCGTTAAAGATCTAGAGACACTACCTGTATGGGGGGAAAGTAGAGATCTATGCAGATCATAAGAGCCTTAAATATTTCTTCACCCAAAAGAAACTCAACATGTGACAACGACATTGAATTAAGCTATTAAAAGATTATGACCATAACATCCAATACTATCCTGAAAAAATAAACGTGATAGCTGATGCGTTGAGTAGAAGATCATATGCGGGTACAAGTGCGGTATTGTTAACATAAAGGCCCATTTTGTCTGACTTACAAAGGATGGAGATATAGTTAAATACTCTAGGGAACCACATAAAGATGGCAAATATACGAGTAGAACTGACTTTAATCGATTAAGTTAAAGTTTCTTAAGCTACAGACCTAGAGTTAATAAATATGAAGAAGAAAGTATAAGAAGGTGCAATTCTAGAAGCAAGAATCGACGAGAAAGGGATACTTTGAGTCAACTTTAGACTTTATATTCCTAACGACCCTAATTTAAAGTATAAAATTATGATGGAGGCACACAACACACCATTTGCAATTCACCTTGGAAGTACCAAAATGTATCGTTATCTTCACATATATTTTGGTGGAGCAACATGAAAAGAGGGGTCGCTGAGTTTATCTCAAGGTGTTTAATTTGTCAACGCGTCAAGGTAGAACATCAAGTGCCAAAGAGTTCATTGCAACCACATGAGATTCTAGAATAGAAGTGGGAACACATTAACATAGATTTTGTGATGGGTCTTCCCAAGGTTTCTCAAGGCTTAGATGCAATTTGGGTCATTATAGATAGATTGACCAAATTTGCTCATTTCTTGCCCATACGAGAGAACTATTCACTTGAACGTCTTTCTCGTATATATATAAATGAGATTGTAAGATTACATGACATGCTAGTATCTATAGTTTTTAATCGAGACCCAAGATTCACTTCATAATTTTGGGTCAACTTACAGAAAGCTATGGGCACTGAATTATGATTCAGTTCTGCATACCATCCTAGACAGATGAGCAATCAAAAAGAACTATTCAAACTCTTGAAGATCTATTGAGACTCTACGTATTGGACTTCAAAAGGAGTTGGGACAAGTATTTACCATTGGTAGAATTCTCATACAACAACAGTTATCAAGCAAGTATAGGCATGGCTACATTCGAGGCGTTGTATGGACGGAAATGTCATTCTCCAGTATGTTAGGATGAAGTAGGTGAGGCAAAATTGTTGGGGCCAAAGTTGGTACATATGACTACGGAAAAGATTTAAATGATCCGACAACGTATACAAATAGCACAAGATCGACAAAAGAGTTATGCTGGTCTTCATCGAAGGGACATGGAATTCAATGTTGGAGACCATGTATTATTACGTTTTGCTCCATGGAAAGGAGTTACGAGATTCGGAAAGAGAGAAAAGCTCAACCCTCGATTTATTGGTCCATTTGAAATACTCGACCGAGTAGAAACTGTGGCTTATAGATTCGCCTTACCGCCAAGCATGTCTCGTGTTCATAACGTTTTTCACATATCCATGCTACGTAAATACGTAAAAGACCCAAACTGCATCATTGAATTAGAACCAGATGAAATAGCAGAAGATTTAACGTATGAGGAGGTACTTGTCAAGATCTTGGATAAGAAGGAGCATATTTTACGCTCAAAGGTTATACCTCAAGTCAAAGTTTTATGGAGAAACCATGATATTGAGGAAATTACATGCGAGTTAGAATCTAAAATAAAAGCAAGGTATCCTCACCTCTTCGAAATGCCAGGTACGAACATCAATTTCGAGGAAAAAACTTTATATAAGGAGGGGAGGTTCTAAGACCCCGACTTTTATGAAATAAAAATTTATTTTTCTTCATGATTATTTTTTTTAACAGTAAAGTGTTTAATTGATAAAATGTTATAGTTGGGTGATATATGGAATTATGAAAAATAAATAGTGTGTCGAGAAATATTCGTTTTTATTCTTTCTGTCGGTGAATATTATATTTGGTAAAGTACAACGGTGCCGAAATAACCAATCATTGGTGGACCCCACAACCGAATAACTGTCGGATATACAAAATGACAAAAATAACCTTTTTAAATTGGCGGCATAACTTTTAGTATTAACTGTTAAAATACCTGGTGATAAAAGTACAATAATACGCATTGTCCCACATTAGTACGCGGTATTGCTAAATAACACACGATAGTGCACATTATCTCTGATTATTGATTCTTACGTAAGAATTCACTTATTATTTCATTCAATAATTGTCACAGTAGTTACTGTATAGTATCTCATATTATTGATTCAATAATTTTTACAGTAACATTTGCACGATATTTATATTATTTATCACAATAACTTATATTATTTTATATGATATTATTAAACCAATTAGCATTATTGACAATGTCTAGAAAGTTCTGTCAAGGAAAGGGTTAGTTAATTGTGCGCCATTTATACAGAAGGCCCCCTTTTTCCTGAGAATAATCTGATTGTCAATATTGTAAATCTATTATATTAATTGGGATTAATTAATTCTTACTTCAAAGGTGACACTCTACGAAAATATTGAAATATCCATTTTTTTTTCTTACATTGGAGTTATTATGTAAAATATGTTAATAATGTATTAGTGGTCCATTCGTCAATATTCTTACTTTTAAATTAGACAACTTATTCAAGGGAAGGTCACTCATTTATTAGATTTTCTAAAAGATATGCATGTGTTTCCTTTTTGATTTTGGCAACAATGTGTTTCCTTTTTGATTTTGGCAGCATGTAAATTCCTTACAATGGGTGGGCCCTTATGTGCTAAATTTTCCAAATGATAGGTTTTATTTTGGGAGCTTGTATTTTATTTTATAATGAGTGGCCATTATTTTCCAAAGTTTTCAAGATGTTTAACGTATGCTGAGAATTATTTCCTAAATTCTTCCAATTATACTCGCATAAATCCTTGCATATTTGATTTGTCATGGTGGATTTATGGACACCTTTTAGATGAGAAGCCATTGTTGAGTATAATTTCAAGAATTTTTGTTGATGTTTATATAGTAGTTTTCTTTATCATCATACATGGAATGTATTAAATTCTAGTACAATGAACTTATATATACAAATTAATTAAACTAAATGTGAATATATACATAGTGAAATGGAGTAATAGATACAAAGAAGTGAGATTTACATGTTTATATGCTACGAAATTTGGGGTTCAAAGGGGTTAAAATCATGAGAAATGATATGAAATACAAGGTTATGCTAAAAAATGGTCTTAGTTAATCATAATGCATATGTCTAGATGAGTAAGGTTGGCCAGAAGCTAAGTTTGATATGTGGAACCAAAACCAGGTCAATTTGGGCCTCTAGTGAACAGCCCAGATTGAGCCTTGTTTTGATGAATCTTGGTTTGCTTGATTGATAGACCAAATTTAGAAAAAAAAAATACATTGGTATAGGTTCTAAGTGCATGTCCAAATTTGATAGGTAAAGGCCTAGCACAACAATTCAAACAAATCATCAAAGTGGCATAGAAATTCATCTCTGCTACAATTCTGCAGCAGAGTGAAGATGGTGAAACTCTCTAGTTTGGGCCTAGTTTTGGCAATCTTGCATGTCTGTATTCAAGCAACAAAACATAAGTAAAAATACTATGACGTAAGGTCTAAATAATTGCATAAAGGCTAACCCAAAAAATTATAAAAATCACCAAATTGGGTAGGAAATTCATCTCTGTTGTAGTTCTGCAGCAGAGTTGAATGTGTTAAAACACTCATTTTAGCTTGCTATTTTAAGAAGGTTTAAATAGTTGTTTTAATGGACCAATGATGGAATAAAATACTATAATGTATGGTCTAAAATTTTGCCTAAAGTTGGAAATCAAAAGCTCATTACAAAAATTCTTAAAGATCGCCAAAGGAGGCAAAAAAAATCACTTTGTGACTGATGTCCTGGTGTAACAACCACAACTGTAACCTCCCATTTTGATTCTCTATTTTGATCAGTGTAAGATCATGTTTTAAAACAAATGAAGGATAAATTAAATACCTTGTAATATGGTCTAGACCCTTGTCCAACTTTGATATCTATTGGAGCAATGTAGAAAATAATAAATATCCCCAAAGTACCCTAGAAAAACATATTTTCTATTTTTGAACTATGATGAAAAATGGGATTTGATCTTTGGAAATGGCATGGATTGACTTAGAATGTTATTTAAAGTGTAAAATGATCAAAAAACCATATCATGTTATGTTTAGACCAAAATGAATATGTTTGAGTGTATATGGACTAAGTATGTGATGTATGCTATGTGTTCCCGTATGTGATTATGTGTACTGAAGTGATAAAAATATGTAATTGCAAGTGCCCAGTGTGAAATTGAAGAACTGACAAATATAGGTTGAACTCATATAGACTAGATTATGAAAGTCCAATAATAATCTAGAAGGGGGGTTAAATAGATTATTACAGGTTAAAAATTATCTTAGGCCTTTTTGAATTTTTTGGATAATCAATTTTCAATGTTAGAAATTAATATGCAAAACAGTAAAAATTCAATCACACAATGCACATAGATTTATCTGGTTCACAACATACACCCCTGGTATGTTGCTACGTCCAGTCACAAGTTCTTATTTAGAACTTGAGATCCTATTATTATCAAAAATAAATACTCCTTCAACAGGCGGGGAAGCCTTTACAAAGTTTTATAGAAAAACTTCCAATTGTTCCCAACTAATCTATCTTGGACAGATAGCTCCCAGCTCCCAGCTCCCTCCTCAAGCTTAGTTGTACTTTCTTTTGAGTTCAGTTTTATTCTATGATCTGGTCTTGAAACAACAACCTCTTCCTTACCTCACAAGTTCACTAGAGACCCAACTCCCAACTGACCTCTATACGACTCTGGTCTTGGTCGAAGAATTGCTTATCTTTCTCACAAGTACATAAAATAAACTATCTCTACCATTTTCCTTTTTACAAAAGATTTTACAACAATTTGCTTCTAAAATAAGCATATAAGATTTAGTACAGATTGATGCTTCTCAAATAAGCAAATATCAGTTAAAGAGTAAATATATTTATAAAAGTTCAAAGACTTTTATACTTGAGAAAATATGCTTCTTTGTAAGCAGATAATAATTTGTGCTTAGATCGAATAATGCTTCTATGTAAGCAAATATGTAAATTTATGCACTGCTATAAAAGTTTAAATTACTTTTATATTTTGTGTAAAAAGTGCTTCTTGAATAAGTAAATAAGTAAATTTTAGCTTTTACTCAAAGATGATTCTGTATAAGCAAATAAATAATCTTAATACAATTTTATAAAGAATTATTTATTCTTTATAATAAAGAGTGTTTTTCTATGAATCAAAAAGACTTGTTTTTCAAATATTTTCTAACAAGTATTATATGAATGACTTTGCATTCAGATATTTGTGATCAAGTATAACAATTTAATTAATTAAGCCCTACTTGATATAACAGATATTCTTGTTTAACTCAAATAATATATAATAATATTTTATTTATTATGTGATTTATAAATAAAGTCACTTAGTACTATAAGGAATCGTACGGTTCGATTCTCTCACTTAAGAGGAATATCTCCGTAGACTTTCGGCGTCTAAGTATGACAATTTATATTTTCACAACTAATATTTATATAAATATTTTAAATAGATCACTTAGATTTTTAAATTCGTTTCGGATGATTCACTCTTTTTGGAGGAATATCTCAGTGTCGTTTTGAACTATTAAGTGTATATCTATTTTACAATATTTATATAAATAATATCAATAAAAAGTTACTTAGTACTATAAGAAATCTTACGATTCAATTTCCTCTCCATAGAGGAATATCGCCGTAGCCTTTCGACATCCAAGTATAATTTTTTATTTGATAAATAGATGAAATATAGATATATAAAATTGTGTATAACAATTTATATTCATATATCTATAAATTTAACACAAGTAAGAAATAATTCAACTAAGTTAAATCAAATGACTTATCTCAATTACTTGGACCAATTTTCTGTTCTCAAATAATCAAAACTTTGGTAATAAGAGATATAAAGCTTTAGAGAGAGTATGCAGGCAAAGAGAGTAGGCTTTTCTTTTCACTTGAATTAGCAAAAACTAAATAAATGAAAGACTCCCTATTTATAAAATTTTGTGGTCGGGGCAAAATAGTAAGTTTGAAATCTGTTTTTGAAATCAAAGGATTATATTGCTTTAATTTAATTTTAATGGTTTGGATGAAGCAGTCAAAGTATTTTACGCGGATTGCTTTAAATCACAGCCCAGGCAAAAAAAGTTCCTTCTATTTTCATCAACCTAGGCATTAAATTCGGTCAAAAGACTAAGCCATCATAATTTCAGCAGTCCACGAAAATTTCAGCAGGTGATAATAAGCTTTGTCCCAAAAAGATGAGAGCAGATCCTCTGTCCCCAAATTTCCTGTCCCCCTTGTGTCCCTCCACTTAAATCTTGACACATGTCCTTTTATTTAATGTTAGAATTAATTAGTGTTAAGTAAGAGACTATGTGTCAAGATTTAAGTGGAGGGACACAAGGGGACAGAAAATTTGGGGACAGAGGATCTGCTCTCCAAAAAGATAGTCACTTGCACACACACGGTTTACTTCATACTTTGCACGCACGCATACACACACATGGTTATATATATATATACATGCATGCAATAAAAACTTTTTGCCCAATTTTGTTTTTGTGAGTTTGAAAGAAAATAGGATTTCCTTGCCTTAGAAATTTTTATATGATTTAATTTATTTAACACTGGATATTTAAATTATCAAGGTCAATAAAAATCAATTCAAATAAAAGTTAGAAAAATAGTTTAGATAAAAGTAAGTAAAATAATTAATTAAATATCAAACCTATTTAAATAATCTAATTACTTCATAATTGTTATAATCAAAATATACTAAAACTGTGGAGACCTATCAATCTCCCCCTTTTTTATGATGACAATTTTAAAAAATATTTTCTATTAAGGGCTACCCTTAACGTTATGAAGCTCCACCTCACATTATGAATATTTTAAGTCATAATAGTTAGTTTAGCAGTTTGTACCACATCTCTTAGCAGTTAAGCAGTTATAAACATCTTATAGCAGTTATAAACATCTCATAGCAGTTAAGCACTTATAAAATAATATTTTTCTTTCTTCTCCCCCTTTGTCATCATAAAAAATGATGGGGAGAAAAAAAATTGAACCTGCAAAAAAAAAATTAGTCTTTTGTTCCTGTACAAAAAGTTAGTAACAAGTATAACATTCATAAAACTAGGATAAATTATTCTAGTAGTAGTAGTAGTAGTGGTGGTGGTTAGTATTAGTTAATTACAGTCATCCAAAATAGTTAGTAATATTACAAAACACTTCAAATAGTTAGATGTCATCCAGATTAAGAGGAGAGAAATGTTGAGTAGTATCTGGAAGATTATCATCTGGGAATAATTGTGCTACATGATCAACTAGTTTAGCACTTGTGCTTGTAGTAAACTGATATGGACCCATTAACAGTCTATTGTTCTCCATCATAAAACAAACCATATTCATAACAGAATGCAAGGACAATTGCATGTCTTCTAACTTCTCTATTAGGAGATTTTGGTTGTGCAGAAGAAGTTGGTTCATATTGTTAAGAGAGTCTATTTTAGTGGTCATATTTATGTTAGACTTTATGACCTCGTGATCAAAAGGTTTAAAGACAATCAGGGATTGAGGTGAAAGATTAAGATGGGAGACAATATTGCTAGTTGGAACTAATTGAGACTGATGTTATGAGACATTTATTTTCAAATAGTTGAAGATTGTGAGTGAGCAACAAACCAAAACCCAGACAGTTATTGTGGAAACAGAACTCAAAGGAGAATAACAGAAAGTAAGCCAAATTATAAGGCATGCATTCATTCAAAATACTTTTGATAAGTTCCAAGTCAAAAGGAAGTAATTTTCTATCTTCTCTAACAAGCATGAAATTATTCCTAAGAATTTTGCCCATGAACTGACTCTCAGCAGTAAGAAATTCTAGGCCAACTTTACAAGGAAATCAAACAACAAAGCAGGTACCATTTGATCACTGACAACAGACAGATTGTGTTTAAAAAGCATACATTCTTCAACAGAAATACCAGAGGGATAAAGATAAGAATTGACTAGCGCTAAGGCGGCCGCACGAGTTTTGTACTAGGAGGTTGCGCACCCGCGCGGCATCTGCACGCCCGCGCAGCACACAGAACTCAGTTTTGCAGAATGTGTTTCGGCACAGTTTTTAGGCTAACTAACACGAATTTCACCCACAAAACAGTGAAACCAACATCTATAATTGATATAAAACTATCACAAACATGTTTGTTAACATATTCAACCAATTAGAACAATTTAACAACACTTTTAACTATTTTAATTTTTCATTTTCATATGAAAACTCCATTCTTGACATCCTTCACGAAAATCAACACTGTGATTTCGATTCCTCACCAAATCACTTCGTTCATGTTACATTATCTTCGTTTCTTAATGAACTAGCACATACAAGCGTAAATTTACAGTTTCACATACAAATTGGCCATTAAAATTGGTACTTACATAAGCCACATGAAGAATACATATACTGTCAAAACGAAATTAGCATACAAATTTCTTGTTTTAAACATAACTCTACCATCATAAACATGTATCATCAGAATTTACCAACTATATATCTCCACAATTCCACATTTTGATTTCACAAAACATAAGAAAATTTTGCCGTATTCATACATATACATATATAATATCAAAGTTATAGAACATACCTTTAATTTGGCTGTTAATTCTTGCTAAACACTGAAGATGCTGTGAAATTCTTAGGTTTCTCTCAAAATCTCTTACAAATTCTCTGTGAACCTTCTTCTCAGACAACTTCTATTTTCCTTCTTGGCCAAATACAATATACGTAAAATCAAATAAAACCAACGCACGACCCTTTTCAAACGTTTAAAATGTCCTCTACTAATTGCTCCTATTCAATTTATCAGTTACGAAAATTATTATATATATCATTTATATTTTATTTATTTATTCTATTATTATTATAATTAAAAAGGAAATCCAAAAGCCATAGGGTTTTGTTTGGCAAAGCTCTAAAAATAAAGACTTAATATACTTAAGCCTTTGGGTAAACTCAATTAAAACTACTTTAATTTATTTTAATACTCCTTATAATATAGTTATTTGTCACACTATAATTAATCAAGCTTTCATACATAATTTAATTAATTAAAATAATAATTAATTAAATAAATCATTTAATCAAATAACTCAATACAAATAATTAACCATTAAATTGAAATATCAATATAATAATAATTTTCTTAATTCATTAATTATTTATTTAACAAATAATTAACCAAATAAAATTAAATCAATTAAAAAAATATTTATTTCATGATAAACACATCCATTAAATATTTATATAACTCAATAAATATTTAATATTATAATTTAAAATTCTAGAATGTTACATCATTCCCTCCTTACAAGGATTCTATCTTCAGAATCAAAACTCAAACAATCAAATCGTCACATTTTTCTCTTTTTACAAAGATTCTGTCTCTAGAATCGAAAATACAGACTAAACAAATAACTCAAGGTACTATTAAACCTCACTTTTCCAATATATGAATATATATTTCTCTTCACACCAGATCACATATTTCAAAATATACAGCACATACATATACATACTCAAACTCAAAACATCTCATAATAAGAATTTTAATTATTAAATTCTTATTTTAATAATTTATAAAAATTCGGGTTGTCACGTCCTTCCCACTTTATAAGGATTCCGTCCTCGAAATCACGGAAACCCTATCTTACTCAGGTTTTCACCAAATCTCTTTGTTGAATAACTTCAACACATTACCTTAATACATGTTTTATAATTCCTACTCCCACCATTCTTCATAACAAATTATTGTAAGTTTTATTTTATAACCTTTACTTATACTCAATTATATTTGAGTATTACATATTCTTTAACCAATTCATTTCCTTTCCTAAGGATCGTTATCATGAACACTTGAGATATTACATTCACCCATTCTTCTAAGAATTTCGTCCTCGAAATTTTGACTTACTAATATTTGTTGATTCCATTTATCAAAATAGATTTTATGTTAATACTTTATTCATTCATTGGGTTTCTACAACCTAATTCTCTCTCTAAGGCTCTTTCTGAGATCATCATATTCCTCACCCCTTCCTCTTCTAAGAGTTTCACATTTCTCTTCTTTTTGAAATTTCATTTCTTTCCTGAAATTATTATGTTTTGCATAATTTTCTCATCCTTTCCACTTTCACCGTTTAGAATAATAAGAATCTTTAACAATTGCTCAATAATTGGGAAGCGATATGAATAACAGGAATTTAAAAGATTATCCAATCATGCTGAAGGGTCACAAGACCTTGAACTACATCCCCAGGTTATCAAGTATGTCTCTACTTGAACCTTTAACAGTCATAAGACTATATGGACCTCCGTACTTAGGGTGTTAAGCCCTTCGTACAATGTATTGTGCACAAATATTTCAGCACAAAGTGTAAACTAAGCATAACCTCTAATAAAAGAGTTGTTCATCTCAGAATTTAGAGTGCACGCATTCAACTGAGGGTCTAATGACCACGAACCATGTCCACAGTTATAAGTAATCTTTCAACTTTAACTATAACAGTCATAAGACTATAAGGACTCCACGTACTTAGGGGAATCAATCCTTCGTACAATATATTGTGCACAAACATTTCAACGCAAAGTATAAACTAAGCGTAACCCCTAATAATAGGGTTGTTCATCTCAGCTTTTCAACATCTGAATCCGCACCAAAACAATTTGGTTTGGCATAACTTCTCAAGAAACTCTTGAATTTCATGAACATTTTTCAATATTTGACTAGCTGAATCAAATAGCATAGACCTCTACAACAATTCGGACATCAACCGAAATATACATATACATACATACATATGCATTCTCATATCGTAAAGAAATCTCAAAAATCTTTTTATGACGTCATGATACCGCACTGTATTTACAGTCCGTTGAGGATTCTGTCATTTGGTGATTTTATCATACTACATCATACCATAGTGGGCTGATGATCCTTAGATCACATCCAACACTAAGTAATACTGCATTGATGACTCCATCGTTTTTATCATCTTTGTACCAGGTTTCATGATACATTGATGATATATAACATACATTTTGATATTTTCAAATCATTTTTGACTAGCCGAAGCAATTAGCATAGACATACGAGTAACAGTATTGTTGTTAAAACTCATTGCTTCCATCATTTAATCCAATGTTTTTCAAGAAAATAAATGTGTAAACATCAGCACGAAGTCAATAAATTTCGAAAGTCTAGCATAGCTAGTAGATTTAGAATAATATTCTTGTGTTTCAACTTACCATCTTCCTCTACCCCTAGTATAGTTCATCAAACTTACTACACATTGGAAGTTCAGGAACTTGCCACAATAATATGAGTTTAAGAACTTATCCTAGTCAGACCATAGGCGTCCATTCGCTGAGGGGTTCAAAACATACCATATTATTATAAGTCACGAACTTACCATATGCATTAGTTTTAAGAATCGCACCTAATCCTAATAATATCTAACTAATCTTAGTAGTTTCTAACTATTAAATATACACATGAGAAAAGAATCACCTTTTCACCACATATACATTGATAGCGCGACACCAACATTCCAATGATTATCAATATGATAAACTAAAGGCAAGCACAAAACCCTCGCCCATACAAAGATTTGTACAACTCAGCATCACATGAGTCCTCAATTGAAATCCCACCTAACTCTATCTTACCCTTAATTTGCTCTTTGCTCGATACGAATTCCTCGTATCACATCATTTATAACTCCTCGCGAGTTATCTCATACTATTTTATAGTACATTAACTTCATAGCATCAAGCTATAATTATTCAAACATTACAGACCATCTTTCTTTTATAACTTAAACAGATCCCGTCGTGATCTTATTCTATAATCATCTCCCTTTAAATTTTTTTCTTAGCTCGTGATTGTTTTGTTTTACAATCCTCGTTCTTTCCTTTTCCATCATTTATGACATTATTCGTTATCTTGGCTATTGGAGTTAGGGTAACTCTAATTTCTTATCTTTATATCTCTTCAAGATTCTTCTTTGAATCTTCTTGTTTATATAACAATTATTGCTTTAAGAATTTCCAACTTTATTTATATCGTTCAACATTTCATTCGAGTTACACAATTTCATCACATGTATCCATTATCTACACTTGGTACACATCGAGTCTCTAACAGTTTCAATATGGTATGCTGAGTGGTTTCCCACAAACAACCAACAAACTAGGTTTCGAGTTGCTAGTTCGTATATACCTCCGCTCTATGAAGGAATCGTTTAGCCCAGATACCATACATCAACTACTAAAGAGTACAATTGCACCATACTTGAATATAACTCTCTATTCTTAACTTCTTTACCAATCTCTTCTTATAGACATTGTCTATTTATTATCACCTTACATTCTTATTATTGGGGTTGGGTAACCCCATAACTCTACGAGATTCTTCTTTGAATCCTCTCACGCATGTTTTAATCCCTTCTTTATAAATTTCTTAACTTGCTTCTTATTGTTCAAACTCTACCTGAGCTTATTCTTTCATTATCTTCGCCTTCCTTCTTTAAGGTTATAGTCTACGGTACTCCTACCTAAGGTTTATAACCTACAGCTTTGATACCAACTGTAACGACCCCAAAATTTATACAATTTAATTCTCGACTTCGGTCGTTAATAATACATTCAACCTCTAATTTTATATCATTAAACGATAATACAACCATTGAAATTTGCGGAATAATTAAAATGTTCTATTACAATTAAAATTTTCTATTTACAAACTGTTCTCGTTCCCAAAACTTTTAACATTTACATTACATCTCTTCGATTCAAATTTATATCATGAATCATTACAACAAAATGACTATACAAGTCTTGCATCATCAATAGATATCCATATATATCGGATAGCTCCACTTACAATTCAACAACATATTACATTCAAAATATTAAATACATTTCTCATAAAACATAAGGAATCTTCAAGTATCACGTCGAATTCATAACTTTCAGGTAACACATAGCTTTACCTTGAGATCTTGATCTGCAAAAATGGTTATTTGCAAGGTTGAGCTCGACAGTCCAGCAAAATCTAACAGTTTTTATGTAACATGTAGCATATAATATCATGCTCAACATATATCTCTTAAACATTGAACTATCATAACATACGTGCTACAGTTCATATAACAAATATAAAGATTGAGTTCCTTACTCAATCGACATGTTTTACTTAATTAATGTAGTCATAAGTTGACTTTGACGTTTCATGCTTTCACATATATATAGAACATATCATGTTATTTTCAATAAAGACTTAAAAAAATTAATCATCAAGTTCACGTAGCAAATAGGAACTAAAAGACTTGCCAGGTTAGTAGATTACCAATTACCAAAAACAGCTTAAATGCTTTGCGTACCTCCTACAACAGTTCAAAGGTTCATAATCACAAGCATTAGTTACACATGTAACGAAACCACAATGACTCTTAGTCTTAATCTTTTATAACTTACATCTCTTTGAGACTTAACACATATCTTCAGGTGTTTACTCCTCTTCGTATGACACTTATCATTACATAATCTCATTTTGTGTTTCTTTAAACTTCTTTCGAAACCAACACTTAACGTTCATTAAAGTCGTCATAGATTCCATTACCCCATATTAGATGTATTACACTTGTTGACAACAACTAGGAATCACATTATCTATTAGATATGCTAACATACCATAACATGTACATTTCTAGCTAAACTTACTATTTTAGCACAAATCTTTCTTTACCATTTACATTTCAAAAATTCTAAGTGTTTACTTCGCAACACTTGTCTAACATTCATTGTGTACACTAAGTTATCACATAACGCGTTCGAAATTTTAATCATTTTCACCACTTTGAACTCACTAACTCCATAACACAACTTTGTTTTAGCCTTGTTGTTACGTGTTGGACACATTACCATAAACTTTAGCTAAGCTACAAAGAATGACCAAAGTCTGCAGAATTAGCAGACTTCACTGTCTGAAAATAGGCACTCGCGCGGCCGCGCGAGTTTTGTACTGGGAGGTTGCGCGCCCGCATGCCATCTGCGCCCGCGCCTAAGGGCTGCGCGCCCGTGCGACACACAGAACTCAATTTTGCAGAATGTGTTTCGGCACAGTTTTTAGGCCAACTAACACGAATTTCACCCTAAAAACAGTGAAACCAACGTCTATAATTGATATAAAACTATCACAAACATGTTTGTTAACATATTCAACCAATTAGAAAAATTTAACAACACTTTTAACTATTTTAATTTCTTAAATATCTCATTTTCATATGAAAACTCTATTCTTGACATCCTTCACGAAAATCAACACTGTGATTTCGATTCCTCACCAAATCACTTCGTTCAAGTTACATTATCTTCGTTTCTTAATGAACTAGCACATACAAGCGTAAATTTACAATTTCACATACAAATTGGCCATTAAAATTCATACTTACATAAGCCACATGAAGAATACATATACTGTCAAAATTTTATACTGTCAAAACGAAATTAGCATACAAATTTCTTGTTTTAAACATAACTCTACCATCATAAACATGTATCATCAGAATTTACCAACTATATATCTCCACAATTTCACACTTTGATTTCACAGAACATAAGAAAATTTTACCGTATTCATACATATACATATATAATATCAAAGTTATAGAACATACCTTCAATTTGGCTATTAATTCTTGCTAAACATTGAAGATGCTGTGAAATTCTTAGGTTTCTCTCAAAATCTCTTACAAATTCTTTGTGAACCTTCTTCTCAGATAACTTCTATTTTCCTTCTTGGCCAAATACAATATACGTAAAACCAAATAAAACCAACGTACGACCCTTTTCAAACGTTTAAAACTGTCCTCTACTAATTGCTCCTATTCAATTTATCAGTTACGAAAATTATTATATATATCATTTATATTTTATTTATTTATTCTATTATTATTATAATTAAAAAGGAAATCCAAAAGCCATAGGGCTTTGTTTGGCAAAGCTCTAAAAATAAAGACTTAATATACTTAAGCCTTTGGGTAAACTCAATTAAAACTGCTTTAATTTATTTTAATACTCCTTATAATATAGTTATTTGTCACACTATAATTAATCAAGCTTTCATACATAATTTAATTAATTCAAATAATAATTAATTAAATAAATCATTTAATCACATAACTCAATACAAATAATTAACCATTAAATTGAAATATCAATATAATAATAATTTTCTTAATTCATTAATTATTTATTTAACAAATAATTAACCAAATAAAATTAAATCAATTAAACAAATATTTATTTCCTGATAAACACATCCATTAAATATTTATATAACTCAATAAATATTTAATATTATAATTTAAAATTCTGGAATGTTACACATTATCTTAGTCATAATATTTTTTACTGGGCTAGTTGAGCTTACCCTTTTGCTTTCATTGTTCTTTTTAGGAAATGAGAAAGTAGTCGGGACTAGTCGGGGAATGGAGTTACGGTTCGAGATGGTGGCTGTAGTAGTCCTCACTATTTTATAAAATAGTGTGAGAATAATTGTAATGAGGACTCCGTTTGAGTTTGGATATTATCTAGAAGATAATATTCGTGTTAAAACTCTCAGCTTATGTTACACGACAGTTGTATAATTAAGTTTGTATTTATATTTTGTAATATGTATTTGTCGACTCAAAATGGCTGATGTATACCTATTTTAGGGGCGTCACAGTTGGTATCAAAGCTTAAGGATATAATCCCTGGCTGAGATGTGAGACTAGAACTAGGAGGGGAGAGATGGGTAAATCTTTCGCTAGTATGACCTACCAAAGTTTATTTATTATTTAATTTGTCGGTCAGAATATAGGGATAATATGTGGTATGTCAATTAACCCTTATTTTGTGGCAGTATTGAAAAATGGCATATGAAAATGTTGAGATAAGCAATGGAGTACAGGAGACCGTTGAGTCACCACAGATCAATAACTAGGATAATGTGCATCAGGAAGGCAACAATCCTCATGTAAATAACAACACCGACTAAATAATGAATGACGGAGTGTTTAGGAGCTTTTTGTAATTAATGCAACACCAAGCGAGAGAGACTCATGTTCAAAATGCAGGTGGAAAACACTGGCTGTGACAACCGAGATTTTGTAATTAATTTTAATATTTATTGGAGTGAATAAATATTTTTCCATGAATTAATTATTAGATTAAATAATTATTTGATGAAATTATGGTAGATTAATTTAATTACATGTGTTGTATTTATTAAATTGATGTGGAGAATTTTATTATTCGATGCATGTATTTATGTGAGCTTATTGTATTAAAAGAAATATTTAATAAGCCTATTGGTATTTTAATTAATTTAATTATTAATTAGAGAGTTAATAATTTGACATTATTTATTAATGAGAAATTTAATTATGTGACTATGTGAATTTATGAGAAATTATTATATTTTATTTAAAGTAAATTAAATAAGATATTGATTTTATTTTATGAAGGGTGTGACATTTTCAAACTATGCGATAAGGTTTTATTAAAATAAAGGGTTTTAAATCTTGTATGCTAGCCAAGCATGGCACTAAGGGAGGTTGGGAGCAGTTACCCATGATAGGTAACTGACCTCCACAACGCGTCAGTTCCTTTTCTATTTATTTCATACGCCTTCTTCTTCATTTTTTCTAAGTCTGGCATAACATCACAGAGAGAGTTGAGAAATTGTTGAGTGAGAGTGTGAGTTTTGTGATTGAAGAGTTTGAGAAGGGTTCCAATTTGTCATCCTTATTCACACTATGCTTGGGTAATTCTCTCAAACCCAATTCTTATTTTACGTCTTTTAAAGTTTTCATGAATATGGCTTAAAGTCTTCTGTAAAGTTTCTGTAGTTGGAAAGGGTAACACTTATGTGAATATATGTAATAATTCGAGAAGCATAGCATGATTTATATATATTGTATATAATTCCATATCATAAGTTTCAAAATACTATGACTTGTTATTTCAAAAATTTACAGAGTACGTTATTTGGCCATATAGCCCTTATACGTAACTTTAATATGTCAACCATAAATTTTTCTACAAAATTTCCACTTGTATATGATTATGCATGCTAAAACGAACAAAACGAAACTGGAATGGTTGGATTTGGTCTTATAACGAATCCGTAGTATTAAATTCTATATTTTTGTTCAAAAACCTTCAAGAACATCAAGAACAGTACAATTTGCATATTTTAATTCTGTGATTATGTGTTTTAATGGGTTAAAATCACTCTATAAACATTGGGTATTGATTATATATTAATTCTAACATGTGGGTATGTTTAATTTGGAGAATTAAGGATTTTATAGTGTTTATTTCGCTGAATTATGTGTTCTTCGCGAACTGGAAATTCAAAGTCTGGAGTGTCGTGCCGCGGCGCCAACTCCAGGCCTGAGACTCGCGCCGCAGCGCCAACGACCAAGCCGTAGCGCCACGGTGCCGCAGCGCCAAGACCAAGTACAAAAGTGGCGCCGCAGCGCCACTTAACAGAATGTCCAGAAAATGCATTTTTTTAATGTTCAAGTATAGAAATGTGTTAGTAACCTAGTCTAATGAATATAAAAACTTGTTAGATATATAATGAGATATTAAAATGAGTTTTACCAAGTCAAGAAGACAATTATATGTTATTTGAATCGTTGATTATGTAATTAACTTGTTGTTCGTGTAGTATTATATTATGTGAAAACAAGTATGATAATTTGACTAAATATAGTCATGAATTCGAGATTAGACAAAGAATAACTTATGATGTTTAGTACGTTATTATTGACTGGTATTGTGAACATAATTGATATGTAGGATTTAATTCAAAGAACGAGTTAATTAAGTGTAATCTACGCACGAGGCAAGTTTCCTAACCCTACTTGTTGTCGTTATATAAGTTGATTAATTCACCTTTCTACATTGAGCAAGTTCTCATTATTATTGATCAAGTCTGTTTTGTATATTAAAGTTTATAAATCTTTCATGCATGATACTGTTATACAATACTTATTCTATTGTATACCTTTTGAGATTTTATTCAATTAAGTTATCAATTATTGTTAAACCTTGTTATACTAGCGAACCCTTATTGATTCGACTAGTCCATAGTTGATGAGCATTCTAAATTTCAGAACCCTTGATGAATTATCCAAACCAAACTTCCTTTGGTGCGGACTCCGATGTCAAACTGAGATGAACAACCCTTTAATAGGGGATTATTTACGCTTTAGCGTTAAGATATTGTGCACAGTATGGTACTAAGGGTTGATCCCCCTAAGTACGAGAAGAAGAGTCCATAGTCTTATGACTGTTAAAGGTTTCAAGTATAACCCTTGATAACCTAGGATATAGTTCAAGGTCTTATGACCCTCAGATTTCTTTTGATTCTTGTTATTCATTGTTGATTCAAAAGTTGAGCTTTATTTCAGAAGTCTTTGATTCACTCGCATGTTATTATATTGTTACTTTCATTATTATACTTATGGGCAATCGTGCTCACTCTTGCGTAATAATAACATTGCAGTTAAGAACGAAAGAGCAGACGAACCTTCCACTAGTAAAGGCAAGGGCAAGATTAGCAAGTAATGAAGACTGTGTTATTTATGTGGCTATGTAATGATAATTAGAATTGATGTTACTTAAGACTTATTTGTTTATGTTTCCGCACAGATGATTTAAGGTTAGAGTAACCTGGGATTTATTTATTAGGAAGTTGATGTAACCCCATAAGGGGAGAGATTTATTATTTGTTTCTATCGATTACATCGTTTGCATTTTATTTATGGGTAGATAGATATATGATGTTGTATCGTGAACACCAAATCACGTGGAAATGAAAGTACCCAAATTTGGGAGTGTCATAGGTTGGTATCAGAGCTGTAAGTTATGAACCTTAGGTGGGGGAACAACCTTAGGTAGTAGCCTTGTAGGAGATCGAGAACATAGTGGTGGTAAACTCTTATCGAGTTCTAAGAAATGAATTTCTAAATTCATTAAAGATAATAAAAGACTTATGTGCTTATGTGTTTAATTATGTGTTCGCTAGCACGGATTAGTAACTAAAACTTAAAATTTTGTTGTCAGGATGTCGGATGTTGGAGGTGCTAGTCGAGCTGGGGAGGAGGAACCCTGAGTGCCTACTGAGGAGGAGCCCCGAGAAATTCATGTTGTCAGGGAGCAGTTGATTCAGAGAGAGCCATCTCCATTGATCACTGTTGTTAGTCAGGAGTATGAGCCGAAGACTGATCCATAGGAGGATCCTGAGGAGGAAGAGGAAGAAGAGGAGTTCCCACCGAACTCCATTGATGCTGAGATGTACGATGCGTTATATGACCGTAACGTAGAATTACGAGACACTGTTTAGGATTTGACTGAGCGGGCGATTATTCAGCAGATTACTCTCGAGCAGAAGGAGAGGGAGGTTGAGACTATTCACACACGACTGGGAAATGTAGAATGGGATTTGGTCCACGAGAAGGGTCAATCCGAGGAGAAGACCGAAGAAATAGAGAAGTTAAAGAAGGAATTAAAGGAAAACTCAGAGAGGCTGATCATAGCAGGGGAGGGCTGGGTAAGAGAATCACGTCATGCTGATCTTGCAGAGAGGGATTGTCGTGTAAAGAAGGCTAAGCTTGGAGAGACATACTCTACACTTAATAATGCAATGGATGAAGCCCAGGATCGAGTCTTGAGGTACCCAATTCAATTTGAAGGTCTACCATCGTACATGCTGGATCGCAGAACGATGTCTCGCATCATGGAAGAGGAACGTAGCAAGGCTATTCGGCGCCTTAACAGGTAGTGATAGTATTAGTTTAATTATGTGAAAACTATTTGGTAGTTAATGATGTAAATTCCGATGTGTTTATAAACAAAGGAATATTTTGATGTTTTAAATCCTGTAGATTCTTTATCTCGGGATAGTTGATGTAAATAGCAGTGACACTATCTTATGATGTTAAAACTTTTGAATTGAATGAAATATCATAGTTTATTTGAAGTAATGTGTTAAGTGAATTATGAATAAGCATTCTAGTTAAGCCTTAATTGTTTGAAGGATTGAATAAAGACCTAATAAGCGTATATTCTTAACAGAAATATGACGCCTAGAAGACAAAACCGTCAACCAGCTCAGGAAGAGTCAACGAATAATAACAATAACGCCAATGCTAATCCCGTCCAACAATTAGTGAACTTACTAGCTGGAGCAATGCATAATCAACCTCAAGCTCCACCGAATACTTCGTTTAAGGATTTCAAGGCGGTGGGACCGCCAGAGTTTAAAGGTTCCATGAACCCGATCGAAGCTCAAACTTGGGTTATGGAGATGAAGAAGGTTTTTGAGGTCGTAAGAGTCAGAGAGGACCAGAAGACCGCGTTTGCAACATTTATGCTGAAATCTGAAGTCAGTGTTTGGTGGCAATCAAACAAGGTCCGTGGAGGAGAAGGTATGATTACCTGGGAGAGGTTTAAGGAGATATTTTTCGATATGTATTTCCCGACTAACTCGCAGAACCAATTGGAGGTTCAGTTTCTAGAATTGAAGCAAGGGAATATGTCTGTATCGGATTATACGGCTAGATTCAATGAATTGGCAAGGTTCGGCACGTATCAAGTGCACACGGACGAGAGAAAAGCAAGAAGGTTCGAACAAGGACTGAAGTCGTGGTTGTATAGTAAGGTGTCGATGTTTCAGTTGAAGACATTCGCCGGGATATTAGAGAAAGCCATACTCGCTGAGGGTGGAAGCGATGCAGTAACGAAGTATAATCAGGAGCAAAAGAAGAAGAAGAGTGAGAACGAAGGTAATAACAAGACTGGTGGGAGTAGCACTGGGGGTAGCCATAATCAGAAGAGGAAGTGGACGGATAACTCGTCAGCTGGAAGTCAACAAGGAGGGCAGAAGAAGAAGATTGAAGCGTTCTCAAGCTACGAAAAAGCTCATTTGGGAGTTTGCATGAAAGGGAAGCGTGTGTGCTACAATTGTGGTCAGGAAGGCCACATAGCACCTAACTGTCCAAACCCAAAGAAGGGTGCCTGCTTCACTTGTGGTTCAAAGGATCATCTTGCTAGGGATTGTCTTAAGAAGGGATCTGGAGGGACGAGTTCGGGAGGAAATAGAGGAAACGCCGATGGAAGCACTCTAACTATCGCAGCACCAACCACAACCAACCGACCGACTGCCAGAACATTCAACATGACGGTGCAGGATGCAGTGCAGTCGCGTGATGTGGTGTCAGGTATCATTCCGATCAATAGAGTTAATGCTTATGTATTATTTGGTTCGGGTGCTACTTGTTCATTTATATCCGATGACTTTGCTAAGAATTTAGAATTGTCTAAGGATGAGTTAGAACACCCCATGAACATAGAAATCGTGAATAGAGAAATAATTCCTGTTAAGTACGTACATAAGAATTGTAGAGTGGATATTAAGGGTAATATCATGAACGTAGATCTTATCCCTATTCGACTTGGGGAATTTGACGTTATTTTGGGTATGGACTGGTTATTCAATTACGGGGTGGTAATTGATTGCCAAAAGAAGCGTATTAACCATATGACTCCGTCAAAGGTTATGTTTTATGGTAGCAAGTCGCCTAGACAAGCGAGTTGTCTGATGATAATGCAGGCCAGGAAGTTGTTACGACAAGGATGTGTAGGATATTTAGCTTACATAGTCGACAGTCGTAAAGAGAATCCAAAAGTAGAGGAGATACCAGTAGTGAGAGATTTCGCCGACGTATTTCCAGATGATTTGCCAGGACTTCCGCCAGATAGAGAGGTTGAATTTGTGATCGATTTGGCTCCAGGAACGACTCCAATATCGAAGGCACCATACCGAATGGCACCAGTAGAGATGAAAGAATTGATGGTACAACTACAAGAATTATTGGACAAGAAGTACATTCAACCTAGCGTATCGCCGTGGGGAGCACCGGTGTTGTTTGTGAAGAAGAAGGATGGGACAATACGGCTCTGCATAGACCATAGAGAACTGGATAAGGTCACGATTAAGAATAGTTATCCATTACCGAGAATCGATGATCTGTTTGATCAATTAAAGGGAGCAAAATACTTTTCCAAGATAGATTTGAGGAGTGGTTATCATCAACTGAAGGTGAGACTAGAGGATGTACCGAAGACAGCGTTCAGAACACGATATGGTCACTACGGATTTTTAGTAATGTCGTTTGGTCTAACGAATGCTCCTATAGCATTTATGGGACTAATGAATGGTGTGCTCAAGCCGTTTTTGGACAAGTTCGTAGTGGTATTTATAGATGATATTTTGGTATATTCAAAAACCAAGGAAGAACATGAAGAGCATTTGAGATTAACGTTGGAAGTGTTGAGAAGAGAGAAGTTGTATGCTAAGTTTTCAAAATGCGAATTCTGGATTGAGCGGGTACAATTTCTTGGACATGTGATCGATAGGGACAGAATTTTGGTGGATCCCTCCAAGGTTGAAGCTGTGATTAACTGGGATCAGCCGAAGACGCCTTCGAAAGTAAGAAGTTTTCTTGGATTGGCAGGTTATTACAGAAGGTTCATTCAAGACTTTTCCAAGATCGCAACTCCGTTAATGAATTTGACTCGAAAAGCTGTGAAATTTGTTTGGATGGAGAAGTGTGAGGAAAGCTTTCAAGAATTGAAGAAGAGGTTGAGTACAGCACCTGTGTTGTCTCTTCCGGACGATACAGGAAATTTTGTGGTTTATAGTGATGCGTCGCATGAGGGACTTGGCTGTGTGCTTATGCAGAACGGTAGAGTCATTGCGTATGCGTCACGACAACTAAAAGATTATGAGAAGAGGTATCCGACCCACGACTTGGAGTTAGCTATAGTGGTTTTCACTTTGAAAATTTGGAGGCACTATCTCTACGGGGAGAAGTGTGAAATATATACAGACTATAAAAGTATGAAATATATTTTCACACAGAAAGAATTGAATATGCGCCAAAGAAGGTGGTTGGAATTAATTAAAGACTACGATTGTGAGATTTTATACCATCTGGGTAAGGCAAACATGGTTGCCGACGCTTTAAGTAGAAAAGGTCAGGAGAAATTGATGATGTTGATCGCACAGAAGGAATTGATTTCAGCAATGGAGAAGTTGGAGTTAGAAGTGAAGTATCCTATAGAAATTGATGAGAAACTGTTTCAAATGCAATCTGGTACAACCCTACTGAATAAAGTTAAGGAGGCTCAACTTCAGGACGATGAATGCAAAAAGGTGATAATAAAGATATCTAAAGGAACTGAACCAAGATTTAAGATGGATAAGGAAGGAATACTAAGATTCGAGAACAGAATTTGGGTACCGCCAGTACCAAAGATTAAGACATTTTGAGTGAGGCTCATAGCTCACGATATTTGATTCACCCTGGTAGTACCAAGATGTACCAAGATCTTCGACAACACTTTTGGTGGCCAAATTTGAAACGAGAGGTTGCAGAATGTGTTGCCAAGTGCCTGACATGTCAGAAAGTGAAAGCAGAACATCAGAGGCCGAGTGGGTTACTACAACCGCTAGAGATCCCAAAATAGAAATGGGAACATATTACAATGGACTTCGTGGTTGGCCTTTCGACGACTCAGAAAGGCTACGACGCAGTATGGGTTATCGTTGACCGACTGACGAAATCCGCACACTTCCTTCCGATCAAAATCAGATTTAACTTAGATCAGATGGCGAGACTATACGTAAAAGAGATTGTTTCGAGGCACGGAGTACCGGTGTCAATTGTTTTCGATAGGGATCCGCGCTTTACGTTGAACTTTTGGAAACGTCTACAAGAATGCATGGGTACACAGTTGCGAATGAGTACGGCATATTACCCTCAGACAGATGGACAGAGTGAAAGAACAATTCAGACATTAGAAGATATGTTAAGAGCTTGTATAATGGACTTTAAAGGAAATTAGGATGATCATCTACCGCTCGTAGAGTTCAGTTACAACAACAGTTACCACGCTAGTATTGGAATGCCACCTTATGAAGCGTTATATGACAGAAAATGCAGAACTCCGCTATACTGGGATGAAGTTGGCGAGAGATAATTACTAGGCCCGGAATTAGTACAATAAACAGCAGAAATAGTCAAAGTGATCCGAACAAGATTGACAGCGGCTCAAGATAGACAGAAGAAGTACGCAGATCCACACCATAAAAATGTTGAGTTCGAACAAGGTAGTTATGTATTCTTAAAGGTCTCTCCCTAGAAGGGAAAGATCAGGTTTGGAAAGAAAAGAAAATTAAGCCCAAGATTCATTGAACCCTTCGAAGTTCTGAGAAGGGTAGGAGAAGTTGCTTATGAGGTAACCTTACCTCCAGCTCTAGAGAATGTCCACAATGTTTTCCATGTCTCAGTCCTACGACCCTACGAACCTGATTACAAGCACGTCATTGAATATGAACCCCTACATTTCGACAAAGACTTATCTTACGAAGAAATCCATGTTCAAATTGTCGACCGAAAAGAACAAGTTCTGAGAAATAAAGTAATACCTTCTGTTAAGGTAATTTGGAGGAACCACAACGCTGAAGAAGCTACGTAGGAACTCGAAGAGAATATGATGAAGAATTATCCCCATTTATTTACTTAGATTAGTATAATCGATTCTAGGGACAGAATCTTTGTAAGGGGTAAGAATGTAATGGGTCGAATTTACTGAGTCATGATTCTGGGGACAGAATCCTTTTAAGAGGGGAAAAATGTGACAACTGAGATTTTGTAATTAATTTTAATATTTATTGGAGTGAATAAATATTTTTCCATGAATTAATTATTAGATTAAATAATTATTTGATGAAATTATGGTAGATTAATTTAATTACATGTGTTGTATTTATTAAATTGATGTGGAGAATTTTATTATTCGATGCATGTATTTATGTGAGCTTATTGTATTAAAAGAAATATTTAATAAGCCTATTGGTATTTTAATTAATTTAATTATTAATTAGAGAGTTAATAATTTGACATTATTTATTAATGAGAAATTTAATTATGTGACTATGTGAATTTATGAGAAATTATTATATTTTATTTAAAGTAAATTAAATAAGATATTAATTTTATTTTATGAAGGGTGTGACATTTTCAAACTATGCGATAAGGTTTTATTAAAATAAAGGGTTTTAAATCTTGTATGCTAGCCAAGCATGGCACTAAGGGAGGTTGGGAGCAGTTACCCATGATAGGTAACTGACCTCCACAACGCGTCAATTCCTTTTCTATTTATTTCATACGCCTTCTTCTTCATTTTTTCTAAGTCTGGCATAACATCACAGAGAGAGTTGAGAAATTGTTGAGTGAGAGTGTGAGTTTTGTGATTGAAGAGTTTGAGAAGGGTTCCAATTTGTCATCCTTATTCACACTATGCTTGGGTAATTCTCTCAAACCCAATTCTTATTTTACGTCTTTTAAAGTTTTCATGAATATGGCTTAAAGTCTTCTGTAAAGTTTCTGTAGTTGGAAAGGGTAACACTTATGTGAATATATGTAATAATTCGAGAAGCATAGCATGATTTATATATATTGTATATAATTCCATATCATAAGTTTCATAATACTATGACTTGTTATTTCAAAAATTTACAGAGTACGTTATTTGGCCATATAGCCCTTATACGTAACTTTAATATGTCAACCATAAATTTTTCTACAAAATTTCCACTTGTATATGATTATGCATGCTAAAACGAATAAAACGAAACTGGAATGGTTGGATTTGGTCTTATAACGAATCCGTAGTATTAAATTCTATATTTTTGTTCAAAAACCTTCAAGAACATCAAGAACAGTACAATTTGCATATTTTAATTCTGTGATTATGTGTTTTAATGGGTTAAAATCACTCTATAAACATTGGGTATTGATTATATATTAATTCTAACATGTGGGTATGTTTAATTTGGAGAATTAAGGATTTTATAGTGTTTATTTCGTTGAATTATGTGTTCTTCGCGAACTGGAAATTCAAAGTCTGGAGTGTCGTGCCGCGGCGCCAACTCCAGGCCTGAGACTCGCACCGCAGCGCCAACGACCAAGCCGTAGCGCCACGGTGCCGCAGCGCCAAGACCAAGTACAAAAGTGGCGCCGCAGCGCCACTTAACAGAATGTCCAGAAAATGCATTTTTTTAATGTTCAAGTATAGAAATGTGTTAGTAACCTAGTCTAATGAATATAAAAACTTGTTAGATATATAATGAGATATTAAAATGAGTTTTACCAAGTCAAGAAGACAATTATATGTTATTTGAATCGTTGATTATGTAATTAACTTGTTGTTCGTGTAGTATTATATTATGTGAAAGCAAGTATGATAATTTGACTAAATATAGTCATGAATTCGAGATTAGACAAAGAATAACTTATGATGTTTAGTACGTTATTATTGACTGGTATTGTGAACATAATTGATATGTAGGATTTAATTCAAAGAACGAGTTAATTAAGTGTAATCTACGCACGAGACAAGTTTCCTAACCCTACTTGTTGTCGTTATATAAGTTGATTAATTCACCTTTCTACATTGAGCAAGTTCTCATTATTATTGATCAAGTCTGTTTTGTATATTAAAGTTTATAAATCTTTCATGCATGATACTGTTATACAATACTTATTCTATTGTATACCTTTTGAGATTTTATTCAATTAAGTTATCAATTATTGTTAAACCTTGTTATACTAGCGAACCCTTATTGATTCGACTAGTCCATAGTTGATGAGCGTTCTAAATTTCAGAACCCTTGATGAATTATCCAAACCAAACTTCCTTTGGTGCGGACTCCGATGTCAAACTGAGATGAACAACCCTTTATTAGGGGATTATTTATGCTTTAGCGTTAAGATATTGTGCACAGTATGGTACTAAGGGTTGATCCTCCTAAGTACGAAAAGAAGAGTACATAGTCTTATGACTGTTAAAGGTTTCAAGTATACCCCTTGATAACCTAGGACATAGTTCAAGGTCTTATGACCCTTAGATTTCTTTTGATTCTTGTTATTCATTGTTGATTCAAAAGTTGAGCTTTATTTCAGAAGTCTTTAATTCACTCGCATGTTATTATATTGTTACTTTCATTATTATACTTGTGGGCAATCGTGCTCACTCTTGCGTAATAATAACATTGCAGTTAAGAACGAAAGAGCAGACGAACCTTCCACTAGTAAAGGTAAGGGCAAGATTAGCAAGTAATGAAGATTGTGTTATTTATGTGGCTATGTAATGATAATTAGAATTGATGTTACTTAAGACTTATTTGTTTATGTTTCCGCACAGATGATTTATGGTTAGAGTAACCTGGGATTTATTTATAATAGGAAGTTGATGTAACCCAATAAGGGGAGAGATTTATTATTTGTTTCTATCTATTACATGGTTTGCATTTTATTTATGGGTAGATAGATATATGATGTTGTATCGTGAACACCAAATCATGTGGAAATAGAAGTACCCGAATTTGAGGGTGTCACACTGACAACTCTCGGATGGTCACCGCTAAGCAATTCAAGGAGTTGGGACCACCAGAGTTTTTGGGAAAGCCAGAACCACTTAAGGCAGAGACGTGGATAAAGCAGATCACCAAGATATTTGATGTCTTGGGATGCTCAGAGGAGCAAAAGGTTTCCTTTGCCACCTTCATATTGCGAGGAGAGGCAGATTATTGGTGGGAATCTGTAAAGTGTACTCAACCTGCCGCACTGAAGATGTCTTGGGAGAAGTTCCAAGAACTGTTCAACGACAAGTACTTTCCCGAAAGTATTCGTCACATGAAAGAGGTAGAATTTATCAAGCTGGAACAAAATAATATGATCGTATCGCAATATGAGGCTAAGTTTGCCAAGTTATCCCGATTTGCATCCCATTTGGTAGATAATGAGGAGCATATAACGCGGATGTTCTAAGAGATTTGAAACCCGAAATACGTCAATACCTTATTTTTCACAAACTTTGCTTGTATTCAGATGTTGTGAATATGGCTCAGTTATTAGAGCGCGATAATGAGTCAACCCAACCAAGAGATAACAGCCGGCAAAACGATAATACCAGTGGTAGCAGTCATCGAAGCGGTGACAATAAACGTGGAGGAAATCAACATGCTAGAAATGGTAACCACTTCGATGGTAATCATGGCTAAGATAATAGAAGTGGAAATTTTAAGAAGAGGAGATTCAATAATGATGGAAAGACGTCAGCACCAGCACCTGTTTTCAAGGAAGGAGAACGACCACCGTTCGTATGCTACAAATACGGAGGGGAGGGACACATCAATCCAAACTGTACGCAGCAGTCTAAAGCATGTTATAATTGCGGAAGAGAAGGTCACCTAACCCGCTTTTGTCGTGCAGTGAAGTTAAGTCCAGCTGGGATGGAGACACTAAAGGTCGCCCAGACAAGTCAAAGCCGGTAGTTCAAGGGAGAGCGTTTGTCGTGACTTCCCAAAAAGTGAGGAACCCGAATGAAGTTATGACGGGTAAGCTAATCATAAACTCTTGCGAAGTTTATACAATATTTGATACTGGTTCTACCCATTCATTTATTTCTCCTACTTGCGCTCAACGTTTAAATTTGACTCCAGAGAAATTAGACTTTGACTTATCTGTTGAAACTCCATTGGGAGAACCTTCATTACATCCACTATTTATAAATCTTATTTGATTCAAATCGGCACCCTCATGTTACCTGTCGATCTTATCTCTTTGAAAATACTTGCATTTGATGTGATTTTAGGGATTGATTGGTTAACTACTCATTATACTAAAATTGATTATTTTCGTAAGGTTGTTAGCTTTCATATTCCTAACCAACTTATTATGCAAATTCAAGCAACCAAACCACTAAAGTCAATCAGTGTCATATCAAGCCATAAAGCTATTCGTTTATTAAAAAATGGATGTCAAGCTTTCTTAGCCCATGTCACGGATTTAAACAAAAATACGTCAGATTTGAATGATATTTCTATTGTTAATAAATTTCATGATGTATTCCCTAAAGAACTTCCTGGCCTACCCCCAGAGCGTGAAATTGAATTTTGTATCGACCTTGAACCCAGTACAAAACCCATTTCCAAAGTCCCATATTGAATGGCTCATATTGAACTTCAGGAGTTAAAAATCCAACTGCAGGAGTTGTTAGACATCGGTTTCATTCGTCCTAGTACGTCTCCTTGAGGTCCTCCTATTCTATTCGTAAAGAAGAAAGATGGAAATATGCGACTTTACATTGATTATCAAGAGTTGAATCATGTCACCATTAAAAATAGGTATCTGTTGCCTCGCATTGATGACCTGTTTGACCAGTTACAAGGAGCTAAATTCTTTTTAAAGATCGATCTTCGCTCCGGATATCATCAGTTAAAGATTAAAACTGATGACATTTCAAAGACTACTTTCAAAACTCGGTATGGGCATTACGAATTCCTAGTCATGTCTTTTGGATTGACTAATGCTCCTGCTGCCTTCATGGATATGATGAACCGAGTATTCAATGAATATTTGGATCATTTTGTTGTTATCTTTATCCTTATATACTCCAAAAGTCGTGAAGATCATGAGCAACACTTGAAGCTGATACTCCAAAATCTTCGTGAAAACAAGCTATATTCCAAGTTAAACAAATGGGAGTTCTGGCTTGAGGAAGTAGCATTCCTTGGGCACGTGATATCAAATCATGGAATATCTGTTGACCCGGTAAAGATTGAAGCAATTCAAAGCTGGGAGCAACCTAAGTCAGTCACTAAAGTATGTAGCTTTTTGGGCTTAGCTGGTTATTATCGGAGATTCGTGGAAGGATTTTCTCGAATTGCTACTCCATTAACTCAGCTGACTCGAAAAGATACAAAATTCGGTTGGAGCGAGGAATGTGAGAAGAGTTTTCAAGAATTCAAGAGGGGACTCATTTCAGCACCTGTTCTGACAATACCATCTGGTTCGGAGGGATTTATCATCTACAGTGATGCTTCAGGCAGAGGTTTAGGATGTGTTCTCATGCAACATGGAAAAGTCATAGCCTGTGCCTCACGACAACCAAAAGAATATGAGAGGAATTATCCTACTCATGATCTAGAGTTGGCAGCAGTCGTTTTTGTACTTAAAATTTGGACACATTACCTGTATGGTGAGAAGGTGGAGATCTATACAGATCATAAAAGCCTCAAGTATTTCTTCACCCAAAAGGAACTCAATATGCGGCAACGACGTTGGCTCAAGCTGTTGAAAGATTACGATCATACCATTCAATACTATCCTGGAAAAGTGAACGTAGTAGCTGACGCATTGAGTAAAAGATCATATGCGGGTACGAGTGCAATATTATCAACGCAAATGCCCATTTTGTATGACTTACAAAGGATGAAGATAGAGTTAAAAACTCCAGGGACCCACGTGATGATGTCAAATATACGAGTAGAACCGACTTTAATCGATAAAGTTAAAGTTGCTCAAGCTACAGACCTGGAGTTGATGCGTATGAAGAAGAAAGTACAAGAAGGTGCTATTTCGGAAGCAAGAATCGATGAAGAAGGAATACTTCGAGTCAACTCCAAACTTTGTGTTCCTAACGACTCTGATTTGAAGTATAAAATCATGATGGAGGCATACAACACACTATTTGCAATCCATCTTGGGAGTATCAAAATGTATCGTGATCTTCGACATACATTTTGGTAGAGCAATATGAAGAGAGAGATAGCGGAGTTTATCTCAAGGTGTTTAACTTGTTAACGAGTCAAGGTGGAGCATCAAGTGCCAAAATGTCCATTACAACCACTTGAAATCCCAGAATAGAAGTGGGAGTACATTACAATGGATTTCGTTACTGGTCTTCCTAAGGTTTCTCATGGCATAAATGCGATTTGGGTCATTATTGATAGATTAACCAAGTCTGCTCATTTCTTGCCTATACGAGAAACTTATTCACTTGAACGTCTTGCTCGTATATATATAAATGAGATTGTAAAACTACATGGTATGCCAGTGTCCATAGTTTCTGATCGAGACCCAAGTTTCACTTGACGATTTTGGGTTAGTTTGCAAAAAGCTATGGGCACAGATTTACGATTTAGTTCGGCATATCATCCTCAAACGGATGGGCAGTCGGAGAGGACTATTCAAACTCTTGAAGATCTATTAAGACTCTGTGTCCTGACTTCAAAGGAAGTTGGGACAAGTTCTTGCCATTAGTGAAATTCTTCTACAACAGCAGTTATCAAGCAAGTATTGGCATGGCTCCATTCGATGCGTTGTATGGACGCAAGTGTCGTTCTCCTGTATGCTGGGACAAGGTGGGTGAAGCAACGTTGTTAGAACCGAAATTGGTATGTGTAGACACTCAAAATTTTCTGCATGCCTGTTGCTAACATTACAAGATGACAGAATCGTCTTTCAGAGATAACCCTGGAAGACAGCTCAGTTCAATCCCAGAGACAACCCTTGGATATTCAGTTATTACCATATCGGAGATAACCCCGAGACATCCAACTCCAATCCCAGAAATACCACCGAAAGTTTCAACCTCAACCCCGGAAATAACACTAGGAGTTTTAATTTCAACCTCGGAGATAACCCCGATGAATGCAGTTCAAATACTAGAAATCACACCGGAGAAGACCGTGTCATTTTGGAGATAACCCCGGGATACTCAGTCTCAGTCCCTGAAAGAACACCGAGAGAGATAGTGCTAATCTCGGAGATAACCCCGAGGCATACAATTACAGTTCTAGATATAACCCCGAAAATGCTTGTTTCAAATCCATGCAATCAGCTTCAACACTCGGCAGCTGCCCCGAAGCACTCATTCCTGAAGACCGGAGATAACCCCGAGAGGTCAGGCACACCTCAGAAACAACCCTGAGGATGGTCAACACCTGTAGCAGTCCAATCTCAGAGATAACCCTGAGCAACAACTGCTAAATCAGCTCAAGTAGGAGATAACCCCGGTTAAGGGCAGAATCATCATTTTGCCATCCCAACCCCACATTGCTTTGTCTCAACATTCATGCATACATTCTACACAGCAATGTCCTATAAGAACCAAAGAGCTCCAATCCCGAGTGACTACTGAACAAGACAGCACACCGGATAGAATTTGAAGCTTGAAGACTATGACAAATGAGATTTTGTAATTTTATTTGAATATTTATTAAATTAAATAAATATTTTTCGATGATTTAATTATTGGATTAAATAATTAATTGATAAAATTGTGGTAGATTAATTTAATTATATGCGTTATATTTATTAAATTAATGTGGAGAAATTTTTATTACTCAAATTATGTATTTATGTGAGCTTATTGAATTAAATGAAATATTTAATAAGCATAATGTTATTAATATAATAATTAATTAGAGAATTAATAATTTGACATAATTAATAAATGAGAAAATTAATTATGTAACTATGTGAATTAATGAGAAATTATCATATTTTATTTAAATTAAATTAAATAAGATATTCGATTAATTTCCTAAATAGGTGTGACACGATTAAACTATATTATAAAGGATTAATCAAATTAAATGGTTATGAGCCTTTTAAAGCTAGCCAAACGGAGCCCTATTGGGAGTTGGGAGCAGTTAACCCATGATCGGATTAACTGACCACACAACGTCAGTTTCCTTTATTATATACGTCTTCTTTCTTTTATTTTCTAAGTCTGGAAAAACAAATCAGAGAGAATTTTGAGAATAAATGAGATTAAAGGAGAAGAATTGTGGGAAATTGGAAGTTGTTATCACCTTGTGTAATCCAAGCAGAGCAATCAAGGGAAAAAACCTCAAACTCAAGTTTTATGTACGTCATTAAAGTTTCATGAAAATGACTTTCAAGTTTCTGTTAAAATCTTTGTAGTTGGAAAGAGTAATAATTATGTGTTTAGATATGTGATAAGATGTTATTATAACATGTTTTATTATATATTGTATGTTTTCATAACATCAGTTTCATAAAAATATGTCGTATATAGTTGCTTCAAAATTACAGAGTATAGAAATATGGCCATATGGCCCTTACGCACAAATTTAATGAGTCAATCATATGGTGTATCATAAATTTACACTTGTATATAATTATGTATGTTAAAACGAAGAAAACAAACTTCGAATGGATAGATTTGGTATTATAACGAACTCATAGTGTTAATTTTTATGTTTTGTGTTCAAAACTTTCAAGAACATCAAGAACATTGAAATTACATGTTTTGACTCTGAAAATTTTGTGTTTTAACTTGTTAAAATCATGTCAGAAAGGTTAGGTAATGATCATATATGAATTATAGTATTTGGGGATGCTTAAATTAATATATAGACAAGAAAATTGGAAGTTATGGCCATGTTCTTTGTGTTTTTCACGAGAACATATGGGCGAACTTGGGAGATTTATTTTTTGGCCTAAATTGGCCTTGTTACGTGTGAACTGCAAAAACTACAGAAACTGAGTCTGGGTAACCCCACCCCCGGCGGGTGTTACCAAACTAAATTACCCCGCCCCGGCGGGAAAAAAAAAATAAAAAAAATAAAAAAAAATAAAATAAATAAATAATCATAATAAATAAATAAATAATAATAATTAATTAAAATATTTATCAAATAAAATAAATATTTTAATTGAGATATTTATGGAATAAAATAAATATTCGATGGAAATTATATTAAAATATTTATAAAATAAAATAAATATTTTAATTGAGATATTGATGGAGTAAAATAAATATTCGATGGAAATTATTAATTAAAATATTTATAAAATAAAATAAATATTTTAATTGAGATATTTATGGAATAAAATAAATATTCGATGAAAATTATTATTAAAATATTTATAAAATAAAATAAATATTTTAATTAAAATATTTATGGAATAAAATAAATATTCGATAGAAATTATTATGAAATAATTTATTCGAGTGTAATAATAGTAAGGGAATGAAAATATTCTAATTTAATTAAGTAATTAAATTAGAAGGGTAATGATTTGTTAAATAAAGTGGAGTTTATAGTAAATAATTAAGTGAAAATGTAACTAATAAATGTCGTGAATACATATGGTATGTGTGTAGGACTTGTGGTGAACGGAAGTAGTAATCGTTTAGCCTACACACGAGGCAAGTTCCTAAACCTTGTTTCTTTACTTAAAGCAAGTTTCTTATTCTATCTTGTTTACTATTGTTCAAGTCAAGATTTCATATTAGATGTTATCATTCTTTAAAAGCATAATTCCTATTATACAATACTTATTCGATTGTATACATCTTGAATTTTATTATTTAAATTGAATATCAATTATTGTTGAACCTTGTAAGACTAGCGAACCCTTATTGATTCGACTAGTGCATAGTTGATGAGCGTTATAAATTCTAGAACTTTTATTGAGCTTATCCAAACCAAACTTCTTTTGGTGCGGACTCCGATGTCAAACTGAGATGAACAACCCTTTAATAAGAGATTATTTACGCTTTAGCTTTAAGATATTGTACACAGTATGGTACTAAGGGCTGATCCCCTAAGTATGAGAAGAAGAGTCCATAGTCTTATGACTGCTAAAGCTTTCAAGTATAACACTTGACAACCTAGGGCATAGTTCAAGGTCTTATGACCCTCAGAAGTTCTTTAGATTTTTGTTATTCATTCTTGATTCAAAAGTCGAGTTTTCTTGTTATAGAAGTTTTTGATTCACTCGCATGTTATTATTTTATTGTTTTACTATTATACTTGTGGGCAATCGTGCTCACTCTTGCATAATAATAACATTGCAGTTAAGAACGAAAGGTCCGACGAGCCTTCTACTAGCAAAGGCAAGTGCAAAATTAATAAGTGATGAAGACTTGTTGTTTATGTGATTATGTATTTATGTTTCGGACTTATATTAATGTTGTGTAAGACTATTATTTATTTATATTTCCGCATTTGAGATTTAAGATTAGTATGACCTGGAATTTATGTATTTAATTCAGATGATGTAACTCTTTAAGGAGAAAATTTATTTCTATCTATTGCATGGTCCCATCTTCCTGACTTCATAAAACCTCTAATCTCATGTCATTGTGTAGCTCTCGACAACAGCATGTCGTAAAAGATCTTATACACCTCGATCGGATGCCCGGATTGAAGTTCTGAAAGTTTGAGTAGACATCACGTTGCACGCGTGCACGTACTTCGAGACTGTAGGACCCGCAGAACTCGGGACACCCCGGGCAGCCGCAGGGGCATCTGCGGCTGCCGCAGGTACACCTGCGGCTGCCCCCTCTATAAATAGAGGGCTTGGGGCAGCCATTTTGAAGAGAGAAAAGGCGAGGAAGCCCTATCCAATTTGCTCTGTACACACTATAAACTGAGTGCTTTCTCATTTTAAACACTTGTGAGCTTATATATTGCTATATTTTTACCGGCGGGAGTCGAGTGTTCATTCCTTTAAAGATATTGAAGTCTTATTTGGCAGTCCACTATAAGCCTTCTTACACTTTTTAAAGCCTTTCTCCACTACTGTGCACACACAGTTCTTCACGTTGAGAGTCCTGTAGCGTGTGTATGCCCGAACTTCGGTCCGTCACTACAAGAAAAATCTCTATCTGCGACCAAACCTTTCAGCGATCGCCCTTTTCGGTCGTTGATATCTATAATAGTGACTGCCATCTGCGACCGGTATTACTTCTAGTCGCTAATCTCTATCAGCAACCGCATGCGGTCGCTGAGCGGTCGCTGGCATGAATTTCCCTCCCAAAAATTGGTACGAAACGTTGGCGCGTTTGTTTTGTGTGACCAATCTCTTGTCCACATCATTAAAAATTAGCGACCGCATGCGGTCACTGATGGCGGTCGCTGATCATTCTTAACGTTACCCGTTTCAGTCCTTCACTCGACATAAACGTAAAGAAGAAAAAAAATGAGGGAGCAAAATAGAGAGAAGAGGGAGAAAGGGGGAGAAGAAGGAGAAGCCAGCCACCGCCACCGCCTAGCCCATTCCGCCACCGCCTCGTCCATTCCTCCACCGCCTCTCTTCTTGACTGTCAATCTTGCTATCTGAGGTATTCTCTCCCTTTTTTTATTAGGTTAATTGAATTTTGTTTGTGTTTGTGGGTCTTGGGTTGGGTATTTTGATTTTATGGATTATTGGTAGGCTTTGCCTCTAATTTTCTGTTGGGGGCTTGTTGAATATTTCCATCCCATAGTTTTCCTTGTTATTTTCCAAAAATAAACAAGTCTGGAAGAACTAGGTTTGCTCTTTTAGCTAATATGGTCATGCCAAATGAGTATTATTTGTATAGTTCTTGTAGGTGTTTGGACATAATGTTAACTGGGTTTATGTTTTATTTATATACAAGAATCTTTTCCTTATTTATTTTATCAATCTTTCTCATATAATACGCCGCACACCTCTCGCTATTTTGTGCATTGAACTGGTTGATGGGGGAAATTTTGATAATTATAAATCAGCAAGAGTTTTGCATTGTCAAAAGCATCTTCAGTTTTTCTTTTCATAACTTTTGGTTCAATGCCTTATTTTCCTATGAATTTGAAGAAAGTTTTAAGACCTTTGCATATTAGATGGAAGCAAAGTGTCCCAAATAGTGTATGATATGCAAAGTTTTAAGACCTTTGCATATTAGATGGGGCAATGCCTAATTAAATTTTGTTTGTGTTTGTGGGTCTTGGGTTGGGTATCTTGATTATATGGATTGTTGGTAGGGTTTTCAGTGAATTTAATCTAGTTCATTGCGACTGTTTCATAGTTTTCGGTTAATTGTAATAGTTTATTGATTCATTTTAAAGTGATGCTTTCTTTTGTCTCTGCTGATTAGAGTGGAGGGTCTTAAAATGTGTTGGAGATCTGCATTAAGTTATTGAATTTTACAATTGTTTTTTGTTCTTCGGCAAGTTGAAGGAGAAACAAATGATGGTAATGTCTTTCATGTTAAAAATTGGAGCTTTAACTAGTAACTGTCAGTAACCGACTGATAAAAGTTGGGGTCTTACAGCAAGTTTCCTTCAGCGTTATATCCGATATCCAGTCAGAAGTGCTGCTCTTTTGAGGTAAGGGATTTTAAGGGTTGTTATATTTTCCAGTTTCGTAATTTTCTGACCTTCAAAAATTCTAAAAAAATTTGAAATGATATTTTGATGAGTTTTCTTGGTTGTGTCCAAAAATGGTGATTTTTGGATGTATAGATTGAGAGTATGAATTTTATGAGAAAAAACTATTTTAAAAGTAACCGCTTATAATTCCTTGTGGTTAACTCCAAAATTGATGAAATTTTTATTGAGAGTACATGTATATGATAGGAGTATACTCTGTGAATTTCAGAATTTTTAGATAAAAGTACAATTTTTGATAAATGTCTAAATATTCGGTTGTTTTGGCCATATGAAAAATAGTAAATGACTTTTAAAAATTCTGAGAAAAATATATGTTCAATATGGGACTATATTCTGCTAAATTCCAGAAAAGAAATATTTTTGGAATTGATTTGGTATTTTTTTATGAAAATAGACTAGTTATGAGTAAATAAATTAAATATGTTATGTGAAGTAAGAAAATTAGAAAATAGGATTTTATGGCTTGAGAATCCTATATGAGGTATATGCAGATTTTTGATGAGGGTTTTTGGTTATTGGTGATGAAATATTATGAGTTTGGCATTTTAAGATGATTAAATGCATTATTTAATAAAGTGTAAACAATTAAAATAAATTGTTTATAAGTTTAAAAAATGTTATTCTTTCAATATCATTATACCGAAATATTTGTATGAATTTTATTGTAGAATTTCTACCTTTTTGTGTCGGGGTTACTATTCATGAGTTACTATTCATAAATTACTATTCACGAGTTACTATTCACGACAAAATTGGTTTCTTTTTCTAACCAAATTATAGTTGAGTTATGAATATTACTCTTGAGATTAAAACTATGTATTAATTTTATTGATTTTATTATCATATATAACATTTTTATAACCCTGATGTTGAAATTCTCTTTCACTGGAGTGTAAAGATGGGTAGATTATTGGTATGATCATGACTAGGGTTCTCTTTGGCCTGTAGTGCAAAGTTGAATTGTGACTGGTATGATCATGACCATTGAATTTATAACTGAATATCTTTAGCTTAAGTGCAAAGGTGAATTGATCAACATGGTTATAATTATTGTTAATATAATTCTGAATTGATTATATATTTCTTTGAGATATTAATATATTTGGCCTGTTGTGCAAATATGAACTGTTGAGGAATATCTTTGGCCTGTAGTGCAAAGATGAATTGTTGATGAATATCTTTGGCCCGTAGTGCAAAGATGACATGTTGTTGAATATCTTTAGCCAGTAGTGTAAAGATGAACAGATGTTGAGATGAACATGACCAACTGGTGATACAAATGAATATCTTTGGTCGTAGTGCAAAGATGAAGTTATTAGTATGATTATGAACAGGGAATGTGATTTGGTGTAACCATGATCTTTGATGTTTCAGGTAAAGATAGGTGATGAAAATTGTCTTCGTCCTGGATGAGAAGAGGAATTTAGAACTACAGTTATGATTATGAGTTATTCATATGATTGAGGACCAGAATTGTTGATTGGTGTTACAGGGATAAAACATTGTTGGTGGATTTTTAACATGGAGAAGATAATAGACTTTATAGTCTATTTGACTCTTCTAATGGATTGCTCGTTCCGCTGCAACTATGGTTGAAATTTTTATCATCTACCATATGTTCTAAATCTCTGATTTATTACTGATGAAGGCTACTGATAATTTATTTATCTTTAGTCATGATATTCCTTACTGGGCTAGCTGTGCTCACCCTTCTGTTTCACAATTCCTTTCAGGTAATAAGAGTGTAGCTGGGTCGAGCGGGGGTAACAAGGGAATAGAATGGTGGTCATCATTTAGTAGTTATATTTGGTGAAGAAAATAGGGTGAGGCGAACCCAACGTTGGAAGGGTGTTTTGTCACTATCATACAAGATGTCTAACGACATACAACCTCGTGTCATCATAAGACAGGGATGTGCTCATCCACTTGCTGAGTATATATACGAGCACTACCTATATAATCTTGGTGTTGTTTGAAGTATAATTCTCAATTAGAGACAGTAGAGATAATGATATGTCAAGAGAAGACTCACCATTGGGAAGAATATGATAGTAATCTTCTCATTTTTCTTTGGGGACTATTGGGTCAACCAAGGATAATTCTGTGGCCATATGATATCTATCACAACCTAGAAGCATGGCCTCCCATGTACGAGGGTTTCCTTGAGCACTTCCCAAAGATTCTAATTTCTAAAACAGTTTTTGACTATACATTTATGTAAGATGTCATTGTGACGTGCTATCCAAGGTTGGGACATGAGTCACAGTTGGTATATATTTGTACCCAAACTCATAGCATATGTGTTGTTATATTTTGCACGACAATTGTTGTAATAAAGTTGTAGTTGTTATCTGTACCATGTATTTAGCGACTCAAAATAGGTTGGATGGAATGGATCTGTTTTGGGGTTGTCACAGTTGGTATCAGAGCTTAGGGATATGATCTCTGGCGGAGATCGGGGAATACAACTAGGAGGGGAGAGACGAGTAAATCCTTCGCTAATGTGTCCTACCTAAGCTTATTTGTTGGTCAGTCATACTATCGGGATATGATGTGATATGTTAAATTAACCTTTATTTTTGAAGCTGTATTCTAGAATGATATCTGAAATATAGGAGATGAGCAATGGAGAAATCATGATGACAGGAAAGATGGAATCTGAAATGAAAGCAAGGTATTCTCAACTCTTCGAAATACCAGGTACGCAAATTTCGAGGACGAAATTTCATAAGGAGGGGAGATTGTAAGATTCCGAATTTTATGAAATAAAAGTATTCAATTTTTCTTATAATTACGATTCAGTAAATGGTTAAATTGATAAAAAGTTAAAGTTAAAGGTGATATATGAATTTTTTTCAAAATACACAAGTGGTTATAAAATATTCATTGTTGTCGGGGAATATTCGTTTGGTCGTGGAATATTCTTTCTGTCGGGGAATATTCGTACGACGGCGCAGCCATTTGTGGGCCCCATAACAGAATAACTGTCGGGTGAAGAAAACGATAAATTTGAGTTTTTACAAATAACGGCGTAGTTGTTACCGTTAACACTATTGGAATACCCGGTGGTTAAAATACAGTAATACGCGTTATTGCATAGTATTTTTGAATTATTGATCCTTAAGTAAGAAGACACTACTCAATAATTGTTACAGTAATTACTGTTTAATATTTTATTTTATTGATTCAATAATTGCTGCGTTGATATTTTATATTATTGTTGCTCAATAATTGTCACTACACATCATCTCCATTATCAGATCAATAATTCATATTATTTAGAATAATATTATTAGATAGCATTATTGACAATGTCTAGAAAGTTCTGTCTAAGGAGAGGTTTGGTCATCTAATTGCGCGCCAGTAAGGAGAAATCCTTATCGGAAAGCCCCCTCTTTCCTGGGAACGGCCTGGTTGTCATAAATGTGATTCTGTAATATTATTTGTGAATAATTAATTATTGATCTATATGATAAGGAAATATTTATTTGATGTGGATATAAATGAGGGATATATTTTTGTGGTTAAAAATGAAGGAGTTAATATTGAGGTTTTTATCAGTATTTTTGTCGGAATGGAGGTATTAAAAATTAGAGTTTTTGAGATATTTTGTGGGGGTTATAATTTTTAATCCGACCGTTGGATCGTGGTAATATTTGGATATGTTATACATATATAAGTTGAGTATATGTCCACAATTTTTGAGCCGTTAAAAATGAACGTATGATTTGTTATGAATTTTACGAGATGACTGGTTCAGAAATTGTTGAATTTTCGGAGTTAATCATTTTGGTGGAAAATTCTAGAATTGGTGGGCCCCACTCTTGGTTGGTGAAAAAATGTGCTGAGATTTTTATTCAAATGTGGTGGGTGGAAATAGTAGCAGGTAAAGCCATCAGGTTACAGGTCAAGTCTGTTTCGGCGTGCTAACATTTTCCTATAAATAGAGGGCTAAGTTAGAATTGAAAATCACACCAAAAACATAAGCTTTCTCTCTTTCTCTCTCTATATTATGAAGCATATTTTGTGAGTATTTAGATACCTTAATGAGTTGATATTCATAAGTGCAAGTGTGACGCCCCCAAAATTAGGTATACATCACCCATCTTGGGTCGTCAGATACATAGTACAAAATACAAATACAACTTACTAATACAACTGTCGTGTACAATACGACAAAACATAAACTGTGAGTTTGAATACAAATATTATCTTCTAGAGAGTATTCATACTCAAAAGGAGTCCTCATTACATTTAATAACACACCATTACATAAAATAGTGAGGACTACTAACTAATACTATCATTCGGACCATCACTCCGTTCTCCGACTTGCCCCAGCTACGTTCTCATTTCCTGAAGAGAACAGTGAAAGAAAGGGTGAGCTCAACTAGCCCAGTAAGAAATATTATGACTAAGATAATGCAGAATAAATTATCATTAGCCTTCAACAATGTTAAACTGATAAAATATAATAGACATCAAGTTTAACTGCAGCGGAACAAGCAATCCATTAAAAGAGTCAAGTAGAAAATAAACTCTACTATCTTTTATGATTTAAAAGATTTTCCAACACTGTGATCGCTGAGACTCAGCTTAATAAAATAATCCACATCATCGAATCACCCCTGCACTACGGCCAAGGATATTCGTATATTCATTAATGGTCATGATCATGCCAACAACTGTCCATCAATGCACTACGGGCCAATGAGGACTTTTACCACATCATTTGTAACATTACGGTCATGATTACACCGAATAATCCCTGGTCATAATCATACCAAGTCCATCTATGCACTACAGGCCACAGATGACTTTCAACATAATATAAACATGAGGATGATGACAATGATATAAGAATTCAATAAAACAAGTTCAAGAATTAATTTATCCAAGAATTAACAACGTCCAAATTGTCAACATGATACTACTTTGTGGAGTAAAATTCAAGAATGATCAGGAGAATATTTTCATGAATAGATACTAGATGAAGCGCAAATGTCAAGGATATTCCACAAATTTCATGGAGTATAGAAGTCAAAACTTAACCAACTGAGTATAATAAAGAATGGAATAACAAAAGAAATCACCATGCATGCGATAGACCGCACAGACAGGTTATTCCAACAGAATAATAAATAATGGAACCAGGTCCGGCGTAAACGCACAGACAGGATATTCCGACAGAATAATAAATAATGGAACCAGGTCCGGCGTAAACGCACAGACAGGATATTCCGACAGAATAATAAAGAACAGTATAATAAATAATGGAACCAGGTCCGGTGTAAAACACACAGACAGGATATTCCGACAGAATAATAATAAAGACGGAACCAGGTCCGGTGTAAAACACACAGACAGGATGTTCCAACAGAATAATAACAAGACGGAACCAGGTCCGGTGTAAAACACACAGACATGATGTTCCAACAGAATAATAGAAGAATGTCACCAAGTATAGGGTAGACCGCGTATACAGGTTATTCCAACAGAATAATAATAAATGGAGTAACAACAGTTCTCTTCATGAATAAGAAAGAATAACACCCCTTACCGTTTTAAAGAAGAGCTGAAGTAAGGAAGTAGTTAAGTAGCAGAATACTCTTCTTCCCTCTCTCTATAGTTTCTCTCTCTAGAGTTCAGTGAATTCGTAAGAAATAATGAAGGAATGAGCTGCTATTTATAGAAAAATAGAATGCATAGTAACTAATCCATGAACGATCCAGATTGATTACTTTAATCTGACGGTCCATATTTAAAGAAAAATCTTTTAAATAAAATATAATATATTCTATTTATAGAATAACTTTAATAAAGTATTTTGTTTTATATAAAAAGATGTTTCTGTTTTATTACGTTAATAATACGAATAAAACAAAACGTCATTATCGCTAAATAATTCATATTATTAACTGACAATAATTGAATCAAACTGAGTGACTTCTCACATAAGCATTAATAATCAATACCGTGTGCTACTATGCAACCACACGTATTACTGTACTTTTACTACCGAGTAGTTCAACAGTAACAATGGTAAAACTTCCGCCGTTATTTTTAATAAAATATTTTTGTCGTTTTCTCAATCTGACAATAATTCCGTTGTGGGGTCCACCAATGATTGTGTCGTTGTACGAATATTCCCTGTTAAAACGAATATTCCCCGACCAATCGAATATTATATAACAACTTGCGTACTTTGCAAAATTTATAAATATTACCCACAACTATAACATTATATCAAATTAACTCCATAATATTCAAAATGATATTTATAGAAAATTCATCTTTATTTATAAAAGTTGGGGTCTTACAACCTCCCCTTCTTATGAAATTTCGCCCTCGAAATTAGGGTACGTACCTGGTATGTCGAAGAGGTAAGGATACCTTGATTTCATTTCAGATTCTAACTCCCAAGTCATTTTCTCAACATCGTGGTTTCTCCACAAAACTTTGACTTGAGGTATAACCTTGGAGCGTAGAATATGTTCCTTCTTATCCAAGATTTGAACAGGAACTTCTTCATACGTCAAATCCTCCGCTATTTCGTCCGGTTCTAACTCAATAATGTGGTTCGGGTCTTCCACATATTTGCGTAACATGGATATGTGAAAAACGTTATGAACACGAGACATACTTGGCGGTAAAGCGAGTCTATAAGCCACAGTTCCTACTCGATCGAGGATTAAAAATGGACCGATGAATCGAGGATTGAGCTTTCCTCTCTTTCCAAATCTCGTAACTCCTTTCCATGGAGCAACACGTAAGAACACATGATCTCCTACATCAAATTCCACGTCCTTTCGATGAAGATCAGCATAACTCTTTTGTCGATCTTGTGAGGTTTTTATACGTTGTCGGATCGTTTGAATCTTTTCTGTAGTCATACGTACCAACTCCGGTCCCAACAACGTTGCTTCACCCACCTCATCCCAGCATACTGGAGAACGACATTTTCTTCCATACAATGCTTCGAATGGAGCCATGCCAATACTTGCTTGATAACTGTTGTTGTAGGAAAACTCCACCAATGGTAAGAACTTGTCCCAACTTCCCTTGAAGTCAAAGACACAGAGTCTTAATAGATCTTCAAGAGTTTGAATAGTCCTCTCTGATTGTCCGTCCGTCTGAGGATGATATGCTGAACTAAATCGTAACTCCGTGCCCATAGCTTTTTGTAAACTAACCCAAAATCGTGAAGTGAATCTTGGGTCTCGGTCAGAAACTATGGATACTGGCATACCATGCAGTCTTACAATCTCGTTTATGTACATACGAGCAAGACGTTCAAGTGTATAAGTTTCTCGTATCGGTAAGAAATGAGCAGACTTGGTCAATCTATCAACAATGACCCAAATCGCATCAATACCTTGAGAAACCCTAGGAAGACCGGTAACGAAATCCATGGTAATGTGCTCCCACTTCCATTCTGGAATTTCAAGTGGTTGCAATGGACCTTTTGGTACTTGATGCTCCGCTTTGACTCGTTGACAAGTTAGACACCTTGAGATAAACAACGCTATCTCTCTCTTCATATTGCTCCACCAAAATGTATGACGAAGATCATGATACATTTTGGTACTTCCAGGATGGATTGCAAACGGTGTGTTGTGCGCCTCCATCATGATTTCATACTTTAAATCAGGGTTGTTAGGAACACAAAGTCTGGAGTTGACTCGAAGTATTCCTTCTTCATCGATTCTTGCTTCCGGCATAGCACCTTCTTGCACTTTCTTCCTCATACGCATCAGCTCCAGGTCTGTAGCTTGAGCAGCTTTAACCTTATCGATTAAAGTTGGTTCTACTCGTATATTCGCCATCATCACATGGGTCCCTGGAGTCTTTAACTCTATCTCCATCCTTTGCAAGTCACACAGAATGGGCCTTTGCGTTGTTAATATTGCACTTGTACCTGCATATGATCTTCTACTCAATGCGTCAGCTACCACGTTCGCTTTTCCAGGATGGTATTGAATGGTATGATCATAATCTTTCAACAGTTCAAGCCAACGTCGTTGTCGCATGTTGAGTTCCTTTTGAGTGAAGAAATATTTAAGACTTTTATGATCCGTAAAGATTTCCACCTTCTCCCCATACAAGTAATGCCTCCAAATTTTAAGTGCAAAGACAACAGCTGCCAACTCTAGATCATGAGTAGGATAATTCCTCTCATATTCCTTGAGTTGTCTTGATGCATAGGCTATGACTTTTCCATGTTGCATGAGAACGCATCCCAACCCTTTGCTCGAAGCATCACTGTAGATGACAAATCCCTCCGAGCCAGATGGTATTGTTAGAACAGGTGCTGAAATGAGTCTCCTCTTGAGTTCTTGAAAACTCTGCTCACATTCTTCGCTCCAACCGAACTTTGTATCTTTTCGAGTCAGCTGAGTTAATGGAGTAGCGATTCGAGAAAATCCTTCCACGAATCTCCGATAATAACCAGCTAAACCAAGAAAGCTACGTACCTCGGTCACTGATTTAGGTTGCTCCCAGCTTTGAATAGCTTCAATCTTTGCCGGGTCAACCGATATTCCACGACTTGATACTACGTGCCCAAGGAATGCTACCTCTTCCAGCCAGAACTCGCATTTCTTCAACTTGGCATAAAGTTTGTATTCACGAAGCTTTTGGAGTACCAACCTCAAGTGTTGCTCATGATCTTCACGGCTTTTGGAATAAACAAGGATGTCATCGATAAAGACGACCACAAAGTGATCCAAATATTCCTTGAATACCCTGTTCATCATATCCATGAAGGCAGCAGGAGCATTAGTCAATCCAAAAGACATAACTAAGAATTCATAATGCCCATACCGAGTTCTGAAGGCAGTCTTTGGAATATCCTCAGTTCTAACCTTCAGCTGATGATATCCAGAACGAAGATCGATCTTTGAAAAGAATTGTGCTCCTTGCAACTGGTCAAACAGGTCATCAATACGTGGCAATGGGTACCTATTTTTGATGGTGACATGATTCAACTCCCGATAATCAATACAAAGTCGCATACTCCCATCTTTCTTCTTCACGAACAGAACAGGAGCACCCCAAGGAGAAGTACTAGGACGAATAAAACCAATGTCTAACAATTCCTGCAGTTGGGTCTTTAACTCCTGAAGTTCAATAGGAGCCATTCGATATGGGGCTTTGGAAATGGGTTTTGTACCGGGTTCAAGGTCGATACAAAATTCAATTTCACGCTCTGGGGGTAGGCCAGGAAGTTCTTCGGGAAATACGTCAGGAAATTTATTAACAACAGAAATATCATTCAAAGCTGACGTATTTTTGTTTAGATCTGTGACATGAGCTAAGAAAGCTTGACATCCGTTTTTCAATAAACGAATAGCTTTATGGCTTGAGATGACAGCGATTGATTTTAATGGTTTGGTTGCTTGAATTCGCATAATAGGTCGATTAGGAATATGAAAGCTAACAACCTTACGAAAACAATCAATTTTTGCATGATGAGTAGTTAACCAATCAATCCCTAGAATCACGTCAAATGCAAGTATTTTTAATGAAATCAGATCGACAGGTAATGTGTGGGTACCAACTTGAACCAAACAAGACTTATAAACCGTGGATGTAATGAAGGTTTCTCCCAATGGAGTTTCAACAGCTAAGTCAAAGTCTAATTTCCCGGAATCAAATTTAATCGATGAGCGCAAGTAGGAGAAATAAAAGAATGGGTAGAACCGGTATCAAATAAAGTATAGACTTCGTTAGAGTTTATGATAAGCTTACCCGTGATGACCTCATTCGGGTTCCTTGCTTTCTGGGAGTTCACAACAAACGCTCTCTCTTGCACAACCGGTTTTGACTTTTCTGGGACGGCCTTTGGTGCCTCCATCCTAGCTGAATTTGTCTTCGGTAAACGACAAAATCGGGCTAAATGACCTTCTCTTCCACAATTATAACATGCTTTGGACGGCATCGCGCAGTTTGGACTGATGTGCCCCTCCCCTCCGCATTTGAAACATATGATAGGTGGTCGTTCTCCTTCCTTAACGACAGGTGCTGGTGCTGACGTCTTTCCATCATTGTTGAATCTCCTCTTCTTGAAATGCCCATTCTTATTGTTTTGGCCCTGATTACCACCGAAGTGGTTACCATTTCTGGCCTGTTGATTCCCTCCACGCTTGTTGTCACCGCTTCGATGACTACTCTCACTGGTATTATCATTTTGCCGGCTGCTCTCGTTTGGTTGCGTTATCTCGTTATCGCGCTCCACCAACTGAGCCCTATTTACAACATCTGAATACAAACACAATTTTTGAGAAACAAGATGTTGACGTATCTCCGGCTTCAAACCTCTTAAAAATATCTGCGTCATTCTTTCTTCATTATCCACCAGGTGGGACGCAAACCGGGATAACTCCGCAAATTTTGCCTCGTACTGCGACACGGTCATATTATTCTGCTCCAATTTGATGAACTCCACCTCCTTCATGTGACGAATACTCTCGGGAAAGTACTTGTCGTTAAACAGCTCTTGGAACTTCTCCCAGGACATCTTCAGTGCGGCAGGTTGAGTACGCTTTATCGATTCCCACCAGTAATCTGCCTCTCCTCGCAACATAAAGGCGGCAAAGGGAACCTTTTGCTCCTCGGAGCAACCCAAGACATCAAATATCTTGGTGATCTGCTTTATCCATGTTTCAGCTACAAGTGGTTTGGGTTCTCCCTTAAACTCCGGTGGTCCCAGCTCCTTAAACTGTTTAGCGGTGACCGCCAGAGAGTTTCCAGTATTTCCACCTACGTTGTGGACAGGAGCCGCTTTCACCTGTTGTTGCATGAATTGCATAAAGCCTCTGAACATTTGATCATTCATCATTTGGTCAGTGTTGTTGTTTGCATGAGGATTGTCACCTTCCTGATGCACATTATCCTGATTATTGATATGTGGTGAATCAACAGTCGCCTGTGCTCCATTGCTATTCTCAACATTCTCAGATGCCATTTTCAGATACTGCCACAAAATAAAAATTAATTGATATGTCATATTTTATCCTTATATTATGACCGACCAATTAAATACCATGCAAATAAACTTAGGTAGGTCATACTAGCGAAGGAATTCCCCGTCTCTCCCCTCCTAGTTCTATTCTCACATCTTAGCCAGGGATCATATCCCTAAGCTCTGATACCAACTGTGACGCCCCAAAAATTAGGTATACATCACCCATCTTGGGTCGTCAGATACATAGTACAAAATACAAATACAACTTACTAATACAACTGTCGTGTACAATACGACAAAACATAAACTGTGAGTTTGAATACAAATATTATCTTCTAGAGAGTATTCATACTCAAAAGGAGTCCTCATTACATTTAATAACACACCATTACATAAAATAGTGAGGACTACTAACTAATACTATCATTCGGACCATCACTCCGTTCCCCGACTTGCCCCAGCTACGTTCTCATTTCCTGAAGAGAACAGTGAAAGAAAGGGTGAGCTCAACTAGCCCAGTAAGAAATATTATGACTAAGATAATGCAGAATAAATTATCATTAGCCTTCAACAATGTTAAACTGATAAAATATAATAGACATCAAGTTTAACTGCAGCGGAACAAGCAATCCATTAAAAGAGTCAAGTAGAAAATAAACTCTACTATCTTTTATGATTTAAAAGATTTTCCAACACTGTGATCGCTGAGACTCAGCTTAATAAAATAATCCACATCATCGAATCACCCCTGCACTACGGCCAAGGATATTCGTATATTCATTAATGGTCATGATCATGCCAACAACTGTCCATCAATGCACTACGGGCCAATGAGGACTTTTACCACATCATTTGTAACATTACGGTCATGATTACACCGAATAATCCCTGGTCATAATCATACCAAGTCCATCTATGCACTACAGGCCACAGATGACTTTCAACATAATATAAACATGAGGATGATGACAATGATATAAGAATTCAATAAAACAAGTTCAAGAATTAATTTATCCAAGAATTAACAACGTCCAAATTGTCAACATGATACTACTTTGTGGAGTAAAATTCAAGAATGATCAGGAGAATATTTTCATGAATAGATACTAGATGAAGCGCAAATGTCAAGGATATTCCACAAATTTCATGGAGTATAGAAGTCAAAACTTAACCAACTGAGTATAATAAAGAATGGAATAACAAAAGAAATCACCATGCATGCGATAGACCGCACAGACAGGTTATTCCAACAGAATAATAAATAATGGAACCAGGTCCGGCGTAAACGCACAGACAGGATATTCCGACAGAATAATAAATAATGGAACCAGGTCCGGCGTAAACGCACAGACAGGATATTCCGACAGAATAATAAAGAACAGTATAATAAATAATGGAACCAGGTCTGGTGTAAAACACACAGACAGGATATTCCGACAGAATAATAATAAAGACGGAACCAGGTCCGGTGTAAAACACACAGACAGGATGTTCCAACAGAATAATAACAAGACGGAACCAGGTCCGGTGTAAAACACACAGACAGGATGTTCCAACAGAATAATAGAAGAATGTCACCAAGTATAGGGTAGACCGCGTATACAGGTTATTCCAACAGAATAATAATAAATGGAGTAACAACAGTTCTCTTCATGAATAAGAAAGAATAACACCCCTTACCGTTTTAAAGAAGAGCTGAAGTAAGGAAGTAGTTAAGTAGCAGAATACTCTTCTTCCCTCTCTCTATAGTTTCTCTCTCTAGAGTTCAGTGAATTCGTAAGAAATAATGAAGGAATGAGCTGCTATTTATAGAAAAATAGAATGCATAGTAACTAATCCATGAACGGTCCAGATTGATTACTTTAATCTGACGGTCCATATTTAAAGAAAAATCTTTTAAATAAAATATAATATATTCTATTTATAGAATAACTTTAATAAAGTATTTTGTTTTATATAAAAAGATGTTTCTGTTTTATTACGTTAATAATACGAATAAAACAAAACGTCATTATCGCTAAATAATTCATATTATTAACTGACAATAATGGAATCAAACTGAGTGACTTCTCACATAAGCATTAATAATCAATACCGTGTGCTACTATGCAACCACACGTATTACTGTACTTTTACTACCGAGTAGTTCAACAGTAACAATGGTAAAACTTTCGCCGTTATTTTTAATAAAATATTTTTGTCGTTTTCTCAATCTGACAATAATTTCGTTGTGGGGTCCACCAATGATTGTGTCGTTGTACGAATATTCCCTGTTAAAACGAATATTCCCCGACCAATCGAATATTATATAACAACTTGCGTACTTTACAAAATTTATAAATATTACCCACAACTATAACATTATATCAAATTAACTCCATAATATTCAAAATGATATCTATAGAAAATTCATCTTTATTTATAAAAGTTGGGGTCTTACAGCAAGTTTCCTTCAGCGTTATATCCGATATCCAGTCAGAAGTGCTGCTCTTTTGAGGTAAGGGATAGTAAGGGATTTTAAGGGTTGTTATATTTTCCAGTTTCGTAATTTTCTGACCTTCAAAAATTCTAAAAAAATTTGAAATGATATTTTGATGAGTTTTCTTGGTTGTGTCCAAAAATGGTGATTTTTGGATGTATAGATTGAGAGTTATGAATTTTATGAGAAAAGACTATTTTAAAAGTAACCGCTTATAATTCCTTGTGGTTAACTCCAAAATTGATGAAATTTTTATTGAGAGTACATGTATATGATAGGAGTATACTCTGTGAATTTCAGAATTTTTAGATAAAAGTACAATTTTTGATAAATGTCTAAATATTCGGCTGTTTTGGCCATATGAAAAATAGTAAATGACTTTTAAAAATTCTGAGAAAAATATATGTTCAATATGGGACTATATTCTGCTAAATTCCAGAAAAGAAATATTTTTGGAACTGATTTGGTATTTTTTTATGAAAATAGACTAGTTATGAGCAAATAAATTAAATATGTTATGTGAAGTAAGAAAATTGGAAAATAGGATTTTATGGCTTGAGAATCCTATATGAGGTATATGCAGATTTTTGATGAGGGTTTTTGGTTATTGGTGATGAAATATTATGAGTTTGGCATTTTAAGATGATTAAATGCATTATTTAATAAAGTGTAAACAATTAAAATAAATTGTTTATAAGTTTAAAAAATGTTATTCTTTCAATATCATTATACCGAAATATTTGTATGAATTTTATTGTAGAATTTCTACCTTTTTGTGTCGGGGTTACTATTCATGAGTTACTATTCATAAGTTACTATTCACGAGTTACTATTCACGACAAAATTGGTTTCTTTTTCTAACCAAATTATAGTTGAGTTATGAATATTACTCTTGAGATTAAAACTATGTATTAATTTTATTGATTTTATTATCATATATAACATTTTTATAACCCTGATGTTGAAATTCTCTTTCACTGGAGTGTAAAGATGGGTAGATTATTGGTATGATCATGACTAGGGTTCTCTTTGGCCTGTAGTGCAAAGTTGAATTGTGACTGGTATGATCATGACCATTGAATTTATAACTGAATATCTTTAGCTTAAGTGCAAAGGTGAATTGATCAACATGGTTATAATTATTGTTAATATAATTCTGAATTGATTATATATTTCTTTGAGATATTAATATATTTGGCCTGTTGTGCAAATATGAACTGTTGAGGAATATCTTTGGCATGTAGTGCAAAGATGAATTGTTGATGAATATCTTTGGCCCGTAGTGCAAAGATGACATGTTGTTGAATATCTTTGGGCAGTAGTGCAAAGATGAACAGATGTTGAGATGAACATGACCAACTGGTGATACAAATGAATATCTTTGGTCGTAGTGCAAAGATGAAGTTATTAGTATGATTATGAACAGGAAATGTGATTTGATGTAACCATGATCTTTGATGTTTCAGGTAAAGATAGGTGATGAAAATTGTCTTCGTCCTGGATGAGAAGAGGAATTTAGAACTACAGTTATGATTATGAGTTATTCATATGATTGAGGACCAGAATTGTTGATTGGTGTTACAGGGATAAAACATTGTTGGTGGATTTTTAACATGGAGAAGATAATAGACTTTATAGTCTATTTGACTCTTCTAATAGATTGCTCGTTCCGCTGCAACTATGGTTGAAATTTTTATCATCTACCATATGTTCTAAATCTCTGATTTATTACTGATGAAGGCTAATGATAATTTATTTATCTTTAGTCATGATATTCCTTACTGGGCTAGCTGTGCTCACCCTTCTGTTTCACAATTCCTTTCAGGTAATAAGAGTGTAGCTGGGTCGAGCGGGGGTAACAAGGGAATAGAATGGTGGTCATCATTTAGTAGTTATATTTGGTGAAGAAAATAGGGTGAGGCGAACCCAACGTTGGAAGGGTGTTTTGTCACTATCATACAAGATGTCTAACGACATACAACCTCGTGTCATCATAAGACAGGGATGTGCTCATCCACTTGCTGAGTATATATACGAGCACTACCTATATAATCTTGGTGTTGTTTGAAGTATAATTCTCAATTAGAGACAGTAGAGATAATGATATGTCAAGAGAAGACTCACCATTGGGAAGAATATGATAGTAATCTTCTCATTTTTCTTTAGGGACTATTGGGTCAACCAAGGATAATTCTGTGGCCATATGATATAGAAGCATGGCCTCCCATGTACGAGGGTTTCCTTGAGCACTTCTCAAAGATTTTAATTTCTAAAACAGTTTTTGACTATACCTTTATGTAAGGTGTCATTGTGACGTGCTATCTGTGAAACCCCAGATTTTATGAATAAATATTTAATTTTTCTCGAAATATTTTTTTTTATATTATGGTGTGGATTTGATATAATAGTTATGGGTAGTATTTATAATTTTTGTAAAGTATGCAAGTTGTCATATACTATTCGATTGGTCGGGGAATATTCGTACAACAACACAATCATTGGTGGACCCCACAACGGAATTATTGTCGGATTGAGAAAACGACAAAAATATTTTATTAAAAATAACGGCGGAAGTTTTACCATTGTTACTGTTGAACTACTCGATAGTAAAAGTACAGTAATACGTGTGGTTGCATAGTAGCACACGGTATTGATTATTGATGCTTACGTGAGAAGTCACTCAATTTTGCTTATTATATGGACCCCCTATTTTGCCCATTTTTCAAAATAATTGGTAGAAAATTATTTTATATAATAAAGGTGGGGCCCACATGTGGGGACCACATATGGGGCCCACATGTGATGTATGAAATCTGAAAATAGGGGTGAGAGAATAATTACGTAAAGGGGAGATAAAATATTTTATATATATATATATATATATATATATATATATATATATATATATATATATATAATGTGTGTGTGTGTGTAAGAGAATGTGTTATATATATATGATGATGACAGGTGGGGACCACATGTTGGTGAAAGTTTGAAAATGTGGGTGAGTGGGTTGTGGTGGAGGATGATGGATATATATATATATATATATATATATATATATATATATATATATATATATATATATATATATATATAATATTATATATGATATGATGATTGAAGTTGGTGGGGGAGGAAAACACATAATGGAGTGTTATATGTATTATTATTGTATAAGGTTTGAAATTTTAGCAGAAACAAATGATGTGGGTTCACGGGGATTTTCACCCGTGATATTTTTTTTTTCTTTGCATTTAATATATATATAATATATATATTATATTTTATTTAAAAGATTTGCTTTAAATATGGACCGTCAGATCAAAGTAAATCAATCTCGACCGTTCATGGATTAGTTACTATGCATTTTATTTTTCTATAAATAGAGGCTCATTCATTCATTATTTTCTTACGAATTCACTGAAGCTTTAGAGAGAGAAATTATAGAGAAACTATAGAAAAGTATTCTGCTACTTCCCTACTCTTATATTCAGTTTATTAAACGGTAAGGGGTGTTATTCTTTCTTATTCATGAAGAGAATTGTTGTTATTCCATTTTTATTATTCTGTTGGAATAACCTGTATATGCGGAATACCCTATACTTGGTGACATTCTTCTATTATTTTGTCTTTGTTATTCCGTTGGAACATCCTGTCTGTGCTATACGCCGGACCTGGTTCCGTCTTTATTATTCTGTCTTTATTTTCAGTTGGAACATCCTGTCTGTGCTTTACGCCGGACCTGGTTCCGTCTTTATTATTCGTCTTTATTATTCTGTCGGAATATCCTGTCTGTGTGTTTTACACCGGACCTGGTTCCGTCTTGTTATTATTCTGTCGGAATATCCTGTCTGTGCGTTTACGCCGGACCTGGTTCCATTATTTATTATTCTGTTGGAATAACCTGTCTGTGCGGTCTATCGCATGCATGGTGATTTCTTTTGTTATTCCATTCTTTATTATACTCAATTGGTTAAGTTTTGACTTCTGTACTCCATGAAATTTGTGGAATATCCTTGACATTTGCGCTTCATCTAGTATCTATTCATGAAAATATTCTCCTGATCATTCTTGAATTTTACTCCACAAAGTAGTATCATGTTAACAATTTGGACTTTGTTAATTCTTGGATAAATTAATTCTTGAACTTGTTTTGTTGAATTCTTATATCATTGTCATCATCCTCATGTTTATATTCTGTTGAAAGTTATCTGTGGCCTGTAGTGCATAGATGGACTTGGTGTGATTATGACCAGGGATTATTCGGTATAATCATGACCGTAATGTTACAAATGATGTGGTAAAAGTTCTCATTGGCCCGTAGTGCATTGATGGACAGTTGTTGGCATGATCATGACCATTGATGAATACACAAATATCCTTGGCCCGTAGTGCATGGAATTTGTGGTCGTGATCCTAACGAATATCCTTGGCCGTAGTGCAGGGATGATGTGAATTATTTATTAAGCTGAGTCTCAGCGATAAAAGTGATGAAAAACTTTTTAAATCATAAAAGATAGTAGAGTTTATTTTCTACTTGACTCTTTTAATGGATTGCTTGTTCCGCTGCAGTTAAACTTGATGTCTATTATATTTTATCAGTTTAACATTGTTGAAGACTAATGATAATTTATTCTGCATTATCTTAGTCATAATATTTCTTACTGGGCTAGTTGAGCTCACCCTTTCTTGACTGTTCTCTTCAGGAGATGAGAACATAGCTGGGGAAAGTCGGGAAACGGAGTGATGGTCCGAATGATAGTATTAGTTAGTAGTCCTCACTATTCTATGAAATAGTGTGTTAATAAATGTAATGAGAACTCCTTTTGAGTATGAATACTCTCTAGAAGATAATATTTGTATTCAAACTCACAGTTTATGTTTTGTCGTATTGTACACGACAGTTGTATTTGATTTCTGTACTTTGTATCTGACGACCCAAGATGGGTGACGTATACCTAATTTTGGGGGCTTCACAGTTGGTATCAGAGCTTAGGGATATGATCCCTGGCTAAGATATGAGAATAGAACTAGGAGGGGAGTGACGTGGAATTTCTTCGCTAGTATGACCTACCTAAGTTTATTTGGTATTTAATTGGTCTGTCAGAATATAGGAATAATATGTTACATGTCGATTAACCTTTGTTTTGTGGCAGTATTTGCAAATGGCATCCGAAAATATTGAGATAAGCAATGAAGCACATGAGAACGTGGAGACACCTCTAATCACCAACCAGGTTAATGTGATTAGAGATATCCATGTGGTGATTGAGGATTTAAAAGTTGCACTCAAGCTAGTCGCAAAGGTAGCAACTGAGAGTGAGGAAGAAGAGGAACCTGAGGTTGATTTATTAGAAGAACTTATTGATCAAAATATAGAATTGCAAAATCGTATTCATGAGTTAGAAGAGCAGGCTGAAGAACGACAGGCGGTCGTAAAACAAAGGGATGCAACAATTCAAAATTGTATTACCCGATGTGCGATGGTTGAACAGAAGCACTCTTTGGCAGAGTATATGATATTAAAGCTAGAATCTGAGAATTCAAATGTCAAGGAGCAGCTGAAAGAAGAAATAACTGAACGAGTGAGAATGAAAGATGCATGGGTAAAAGCCGCACGACGTGTTGATATTGTGGAAAGAGAAGTCCGATCCAAGAAAGCTAAAATAGATGATATGTAATTTTTTCGACAGCAATTGGGAAAATCCAACATCGAGTTTTGAATTACCCTAACGAGGAATCGAACGAAGTTATCATGGGTTAGTTAATTATAAATTCTTGCGAAGTCTATACCTTATTAGATACCGGTTCTACCCATTCTTTTATCTCTCTTGCTTGCGCTCAACGGTTAAATTGACTTCGGAGAAATTAGACTTTGACTTATTAGTTAAAACTTCGATAGTAGAAGCCTTCGTTACCTCCACTGTTTATAAATCTTGTTTGATTCAAATCGACACTTTCACGTTACCTGTCGATCTTATCTCTTTGAAAATACTTGCCTTTGATGTGATTTTTTTGGAAATGATTGGTTAACTACTCATTATGCTTTTCGTAAGGTTGTTAGCTTTCATACTCCTAACCAACCTATTATGCGAATTCAAGCAACCAAACCACTAAAGTCAATCATTGTCATATCAAGCCATAAGTAAAGAGCCCCGGTCCTTTCGTTGTTGACCTCCTTGTGTAGAATGCACCAAAGCCAGACTTTCTGTAGGCGACGTCGTGAATGAAGATGGCAAGTTGATAGGTATGAACGTGACGTGTTATCCAAGTCTTGGATGAGAGTCACAGTTTTAAATGATAATTCAATTGTTAATAAATTTCCTGACGTATTCTTGAAGATTTCTTAGCCTACCCTAGAGCGTGAAATCGAATTTTGTATTGACCCCAGTACAAAACCTATTTCTTAAACTCTCAAATATTTCTTCAACTAAAACGAACGTATTATGCGCCAAAGACGTTGGCTTGAGCTGTTGAAGATTACGACCGTACCATTCAATATCATTGTGGAAAAACGAACGTGGTAGCTGATGCATTGAGTAGAAGATCGTATGCGGTTACAAGTGCGAATATACAAACCCACGTGAACATAATGAATATATGATTAGAATCGATTTTAATCGATAAAGTTAAAATCGCTCAAGCTATATACTCAGAGCTGATAAATGTGAAGAAGAAGGTTCAAGAGGGCATTATTCTAGAAGCAAGAATCGACGAAGAGAGGAAATCTCAACTCTCGATTTAATTGGCCCATTTGAAATCCTCGATGAAGTAGGAATTGTGGCCTATAGGCCCGTTTTACCGCCAAGTATGTTGCGTGTTCAGAACATTTTTTTTTACGTATCGATGTTACGTAAATATGTGGATGGCCTGAACAACATTATTAATTTAGAACCGGACGAGATAGCGGATGATTTAATGTTTGAGGGATACGTGTTAACATCTTGGATAAGAAGGATCATATTCGATGCTTAAAGGTTATACCTCAAGAGTTAGAAATTGAAGTGAAGTCAAGGTATCCTCACATGTTCGGCATACCAAGTACGTACGTAAATTTCGAGGGCGAAATTCTATAAGGAGGGGAGATTGTGAAACCCCAGATTTTATGAATAAATAATTAATTTTTCTCGAAATATTTTTTTTTATATTATGGTGTGGATTTGATATAATAGTTATGGGTAGTATTTATAATTTTTGCAAAGTATGCAAGTTGTCATATACTATTCGATTGGTCGGGAAATATTCGTTTTAACAGGGAATATTCGTACAACAACACAATCATTGGTGGACCCCACAACGGAATTATTGTCGGATTGAGAAAACGACAAAAATATTTTATTAAAAATAACGGCGGAAGTTTTACCATTGTTACTGTTGAACTACTCGATAGTAAAAGTACAGTAATACGTGTGGTTGCATAGTAGCACACGGTATTGATTATTGATGCTTACGTGAGAAGTCACTCAATTTTGCTTATTATATGGACCCCCTATTTTGCCCATTTTTCAAAATAATCGGTAGAAAATTATTTTATATAATAAAGGTGGGGCCCACATGTGGGGACCACATATGGGGCCCACATGTGATGTATGAAATCTGAAAATAGAGGTGAGAGAAAATTACGTAAAGGGGAGATATATAATATATATATATATATATATATATATATATATATGTATGTGGTGTGTGTGTGTGTGTATATATATATATATATATATATATATATATATATATATATATATATATATATATAATGTGTGTGTGTGTGTAAGAGAATGTGTTATATATATATGATGATGACAGGTGGGGACCACATGTTGGTGAAAGTTTGAAAATGTGGGTGAGTGGGTTGTGGTGGAGGATGATGGATATATATATATATATATATATATATGACATGATTTGATAAAGATGGGGGAATGAAAGGATTGTTTTAGGTGGGAGGAATTCCACCCGTATATTGGGTGGAATGTGGGATTGGTGGAGTAGTATATATATATATATATATATATATATATATATATATATATATATATATATGATGATTGAAGTTGGTGGGGGAGGAAAACACATAATGGAGTGTTATATGTATTATTATTGTATAAGGTTTGAAATTTTAGCAGAAACAAATGATGTGGGTTCACGGGGATTTTCACCCATGATATTTTTTTTTTCTTTGCATGTAATATATATATAATATATATATATTATATTTTATTTAAAAGATTTGCTTTAAATATGGACCGTCAGATCAAAGTAAATCAATCTCGACCGTTCATGGATTAGTTACTATGCATTTCATTTTCCTATAAATAGAGGCTCATTCATTCATTATTTTCTTACGAATTCACTGAAGCTTTAGAGAGAGAAATTATAGAGAAACTATAGAAAAGTATTCTGCTACTTCTCTACTCTTATATTCAGTTTATTAAACGGTAAGGGGTGTTATTCTTTCTTATTCATGAAGAGAACTGTTGTTATTCTATTTTTATTATTCTGTTGGAATAACCTGTATATGCGGAATACCCTATACTTGGTGACATTCTTCTATTATTTTGTCTTTGTTATTCCGTTGGAACATCCTGTCTGTGCTATACGCCGGACCTGGTTCCGTCTTTATTATTCTGTCTTTATTTTCAGTTGGAACATCCTGTCTGTGCTTTACGCCGGACCTGGTTCCGTCTTTATTATTTCGTCTTTATTATTCTGTCGGAATATCCTGTCTGTGTGTTTTACACCGGACCTGGTTCCGTCTTGTTATTATTCTGTCGGAATATCCTGTCTGTGCGTTTACGCCGGACCTGGTTCCATTATTTATTATTCTGTTGGAATAACCTGTCTGTGCGGTCTATCGCATGCATGGTGATTTCTTTTGTTATTCCATTCTTTATTATACTCAATTGGTTAAGTTTTGACTTCTGTACTCCATGAAATTTGTGGAATATCCTTGACATTTGCGCTTCACCTAGTATCTATTCATGAAAATATTCTCCTGATCATTCTTGAATTTTACTCCACAAAGTAGTATCATGTTAACAATTTGGACTTTGTTAATTCTTGGATAAATTAATTCTTGAACTTGTTTTATTGAATTCTTATATCATTGTCATCATCCTCATGTTTATATTCTGTTGAAAGTCATCTGTGGCCTGTAGTGCATAGATGGACTTGGTGTGATTATGACTAGGGATTATTCGGTATAATCATGACCGTAATGTTACAAATGATGTGGTAAAAGTTCTCATTGGCCCGTAGTGCATTGATGGACAGTTGTTGGCATGATCATGACCATTGATGAATACACAAATATCCTTGGCCCGTAGTGCATGGAATTTGTGGTCGTGATCCTAACGAATATCCTTGGCCGTAGTGCAGGGATGATGTGAATTATTTATTAAGCTGAGTCTCAGCGATAAAAGTGATGAAAAACTTTTTAAATCATAAAAGATAGTAGAGTTTATTTTCTACTTGACTCTTTTAATGGATTACTTGTTCCGCTGCAGTTAAACTTGATGTCAATTATATTTTATCAGTTTAACATTGTTGAAGACTAATGATAATTTATTCTGCATTATCTTAGTCATAATATTTCTTACTGGGCTAGTTGAGCTCACCCTTTCTTTGACTGTTCTCTTCAGGAGATGAGAACATAGCTGGGGCAAGTCGGGGAACGGAGTGATGGTCCGAATGATAGTATTAGTTAGTAGTCCTCACTATTCTATGAAATAGTGTGTTAATAAATGTAATGAGAACTCCTTTTGAGTATGAATACTCTCTAGAAGATAATATTTGTATTCAAACTCACAGTTTATGTTTTGTCGTATTGTATACGACAGTTGTATTAGTAAGTTGTATTTGATTTCTGTACTTTGTATCTGACGACCCAAGATGCGTGACGTATACCTAATTTTGGGGGCGTCACACTATCCAAGGTTGGGACATGAGTCACAGTTGGTATATATTTGTACCCAAACTCATAGCATATGTGTTGTTATATTTTGCACGACAATTGTTGTAATAAAGTTGTAGTTGTTATCTGTACCATGTATTTGGCAACTCAAAATAGGTTGGATGGAATGGACCTGTTTTGGGGTTGTCATAGTTGGTATCAGAGCTTAGGGATATGATCTCTGGCGGAGATCGGGGAATACAACTAGGAGGGGAGAGACGAGTAAATCCTTCGCTAATGTGTCCTACCTAAGCTTATTTGTTGGTCAGTCATACTATCGGGATATGATGTGATATTTTAAATTAACCTTTATTTTTGAAGCTGTATTCTAGAATGATATCTGAAATATAGGAGATGAGCAATGGAGAAATCATGATGACAGGAATATTTTATTTAAAATATTTTTCTTTAAATATGGACCGTCATATTAAAGTAATCAATCTAGACCGTTAATGGATTAGTTACTATGCATTCTATTTTTCTATAAATAGCAGCTCATTCCTTCATTATTTCTTACGAATTCACTTAACTCTAGAGAGAGAAACTATAGAGAGAAACTATAGAGAGAGAGAAGAAGAGTATTCTGCTACTTAACTACTTCCTTATTTCAGCTCTTTTTTAAAACGGTAAGGGGTGTTATTCATTCTTATTCATGAAGAAAACTGTTGTTATTCCATTTCTTATTATTCTGTTGGAATAACCTGTATACGCGGTCTACCCTATACTTGGCGACATTTTTCTATTATTCTGTTGGAACATCCTGTCTGTGTGTTTTACACCGGACCTGGTTCCGTCTTTATTATTATTCTGTTGGAACATCCTGTCTGTGTGTTTTACACCGGACCTGGTTCCGTCTTTATTATTATTCTGTTGGAACATCCTGTCTGTGTGTTTTACACCGGACCTGGTTCCGTCTTTATTGTTATTCTGTTGGAATATTCTGTCTGTGCGTTTTACGCTAGACCTGGTTCCATTATTTATTATTCTGTTGGAATAACCTGTCTGTGCGGTCTATCGCATGCATGGTGATTTTTTTTGTTATTCCATTCTTTATTATACTCAGTTGGTTAAGTTTTGACTTCTATACTCCATGAAATTTATGGAATATCCTTGATAATTGCGGTTCATCCAGTATCTTTTCATGAAAATATTCTTCTAAGCATTCTTGAATTTTACTCCACAAAGCAGTATCTTGTTGACAATTTGGACGTTGTTAATTCTTGGATAAATTAATTCTTGAACTTGTTTTATTGAATTCTTATATCATTGTCATCATCCTCATGTTTATAAAATGTTAAAAGTCATCTGTGGCCTGTAGTGCATAGATGGACTTGGTATGATTATGACCAGGGATTATTCGGTATAATCATGACCGTAATATTACAAATGATGTGGTAAAAGTTCCCATTGGCCCATAGTGCATTGATGGACAGTTGTTGGCATGATCATGACCATTAATGAATACACGAATATCCTTGGCCGTAGTGCAGGGGTGATTCGATGATGTGGATTATTTTATTAAGCTGAGTCCCAGCGATAACAGTGTTGAAAAACCTTTTAAATCATAGAAGATAGTAGATTTTATTTTCTACTTGACTCTTTTAATGGATTGCTTGTTCCGCTGCAGTTAAACTTGATGTTCGTTATATTTTATCAGTTTAACACTGTTGAAGGCTAATGATAATTTATTCTGCATTATCTTAGTCATAATATTTCTTACTGGGCTAGTTGAGCTCACCCTTTCTTTCACTGTTCTCTTCAGGAAATGAGAATATAGCTGGGACGAGTCAGAAAACGGAGTGATGGTCCAGAGGATAGCATTAGTAGTCCTCACTATTCTGTGAAATAGTGTGATAATAATTGTAATGAGGACTCCTATTGAGTATGGATACTCTCTAGAAGATAATATTTGTATTCAAACTCACAGATTATGTTTGGTCGTATTGTACACGACAGTTGTATTATTAAGTTGTATTTGTATTCAGTACCATGTATCTGGCGACCCAAGATGGGTGATGTATACCTAATTTTGGGGGCGTCACAGTTGGTATCAGAGCTTAGGGATATGATCCCTGGCTAAGATGTGAGAATAGAACTAGGAGGGGAGAGACGGGGAATTCCTTCGCTAGTATGACCTACCTAAGTTTATTTGCATGGCATTTAATTGCTCGGTCAGAATATAAGGATAATATATGACATATCAATTAACTTTTATTTTGTGACAGTATCTGAAAATGACATCTGAGAATGTTGAGAATAGCAATGGAGCACAGGCGACTGTTGATTCACCACATATCAATAATCAGGATAATGTGCATCAGGAAGGTGACAATCCTCATGCAAACAACAATACTGACCAAATGATGAATGATAGAATGTTCAGAAACTTTATGCAGTTCATGCAACAGCAGGCGAGAACGGCTCCTGTCCAAAATATAGGTGGAAACACTATTAACTCTCGGACGGTCACCGCTAAACAGTTCAAGGAGCTGGGACCACCAGAGTTTAAGGGAGAGCCAAAACCACTTATAGCGGAAACATGGATAAAGCAGATTACCAAGATATTTGATGTCTTGGGATGCTCCGAGGAGCAAAAGGTTCCCTTTGCCGCCTTTATGTTGCGAGGAGAGGCAGATTACTGTGTTTGTATTCAGATGTTGTGAATGGGGCTCAGTTAATGGAGCGCGATAACGAGTCAACGCAACCAAAAGAGAGCAGTCGGCAAAATGATAATACCAGTGAGAGCAGTCATCGAAGCAGTGACAACAAGCGTGCAGGGAATCAACAGGCCAGAAATGGTAACCACTTCGGTGGTAATCAGGGCCAAAACAATAAGAATGGTCATTTCAAGAAGAGGAGATTCAACAATAATGGAAAGACATCAGCACTAGCACCCGTTGTTAAGGAAGGAGAACGACCACCTATCATATGTTTCAAATGCGGAGGGGAGGGGCACATCAGTCCAAACTGCGCGATGCCGTCTAAAGCATGTTATAATTGTGGAAGAGAATGTCATTTAGCTCGATTTTATCGTTTACCAAAAACAAGTTCAGCCAAGATGGAGACACCAAAGGCCGTCCCAGAAAAGTCAAAATCGGTAGTGCAAGGGAGAGCGTTTGTTGTGACCTCCCAGAAAGCAAGAAACCCGAATGAGGTCATCACGGGTAAGCTTATCATAAACTCTAACGAAGTCTATACTTTATTTGATATCGGTTCTACCCATTCTTTTATTTCTCCTACTTGCGCTCATCGATTAAATTTGACTTCGAAGAAATTAGACTTTGACTTATCTGTTGAAACTCCATTGGGGGAAACCTTCATTACATCCACGGTTTATAAATCTTGTGTGGTTCAAGTTGGTACCCACACATTACCTGTCGATCTTATTTCATTAAAAATACTTGCATTTGACGTGATTCTAGGGATTGATTGGTTAACTACTCATCATGCAAAAATTGATTATTTTCGTAAGGTTGTTAGCTTTCATATTCCTAATCGACCTATTATGCGAATTCAAGCAACCAAACCATTAAAATCAATCGCTGTCATCTCAAGCCATAAAGCTATTCGTTTATTAAAAAACGGATGTCAAGCTTTCTTAGCTCATGTCACGGATCTAAACAAAAATACGTCAGTTTTGAATGATATTTCTATTATTAATAAATTCCCTGACGTATTCCCTGAAGAACTTCCTGGCCTATCCCCAGAGCGTGAAATTGAATTTTGTATCGACCTTGAACCCGGTACAAAACCCATTTCCAAAGCCCCATATCGAATGGCTCCTATTGAACTTCAGGAGTTAAAGATCTAACTGCAGAAATTGTTAGACATTGGCTTTATTCGTCCTAGTACTTCTCCTTGGGGTGCTCATGTGCTATTCGTGAAGAAGAAAGATGGAAGTATGCGACTTTGTATTGATTATCGGGAGTTGAATCATGTCACCATCAAAAATAGGTACCCATTGCCACGTATTGATGACCTGTTTGACCAGTTACAAGGAGCACAATTCTTTTCGAAGATCGATCTTCATTCTGGATATCATCAGCTGAAGGTTAGAACTGAGGATATTCCAAAGATGACTTTCAGAACTCGGTACGGGCATTATGAATTCCTAGTCATGTCCTTTGGATTGACTAATGCTCCTGCTGCCTTCATGGATATGATGAACCGGGTATTCAAGGAATATTTGGATCACTTTGTGGTCGTCTTTATTGATGACATCCTTATTTATTCCAAAAGCCGTGAAGATCATGAGCAACACTTGAGGCTGGTACTCCAAAATCTTCGTGAATACAAGCTTTATGCCAAGTTGAAGAAATGAGAGTTCTGGTTGGAGGAGGTAGCATTCCTTGGGCACGTAGTATCAAGTCGTGGAATATCGGTTGACCCGACAAAGATTGAAGCTATTCAAAGCTGGGAGCAACCTAAATCAGTGACCGAAGTACGTAGCTTTCTTGGTTTAGCTGGTTATTATCGGAGATTCGTGGAAGGATTTTCTCGAATCGCTACTCCATTAACTCAGCTGACTCGAAAAGATACAAAGTTCGGTTGGAGCGAAGAATGTGAGAAGAGTTTTCAAGAACTCAAGAGGAGACTCATTTCAGCACCTGTTCTAACAATACTATCTGGCTCAGTGGGATTTGTCATCTATAGTTATGCTTCGAGCAAAGGGTTGGGATGCGTTCTCATGCAACATGAAAAAGTCATAGCCTATGCATCAAGACAACTCAAGGAATATGAGAGGAATTATCCTACTCATGATCTAGAGTTGGCAGTTGTTGTCTTTGCACTTAAAATTTGGAGGCATTACTTGTATGGGGAGAAGGTGGAGATCTTTACGGATCATAAAAGCCTCAAATATTTCTTCACTCAAAAGGAACTCAACATGCGACAACGACGTTGGCTTGAATTGTTGAAAGATTATGATCATACCATTCAATACCATCCTGGAAAAGCGAACGTGGTAGCTAACGCATTGAGTAGAAGATCATATGCAAGTACGAGTGCGATATTGTCAACACAAAGGCCCATTTTGTGTGACTTGCAAAGGATGGAGATAGAGTTAAAGACTCCATAGACCCATGTGATGATGACGAATATACGAGTGGAACCAACTTTAATCGATAAAGTTAAAGCTGCTCAAGCTACAGACCTGGAGCCGATGCGTATGAGGAAGAAAGTGTAAGAAGGTGCTATGCCGGAAGCAAGAATCGATGAAGAATGAATACTTCGAGTCAACTCTAGACTTTGTGTTCCTAACAACCCTGATTTAAAGTATGAAATCATGATGGAGGCGCACAACACACCATTTGCAATCCATCCTGGAAGTACCAAAATGTATCATGATCTTCGTCATACATTTTGGTGGAGCAATATGAAGAGAGAGATAGCGTTGTTTATCTCAAGGTGTCTAACTTGTCAACGAGTCAAAGTGGAGCATCAAGTACCAAAAGGTCCATTACAACCACTTGAAATTCCAGAATGGAAGTGGGAGCACATTACCATGGATTTCGTTACCGGTCTTCCTAAGGTTTCTCAAGGTATAGATGCGATTTGGGTCATTGTTGATAAATTGACCAAGTCTGATCATTTCTTACTGATACGAGAAACTTATACACTTGAACGTCTTGCTCGTATGTACATAAACGAGATTGTAAGACTGCATGGTATGCCAGTATCCATAGTTTCTGATCGAGACCCAAGATTCACTTCACGATTTTGGGTTAGTTTACAAAAAGCTATGGGCACAGATTTACGATTTAGTTCGGCATATCATCCTCTGACGGACGGACAATCAGAGAGGACTATTCAAACTCTAGAAGATTTATTAAGACTCTGTGTCCTTGACTTCAAGGGAAGTTGGGACAAGTTCTTACCATTTGTGGAGTTTTCCTACAACAACAGTTATCAAGCAAGTATTGGCATGGCTCCATTCGAAGCATTGTATGGAAGAAAATGTCGTTCTCCAGTATGCTGGGATGAGGTGGGTGAAGCAACGTTGTTGGGACCGGAGTTGGTACGTATGACTACAGAAAAGATTCAAACTATCCGACAACGTATAAAAACCTCACAAGATCGACAAAAGAGTTATGCTGATCTTCATCGAAAGGACGTGGAATTTGATATAGGAGATCATGTGTTCTTACGTGTTGCTCCATGTAAAGGAGTTACGATATTTGGAAAGAGAGGAAAGCTCAATCCTCGATTCATCGGTTCATTTTTAATCCTCGATCGAGTAGGAACTGTGGCTTATAGACTCGCTTTACCGCCAAGTATGTCTCGTGTTCATAACGTTTTTTACATATCCATGTTACGCAAATATGTGGAAGACCCGAACCACATTATTGAGTTAGAACCGGACGAAATAGCGGAGGATTTGACGTATGAAGAAGTTCATGTTCAAATCTTGGATAAGAAGGAACATATTCTACGCTCCAAGGTTATACCTCAAGTCAAAGTTTTGTGGAGAAACCACGATGTTGAGGAAATGACTTGGGAGTTAGAATCTGAAATGAAATCAAGGTATCCTTACCTCTTCGACATACCAGGTACGTACCCTAATTTCGAGGGCGAAATTTCATAAGAAGGGGAGGTTGTAAACCCCAACTTTTATAAATAAAGATGAATTTTTTATAAATATCATTTTTGAATATTATGGAGTTAATTTGATATAATGTTATAGTTGTGGGTAATATTTATAAATTTTACAAAGTACGTAAGTTGTTATATAATATTCGATTGGTCGGGGAATATTCGTTTTAACAGAAAATATTCGTACAACGGCACAATCATTGGTGGACCCAACAACGGAATTATTGTCGGATTGAGAAAATGACAAAAAATATTTTATTAAAAATAACGGCGGAATTTTTACCATTGATACTGTTGAACTACTCGGTAGTAAAAGTACAGTAATACGTGTGGTTGCATAGTAGCACACGGTATTGATTATTAATGCTTATGTGAGAAGTCACTCAGTTTGATTCAATTATTGTCAGTTAATAATATGAATTATTTAGCAATAATGACGTTTTGTTTTATTCGTATTATTAACGTAATAAAACAGAAACATCTTTTTATATAAAACAGAATACTTTATTAAAGTTATTCTATAAATAGAATATATTTTATTTTATTTAAAAGATTTTTCTTTAAATATGGACCGTCAGATTAAAGTAATCAATCTGGACCGTTCATGGATTAGTTAATATGCATTCTATTTTTCTATAAATAGCAGCTCATTCCTTCATTATTTCTTACGAATTCACTGAACTCTAGAGAGAGAAACTGTAGAGAGAAACTATAGAGAGAAAGAAGAAGAGTATTCTGCTACTTAACTACTTCCTTATTTCAGCTCTTCTTTAAAATGGTAAGGGGTGTTATTCTTTCTTATTCATGAAGAGAACTGTTGTTATTCCATTTCTTATTATTCTGTTGGAATAACCTGTATACGCGGTCTACCCTATACTTGGTGGCATTCTTCTATTATTCTGTTGGAACATCCTGTCTGTGTGTTTTACACCGGACCTGGTTCCGTCTTTATTATTATTCTGTTGGAACATCCTGTCTGTGTGTTTTACACCGGACCTGGTTCCGTCTTTATTATTATTCTGTTGGAACATCCTGTCTGTGTGTTTTACACCGGACCTGGTTCCGTCTTTATTATTATTCTGTTGGAAACGCCAGACCTGGTTCCATTATTTATTATTCTGTTGGAATAACCTGTCTGTGCAGTCTATCGTATGCATGGTGATTTTGTTTGTTATTCCATTCTTTATTATACTCAGTTGGTTAAGTTTTGACTTCTATACTCCATGAAATTTGTGGAATATCCTTGATAATTACGGTTCATCCAGTATCTTTTCATGAAAATATTCTTCTAAGCATTCTTGAATTTTACTCCACAAAGCAGTATCATGTTGACAATTTGGACGTTGTTAATTCTTGGATAAATTAATTCTTGAACTTGTTTTATTGAATTCTTATATCATTGTCATCATCCTCATGTTTATAAAATGTTGAAAGTCATCTGTGGCCTGTAGTGCATAGATGGACTTGGTATGATTATGACCAGGGATTATTCGGTATAATCATGACCGTAATGTTACAAATGATGTGGTAAAAGTCCCCATTGGCCCGTAGTGCATTGATGGACAGATGTTGGCATGATCATGACCATTCAGCGACTGCATTCGGTCGCTGATAATTATTAGCGACTGCTAAACATTCGAGGGTATCAGCGACCGCGTTCGGTCGCTGATAGTGGTTGCTGCCACGTGGCCCACGTCAGACTTTGCCCTGAACCATGCTGACTCAGCTTAGCGACGAATTCGATCGCTACTATCGGTTGCAAATAAGTCGGTCGCTAAAAGTGGTCGCTGATATGCATTTCAGCAACCAGATTTTATGCGACGCCTATCAGCGACCGCAATCGGTCGCTGATAAGGATCTGCGACAAAATGCGGTCGCTGATAGGCGGTCGTAGATAACCCATTTTCTTGTAGTGTGTGGCTTTTATTTCTATATATATATATATATATATATATATATATATATATATATATATATTAGAAATGATCCATAACATATATTTGTTATGGATAAAAATTGAGCAAATAGTATTTTCACCACACATTACATAAAATAAGGGCTGAGATTAAAAAGGCAACACCGCTGTCCACTAGTTTAACTAGCGGACGCTAAAAAATAACCTCTCCCCAATTTGATAGATAAACTCTATCTCTCTCTCTCGATCTGCTTCTCTTTCTCTAATACAAAACTTCAATATCTCAGCAAGCTTTAACGCTCTGTTTATGAGTTTTAAAATGGATAGAAAAGAAAAGAAATAGACAGAAAAATTAAGTTTTTTTTCCAATTCTTATGTTTCTGAGTTTTTTAATAAACAGAAAAAAAAAGAAATGAATAGAAAACTTGGCCACTTTTCCTGTCAAAGTTTTCAGTCCAAAATTGACTTGATTTGGACGGAAAAAAATTGGAATAAGTAATATTTTTATAATTCCCATATTATCCTCAATTTTTAATATAATAAATTTTAAATTACAACTCATGTCCTTAATTTTAAAGTTTCTATTCTTTTATTTTCTGTTATAATTTAAATTTTTTATTCTTTTCTATTGCGTTCAAAACTCAGAAACAGAGCGTAAGCGCATCCAAATATAACTGTTCTTCGCGCCTCCAAAAGACTCTTCTTCTCGTTTTCTAGTACAAAACTTCAGATCTCAAATATTAAGCAATATCTGATTTTTCAGTATTGAACGAGCGGAAGAAGAACCCGACGAATATCAATTGCTGCAAAAAGGGCGATTTTTTATTAGGGTTTAGCGCGATTACAGTCGATTTGGGGCACCTATATTGAAGGAATATCAATGGCTGTAAAAAAGGGGTTTTCAATTAGGGTTTCGCGCGATTTCAGTCGAATAGGGGCAGGGTATATGCACTAGTGTAATCGAATTGGAGCAAAAAACCTGCTGCGATTTTCATTCCATGGTTTCTCAATGATCGAATTTTTGTTCAATATCAACCTAATCTCTGCATTTATTTGGTAAGTTTTTTATTTCAATTTTGATGTGGGTTTACCTCTAGGTGACCAGAATTTTGATGTGGGTTTTATCTATTTATATCTTTACATCTCTGTAACATAATTCTTTCCCTTCTTTATATTCTCAGTTGGCTGCTGTTCGTTGGGTTCCTTGGGCTAAAGCAAACCTCAATTATCTTTCTGAAAATGCCATTGTAACTGCTGGTATGGTCTGAATACTTAGTTGGACAGACCATTTCATGATTACTGGTTTTGTTACTTCACATTTTCACACCTATAATATGTTAAAACTAATTATCAGCAATAAAAATTTATGAAGGTGTGAGGATATTAGATGTTTCCCACCTTCCTGGTTTTGTAGATAATCTGTTTGCATGGAGGACTTTCACCATCTTTGGATACGCTAGATAATATTCGAGCATGGACCGTATACAAGAGGTGCATTAACATTTGTGCGTTTGGAATCCATATAGTTTGATTTGTCAAAAAAAAAGTTAATATAGCTTGTGATGCCATTTGCAACTGTATGTAGTCTGTTCTAATCCCAGTAACAAAATATTACTGTTCCCTTCAATTTACCTTTCTACCATCTTCAGCTAAGCCTAATTGCTTTTGCTAAACCCTTTCTCCTTGTGTAGTAGCTCAATAATTTGAAACAAATGGTTATATACTATAAATCTATGGGGGTTCTACTTGCTGTAGTAGCCTTGTAATTGAAACACAGACCGACATTATTCCCCTGGGATGTCAATAAAATGAATGCCCGACTCTTTAGATTCCCCCTCGACCTTCCATGCTAGAAAGAAAGATGGAATTATATCACCTGCTTTTCTTTAAGCTAATATTAGTATCCCCTCCTATACTATCAGTAGGTTCTTTTAAAAGTTAATCAAGTTTCAGTTATTTTGAAGTGGTATAAAGTAATCCATGTTTATCTTTGATGGGTTTTGATCAACAGGAAACAAAGGTATGATGGAGACTAGACAGAAACAGAACGGGCAAATATGCGGAATATGATCAATTGTCTTTAAGGTGCATTGTCTCGTGATGTTCTTGCATGGATATGCGGAAGAATGAGTCTTGAAGCTCAAAGGCCAGGGGAAATGATCCAATGCAATGAAATGTCTTGCAAATTTCTCGCTAATGAAGGAAACTGCAACTTTTTTTCTCCATATTAGGTTGTTCGACTTTGATGTGGAAAACGGCCAATGTTGATTCCAATAGAGATTGCAGAAACTTAAAAGGCTTCTTTTTCACTTCAGCTTTTAGTTTTGAAAAATTCATGTACATGCGGCCTGCCGGCGGGTTTTCTGAAAGATTTACTGTGTTTTCAAGCATGCATAAAAATTTAAAAAGAAGAAGCACATTGTCAATCAGTTCTTTTATGTCCAATTGTCCAAGTTGCATTTTTGTTCCTGAACTTTAGAAAAAGAGTTTCATTTTTTAATAACAATCTGAATGCAAGATACATTTTTTGATCTTTGATTTGGATTGAATTATTTTCTGAATTATTCTCCATTTTACACTTATACCTCTATTCTGGACTTATCAGTTATCACTTATTGAATATTCTTCTTCCGCTAGTTTAACTAGCGGATGGATATCATAAAAGTGATATGCCAAGCCGTTATCTATCAAATTGGGGGCAATTTGGGGAGATGTTATTTTTTTAGCGTCCGCTTGTTGAACTAACGGATGGCGGTGTTGTCTTTTTAATCTCAGCCTTTAATTTATGTAATGTGTGGTGGAGATGTTATTTGTCCAATTTTCATTCATAGCAAATAAATGCTATGGATCATTCCCTATATATATATATATAGAGAGAGAGAGAGAGAGAGAATTGATCAAGCCCGGACTCTCGGACGGGAGAAAATTCGGACCTTTTTTTTTTGCTTTTTTTTTAAACAACTAATTTTTTTTTTAATATTTTATGGAACTGGAATTTTTACATAATACAGTGTTTTGGGTGTGATTTGGATACATATAACAAAACATGTTTGTACAGTCTGTACAGACTTGTTTTGTTATATGTATCCAAATCACACCCAAAATACTGTATTATGTAAAAATTCTAGTTCCATAAAATATTAAACTTTTTTTTAATTGTTTTAAAAAAAAGCAAAAAAAAAAAATCCGCATTTTAAGAAAATGCGGGAGTCCGGACTGGATCCGGGTGTATGTGTGTGAGTGTGTGTGTGTGTGTGTGTGTGTGTGTATATATATATATATATATATATTTACATTTCTGTTAAACCGGGAGTTTACTTCGTGGTCTTTTACTGCTTTATTTACATTTAGTCCCGCCTGGAGTTTACTTCGTGGCGGTTGACCGTATTTATTGCTTTATTTACATTTTTGATCCCCCATGGAGGTGCTTCATGATGGTTGATCATGTCTATATATATATATATATTTACCGCTTTTATATATTTATATTTTCGATCCCCCATGGAGGTGTTTCGTGGTGGTTGATCATGTCTGTATATATACATTTACAACTTTTATATATATAATTGCTTACAGTTTTCATATAGATTGCTACATCATGTGAGCCTAGGAATCATGTGATCACAGATTCAGTCTACTAAATCTAGATTCGGTTCCCGTGATGGATATTTTCAACTGTACATGGCTTGTAAATTATTCGCGGTATTTGAACTTCCTTAGATGGCTTTCATGCCCACAAGGAGTTTGATAATGCTATGTATATTATTTTCTCGAAGATGCTTCGCATCTCAAAAATAAAAGTAATCAAGCCGAACATTTAATAAAATGAAAATATCAAAGGCCTCAATTACTATTGAGCACAGGGTTTGAAAAATCTCTTTTTACAAAATATCACTACTATATCTTGTTAAAACTGAATTTTATACAGAAATTCAAACCCTTTGTATATAGGTGCGAACGAGGCATAACACTACTTCTAAATAACTATACATTGACCCCCCCACACACACACTAATAGAACAATTTAATTGAAAAGTGGTGGTCACCGTGGCAACACGGATGTCGGAGGTGCCTAATATCTTCCCTCCGCATAAGCAACTTTTCGGATCTTAATGAATCTCGGTTTCACAGACCCGTTAAGCCGTGTCATATCACAGGGTCAATGTGCAAATCTTTTCTCGATTGTGTTGGTACAACCATTTAAAAAACCATCTGGCGACTCTTACAATCCAATCGTCGACATATAAATGTCAAAACTTTTCACAACTTATTTTTTCAAACAAATCTCACTTAACATGAGAACACCAAAAGGCAAGAACAGAAAAGGGACAAATAAAATTCCGACGTCGACAGGTGGCGACTCTGCTGGGGACATCTAGTAAGAGGACCTAAGCCGCTATTACAAGCTTTTCAAAACTATTATATGCTTGTGTGTGGATGTTGCATTTATATTTGATGGATGTGTACGAATGCATTTATTTACTGTACTTAATGCTTTACACTATATCTGCTTATGATATTAGTGCTTCGCACATGTCATCATTTTTATAAACGGTGAAACACGTTGTATGTGAATATATGTTGTGTGGTTCCTCCATCTGGAGGCTATCCTGTCGGTGTTTGATTACTGGACTCGTAGGAAGACTAATTCCAACGAGACTTAGGAAAGACACGACCCAAATTCTCTCCAGTTGAAAGACCGGATTAACTTCCCGTCGAGTAAATTGCGATGATTTGGGAACCTTCATGCTAAAAAGCCGCGAGAGTAGCCTAAGATAGGTCAGCCTCTGATAAACCAAACGCGGAGGAAAGTCTCTTCATACTTTCCATTTTCAATTACTTGTAAAATCATTTACTTGTAATGTCATTCCATGCCAATCTCATTGTAATGGAAAATATGAAGAAATATGTGAATATACATGTTATCCTGTATTACAAACAGCTAACATCCATTTTGCAGGATAATACTCCTAAAATGGATACATCATATAGCATGTAAACATTTATACATTCCCTAAAACTAAACTACGTCAGTTTTACGCAGGGAAACAATCGGACCTATTTTACCCGTTCAAAGTCCAAAAAGGCCATGAGCCTACAGCCAATTATGTCTTCATTTGACCAGGCTAATCTTAATCCTGTCTCCCGCGAGGAATTCGACGGATTAAGTAAACAAATCACATATTTGGTTGTTCTACTTAAAGAACTACACCAATCTACTTAGGGTACAAGGATACCCATGCATACTGAATCCTCTGCACATGGAGGAACACAAGGTACGGACAAAGAAGTTCCCGTAACTGTTGCTCAGTTAAATACAACCAACAAAATTCATGATACCACCCATCTCAAAGAAGACACCGGTGATATCAGAAGGAAAGTCCTACAGATGGAAGAGACCATCCATTCTCTCAAAGGGATTGGAGCACATGGGAGTGTTTCATATGCCGACCTTTGTATATTCCCTGGTGTTCATTATCCAGAGAAATTTAATACTCCTGACTTTGAAATGTATGACGGGTTAGGAGACCCTTATACACATTTGAAGGTATTCATTGGAGAACTCGGATCTTATGCCGAGGATGAGAAGCTTAGGATGCAGCTGTTCCAGAAGAGTCTAACTGGAGAAGCCCGTTCATGGTATACCAGATTAGACAACTCCAAGATCCATAGCTGGGAGGAGCTAGCTCATGCCTTCCTCAGTCAGTACAGCTTCCAGTCTCAGATGGCCCCTGACCGGTACCAAATTACTAAAGTCAGGAAGCAAACCAACGAGTCTTTCAGAGAGTATGCTCAAAGGTGGAGGCGCCTTGATGCACAAGTTGTTCCCTCTATGAATGAGTCAGAAATGGTTATGACCTTCATAGACATACAAGAGGCTCCTTTCTATGAGAGGGTTTTGGCTGGTATTGGCAAACCATTCTCTGAAATGATTAAACATGGGGAGATGGTTGAGATGAGATTAAAGTCAGGAAAGATTCAAGACCTAACTGCCCTTAAAGCTATTGCTGAACACATCCAGTCCGGAAATTATGGAAACAACCCCCGGAGGGTCTATAAAAAGAAAGAGGAGGATTTTTCCTTAATACTACAAGGTCAGAAAGGCAGTCAGAATATCCCTGTCCAAAGGACAAATTACACTCTCTTTCAAGCACAGTCTTCAAACCCTCCATTGACTAAAGGTGGAGAAGTCAGACGCACTCGAGTGTTCACACCCCTAGGGAACTTACTCGAGAACATTCTCAATCTTCTGACCACTTAGAAGAAAATTATACATCTTCTTCCACTAGCCAACCCGAATGGGAGGGGTTTCAATGCTACTCAGAAGTGTGGTTATCATGTCGGGGTACCGGGACATGATACTCAAGATTGTTGGGCCTTGAAACACAAGATCCAGGATTTGATCGATATCGGTGAGATTGTGGTCCCCAATCCCGTTCAACCCAATGTGCAAGACAACCCTCTTCCTCAACACAAAGAAGAAGAGGTCAATATGATTAATTGGAGCAGTGGACAGAGTTCCAATTTTAATAGTGGATCTTCCCAGACTAAAAAGGATGGTGCTGACAAATGGGATTTTGCAAAGTTCCAGTATACAATGGAACGAAAAATGAATGCTCTGCGTGATCAACTTTACCAATTGGCGGAACTGGTGGTCCATTAGCATCAAGCCACCCGCCAATTATTTAGTCAGGAGCATGCCAGTCTCCTCCCTCTTGTTATAAACACTCCACCGCGCGCTCCAGAAAATGAAACGCTGGACGATAAGATTGCAAAAAGAGCAAATGCCAAAGCCCGTCGAGATCTTGCCAACAAAAGGGAATTTACATACCTAGGCTAACCGATGGAAGAAATACCGCAGATGCTGATAAATGAAGGAAGAATCACAAATCTGCTACCTCCAATCAGCCCGCGTTTGAGTCGGTTTGATTTCAATGGGGTGTGCCAATATCACTCCCAATCTCGCGGTCACAGCACAGAAGAATGTTGGGCACTCCGCCACCTTATTCAGAATTTAATTGACAGCGGTATCCTGCAGATGGCAGACGATGATGCTGTGATACTAGAAAGTGAGGACGCATTTCCTACAAAGTGGAAGGAATTCGTAGCAGTTATATCTTCTGAGACAGATGCAGCTACTCCCTTACATACAATTCAACCAATTCAACTCAAAGGAGTTGATAATCCTTTGAAAGTGGTTACGCCAGAGCCAATTATCTTGCCATTCAGACCACAATATCTTGTTGTCAGCCTACAGAAAGTTCCATGGAATTATGAAGGGGTTAAAGGATCCACATCTCACATAACTGCTGCAGTATTGAAGGGTAATCCACTGTATCTTCCCCAACGGGTGATGAAGCCTACCATCATGTCAAAGGGGAAAATTCCCATGGAAAAAGTGGAAGATTTTCTCCGTACTATGGGCCATAATAAAGCCAAGGTGGTTTTAAGCTTAAGAGAAGCTCCACACCAAGTCTCCATACTAGACTTAGTTTTCTCTTTCGAAGATCACAAGAAGGTATTGCTCAGGGTGTTGGAAGAAGCCCAATTGCCTAAGTCAATAGATGTTGAGAAATTCCAACATCTGGTGGATCACATTTTCAACAACAATGTGATATCTTTCACTGACGATTGTATACCTCTCGAAGGGACCGATCATTACAAGCCGTTGCACATAGCGGTTTTATCTTCTAGATACATGGTGGGAGGAGTTTTGATAGACGGTCATCATTGAATATATGTCCTTATGCCACTTTGGTGAAGATGAACATCAATCTCAATTGGATCCGAAGCATGCATACAGTTATCAAAGCTTTTGATGGAGCCCAATGAAACTCTATCGGAGAGATTGAACTGCCAATGGAGATTGGTCCACATATATTCTGCGTGTCTTTTCACGTTCTCAAAAATAGACACATGATACGACCTACTTTTGGGAAGACCGTTGATTCATATGGCCGGGGTCGTCCCCTCCACTCTTCACCAATAACTTAAATACATTATCAATAACAACCTAGTCACCGTCGACGCTGAGCCGGATTATCCTGAACAAGGTGACATACCACTCATCAGCTTCAATTCAGAAGTTGAGCCAGTCAGATTTCATGCCCTAGAAGTGAGCAACACTCACTACTATCCTGTTGGGGCGCCACCTCTTATACCCTAGATTTCTGCAGAAGTAATGTCGGCAAGTCAAGAAATGATATCATTGGGTTATCAACCTGGACAAGGGTTGGCCAAAGATCATCAGGGCATCAAGAGCCCCATCCAAGTTCCCAGTCAAACAGGGACAACCGAACTAGGCTATACTGCTAGTTCCAGTCGCAGGAATCCTCATAAGCACAAACAGATTCCTTCAGCTTCAGTCATACGACGATTATCTACACCTACAGTTCCTGAGCGGTAATGGTCCTTGCCCATGTAATGGCCATGTTATTTCCCAAGACGATACCGGTAAAGGGAAAAAAAGTCCTAGTTCCAGATCCCAAAGTGGAAGAAGAGGAATGGAGACATAAACAGGACATTTCCCGGATGATGTCAAACATACGCATCATTGTCCATGATGAACATACAAATAGATACACCCCAGACGATGATTGCCCAGACATAATGGTCATCATTCGGGAGAAGGAGGACGATAACATCCCCTCCATCATCACAGTCCATCAGGACTTCACCCTTGATAATTGGAGCAACACTCCTTTCATTGGTCGACAAGGGTAAAATGGGCATAAACTCCTTCTGCCCTGTAGATAATAATAACTGCTTACTTTTCTGTAAAATATTAGCAGTTGTTTTGTCAGTACATGCTAACACTTTGTATGATTGAACAGTTTCATATATTAAGTGAAAGCATATTTTGTTTCAGGACCCTAAATTTAGATGTGCATATACTTGCTGATAAGGTGCCTTTTCTCCACAAGGATTGTAACTTTGATGAAATGTTGGACTCAGACTAGATGAAAATAAAAGAGGACATTGAGATACCTCAGGAGATCAAAGAATGGATCGAAGATAAACCTAAACCCAACATTGATCAAACCACCTCCTTCAATCTCTGAACTTTAGAAAGCCCTAAACTAATCCAGATTGGTACATACCTCACTCCAAACCAAAGGAATGGCATGGTTACACTCTTAACCCAATTCTAGGATGTGTTTGTGTGGTCTCATAAAGACATGGTGGGTTTGTCCACTAACATTGTCATCCATCGCCTCCCCATCAAAGAGGGATTCAAGCCAGTCAGGCAGAAGCTCAGGCGACTAAAATATGAGTGGACTTTAAAGGTTAAATAAGAAATTGTGAAATAATTTCAAGCAGGCATCATCATGGTGTCTACATACCCTGAATGGCTATCAAATATAGTCCCCGTGCCTAAACTAGGAGGGAAGGTGTGAATTTGCTTGGATTACCGGGATCTGAATAAAGCTTGCCTTAAAGACAGCTTTCCCGTGCCCTTTATCCACATTCTCATTCACAATACTGCTCAATACGACATGTACTCCTTTGTTGATTATTTTGCAGGGTACCATCAGATTATGGATGCTGAAGAGGATCGTGAGAAAACTGCATTCATCACGCCTTGGGGAATCTTTTGCTACAGACGGTTGTCATTCGGCCTCATCAATGCTGGAGCTACCTACCAGAGAGTCATGATGGCTCTTTTCCATGATCTAATGCATAAGGAGATAGAGATCTACGTAGATGACATCATTGTCAAGTTCCGAAGGGAGGAAGACCACCTAGACCATCTCAGAAAGCTCTTCAACAGGTTGCGTAAGTACAACTTAAAGTTGAATCCAGCCAAGTTCACCTTTGGCGTTAAGTCAGGCAAGTTGCTAGGTTTCCTAGTCAACCACAAGGGGATTGAGCTGGATCCCACTAAAATCCAGGCTATTACGAAAATGCCCATTTCTTAGACAGAGAAGGAAATACAGGGATTTTTGGGAAAAATTAACTTCATCAGCAAGTTCATTTCCCAACTCACAGCAACCTGTGAGCCTATTTTCAAATTGTTAAGGAAGAACTCCTCCATGAAATGGAATAATGAGTGCTAGAAGGCCTTCCTTACAATCAAAGAGCAGCAAGTCAAAGCTCCTATTTTGGTACCACCCAGGGATGATGTTCCCCTATTTATGTACATGTCCATAAGTGACAATGCCATGGGCTGCATGCTGGGACAGAAAGACGATAGAGGCCAAGAGCGAGATATCTACTACCTCAGCAAAAGATTCAGCAGCAGTGAACACAAGTACACTCTGGTTGAGAAGACTTATTGTGCTTTAGCATGGGCTTCCATAAGGTTACAGCATTACCTCCATGGTCATATAAACCATCTCATATCCCGCGTGGATCCTCTCAAGTACGTGTTTAGTAAACCTATGTTGAATTGTAGGTTGTCCAGATGGCAGTTGATCCTACAACAATTTGACATCGTCTACGTGACATAAAAGTCCATTAAAGGTCAAGGAATTATGGATCAACTGGCCGTCTCACCTTCAGGGGATTTCAAACCCTTGGAGACATACTTCCCTGATGAAGGGGTAATGGCAATTCAGCAACACAATCAGTACGATACACGCCAATCATGGAGGATGTATTTTGATGGAGCTATAAATATGGAAGGTTCTGGAGCTGGAGCAGTTCTAGTATCCATTACGGGGAGCAGCATCCCGTCGCCGTCAAATTGAAGTTTGCCAACACCAACAACACAGCTGAGTATGAAGGCTGTATAATAAGGCTAAAACTTGCCCAATCAATGGGCATTAGACGGTTAAATGTCTTTGGAGATTTCGAGTTGGTAATCAGACAAACCACAAGAATCTATCACACCAAAGGTCTACACTTGCTGCCTTACCATCGGCAGGTTCTACAGATGGCTTCGGAGTTTGAAGAAATATCCTTCCTCCACATTCCTCAGAATAGGAATGATTTTGTGGATGCGCTAGAAACCTTGGCCTCCTTGATCAACATACATGACAAGGAAGACATGCCAACCCTCACATTTGCCCAACAAAAGGCTCCAGCCTATGGGAATTACATCGGAGAAGTATCAGATGAGCTACCTCCCATCCAACACCATTGGTATCAGCATATCAAGGAGTACTTACAAGATGGATCTACACCCGCTGGGGCGAGCCCGACGAAAAGAAGGCGGATCAATCGACTGGCTATGAAATTCTACCTGAGCGAAGATGCAGGATTAGGTCTCCTCAGATGTCTGGAGAAGGACCAAGCTCAGTGGCTCATGGATGAGATCCATGGTGGAGTATGTGGCCCACACATGAGTGGCCCCCTACTTGTTAAGAAAATCCTCAGAACAGGGCATTACTGGCTCTCTCTCAAGGCTGACTGTGAAGATCACGTTAGGAGATGTTATCAGTGCTAGATTCATGGGAATGCTATCCACGCCCCTCCAAGGGAGCTCCACAATATGAGTTCACCTTGGCCCTTATCAATGTAGGGAATTGACGTGATCGGGCCCATCAAGCCCAAAGCCAGTAATGAGCATCAGTTTATCTTCACCATGATCGATGTTGGGTAAAATCTAGTTATGCACAACACGCAAGTATACGTGGTCAACAAGTAATAAAGTGTAAGTAGAGTATCGTTCCCAAGAGAAATTATTTAATAAAAATCACCAAGTACTAACCCGTAACCAATTCAATCTTATTTAAACGAATAAAATTCAAATTAGATAATTAAACTACTATTAAATTCCACTAGTTAAATTAAGATTATGGAGATTTAAAATCACAACTTCACTTATTGCTTCATTTAAGTTAACACACTTCTCATCAATTATTCTCTATCCTAAATTGTTAATCAAGAATACTAAAGCAGATAAAACCACCTCTCGATGCATAATACCCGTACTCACTTAAATCCACAGATAATAGAATTAAGCAAGACACCCTAATTAACTAATCTACTATATCTCTATGTGAATTACAATTAAAAAATATTTAAAGCACAAGTTCTCTATAAGATTACATATGGCGTAAAGACATATCTCTATCCTAATCACGAATCATGAATTTCATCTATGCAGAAATCACAAACACATGCTATCATGATCAGATCTAAATCTAAACTTCATCTCTCGAGTTCATATAGATTATCACGGTAATTGATGGCCAATCAATTAAACAATTAAGTCCAAATCACAATAGACAATCCTCACAATAGGACATAATAATTGATAGCGAAGTATATTAAAATAAACTACACAATAAGATCCATTGTAATCTCAAACAAAGAATTAGTTCATTGAATTAAATTTAAGAATCCACAATTGAATATACATTAAAGACAAAGATAGAAGAAGATGAGAAGATAGAATCTATTATATGTAGATTTGATGATCTCTCCTTGCTCCTACTTTGAATCTTCAATGGTCTCAAAGTTGCTTCAATCTCCAAATCTCATAAGAACTAGAGTTTTGGTCCTAATCTACTCTAATCTAATCTAATGGAATCCTCCCTCTCTCATGCCTCCCATAATGTATTTATAGGTTACAAGTCTTAATTTTAGTTTAGGAACAAACCCAATCCAATTTGGAGTCAAAAAGGTATCAAAATTCTACCCAAAACGCATAAAAAACGTGTTCTGGCCCGTACCCCTGCCCCGGCGGGGGTTTCCTTTACAAAAAGCCCACCCCGGCTGGCTTTGTCACTGATTTGCAGCCCATACCCCCACCCCGACGGTGGGTAATAGGCTTAAATAGCCCGCCCCAGCGGGGGTCCTTTTTCTGCTGTAGTGTCCTCTGGTAAAATGGTCATAACTTTTGATCCGGGAAGAGTCACGAGGTCCGCCACCTATCAAATCGAAGATATCGACGAGCTCTACAACTTTCATTATTTGAGAATTGATAGATTCAGATTGGATCAAGGTGGAAATCGGGCTTGAAGTAGATGCTATGTAAATAGCAAGCATGACAACTCTTTGCTTTGATCTTTGTTGATAAAAAGGCCATAACTCTCGCATCCGAACTCCTATTGGGACAATTAAAGATGTTCCAAAAAGCTAAGAAGTAGATCTACAATAAAATCTAAGTTCAAAGCCAAGAACATGTATCCAACTTGATGTTAAAAGTCCTTCAATCTTCCCTTCTTGTATTTACTTGCGTATTTTGGTCCAAAAGATGTCCGAATTGCTTTCCTTTGCTTCTTCATGCCAATAGTTGCCTTTTTCTTGCGTTTGCATACCCAAGCATATAATCTACAAAATGAATACAAAATGCATGAAAAGTAACTAAGAAACATGAGTTTGAGCAACTAATTCAAGTTATAGATACCGAATAAGTAGGTATAAAACCTACTTATCAATCGACTACTTCACCAAGTGGGTAGAAGCAGCCTCCTTCCCCAGGGTAACTAAAGAAGTCATCATTTCTTTCATCAAAAATAATGTCATTTGTCGATATGGACAACCAGAGGTAATTGTATCAGACAATACTAAGAACCTCAACAACAGAATGATGGAGGAGTTGTGCAGTAAATTCCACATCAAACATCTCAACTCCGTCATCTATCGTCCAAAGATGAATGATGATGTTGAAGCGTTTAACAAAAACATCAAGAAGATCATGTAAAAGATGTCCGCCAACCACAAAGGATGGCCTGACTTGTTGCCTCTGACTCTGTTAGCCTACAGAGCATCAATGCGTACTTCCACTGGAGCAACCCCCTATGCATTAACCTATGGGATGGAAGTAGTGCTCCCCATAGAAGTGGAAATGGAATCCCTCAGAGTGTTGATAGACACTTTGCTAGATGAAGACCAATGGGTACGAGATAGGTATCACCAATTGTCTCTAACAGACGAAAAGCGAGCCGCTGCTATCTTCCATTGTTAGTTATATCAACAAAGGATAGCCAGGTCCTACAACAGAAAAGTCCAGCTACGGCAGTTTAAACAACACGACTTGGTTTTGAAGAAGATCATTGACAACTAAGATCAATCTAAGGAAAAATTCGCCCCGAACTGGGAAGGCCCGTTTATTGTCAAGGAGGTATTGACAGGAGGTACTCTCAGATTACAGGAAATGGATGGCGATGAATTTCCACAGCTTATCAACGCAGACACCGTGGAACGATACTATGTCTGAGGTTACCATCAAGCAAACATCCTGGTTTTGGATCATCAGATCCCCAATCATTTCAGGTTCTTTAACCCTTCACTACCTATAACTTATTTTCACACTCATCTGCCCCATCAGGGACAAACACACTTTTTTAACCAGCAACATGGTTTCGGATCGCTAGATCCTTCTTTCAACTTGGTTTTGAACCCTTACTCAACTCCGGTTATCCCACCAGGGATTAAACCTTTCACACTCGCAGTCTTACCCCACTAGGGATAAGCTTTTTCACACCCGCAGTTTGTCCTGTACATGGGATTAAACTTTCTCACCCGCAGTTTGTCCTGAACATGGGATCAAACTTTTCATTGGCTGCAAACCGTCCTGAACATGGGGTGAACTACGCCGACCTGATCTCCTTGATACACGAGAGTACGTAGGCAACCATATTTTATATGGTCCGGTCGTAATAAAATAAAAATAACAAAAAAATTTCTACACCCTTCTCATTACTAAAAATTAAAACAAAAATAACAAAAATATTCCTACACCCTCTTTCGCCACATACAGCGTTGAACCTCTTACACCAGGTTCGAACTACGCAGACCTGATCTCCTCTTCAATAAGAGTACGTAGACAGCCATTCATGGTTCGGTCTAACCCCCTACCAAAACACAAACACTTATCAATGGTACTGGGATCATCCTTCAATCCATCACATTTCATTGGCTTCAGACCAAAGGGATGGAACTACCTGACCTCCCCATGTAAACAGGAGAGTCGGCGACCATCTAAGCTGCGGTTCATTCCTCAAAGAGAAACACCAATCCATAAGAGATGGAACTAACTGGGCTCCTCTTAAATAGGAGTACTGGCAACCATCTGTGATGCGGTCAACCTCAGAGAGGAAAGCTACATTCCTCTCCGCATCTACATACAGAAACCAGTTCCAAGACACCAAAGATGGTAGGGAATACACACAGATCAACGATCCATTCTGAAATATCATGAGACAACTCAATGTATATCCATCAAGGAGGAATTCAGAATACATCGAGATCACAAGTCCTGAAGAAACTGGCAAATATCAAGCAAGCAACAAGGCATAACTAAAAGGGAAGTGATCAAAAATATATTTCCCTGCTATATATAATGTTGTGTGATATATACAATATGAACTGTACATAACAAAATGGCTAAGCTAGTCTGTGCAGGAAAATACAAGCTCGTCTACAAATTAGAGTATATGCGAGTTATCAAGCCCAACATGGCATCTCTCTCAGAAGAAAAAGGTAGTGTTGTGGTCTCCTGCACAAGGGTATCCACACGAGCTAATAGATCTATAGCCATCTACATGGTGACGCTATGCTCATCAATATATGCACTCATCTCTACACTCATGCCAGTAGTAAGGGACCTCACTGTGGTACTATCTGTAATGGCTACATCCCTGGCAGATATGGCACCATCTCGCTCAACTATCACGGCATCTCTAGCTGATCTGGCCTCATTCCACTCCTCAATAGCGGCATCTCTATGTACTAATGCCTCGTCTCTCTCTAATAGAGCGGCATCTCTCCCATCAAGAGCGGTCAACATCATGGCTCTAGCCTGATCCCTCTCAAAGGTCATCAGATGAAGACTCTGCTCGAAGTACTGTGCTGAATGCTGGATCACGACAGTGCTAGTACTGGGAGAATCTACAAGAGCTGCTGGCAACCCAGTGAATGGCTCATCCTCGATGTGGGAACCAAAGTCCTCCATGGGCTCTCCACCATCTGAATCAATACCCGGCACTGTGGATACTGTCGCAGCCGATGAAGTCTCTGTCTCCATCTTCGCCATAATCATCGGGATGATGGTATGACCCTCCCTGAGAGCTCTCACTGCCATGATGACACCTATGTCCATCTCATCCATATACTGTGGCATGTATACATACGCCACTACGCACATCACAAGTACATCCACTCTGGCCAAGTGCCACTGGTCCTCTGGTGTCGTAAAATCCCAGGAGTATCGAGCATAGCTGTCCACTGAGCCAAATCTGTCTATCAGGAAATGATGGGGAAATACATGGTCGGATGTAATCTCATCCTCTACTACTCTACACCGTAACCCTGTGAGGGTCATGAACTATCAGTGCATATCTCTGACGGCCATACGGGCGCAAGGTCTGTCTAGGGCAAAGCCGCCAACCGCTCGTACTCCTCCAATATAGGAGTCAACTCCTGGGTACCAAATCAAAAAATCTGTCTCTCCGAAATCCAATGCTCCAGCATACCCTCTATAAAGCCTGCGGGAACCTGAAACATCAAGAGGGGCATAGAATGCTGTAATAGCTGATCTACAGTCACCCTATATGTAGGTGACATACTATCATACCACAACCTCAGACGGGATGCCACCAATACTGGTGGGGTATGATCTATGCGGCTGACTGTCGAAGAAGACATCTGTGCAGGCTGTATCATAAGACCATCCAGGGGTCAATGCTGAATATCTCTGGATATATATACATATGCATAACATGATACATGCATGACAGATAATAGATGGCAATATGATATAGGGAATGGAAAATAGTACATACATTCCTAAGTACATCATCATCTACATACATCACCTCTTTACAGCTAAAAATACAGGGAAATGGGGCACAGACGCCCTACTACTAACAGAGGCCTATCAAAAGATATAGCGAGAATGGGGCACAACCACCCAATATCTAACAGAGGCCTATCAAAAGAGATAACGAGAATATACATCAGAATAAGACAATAGTGTCAATATCTACATCATCAATCCTGTCCACCTGATGTAACTCCTCCTGAGTCACTGGATCTTTATCAACAAGGATGTTAGGCCTATACAAGGGAGGATCTGCACCTGCAAAGCCATATGGGTCACCTGAGGGGCCAGTGCCTGTGCTGGAAGGATCAAAAGTATCTACACTGAAGGATCTCTACCCAAGTGCTGGATGAAAAAATGTGCCTGATCCAACTGCCGGGTCAAACGATCAATCTATGTCACATGAGTCAGATCTCGGACACAGGTCAGCCAATCTGTCATCATCACGGATCCAGGAACCATATACCCCATAAACTAAGTGGCGCGGGTCTGGGCTCCAATGGTACGAGGGGACCACCAGTGATGAAACATATCCTGAGTATGTGAACCCTTTGATAAAGTATATCCGTCCATACCTATCAATGGGATGTCATCAGCGGGTAACTGTAACACAGGCCAATAACGCCTAGCAGGAGGCAAGATCGGTACACGAATCTCTCATGTGGTGCTCATACTAGCACGCTCTCCTAAATAGAGCTCCCATCCTCTATCTGTGAAGAGAGGAATCCTATGGGTGGATATCACGTGCTCGACCCCAATCGAAAATCCATCCTCAAACCAAATGGTCAAATGTTCCCCAGAGTAGGGAACCCAAGTGATGACATCAGTTGTCAACAGCTCCAACTGTAAGCGACAATGGGTGAAACCCATGCCATCGCCGTCCTCGTGGATAGGTATCTAAACCTAACACGCTCACAGGACGCAAACATGGAAGCCTCTCATAGGCCCAAAACTGCCAATACAAAGGCAAAACACCTGCTGTCAGTGAATACTCTTAAACCTGTACATAGGAAATTAAAAGAGAAATACTCACCAGTAGAAACGGGTAAAATCCTAGCCAATCCTCGGTCAAGCCCTGTGAACGTATGCGCATTCCCCTGAGGAAATAGGCAAAGGTGTAGGAACCCCAATCATACTCTCCAATACGGTCCACCTCCCGCGTGGCGCTTATTAAAGCGAATGACACCGTAGAAGAGTTATCTGTTATGAAACAACCCCTGATGATAACCAGGAATAATCACTGAAGAATGCGATCTCTGACTCTCACATCAGCGGGCATGGGTTCACTCAATAGCCCACTCATAGCATCTATACTCAGAGGACCCGTACGGATGGTCTTACCCTTGAGCGCCTCAGCTGGAACTCTCAACAAGGATCTGACGGCAATCGGGGTAATATTCACCGTACATGGCACTGGCATCCTTCCAAACTCTATACCGATGATAAATCGCTAATCCATCGGCGTCATCATCACCTCACAATCCAACAAGTGGAGAAACTAAGTCTGGTGAAACCAGCGCTCAGACAATGCCCTAATGTAACACCAGGGACAACGACGGGGAAGAATGGAAAAGAACACCCCAAAGTCCCAATCATGCACAATACCTCGATAATCTGGATGCAGAGCCTGGTACAGGGAGTGTATACTGAACCAATTCCCTCGAGGCTGTGTAAAGTCGGGAACTTACATCACATACAAATCAATGTCAAAATCCTTTCTCCTCCTCAATAGCAAAAAGGAAGATCAAATCTAGCTTTTACCTCATTTACATGCAAGTAAACTGAGGGGTGGCGACTCAAATCACCTAGAAGATCTGGAATAGCCACCTGAATGCCTGGGAAATTATGACACCCCCAAATTCGGGTACTTCAATTCCTATATAATTTGGTGTTCACTAATCAAAAATCATATGTCCATCTACCCATAACAATGAAAACATAAATTGATAGAAATAAATCCTCTCCTTAAGGAGTTACATCATCAGAAATAAATACATAAGTCCCAGGTCATACTAACCTTAAATCTTAACTGCGAAAACATAAATAATTAATCGTCTTACACAACATTAACATAAGTCTAAAACATAAATATATCATCACATCATACAACAAGTCTTCATCACTTGTTAATCTTGTCCTTGCCTTTGCTAGTAGAAGGCTCGTCGGACCTTTCGTTCTTAACTGCAATGTTATTATTACACAAGAGTGAGCACGATTGCCCACAAGTATAATAATGAAACAACAATATAATAACATGTGAGTGAATCAAAGATTTTTGGAATAAGAACTCAACTTTTGAATCAAGAATGAATAACAAGAATCAAAAGAACATCTGAGGGTCATAAGACCTTGAACTATGTCCTAGGTTATCAAGTGCTTATACTTGAAACCTTTAATAGTCATAGGACTATGGACTCTTCTTCTCATACTTAGGGGGATCAGCCCTTAGTACCATACTGTGCACAATATCTTAACGCTAACGCATAAGTAATCCCCTTTACAGGGTTGTTCATCTCAGTTTGACATTCGAGTCCGCACCAAAGGAAGTTTGGTTTGGATAATTCAACAAAGGTTCTGAAATTTAGAACATTCATCAACTATGGACTAGTCGAATCAATAAGGGTTCGCTAGTCTAACAAGGTTCAACAATAACTGATATTTAAATCGAATAACAATCTCAAGAGGTATATAATAGAATAAGTATTGTATAACAGAATCATACCTTGAAAAGATTAATAATCTTTAATATAACAAATTAAATTTGATTAATAATAACAAGAATTTGCTCGATATAAGTTTATAAACTTGGATAATGATAACAAGTTAGGTTAGAAAACTTGCGTCATGCGTAGGTTACACGTTAATCATACACGTTCCTCGATTTAATCCTACATACCATTTACATTCATAATACCAGTCAATTATAACGTAACTAGTCATCACACGTTAATTCTTTTTATCTAACTCGGATTATGACTATACTTAGTCAAATTACCACACTTATTGTCACATAATTTACACTTCACGAACAATAAGTTAACTATGCGTTTAATAATTCAATCCACACGTAAATGTGTTATTGACATGTTAAGAATCTATTTTATCGTCTCATTATACGTCTAACATATTTTTGTGTTCATTAGATTAGGTTACCATCACATTCCTAAACTTGAGCAATTAAAAATTTCATTTCTTGGACAATCTGCAGAGTGGCGTTGCAGCGCCACTGTTGGGCTTGTTCTCGGCGCGGTGGCGCTACAGCTTGGGCTTTGGTGCTGCGGTGCAGGACATAAAGCATGGAGTTGGCATCGCGGCGCAGTGAACCAGTATCAATTCTGTAATTCGCAAAAAATTGCAGAACATGGCCAAAACCTCCAATTAATTTATTTTTACACGAATTTAGACATACCCAACCACTGTAATACACATATAACTACTACTCATCCCTTCTAGCATGATTTTAACAAATTAAAACACATAATTAACAAAATTAACACATGTAATTTTACTGTTCTTGATGTTCTTGAAAGGTTTTTTGAATACAAAACATAAAAATCAACACTACGGATTCGTTATAACACCGAATATGTTCATTAGAAGTTTGATTCCTTTATTTTAATATACATAATCATATACATTGTAAATTTATGATACAACATATGATTTGACACATAAAATTCATGCATAAGGGTCATATGGCCATATTTTATACTCTGCAACTTCAAAAAACTATATACGACAGATTTCTATGAATTTGATGTTATGAAAACATACAAAATATAGTTAAACATGTTATGATAACATATTAACACATATATACATATAATCGTTACCCTTTTCAACTACAGAGACTCTAAATTTTCAATCACAGAGACTTACACAAATTTTCCATAAAAACTTCAAATGACGTAAATAAAACTTTAAGTTTAAGGGTTTACCCTTGATTGCTCTGCTTGGATTACACAAGGTGATCACAACTTCTAATTTCCCACAAATCTTCTCTTTTAATCTCACAGATTCTCAAAATTATCTCTGATTTCTTTGCCAGACTTAGAAAACAATTGAAAGAATAAGACGTATTAAATTTATAAAAACAAAAACTGAGCGCAGTTGTGGTGGTCAGTTAACCCATCATGGGTTAACTGCTCTCAACCTCCACTAAGGCCTTGTTTGGCTAATCCTAATAAACTCATTCCCATTTAATTTTATTAATCCTTTAAACTATAGTTTAATAATGTTACACTCATTTACACAATAAATCAAATATCTTATTTACTTTAATTTAAATAAAATATGATAATTTCTCATTAATTCACATAGTCACATAATTAAAATTTTTATTTATTAATTATGTCAAATTATTAATTTTCTCATTAATTAATAATTTAAATAAAATAATATTAGGCTTAATAAATGTTTCTTTTAATTCAATAAGCTCACATAATTATATACTTTGAATAGTCAAAATTCTCCACATTAATTTAATAAATATAACGCATATAATTAAATTAATCTACCATAATTTTATCAATTAATTATTTAATCTAATAATTAAATTATCAAAAAATATTTATCTAATTCAATAAATATTAAAATTAAATTATAAAATCTCGTTCGTCATAGAAATCCCTATGGGAAATATCAGCAGCAGGAGTTGGAGCCGCTACCGGTATATCCTCGTCCTCGTCCTCGACATCCGGTACATCAACCCGGATAGGACGAATCATCGCCTCCGTCAGACGACGAGGCTGTCTAACTGAACGGGGTCGAGGCACTTCAGAAGCCCTCTTCCGCACACCTGAAGTGGTCCTGCAGGAACTACTCGACTGATCCGGATCTATATATCTAGACAGCAAGTCTCCAAATCACCTGAGAAAGGGTGTGGTATTCTCTAACCTGGAGCTTTTCAAAATGCATTTTATGACTACATGCATGAATGCATTATTTTAACAAACGTCTACAGTAGAGTTAAAAGTGCATGACTATTCAATGTCTACATTTTGGAAAAATTTTGCCATAGTTTCCTTTGTAAATAGGACTATCCACATGCACATAGGCATGACTAGGTGGCCATTAAGTAGCACACCTGCCCACATTCATATACATACCATATGCATTTAAATGTCAAAGTCATCAATCCATAAGGGTAGCCTAAATATCAGGATTACTTTGCACTACCACCTTGGCTCATTTTTCCTCAAATAGGATAAGAAATAGCAAAAAAAGGTGCCAATTTGACTGTTTCAAAAGTCAAATTTTTTTACATCATTATGTTCAGCATGGTTTAATACTAATATTTACTATGTTGAATATTTTTTATCAAGACATATGAGCATGCATATTCACTACTATGTGTTTAGACGCATTTCATATAAAAAGTCATTTTCCAACGGATAGAAACTGGAAAAGAAGACATGCATACGTTACCAGGACAGTGTACAACACTTGTACGGTGATAGAATTTGCAGAAAGATGCCTGAACTCAGCATATCTGAAGAGGAGCTCTCAAATTTTCGGTGCGGTGCAACGTAAAATGACTTAAGAAAATAACCTGTAGCTTTAATAGCCATCCACAGCTGGCCGCAGGTCCACCTGCGGCTACTACAGGTCTACCTGCGGCTCCCCTGGGTGGGGTTCACCCCTTCAGCTCGGTCCAGTTCGAGTTGCAAAGGAGTTCTCACAAGGTGAAAAGGCCAAAGCAAGGATAAAATGCTACGCAATTGAGCAGAATAGCCTGAAACTCTGGTTTTCCTGGGCCAAATTGTGGTTTTTCATATCATTCATTGGTGTTCGCCCAAACACAGGGTACACTATACCGATGATCTCAGCGGTTGCTAATCACACTCGATAATACCTCACAAAGGTCCGATGTCGTCAGTTTGGGGTCACAACTCCAAAGCACAGAGTTCCCGACGGGGGTATCACGCATTTTCATCTATTGAAGCACAGATCCCCGGCGGGGGTATCACGCATTTTCATCTATTGAAGCACAGATTCTCGACGGGGGTATCACTCATTTTCATCTGTTGAAGCACAGATCCCCGACAGGGGTATCACACATTTTTATCTGTTGAAGCACAGGTCCCCGGCGGGGGTGTCACTCATTTTCATCTGCCAAAGTACAGAGTCCCCAGTGGGGGTGTCACGTATTTTCATCCGTTGATGTACATGTCAATGAAGGTCAAGCAACTTTGATGTTACGTTAGCCGGTGGCAAGTAAACCCATCGAAGCATTAAAAGCCATCCGATGATTTCATCCGTTGATGTACACGTCAACAAAGGTCAATCAGCCTTGGCATTATTCCCAGCAGGGATTTCATCCGTTGATGAACATGTCAGCGAAGGTCAGGCAATCCTGACAACACAGACTATTGGCAGTAACTCCAACAGAGCATCCTCATCAGGGAAGACTGATGCTGGAATATGTTATACACATCCTCAACAGACAAAACACATCCCCACAGAGTCTTTTGTACATGAGAGATACATCTTCAGTGAAAGTCTGTACCATGGGTTAAGGGCTTTGGTGATAATCCCAACGTCAACATCCTGGAAGTTCATTGTAGTTGTGGATTACACGTCCAAACAGTTTATCAAAGTGGTCATGAATCACCCCGCTCCCGGTAGAAGTCAAGGGGAGCCGGCAATCATCCAAACATGTTGGAGAACAATTCAATAAGCTATATACATTTGCATCATGCTGCTGTACATTGCATCATGATTATCTTGTTACATTTCAAGTGTCTAGTATTCTTTATCCTATCCAAGTCATTGCATTGCATAAATATGATAAAGAGGGGCATCTGTAGACACTTGAAATTTTTTGCATAACATTGCAAGAGGGCAGAATCGTCTTTCAAAGATAACCCTGGAAGACAGCTCAGTTCAATCCCGGAGACAACCTTGGGATATTTAGTTATTACCATCTCAGAGATAACCCTAAGACATCCAACTCAAATCCCAGAAATACCACCAGAAGTTTCAACCTCAACCCCGAAATAACACCGAGAGTTTCAGTTTCATCCTCGGAGATAACCCCGAGGAATGCAGTTTAAATACCAAAAATCACACCGGAGAAGACCATGTCATTTCAGAGATAACCCCGGGATACTCAGTGTCAATCCCAAAAAGAACATCGGGAGAGATAGTGCCAACCTCGGAGATAACCCCGAGGCATGCAGTTGCACTTCCGGATATAACCCCGAAAATGCTTGTTTCAAATCCATGCAATCAGCTTCAACACTCGGCAATGGCCCCGAAGCACTTATTCCCCAAGACTAGAGATAACCCCGAGAGGTCAGGCATACCTTAGAAACAACCTTAAGGATGATCAACACCTGCAGTAGTCCAATCTCAGAGATAACCCTGAGCAACGACTGCTAAATCAGCTCAAGCCGGAGATAACCCCGGTGAAGGTCAGAACCGTTATTTTGCCATCCCAACCCCATATTGTGCCATCTCAACATTCATACATACATTCTACACAGTAATGTCTTACAAGAACCAAAGAGCTCCAATCCCGAGTGACTACTGCACAAGACAACACACTGGATAAAATTTAAAGCTTAAAGACCAAGGACATGGTCCCATCTTCCTGACTTCGTACAACCTCTAATCTCATGTTATTGTGTATCTCTCGACAACAGCATGTCATAAAAGGTCTTAATACACCTCGATCGGATGCCCGAATTGAAGTTTTAAAAGTTCGAGCGGACATCACGTTGCACGCGTGCACGTACTTCTAGACGGCCGAACCCGGGACACCCCGCGCAGCCGCAGGTGCATCTGCGGGTGCCACAGGTACACCTATGGCTCTCCCCTTTATAAATAGAGGGCTTGGGGCAGCCATTTTGAAGAGAGAAAATGCGAGGAAGCCCTGTCCAATTTGCTCTATACACACTATAAACTAAGTACTTTCTTATTTTAAACACTTGTGAGCTTATATATTGTTATATTTTTACCGGCGGGAGCCAAGTGTTCATCCCTTTAAAGATGTTGAAGTCTTCTTTGGCAGTCCACTGTAAGCCTTCTTACACTTTCTAAAGCCGTTCTCCACTACTGTGCACACACAGTTGTTCACGTTAAGAGTCGTGTAGCGTATGATTGCCCGGACTTCGATCCATGGCTTTTATTTCTTTTTGTGTATATATATTATATATATATATATATATATATATATATATATATATATATATATATATATATATATATATATAGCGACAAATCGCCGAAATGATAAACTGAGCCGGGATCGATATTTATCATGTGCGTTTACCGCGACAAATCGTCGAAATGATAAACCGAGCCGGGATCGATATATATCTTGTGCGTTACCGCTATATATATATATATATATATATATATATATATATATATAGACACACACACACACACACACACACATTTCTGTTAGGCCTGGAGTTTACTTCGTGGCCTTTTACTGCTTTATTTACATTTAGTCCCGCCTAGAGTTTACTTCGTGGTAGTTGACCGTATTTATTGCTTTATTTACATTTCTGATCCCCCATGGAGGTGCTTCGTGGTGGTTGATCATGTCCTATATATATATTTACCACTTTTATATATTTATATTTTTGATCCCCCGGAGAGGTGCTTCGTGGTGGTTGATCATGTCTGTATATATACATTTATAGCTTTTATATATATAATTGCTTACAGTTTTCATATAAATTGATACATCATGTGAGCCTAGGAATCATGTGATCACAGATTCAGTCTAATGAATTTAAATTCGGTTCCCGTGATGTACATTTTCAGCTGTACATGGCTTGTAAATTATTCGCGGTATTTGAACTTCCTTAGATGGCTTTCATTCCTACAAGGAGTTTGATAATGCTATGTATATTATTTTCTCGAAGATGCTTCGTATCTTGAAAATAAAAGCAATCAAGCTGAACATTTAATAAAATGGAAGTATCAAAGGCCTCAATTACAATTGAGCACAGGGTTTGAAAAAACCTCTTTTTACAAAACATCACTGCTATATCTTGTTAAAACTGAATTTTATACAGAAATTCAAACCCTTTGTATATAGGTGCGAATGAGGCATAGTACTACTTCCAAATAACTGCATATTGACCCCCCCCCCACACACACACATACATATAACAATTTAATTGAGAAGTGGTGGTCACCGTGGCAACACGGATGTCGGGGGATGCCTCACACCTTCCCTCCGCGTAAGCAAGTCCCCAGACCTTAATGAATCTCGGTTTCACAGACCCGTTAAGCAGTGCCACATCATTGGGTCAATGTGCAAACCTTTTCTCAGTTGTGTTAGTACAACCATTTAAAAAACCAACTGGCGACACTTACAGTCCAATCGTCGACATGTAAATGTCGAACCTTTTCACAACTTATTTTTTCAAACAAATCTCACCTAACATGAGAATACCAAAAGGCCAGAACAGAAAAGGGACAAATAAAATCCCGACGTCTACAGTATGCATGACAACGAAAAAGATTCAAATGATCCGACAACGTATAAAAATCTCACAAGATTAGCAAAAGAGTTATGTTGATCTTCATCGAAGGGACGTGGAATTCAATGTTGGAGATCATGTGTTGTTACGTGTTGCTCCATGGAAAGGAGTTACGAGATTTAAAAAGAGAGGAAAGCTCAATCCTCGATTCATTGGCCCATTTGAAATCCTCGATTGAGTAGGAATTGTGGCATATAGACTCGTCTTACCGTCAAGTATGTCTCGTGTTCATAACATTTTTTACATATCTATGTTACATAAATATGTGGAAGACTCGAACCACATTATTGAGTTAGAACCAAACGAGATAGCAGAAGATTTAATATATGAAGAGGTACCTATTAAAATCTTGGATAAGAAGGAACATATTCTACGCTCCAAGGTTATACCTCAAGTCAAAGTTTTATGGAGAAACCACGATATTGAGGAAATGACCTGGGAGTTAGAATCTGAAATGAAATCAAGGTATCCTCACCTCTTCGACATACCAGGTACGTACACCAATTTCGAGGACGAAATTTCATAAGAAGGGGAGGTTGTAAGACCCCAACTTTTATGAATAAAGATTAATTTTCTCAAAATATATTTTTGAATATTATGGTGTGGATTTGATATAATGTTATAGTTGTGGGTAATATTTATAAATTTTGCAAAGTAAGCAAGTTGTTATAAAATATTCGATTGGTCGAAAAATATTCGTTTTAACAGGGAATATTCGTACGATGGCACAATCATTGGTAGACCTCACAATGAGATTATTGTCGGAGTTAGAAAATGACAGAAATATATTTTTATAAAAATAACCGCAAAAGTTTTATCGTTAACTGTAGAAATACTCGGTGATATAAGTACAATAATACGTGTGGTTGCATAGTAGCACACGGTATTTGATGCTTACGTGAGAAGTCAATCAGTTATACTCAATTATTGCTACAGTAATTGCTGCATAGTATCTCACATTATTGATTCAATTATTGTCACAGTATCATCTGTATAATATTTTATATTATTAAATCAATAATTGAGAAGACAAAGTTATTCATATTATTATTTGCATTATTGACGATGTCTAAAAAGTTCTGCCGAAGAAAGGGGTTTGGTCACTTAATTGTGCGTCAATAGGGAGAAATCCTTATCGAAAAGCCCCCTTTTTCTTGAGAATGATCTGGTTGTTAATATTCCTTGGTCCACTTACTATTGTTGTGTACTCTGAGGTATGTTGTGTACTACTTGAATCATATGCACCTACCTACTTAAGCTTCATTCAAAATTCAGAAACATATCGAGAAAGTTGTGAGGAAGTGGGATAGAAAAGACTTGGTCACCTGAGGAGCAATAATCCATGGTATTAATTATATTTTATTTTTCTTCTTTCTTTATTTTTACGAGTAGATGACGATGAATACTGTTGAATCGTCTATTTTGATCAAATCTTTAATTCCTGTTGCAAAGCACAAGAAATGTTTAGCTTTATAACTCATAACCTTCCTTAACATTATTATCTGCTTTTAAACAGGGTTGCTTTCCAAGGCTGTTGCAGAAATGGCATTTCAGATTCGGTATTATCCTTTAACTGTATAAAATGTAAGCAATGCTATCTACTTCTATTTCAATTTTATGTGGTATGCATAGAAAAGGAGGTACCCTTCACTTATGTTTTTTGTTGCGAATAGCATACACTAGTTCTTGAAGTATTCGATTCTTGGGTTGTTTCAGTTATTTGCTTCTTATGAATGCATGCCTAACAAAAGCTTGGATTCATTTCTTTTTAGTTTGTTCTTTCAGCCTTATAGTATACATTTACTGCTACTTATTATTGCAATTCCATATTGACATATTCTGATGTATGCAATGACAGATCCAACCCCAAAAACACAACTCGACTGGAGTAAACGCTATACAATAATGCAGTGGCTATATGTCACCAGAGTACGCAATGGAAGGCCTATTTTCTGTGAAATCAGATGTATATAGCTTTGGAGTATTACTAGTAGAAATTGTCAGCGGCCAGAGGAACACTACTTTTCGCTCACTTGAATGTACTAACCTTATTCGATATGTAAGTCTTTTTTTTATTTCTTCTCATTCACAAGTTTTGTTGGTTACAATGAGAATGATGCAATATTTATTATGCTATCTCAGGCATGGAGTTTATGGAATGATGCAATATTTATTAGTTTATTTCTAATTAATGAGGTTCTGTATAATAATTCATACATATATCCACCCATTTTTCGTGTTGCATCTGAACAGGTTATGTGGTTATACACAAATTCTTACTATTAATTTTGCAAAGTTGTGTTATTTTTGCAAAGTTATTATTATATAGTTTATTTTGTTGCTGTCATTTTTGTTAATTATATATTATTTATTATTGTTACTATGACTATTACCAATACTGTTACTACTATTGTTATTATTAATATTATTGTAGTTACAGTTTTCGGGTTTGATTAAGCTCTTTGACACTGAAGAGGACTCATTATTGTTACTAACTTACTATGACTATTCCATGCTCTTGGTGCAGGTGCTGGAGATTAGATAACGGGATAAATATCATTGGAAATAAATGGAGGGTGATGTGTATGTAAGGGATTGGATAAATGTAATGATGTTGCTAAAAATTGTATTATAGAATAATTAATATTGTAAATTTATTATTGTAATATTTGTAACACATGTATTTTTATATATAAATAAAATTGAAGTTTTTTTAAGTTTTCATTGTATGTCTCATTTTGGTGTGATCCATCTCAGAATCGAGCTCGAATAGAATGGCTCGCAAATTACTCGTTGTGAAAATGAGTCGAGTAACTCCAAGCCGAGTAGTATCGAGTAATTTACGAGTCGAACTTGAGCAGTCTTAGAAATTATCGGTTCGAATTCGAGTCGAATCTGAACACAAATTTTCTGATCCGAGTCGAGCTTGAGCATTAGGGTGTTCGGATCGACTCGGGCTTATTTTCACCCCTAGTTCTAACTCAATAATATGGTTCGGGTCTTCCACATATTTACGTAACATGGATATGTAGAAAACATTATTAACACGAGACATACTTGGCGGTAAGGCGAGTCTATAAGCCACAGTTCCTACTCGATCGAGGATTTTAAATGGGCAAATGAATCGAGGATTGAGCTTTTTTCTCTTTTCAAATCTTGTAACTCCTTTCCATGGAGCCACACGTAACAACACATGCTCTCCAACATTGAATTCCACGTCTTTCCTATGAAGATCAGTATAACTCTTTTGTCGATTTTGTGAGGTTTTTATACGTTACCAAATTATTTGAATCTTTTCCGTAGTCATACATATTAATTTCGGTCCCAACAACGTTGCTTCACCCACCTCGTCCTAGCATACTAGAGAACGACACTTTCTTCCATACAATGTCTCAAATGGAGTCATGTCGATACTTGCTTGATAACTGTTGTTGTAGGAGAATTCCACTAATGGCAAGAACTTGTCCCAACTTCTCTTGAAGTCAAGGACACAGAGTCTTAATAGATCCTCAAGAGTTTGAATAGTCCTCTCTAATTGCACGTCCGTTTGAGGATGATATACAGAACTAAATCGTAAATCTGTGCCCATAGCTTTTTGCAAACTAACCCAAAATCGTGAAGTGAATCTTGGGTCTCGGTCAAAAACTATGGATACTGGCATACCATGTAGTCTTATAATCTCGTTTATGAATATACGATCAAGACGTTCAAGTGAATAAGTTTCTCGTATAGGTAAGAAATAAGCAGACTTGGTCAATCTATCAACAATGACCCAAATTGCATTTATGCCTTGAGAAGCCTTGGGAAGACCAGTAACGAAATCCATGGTAATGTGCTCCCACTTCCATTCTGAAATTTCAAGTAGTTGCAATAGACCTTTTGGCACTTGATGCTCCGCCTTAACTCATTGACACGTTAGACACCTTAAGGTAAACTCCGCGATCTCTCTTTTCATATTGCTCCACCAAAATGTATGTCGAAGATCACAATACATCTTGGTACTTCCGGGATGGATTGCAAACGGTGTGTTGTGCGCCTCCATCATGATTTTATACTTTAAATCAGGTTCGTTAGGAACACAAAGTCTAGTGTTGACTCTAAGTATTCCTTCTTCATCGATTTTTGCTTCCGGGATATCACCTTCTTGCACTTTCTTCTTCATACACATCAGTTCCAGGTCTTTAGCTTGAGCAACTTTAACTTTATCGATTAAAGTCGGTTCAACTCGTATATTTGACATCATCACGTGAGTCCCTGGAGTCTTTATCTCTATCTCCATCCTTTGTAAGTCATACAAAATGGGTCTTTGCGCTGACAATATCGCACTCGTACCCGCATATGATCTTCTACTCAATGCGTTAGCTACTACGTTCGCTTTTCCAAGATGGTATTGAATGGTATGATCATAATCTTTCAATAGCTCAAGCTAACATCGTTGCCGCATGTTGAGTTCCTTTTGAGTAAAGAAATATTTGAGGCTTTTATGATCCGTATAGATCTCCACCTTCTCTCCATACAGGTAATGCCTCCAAATCTTAAGCACAAAAATGATAGCTGCCAACTCTAGATCATGAGTAGGATAATTCCTCTCATATTCTTTGAGTTGTCATGAGGCATAGGCTATGACTTTCCCATGTTGCATGAGAACACATCCTAAACCATTGTCTAAAGCATCGCTGTATATGATAAATCCCTCCAAGCCAGATGGTATTGTCAGAACAGGTGCTGAAATAAGTCTCCTCTTGAGTTCTTGAAAATTCTTCTCACATTCCTCGCTCCAACCTAATTTTATATCTTTTCGAGTCAGCTGAGTTAATGGAGTAGCGATTCGAGAAAATCCTTCCACGAATCTCCAATAATAACTAGCTAAGCCCAAAAAGCTACGTACTTCGGTCACTGACTTAGGTTGCTCCCAGCTTTGAATTGCTTCAATCTTTGTCGGGTCAACAGATATTTCATGATTTGATATCACGTGCCCAAGAAATGCTACTTCATTAAGCCAGAACTCGTATTTCTTCAACTTGGCATATAACGTGTTCTCACGAAGCTTTTGGAGTATCAGTCTCAAGTGTTGCTCATGATCTTCACGGCTTTTAGAGTAAATGAGGATGTCATCAATAAAGATGACCACAAAGTGATCCAAATATTCTTTGAATACTCGGTTCATCATATCCATGAAGGCAGCAGGAGCATTAGTCAATCCAAAGGACATGACTAGGAATTCATAATGCCCGTACCAAGTTCTCAAAACAGTCTTTGGAATGTCATCAGTTTTAATCTTTAATTGATGATATCCAGATCGAAGATCGATATTTGAAAAGAATTTGGCGCCTTGCAACTGGTCAAACAGGTCACAATGCGAGGCAACGAGTACCTATTTTTGATGGTGACATGATTCAACTCCCGATAGTCAATACAAAGTCGCATACTTCCATCTTTCTTCTTCACGAATAGAACAGGAGCACCCCAAGGAGACGTACTAGGATGAATGAAACCGATGTTTAACAATTCCTGCAGTTGGGTCTTTAACTCCTGAAGTTTAATAGGAGTCATTCGATATGGGGCTTTAGAAATGGATTTTGTACCGGTTTCAAGGTCGATACAAAATTCAATTTCACGCTCCGGGGGTAGGCTAGGAAGTTCTTCAGGGAATACGTCAGGAAATTTATTAACAATAGAAATATCATTCAAAATTGACGTATTTTTGTTTAAATCTGTGACATAGGCTAAGAAAGCTTGACATCCGTTTTTCAATAAACGAATAGCTTTATGACTTGATATGACAGTGATTGACTTTAGTTGTTTGGTTGCTTGAATTCGCATAATAGGTTGGTTAGGAATATAAAAACTAACAACCTTACAAAAACAATCAATTTTAGCATGATGAGTAGTTAACCAATCAATCCCTAAAATCACATCAAATGCAAGTATTTTCAAAGAGATAAGGTTGATAGGTAATGTTCGGGTACCGATTTGAATCAAACAAGACTTATAAACAGTGGATGTAATGAAGGTTTCTCCCAACGGAGTTTCAACCGATAAGTCAAAGTCTAATTTCTCCAGAGTTAAATTTAAACGTTGAGCGCAAGTAAGAGAAATAAAATAATGGATAGAACCGGTATCAAATAAGGTATAGACTTCGCTAGAGTTTATAATTAGCTTACCCATGATGGCCTCGTTCGGGTTTCTTATTTTTTGGGAGGTTACGACAAAAGCTCTCCCTTGGACTACTGGCTTTGACTTTTCTAGGACGGCCTTTGGTGCCTCCATCCCAGCTGGACTTGGCTTTACTGCACGACAAAATCGAGCTAGGTGACCTTCTATTCCATAATTGTAACATGTTTTGGACTGCTGCGTACAGTTTGGACTGATGTGTCCCTCCCCTCCACATTTGTAGCATACGATCGATGATCGTTCTCCTTCATTAACAACGGGTGCTGGTGCTGACGTCATTCCATCATTATTGAATCTCCTCTTCTTGAAATTTCTACTTTTATTGTCTTGTCCATGATTACCACCAAAGTGGTTACCATTTCTGGCATGTTGACTTCCTCCACGTTTGTTGTCACCGCTTCGATGACTGCTACCACTGGTATTATCATTTTGTCGGCTGCTCTCTTTTGGTTGAGTTAACTCATTATCACGTTCCAACAACTGAGCCCTATTTATAACATCTGAATACAGGCAAAGTTTGTGAGAAATTAGGTATTGACATATCTCAGGTTTCAAACCTCTTAGAAACATCCGCGTCATTCTCTCCTCATTATCAACCAAGTGGGACGCAAACTGAGACAACTCAGCAAACTTAGCTTCGTACTGCGACACGGTCATATTATTTGGCTCCAGCTTGATGAACTCTACCTCCTTCATGTGATGAATACTTTCGGGAAAGTACTTGTCGTTGAAAAGTTCTTGGAACTTCTCCCAAGACATCTTTAGTGCGGAAGGTTAAGTATGCTTTACAGACTCCCACCAGTAATCTGCCTCTCCTCGCAACATGAACGTGGCAAAGGGAACCTTTTGCTCCTCGGAGCATCCCAAGACATCAAATATCTTAGTGATTTGCTTTATCCACACCTCCGCATTAAGTGGTTTTGGCTCTCTCAAAAACTCTGGTGGTCCCAACTCCTTGAACTGCTTAGCGGTGACCATCCAAGAGTTGCCAGTGTTTCCACCTGCATTTTGAACAGAAGTCGTTCTCTCCTGATGTTACACGAATTGCAGAAAGCTCCTAAACATTCCGTCGTTCGCCATTTGGTCAGTGTTGTTGTTTACTTGAGGATTATTGCCTTCCTGATGCACATTATCCTGGGTATTGATCGTTGGTGACTCGACGGTCTCATGTGCTCTATTGCTTATCTCAACATTTTCAGATGCCATTTTTAAACACTTCTACAAAATAAGGGTTAATTGACATACCACATATTATTCCTATATTATGACCGACCAATTAAATAACAAATAAATTAGGTAGGTCATACTAGCAAAGGAATTACCCGTCTCACCCCTCCTAGTTCTAGTCTCATATCACAGCCAGGGATCATATCCCTAAACTTTGATACCAACTGTGACGCCCCCAAAATAGGTAAACATCACCCATTCTGAGTCGCCAAATACATGGTACAAACTTCAAATATAAACTTAATTTATACAACTGGTAAGTGTTGTATAGAATACAACAAAACATAAGCTGTGAGTTTTAATATAAATATTATCTTCTAGACAGTATTCAAACTCAAAATAAGTTCTCATTACATTTATTATCACACTATTTCATAAAATAGTGAGGACTACTAATGCAAACATCTGGACCGTCACTCCGTTCCCCGACTAGTCCCAGCTATATTCTCATTTCTGAAGAGAAAAATGAAAGCAAAATGGTGAGCTCAACTAGCCAGTAAGAAATATTATGACTAAGATAATGCAGAATAAATTATCGTTAGCCTTCAACAATGTTAAACTGATAAAATATAATAAACATCAAGTTTAACTGTAATGGAACATGTAATCCATTAGAAGAGTTAAGTAGAGCATGATATCTACTATCTTCTATGATTTAAAAAGTTTATCATCAATTTTATCGCTGAGACTCAGCTTAATAAATAATCCACATCATCGAATCACCCTTGCACTACGACCAAGGATATTCATTAGTATCATGACCACGAATTATCCATACGCTACGAGCCAAGGATATTCGTGTTTTCATCAATGGTCATGATCATGCTAACAACTGTCCATCAATGCACTACGGACCAATGAGGACTTTTACCACATCATTTGTAATATTACGGTCATGATTATACCGAATAATCTATGGTCATAATCATACCAAATCCATCTATGCCCTACGGGCCACAGATGATTTTCATCATAATATAAGCATGAGGATGATGACAATTATATTAGATTTCAATTAAAAGAATGCAAATGATAAATTTTTAAAGATTTATAATTAAATTTATCCAGAATTCAATAATATCCAAATTATCAACATGATACTGCTTTGTGGAGTAAAATTCAAGAATAATATTGTGTCAAAAATGATTTGGATAAAAAAATTAATTTTTGTTATGAATAGTACCCCGGATGAATAGTAACTAAGTGAATAGTATCTTATAAATAGTAATTTAGGAATAGTATCCCGTGAATAGTACTCCAGCATAAAAAGGTTAAAACTTATCAAGAATGCTCAGACTAATATTTTCATGAAAAGATACTGGATGAAGCGCAAATATCAATGATATTCTACTAATTTTATGGAGTATAGAAGCCAAAACTTAACAAAATGAGTATAGAATTCGAAATCTGAAACGAAATAATATTACTTACATACTACAGAGTGTGTAAGAAAATATTATTTTATATGAATACTGAACAAAAATAATATCTCTTACCTTAAAAAGAAGAGTATTCCAACTGGTAGGGCGGGGATATTCTTGAAGAAAATTTAAACTATTTTCTACGCTCAAAGTTTCCTTAAACTCTAAAAAAATACACTCAATATTATAGAAGAAGAATTCTCTGATTCTGGTGTGATTTTCAATTCTAACTAAGCATCCTATTTATAGGAGAATGGAAAGATGCTATTTAGAATTTTCACGGACTGCACAGTAGGAAATCGGACGAAATCATTAACGGGCTAAAAAACTTCTGACGTTTCTTTTTTTTTTTCAACTTAATAATATAATATTCAATAAAATATAATATATTCTATTTTTTATATAAAAAAAATAAAATTTATTATATATATATATATATATATATATATATATATATATATATATATAAGAAAAATTGAGATTACTTTCTCCTGATGATTTTGAAAAATGAGAAAGTGGAGGTCCAAATAATACACCAAAATTTACAACAAATACTTCATAAAAATTTCCTCAATATTTTTAACAATATTTATCATCATTATTACAACTCGCAATATTTAACAACCAGATCGTTCCCAAGGAAGAGGGGGCTTTTCGATAAGGATTTCTTCTTATTGGCACGCAATTAGGTGACCAAACCTATCCTCGACAGAACTTTCTAGACATCGTCAATATTGCAAATGATAATATGAATAACTTTGTCGTCTCAATTATTGATTTAATAATATATAAAATATTGACAATAATTGAATCAAATAACGTGAGATACTATGCAACAATTATTGTAGCAATAATTGAATAAAATTGAGTGACTTCTCGCGTAAGCATCAATAATCAATACCGTGTACTACTATGTAACCACGTGTATTACTGTACTTTTATAACTAGGTATTTCAACAGTTAACGATAAAACTTCCGCCGTTATTTTCATAAAAATATTTTTGTCATTTTCTAACTCCGACAATAATTTCATTGTGGGGTCCACCAATGATTGTGTCGTCGTACGAATATTTCCTATTAAAACGAATATTCCCCGACCAATCAAATATTTTATAACAACTTGCATACTTTGTAAAATTTATAAATATTACCCACAACTATAACATTATATCAAAACCACACCATAATATTAAAAAATATATTTCAAGAAAAGTAATCTTTATTTATGAAAATTGGGGTATTACAGAAGCAGCGTTGTTGAGACCGGAATTGGTACACATGACAACGAAAAAGATTCAAATGATCCGACAACGTATAAAAACCTCACAAGATCGACAAAAGAGTTATGTTGATCCTCATCGAAGAGACGTGGAATTCAATGTTGGAGATCATGTGTTGTCATGTGTTGCTCCATGGAAAGGAGTTACGAGATTTGGAAAGAGGAGAAAGCTCAATTCTCGATTCATTGGCCCATTTGAAATCATCGATCGAGTAGAAACTATGGCATATAGACTCGCCTTACCGCCAAGTATGTATCGTGTTCATAACGTTTTTCACATATCTATGTTATGTAAATATGTGGAAGACCCGAACCACATTATTGAGTTAGAACCAGACGAGATAGCAAAAGATTTAACGTATGAAGAGGTACCTGTTAAAATCTTGGATAAGAAGGAACATATTCTACGCTCCAAGGTTATACCTCAAGTCAAAGTTTTATGGAGAAACCACGATATTGAGGAAATAACCTGGGAGTTAGAATCTGAAATGAAATCAAGGTATCCTCACCTCTTCGACATACCAGGTACGTACACCAATTTCGAGGACGAAATTTCATAAGAAGGGGAGGTTGTAAGACCCCAATTTTTATGAATAAAGATTAATTTTCTCACAATATATTTTTGAATATTATGGTGTGGATTTGATATAATGTTATAGTTGTGGGTAATATTTATAAATTTTACAAAGTAAGCAAGTTGTTATAAAATATTCGATTGGTCGGGGAATATTCGTTTTAACAGGGAATATTCGTACGACGGCACAATCATTGGTGGACCCCACAATAAAATTATTGTCAGAGTTAGAAAATGACAGAAATATCTTTTTATAAAAATAACTGCGAAAGTTTTATCGTTAACTGTAGAAATACTCAGTGATATAAGTATAAAAATTAGTGTGGTTGCATAGTAGCACACGATCTTTGATGCTTACGTGAGAAGTCAATCAGTGATACTCAATTATTGCTACAGTAATTATAACATAGTATCTCACATTATTGATTCAATTAATGTCACAGTATCATCTGTACAATATTTTATATTATTAAATCAATAATTGAGACGATAAAGTTATTCATATTATTATTTGCATTATTGACGATGTCTAGAAAGTTCTGTTGAGGAAAGGGGTTTGGTCACCTAATTGCGCGCCAATATGGAATGATATGGTTGTTAATATTATGAGTTATAATATTAATGATAAATGTTATTTAAAATGTGTTTTGTGAAGCCATGTAAGTTGAGATAAATAGAGGGGATTTTTATGAAGTATTTGTTATAAATTTGGCTTATTATATGGACCCCCACTTACCCATTTTTTAAAATAGTCGGGAGAAGTTATCTCAGTGTTATTTATATATATATATATATATATATATATATATATATGTTAACCTTGGGGGGGGAAATGGGAAGTCACGGGTGTGACTTGTTTTATTATTATATATATGTATTATAATAAGTTTTGTTTTTTTTATGAAAAATAGAATATATTATATTTTATTATGCATAGTGTCTGTATAGTATTTTCATAGTAAAATTAAAAAAAAATTATTCGCCGGTGTGCGCCCGTGAAACTTCTATTGTGCAGTCCGTGATTTTCTTTTTCAAATAGTAACTTGTCATTCTCCTATAAATAGGATGGTTAGTTTAGAAATTAAAATTACATCAGAATCAGAGAATTCTTCTTCTATAATATTGAGTGTATTTCTTTAGAGTTTAAGAAAGCTTTGAGTATAGAAAATAGTGCAAGTTTTCTTCAACAATATCTCCGCCCAACCAGTCAGAAGTACTCTCCTTTTAAGGTAAGGGATATTATTTTTTTCAATATTCGTAAGAAATAATATTTTCTTCCATACTCTGTAGTATGTAAGTAATATTATTTCATTTCAGATTCCGAATTCTACACTCATTTTGTCAAGTATTGCTTCTATACTCCTTGAAATTAGTAAAATATCCTTAAAATTTGTGTTTCATCTAGTATCTTTTCACAAAAATATTATTCCGAATATTCTTGATAAATTTTAATCTTTTCATGTCAGGGTACTATTCTCAAAATACTATTAACGGGGTACTATTTACTCTGGTACTATTCACCCAGAGTACTATTCATGACAAAAAAATGATTTCTTTTCTATTCAAATTATTTTTTATACAATATTATTCTTAAATTTTACTTCACAAAGTAGTATTATGTTGACAATTCAGACTTTATTGAATTCTGGATAAATTAAATTATAAATATTTAAAATTTATCCTTGCTCTCATTTAATTGAATTCTTATATCATTGTCATCATCCTTATACTTATATTGTGATGCAAGTCATCTTTGGCCCGTAGTGCATAGATGGACTATTGATTGGTATGATTATGACCGGGGATTATTCGGTATAATCATGATCTGTAATGTTACAAATGATGTGCTAAAAGTCCTCATTAGCCCGTAGTGCATTGATGGATAGTTGTTGGCATGATCATGACCATTGGTGATAATAATGAATATCATTGACCCGTAGTGCATGGATAATTCAGTGATGTGAATTATTTATTGAGCTGAGTCTCAGCGATAAAATTGAAGATAAACTTTTAAATCAAAGAAGATAGTAGATATCATGCTCTACTTGACTCTTTTAATGGATTATTTGTTCCATTGCAGATAAATTTGTTGTTTATTGTATTCTATCAGTTTAACACTGTTGAAGGCTAACGATAATTTATTCTACATTATCTTAGTCATAATATTTCTTACTGGGCTAGTTGAGCTCACCCTTTTACTTTCATTGTTCTCTTCAGGAAATGAGAACGTAGCCGGGACTAGTCAGGGAATGGAGTGACGGTCCGAGATGGTGGCTGTAGTAGTCCTCACTATTTTATAAAATAGTGTGATAATAATTGTAATGAGGACTCCATTTGAGTTTGGATATTGTCTAAAAGACAATATTTGTGACGCCCCCAAAATTAGGTATACATCACCCATCTTGGGTCGTCAGATACATGGTACAGAAAACAAATACAACTTACTAATACAACTGTTGTGTACAATACGACAAAACATAACTGTGAGTTTGAATACAATTATTGTCTACTAGAGACTATACAAACTCAAAAGGAGTCATCATTACAATTATTGTCACACTATTTAATAGAATAGTGAGGACTGCTAATACTATCATATGGTCCATCACTCCGTTCCCCGACTCGTCCCAGCTATATTCTCATTTCCTGAAGAGAACAGTGAAAGAAAGGGTGAGCTCAACTAGCCCAGTAAGAAATATTATGACTAAGATAATGCAGAATAAATTATCATTATCCTTCAACAGTGTTAAACTGATAAAATATAACGAACATCAAGTTTAACTGCAGCGGAACAAGCAATCCATTAAAAGAGTCAAGTAGAAAATAAAATCTACTATCTTCTGTGATTTAAAAGGTTTTTCAACATTGTTATCGCTGGGACTCAGCTTAATAAAATAATCCACATCTTCGAATCGTCCCTGCACTACGGCCAAGGATATTCGTGTATTCATTAATGGTCATGATCATGCCAACAACTGTCCATCAATGCACTACGGGCCAATGAGGACTTTTACCACATCATTTGTAATATTACGGTCATAATTATACCGAATAATCCCTGGTCATAATCATACCAAGTCCATCTATGCACTACAGGCCACATATGACTTTCAATATTTTATAAACATGAGGATGATGACAATGATATAAGAATTCAATAAAACAAGTTCAAGAATTAATTTATCCAAGAATTAACAACGTCCAAATTGTCAACATGATACTGCTTTGTGGAGTAAAATTCAAGAATTCTTAGAAGAATATTTTCATGAAAAGATACTGGATGAACCGCAATTATCAAGGATATTTCACTAATTTCATGGAGTATAGAAGTTAAAACTTAACCAACTGAGTATAATAAAGAATGGAATAACAAAAGAAATCACCCGGCATGCGATAGACCGCACAGATAGGTTATTCCAACAGAATAATAAATAATGGAACCAGGTCCGGCGTAAACGCACAAACAGGATATTTTGATAGAATAATAAATAATGAAACCAGGTCCGGCGTAAACGCACAGACAGGATATTCTGACAGAATAATAAATAATGGAACCAGGTCCGGTGTAAAACACACAGACAGGATGTTCCAACAGAATAATAACAAGACGGAACCAGGTCTGGTGTAAAACACACAGACAAGATGTTCCAACAGAATAATAATAAAAACGGAACCAGGTCCGGTGTAAAACACACAGACAGGATGTTCCAACAGAATAATAGAAGAATGTCACCAAGTATAGGGTAGACGCGTATACAGGTTATTCCAACAGAATAATAAGAAATGAAATAACAACAGTTCTCTTCATGAATAAGAAAGAATAACACCCCTTACCGTTTTAAAGAAGACTGAAATAAGGACGTTGTTAAGTAGCAGAATACTCTTCTTCTCTCTCTCTATAGTTTCTCTCTCTAGAGTTCAGTGAATTCGTAAGAAATAATGAAGGAATGAGCTACTATTTATAGAAAAATAGAATGCATAGTAACTAATCCATGAACGGTCCAGATTGATTACTTTAATCTGACGGTCCATATTTAAAGAAAAATCTTTTAAATAAAATATAATATATTCTATTTATAGAATAACTTTAATAAAGTATTCTGTTTAATATAAAAATATGTTTCTGTTTTATTACGTTAATAATACGAATAAAACAAAACTTCATTATCGCTAAATAATTCATATTATTAACTGACAATAATTGAATCAAACTGAGTGACTTCTCACATAAGCATTAATAATCAATACCGTGTGCTACTATGCAACCACACGTATTACTGTACTTTTACTACCGAGTAGTTCAACAGTATCAATGGTAAAACTTCCGCCGTTAGTTTTAATAAAATATTTTTGTCGTTTTCTCAATCCGACAATAATTCCGTTGTGGGGTCCACCAATAATTGTGCCGTTGTGCGAATATTCCCTGTTAAAACGAATATTCTTCGGCCAATCGAATATTATATAACAACTTACGTACTTTGTAAAATTTATAAATATTACCCACAACTATAACATTATATCAAATTAACTACATAATATTCAAAAATGATATTTATAGAAAATTCATCTTTATTTATAAAAGTTGGGGTCTTACAATATTTGTGTTAAAACTCTCAGCTTATGTTACACGACAATTGTATAATTAAGTTTGTATTTCTATTCTGTACCATGTATTTGACAACTCAGAATGGGTGATGTATACCTATTTTGGGGGCGTCACAGATAGCGGAGTTTATCTCAAGGTGTTTAACTTGTCAATGAGTCAAGGCAGAGCATCAAGTACCAAAAGGACCATTGCAACCACTTAAAATTCCAGAATAGAAGTGGGAGCATATTACCATGGATTTCGTTACTGGTCTTCCCAAGGTTTCTCAAGGCATAGATGCAATTTGGATCATTGCGGATAGATTAACCAAGTCTGCTCATTTCTTACCTATACGAGAAACTTATTCACTTGAACGTCTTGCTCATATATACATAAATGAGATTGTAAGACTGCATGGTATGCTAATATCCATAGTTTATGATCGAGACCCAAGATTCACTTCACGATTTTGGGTTAGTTTACAGAAAGCTAAGGGCACGAATTTACGATTCAGTTTGGCATATCATACTCAGACAGACGGGCAGTCGGAGAGGACTATTCAAACTCTTGAAGATCTATTAAGACTTTGTGTCCTAGACTTCAAGGGAAGTTAGGACAAGTTCTTGCCATTGATAGAATTCTCCTACAACAACAGTTATCAAGCAAGTATAGGCATGGATCCATTCGAGGCGTTGTATGGATGCACGTGTCGTTCTCTAGTATGCTGGGACGAGGTAGGTGAAGTAATGTTGTTTGGACCGGAATTGGTATGCATGACAATGAAAAAGATTCAAATGATCCGACAATGTATAAAAGCCTCACAAGATCGACAAAAGAGTTATGCTAATCTTCATAGAAGAGACATCGAATTCAATGTTAGAGATCATGTGTTGTTACGTGTTGCTCCATGGAAAGGAGTTACGAGATTTGAAAAAGAGGAAAGCTCAATCATCGATTCATTGGCCCATTTGAAATCCTCGATCGAGTAGGAACTGTGGCATATAGACTCGCCTTACCGCTAAGTATGTCTCGTGTTCATAACGTTTTTTACATATCTATGTTATGTAAATATGTGGAAGACCTGAACCATATTATTGAATTAGAACCAGACGAGGTAGCGAAAGATTTAACGTATGAAGAGGTACCTGTTAAAATCTTGGATATGAAGGAACATATTCTACGCTCTAAGGTTATACCTCAAGTTAAAGTTTTGTAGGGAAACCACGATGTTAAGAAAATGACCTGGGAGTTAGAATATGAAATGAAATCAATGTATCCTCACCTCTTCGACATACCAGGTACGTACACTAATTTCGAGGAAGAATTTGCATAAGAATGGGAGGTTGTAAGACCCCAACTTTTATGAATAAAGATTTAATTTTTCTCTAAATATTATTTTTGAATAATAAGGTGTGGATTTGATATAATGTTATAGTTGTAGGTAATATTTATAAATTTTGTAAAGTAAGCAAGTTGTCATAAAATATTCGTTTGGTCGGAAAATATTCGTTTTATCAGGGAATATTCGTACGACGACACAATCATTAGTGGACCCCACAACAGATTTATTCTCGGAGTTAGAAACCGACAAAAATAACTTTTTATAAAAATAACGGCAAAAATTTTACCGTTAACTATTGAAATATCCGGTAATAAAAGTACAGTAATACGCGTGGTTGCATAGTAGCACACGATATTGTACAATATCTTTGATTATTGATGCTTACGTAAGAAATCACTCAATTTTATTCAATCATTACCACAGTAATTGCTGCATAGTATCTCACATTATTGATTCAATTATTATCATAATATTTTATATTATTAAATCAATAATTGAGATGACAAAGTTATTCATATTATTGACAATGTCTATAAAGTTCTGTCGAGAAAACGGGTTTGGTCACCTAATTGTACGCCAATAAGGAGAAGTCCTTATCGGAAAGCACCCTCTTTCTTAGGAATGATCTGGTTGTTAATATTGTGAGTTATAATATTAATGATGAATAAATGTTATTAAAAATGTGTTTAGTGAAGCTAAGTGAATTGAGATAAATAGAGGGGGTTTTATGAAATATTTGTTATAAATTTAGCTTATTACATGCACCCCCACTTACTCATTTTTCAAAATCATCGGTAGAAAGTTATATATATAAAGTATGTTAGTATATATATATATATATATATATATATATAATATTATAATGTGTGTGAGTGTGTGTGTGTGTGTATGCGTGCGTGTGAGGGTATGTGTGGTGGGTGGATGATGTGTGTGTGTGGTGGGTGTGTGTGTGTGTGTGTGTGTGTGTGTGTGTGTATATATATATATATATATATATATATTATATAAATTTTATTTTATTAGATTATAAATAGAATATATTATATTATATTTAAAGTTTTTGTTTTATTAAAAAATTTTATTGCACAGTAATGAATAGTAAAATCAAAAATTTCAGCCGAACGAATTCTCCCTTGAATTCGTTCTGTGCGTCCGTGATTAAAAATTTAAATAGTATCCTACCATTCTCCTATAAAAAAGATGCTTAGTATAGAATTGAAAATCACACTAGAATCAGAGAATTCTTCTTCTATAATATTAAGCGTATTTCTTTTGAGTTTAAGGAAACTTTGGGTGTAAAAAATTGTGCAAGTTTTCTTCAAGAATATCTCCACTATACCAGTCAGAAATATTCTCCTTTTAAGGTAAGGAGTATTATTTATTTCATATTCGCTTACGATATTATTTTTCGTATTCGTAAGGAATTTTATTTTCGTTCAATATTCGTAAGGAATATTATTTTCGTTTAATATTCATAAGGAATATTATCTTCATTCAATATTAGTAAGGAATATTATTTTCGTTCAACAGTTGTAAGGGATATTATTTTTGTTCAATATTCGTATGAAATAATATTTTCTTTAATACTTTGTAGTATGTAAGTAATATTATTTCATATCGTATTCCTAATTCTACACTCATGTTGATAAGTGCTACTTCTATACTCCTTGAAATTAGTAGAATATCCTTAAAATTTGCGCTTCATCCAGTATCGTTTCACAAGAATATTTTTCTGAACATTCTTGTTAAATTTTAATCTTTTCATGCCGGGGTACTATTTACTATTCACGAAGTAATATTCATGGGGTACTATTTACTCGGGGTACTATTCATGACAAAAATTAATTTTTTTTCTGTCCAAATTATTTTTGATACATGAATATTATTCTTGAATTTTACTTAACAAAGTAGGTGTCATGTTGACAATTTGGATATTCTTGAACTCTGTATAAATTGAATTATAAATCTTTAAAAGTTATCCTTTCTCTCACTTAATTGAATTTTTACTGGGCTAGTTGAGCTCACCCTTTTGCTTTCATTGTTCTCTTCAGGAAATGAGAACGTAGCCGGGACTAGTCGGAGAATGGAGTGACGGTCCGAGATGGTGGTTGTAGTTGTCCTCACTATTTTATAAAATAGTGTGATAATAATTGTAATGATGACTCTATTTGAGTTTGGATATTGTCTAAAAGACAATATTTGTGACGCCCCCAAAATTAGGTATACATCACCCATCTTGGGTCGTCAGATACATGGTACAGAAAATAAATACAACTTACTAATACAACTGTTGTGTACAATACGACAAAACATAACTGTGAGTTTGAATACAATTATTGTCTACTAGAGACTATACAAACTCAAAAGGAGTCATCATTACAATTATTGTCACACTATTTAATAGAATAGTGAGGACTACTAATACTATCATCTGGTCCATCACTCCGTTCCCCGACTCGTCCCAGCTATATTCTCATTTCCTGAAGAGAACAGTGAAAGAAAGGGTGAGCTCAACTAGCGCAGTAAAAAATATTATGACTAAGATAATGCAGAATAAATTATCATTAGCCTTCAACAGTGTTAAACTGATAAAATATAACGAACATCAAGTTTAACTGCAGCGGAACAAGCAATCCATTAAAAGAGTCAAGTAGAAAATAAAATCTACTATCTTCTGTGATTTAAAAGGTTTTTCAACACTGTTATCGCTGGGACTCAGCTTAATAAAATAATCCACATCATCGAATCGTCCCTGAACTACGGCCAAGGATATCGTGTATTCATTAATGGTCATGATCATGCCAATAACTGTCCATCAATGCACTACGGGCCAATGAGGACTTTTACCACATCATTTGTAACATTACGGTCATAATTATACCGAATAATCCCTGGTCATAATCATACCAAGTCCATCTATGCACTACAGGCCACAGATGACTTTCAACATTTTATAAACATGAGGATGATGACAATGATATAAGAATTCAATAAAACAAGTTCAAGAATTAATTTATTCAAGAATTAACAACGTCCAAATTGTCAACATGATACTGCTTTGTGGAGTAAAATTCAAGAATTCTTAGAAGAATATTTTCATGAAAAGATACTGGATGAACCGCAATTATCAAGGATATTTCACTAATTTCATGGAGTATAGAAGTTAAAACTTAACCAACTGAGTATAATAAAGAATGGAATAACAAAAGAAATCACCCGGCATGCGATAGACCGCACAGACAGGTTATTCCAACAGACTAATAAATAATGGAACCAGGTCCGGCCTAAACGCACAGACAGGATATTCCGACAGAATAATAAATAATGGAAACAGGTCCGGCGTAAATGCACAGACAGGATATTCCGACAGAATAATAAATAATAGAACCAGGTCCGGTGTAAAACACACAGACAAGTTGTTCCAACAGAATAATAACAAGACGGAACCAGGTCCGGTGTAAAACACACAGACAGGATGTTCCAACAGAATAATAATAAAAACGGAACCAGGTCCGGTGTAAAACACACAGACAGGATGTTCCAACAGAATAATAGAAGAATGTCACCAAGTATAGGGTAGACAGCGTATACAGGTTATTCCAACAGAATAATAAGAAATGGAATAACAACAGTTCTCTTCATGAATAAGAAAGAATAACACCCCTTACCATTTTAAAGAAGAACTGAAATAAGGAAGTAGTTAAGTAGCAGAATACTTTTCTTCTCTCTCTCTATAGTTTCTCTCTATAGTTTCTCTTTCTAGAGTTCAGTGAATTCGTAAGAAATAATGAAGGAATGAGCTGCTATTTATAGAAAAATAGAATGCATAGTAACTAATCCATGAACGGTCCAGATTGATTACTTTAATCTGACGGTCCATATTTAAAGAAAAATCTTTTAAATAAAATATAATATATTCTATTTATAGAATAACTTTAATAAAGTATTCTGTTTAATATAAAAAGATGTTTCTGTTTTATTACGTTAATAATACGAATAAAACAAAACTTCATTATCGCTAAATAATTCATATTATTAACTGACAATAATTGAATCAAACTGAGTGACTTCTCACATAAGCATTAATAATCAATACCGTGTGTACTATGCAACCACACGTATTACTGTACTTTTACTACCGAGTAGTTCAACAGTATCAATGGTAAAACTTCCGCCGTTATTTTTAATAAAATATTTTTATCGTTTTCTCAATCCGACAATAATTCCGTTGTGGAGTCCACCAATAATTGTGTCGTTGTGCGAATATTCCCTGTTAAAACGAATATTCCCCGACCAATTGAATATTATATAACAACTTGCGTACTTTGCAAAATTTATAAATATTACCCACAACTATAACATTATATCAAATTAACTCCATAATATTCAAAAATGATATTTATAGAAAATTCATCTTTATTTATAAAAGTTGGGGTCTTACAACCTCCACTTCTTATGAAATTTCGCCCTCGAAATTAGGGTACGTACCTGGTATGTCGAAGAGGTAAGGATACCTTGATTTCATTTCAGATTCTAACTCCCAAGTCATTTTCTTAACATCGTGATTTCTCCACAAAACTTTGACTTGAGGTATAACCTTGGAGCGTAGAATATGTTCTTTCTTATCCAAGATTTGAACATGAACTTCTTCATACGTCAAATCCTCCGCTATTTCATCCGGTTCTAACTCAATAATGTGGTTCGGGTCTTCCACATATTTACGTAACATGGATATGTGAAAAACTTTATGAACACGAGACATACTTGGCGGTAAAGCGAGTCTATAAACCACAGTTCCTACTCGATCGAGGATTAAAAATGGACCGATGAATCGAGGATTGAGCTTTCCTTTCTTTCTAAATCTCGTAACTCCTTTCCATAGAGCAACACGTAAGAACACATGATCTCCTATATCAAATTCCATGTCCTTTCGATTAAGATCAGCATAACTCTTTTGTCGATCTTGTGAGGTTTTTATACGTTGTCGGATCGTTTGAATCTTTTCTATAGTCATACGTACCAACTCCGGTCCCAACAACGTTGCTTCACCCACCTCATCCCAGCATACTAGAGAACGACATTTTCTTCCATACAATTCTTCGAATGGAGCCATGCCAATACTTGCTTGATAACTGTTGTTGTAGGAAAACTCCACCAATGGTAAGAACTTGTCCCAACTTCCCTTGAAATCAAGGACACAGAGTCTTAATAGATCTTCAAGAGTTTGAATAGTCCTCTCTGATTGTCCGTCAGTCTGAGGATGATATGCCGAACTTAATCGTAAATCCGTGCCCATAGCTTTTTGTAAACTAACCCAAAATCGTGAAGTGAATCTTGGGTCTCGATCAGAAACTATAGATACTGGCATACCATGCAGTCTTACAATCTCGTTTATGTACATACGAGCAAGACGTTCAAGTGTATAAGTTTCTCGTATCGGTAAGAAATGAGCAGACTTGGTCAATCTATCAACAATGACCCAAATCGCATCTATACCTTGAGAAACCTTAGGAAGACCGGTAACGAAATCCGTGGTAATGTGCTCCCACTTCCATTCTAGAATTTCAAGTGGTTGCAATGGACCTTTTGGTACTTGATGCTCCGCTTTGACTCGTTGATAAGTTAGACACCTTGAGATAAACAGCGCTATCTCTCTCTTCATATTGCTCCACCAAAATGTATGACGAAGATTATGATACATTTTGGTACTTCCAGGATGGATTGCAAACGGTGTGTTGTGCGCCTCCATCATGATTTCATACTTTAAATCAGGATTGTTAGGAACACAAAGTCTGGAGTTGACTCGAAGTATTCCTTCTTCATCGATTCTTGCTTCCGGCATAGCACCTTCTTGCACTTTCTTCCTCATACGCATCAGCTCCAGGTCTGTAGCTTGAGCAGCTTTAACTTTATCGATTAAAGTTGGTTCTACTCGTATATTCGCCATCATCACATGGGTCCCTGGAGTCTTTAACTCTATCTCCATCCTTTGCAAGTCACACAAAATGGGCCTTTGTGTTGACAATATCGCACTCGTACTTGCATATGATCTTCTACTTAATGCGTCAGCTACCACATTCGCTTTTCCAGGATAGTATTGAATGGTATGATCATAATCTTTCAACAGTTCAAGCTAACGTCGTTGTCGCATGTTGAGTTCCTTTTGAGTGAAGAAATATTTGAGGTTTTTATGATCCGTAAAGATCTCCACCTTCTCCCCATGCAAGTAATGCCTCCAAATTTTAAGTGCAAAGACAACAGCTGCCAACTCTAGATCATGAGTAAGATAATTCTTCTCATATTCCTTGAGTTGTCTTGATGCATAGGTTATGACTTTTTCATGTTGCATGAGAACGCATCCCAACCCTTTTCTCGAAGCATCACTGTAGATGAAAAATCCCTCCGAGCTAGATGGTATTGTTAGAACAGGTACTGAAATGAGTCTCCTCTTGAGTTCTTGAAAACTCTTCTCACATTCTTCGCTCCAACCGAACTTTGTATCTTTCTGAGTCAGCTGAGTTAATGGAGTAGCGATTCGAAAAAATCCTTCCACGAATCTCCGATAATAACCAGCTAAACCAAGAAAGCTACGTACTTCGGTCACTGATTTAGGTTGCTCCCAGCTTTGAATAGCTTCAATCTTTGCCGGGTCAAGAGATATTCCACGACTTGATACTAGTGCCCAAGGAATACTACCTCCTCCAGCCAGAACTCGCACTTCTTCAACTTGGCATAAAGCTTGTATTTACAAATCTTTTGGAGTACCAGCCTCAAGTGTTGCTCATGATCTTCACGGCTTTTGGAATAAATAAGGATGTCATCAATAAAGACGACCACAAAGTGATCCAAATATTCCTTGAATACCCGGTTCATCATATCCATGAAGGCAGTAGGAGCATTAGTCAATCCAAAGGACATGACTAGGAATTCATAATGCCCGTACCGAGTTCTGAAAGCTGTCTTTGGAATATCCTCAGTTCTAACCTTCAGCTGATGATATCCAGAACGAAGATCGATCTTTGAAAAGAATTGTGCTCCTTGCAACTGGTCAAACAGGTCATCAATACGTGGCAATGGGTACCTATTTTTGATGGTGACATGATTCAACTCCCGATAATCAATACAAAGTCGCATACTTTCATCTTTCTTCTTCACGAATAGAACAGGAGCACCCCAAGGAGAAGTACTAGGACGAATAAAGCCAATGTCTAACAATTCCTGCAGTTGGATCTTTAACTCCTGAAGTTCAATAGGAGTCATTCGATATGGGGCTTTGGAAATGGGTTTTGTACCGGGTTCAAGGTCGATACAAAATTTAATTTCTCGCTCTGGGGGTAGGCCAGGAAGTTTTTTAGGGAATACGTCAGGAAATTTATTAACAATAGAAATATCATTCAAAACTGACGTATTTTTGTTTAGATCCGTGACATGAGCTAAGAAAGCTTGACATTCGTTTTTCAATAAACGAATAGCTTTGTGGCTTGAGATGACAGCGATTGATTTTAATGGTTTGGTTGCTTGAATTCGCATAATAGGTCGATTAGGAATATGAAAGCTAACAACCTTACGAAAATAATCAATTTTTGCATGATGAGTAGTTAACCAATCAATCCCTAGAATCTCGTCAAATGCAAGTATTTTTAATGAAATCAGATCGACAGGTAATGTTTGGGTACCAACTTGAACCAAACAAGACTTATAAACCGTGGATGTAATGAAGGTTTCTCCTAATGGAGTTTCAACAGATAAGTCAAAGTCTAATTTCTCCGGAGTCAAATTTAATCGATGAGCGCAAGTAGGAGAAATAAAAGAATGGATAGAACCGGTATCAAATAAAGTATAGACTTCGTTAGAGTTTATGATAAGCTTACCCGTGATGACCTCATTCGGGTTCCTTGCTTTCTGGGAGTTCACAACAAACGCTCTCCCTTGCACTACCAGTTTTGACTTTTCTGGGACGGCCTTTGGTGTCTCCATCCTGGTTGAACTTGTTTTTGGTAAACGACAAAATCGAGCTAAATGACATTCTCTTCCACAATTATAATATGCTTTAGACGGCATTGCGCAGTTTGGACTGATGTGCCCCTCCCCTCCGCATTTAAAACATATGATAGGTGGTCGTTCTCCTTCCTTAACAACGGGTGCTGGTGCAGACATCTTTCCATCATTGTTGAATCTCCTCTTCTTGAAATGACCATTCTTATTGTTTTGGCCCTGATTACCACCGAAGTGGTTACCATTTCTGGCCTGTTGATTCCCTCCACGCTTGTTGTCACCGCTTTGATGACTGCTCTCACTAGTATTATCATTTTGTTGGCTGCTCTCTTTTGGTTGCGTTGACTCGTTATCGCGCTCTACCAACTGAGCCCTATTTACAACATCTGAATACAAACACAGTTTATGAGAAATAAGATGTTGACGTATCTCAGGTTTCAAACCTCATAAAAATATTCGCGTCATTCGCTCTTCATTATCCACTAAGTGGGACGCAAACCGGGACAACTCAGCAAATTTAGCCTCATTCTGCGACACGGTCATATTATTCTGCTCCAATTTGATGAACTCCACCTCCTTCATGTGACGAACACTTTCGGGAAAGTATTTGTCATTGAACATCTCTTGGAACTTCTCCCAAGACATCTTGAGTGTGTCAGGCTGGGTACGTTTTACAGATTCCCACCAGTAATCTGCCTCTTCACGTAACATAAAGGTGGCAAAGGGAATCTTTTGCTCCTCGGAGCATCCCAAGACATCAAATATCTTGGTGATCTGCTTTAACCACGTCTCCGCCTTAAGTGGTTCTGGCTTTCCCAAAAACTCCGGTGGTCCCAGCTCCTTGAATTGCTTAGCGGTGACCAACCGTGGGTTATCATTGTTGCCTCCTACATTTTGGATAGGAGCCGCTCTCGCCCGTTGTTGCATGAATTGCATAAAGCCTCTGACCATCTCATCATTCACCATTTCATCGGTGTTATTGTTTTCATGAGGATTATTGTCCTCTGGTTGTACATTACCCTGAGCATTAATCGTTAGTGATTCAATGGTCTCATGTGCTTCATTGATTATCTCAACATTTTCGGATGCCATTTGCAAATACTGCAACAAAACAAGGGTTAATTAACATATAACATATTATTCATATACTTTGACCGACCAATTAAATACCAAATAAACTTAGGTAGGTCATACTGGTAGGTCATACTAGCGAAGGAATTCCCCGTCTCTCCCCTCCTAGTCCTATTCTCACATCTTAGCCAGGGATCATATCCCTAAGCTCTGATACCAACTGTGACGCCCCCAAAATTAGGTATACATCACCCATCTTGGGTCGTCAGATACATGGTACAGAATACAAATACAACTTACTAATACAACTGTCGTGTACAGTACGACAAAACATAAACTGTGAGTTTGAATACAAATATTATCTTCTAGAGAGTATTCATACTCAAAAGGAGTCCTCATTACATTTATTAACACACCATTACATAGAATAGTGAGGACTACTAACTAATACTATCATTCGGACCATCACTCCGTTCCCCGACTTGCCCCAGCTACGTTCTCATTTCCTGAAGAGAACAGTGAAAGAAAGGGTGAGCTCAACTAGCCCAGTAAGAAATATTATGACTAAGATAATGCAGAATAAATTATCATTAGCCTTCAACAATGTTAAACTGATAAAATATAATAGACATCAAGTTTAACTATAGCGGAACAAGCAATCCATTAAAAGAGTCAAGTAGAAAATAAACTCTACTATCTTTTATGATTTAAAAGGTTTTTCAACACTGTTATCGCTGGGACTCAGCTTAATAAAATAATCCACATCATCGAATCACCCCTGCACTACGGCCAAGGATATTCGTGTATTCATTAATGGTCATGATCATGCCAACAACTGTCCATCAATGCACTACGGGCCAATGAGGACTTTTACCACATCATTTGTAACATTACGGTCATGATTATACCGAATAATCCCTGGTCATAATCATACCAAGTCCATCTATGCACTACAGGCCACAGATGACTTTTAACATTTTATAAACATGAGGATGATGACAATGATATAAGAATTCAATAAAACAAGTTCAAGAATTAATTTATCCAAGAATTAACAACGTCCAAATTGTCAACATGATACTGCTTTGTGGAGAAAAATTCAAGAATGCTTAGAAGAATATTTTCATGAAAAGATACTGGATGAACCGCAATTATCAAGGATATTCCACAAATTTCATGGAGTATAGAAGTCAAAACTTAACCAACTGAGTATAATAAAGAATGGAATAACAAAAGAAATCACCATGCATGCGATAGACCGCACAGACAGGTTATTCCAACAGAATAATAAATAATGGAACCAGGTCCGGCGTAACCGCACAGACAGGATATTCCGACAGAATAATAAATAATGGAACCAGGTCCGGCGTAAACGCACAGACAGGATATTCCGACAGAATAATAAAGAACAGTATAATAAATAATGAAACCAGGTCTGGTGTAAAACACACAGACAGGATATTCCGACAGAATAATAATAAAGACGGAACCAGGTCCGGTGTAAAACACACAGACATGATATTCCAACAGAATAATAGAAGAATATCACCAAGTATAGGGTAGACCGCGTATACTGGTTATTCCAACAGAATAATAAAGAATGGAATAACAAAAGTTCTCTTCATGAATATAAAAGAAATAATATTTCCTACCTTAAAAGAACTGGATATTGGAAAAGTGAAGTAGCAGAATACTTTTATTCTCTCTCTCTTATTCTCTCTATACTTTCTCTCTCTATAGCTTGAATGAATTCGTGAAAAATAATGAAGCTCTAGGCCTTTATTTATAGAAAAACTGAGGGTGGCTCTTGGTCTTAACGAAGGGTCAAATGACTCTTGGTCTTAACGAAGGGTCAAATGACTCTTGGTAATATTGAAGGGACAACTACTATTGACGAAAGTAATTACTATTGACCAAGGTAAATACTATTGACGAAGGTAATTACTATTGACCAAGGTAAATACTATTGACCAAGGTAATTACTATTGACCAAGGTAAATACTATTGACGAAGGTAATTACTATTGACTAAGGTAAATACTATTGACCAAGATAATTACTATTGACCAAGGTAAATACTATTGACGACGGTAATTACTATTGACGAAGAGACTCTTAGATGATGACATATGGGCCCTCCATAAAAAATAACCAAACTTACCACAACGTCTCAATTATTGATTTAATAATATAACATATTATACAGATGATACTATGACAATAACTTAAGAGATATGATGCAGCAATTACTGTAGCAATAATTGAGTATGGTTGAGTGACTTCTCACGTAAGCATCAATAATCAATACCGTGTGCTACTATACAACCACGCGTATTAATGTACTTTTACTATCGGGTAGTTCAACAGTTTTAACGGTTTTAACGGTAACACCTCAGCCGTTATTTTTATAGAAAGATAATTTTGTCGTTTTCTAACTACGACTATACTTCTGTTGTGGGGTCCACCAATGATTGTGCCGTCGTACGAATATTCCCCGACAAAAAGAATATTCCCCGACCAAACGAATATTTTATAACAACTTGCTTACTTTGCAAAATTTATAAATAATATCCACAACTATAATATTATATCAAATCCACACCATAATATTCAAAAAAATTATTTCGAGAAAATTAAATATTTATTCATAAAATCTGGGATCTCACAATCTCCCCTCCTTATGGAATTTCACCCTCGAAATTTACGTACATACCTGGTATGCCAAACAGGTGAGGATACATTGACTTCACTTCAAATTCTAACTCTTGAGGTATAACCTTTGAGCGTCGAATATGATCCTTCTTATCCAAGATTTTAACACGTATCTCCTCAAACATTAAATCATCCGCTATCTCGTCCGGTTCTAAATTAATAATGTTATTCGGGCCGTCCATATATTTACGTAACATCGATACGTGAAAAAAAAATTATGAACACACGACATGCTTGGCGGTAAAACGAGTCTATAAGCCACAGTTCCTACTCGATCGAGGATTTTAAATGGGTCAATTACATCGAGGGTTGAGATTTTCTCCCTTTGTCAATTCGTGCTTCTAGAATAACGCCCTCTTGAACCTTCTTCTTCACATTCATCAGCTCCGGGTGTGTAGCTTGAACGGCTTTAACGTTATCGATTAAAGTCGATTTTACTCGTATATTCGTTATCTTCATATGGGTCCCTCGAGTCTTTAACTCTATCTTCGTCATTTGTAAGTTATACGAAATGAGTCTTTGTTTTAACAACATCGCACTCGTAAACACATACGATCTTCTACTCAACACGTCAGCTACCATGTTCGTTCTTCCACAATGATATTGAATGGTACGGTCGTAATCTTCAACAGCTTGAGCCAACGTCTTTGGCGCATGTTACGCTCGCTTTAGTTGAAGAAATATTTAACGATTTTAGAAATGGGTTTTGTACTGGGGTCAATACAAAAATTCGATTTCACGCTCTAGGGGTAGGCTAAGAAGTCTTCAAGAATACGTCAGGAAATTTATTAACAGAAATATCATTCAAAACTATGACTCTCGTCCAAGACTTGAATAACACGTCACATTGATACCTATTAACTTGTCACCGTTATTCACATCGTTGCCTTCAGAAAGTCTGGCTTCGGTGCATTCCACACAAGAAAGTCACAAGATAAAGGCTCAGGGCTCTTTACTTATGGCTTGATATGACAATGATTGACTTTAATGGTTTGGTTACTTGAATTCGCATAACAGGTTGGTTAGGAATATGAAAGTTAACCACCTTACGAGAAGCATGATGAGTAGTTAACCAATCGATTTCTAAAATCACATCAAAGGCAAGTATTTTCAAAGAGATAAGATTGACAGGTAACGTGAAAGTGTTGATTTGAACAAGATTTATAAATAGTGGAGGTAACGAAGGTTTCTCCCAACGGAGTTTCAATAGATAAATCAAAGTCTAACTTCTCCAGAGTTAAGTACAAACATTGAACACAACTAGGTGAAATAAAAGAGTGAGTAGAACCGGTATCTAACACGGTATAGACTTCGCAAGAGTTTATGACTAACATACCCGTGATAATTTTATTCAGGTTCTTCGTCACGAAAAAAAACGCTCTCTCTTAAACTACTGGCTTTGGCTTGTCTGGGGCATCCTTTGGTGCCTCCATCCTAGCTGAACTTGTCTTCGGTGAACGACAAAATCGGCCTAGGTGACCTTCTCTTCCACAATTATAACATGCCTTGGACGGCATCGCGCAGTTTGGACTAATATGTCTCTCTCCTCCGCATTTGAAACATATGATAGGTGGTCGTTCTCCATTCTTAACAACGGTTGCTGGTGCTGACGTCTTTCCATCATTGTTGAATTTTCGCTTCTTAAAATGTCCATTCTTATTGTTCTGGCCATGATTACCACCGAAGTGGTTACCATTTTTGGCCTGTTGATTCCCTCCACGCTTGTTATCACCGCTTCGATGACAGCTCTCACTAGTATTATCATTTTGCTGGCTGCTCTCTTTTGGTTGCGTTGACTCGTTATCGCGCTCCACCAACTGAGCCCTATTTACAACATCTGAATACAAACACAGTTTATGAGAAATAAGATGTTGACGTATCTCAGGTTTCAAACCTCGCAAAAACATTCGCGTCATTCACTCTTCATTATCCACCAAGTGGGACGTAAACCGGGACAACTCAGCAAATTTAGCCTCATACTACGACACGGTCATATTATTCTGCTCTAATTTGATGAACTCCACCTCCTTCATGTGACGAACACTTTCGGGAAAGTATTTATCATTGAACATCTCTTGGAACTTCTCCCAAGACATCTTGAGTGCGTCAGGCTGGGTACGTTTTACAGATTCCCACCAGTAATCTGCCTCTTCACGTAACATAAAGGTGGCAAAGGGAATCTTTTGCTCCTCGGAGCATCCCAAGACATCAAATATCTTGGTGATCTGCTTTAACCACGTCTCCGCCTTAAGTGGTTCTGGCTTTCCCAAAAACTCCGGTGGTCCCAGCTCCTTGAATTGCTTAGCGGTGACCAACCGTGGGTTGTCATTGTTGCCTCCTGCATTTTGGATAGGAGCCGCTCTCGCCCGTTGTTGCATGAATTGCATAAAGCCTCTGACCATCTCATCATTCACCATTTCATCGGTGTTATTATTTTCATGAGGATTATTGTCCTCTGGTTGTACATTACCCTGAGCATTAATCGTTGGTGATTCAATGGTCTCATGTGCTTCATTGATTATCTCAACATTTTCGGATGCCATTTGCAAATATTACAACAAAACAAGGGTTAATTAACATATAACATATTATTCATATACTTTGACCAACCAATTAAATACCAAATAAACTTAGGTAGGTCATACTGGTAGGTCATACTAGCGAAGGAATTTCCCGTCTCTCCCCTCCTAGTTCTATTCTCACATCTTAGCCGGGGATCATATCCCTAAGCTCTGATACCAACTGTGACGCCCCCAAAATTAGGTATACATCACCCATCTTGGGTCGTCAGATACATGGTACAGAATACAAATACAACTTACTAATACAACTGTCGTGTACAGTACGACAAAACATAAACTGTGAGTTTGAATACAAATATTATCTTCTAGAGAGTATTCATACTCAAACGGAGTCCTCATTACATTTATTAACACACCATTACATAGAATAGTGAGGACTACTAACTAATACTATCATTCGGACCATCACTCCGTTTCCCGACTTGCCCCAGCTACGTTCTCATTTCCTGAAGAGAACAGTGAAAGAAAAGGTGAGCTCAACTAGCCCAGTAAGAAATATTATGACTAAGATAATGCAGAATAAATTATCATTAGCCTTCAACAATGTTAAACTGATAAAATATAATAGACATCAAGTTTAACTGTAGCGGAACAAGCAATCCATTAAAAGAGTCAAGTAAAAAATAAACTCTACTATCTTTTATGATTTAAAAGGTTTTTCAACACTGTTATCGCTGGGACTCAGCTTAATAAAATAATCCACATCATCGAATCACCCCTGCACTACGGCCAAGGATATTCGTGTATTCATTAATGGTCATGATCATGCCAACAACTGTCCATCAACGCACTACGGGCCAATGAGGACTTTTACCACATCATTTGTAACATTACGGTCACGATTATACCGAATAATCCCTGGTCATAATCATACCAAGTCCATCTATGCACTACAGGCCACAGATGAGTTTTAATATTTTATAAATATGAGGATGATGACAATGATATAAGAATTCAATAAAACAAGTTCAAGAATTAATTTATCCAAGAATTAACAACGTCCAAATTGTCAACATGATACTGCTTTGTGGAGAAAAATTCAAGAATGCTTAGAAGAATATTTTTATGAAAAGATACTGGATGAACCGCAATTTTCAAGGATATTCCACAAATTTCATGGAGTATAGAAGTCAAAACTTAACCAACTGAGTATAATAAAGAATGGAATAACAAAAGAAATCACCATGCATGCGATAGACCGCACAGACAGGTTATTCCAACAGAATAATAAATAATGGAACCAGGTCCGGCGTAACCGCACAGACAGGATATTCCGACAGAATAATAAATAATGGAACCAAGTCCGGCGTAAACGCACAGACAGGATATTCCGACAGAATAATAAAGAATAGTATAATAAATAATGGAACCAGGTCCGTTGTAAAACACACAGACAGGATATTTCGACAGAATAATAATAAAGACGGAACCAGGTCCGGTGTAAAACACACAGACAGGATATTCCAACAGAATAATAGAAGAATATCACCAAGTATAGGGTAGACCGCGTATACTGGTTATTCCAACAGAATAATAAAGAATGGAATAACAGAAGTTCTCTTCATGAATATAAAAGAAATAATATTCCCTACCTTAAAAGAACTGGATATTGGAAAAGTGAAGTAGCAGAATACTTTTATTCTCTCTCTCTTATTCTCTCTATACTTTCTCTCTCTATAGCTTGAATGAATTCGTGAAAAATAATGAAGCTCTAGGCCTCTATTTATAGAAAAACTGAGGGTGGCTCTTGGTCTTAACGAAGGGTCAAATGACTCTTGGTCTTAACAAAGGGTTAAATGACTCTTGGTAATATTGAAGGGACAACTACTATTGACGAAAGTAATTACTATTGACCAAGGTAAATACTATTTACGAAGGTAATTACTATTGACCAAGGTAAATACTATTGACCAAGGTAATTACTATTGACCAAGGTAATTACTATTGACCAAGGTAAATACTATTGACGAAGGTAATTACTATTGACCAAGGTAAATACTATTGACGAAGGTAATTACTATTGACCAAGGTAAATACTATTGACCAAGGTAATTACTATTGACCAAGGTAAATACTATTGACGACGGTAATTACTATTGACGAAGAGACTCTTAGATGATGACATATGGGCCCCCCATAAAAAATAACCAAACCTACCACAACGTCTCAATTATTGATTTAATAATATAACATATTATACAGATGATACTATGACAATAATTTAAGAGATATGATGCAGCAATTACTGTAGTAATAATTGAGTATAGTTGAGTGACTTCTCACGTAAGCATCAATAATCAATACCGTGTGCTACTATACAACCACGCGTATTACTGTACTTTTACTACCGGGTAGTTCAACAGTTTTAACGGTTTTAACGGTAACACCTCAGCCGTTATTTTTATAGAAAGATAATTTTGTCGATTTCTAACTACGACTATACTTCTGTTGTGGGGTCCACCAATGATTGTGCCGTCGTACGAATATTCCCCGACAAAAAAATATTCCCCGACCAAACGAATATTTTATAACAACTTGCTTACTTTGCAAAATTTATAAATAATACCCACAACTATAATATTATATCAAATCCAAACCATAATATTCAAAAAAATTATTTCGGGAAAATTAAATATTTATTCATAAAATCTGGGATCTCACATTAATAGAATAGTGAGGACTACTAATACTATCATCTGGTCCATCACTCCATTTTCCGACTCGTCCCAGCTATATTCTCATTTCCTGAAGAGAACATTGAAAGAAAGGGTGAGCTCAACTAGCCCAGTAAGAAATATTATGACTAAGATAATGCAGAATAAATTATCATTAGCCTTCAACAGTGTTAAACTGATAAAATATAACGAACATCAAGTTTAACTGCAGCGGAACAAGCAATCCATTAAAAGAGTCAAGTAGAAAATAAAATCTACTATCTTCTGTGATTTAAAAGGTTTTTCAACACTGTTATCGTTGGGACTCAGCTTAATAAAATAATCCACATCATCGAATCGCCCCTGCACTACGGCCAAGGATATTCGTGTATTCAATAATGGTCATGATCATGCCAACAACTGTCCATCAATGCACTACGGGCCAATAAGGACTTTTACCACATCATTTGTAACATTACGGTCATAATTATACCGAATAATCCCTGGTCATAATCATACCAAGTCTATCTATGCACTACAGGCCACAGATGACTTTCAATATTTTATAAACATGAGGATGATGACAATGATATAAGAATTCAATAAAACAAGTTCAAGAATTAATTTATCCAAGAATTAACAACGTCCAAATTGTCAACATGATACTGCTTTGTGGAGTAAAATTCAAGAATGCTTAGAAGAATATTTTCATGAAAAGATACTGGATGAACCGCAATTATCAAGGATATTTCACTAATTTCATGGAGTATAGAAGTTAAAACTTAACCAACTGAGTATAATAAAGAATGGAATAACAAAAGAAATCACCCGACATGCGATAGACCGCACAGATAGGTTATTCTAACAGAATAATAAATAATGGAACCAGGTCCGGTGTATACGCACAGACAGGATATTTTGATAGAATAATAAATAATGAAACCAGGTCCGGCGTAAACGCACAGACAGGATATTTTGACAGAATAATAAATAATGGAACCAGGTCCGGTGTAAAACACACAGACAGGATGTTCCAACAGAATAATAACAAGACGGAACCAGGTCCGGTGTAAAACACACAGACAAGATGTTCTAACAGAATAATAATAAAAACGGAACCAGGTCCGGTGTAAAACACACAGACAGGATGTTCCAACAGAATAATAGAAGAATGTCACCAAGTATAGGGTAGACCGCGTATACAGGTTATTCCAACAGAATAATAAGAAATGGAATAACAACAGTTCTCTTCATGAATAAGAAAGAATAACACCCCTTACCGTTTTAAAGAAGAACTGAAATAAGGAAGTAGTTAAGTAGCAGAATACTTTTCTTCTCTCTCTCTATAGTTTCTCTCTATAGTTTCTCTCTCTAGAGTTCAGTGAATTCGTAAGAAATAATGAAGGAATGAGCTGCTATTTATAGAAAAATAGAATGCATAGTAACTAATCCATGAACGGTCCAGATTGATTACTTTAATCTGACGATCCATATTTAAAGAAATATCTTTTAAATAAAATATAATATATTCTATTTATAGAATAACTTTAATAAAGTATTCTGTTTTATATAAAAAGATGTTTCTGTTTTATTACGTTAATAATACGAATAAAACAAAACTTCATTATCGCTAAATAATTCATATTATTAACTGACAATAATTGAATCAAACTGAGTGACTTCTCACATAAGCATTAATAATCAATACCATATGCTACTATGCAACCACACGTATTACTGTACTTTTACTACCGAGTAGTTCAACAGTATCAATGGTAAAACTTCCGCCGTTAGTTTTAATAAAATATTTTTATCGTTTTCTCAATCCGACAATAATTCCGTTGTGGGGTCCACTAATAATTGTGCCATTGTACGAATATTCCCTGTTAAAACGAATATTCTCCGGCCAATCGAATATTATATAACAACTTGCGTACTTTGCAAAATTTATAAATATTATCCACAACTATAACATTATATCAAATTAACTCCATAATATTCAAAAATGATATTTATAGAAAATTCATCTTTATTTATAAAAGTTGGGGTCTTACAATATTCGTGTTAAAACTCTCAGCTTATGTTACACGACAGTTGTATAATTAAGTTTGTATTTCTATTCTGTACCATGTATTTGGCAACTCAGAATGGGTGATGTATACCTATTTTGGGGGCGTCACAGATAGCGGAGTTTATCTCAAGGTGTTTAACTTGTCAACGAGTCAAGGCAGAGCATCAAGTACCAAAAGGACCATTGCAACCACTTAAAATTCCAGAATAGAAGTGGGAGCATATTACCATGGATTTCGTTACTGGTCTTCCCAAGGTTTCTCAAGGCATAGATACAATTTGGATCATTGTGGATAGATTAACCAAGTCTGCTCATTTCTTACCTATACGAGAAACTTATTCACTTGAACGTCTTGCTCATATATACATAAATGAGATTGTAAGACTGCATGGTATGCCAATATCCATAGTTTCTGATCGAGACCCAAGATTCACTTCACGATTTTGGGTTAGTTTACAGAAAGCTAAGGGCACGAATTTACGATTCAGTTCGGCATATCATACTCAGACGGACGGGCAGTCGGAGAGGACTATTCAAACTCTTAAAGATCTATTAAGACTTTGTGTCCTAGACTTCAAGGGAAGTTAGGACAAGTTCTTGCCATTGATAGAATTCTCCTACAACAACAGTTATCAAGCAAGTATAGGCATGGATCCATTCGAGGCGTTGTATGGATGCACGTGTCGTTCTCTAGTATGCTGGGACGAGGTAGGTGAAGCAATGTTGTTTAGACCGGAATTGGTATGCATGACAATGAAAAAGATTCAAATGATCCGATAATGTATAAAAGCCTCACAAGATCGACAAAAGAGTTATGCTAATCTTCATAGAAGAGACGTGGAATTCAATGTTAGAGATCATATGTTGTTACGTGTTGCTCCATGGAAAGGAGTTACGAGATTTGAAAAAGAGGAAAGCTCAATCATCGATTCATTGGCCCATTTGAAATCCTCGATCGAGTAGGAACTGTGGCATATAGACTCGCCTTACCGCTAAATATGTCTCGTGTTCATAACGTTTTTTACATATCTATGTTATGTAAATATGTGGAAGACCCGAGCCATATTATTGAATTAGAACCAGACGAGTAGCGAAAGATTTAACGTATGAAGAGGTACCTGTTAAAATCTTGGATATGAAGGAACATATTCTACGCTCTAAGGTTATACCTCAAGTTAAAGTTTTGTAGGGAAACCACGATGTTGAGAAAATGACCTGGGAGTTAGAATATGAAATGAAATCAATGTATCCTCACCTCTTCGACATACCAGGTACGTACACCAATTTCGAGGAAGAAATTGCATAAGAATGGGAGGTTGTAAGACCCCAACTTTTATGAATAAAGATTTAATTTTTCTCTAAATATTATTTTTGAATAATAAGGTGTGGATTTGATATAATGTTATAGTTGTGGGTAATATTTATAAATTTTGTAAAGTAAGCAAGTTGTCATAAAATATTCGTTTTGTCGGGAAATATTCGTTTTATCAGGAAATATTCGTACGACGACACAATCATTGGTGGACCCCACAACAGATTTATTATCGGAGTTAGAAAACGACAAAAATAACTTTTTATAAAAATAACGGCAAAAGTTTTACCGTTAACTATTGAAATATCCGGTAATAAAAGTACAGTAATATGCGTGGTTGCATAGTAGCACACGGTATTGTACAATATATTTGATTATTGATGCTTACGTAAGAAGTCACTCAATTTTATTCAATCATTACCACAGTAATTGCTGCATAGTATCTCACATTATTGATTCAATTATTATCATAATATTTTATATTATTAAATCAATAATTGAGATGACAAAGTTATTCATATTATTGACAATGTCTAAAAAGTTCTGTCGAGAAAACGGGTTTGGTCACCTAATTGCACGCCAATAAGGAGAAGTCCTTATCGGAAAGCACCCTCTTTCCTAGGAATAATCTGGTTGTTAATATTGTGAGTTATAATATTAATGATGAATAAATGTTATTAAAAATGTGTTTAGTGAAGCTAAGTGAATTGAGATAAATAGAGGGGGTTTTATGAAATATTTGTCATAAATTTGGCTTATTACATGCACCCCCACTTACTCATTTTTCAAAATCATCGGTAGAAAGTTATATATAAAGTATGTTAGTATATATATATATATATATATATATATATATATATATATATATATATATATATATATGTGTATGTGTGTGCGCGTGCGTGTGAGGGTATGTGTGTGTGTGGTGGGTGATGTGTGTGTGTGGGTGTGTGTGTGTGTGTGTGTGTGTGTGTGTGTGTATATATATATATATATATATATATATATATATATATTATATAATTTTTATTTTATTAGATTATAAATAGAATATATTATATTATATTTAAAGTTTTTGTTTTATTAAAATATTTTATTGAACAGTAATGAATAGTAAAATTAAAAATTTCAGTCGAACGAATTCTCCCGTGAATTCGTTCTGTGCGTCCGTGATTAAAAATTTAAATAGTATCCTACCATTCTCCTATAAAAAGGATGCTTAGTATAGAATTGAAAATCACACTAGAATTAGAGAATTCTTCTTCTATAATATTAAGCGTATTTCTTTTGAGTTTAAGGAAGCTTTGGGTGTAAAAAATAGTACAAGTTTTCTTCAAGAATATCTCCACTATACCAGTCAGAAATATTCTCCTTTTAAGGTAAGGAGTATTATTTATTTCATATTCGCTTACGATATTATTTTTCGTATTCGTAAGGAATTTTATTTTCGTTCAATATTCGTAAGGAATATTATTTTCGTTTAATATTCATAAGGAATATTATCTTCATTCAATATTAGTAAGGAATATTATTTTCGTTCAACAGTTGTAAGGGATATTATTTTTGTTCAATATTCGTATGAAATAATATTTTCTTCCATACTTTGTAGTATGTAAGTAATATTATTTCATATCGTATTCCTAATTCTACACTCATATTGATAAGTGTTACTTCTATACTCCTTGAAATTAGTAGAATATCCTTAAAATTTGCGCTTCTTCCAGTATCGTTTCACAAGAATATTTTTCTGAACATTCTTGTTAAATTTTAATCTTTTCATGCCGGGGTACTATTTACTATTCACGAAGTAATATTCATGGGGTACTATTTACTCGGGGTACTATTCATGACAAAAATTAATTTTTTTTCTGTCCAAATTATTTTTGATACATGAATATTATTCTTGAATTTTACTTAACAAAGTAGTTGTCATGTTGACAATTTGGATATTCTTGAACTCTGTATAAATTGAATTATAAATCTTTAAAAGTTATCCTTTCTCTCACTTAATTGAATTTTTATATCATTGTAATCATCCTCGTGATTAAATTGTGATGAAAGTCATCTTTGGCCCGTAGTGCATAGATGGACTGTTGATTGGTATGATTATGACCAAGAATTTTGTATCGATCGGTATAATCATGACCTGCAATATTACAAATAATGTGATAAAAGTCATCATTGGCCCGTAGTGCATTGATGGACAGTTGTTGGCATGATCATGGCCACTGGTGATACTAACGAATATCCTTGGCCCGTAGTGCATGGATAATTCATGGATGTGATAATAATGAATATCTTTGGCCCGTAGTGCATGGATAATTCATGGATGTGATACTGACGAATATTCTTGGCCCGTAGTGCATGGATAATTCGATGATGTGGATTATTTATTGAGTTGTGTTAAAGTGATAAAATATTGCTGAAGAACTTTTAAATAAAAGAATTTAGTAGATATTATGCTCTACTTGACTCTTCTAATGGATTGTTTGTTCCCCTGCAGTTAGACTTGTTGTCTATTATAGTCTATTAGTTTTACACTGTTGAAGGCTAACGATAATTTATTCTGCATTATCTTAGTCATAATATTCTTTATTGGGCTAGTTGAGCTCACCCTTTGCTTTCATTGTTCTCTTCAGAAAATGAGAATATAGCTGGGACTAGTCGGGAAATAGAGTGACGGTCCGAGATGGTGGCTGTAGTAGTCCTCTCTATTTTATAAAATAGTGTGATCATAATTGTAATGGAGACTCCATTTGAGTTTGGATATTGTCTACGAGACAATATTCGTGTTAAACTCTCAACTTATGTTTTGTCGTATTTTACACGACAGTTGTATAATTAAGTTTGTATTTAAATTTTGTACCATGTATTTGGCGACTTAGAATGGATCGTGTATACCTATTTTGGGGGCGTCACGGCTTTTATTCATCACACTTTTTTGCGTGAATATCGATACTTCCTAAGGTTTGGATACCCAGTTATTTCATTCAATGAACATTGAAGTAGTTAATTATCTTCTTTTTCAATTTCTTTCTTTCTTTCTTTTTTCTTGAAATTGCTCAAATCATAGTTTATACCCCATAACTAAGAATTAGTGCAAACGGTAAGTGCAAAAATGCTTATGAAATCAATTTTATTCCAAATGTTATTTCAAACTAAGATTTCTTATCTTATTAAAGGTTCAAGAGTTCTAAAACTTTTAATATTACTAATGAGTTTTGCTCCATAGACACTTATTAGAATTAATCAAACTCATAAGAAGTCAAACAAAATTTTCTCGTTTTTCATTTTTTTACTATATTTTCCTAAAAATGTCTAATAAAATAATACAAACAAATTCCCCCCATACCTAAATCATGCATTGTCCTCAATGTCTGTGTCGATGTCGGGATTTTTATTTGTCCCTCTCCTGTTCTTATCTTTTTGTGTTCTCATTTTAGGTGAGATTTATTTGAAAAAATAAGTTTGAAAAGGTCCGACATGTATATGTCGATGATTTGACTGTTAGAGTCGCCAGTTGGTAATTTTAAATGGTTGCACCAACTCAACCGATGAAAGATTTGCACAAAGACCCAATGTTTTGACACTGTTTAACTGGTCTAAGAAATCGAAATTCGTTAGGGTTTGGGGGCTTGATTAAGTGGAGGGAAGGTGTTAGGCACCCCCCGACTTCCGATATAACACGATTACCACCACTTTTCATTGACTTTTATCTGCGTATGTAAGTAGGGCCTATGTACAATTACCTGAAAGTAGTGCTATGCCTTGTTTGCACCTATATACAAAGGGTTTGACTTTTGTATAAAAGTTTAATTTTAACAAAATATAGCAGTGAAGTTTTGAAAAATAGGTCTTTCAAACCCTTATGCTCAATAGTAATTGAGGCCTTTAACACTTTCCATTTTATTATATGTTCGACTTGATTGCTTTTATTTTTGAGATGCGAGACATCTTCAAGAAAATAAAATACATAGCAGTGCCGAACTCCTTATGGGCATGAAAGCCATCTAAGGATATCCAGACACCGTGGATAATTTACAAGCTGGCTGCAGCTGCAAAATGTCCATCACAGGAACCAAATCTAGATTCAGAAGTTGAATATGTATTCACTAGATTTGAGTAAATCTAAACCATTCTAGCTTCAACGGTTCTAGTTTAGTCACTTTGAACCAGTCAAAATTAGAAATAGCCAGATTTAGGCAAATCTAGCCCGTAGACTGAGAGATTAAATATCTACATTATGAAAGCAATTAAAGCAGATATTTATATAAAAGATGTAAATATATATATTAGTATATATACAGGGACGATTAACTGCCACGAAGTAAACTCCAAACAGGAATTTGAAATGTAAATATATATATATATATATATATATATAAGTTATAAACGCATATATTATATCAGGCTCAATCGAAGTCAAGTTCGATGATGATGATGATGATATATATATATATATATATATATATATCGATATGATATATATATATATATATAAGTAATAAAAAGCCACGGATCGACGATTTGGGCATACCCACTCGAAGCGACTCTCAACTTTAGTAGATATAAATATATAGAAGTAGTAGAAAGCTTAAAAATCTAAAAAATCTTACAGTGGGCTGTCAAGAAGACTTTAGATAGCTTTAGACAGCTGAAAACTCGATTACCACCGTTTAAACTTCAGTATGTTACAAAACACGAGCTTACAAGTGTTTAGAAAGAAAAATCACTCAGTTTAAAGCACTCTAGTAGGGGTTACAAGCTGAAATAGACACAGTTTCTCTCCTTTTTCCTTTTTTTCCAAATAAGCTGCCAAGAGCTCATATTTAAAGACCAGATGGCCGCAGTAGCTGCGGGTCTACCTGCGGCTGCCCAGGCTACCCCTGGCCATGCGAGTCCCGTCATCTTGAAGTACGTGCACTTAGGCTACGCGCTGTCCACTCGAACCTTTATAACTGTCATTTCGGGCATCTGATAAAAGAGTGATGTATCTTTTTGAAATGTTGTTGTCAAGAGCTACACAATGACAAAAGATTAGAGGTTATACGAAGTCGGGAAGATGGGTCCATAACCAGATCTCCAAGTCTTCAAAGTCTATCCGTTGTACTGTCTTGTACAGTTGTCACTCGGGATTTGAGCTATGGTTCTTGTGGGACACCTTTGTACGTAGTGTGGATTGAATTATGTTGAGACGACGTGAATGTGAAGTTGAGGTGGCAAAATGATAATTTTGCCCCCACCGGGGTTATCTCTGGCTTTTGCACAGATGTAGCAGTCGTTTCTCAGGGTTATCTCCGAGATTGGGCTGCTATGGATGTTGAATGTCCTCGGGATTATCTCCGAGGTTGGCTTGACCTCCTGGGGTTATCTCCGGGGTTGAACTGAGTATCCTAAGGTTATCTCCGGGGTTGAAATTGACTTTTCCAAGGTGATCTCCAGAACTTGGATTGCATCCCTCGGGGTTATCTCCAAGGTTGAAATTGGATCTCCCGGGGTTATCTCTAGGGTTGAAACTGGGTCTCTCGGGGTTATCTCTGAGATTGAGAACTGGACTTCCTGGGGTTGTCTTTGGGGTTTGAACCGATGTGACTTCCAGGGTTATCTTTGGAAGACGATTCTGCCCTCCTGTAGGATTAGTAACAGGAATGCAAAATTTCGAGTGTCTACAGTCTGGAAATGAAGAAAAGAGAATAAATATATGAAAGAATTGTACCTTTTATGCAGGGCATTTATTCTGCAAGAAAATATGGTGAGAAAGAAAACAATTGTACATAAATACAAATTTCATAAATCCTAAAAAGTATGTGATTATAAATGAATGATACAAATGGGTAAGTGAGTGAACTTTTCATGATTTTCATGAGGTCTAGGAAATTGAAAATAGTCAAAATTTTCATCAGAATTATGCTTAAAGTCAACCTCAGGAAAACTTTTAGTAACATGTTCAAAAGATAGAAGAATTGGTTCAAATACATGTTCTAGTTTAGTTGACTTATTTGTAGTGGATCTCAACAGCTCATTGGCCTTATCTAAATATTCAGATTCATTCCAATTTTTGTCAAGGTGATTTAAGAAAAAATCAGTTGGATCTCTTTCCAATCAAGAGTTTTTTTTTCAATTATTTCTTGGGTCATGAACAACTCTTGTATCATGTTTACTTTAATGGGTTGGTCCAAAAAATCACTAGGTCTTTTTTTTAGTAATAAGTCTTTCAGGATATGGAGTTTTAGGCTTATAGATTTTTTCAACCGAGTCATCAAATGTGACATGATCAATTTTAGGCATAGACTCATAATTTTTAGACTCCTCAAATTCGCTTGACTCAAACTGTGTAGAATTGAATACAAAATTTTTATTTTCCTCATTATTTCCACAACCATCAAGATTTTCAAAATTAACCTCACAGTTACTAGAAAATTGACCGACCTCTTGTTCATTTATTATGGTGGCTAATCTACTTATTTGAATTTCTAGATGAGATATAGCTTGATCCATGCTAAATTGATTTTCTATTAAAACTTCCATAGTTTTCTTTAAGGCACTAACTATTTCCTCTTCTTCATTTGATAATTCTTGTGAATATTGAGGTTCTAGATCCGAATATGGATATGGATATGGATATGAACTTAGATAAGAATTTTTATAAGTTTGAAAAAATTGATTTACTTAGTGTGCATTAAAATTTTCATAGGGTTCTTGATTCCAAGCAAAATTATTATTCCAACTATAATAAGAATTCATCTTTCCAAAAATTACAAAACAAATAGACAACTAACCACGAAAGTCACACGCAAAAAAAATCCAAATTCTACGGTTAACTGAAATAAAATTTAGACAGCTCCTAACTGTTCCAAATTACACCTTAAGGTCCACAAAATTTGAAATTAATCACACCACTAGCCAGGTAAGTGTAAGAAATGTGGGAGTCTCTTCGTGGGTACAATGACTAATTGAATAACCACATATTCTTTAGGCTTTTGCCTTTTGAACCACTTGCCTAGACACCTATAGTTTAATTAATTTAAAATTTAGCCTCCTCTTGAAGTCCCTTGTCCTAATAATTAAGCTCAAAATTCCTAGGGGTCAACGTCTACTTAATTTTATTAAGACAACATTATGCAAAATGAATGGGTGGTTTCTGGGCCAAGGAAGGGTGATGAATCCTCACTTTATCTTGTTACAGGTTTTTGCCCTTAATGTTAGATTAAAGATGAAAATGCACAAATAAAATTAAAAAAAAGTAAAACAAATAAAATGTCCTAAAACTATGTGAATTACGAAAGAATGAGAAATTTTGATGTACCTCAATCCTCCAGCAATCACCATAATTTATATTTGACAAACAATAAAAATAAATTAAAAAAAAACTAAATAGGATGTGCTCTACGTGAGTAAATGCATGAATGTGACAATTAGTTTTCTAACTAACAATAAAATTAAATAAAAAAACTAAGCTACAAAATTTTTTTTTTAGTTAAGATACAAAATACTAGGAAAAACGCAACAATAATCTTGTCTTTCCGCACCGTTGATCCGCTTTGATAATTCTGAAAACTTAAAAAAATATTTAAAAAAACTAATTTGAATAAATAAAAATTAAGGAATATAAAATTAAGTCTAGTCCCCGGCAACGACACCGAAAATTGTATGTGATAAAAATATGTAACTGCAAGTGCACAGTGTGAAATTGAAGAACTGACAAGTACATGTCGAACCCACATAGACTAGATTAATTTTAATATTTTCTTAATATCTATTTTAGGCAAATTAAAAATAAAAATTAAGAATTGATTAACTAGAATATGAAAACTAATAATAAGAAAGCAATCTAGGAATCCAAATCCATTAAACAATAAACGTAATAATTAATCCAATCTATTCTATTTTTATAACTTAACTATGGTTTTGATCTCCATTCCATTTAATTTAGTAATTTTATAATTAACGTGGGAAAGCATAGACTATGAAAATTTAAGAATTAACTATAACCCATCAAAATTTCTTCGAGCAATCATGGATTATAAAAATCTCATATATTAATAATAACTTATCAAAACCTCTTAATTAATTTAAATTCACATAAAAACTATAAAACGAAGGTATTTCAATAACGAAACATGAAGGCAAAATCAATTAAACATAAAAGCATAAATAATAGAAGAGATGAAAATTATTATCATGAATAATTATTTAATTTCATCTTCATCCTAGATTAAAGAAATTAACTAGACATGAAAACAAATAAACTAATTAAAATAAAGAAGAAGAAAAAGATTAAACATAAATAAGAAAACTCCCTTTATTGATGATTCTCCAACAAGCGTACAATAAAGAAATAATTTAATCTACTCCTCCTCCTAACCTAAATTAATACAAAAAAAAATACTCCCCTCTCTAAAATAAGAGACCTATTTATAGGGAAAATAAATTTGTGCCCTAATTTAGATTTATTGAACTTGTTCTCTTTTATCCTCTTCTTTCCTTCTTGGCTTCAATCTCTATATATTAATCTTCCAAGAGTCAATTTTCATCTTTAAAAGTTGTAACAATTATCTTTTACTTATTTACCAATATAAACAAGATAAATCCAATATTGTTCCACCTTGTTGTAGGAGTCTTCTTGTCTCTTTCCTTCTATGAATATGAGCATTAAATACTGATTGATCACCAAGATTTTGACTTTATTGCAACAAAACATTAAATCCTACAAAATAAAATAAAATATATTAATTTAATAAACTAATATAATTAAAAGAACAAAATTAGGGATAGTAAAATGTATGAATTACGTGTCTATCATGTATATACATATTAAGGCTATTATATGAAATTATACATGAAAGTATGTGGTAAATAATTATTGATGTCCTTAATAGCAATAACTTAACCTATGTGGTACATGTTAACCGTAGCAGTAATTAGTTAGCATACTAATGTGTTGAGCCTGACATATAACTTTACATAACTAGGTAATATATGAGTTATGTTATAAAGTAACTAAGTGAGCCAACATTATGTACTCAAACTTAAGCTTATATTTTTAAGTTATTTAACTTATTGAATTGCAAGCTTTTAAATTCAGTTATTCATATGATTTTTACGTTATGACAATGTCATTATTTCGGCTAGACAAATATTGAGATACATTTATATTCTAATCTCAGTTAATGTTCTCCAAACCATATTGTTATGGTGCAGATTCTTATGATAATGTTGTGAACGAACAACCCTTTTTATAGGGGCATATGATATCAGACGTTATGATTTCGGTAGACACATTTAGTATGACACTCCCAAATCTGGGTACTTTATTCCCTCATAATTTGGTGTTCACTGTCCAAACATTCATTTCTAACTACCCAAATATAATAAAATTAAAATAATAAATCTTCCCATTAAAGGGTTACATAGCTTAATCAATAAATCTCCCAGGTTATCTAACCTTTAAAACATTCCTCAATTGCAGAAAAATAATTAATTACATCACATAGTTAAACCAAGTCTGAAAAATATAAACATCAATAGATTTACAAGTCTTCAACACTTGTTCATCTTTTCTTTCCCTTTGCTAGTGGTTGGCTCATCAACCTTCTCAACTTTAGCTGCAATAGTTATATATATATATATATATATATATATATATATATATATATATATATATATATATATATATATATATATATATATATGCAAGAGTGAGCAAAACAAATGCTCACTTGAAAGAATACAATGATTGGCAATAAATAAACTCATTCGAATTAAATAACATATCTTAACATCGATAATCAATAACTGATATTAGAAATTATCTGAGGGTCACAAGACCATGAACTATGTCCAAGGTTATAAGTTATTCTTTCAACTTAAACCTAAACAGTCATTAGACTGTAGGGACTCCCCGAACTTAGGGTGATCAGCCCTTCGTACCATGTATTGTACACAAATATCTAAACGCTTCCGCGTAAATAATCCCCTATAATAGGGTTGTTCGTCTCAGTTTTAATATACGAGTCAGCACCAAAGTAAGTTTGGTTTGGATAAGCTTCAAGGGTAATTTAGAGTTCAACGAACATCAACTAAGGATTAGTTGAATCAAAAGTTCAATGATAATGCGAGGGTTTAATGTAAGACCCTAACTTTTTATAAATAAAATCGAATTTTCTCTAATTATTTTTTGAATAATAAAGTGTTAATTTGATATAACGCTTTGGTTATGGATGAAATGTGTAAATTTTATAATAAGCAAGTGGTTATAAAATATTCATTGTTGTCGGGAAATATTCGTAAGACGACGCAGTAATTTGTGGGCCCCATAACAGAAAACAGTCGTATGAAGAAAATTACAAGTTGGAGTTTTTATAAATAACGACGTAATTGTTACCGTTAATACTGTTGGAATACCTGGTAGTTAAAATACAGTAATACGCGTGGTTGCACAGTAACACACGGTATTGCACAGTATTTTTAGATTATTGATTCTTACGTAAGAAGGCACTACTCAATAATTGTTATAATAATTACTGTTCAATATTTTATTTTATTAATTCAATAATTGCTACGTTGATATTTTATATTATTGTTGATTCAATAATTATCACTGCACAATATTTTCCATTATCAGATCAATAATTCATATTATTTGAATAATATTATTAGATAGCATTTTTAGCAATGTCAAAGGAAGTTCTGTCTAGAAAAGGGGTTTGGTCACCTAATTGCGCGCCAATAAGGAAAAATTCTTATCGAAAAGCCCCCTTTTTTCTGGGAACGACCTGGTTGTCAATATTGTGATTCTGTAATATTATTTGTGAATAATTAATTATTAATTTATATGATAAGGAAATATTTTTTTTATGTGGATATAAAAGAAGGAATTAATGTTGAGGTATTTTATCAGTATTTTGTCAGAATTAATGTATTAAAAATCATCCGTATGTGAATTTCGGACATTTTCTGTTTAGAATTTAGGAAAACTTTCTTCCATAAAGTTGTAGAGAATTAAATATCCTATGAAATAGACATAAGATTCAATTTTTTTTAATAAAAGAACTATTTATTATGAATTATTAAAGTTTTGGAAATAAATATTTTTATTAAAAACATGTGGGCCCCACTTTTGGTTGTTGTGAAAAAATCTAATTTTTGGTGGGCCCCACTGTGGTGTGCTAAAATTTATTCTGTTTTGGCGTTCTAAGTATTTTTCTATAAATAAGGTGCTTAGTTAGAATTAAAAATCACACCAGAATCAAAAGTTTTCTCTCTCTATAATATCGAGCGTATTTTGTGAGTATTTAGATACTTTGAGAGTTGTTATTCAATGCAAGTTTTCTTCATCACTATATTCGGTATTCCAGTCAGAAGTACTGTTCTTTTGAAGTAAGGGATGTTATTTTCTTCGTAAATGATGTTATTTCTTTCAATATCATTAAATAAAAATATTGTATGAATTTTATTATGAAATTTTTACCTTTTCATGTCAAGGTTACTATTCACGTATACGGCATTATTTACGTATATAGCACAATTCACGAATACGGTACTATTCACGATTACTATTCACGAACTATAATTTTTCTTGTAAAATTTCTACCTTTACGTGTCGGAGTTACTATTCGCGTATACGACACTATTCACGTATACGGCACTATTCACAGAAAAATAAAATTTTCTCTTCTTTGTCCAAGATGTATATTATGGTTACTATCTTTGATTGTATCCATGTTTTGATCTTTATTTTTGAAATTTTTCTCCACAATTGATTATTATGAAGTATTTTTGAACTTGGATAAAGTACGAATCCCTAATTTTTGATCTTTTATCTAACTGGATTCGTTTTCTTTAAGATATTTTTCATCATTCTCAGTCCTAAATGATGATATAACTGAATATCTTTGGCCTGTAGTGCAAAGATGAATGATTACCTGATGAATATCTTTGGTCCGTAGTGCAAAAATGGATAGGTGTTGAGATGAACATGACCAACTGGTGATACAAATGAATATCTTTGGCCCATAGTGCAAAGTTGAATATTTGATTTAAGATGTATATTGATTGATGTTACAGGGATAAAATATTTATGATGGACTTTTAAATTCATAGATGATAGTAGATTTCATTCTCTACTTAACTCTTCTAATGAATTGTTATTTTCGCTGCGAATATTGATTTAAACCTGGTTGTCCATTATATTTTATCTGATTTATTGAAGGCTAACAATAATTTATTCTACATTATCTTAGTCATTTTACTGGGCTAGTTGAGCTCACCTTTTTCTTTTTTGTTCCATTTTTCTTCTCAGGAGGCGAGAATATAGCGGGAACTAGTCAGGGTATGGAGTGATGTTTCGAGACAATTATTTTGACAGTCCTCACTATTTTTGTAAAATAGTGTATCAATAATTATAATGAGGACTTATTTAAGTGTGGATATTGTCTAGAAGACAATATTTGTATTTAAACTCACAGTATATCTGTTGTCGTATTTTACACGACAATTGTAATAATGAAGTTGTAGTTGTTTCTGTACCATGTATTTGGCGACTCAGAATGGGTTGTATGGTCTTATTTTGGGGGCGTCACAGTTGGTATCAGAGCTTAGGGATATGGTCTTTGGCAGAGATCGGGGAATAGAACTAGGAGGAGAGAGACGAGTAAATCATTCGCTAGTGTGTCCTACCTAAGCTTATTTGTTGGTCAGTCAGAATATAGGGGTATTATGTGGTATGTCATTTTCTTTAATTAACCCTTTTTTTGTGGCAGTATTTGAGAATGGTAGCTGGAAATGTTAACAATGAAGTGAATGAGACCGTGGAGACACCTTTAATCACCAACCAGGAGAACGTGCAACAGGAAGGCAATATTCCTCCTGTAAATAACACCACCGAACAAATAATGAATGATGGGATGTTTAATAGCTTTTTGCAGTTCATACAAAATCAGACTCATGTATAAATACGGGTGGAAATAATAGCAACGCGCGGCTTGTCACAGCCAAGCAGTTCAAAGAGTTAGGACCACCAAAAATTTTAGGAAAGCCGGGTCCGATCAAGGCAGAAACGTGGGTTAAGCAAATTACCATGATATTTGATGTCTTGGGATGCACAGAGGAACAGAAGGTTCCATTCGCCACCTTTATATTCCGTGGTGAGGTAGATTACTGGTGGGAATCTGTGAAGCGTACCCAGCCAGCCGTACTCTATATATCTTGGGAAACGTTTCAAAAACTATTCAATGACAAGTACTTTCCTGAAAGTATTCGTCATATGAAGGAGGTAGAGTTTATTATACTGGAACAGAACAACATGACTGTGTCCCAGTACGAGGCTAAGTTCGCGGAGTTTTCCAGATTTGCACCTCATTTGGTAGAGAATGAGGAACGTATGACGCGAATATTTTTGAGAGGTCTAAAACCTGAAATTCGTCAATATCTTATTTCTCACAAATTTTCTCTATATTCAGATGTTGTGAACATGACTCAATTATTAGAGCGAGATAATGAGTTTGTTCAACCGAGGGACCACAACCAGGGTCATACCAGTGACAGCAGTTATAAGAGAAATGACAACCAGCGTGAAGGAAAATATTCGGACAAAAGCGGTAACCACTCTGGTGATAATCGTGGCCATGATAGTAGAAGAAGCGAGTCGGGGGAGATTTTAAAAAGAGAAGGTACAACAATGACAACGTGAAGACGTCAGCACCAGCATCAACTGTTCCTAGGGGAGGAGAACGATCACCGGTCATATGTTATAAATTCGAGAAAGAGGGACACATCAGCCCAAACTGCCCACAATAATTTAAGTTGTGTTACAATTGTGGAAAGGAATGTCATATAGCTTGAGATTGTACAGTAGCAAAACCAAGTCCAGTTGGGACGGTGGCACCAAAGGCGGATACGGACAAAACAAAGTCGGTGGTTTCAGGAAGAGCGTTTTTCATGACTTCTCAAAAAGTGAGTAACCCAAACGAAGTTATCACGGGCTAGTTAATCATAAATTCTTGCGAAGTCTATACCTTATTAGATATCGGTTCTACTCATTCTTTTATCTCTCCTATTTGTGCTCGACGTTTGAACTTGACTCCGGAGAAATTAGACTTTGATTTATCTGTTGAGACTCCGTTAAGAGAAATTTTCATTACATCCACTATTTATAAATCTTGCTTGATTCAAGTTGGGACCATCACATTACCTATCGATCTTATTTCTTTGAAAATACTTGCATTTGATGTGATTTTAGGGATTGATTGGTTAACCACTCATCATGCCAAAATTGATTGTTTTCGTAAGGTTGTTAGTTTTCATATTCTTAACTAACCTGTTATGCGAATTCAAGCAACCAAACCACTAAAGTCAATCACTGTCATATCAAGCCATAAAACCATTCGTTTAATGAAAAATGGATGTCAAGCTTTCTTAGGCCATGTCATGGACTTGAACAAAAATACGTCAGATTTGAATAATATTTTTATTGTTAGTGAATTTTCTTACGTATTTCCTGAAGAACTTCTCAGTCTACCCCCAGAACGTGAAGTTGAATTCTTTATTGACCTTAAACCTGGTACAAAATCCATTTCTAAAACCCCATATCGAATAGCTCTTATTGAACTTCAGGAGTTAAAAACCTAACTACAGGAGTTGGTACTCGATCCTCTAGTTGGTGACTTCCTTTATGGAATGCACCGAAGCCAGACTCTCTGTAGGGGACGTCATATTCATGCGGTGGTAAACTGATAGGTGTCATTGTGACGTGCTATCCAAGAGTGGGATATGAGTCACAGTTGAGAGCAACCTAAGTCAGTAATCGAAATACATAGCTTTCTGGGCTTAGCTGGTTATTATCGGAGATTCGTGGAAGGATTTTCTCGAATCGCTACTCCGTTAGCTCAGCTGACTCGGAAAGGTACAAAATTAGTATGGAGCGAGGAATGCGAGAAGAGTTTTCAAGAGCTCAAGAGGAGACTCATTTTGGCACCTATTCTGACAATACCATTTGGTTCGGATGGATTTGTTATCTACAGCGATGCTTCAGGCAAAGGGTTAGAATGTGTTCTCATGCAATATGGGAAAGTCATAGCCTATTCCTCGCGACAACTCAAAGAATATAAAAGGAATTATCCTACTCATGATCTGAAGTTGGCAGCAGTCATTTTCGCATTGAAGATCTGGAGACACTACCTGTATGGGGAGAAAGTGGAGATCTATACAGATCATAAAAGCCTCAAATATTTCTTCACTCAAAAGGAACTCAACATGCGACAACGATATTGGCTCGAGATGTTGAAAGATTACTACCATACTATTCAATATCATCCTGAAAAAACGAATGTGGTAGCTGACACATTGAGTAGAAGATTGTATGCGGGTACGTGTGACACCTCCAAAATAGGTCCAATTCACCCAACCTATTCTTAGTCGCCAAATACATGGTATAGAAAAAAACTACAACTTCATCATTATAATTGTCATGCAAAATACGACAACACATATACTGTGGATTTCAAATACAAATATTGTCTTCTAGACAATATCCACACTCAAATAAGTCCTCATTACAATTATTGATACACTATTTTACATAATAGTGAGGACTACTAAAACAACTATCTTGAACCATCATTCCATATCCAGACTAGTTCCCGCTATATTCTCGCCTCCTAAAAAGAAAAATAAAACAAAAAAGAAAAGGGTGAGCTCAACTAGCCCAGTAAAGAACATTATGACTAAGATAATGTAGAACAAATTATCCTTAGTCCTCAACAGGAAAAAATCTGATAGAATACAATAGATAACAAATTTTAGATCAACAACTGCAGCGGAAACAACAATTTATTAGAAGAGTTAAGTAGAGAACGAAATCTACTATCATCTATGAATTTAAAAGTCCATCATCAATATTTTATTCTTGTGACATCAATCAATATAAATCTTGAATCAAATATTCATCTTTGCACTACGACCAAATATATTCATTTGTATCACCAGTTGGTCATGTTCATCTCAACACCTATTCATCTTTGCACTACGGGCTAAAGATATTCATCAGGTAATCATTTATCTTTGCACTACAGGCCAAAGATATTCAATTATATCACCATTTAGGACTGAGAATGATGAAAATATTTTAAAGAAAACGAATCCAGTGAGATAAAAGGACAAAGATTAGGGATTCGTATTTTAGATTATCCAAGTTCAAAAATACTCCATAATAATCAATTGTGGAGCAAAATTCAAGAATGAAGATTAAAATATAGATCCAATCAAAGATAGGAACCATAACAGACAATCTTGGACACAGAAAAGAAAATTTAATTTTTTTGTGAATAGTGTCGTATTCGTGAATAGTGTCGTATACGTGAATAGTAACTTCGACACGAAAAGATAGAAATTTCACAAGAAAAATCACCATACTTCGTGAATAGTACTCGTGCATAGTAACTCATAAATAGTAATTCGTGAATAGTAACTCGTGAATAGTAACTCGTGAAAAGTAACCCTGACATGAAAAGGTAAAAATTTTATAATAAAATTCATATCAATATTCCGGTATAATGATATTGAAAGAAATAATATCATTTATTAAAAAAATAACATCTCTTACCTCAAAAGTATAGTACTTCTGGCTGGAATATCAGATACAACGCTGAAGAAAACTTACACCGTATAGCAATACTCAAAGTATCAAAATACCCACAAAAATACGCTCGATAATATAGAGAGAGAAAACTTCAGATTCTGATGTGATTTTTAATTCTAACTTAAGCATCCTATTTATAGAAAAATACTTAGAACACTAAAGCAGAAAATTTAATAAAATATTAATATTTTATTTTTAATTTCCTACGCACACCTTACAATCTGAATTCAGCATTTACCACATGCAAGTGGGGCCCACTAACATGAAAAACATGTTTTAAATATTTTTTATAACAAAATCAATTCAGACCCAATATTCCAGAACTTCAATAATTCATAATAAATAGTCCTTTTATCAGAAAAATTTGAATCTTATGTCCATTTTATAGGAAATTTAATTTTCTACAACTTTGCAGAAGAAAATTTTTCCAAATTTCAAACAGAAATTGACCGAAATCTATATACGGACGATTTTACAAGCTATAATCAAATTTCAGTCAAAAATGGGGCCATCAACATGTTTAACATGTCTTCCTCCTCATTTATTCATATATCACACATTCATTGTAAAAATATCACCATTATTATATTATTATATTATCACATTATACATTTATAATGTAATATACTAATATATTTGAATGAATTATTTTATCAAAAAAGATAAAATATCAATTTTTAACAATTGTCACTTTTCTAAAAATTCTTCCATTTATATCCACATAAAATAAATATTTTCATTATCATATAAATCAATAATTAATTATTCACAAATAATATTACAGAATCACAATAATGACAACCAGGTCGTTCTCAAGAAAGAGGGGGCCTTCCGGTAAAGATTTTTCCTTACTGGCGCGTAATTAAATAACCTCTTCTAGATAAAACTTCTTTAGACATTGTCAATAATGCTATCTAATAATATTATTTAAATAATATAAATTATTGATCTGATAATTTGAAATACTGTGCAATGGCAATTATTGAAACAACAATAATATAAAATAATATGTAATACCGTGTGCTACTGTGCAACAACGCGTATTACTTTATTTTAACCACAGGATATTTCAACAGTGTTAACGATGACAACTACGCCGTTATTTTTTTAAAAAAATCATTCTTGTCGTTTTCTTCATTCGATAATTTTCCGTTACGGGGCCCACAAATGGTTGTGCCGTCGTAAGAATATTCCACAACCAAACGAATATTCTCCGACAACAATGAGTATTTTATAACCACTTGCTTATTTTGAAAAATTACATATATCACCTTTAACTTTAAACTTTTATCAATTTAACTATTTACTAAATAGAAAAATTGAATATTTTTATTTCATAAAATTCAGGGTCTTACAGTACGAGTGCGATGTTGTTAACACAAAGACCCATTTCGTATGACTTACAAAGGATAGAGATGGAGTTAAAGATTCTAAGTACCCACGTGATGATATCAAATATATGAGTAGAACCGACTAGCTTTAATCTATAAAGTTAAAGTTGCTCAAGCCACAGACCCAGAGCTGATGCGTATGAAGAAGAAAGTACAAGAAGGTGTTATTTCAAAAGTAAGAATCGATGAAGAAGTAATACTTTGAGTTAACTCCAGACTTTGCATTCTAACGATTCTGACTTAAAGTATAGAATAATGATGGAGGCACACAACACACCGTTTGTAATCCATCCTGGGAGTACCAAAATGTATCATTATCTTCGACATACATTTTGATGGAGCAATATAAAGAGAGAGATCGCGGAGTTTATCTCGAGGTGTTTAACTTGCCAACGTGTAAAGGCGGAGCATCAAGTGCCAAAGGGTCCATTGCAACCACTTGAGATTCTGAAATGGAAGTGGGAACACATTACCATGAATTTCGTTACGGGTCTTCCCAAGGTTTCTCAAGACATAGATGTAATTTGGGTTATTGTTGATAGATTAACCAAGTCTACTCATTTCTTGCCGATACAAGAGACTTATTCCCTTGAACGTCTTGCTCATATGTACGTGAATGAGATTGTGAGATTGCATGGCATGCCAGTATCCATAGTTTCGGATCGTTACCCAAGATTCACTTCACGAATTTGGGTTAGCTTACAAAAAGCTATGGGCACGAATTTACGATTTAGTTCGGCATACCATCCTCAAACGGACGGGCAATCAAAAAAGACTATTCAAACTCTTAAAGATCTATGAAGACTCTGTGTCCTAGATTTCAAAGGGAGTTGGGATAAGTACTTGCCATTGGTAGAATTCTCCGACAACAATAGTTATCAAGCAAGTATAGGCACGGCTCCATTTGAGGTGTTGTATGGACGAAAGTGTCGCTCTCCAGTATGCTGGGATGAGGTGGGAGAAGCAACATTGTTGGGACCGAAATTAGTACGCATGACTACAGAAAAGATCTAAATGATCCGGCAACGTATACAAATAGCACAGGATCGACAAAAGAGTTATGCAGATCTTCATCGAAAGGACGTGGAATTTAATATTGGGGATCATGTATTGTTACGTATTGCTCCATGGAAAGGAGTTACAAGATTCGAAAAGAGAGGAAAGCTCAATTCACGATTTGTTGGTCCATTTGAGATTCTTGATCGAATAGAAAATGTGGCCTATAGACTCACATTACCTCTAAGTATGTCTCGTGTTCATAACGTTTTTCACATATCCATGCTACGTAAATATGTGAAAGACCCGAACCACATTATTGAGTTGAACCAAAAGAGATAGCCAAAGATTTAACGTACGAGGAGGTACCTATCAAGATCTTGGATAGGAAGGAGCATGTCCTACGCACAAAGGTTATACCACAAGTTAAAGTTATATGGAGGAACCATGCTATTGAGGAAATTACCTAGGAGTTAGAATCGGAAATGAAAATGAGGTACCCTCACCTTTTCGAAACACCAGGTACGTACGTCAATTTCGAGGACGAAATTTCATAAGGAGGGGAGGTTGTAAGACCCCAACTTTTTATAAATAAAATTAAATTTCCTCTAATTATTATTTTGAATAATAAAGTGTTAATTTGATATAACGCTTTGGTTATGGGTAAAATGTGCAAATTTTACAAAATAAGTAAGTGGTTATAAAATATTCATTGTTATCGGAGAATATTCGTTTGGTCGTAGAATATTCTTGTTGTCGGGGAATATTCGTACGACGGTGCAACCATTTGTGGGCCCCATAACAAAAAACGGTCGGATGAAGAAAACGACAAGTTGGAGTTTTTATAAATAACGGCGTAATTATTACCGCTAACACTGTTGGAATACCTAGTGGTTAAAATACAGTAATACGCGTGGTTGCACAGTAGCACACGGTATTGCACAGTATTTTTGGATTATTGATTCTTACATATGAAGGCACTACTCAATAATTTTTATAGTAATTACTGTTCAATATTTTATTTTATTGATTCAATAATTGCTACGTTGATATTTTATATTATTGTTATTTCAATAATTGTCACTGTACAGTATTTCTCATTATCAGACCAATAATTCATATTATTTGAATAATATTATTAGATAGTATTATTGGTAATGTCTAAGGAAGTTCCGTCTAGAAAAGGGGTTTGGACACCTAATTGCGCGCCAGTGAGGAGAAATCCTTATCGAAAAGCCCTCTCTTTCTTGGGAACGACCCGGTTGTCAGTATTGTGATTCTGTAATATTATTTGTAAATAATTAATTATTAATTTATATGATAAAAAAATATTTATTTTTATGTGGATATAAATGAAGGAATTAATGTTGAGGTGTTTTATCAGTATTTTGTCAGAATGAATGTATTAAAAATCATCCGTATGTGGATTTCGGACATTTTCTGTTTGAAATTTGAAAAAACTTTCTTCTAAAAGAGCTATTTATTATGAATTATTGAAGTTTCGAAAATAAATGTTTTTATTAAAAATATGTGGGCCCCACTTTTGGTTGCTGTGGAAAAATCTGATTTTTGGTGGGCACCACTGTGGTGTGCTGAAATTTGATCAATTGTGGTGGGCGTGAAATTTTTTTACAAAATATTATTTTATTAATTTAGTCTGCATTGGCGTTCTAAGCATTTTTCTATAAATAGGGTGTTTAGTTAGAATTGAAAATCACACCAGAATCAGAAGTTTTCTCTCTCTATAATATCGAACATATTTTATTAGTATTTAGATACTTTGAGAGTTGCTATTCAGTGTAAGTTTTCTTCAGCACTATATCCGGTATTCCAGTCAGAAGTACTATTCTTTTGAAGTAAGAGATGTTATTTTCTTCGTAAATGATATTTTTTCTTTCAATATCATTATACAGAAATATAGGTATGAATTTTATTATGAAATTTTTACCTTTTCATGTCGAAGTTACTATTCACGTATACGGTACTATTCACGAATACGGTACTATTCATAAGTACTATTCACGAAGTATGATTTTTCTTGTGGAATTTTTACTTTTTCGTGTCGGAGTTACTATTCATATATACGGCACTATTCACGAATACGGTATTATTCATAAAAAAATAAAATTTTCTCTTCTTTGTCCAAGATGTATATTATGGTTACTATCTTTGATTGTATCCTTGTTTTGATCTTTATTTTTGAAATTTTGCTCCACAATTGATTATTATGAAGTATTTTTGAACTTGGATAAACTAAAGTACGAATCCCTAATCTTTGATTTTTTATCTCACTGGATTCGTTTTCTTTAAGATATTTTTCATCATCCTCAGTCCTAAATGATGATATAACTGAATATCTTTGACATATAGTATAAAGATGAATGATTACCTAATGAATATCTTTGGCCCGTAGTGCAAAGATGGACAGGTATTGAGATGAACATGACCAACTGGTGATACAAATGAATATTTTTTGCCCGTAGTGCAAAGATGAATATTTGATTCAAGATGTATATTGATTAATATTACAGGAATAAAATATTGATAATGGACTTTTAAATTCATAGATGATAGTAGATTTCATTCTCTACTTAACTCTTCTAATGAATTGTTATTTTCGCTGCGAATATTGATCTAAACCTGGTTGTCCTTTATATTTTATCTGATCTATTGAAGGCTAACGATAATTTGTTCTACATTATCTTAGTCATAATATTCTTTACTGGGCTAATTGAGCTCACCCTTTTCTTTTTTGTTCCATTTTTCTTCTCAAGAGGCGAGAATATAGCGAGAACTAGTCGGGGTGTGGAGTGATATTTCGAGGCAGTTGTTTTAGCAGTCATCACTATTTTTATAAAATAGTGTATCAATAATTGTAATGAGAACTTATTTGAGTGTAGATATTGTCTAGAAGACAATATTTGTATTTAAACTCACAGTATATCTGTTGTCGTATTTTACACGACAATTGTAATAATGAAGTTGTAGTTGTTTCTATACCATGTATTTAGAGACTCAGAATGGATTGTATGGACAAATTTTAGGGGCGTCACATTTAACAACGACATGTTATAGAATAATTATGAACTATAAATGAATAATATGATACATCAAAGTTATGCTTTAAGAATAACTTTCAAGGCATTAAAAATATGTAATGAACCTAGCTTGAACAATAATGATAAGCTAAGGATACATTTTTCAATAAAAAAAATTAAGAACTTTGCTCGATAGAATTCAAGAACTTGCATAATTTGATAAACAAGACAGAATAACAACTTGCATATTTATAAATAATTGGATAATCTCAAAATAAGGATTAGGTTTAGAAAACTTGCACAACGATAGTAAACAAGATAAGATAAAGATCTTGTTTTACATAAAAAAATAAGGTTTAGGAACTTGCGTAATAATAATCAAGTTAGGGTAAAGAAACTTGCTCAAAGAAAGTTTAGGGTTAGAGAACTTGCATAAAGTAAGTAAGATAGGATAAACTCAAATAGAGATTACGGTTCGAAAACTTGCATAATAATAACAACTTAACTGCTTAATAGGATATTAGAGATAGAGAACTTACCTCGTGTGTAGGTTAAACTGTCACTACTCACGTTCATCACAAGTCCTACATATACCATATATATTGACAACAATCATTAGTTATACTAATATTAACTTCATGAGTTTAGTTCTCACTTTTAGTATAGCTCGTTAACTTAGTTTAAGTTTTTGTTTACTACCACAAATCACATATTACAAGACCGAAGTTTCGAATGTTAAGTTTAAACAACATCGCATCTTTTCATGAGCATCACATTTTAGCTCTCTTACAACTTATCAAATTAACATACCATGTCAATATATACACATTAACAACCTGATATAACATATTATTACATGTTCAACACGTTATCATGTTTCTTTAGATTAAGTTAAATTAACATACAAAGGACTGCATTTGCATACGTGCATCCCGACGCCCTCCGATTGCCTCTGAGTGCACATCAGTCCTAAAGCTATTTTGACCCCTACTAACGATATCAAATTGAAAAAATTAAAGAACAAAAGTTGTAGGTATACTCGTCCTCGTTCCGGATCATCTTGAATCGCATCAATCAAAGTTCGTATGAAAACGCTATGCCCATTTTAGTAAAACATGGCCGGTCAGATTTTCTCTAACACTTGGTAAGTCTGCCTACCCCCGTCGGGGAGGGGGGTTTGAGCTACAAAAGCCCGCCGGGGCGGGGTACCCTGCTGGGGCGGCATAAAATACACTGGTAACGCCCGCCGGGGCGGGGGTACCCAGTATCAGCTTCTGCAGTTCGTGAACGAACACAGCAGAAAGTCAAATTAGGCCTAAAAGCTCCTTTCTAACAACCATTCATACTTATCCAAGTTGTAATAAATTTACAGAAACATAAACTAAAGTTTCTAACATATATATAACCATATAAACAACATAAACATCAAAATTACAACCTGTAAATTCACTATTTTTACTATTTCTTCGCCTTTTGACATTCTTAGCGAAATTAATCATTGTGAATTCGTTTTTCAACCAAATCAGTTAGTTTAAATTACTTTGTTTTCGTTTCTTCATGTATTTTCATAATCAACAAACAATTAATACATAACAACATGAATTGAACACTAATTTTAGTATCAATAAGCCATATTCATGTATTTTACACTGTAAACACACTGTAAATATAATCTCTTTATATTTATCATGTTTTCATGGATTAATCAACTCTAAATCATATACAATTCACATAAACTAGTTTTTATACAGAAATTAACATACATATAACCACATAATCAAAATTAATCATCCATATAATTTTACAGAGAACCTCTCATACAAAAAAAAACTAGAACTTTTAGAAAGTAGGATTATACCTTTGATTGTTTGCTCAAACTTTGTTAGATGATAAGAATGGCCTTTTTAATCCTCGTCTTCCTTCTCCTCAATCTCTCAAAAGCACAGAGAATTTCTTCTCATCTTTTCTCTCTCTGTTTTCTCTTCTTCTAAACTTAACGTAAAACATATAAACTGATATACGTATATCATATATAATATAAACGTATATCATATATTTATTAAGTAATATAACTAATAAAACATAAATCCCCCCTTTAATATATGTTAGTTATTTTTTTTTAAATTCAAAAGCCACTAGGACTCGTTTGGCAAAATAGAATTAAAAATAAGGATTAACAAGCCCTTAAGCCTTGTTTGGTAAAACTCATTTAAAACTTTTCTTAACTTATTTTAATAACTCAATTACAATATAATTTATTGCCACACTTTATTTAATTAAATTTCCATATTCAAGTTTAATTAAATAAAAATTAATAACAACTTATTAAATCAATTTGCCACATAATCACATTGGCACAAAATTATAATTTTCTTATAATTTTATTTAATAAATTAGTACATTACTTTCATTACTAAGTTAAATTAAAACTGTAACGACCCCAAAATTGGTCCATTCCATCCAACCCATTCTGAGTCGTCAAATACATGGTACAGAAAACAACTACAACTTTATTACAACAATTGTCGTGCAAAATACAACAACACATATGCTGTGAGTTTGGATACAAATATATACCAAATGTGACATTGGACACCATCATGTATCAGCACCTCACAAAGGTACCTTACATAAAGGTACAGTCAAAAACTGTTTTAGAAACTAGAATCTTTGGGAAGTGCTCAAGGAAACCTTCGTACATGGGAGGCCACGCGTCTAGGTTATGATAGATATCATATGGCCACAGAATTATCCTTGGTTGACCCAATAGACCCCAAAGAAAAACGAGAAGATTACTATCATATTCTTCCCAATGGTGAGTCTTCTCTTGACTTATCATTATCTCCACTGTCTCTAATTGAGAATTATACTTCAAACAAACACCAAGATTATATAGGTAGTGCCCATAGATATACTCAGCAAGTGGATGAGCACATCCCTGTCTTATGATGACACGAGGTTGTATGTCATTAGACATCTTGTATGATAGTGACAAAACACCCTTCCAACGTTGGGTTCGCCTCACCCTATTTTCTTCACCAAATATAACTACTAAATGATGACCACCGTTCTATTCCCTTGTTACCCCCGCTCGACCCAGCTACACTCTTATTACCTGAAAGGAATTGTGAAGCAAAAGGGTGAGCACAACTAGCTCAGTAAAGAATATCATGACTAAAGATAATTAAATTATCAATAGCCTTCATCAATAATAAATCAGAGATTTAGAACATATGGTAAATGATAAAAATTTCAACCATAGTTGCAGCGGAACGAGCAATCCATTAGAAGAGTCAAATAGACTATAAAGTCTATTATCTTCTCCATGTTAAAAATCCACCAACAATGTTTTATCCCTGTAACATCAATCAACAATTCTGGTCCACAATCATATGAATAACTCATAATCATAATTGTAGTTCTAAATTCCTCTTCTCATCCAGGACGAAGATAATTTTCATCACCTATCTTTACCTGAAACATCAAAGATCATGGTTATACCAAATCACATTTCCTGTTCATAATCATACTAATAAATCCATCTTTGCACTACGGCCAAAGATATTCATTTGTATCACCAGTTGGTCATGTTTATCTCAACATCTGTTCATCTTTGCACTACTGGCCAAAGATATTCAACAACATGTCATCTTTGCACTACGGGCCAAAGATATTCATCAACAATTCATCTTTGCACTACAGGCCAAAGATATTCCTCAACAGTTCATATTTGCACTACAGGCCAAATATATTAATATCTCAAAGAAATATATAATCATTTCAGAATTTATATAAACAATAATTATAACCATATTGATCAATTCACCTTTGCACTTAAGCTAAAGATATTCAATTATAAATTCAATGGTCATGATCATACCAGTCAACAATTCAACTTTGCACTACAGGCCAAAGAGAACCCATAGTCATGATCATACCAATAATCTACCCATCTTTACACTCAAGTGAAAGAGAATTTCAACATCAAGGTTATAAAAATGTTATATATGATAATAAAAATAATATGATCAACATATAGATTTAATCTCAAGAGTAATATTCATAAATCAACTATAATTTGGTTAGAAAAAGAAACCAATTTTGTCGTGAATAGTAACTCGTGAATAGTAACTCATGAATAGTAACTCGTGAATAGTAACCCTGACACAAAAAGGTAGAAATTCCACAATAAAATACATACCAATATTTCGGTATAATGATATTGAAAGAATAATATTCTTAAGCTTATAAACAATTTATTTAAATTGTTTACACTTTACTAATTAATGCATTTAATCATCATAAAATGCCAACTCTTAAGATTTCATCATCAATAACCAAAACCCTCATCAAAAATCTGCATATACCTCATATATAGGATTCTCAAGCCATAAAATCCTATTTTCAATTTTCTTACTTCACATAACATATTTAATTCATTTACTCATAACTAGACTATTTTCATGAAAAATACCAAATCAGTTCCAAAAATATTTCTTTTCTGGAATTTAGCATAATATAGTCCCATAGTGAACATATATTTTTCTCAGTATTTTTAAAAGTCATTTACTATTTTTCATATGGCCAAAATAGCCGAATATTTAGACATTTATCAAAAATTATACTTTTGTCCAAAAATTCTGAAATTTACAGAGTATACTTCTATCATATACATGTACTCCCAATAAAAATTTCATCAATTTTGGAGTTAACCACAAGGAATTATAAGCGTTACTTTTAAAATAGTCTTTTCTCATAAAATTCATAACTCTCAATCTATACATCCAAAAATCACCATTTTTGGACACAATCAAGAAAACTCATCAAAATATCATTTCAAATTTTTCCAGAATTTTTGAAGTTCAGAAAAATTACGAAACTGAAAATCATAACAACTCTTAAAATCCCTTACTATCCCTTACAATCCCTTACCTCAAAAGAGCAGTACTTCTGACTGGATATCGGATATGATGCTGAAGGAAACTTGCACTGAATAGCAACTCTCAAAGTATCTAAATACTCACAAAATATGCTTCATAATATAGAGAGAGAAAGAGAGAAAGCTTATGTTTCTGGTGTGATTTTCAATTCTAACTTAGCCCTCTATTTATAGGAAAATTTTGGTAGGTTTGACCTGCAACCTGATGGCTTTACCTGCTACTATTCCCACCCACCACATTTGAAATATAATTCAGCACATTTCTTCACCAACCACAAGTGGGGCCCACCAATTCTAGAATTTTCCACCAAAATGATAAACTCCGAAAATTCAACAATTTCTGAACCAGTCATCTCGTAAAATTCATAACAAATCATACGTTCATTTTTAACGGTTCAAAATTTGTGGACATATACTCAACTTATATATGTATAACATATCCAAAAATTACCACGATCCAACGGTCGGATTAAAAATTATAACCCCCGCAAAATATCTCAAAAACCCTGATTTTTAATACCTCCATTCCGACAAAAATACGGATAAAAATCTCAACATTAACTCCTTCATTTTTAACCACAAAAATATATCCCTCATTTATATCCACATAAAATAAATATTTTCTTATCATATGAATCAATAATTAATTATTCACAAATAATATTACAGAATCACATTTATGACAACCAGGCCGTTCCCAGGAAAGAGGGGGCTTTCCAATAAGGATTTCTCCTTACTGGCGCGCAATTAGATGACCAAACCTCTCCTTAGACAGAACTTTCTAGACATTGCCAATAATGCTATCTAATAATATTATTCAAATAATATGAATTATTGATCTGATAATGGAAAATACTGTGCAGCAACAATTATTGAACAACAATAATATAAAATTTCAACGTAGCAATTATTGAATCAATAAAATAAAATATTGAACAGTAATTACTGTAACAATTATTGAGTAGTGCCTTCTTACGTAAGAATCAATAATTTCAAAAATACTATGCAATACCGTGTGCTACTGTGCAATAACGCGTATTACTGTATTTTAACCATCGGGTATTCCAACAGTGTTAACGGTAACAACTACGCCGTTATTTGTAAAAACTCAAATTTGTCGTTTTTTTCACCCGACAGTTATTCTGTTATGGGGCCCACAAATAGCTGCGCCGTCGTACGAATATTCCCCGACAGAAAGAATATTCCACGACCAAACGAATATTCCCCGACAACAATGATTATTTTATAACCACTTGCTTATTTTGAAAAAAAATCATATTTCACTCATAACTTTAAACTTTTATCAATTTAACCATTTACTGAATAGTAATTATAAGAAAAATTGAATACTTTTATTTCATAAAATTCGGGGTCTTACAATCTCCCCTCCTTATGAAATTTCGTCCCCGAAATTTACGTACCTGGTATTTCAAAGAGTTGAGAATACCTTACTTTCATTTCAGATTCCATCTTTCCTGTCATCATGATTTCTCCATTGCTCATCTCCTGTATTTCAGATATCATTCTAGAATACAGCTTCAAAACAAGGGTTAATTTAACAAATTAACATATCACATAATATCCCGATATTATGACTGACCAACAAATAAGCTTAGGTAGGACACACTAGCGAAGGATTTACTCATCTCTCCCCTCCTAGTTGTATTCCCCGATCTCCGCCAGAGATCATATCCCTAAGCTCTGATACCACCTGTGACGACCCCAAAATAGGTCCATTCCATCCAACCCATTCTGAGTCGTCAAATACATGGTACAGAAAACAACTACAACTTTATTACAACAATTGTCGTGCAAAATACAACAACACATATGCTGTGAGTTTGGATACAAATATATACCAAATGTGACATGGACACCATCGTGGACATCACCTCACAAAGGTACCTTACATAAAGGTATAGTCAAAAACTGTTTTAGAAATTAGAATCTTTGGGAAGTGCTCAAGGAAACCTTCGTACATGGGAGGCCACGCGTCTAGGTTATGATAGATATCATATGGCCACAGAATTATCCTTGGTTGACCCAATAGACCCCAAAGAAAAACGAGAAGATTACTATCATATTCTTCCCAATGGTGAGTCTTCTCTTGACTTATCATTATCTCCACTGTCTCTAATTGAGAATTATACTTCAAACAAACACCAAGATTATATAGGTAGTGCCCATAGATATACTCAGCAAGTGGATGAGCACATCCCTGTCTTATGATGACACGAGGTTGTATGTCATTAGACATCTTGTATGATAGTGACAAAACACCCTTCCAACGTTGGGTTCGCCTCACCCTATTTTCTTCACCAAATATAACTACTAAATGATGACCACCGTTCTATTCCCTTGTTACCCCCGCTCGACCCAGCTACACTCTTATTACCTGAAAGGAATTGTGAAGCAAAAGGGTGAGCACAACTAGCTCAGTAAAGAATATCATGACTAAAGATAAATAAATTATCAATAGCCTTCATCAATAATAAATCAGAGATTTAGAACATATGGTAGATGATAAAAATTTCAACCATAGTTGCAGCGGAACGAGCAATCCATTAGAAGAGTCAAATAGACTATAAAGTCTATTATCTTCTCCATGTTAAAAATCCATCAACAATGTTTTATCCCTGTAACATCAATCAACAATTCTGGTCCACAATCATATGAATAACTCATAATCATAATTGTAGTTCTAAATTCCTCTTCTCATCCAGGACGAAGATAATTTTCATCACCTATCTTTACCTGAAACATCAAAGATCATGGTTATACCAAATCACATTTCCTGTTCATAATCATACTAATAAATCCATCTTTGCACTACGGCCAAAGATATTCATTTGTATCACCAGTTGGTCATGTTTATCTCAACATCTGTTCATCTTTGCACTACTGGCCAAAGATATTCAACAACATTCATCTTTGCACTACGGGCCAAAGATATTCATCAACAATTCATCTTTGCACTACAGGCCAAAGATATTCATCAACAATTCATATTTGCACTACAGGCCAAATATATTAATATCTCAAAGAAATATATAATCATTTCAGAATTTATATAAACAATAATTATAACCATGTTGATCAATTCACCTTTGCACTTAAGCTAAAGATATTCAATTATAAATTCAATGGTCATGATCATACCAGTCACAATTCAACTTTGCACTACAGGCCAAAGAGAACCCTAGTCATGATCATACCAATAATTTACCCATCTTTACACTCAAGTGAAAGAGAATTTCAACATCAGGTTATAAAAATGTTATATATGATAATAAAAATAATATGATCAACATATAGATTTAATCTCAAGAGTAATATTCATAAATCAACTATAATTTGGTTAGAAAAAGAAACCAATTTTGTCGTGAATAGTAACTCGTGAATAGTAACTCATGAATAGTAACTCGTGAATAGTAACCCTGACATGAAAAAGGTAGAAATTCCACAATAATATACATACCAATATTTCGGTATAATGATATTGAAAGAATAATATTTCTTAAGCTTATAAACAATTTATTTAAATTGTTTACACTTTACTAATTAATGCATTTAATCATCATAAAATGCCAACTCTTAAGATTTCATCATCAATAACCAAAACCCTCATCAAAAATCTGCATATACCTCATATAGGATTCTCAAGCCATAAAATCCTATTTTCAATTTTCTTACTTCACATAACATATTTAATTCATTTACTCATAACTAGACTATTTTCATGAAAAATACCAAATCAGTTCCAAAAATATTTCTTTTCTGGAATTTAGCATAATATAGTCCCATAGTGAACATATATTTTTCTCAGAATTTTTAAAAGTCATTTACTATTTTTCATATGGCTAAAATAACCGAATATTTAGACGTTTATCAAAAATTATACTTTTATCCAAAAATTCTGAAATTTACAGAGTATACTTCTATCATATACATGTACTCCCAATAAAAATTTCATCAATTTTGGAGTTAACCACAAGGAATTATAAGCGATTACTTTTAAAATAGTTTTTTCTCATAAAATTCATAACTCTCAATCTATACATCCAAAAATCACCATTTTTGGACACAATCAAGAAAACTCATCAAAATATCATTTCAAATTTTTCCAGAATTTTTGAAGTTTAGAAAAATTACGAAACTGAAAATCATAACAACCCTTAAAATCCCTTACTATCCCTTACAATCCCTTACCTCAAAAGAGCAGTACTTCTGACTGGATATCGGATATGATACTGAAGGAAACTTGCACTGAATAGCAACTCTCAAAGTATCTAAGTACTCACAAAATATGCTTCATAATATAGAGAGAGAAAGAGAGAAAGCTTATGTTTCTGGTGTGATTTTCAATTCTAACTTAGCCCTCTATTTATAGGAAAATTTTGGTAGGTTTGACCTGCAACCTGATGGCTTTACCTGCTACTATTCCCACCCACCACATTTGAAATATAATTCAGCACATTTCTTCACCAACCACAAGTGGGGCCCACCAATTCTAGAATTTTCCACCAAAATGATAAACTCCGAAAATTCAACAATTTCTGAACCAGTCATCTCGTAAAATTCATAACAAATCATACGTTCATTTTTAACGGTTCAAAATTTGTGGGCATATACTCAACTTATATATGTATAACATATCCAAAAATTACCACGATCCAACGGTCGGATTAAAAATTATAACCCCCGCAAAATATCTCAAAAACCCTGATTTTTAATACCTCCATTCCGACAAAAATACGGATAAAAATCTCAACATTAACTCCTTCATTTTTTAACCACAAAAATATATCCCTCATTTATATCCACATAAAATAAATATTTTCTTATCATATGAATCAATAATTAATTATTCACAAATAATATTACAGAATCACATTTATGACAACCAGGCCGTTCCCAGGAAAGAGGGGGCTTTCCAATAAGGATTTCTCCTTACTAGCGCGCAATTAAATGACCAAACCTCTCCTTAGACAGAACTTTCTAGACATTGCCAATAATGCTATCTAATAATACTATTCAAATAATATGAATTATTGATCTGATAATGGAAAATACTGTGCAGCAACAATTATTGAACAACAATAATATAAAATTTCAACGTAACAATTATTGAATCAATAAAATAAAATATTGAACAGTAATTACTGTAACAATTATTGAGTAGAGCCTTCTTACGTAAGAATCAATAATTTCAAAAATACTATGCAATACCGTGTGCTACTGTGCAATAACGCGTATTAATGTATTTTAACCATCGGGTATTCCAACAGTGTTAACGGTAACAACTACGCCGTTATTTGTAAAAACTCAAATTTGTCATTTTTTTCACCCGACAGTTATTCTGTTATGGGGCCCACAAATGGCTGCGCCGTCGTACGAATATTCCCCGACAGAAAGAATATTCCACGACCAAACGAATATTCCCCGACAACAATGATTATTTTATAACCACTTGCTTATTTTGAAAAAAAATCATATTTCACTCATAACTTTAAACTTTTATCAATTTAACCATTTACTGAATAGTAATTATAAGAAAAATTGAATACTTTTATTTCATAAAATTCGGGGTCTTACAAAAACAACATTACAATAATTCATTTAATCCTTATCAATTCTCTAATTTAATTATTAAATAAATTAGATATTTGCACATAATAATTAATTCATCCTCATTCTTTTATTTTAATTAACTTTAAAATACCAAATTATCAATTATCAACTTAATTAACATATTACCTTAATTAAGTTAATTCCCCACAACTCATGAATTATTTATTTAACTAATAAATTGTAAGACCCCGAATTTTATGAAATAAAAGTATTCAATTTTTCTTATAATTACTATTCAGTAAATGGTTAAATTGATAAAAGTTTAAAGTTATGAGTGAAATATGATTTTTTTTCAAAATAAGCAAGTGGTTATAAAATAATCATTGTTGTCGGGGAATATTCGTTTGGTCGTGGAATATTCTTTCTGTCGGGGAATATTCGTACGACGGCGCAGCTATTTGTGGGCCCCATAACGAATAACTGTCGGGTGAAGAAAAATGACAAATTTGAGTTTTTACAAATAACGGCGTAGTTGTTATCGTTAACACTGTTGAAATACCCGGTGGTTAAAATACAGTAATACGCGTTATTGCACAGTAGCACACGGTATTGCACAGTATTTTTGAAATTATTGATTCTTACGTAAGAAGGCACTACTCAATAATTGTTACAGTAATTACTGTTCAATATTTTATTGATTCAATAATTGCTACGTTGAAATTTTATATTATTGTTGTTTCAATAATTGTTGCTGCACAGTATTTCCCATTATCAGATCAATAATTCATATTATTTGAATAATATTATTAGATAACATTATTAGCAATGTCTAGAAAGTTCTGTCTAAGGAGAGGTTTGGTCATCTAATTGCGCGCCAGTAAGGAGAAATCCTTATTGGAAAGCCCCCTCTTTCCTGGGAACGGCCTGGTTGTCATAAATGTGATTCTGTAATATTATTTGTGAATAATTAATTATTTATTTTATGTGGATATAAATGAGGGATATATTTTTGTGGTTAAAAATGAAGGAGTTAATGTTGAGGTTTTTATCAGTATTTTTGTCGGAATGGAGGTATTAAAAATCAGGGTTTTTGAGATATTTTGCGGGGGTTATAATTTTTAATCCGACCGTTGGATCGTGGTAATTTTTGGATATGTTATACATATATAAGTTGAGTATATGTCCACAAATTTTGAACCGTTAAAAATGAACGTATGATTTGTTATGAATTTTACGAGATGACTGGTTCAGAAATTGTTGAATTTTCGGAGTTTATCATTTTGGTGGAAAATTCTAGAATTGGTGGGCCCCACTTGTGGTTGGTGAAGAAATGTGCTGAATTATATTTCAAATGTGGTGGGTGGGAATAGTAGCAGGTAAAGCCATCAGGTTGCAGGTCAAACCTACCAAAATTTTCCTATAAATAGAGGGCTAAGTTAGAATTGAAAATCACACCAGAAACATAAGCTTTCTCTCTTTCTCTCTCTATATTATGAAGCATATTTTGTGAGTTTTTAGATACTTGGTGAGTTGCTATTCATCAGTGCAAGTTTCCTTCAGCATCATATCCGATATCCAGTCAGAAGTACTGCTCTTTTGAGGTAAGGGATTGTAAGGGATAGTAAGGGATTGTAAGGGATATTAAGGGATTTTAAGGGTTGTTATGATTTTCAGTTTCGTAATTTTTCTGACCTTCAAAAATTCTGGAAAAATTTGAAATGATATTTTGATGAGTTTTCTTGATTGTGTCCAAAAATGGTGATTTTTGGATGTATAGATTGAGAGTTATGAATTTTATGAGAAAAGACTATTTTAAAAGTAACCGCTTATAATTCCTTGTGGTTAACTCCAAAATTGATGAAATTTTTATTGGGAGTACATGTATATGATAGAAGTATACTCTGTAAATTTCAGAATTTTTGGACAAAAGTATAATTTTTGATAAATGTCTAAATATTCGGCTATTTTGGCCATATGAAAAATAGTAAATGACTTTTAAAAATTCTGAGAAAAATATATGTTCACTATGGGACTATATTATGCTAAATCCCAGAAAAGAAATATTTTTGGAACTGATTTGGTATTTTTCATGAAAATAGACTAGTTATGAGTAAATGAATTAAATATGTTATGTGAAGTAAAAAAATTGGAAAATAGGATTTTATGGCTTGAGAATCCTATATGAGGTATATGCAGATTTTTGATGAGGGTTTTGGTTATTGATGATGAAATTGTAAGAGTTGGCATTTTATGATGATTAAATGCATTAATTAGTAAAGTGTAAACAATTGAAATAAATTGTTTATAAATTTAAGAAATATTATTCTTTCAATATCATTATACCGAAATATTGATATGGATTTTATTGTGGAATTTCTATCTTTTGTGTCGGGGTTACTATTCATGAGTTACTATTCACGATTTACTATTCATGAGTTACGAATATTACTCTTGAGATTAAAACTATATGTTGATCATATTATTTTTATCATCATATATAATATTTTTATAACCCTGATGTTGAAATTCTCTTTCACTGGAGTGTAAAGATGGGTAGATTATTGGTATGATCATGACTAGGGTTCTCTTTGGCCTGTAGTGCAAAGTTGAATTGTGACTGGTATGATCATGACCATTGAATTTATAATTGAATATCTTAAGCTTAAGTGCAAAGGTGAATTGATCAACATGGTTATAATTATTGTTTATATAAATTCTGAAATGATTATATATTTCTTTGAGATATGAATATATTTGGCCTGTAGTGCAAATATGAATTGTTGATGAATATCTTTGGCATGTAGTGCAAAGATGGCCTGTTGATGAATATCTTTGGCCTGTAGTGCAAAGATGAACTGTTGTTGAATATCTTTGGCCCGTAGTGCAAAGATGATTTGTTGATGAATATCTTTGGCCCGTAGTGCAAAGATGGATTTGTTAGTATGATTATAAACAGGAACTGTGATTTGGTATAACCATGATCTTTGATGTTTCAGGTAAAGACAGGTGATGAAAATATTCTTCGTCCTGGGTGCGAAGAAAAATTTAGAATCACAATTATGATTATGAGTTATTCATATGATTGTGGAAAGGAACTGTTGATTGATGTTACAGGGATAAAACATTGTTGGTGGATTTTTAACATGGAGAAGATAATAGACTTTATAGTCTATTTGACTCTTCTAATGGATTGCTCGTTCCGCTGCAACTATGGTTGAAATTTTTATCATTTACCATATGTTCTAAATCTCTGATTTATTATTGATGAAGGCTATTGATAATTTAATTATCTTTAGTCATGATATTCTTTACTGAGCTAGTTGTGCTCACCCTTTTGCTTCACAATTCCTTTCAGGTAATAAGAGTGTAGCTGGGTCGAGCGGGGGTAACAAGGGAATAGAACGGTGGTCATCATTTAGTAGTTATATTTGGTGAAGAAAATAGGGTGAGGCGAACCCAACGTTGGAAGGGTGTTTTGTCACTATCATACAAGATGTCTAATGACATACAACCTCGTGTCATCATAAGACAGGGTTGTGCTCATCCACTTGCTGAGTATATATACGAGCACTACCTATATAATCTTGGTGTTTGTTTGAAGTATAATTCTCAATTAGAGACAGTAGAGATAATGATATATGTCAAGAGAAGACTCACCATTGGGAAGAATATGATAGTAATCTTCTCGTTTTTCTTTGGGGTCTATTGGGTCAACCAAGGATAATTCTGTGGCCATATGATATCTATCATAACCTAGACGCGTGGCCTCCCATGTACGAAGGTTTCCTTGAGCACTTCCCAAAGATTCTAATTTCTAAAACAGTTTTTGACTGTACCTTTATGTAAGGTACCTTTGTGAGGTGCTGATACATGATGGTGTCCAATGTCACATTTGGTATATATTTGTATCCAAACTCACAGCATATGTGTTGTTGTATTTTGCACGACAATTGTTGTAATAAAGTTGTAGTTGTTTTCTGTACCATGTATTTGACGACTCAGAATGGGTTGGATGGAATGGACCTATTTTGGGGTCGTTACAGGTGGTATCAGAGCTATAAGTAAAGAGCCACGAGCCTCTCGCTGGTGACTTCCTGTGGATGGGGGATGCACCGAAGCCAGACTCTCCGTAGGGGACGCCGTTCTGCGGTGGCAAACTGATAGGTATCAATGTAAGGTGCTGACATAGGTTGGTGTCCAGAGTTACATTTGGTATCAGAGCTTAGGGATATGATCTCTGGCGGAGATCGGGAATACAACTAGGAGGGGAGAGATGAGTAAATCCTTCGCTAGTGTGTCCTACCTAAGCTTATTTGTTGGTCAGTCATAATATCGGGATATTATGTGATATGTTAATTTGTTAAATTAACACTTGTTTTGAAGCTGTATTCTAGAATGATATCTGAAATACAGGAGATGAGCAATGGAGAAATCATGATGACAGGAAAGATGGAATCGATGAATGAAAGTAAGGTATTCTCAACTCTTGAAATACCAGGTACGTAAATTTCGGGGACGAAATTTCATAAGGAGGGGAGATTGTAAGACCCCGAATTTTATGAAATAAAAGTATTCAATTTTTCTTATAATTACTATTCAGTAAATGGTTAAATTGATAAAAGTTTAAAGTTATGAGTGAAATATGATTTTTTTTCAAAATAAGCAAGTGGTTATAAAATAATCATTGTTGTCGGGGAATATTCGTTTGGTCGTGGAATATTCTTTCTGTCGGGGAATATTCGTACGACGGCGCAGCTATTTGTGGGCCCCATAACGAATAACTGTCGGGTGAAGAAAACGACAAATTTGAGTTTTTACAAATAACGGCGTAGTTGTTACCGTTAACACTGTTGAAATACCCGGTGGTTAAAATACAGTAATACGCGTTATTGCACAGTAGCACACGGTATTGCACAGTATTTTTGAAATTATTGATTCTTACGTAAGAAGACACTACTCAATAATTGTTACAGTAATTACTGTTCAATATTTTATTGATTCAATAATTGCTACGTTGAAATTTTGTATTATTGTTGTTTCAATAATTGTTGCTGCACAGTATTTCTCATTATCAGATCAATAATTCATATTATTTGAATAATATTATTAGATAACATTATTGGCAATGTCTAGAAAGTTCTGTCTAAGGAGAGGTTTGGTCATCTAATTGCGCGCCAGTAAGGAGAAATCCTTATTGGAAAGCCCCCTCTTTCCTGGGAACGGCCTGGTTGTCATAAATGTGATTCTGTAATATTATTTGTGAATAATTAATTATTGATTCATATGATAAGAAAATATTTATTTTATGTGGATATAAATGAGGGATATATTTTTGTGGTTAAAAATGAAGGAGTTAATGTTGAGGTTTTTATCAGTATTTTTGTCGGAATGGAGGTATTAAAAATCAGGGTTTTTGAGATATTTTGCGGGGGTTATAATTTTTAATCCGACCGTTGGATCGTGGTAATTTTTGGATATGTTATACATATATAAGTTGAGTATATGTCCACAAATTTTGAACCGTTAAAAATGAACGTATGATTTGTTATGAATTTTACGAGATGACTGGTTCAGAAATTGTTGAATTTTCGGAGTTTATCATTTTGGTGGAAAATTCTAGAATTGGGGGGCCCCACTTGTGGTTGGTGAAGAAATGTGCTGAATTATATTTCAAATGTGGTGGGTGGGAATAGTAGCAGGTAAAGCCATCAGGTTGCAGGTCAAACCTACCAAAATTTTCCTATAAATAGAGGGCTAAGTTAGAATTGAAAATCACACCAGAAACATAAGTTTTCTCTCTTTCTCTCTCTATATTATGAAGCATATTTTGTGAGTTTTTAGATACTTGGTGAGTTGCTATTCATCAGTGCAAGTTTCCTTCAGCATCATATCCGATATCCAGTCAGAAGTACTGCTCTTTTGAGGTAAGGGATTGTAAGGGATAGTAAGGGATTGTAAGGGATATTAAGGGATTTTAAGGGTTGTTATGATTTTTAATTTCGTAATTTTTCTGACCTTCAAAAATTCTGGAAAAATTTGAAATGATATTTTGATGAGTTTTCTTGATTGTGTCCAAAAATGGTGATTTTTGGATGTATAGATTGAGAGTTATGAATTTTATGAGAAAAGACTATTTTAAAAGTAACCGCTTATAATTCCTTGTGGTTAACTCCAAAATTGATGAAATTTTTATTGGGAGTACATGTATATGATAGGAGTATACTCTGTAAATTTCAGAATTTTTGGATAAAAGTATAATTTTTGATAAACGTCTAAATATTCGGCTATTTTGGCCATATGAAAAATAGTAAATGACTTTTAAAAATTCTGAGAAAAATATATGTTCACTATGGGACTATATTATGCTAAATCCCAGAAAAGAAATATTTTTGGAACTGATTTGGTATTTTTCATGAAAATAGACTAGTTATGAGTAAATGAATTAAATATGTTTTGTGAAGTAAAAAAATTGGAAAATAGGATTTTATGGCTTGAGAATCCTATATGAGGTATATGCAGATTTTTGATGAGGGTTTTGGTTATTGATGATGAAATTGTAAGAGTTGGCATTTTATGATGATTAAATGCATTAATTAGTAAAGTGTAAACAATTAAAATAAATTGTTTATAAATTTAAGAAATGTTATTCTTTCAATATCATTATACCGAAATATTGGTATGGATTTTATTGTGGAATTTCTATCTTTTGTGTCGGGGTTACTATTCATGAGTTACTATTCACGATTTACTATTCATGAGTTACGAATATTACTCTTGAGATTAAAACTATATGTTGATCATATTATTTTTATCATCATATATAACATTTTTATAACCCTGATGTTGAAATTCTCTTTCACTGGAGTGTAAAGATGGGTAGATTATTGGTATGATCATGACTAGGGTTCTCTTTGGCCTGTAGTGCAAAGTTGAATTGTGACTGGTATGATCATGACCATTGAATTTATAATTGAATATCTTAAGCTTAAGTGCAAAGGTGAATTGATCAACATGGTTATAATTATTGTTTATATAAATTCTGAAATGATTATATATTTCTTTGAGATATGAATATATTTGGCCTGTAGTGCAAATATGAATTGTTGATGAATATCTTTGGCATGTAGTGCAAAGATGGCCTGTTGATGAATATCTTTGGCCTGTAGTGCAAAGATGAACTGTTGTTGAATATCTTTGGCCCGTAGTGCAAAGATGGTTTGTTGATGAATATCTTTGGCCCGTAGTGCAAAGATGGATTTGTTAGTATGATTATAAACAGGAACTGTGATTTGGTATAACCATGATCTTTGATGTTTCAGGTAAAGACAGGTGATGAAAATATTCTTCGTCCTGGGTGCGAAGAAAAATTTAGAATCACAATTATGATTATGAGTTATTCATATGATTGTGGAAAGGAACTGTTGATTGATGTTACAGGGATAAAACATTGTTGGTGGATTTTTAACATGGAGAAGATAATAGACTTTATAGTCTATTTGACTCTTCTAATGGATTGCATCGTTCCGCTGCAACTATGGTTGAAATTTTTTATCATCTACCATATGTTCTAAATCTCTGATTTATTATTGATGAAGACTATTGATAATTTATTTATCTTTAGTCATGATATTCTTTACTGAGCTAGTTGTGCTCACCCTTTTGCTTCACAATTCCTTTCAGGTAATAAGAGTGTAGCTGGGTCGAGCGGGGGTAACAAGGGAATAGAACGGTGGTCATCATTTAATAGTTATATTTGGTGAAGAAAATAGGGTGAGGCGAACCCAACGTTGGAAGGGTGTTTTGTCACTATCATACAAGATGTCTAATGACATACAACCTCGTGTCATCATAAGACAGGGTTGTGCTCATCCACTTGCTGAGTATATATACGAGCACTACCTATATAATCTTGGTGTTTGTTTAAAGTATAATTCTCAATTAGAGACAGTAGAGATAATGATATGTCAAGAGAAGACTCACTATTAGGAAGAATATGATAGTAATCTTCTCGTTTTTCTTTGGGGTCTATTGGGTAAACCAAGGATAATTCTGTGGCCATATGATATCTATCATAACCTAGACGCGTGGCCTCCCATGTACGAAGGTTTCCTTGAGCACTTCCCAAAGATTCTAGTTTCTAAAACAGTTTTTGACTGTACCTTTATGTAAGGTACCTTTGTGAGGTGCTGATACATGATGGTGTCCAATGTCACATTTGGTATATATTTGTATCCAAACTCACAGCATATGTGTTGTTGTATTTTGCACGACAATTGTTGTAATAAAGTTGTAGTTGTTTTCTGTACCATGTATTTGACGACTCAGAATGGGTTGGATGGAATGGACCTATTTTGGGGTCGTTACATAAATAATCAAATTAAACAAATATTTATTTAACAATACACATCCACCAAAATATTTATTTAATTCAATAAATATTTAAAATTACACATAAAATTCTAGATTGTTACATTTAGTGTCATATAGACTGTTATGTTGTGCACAATATAGGATTCCTTAGGCTAATCCCCTAAAGTAAAAGTTTAGGATATTTTCAGCTTTATATCTGATTATATCTATGAATTGCAGTTTCAAGTACTGTCAATTCTAGTAATGGTCCACTGGTCATTTGACCTTATAACATGCAAAAGCTTGGTTTTCAACTAAAAGTACTCATAAAATTGTTAAGTTAAGGAATGTTATAAACTGTTATTCAATTATTAACAATATACGAATTATGTTATGTTTAACTAATTTATACTTGTTGACTAATAAGTTGTTCACCCTTGCATTGAATATAATATTTTCAGTTAAAACCAAGAAGGTCGGTAGTTCCGGGAAAGATAAAGGAAAAGACAAGGTCGCGGAGTAATATTATTATTAAGCGTTTGTGTTTAACTAAATTCTAAAAGTGATGTAATAAATACTTTAGTACTATATTTAATATTATTATTAATTTGTATGAATGTTGTGAAGGTCTAAGAACCTAAATTCAGTTATTCATATGATGTTTAAGTTATGTCAATGTCATTGATTCGACTAGACAAATGTTGAGATACAATTATATTCTAATGTGAGTTAATGCTCTCGAAACCATATTGTTATGGTGTGGATTCCCATGATAATGCTGTGAACAAACAACCCTTTTTATAGGGGCATATGATATCGGACGTTATGATTTCGGTAGACACATGTATTGTTATATAGACTGTTATGTTGTGCACAATATAGGGTACCTTAGGTTGATCCCCTAAAGTACAAGTGTAGGATATTTTCAATTTTTTATCTGATTATATCTATGAATTGTGGTTTCAAGTACTGTCAATTCTGCTAATATTTCACTGGTCATTTGACCTTACAACATGCAAAAGCTTGGTTTTCAACTAAAAATACTCATAAAATTGTTTTGTTTAGGAATACTATAACTTGTTATATATATATATATATATATATATATATATATATATATATATATTCAATTATTAACAGTATATGAATTATGTTATGTTCAACTATTTTATACTTGTTGACCAAATATTTGCTCGCCCTTGCGTTAAATGTAATGTTTTCAGTTAAAACAGAGAAGGCCGGCAGTTCTGGAAAAGATAAAGGAAAAGGCAAGGTCACGAAGTAATATTATTATTAAGTGTCTATGTTTAACTAAATTTCTAAAAGTGATGTAATAAATACTTTAATACTATATTTAATATTATTATTAATTTGTATGAATGTTGTAAAGGTACAAGAACCTGGTAGTATAAGCTAATGTTTGCATAAGGACTATATAACTTAAGACATGCTTAAGTTAATATATGAATGAATAGGTATGATTGTGTGTAGTTTAGTGAATACCAAACTCGAGGTAAAGGTAACCCGGAGTTGAGGGCGTCACACCTAAACCCTAATTAATAGACCCTAAACTTTAGGTAATAAATCTTAAACCCTGATTAAGTGATTAATAAGTTAAACTCTTATTCTGATTATGTTGATTTTAAGTTTATAATTATCATGATCGTTCCTTTTTATTTTCATATATATATATATATATATATATATATATATGTTAGGTTCACCCACATGAAGAGGCACTACCCACCACACCCCCAAATCCACCAAGATCCACCTTAGTAATTGAAAAGATGAAGGAGAAGTAAGAGGAGAAGATGGGTTATTTAGATTTTTATCCGATTTTATTTCTTATTTCTTATTTAATTATAATTTTTCTTTTCTATTTATTTTTCAATTCAGTATAAATGTTTGTTCTTTTTGTTGTTAAATAAGAAATATTTTGAAAGTTTAACTATTTGTTTTCATTTAATGAGTTAATCGTAACTTATTAGGCTTGATTTATATTCTATTTATTCTAATTAATTAATTAATTTGATTTTGTCTTTACTTAATTAATGTATGTGAAATTGTTTTGATATTATAAATCTTAATTATGTTGTATTTATATTTTTGCCTTTTTAAAACCTTAAAATGGTAAAAATAGATTAAATAAATACTTTTAAAAAACACATTAGCATTGATATCTTATGTGTCTTTATCAAGTCATCAATTGATGATATTGCAGCTTTAATTAAACTGGAAGTAAAAAAAATTAAGAGTTGAATACTTTAATTATAAAAATTAAAAGAATGATCTCTAAAGTGAAAAAGGTAAAGATTTCATATAATAATTTATATTCAAGCATTCTATTAATTCTCTCTAACTCACAATTATATAATTTTTATTACTATTTTCTGTACTCCATTCCCTTATTTATTTTATTCTCATACTCTCTCCTACTTCACTATACCTTTTAATTATTAAATTAGGTGCACGTCATGTATTCTACTATACTAGTACTATACTAGCATGGGCTACTGACAAATTTGTTCCCCCAAATTTGGATAAAAATCAATTTAATACTAAAAGTTTGGGAATTTTCAATCAATATCTCTAAGTATTTTAAAACAATAAATGTGTTCCTTTTTGGCCGAACCGACCTATTTTTCGTCGGAATACGGTTTAACTACCTTTTTTTATACTTTGAACTTCTCAATACATTTGACTTGTATTTAATAAGTATTTTCTCAAATAATGTTATTATTTACTTTGTTCATTTCCCCCAAAATTTAAAATTAAAAAAATAAAATCTTAACATTATTTATAAAATCAATGACAATAAATAATAAATTAAATATAAATATAATTTCCCTTTCTGAGTGACACATTACCTCCATCTACAAATAAAATATTTTCATGAAATTTATAAATACAAACTAAATAAAAAATTATAAAAAAATCAATATTAAAATCATAAAGTCTCTTTAAAGAAGAAACTAAAATAAATAAATTAAATAAATAAAACATCAATGATAAGAATACAAAATTAAAAACAACATCATAACCTACTTATAAAAAAAACAATTACAAAATAACAACAAAATTAAAAAATCAAATAGATTCTTTCTCTATTCCTTATCCTTTTTTCTTCTTCTCTATCAAACTTTTCTCTCTCCCTTATTTTTTTCTCTCCTCTACAGATGTGCTCCTTCTCTATTTCTCATTTCTCTTCCTTTTCTCTCTCTCCTCTCCTTGGCCTTCTCTCTTCCACTATTTGTTTAATTAATTCGTCATTTAATGTTTTATTTTAAATTGTAATAATTTTTGGAGTGTTGTATAAAATCATAATACCTGTATGCATACATCTAAAATGTATAATACATAAAAAAAAAATTAACACATGACAATCTCCGGTGAACACATTTATTGTTTTAAATACTTAGAGGTATTGATTGAAGATTCTCAAACTTTGGATATCAAATTGATTTTCCTCCAAACTTAAAGGATAAATTTTGTCATTAACCCATGCTAGTATGAATATCCTAGAATACATGACGTGCAACTAATTTATTCTTGGAATTTGTCTATTATTATTATTATCTAACTACTATCGATTATTATTATTATTATTATTATTATTATTATTATTATTATTATTATTCTATCTAACGTCCAATTTGTTTCTGTTTTGGAACCCAATCCTATAATTATTCGGCAAGTCTTCAGTTTCAGTATTGGGGTAATACTAGGTACTCACGGATAATTTATCCTTGTATGGAGTATTTTACGTCCTTAATTATTAAATAATTCAAATAATTTATTTATTAATATAATATAAAATTTATAAAAATATCTAAATTATTCATAAATACGTATAGGGACAAAACGAATCCGTTTCTGTTTTGGAACCAAATGGCAAAACTAATGATTTGGTCACCGAAGTTGGCACCTTTTATTGAATACCTGATTGAACTTTTAATTTTTCAAATTAACTCACTGAACTAATTTTTATTTTCAAATTAGGTCATTCCGTTAAAAAAAATTGACAGACGTTAAAATATTGTTTATGTGGCGCTGACGTGGCAAAAAAAATCTAAAATATTGCTTATGTGGCAAAAAAAAATCAAAAACAGATTTTAAAAATAAAAAAATTAACATTTTAAAGTTTTAAAAATAACAAAAACATAATAAAATAAGACAAAAAATAAAATAAATCAAAATATCTTTTCTTCTTCAACTAAAAAGATTTAACCATCTTGATTATTTGGCAAAAAACAGAATTTTTTTTAAAAAACAGAATTTTTTTAAAAAACAGAATTTTTTTTAAAAATAGAATTTTTTTTAAAACAGAATTTGTTTAAAAACAGACTTTTTTTAAAAAACAGAAAATTTTTTAAAACAGAATTTTTTTAAAAAATAGATTTTTAAAAAAAATATAATTTTTTTAAAAACAGATTTTTTTAAAAAATAGAATTTTTTTTAAAAACAGATATGATCACCTTAAAAATATGACTGATTTTTCTACCTCATCTGTAACAACTGTAGCAAATGCCTCAGCTTCTACTTTAGAAGCAACTGAACTTATTGCATATCAAGATGTAAAGGAAGCCTTAGATAAATGGACTATCCCTAAAATCAAACCAGAAACAATTTATAAAATTGGAACATTTGATTTTATCAGTAAAAGAATAATTAAAACATTTGAACATGTTGTTCCTTTACAGAATAATGACGAAATTTTATATTTATTGCATGTTGAAGATTTATATCCTTTTTTGCAAAAATATAAATATGTTCATATAGGACTTGTCCAAGTAGCCTTTAAACCTTTGACTTTACTTGGCCAAAACACCAGTATTCAGTGCACCCTCCGAGATGGTAGGTTTCTTAACTGGAAAGCCTCTCTTATGGGAGCTATTGAAACTAGTTTTGCCCATGGACCAGTTTATTTTAATATTTACTCGAATTTAAGCGTAGCCTTAACTGATAATAACCTGTCAAAAGTTTTAGAAATGAGAATTATTTCTCATGGCTATGAGTATCTACCAGGATCTCCTCCTTTTGCCATATTATTCCGTATTCATCTCAAAGTTTTAACTACTTTAAACCCTTATATCAGAAAGCAAAGCCAACAAGGACATACTGTCCTTATAGACACTAATCTTTTTAGTAGTCAAGTGGTTATTCCCAGAATGATTCCTTGCGAAGAAAATACTTTCCCAAAACAGTGGCAGATTACTAATGATGTTCCTACCAGACCTATTATTAGACAATCCATAGAGGATGTTATCCAAACCAGTAATAAAAATGTTTATTTAAAATTTCAGAGACCTTTTACCCGAAGTCGGTCTATTAATAATGTTTCTTATAATATTAATTTTTCTGAATCATCCAGACAATCTGTGTCTGATCCCTTAGAATCTGTCTATCAAGAGTCTAAAAATCCCAGTAATGAATCTATCAAAAATGAAGACTTAATTAGAGGAATTCATTTTTCTGAAAATCAAATACCTCATGGTATTTATGAAACGAATACTCCTCAAAATAGAAGACCTTATAGTCCAACTGCTAGTGATATGAATTTCGAATGTTAATAGATTTTTCTCCCAATAGTAAAATTCGTCAATGTTTAAACCAGGAGTTCATGCAAGATAAATATCAGAATTTTAAAAATTGGTATTTTAAAAATCATGATAATAAAAAATTAACAGAAATCAAAACCAAGTATTATGCCTATCTGAATAAAAACCAGTGTATTATATCATTTACAAAATGGTACTATGATTTTGTCTTAAAGTCAGAATTTTACACTGAAAATCAACTGAATGTTTTAACTGGAATCCAAAAGGACTGGATTACCACAAGTGGTAATATAATCCAATCCATTCATCCCCCTCCTAAGTCCCTTGAACTTAGTTCCGGGAATAAAAATTTAAAACCCTTAGTTATCAATCCGTATGTTGATATATCTGAAACACCCCACCAACAAGAAGAAGTTAAAATAAAAGATATTTTACCCTTGTCCAAACAGAATAATTATACTAATTTATTCCTTCAAACTGTAGGAAAGCAATTAACCAGAATTGAAGAACAAATAAATCATATTAATGAAAATTGCCAAGTTGTTCCTCAAAAGCTTGACCTTCAACCTGTAACTATTAAACTACCTTTAGAAGTTAGTAATTTTAAAATGAAATCTTCTAAATCGGATAATGAGTTTATTGATAATCTTTTAAATAAAATGAAAGATTTAAAACTTATAACTGCATCCTCACAAATTAATATGATGTCTGGACAACCTTCTTCTCCTACCAGTAATAATGATACTAATAGTGATACAGATAATCCTGATGATATTTCTCCAATTCATATTTTAGAAATTAATAATAATTTTTAGGATATGCAGAGTATTAATAAAACCACTTATAGTAAAAAAACCTGTTAACCATATAGCTTTAACCGGACCTAGTAGGTATTACTACCCTAGATCTACTCCTCAGGATATTCTGTATGAAGAAGACTTTCTTCATTCTCAAAAATCTTACCATGGGAAAACCATTTATGAATGGAATATTTATGGTAATACAGAATATCAAATCTTTGAAACCATCCATCATATCATGATGTATGCAACTGTCTGCAAACAGAATGAAATTACAGACCATCAGATCTGTCATTTCTTAGTAAATGGATTTACCGGCATTCTTAAAGAATGGTGGGATAATGCACTTACTGACAATCAAAGAACCGAAATTCTTCAATCCTATAAGAATGAAATTGATCCTATTACTAAACTAGAAACAAAAAGAGAAGATGCCTGTTATACCCTTGTTCAAGCTGTCCTTCATCATTTTGTTGGACCTGGTCAGATGAACACTGACAGAAGTAGGGAACTCCTACAGAACCTTCGTTGTCCGTCCTTAACTCATTTTAGATGGTACAAGGATGTCTTTTTAACGAAAGTTATGCAGAGATCAGATGTTAACAGTGAACATTGGAAAGCCAAGTTTATTGATGGCCTTCCTACTTTCTTTGCTGAAAAAGTCCGTAAAAAATTAAGAGATAAACATGACCGCATGAGTATCCCTTACAACCAGTATTCTTATGGCCATCTTATTTCAGTAATTATTGAAGAAAAATTATCCTTATGTAATGATATGAAGCTTCAACAATTAATGAAAAAATAGAATCTTACTAAAAGACATGAGATAGGAGAATTTTGCGATCAATTCTCTTATGATACAAAATTACAGTATCATCAAAAAACTAGAAAACAGCAAAGCTCTAAACCTTCTAGATCTTATCGGAAACGCTCTTCTAAAAAATCTTCTAAGAACAAAACCCCTAAAAAATCTATTAAGAAGAGAAAGAGTAGTAATAAAAAAGATAAATCTAAAATTCAATGTTATAAATGTGGTAAAACGGGACACTTTACTAATAAGTGCAAAACCAAATTAAAACAAAAGCTTAATGAAATATCCCTTGATGAGGATATCCAACATCAAATTATTAATTGTCTAGCAACCAGTAGTTCTGAGTCAAGTTCAGATGATGACTTAGTAGAGATCTATTCTGAATCTGACAATGATTCTGGAAATGAACAATGTCAAACTTGCACTATTAACAACTGCAACACAACTACTGAAGCTGACTATTGGAAAGCTATCGTCGAAATGAATGGTTTAGATATTGGAGGCCCCAACATCAATGTCTTAACCAATACTCAGAAATCTCTCCTCGACATGGCTGATCAAATTAAAGATCCCGAAATAAAATTAAAATTTTTAGAAATCTGTTATAAAAACCAAAAACCAGAAGAAATTCTTCCTATTAATCAGTACAATATGCGTGAAGTTATGAAGTGTCTGCAAGATGATTCTGCTTCTGAGAAGCCTACTACTATTCAGGATCTTAAAACCGAAATAAATATTTTAAAATCTGAAATAAAACAATTACATAATACTAATTCTATTATTTTCCAAGATCTGAATAATATTAAACAACAGTTAAAAAATAAACAAGATAATCATGTAGAATCCTCCAAAAATGATAATGAATCTCCTGATAAACCAAAATCTTCTGAACACTATTTAATGCTAATGAAACAAGTAGTTTTTCAGAAATGGTATATCAGAATTACTTTTGTCATTAAACCAGATTTTATTATTAAGGATGTCATTGCCTTAGTTGATAGTGGTGCTGATATGAACTGTATCCAGGAAGGGTTAATTCCTACCAAATACTTCCAGAAAACCACTCAATCCTTAGCTAGTGCAAGTGGTAATACTATGAATATTAAATACAAAATTCCTGAAGCCTTAATCTGTAATCAAGGTTTATGTTTACCTACCTCTTTTGTCCTTATCCGTAATATGAATCAAAGTATCATCTTAGGCACACCTTTCCTGTGTCTTTTAATGCCTATTTCAAAAATTGATACTTTAGGTATTCATACTACTCTGAACAACAGACATATTGTTTTTGAATTCATAACAGAACCCTATACTAAAGAATTAAATCAAGTTAAGCACATGATTTATTCTAAGGAGAAACAAATAAATTTTTTCCAAAAGGAAATAAAGTTTCTTACTACAGAACAAAAATTTTTACAACCTTCTTTACAAGAAAAAATAAAATTAATTCACAAGACTCTTCAAGTTGAGATCTGTAGTGATGTCCCGAATGCTTTCTGGAATAGGAAGAAACATATTATTTCTCTTCCCTATGTCCCTAATTTCAATGAGAAAAATATTCCTACCAAGTCTCGACCCAGTCAGATGAAGAAGGAATACTTGCTCCTTTGTAAAACGGAAATTGAGTCTCTTCAACAGAAAAAATTAATAAAACCCAGTACTTCTCCTTGGAGTTGTACAGCTTTTTATGTTAATAAAAATTCTGAAATTGAACGAGGAACCCCCCGTCTTGTTATTAATTATAAACCACTGAATGAAGCCCTTCAATGGATTAGATATCCAATTCCGAATAAGAAGGACCTTCTTGACAGACTTCATGATGCCACTATTTTCTCTAAATTTGATATGAAATCAAAATTTTGGCAAATACAAATTAGAGAACAGGATACTTATAAAACTATTTTTACAGTACCCTTTGGCCATTACGAATGGAATGTTCTTCCATTTGGTGTCAAAAACGGACCTTCTGAATTTCAACATATCATGAATGATATTTTTAATCCCTTTACTGAATTTATTATCTGTTATATTGATGATGTCTTAATTTTCTCTTCATCCATTGAACATCACATTAAACATTTAAATATTTTCAAAAATGTTGTCATAAAAAATGGTTTGGTTGTTTCTGCCCCTAAAATGAAACTTTTCCAAACAACGATCAGATTTCTCGGACATAATATTTCCAATGGAACTATTATCCCAATTGACAGATGTATTGAATTTGCATCTAAATTCCCCGATAAAATTAAAGGTATTAACCAACTGCAAAGATTTTTGGGAAGCCTAAATTATATTCGAGATTATTACCCGAATCTTTCCCAGGATGCCGCCATTCTGTATACCCGATTAAGAAAAAATCCTTTGCCTTGGACATATGAGCATACTAAGGCTGTAATAAAGATTAAATCCAAGGTTAAACAGATACCCTGTCTTTCTCTACCTAACCCTGAATGGAAGAAGATCGTTCAAACTGATGCTTCTGATATAGGATATGGTGGAATTCTAAAACAATTTAATCTTAACAGTAAAAAAGAAGAACTTATTCGTTTTACTTCAGGAGTTTGGAAAGGACCTTCTTTAAATTATCCTACTATTAAAAAAGAATGTCTTTCAATTGTTAAATGTGTTTTAAAATTTCAAGATGATCTTTTAAACCAGTACTTCTTAATTCGAGTTGATTGCTCAGCCGCAAAACAAATATTTAAAAAGGATGTTCAAAATCTAGCTTCTAAACAGATATTTGTCACTTGGCAAAGCACTTTATCAGTATTTGACTTTGATATTGAATATATCAAAGGAAACAGAATTCTTTACCAGATTTTTTAACCAAAGAATATTTGCAGGAATGACCAGTAGAGGCCGTGGTCGCGGTCAGCGAGGCCGAGGCAGAGCTAATCTGTACTATACAAAATTTTCTACTCTGAATACTCAGACCAGTAACTCTTCAACTTCTTTTAGCCAACCTACAGTAAAAGATGTTCTGTTATTACCAGAACAGTACATTCCCAACAGAAATGTGGAAGAAACAGTATTGATCATTGAACAGAGTGATGAAAAGTGGATGCAAGATCCATGGGAGATAAAGAGACGTTACTTAACGACTCAACAGTCTCCTCCCCGTTTTAATCAGTATCGCTATGTTTATGAACAGATTATCATCGAAACAACATCAATGGACATTAAGCATACGCTTCATGATTTTACTAAGACAACTAGTCCAATTCAATACAGTAAAATAACTGTCAAGAGCATCATGCCTCTTGCCAATTGGGATATCAATCCTCATACCACCCGTACTATTGACTCCAGTCATACAACATAAACCTGTTACAGTTATTGGAATTATATTGATTCCTTTACGCAAGTATTCTATTATCAGAATCATATTCACAACCATACTTGGTTTATCCGAATTTGTCCCGATGTTCTTAAAAACGAAATTCCCAACTGGTTTTTCGTTTGGTGGGATAAAATTGGTATCACCATTGAAACCTTACCAGAATAAGTTCAAACAGCATTTAAGGAATGGCAAGTTGCTTATTCCCATATACCAGTAAATAGAGATTTATCCATGTCCAAATTATTTACCCATTTTATAATCCGTTTCAGTATCCCTTGGATCTGGAAATAGGATTTCCAATGCGACTATCAGAACAAGATTCCCCGTCTCAAAATGGTATTTTTTACCAAATAGTGGGATAAAGGTCTTAATTCGACGTTACCAGAACTTCTTAAAACTGTAAAAAATCACACTCAGGCTTGCCTTGATGTTATCCCCCAAAGCCTTCCTTCACCAGTACCAGTTAATCCTTTTGTTAAAATTCAAGTAGGTTTAAAACAGAAGTTTCCCAGTCTTACTGAAACTGAATTAATAGTTAAAACTATGGATTATATGAAAACCCAATTCTTACAATCCCTAGTCCAGGATGATGTTTCTATGAAAACAGTTAGCGATGAAGAATCTGAACATGATGACAATCAATTCAGTGTCTTAGCCGGAGAAAGCCAAGAACCTGAGCCCACAATGGGAGACTTTTGGGATTTTCTCACTTCCATGATTTCTGAAAAGATGGAACAGGACAAGAAAGGAAAAGGAAAAAGCATAAAGCTATCCTCCACTACAGAAAGGTTAACCAATAATCAGAAAAAGACAATTACAGTGTCTCCACCTTTTGAGAAGTCGAGCCAGCTGCTCTCTCCATTATCAGTAAACTACACCAGCTGTCCTCAATAATGCTCCACTCAACCGACATCTGTCTCATGCCTTCCACTTCCTACGGCTGAGACTTTAAGAAGAAAAGATAAGGATTACTGATCGACTCCACTGACGAGGACACGCCTAATCCTTTCTTATCTTCTCACTTGTATAAATTGAGAGACCTCACCCTTTGTTGAGGCAGAACTTTTCTTTACATCTTCTCTGTACTCTCTCTCTAAAATATTTGATATATATAAAAGTTTGAAGTTTAAAGATCTGCAGAGCTCTACTATAAGTTTAAATTATTGCTTCTGTTAATTATTATGTTTCTTTACTTGAGCTTTTAGATTATCATATAGATAACAGTAATCGTTATAAAACAACATATCAAACTGCTACTGATAACCATAATCGTTCTTATTTTTTAGAACAATTTAATAAATCTGAACAATTAATTGTTTTAACCAAAGAAGCCATACAGGAAGAAACCTGCAGGCTTATAGTTTTGGGTAAACCCCCAAACCAGCAGTAACTTTATGAGATCATATATGTAATAATTTATCTGTTAATATATATTTAATATGCCTTTAAATTATTCATGCCATTTTATTAAACGAGACAGTATGAGGTTGATATTTGAATAAGTGGAACATCACCCAAGTCGCGTTTAAGACTTTGCATTTAGCCGTGTTATGGCGTTGTGGCTTTTATCCTCTGTAAGTCGTTGACAGACGTGCTTATTTAGTATCTTTCTCGATCCTGCCCTCCTTTGGTATCCCAATAACTGAAATTGAGTCTCTTCAACAGAAAAAATTAATAAAACCCAGTACTTCTCCTTGGAGTTGTACAACTTTTTATATTAATAAAAATTTCAAAATTGAACGAGGAACCCCCCGTCTTGTTATTAATTATAAACAACTGAATGAAGCCCTTCAATGGATTAGATATCCAATTCCGAATAAGAAGGACATTTTTGACAGACTTCATGATGCCACTATTTTCTCTAAATTTGATATGAAATCAAGATTTTGACAAATACAAATTAGAGAACAGGATACTTATAAAACTATTTTTACAGTACCCTTTGGCCATTACGAATGGAATGTTCTTCCATTTGGTGTCAAAAACGGATCTTCTGAATTTCAACATATCATGAATGATATTTTTAATCCCTTTACTGAATTTATTATCTGTTATATTGATGATGTCTTAATTTTTTCTTCATCCATTGAACAACACATTAAACATTTAAATATTTTCAAAAATGTTGTCATAAAAAATGGTTTGGTTATTTCTGCCCCTAAAATGAAACTTTTCCAAACAAAGATCAGATTTCTCGGACATAATATTTCCAATGGAACTATTATCCCAAAGTTATTGAGTTTTCATATAATCCATAGTTTTAACGAACAGTACATTCCCAACAGAAATGTGGAAGAAACAGTATTGATCATTGAACAGAATGATGAAAATTGGATGCAAGATCCATGGGAGATAAAGAGACGTTACTTAACGACTCAACAGTCTCCTCCCCGTTTTAATCAGTATTGCTATGTTTATGAACATATTATCATCGAAACAGCATCAATGGACATTATGCGCTTCATGATCTTACTAAGACAACTAGTCTAATTCAATACAGTAAAACAACTGTCAAGAGCATCATGCCTCTTGCCAATTAGGGTATCAATCTTCATACCACCCGTACAATTGACTCCAGTCATACAACAGAATTTGTTTAAAAACAGACTTTAAAAAAAAACAGAAAATTTTTAAAAACTGAATTTTTTTAAAAAACAGATTTTTTTAAAAAAACAGAATTTTTTTTAAAACAGTTTTTTTTAAACAGAATTTGTTTAAAAACAGACTTTTAAAAAAAACATAAATTTTTTAAAAACAGAAATTTTTTAAAAAACAGATCTTTTTAAAAAATAGAATTTTTTAAAAAAATAGAATTTTTTTAAAAACAGTTTTTTTTTAAAAAACAGAATTTTTTAAAAAACAGATTTTAAAAAAAAATAGAATTTTTTTAAAAACAGAATTCTATAAAAAATATAATTTTTTTAAAAACAATTTTTTTTAAAAAAATAGAATTTTTAAAAAAACGGAACTTTTTTAAAAAACATAATTTTTTTAAAAACATATTTTTTTTAAAAACAGAATTTTTTTAAAAAATAGAATTATGTTTTTTAAAAAAATCCGTTTTTTTAAAAAATCTTTTTTTTTAAAAAAGTATATTTTTTAAAAAATTCTGTTTTTAAAAAAATTCTATTTTTTTAAAAAATCTGTTTTTTAAAAAAGTCTGTTTTTTAAAAAAAATCTGTTTTTAAAAAATTCTATTTTTTAAAAAAATCTGTTTTTAAAAATATCTGTTTTTAAAAAAAATTCTGTTTTTTAAAAAAATTCTGTTTTTAAAAAAATTCTGTTTTTTTTAAAAATATCTGTTTTTAAAAGAATTCTATTTTTTAACAAATTCTGTTTTTAAAAAAATTCTATTTTTTGCCAAATAATCAAGATGGTTAAATCTTTTTAGTTGAAGAAGAAAAGATATTTTGATTTTTTTGTTTTTGTTTTTGTTTTATTTTATTATGTTTTTGTTATTTTTAAAACTTTAAAATGTTCAATTTTTTTAAAAAAATCTGTTTTTGATTTTTTTTTGCCACATAAGCAATATTTTTCATTTTTTTTACCACGTCAGCGCCACATAAACAATATTTTAACGTCTGTCAATTTTTTTTAACGGAATGACCCAATTATAAAATAAAAATTAATTCAGTAAATTAATTTGAAAAATTAAAAATTCAATCAATTATTCAATAAAATGTGACATTTTCGGTGGCAAAATCATTGGTTTTGCCGTAACCAAATCCTATAATTATTCAGGGCTGAGTTTCTGAGTTTCTGGTTTGGAACCAAATTCTATAATTATTCGGTAAGTCTTCTTCAGTTCCTATAATTATTCGGTAAGTCTTCAGTTTCAGTATGTATAAATATATACAGACAAAACGAAAACCTAATAGACATGGAGAGAATGAGTAGTATTTTTTCAGAATTTCCGTACGATCTTATAGTTCCTATTGGTAAGCAAATAGATTCGTCTAACGATTTCATTACTTTTGGTGGAGTCTGTAGATTATGGCGGTCCTTCTAATTGCTCATCATGCCCTTGGCTCTATGTGTCCTGGCCCGGCCGTTCTATAGTCTCCCAAAGAGTTTCAAGTAAATTTACTTGAAACTAAGAATAAGAGGTTTTGCATCAAGGGTTCATTCATAAACATTGGTAAAACTGACAAAAATATATCCATTGATTTGTCGCCTCGTGTTCAAATTAAACTCCCACATCTGACATCTTCTTTAAAACATTATCAACCAATATGTTGGGTGGGAGGATATTGATCACAACTAGTTGTTTTAATCCTCGTCAAGTTCTAACTCGTTGTTTTAATCCTCGTCAAGTTCTTCAAGCGCAATAGTCTTCAAGCACAATAGTCATGGTTATTTATGTTGATTCTTTCAAATTAGCCAATGTTATTGTTTTTTTGTGATGTTACTGGGACTAATCCTAATGTGAGATGTGGCAAATATATCGAGCAATTATATTTGGTGGAATCAATGGGAAAGTTGTTGGTTATTTCACGTGAAGGAGTAACATTTCGTCTCATAAATAAAGAACTCATCAACGAAAAGATTTATGAAGAGAGTAATGGAGATTATTATACTTACGGAACAACTGGATTTCACATATTTGAATTTGATGTAAGTTGTGGGGTTTGGACGGAGGTGAGTAATTTGGGTGATAGAGCTTTGTTTTTGGGTCACAATTCTTCCTTCTCTATTGAGAGCGGCACCATTAATGAGAGCGGCACCATTAATGGAGTCGAGCCAAATTGTATATATTTTGCTGATGATTGTATAGAGAGTTATAGGATTATAGATGAAGGAGGAGGCAAAGATATGGGGATTTATAACTTGCAAGATCAAAGCTTTATGCCTCACTTCAATTGGAAATCATGTAGTCCCATCACACCACCTATGTGGATTGCATTATGATTATATTTATTTTGAAACTAATAGTTTCTAGCTAGAGGATTAAGTAGTTTCTCTTGTTTCTGATTTAATCATGGGATATTATTCTATATGCTATGTAATTTTATTTTTAATATATGTGGATTTATTCTTTATTGGCCTCCTAAAATTTGCAAGCTAGGTGTTTGTTAAAATGGCATAAAGAATCAAAAACCTATGCAAACTATGTACTCTGTCAAGGTTAATGGTGGTTTAATGGTTATTTTACGTGCATTATGATCTTTTATCTCCTTATATGTTTGTGTTGTTTATGGATGCTCTTCTTTGATTCTTGCTAAAAGGGAAGTTTTTTTCTAATTTTAAATTTCATCAGAGATCCCAACCTTGCCACATTACCTTTTTATGTATGTTTTGCAGATGATTTTTAGATCTTTTGCCAAGGAGATCTTAGTTCTATGATGATTCTCAAAAATTGTTTACAACATTTCTCTCAGCTCTCTGGTTTGATAAATGGAAGCCTAATTTGGATAATAGTCAACACTTTCATGCTAATATTTCTTCTTATGTTAGAGATGATATTCTGGATTGCTTGAGATTTCAAGAAGGATACCTTCCTATTAAGTTTCTAAGAGTGCCTCTTATCTCCTCCAAACTTATTGTCCAGGATTGTGCTCCTCTTATTAGCAAGATCACTCACTGTCGAGGTCTTGTCTTCAGAAATCAGTTTCTATCCTGTGTTGTAGCTTACCACTTATTAAGTTTGTTTTATTGACCATTCAGAGCTTTTGGTCTACCCAGTTTATTATCCCTAATTTATTTTGAAGAATGTCCAATCTATTCTAAGGAGATTCTTGTGAAAAGGGGGCAGCATGGTGTTGCTAAACCTGTTAAACCTGTATATTGGTATTTGTTGCAGAATGGGAATGCTGCTTGGCAAAAAACATGATGCATCTGTGGATATACCATTGATGCCATGAATGTAATGACATTGCTATTTCTAATTCATGTACTTGTCTTAAATATTGTAGGGCAGTCTTGAGTATATTTTTGGATAATTTTGCAGGATCCGTAGAAAAAAGAGAAAGAACTCGCAGGTTGGGATGCAGATCTAAGGAGGGGGGAAAGGGTTGGTTCTATTACTTCTATAGTTTCTTCTTAAGTACTTGATCCTAAATGTATCATAGCAATAATTCATTTATACTTCATCAGTGTTTTGTTTTTTACTCAAATTTTCGATATCACATGGATGAATGTTATTTGTTGCCTCGCCTTCTTGCAGGACATCAAACACAGAGGAAATGTTGTTTCTAGTGATAAGCTATGAAATGACCAACAATTTGAATTATGAAATTATTTAGTTGCTTGCTCTTTCTGTATTGAGCCTGTAATAATCCATATTTTCAATAATAATTTATTAGGATAATTTTTATTATGATACAAAGTATATGATACTGAGTTGTGGATACGTGCAGAGGGATGCTTATGTGATAAATATATGAATACATATTTATTGCATGATTTTCTAAGAACTAAATTTTTTTGCTAAAGAAATAATTGGTTTATGAAATAATTTCTAATATTAAAAATTATTTGAATACCCAGCTGGAAATTAAAGGCTTGGGGTGGATGATAAGTGTAGGCTTCAGGTGATAAAAGTCTGAGTCATAATACATGAGTAGGAGCTGGCAGTTGAAGAAAAGAGCTAAACTTTAGACTAAACAAACCTAAGCCGTGGTGATCAAGACTAGGCAGTGCTCTGCAAGGTTAAGTGATCAGCTATAAAAAAAACAATCTCAGTTGTTCCTTCTCAATTCTTTAGTGCAATTGCAAGCTCTCTTCTTACTAATTCATATAAGCTTCATAAGTTCCTCTTTGAGATGTGAATTATCAACTAGAGTCGGAGAAGAATCCAAGTAAAGATTAGAAGAAAAAAATTTAAAGTCAATCCAAGCAAGAAATTCAGCCAAAAGGTAATACTTTACCTCTGCTATGGTAATTGAATAACTTTATGTATAGAAATTTTGTAGATGGATATTGTGAATTGGTTGGGTAATTAATCAGAAAATATAAGAAGGATTTCCATAGGAAATCTGAGTTGAGAAATAATCAAACTTCTATGAAATTAAGCCTCTGAAGATATGTCCTCAAGCTATACGTCAAAATACCCAAGTAAAGCTATTCTTTGGAAAATAATTGGAATTAGAGAAGTTAATGGATAAAATTGATACCGTGTGTTATATTTTAGATATAGAAATCAATTCAAATAATTGAACTTGTGCTAGAGAAACTAGGAATCAAAATAGAAAGCTAGAATGTTAAGCGAAAGATCAAATGAATTAAGAAATTGAAGCCAGTAAACTAACTAATGTAATGTCTATATTCATGTATGCTTTTTAACTGTGAATTTGTTGCTTGTGGACTGGTATTAGAGCTTTGGTGTATAGCGTGGTTATGCGGAGCAATAAGGTGGGAGAAATGGATCGATTACATAGCCTCCAACCTATAGGAAACAGTCCACAAGCTAGGCGTACGTGTTATGTTAGTTAAAATGTCATAATGAACTAACTAAGTTGGTTAAAAACACATAATTTGACGAAGTCGAAACCTAAGGTAGCTTCGTATGATCTAAACTAGATAATTTGAGAGTCTCGTGGCGTTTAACCAAGCCATAGTGAGTTTTAACTAAAAATGAAAAATTAAAAGTTAGTGTGTCGGGCTACTTTTGGCTAACTGTTTCGGCTAGTTAGACTTGCTGGAAAATTTTAAGTTTCTGGGGTCTTGTAGTGTGCAATCCCAGCTAGCCATAGACTCTGGAACAGACTAATTCCGACTTTGGAGCAAGGAGTTATGACAGTTCAATGTAAGAGCGTCAAATCTGTCCAAAATCTGGAACAGATTTGGATCAGTCCCTTGCACGAGTTTTCTGGAATTTTGAGTTAAGAATTTGAAAATGTTTAAAGCATAAGAGTTATAGCCCCAGAAGTTAGCTTCGCGTGGGCGCAATAATCGCTCAAAAATGTTTTGAAACGAACAAGTTATGACTGTTTTAGCGAGAGAGGGTAATGCTGGACAGAAATCGAAAACTGTTATGAACGTCCACATTTGGCGCAATGTTTGGGCTGTCTAGCGAACCCGAAATGGGAGTTTGATATTTTTTTAAAAATAGTCTCATATGATACGAAAAACATATTTAAATTTGGGAATTTTCCGGTAAGCGAGCAAGGCGTGAGAAAATCGCAAAGTTGCTACGTGGATAAGGGAGACCTGCGCATAGCAGCCCAGCCCATGTTGGCAGCCACCTGCTGTCGTCTTGACACTCGATTTTCGTTCTCTTAGGATGTCTGAAATGTAAGGCTAGTATTTTTTAAATATAAATGGACATACCACCTATAACATATCTAAAATTGGTTAGAATCGCACGGGCAGAATAAAAATTAAAAATATGTGAAGTGGACATCAGAACACGTTTGTTGACGGCCTACGCTAAGGCAGTTAGGACCAAGCCAAGGCCAGCCAGGCCCAGTCCGACGCCGCAATGCGGTTTTCGAAACTTAATGCAATAGTCGATGTCGTGGCACGTGTTTGAAGGTTGCGACACGGATTTCGATGTTTTTAGCAGTTAGGCATACCTTGAAGCACCGAAACAGATATAAAACATAGTTTAAGAACTATATAACTCATATATCCATTCAATGCACATAGAAAGCTGTAAACACAATATGTAAACATAAGTTTATATAAATATGAATAATATATCAGTGTAATGGGAATATGTTAACGTTAATGAAAACTATTCCAAAGCTATGCCTCGGAACGGAACGGTTTTCGAAATATAAAGCGAGGATTATGCAAACATTGTTGAAAACTCAATGTTTGACATAAATATGATGTGTAGGTATAAGACATACAAATAACATATGTCTACCTATAAGTCAAGCAAATGAGGTAAGTTTTGACATTATAAGAGAGACGTATATGCAAAAGCATATATATACCTCATATATACATTAAATGGGGAAAAATGTTATATGAACGCATTAAGCCTAGAAAGCTAGTATTAGTGCGGAATAGAATTTAAATTACTCACGAAAGTGAAAATAAGCTATAAATATACAAAGTAATGGCACAGATGCACTATATGACTATAAGTCTACATATAGATGCACATAGGCGGAACTAGGGGGGTCATATGACCCCCACCTTGGAATTTTCGGGGGTTATTTTTTTTTTTTTATGTATTTCCTTTTCTCTTTTGTTTTTTTTTTGTTTTTGCTTTATCATCAAAGTGAGGCAAAAAAAAGTGGTAACAATTCTCTCTGTAAACTAATATAAAAAGCTAAAGAAATAAAATAATTTTTTTGGATCCTACTATAATCACCATAAGTTCACCATAGTTCTATTATTAAATCTCTCTTCTATTTTTTTTTGTTTTTGTTGTTGAAATTCATACTTTCAAGCTAATTAATCACATGAACCACAATATAAAGTTTTGAATATATAATATTATAATTTGTAATTTATCTATATAATTAGCTAATCAGTTGACTAAAAATTTTAAAGTCTAATTAATAGTCTCATAATTCGGGAAAAATTAATATATATATATATATATATATATATATATATGTATTTAAAGTCATTAGACTCACAACTCAAAAGTTGACAAGGGTTGGAATAAGATGTTGTGAAATATTATAATTGGGCAAAATAAATTTGAAAGAAGCACTCCAAACGTTAATAAATAAATTTTTTTACTGATAAATTTTGACCCCCCCTTTAAAAATGTTCTGGTTCCGCCACTGTAGATGCGTGTAAAGTCCGTAAATGCATTATTAAAGGTTTATAAACTATAAATGCAATGTATTAACGTTTTAAAAGTTGTGTTGAAACTTTTTGCAAGTTTATGGCTATATTAATCCAAAACTCCAAAAATTTCTAAAGAAATAAGAAAGTTTTTTAGAAACAGACATAAAGAGGTGTTATTGCTTATATGAATGTTTATAGCTGTACAAGCTATGTGACGTGAATATGTGGCTAATGTATACATACAGGTGAACATAACTGTGTAAGATTCATGAGGTGAAGTTAAACTAAGATTTATCTCGATAATCATCGATCAAGGCAAGTCTTCCAGTTTCTTTGTGATTCTATGAATTGGTTATTATATGAGATCTTTAAGAATATGTTGAATTACATGTTACATGCTATAAACTATGAAAGTCAGTATATGACTAAGCTGATTGAGTTATGAAACTTAATATATATGTGATATATGATATGAACATACATTATTTAAAGTGATGATGCATGAATGGTATAAAGGATTATGAGATATATGTTGAGCATGAAACTTCGTGTTATATGAAGCATGAAACCTGTTAGATTTGCTGGATTGTCGAGCTTAGTCTTGCAAAAATATAATTTTTGCAGGTATGATATGCAACACGATTTCTTGCTATCCAGATGGTATAGAACAAAGGCATGTGTGCTGGAAAGCTGTTTCCTTCAAGTAGCAACTATATTACATTGAAATGACAATTTTTGATGTGTAAATGAGAATTGTGTAAATATTGAGTTATTCAATAAATAAAGAATGTTTGTATTAAGATTGAAATACAGTTTGGCAATTACCTTATGATGCTTTATAAGAATGTTATTGTATAAGACATGATATGAGTTGCATATACTCATATCACTCTGATAATAGGAATCATTAAATAAATATAATTCTGAAATATGTAATCGTAAATGTTACGATTCAGGGAACGAATGAAAGAAAGAGATAAAAGTTTTAAATTATCTCGCATGTTTAGCTATTTTAACATTGAATAGTGTTTTAAAGCTAGATTAAGATAGTATTTAACGCAGAAGATCGGGAAGGGAAATAGTCCCGATTTTGGGGTCGTTACAGAGCCACACCTTTAATTTGTTTCTTTCAATGTTTCTATTCAGCCAATGTTCCAGTAAATAATAAAAACTGGCCTCCATGTTTCCCGATTATTCATCATGATATTGCCAATGAGATACCAGTTAATGCTCAAAGGTTGCAATATTTGGCTTTTACAAATTGGTTAGGTATGTTCTTTTTTCTTTTCTTTGTTTTCCTTTTGTTTCTTGGGTAATTTAGTTCCTCTGTATTTTTCATCTTGTTTTCATTTTTTGGATTATAATCAGTGGCGGAACCAGAACCTTTTTGTAGGGGGGTCAAAATTTTTAAACCAAACGGCGACGGGCAGCAGGCGGCGACGGGCGGCAGCCGGCAAGCGGCGACGGGCAACAGGCGGCAGGCGGCAGGCGGCAGGAGTTGATTGAACTATAATTAGGGTTTCTGCAGAAGCTCTTAAGAGTTGGAAATACAGAGGAGGAGAATCCGAAAAATTTGATGAAAGAATTCGTAACTGTAGAGAGGCTAGAGCGAAAACTGGTTGAGTTGGAATTATTGCAACAGCAGCTGTAGTTAATGTTTTGGGCAATTATCAACAGCCTGCTGCACCCCTGCCCCCGCCCCCGCCCCCCTCCTAGTTTCGCCCACCGCCTGACCGGCGATCGTCTCCCTACGGCGTCCGGCTACCGGGGGCAACTGCCCCCTGGTTCCGCCGGTGATTATAATAAAAGCTCTTTTGTCTGAATCTTCTAATTTTAGTATTGATGTGTGCTTTTAATTTCGTACAAAATATTGGTATACGTGGCTGCGTGGGAAGTAGGGGGGTAGTTGTTGTAGGTTTATCAGCTGGTTCGTTTCAAACCTCTCAAGAACTGTTTTCATTGTCTATATCCTTGGAAAGTTTGTTTCTTTTGATGTCTGGGAAAGCGTATCTACCATGTTTTTTAACCAAAAGACTGGTGAGATTTCTTTCCCTTCAACAAGTTGTAAAGCTGATGTACAGACATATTACGAAATTATATGAAATGTTGCAGTGTTGAAGATCAAAGTTACTCCTGTTACTTTCATCACCATAGCAATCTTGAATATCTTACTTGGAAACAGCATCACGAGTGACTTATCTTGCTTATTCTTGCAATCTGCTGCTCTTTACCCTTTACAACTTTTGACAATGTTGGAATCCATATTTCCAAGGAAGTTTAGCAAAAATCCGTGCTAGAAACATTTCTTGTTCTTAATAACATCAATTTTGGTCCCCTCTACTAATTTGTTTCTTGGGCTTTCAAATGTACTTATCTATAAATTCCCTAAACTTGCACTTCATTGTTTGTGAATTGTCTTTGGGAACAAGACTAAGATGAATCTATCATTATGAAATTTCTGCTTTCTGTATGGTGCTTTATGATAATTAATGTTTTCCATTTTCTCCTTGACCTTCTGCTAACATCCATGCAGGTATTGTCATTTGCCTTGTATTTAACATCATTGCTGTGATTGTTTGTTGGGTTAAGGGCGGTGGTAAGTGTTCCTTATGCTATGTTTAAAAATTTAATTATAGCAGGTGATAGGGCTTCAGTATTGAGCTTCTGACATGGTTGACTTTCTCCAGGTGTCAAAATTTTCTTGCTTGCAACTAGTTATGCTGTACTTGGATTGCCCCTTTCATATGTTCTGTTGTATATTAATATAATTCTGACGTATATTAGCTATTAAATTTTATAAAAAAATTTTTTTGCCCCCCAACAAAATCCTGGTGCCGCCACTTCTAGTAGGATTGACAATCAATAACCTGAATCCTTTTACATATTTACATCACAAATTACCAGTCTCTAACCTTACTAGATTTGCTGAATTTTTATACTCGTGTATATGTCCATATCAATGATCTAAAAGTAATTTTTTCAGTGTTAATTTATTATTTATTTTACTCCATTTTTTCTGGACATAGTAGTCTGATTTGACTTTGAAAAGAAGTTAGTTTAGTAGTACAATTTGTTTGGTCATGTATTGACTGATATATTTACTGCATATATGCAGTGCAACAGATTAGGTAATCACCAGATAGCTCTTGGGCTTATTTTTTTAGCTTTAATCATGGTTTTAACATAAACATTGTTCTGTTTATAACAAATATTGCTGATAGTTGTTGTAAATGGCTATTTGTTTCTAATTTGCAGGATTGACAGTGCCTTGAAGTTTGGTTGCTTTTTCCTGTTCTACTTGGTAAGTTCAGTAAAAGAGCCACTGCTGTTAACTCTTATTTTTGTTTGTTCTTGAAAAAATGCTATTGCAATTTGTAATTGTGCAGCTTCACATCGGTTTTTGCATATTTGCTGCTATCGCTCCTCCAATTGTCTTTCATGGGAAGTCGTCGACGTAGGTTCTTATATTATTTCTGTTAGAGATAAATTGATTTATTAAATATTGTTGTTATTTTATTACTAAGAGTACTAAAGCCTTGTATATAGGCTACTAGTTGAGTAGTGGCCAAGTATGTGTGGGCACCAATGGTGACCAAGTAGTAATAGTAATATACTCTAATAATTTCAATTGTGAGCTCACAGGATGTTCCGATGTTAATAAAAGTTATTGATTAGATATACTTTTTACTTGATCAAATATTTTCTGCCAAAGTCGTGCATTGTTTCTAAACTATAGTTTCTTGATCCTATAGTTTTGGGCTTTGGCTTTTAGTTCCTTTTACCAATGCTTATTGTTTATCACATTTTAACTTTCCATTTGAGAATATAAAAAGGATTTCTTTATGAGAACTTTTTGACGACTATAAAAGTTGTGGATTGTATATAATTGTAAATTCAAATGCTTTACTGATGTTAACCCTGAAATTATATTACCTTTTTTATCCGGCTATATTCTAATTTCTAGGTAGGCAAGGTTTGATATGTTCAATGCACTAAGTGTCTGAAGACTATCAGCTTCTACACTGTAGAATTGCTACTAGATCAGAAATCAAAAGAGCGCTTTGTCGTAGAAGATTACTATAAAACTCGGTCTATATCTGAACTCCCTTTGAAGGGCTTCAGTGGTATCATTTAGCTTTCTGTCAAGGACTCGAAGTCTATAAATGTTAGCATAAGAACCAAAATCCAAAGCATGATGGACTCGGTGTACTTAAATTACATAATTGTTTCCAACTTTCATTTTATTAGGCTATCTCAGGAAATCCCCCCTCCTTTCAGAAGTGAGATTTACCTGATGGATACAAGCATTAACCCACGAACCACATGTAACAGTTAATCTGAAGTGTTCATCACATGTAAGAGTTGAATGGTATAGGAGACGTTCAAGTTTATGGATCTTATTTCATTATCTTATTATTTGCATCCATTTCTTGTGGTGATTATTTTTTTTAATAGTTGTAGACTGTTATGGATTGTTTATATTATCCTGGCCTCTATCCAATAAAATATGAAGATATTTTGAAACTATGGATTTTTTCTTCTCACTAAAATGTTACAAGCTATTTTGTTTGTAGATCTGTATTCCTCACTTCCATATTGTAGCTAATGTTATGCTCTTTTACAATCTTTCAGGGACATCCTTGCAGCTTTTGATGTCTTTTCTGACCATGTGTTGGTCAGGGTAAGTTTTCTATTTTGCATCTGTTCTTGCATTCATGTTTTATATACATTGCCCGTTATATAAAATTGATATTTCTAAAATACTTGATTACTTTTGGTGATGTTATGGTTTAGTAGATAGTATGTAGGCCAAAGGTATCTACTCTGGCAGGTTGTTAAATTTTGTGATCTGATGCACATGAATAATGTTTCAATAATTTCAAATACTTTGGTGTAAAAGGAATTTTGGAATTTGTTATTGTTTATCCCTTTCCCTGATCCTTAGATATGAGAGAAGTAGATGTAGGGATACCCTGATATTGATGGAACGGCATAATGAATAAAGTTTACATTAGTGTTAAAACTAATGTATAATGTATATCTGTTTGTTTTCTTGCAGATCTTCTACCTAGTTGGGTTTGTCTTGTTTTGTCTAGAATCACTTCTGAGCTTGTGTGTACTTCAGGTTAGAGACATAACAACTGCATTTCTATTTTATTTGTGAGGCTTTGCTAATACTGATGGTTTTCTTAGAAATGCATGATTTGCTTGCTTAGCTAATTTTGGTTCCTAATCACTTGCTTTGTTTGAACGGGAATCCTCTGTTTTCTTGGACTTGGTGTATGTCTGATTCCATTGAAAATGCTACTGCAGGCATATTGTGATTTCTTTGAGTTTGTTGGCTGCTGTGGATATATTGTGGATATAGGTAGCCAGAGAAGCAGTTGAGCATGGGATTCAACTTCCTGCATTAGAATTATCAACTTCTGGATCTTATTCTAAGGTTTGTTTTTCCACCTAAATATTTGACAAAGTCTACTTATTTTATGTAAAATTCACAAACATCTCAATTGCTTATGGCTTTCTTGGATTCTTCTGATTATATGTTCACCCGTTGCGATAAATGAAAACCATGTATTTGCTTAACTAACTGATTTGTACAAACAATTTACACATGGCAAATATTGGGCCATGATATTTCATATATTGGGCCGAATAGATTGGGCCTATTTATTTAGTTAGTCCATTAGGTCATCACTATTGGGTTCTAAAGTTATTGGGCCTAACCATTGTGTTCTCTTAATTAAATCTTTGCAAGATCGGGTTGGATCCATATGCTGACCCGCCAAGTAATTAAATATCTATTACTTTGACCGGTAATGATGAAAATGCATGATGGTTGACTGAGATGTCTGCAAGGCATTAATGTGAATGGGATTATAGTCGGCCGGCGGTAGAAACAGTGCAGAGAGGGTGGCGCCATGCAGTCGGCTAAAGTCACTGATGAGTGGCGGGCTGTGTCAGAGGTTAGTGGGTGGCACGGTAAACCTGGCTAAAGAGTATATCATAGCAAGGAGGTCGTCGAAAAAGGTAACTGATATTTTATCTCTCTCTAGACACTAGATATTTTTTCTCCATTGTTAACCTTGTGATCGCCTGTACTGACTCTCACGCCGGAGCTATCTCCCGACGGTCAGGCCGTCAAGCTTTTGGTGTTGACTTGTTGAACTGTGCAAGATCATAGTGTCTTACGTGATTGGGAAGTAGGAGAAGATCTTGGCATTAACAGCAAAATTTTAGAATGTAAAAGTTTATTGTGTAATGTGTAAATCTTGATCATACCAACTTGTCTATGATTAACTGACCTATGGGTACAAGTTTATATTATTTCTTCATAAAATTTTGTTCTTGTACTTACTGTGGATAATTAATACGTTTAGGATTGTTTAGATTATATGACTTACTTTTTTTCATGTTTGTATTTGCAATAAGAATTTACCATCGGAGTTGATATGCTAAAAAGAGATATGATTGTTATCGATCTGAGGACAACGAAGATTTGAAATGGTTTTAGAAATCGTTTAGCTATATACCTTCTCCTTTACTAAAGATTTGAATTCCTTAATTGCAAAAATCAAAGGACGATCTCTAAGTGGAAAAAGGTAAAAGAGTTCAGGTTAAGAATTTATATTTAAGTTTTCTATTAATTCTCTCAAACTCTATTTTCTCTCTCCCATTCTCTTATTCATTTTACTCCCCTACTCTCTCCCACTTCTCTATGACTTTTAATTATTAAATTATGTGCACGTAATGTATTCCATGATACTAGCATTTAGTAAAGTGGGCGAGTGTTATCTTTGTTGAGTTGAGATTGGCAAAGGATAAAACATCGAATCTGTTTCTATTTTGGAACCAAATCCTATAATTATTCGATGAGTAGTATTTTTTTAGAATTTCCATATGATCTTATAGGTGCTATATCTAATCGAATAGATGTTATTGCTAATCGAATAGATTATGGCGATTTGCTGCAATGGAGGCCAATAAATTTGATCGCCTTAGCTCATGCTTGCTGAAAATTCCTGCGCCGACGACGATGTGTCCTGCACCCGGCGGTTCTATAGTCTCTTAAAGGGGATGAGTTTTAAGGTAAATTTACGTGAAACTAAGAATAAAATAGCAAATATATATCCATTGATTTGGTACATCCCTTATCTCGAGTTCAAATTAAACTCTCACATCTCTTTGAAACATTATCAACCATATGAATCATGTGGAGGAGGATATTGATCACAATGGTTTACATGTTAGGTTTGTCCATAAGGTTGTTTTATCCTCGTCAAGTTCTTCAAGCACAATAATCATGGTTATTTATGGCGACCCGACCTTTCTCAGAATCTTGAATTCCATTTGGCAATTTGGACTGAATTTGAATCAATATGGCATTCATGGTGTGAAACTCAACCAATGAAAATACAAAAAACTTATTAATTTGTATAGTTTTCTCCAACATCTCAACCAATGAAAAATTTGGAATCATTCTTGTTTTTGTATTTTCCTTGTACAATATTCATTTTTATTTTTGTACTTCCGGTAAACAATATTTTCTTAAATTCCAATATTTTATAATAAAAAACCATTGAAATAGAATCACCTATATCATACCAAACTCACTCCCTCACATTATATGTAATGGTAACAAGTATTTTAGTTGTGACATTTTGACAATAATAGATTTTGCATGATATATAGAACATTAAGGTTACGTGAATTTTTATTATTCATTTAGTCACTAAAAGTTAAGGTCGGTACTTTACTTTGTGCTTAAATGACAATAATTATATAAGTTTAATAAATAAATAAATATTTGGCCCGGTTTCATATTGATCTGTTCCGAGCCAATCCATAAAAAATAGTAATCTATTATGACTGTAGAAAATTCAAAAAATTGTTTTATTATTTAAATAAAACAGTAGTATAGAATTGAGATACATCCAATCTAATTTATTTATTTTTTAATATGAACTCTTGACTTTCTGAAAATTCAGTGGGGCAGGTGCCGATCCGCCCCTGGCCAGAATCCATTGGATTGGGGTGGGGTGGGGTGGGGTGGGGTGGGGTGGGGTGGTGGGGTACGGGTCCAAGCCGGAATAGCAAGCACATAAGCAGCAGTTATATTATTTCGTTTATAGCAGATACTTGGATGGAAGCAGCTCATCATTTCCTTCTGGTTGTGAAAGTAGCATGGATATATGGTTTTATTCATGTAAAATTTTGTAAATGTCAACTGCTCTGCCAGTTTGTTGCTTGTTCTTCATCTTCTCTACATATTCTGCTTTCTCCTTCTCAATTTCTTCCTCTTCAATTTAACACTTCTATCAGCCAAATAAATAAATTATATGATCATTGTGTAACTTTTGTTAACAAACAATGGATCCCATACAAACAAAACGAGAGTGGTTAACATGAAGTTAAATTTGATCAATTAATCCAGTACCGACATGCAGGTCGAGAGGTGATCTCTCTGTCTGCGTGTTAGTACTGTATTGGTAAATTGACCAAGTTACATGAAGTTAACCGGATCCAAACAAAACATATAGTAGGTTTGGGGATTTATTAGTGGCTAAAAAATAAATATTGTTGGGATTGATTCGTATTTCTGCGGATTCGACTAGAGGTCACTACGACAGTATAGTCTTGTTTGAGGATTTATTAGTAGCTTGATATTGGGTTTTATTAATCTTAGATTTAAGCCCATGATATAGTAGCTAGAATTTTCTAGTTATGTTTGGTGTGTAGATAATTGTTAAATGTGAAAGACACATATATGATATCAGACAAGTTGAACTGGCCAAATTGGTAAATCGGATATATCTTGTGTCGTTTTCTTTTCTGTTCTCCATCTATGTGTGATGATCTATTACTCAATCTTAAAATCTAACAAATATAAGCAAATCAAAATTAACTTAATTAAAATTAATTTAACTATTTATAGCCATTCTATATATTACGAAAAAAGCATGTCCAGTAACAGACACAATGACGTAATATATTGCAAATTTATATAAATACTAAATAATTGATTTTCTTCTCAAATTATTTACACTTCTAAAAACTCTAATATGTTAAAATATAACATACAATAAATAATTAAAAGTGCCTAACAAAATTTAATAAATTTCATTTTCTTTTTATTTTCCATCAAGGGGAATGATCCATGGCAATTAAGTGTTATGGACAAAAACACGTAATTTTTTACTCTTATTATTATTTCAAATTTCAAGCTTATCATTATAATAGTTCAATTAAATAAATTGAATTAATTTTTTGAAGTCATATTTTTAAACGTTATATATTTTTATTTAATTTTGATTCATCATTGCAAACTTCTAAAAGGTACCTCTAGTTTAATTTTGACCTTAAAATATTTCAAATTAACTTTCAAAAATCAATAATAATATTATAATTTAAAAAAGGTAAGCCAAATTAAGTCTAAATACTTCTAGGATTTTCTTCTTCTCCGCAGATTAAATCTATCGTATTTGACAAATAAAACTTCAACTGAATTTGATTTCGAGGCCGATTTAATTTTAAATCGAAAACACTCTACCGGTACAAACCATTTCATTGCATGGGGGTAGAAACGAATTAATTTGAAAATTATTATTTTGTTTGTAGCCCAGTTTGCAAGCCATGGAATCAGATAATTGCAATTTCAGTGTTATAATATTGCACGATCTTAATTCAAGAGTTAAATTCAAGTATTTGAAAGATTATTGAATTATTTGTATTGTTATAATGTAACACTATATAATTGTGTATTATATAGACATGACAATTTGGTTTATAAATTGGTAGGTCAACGCAAATTAATTAGAACCATTTGAGCTGATTAACTACTTTAAATTGTTTGAGTCGAATCATATCTTTTAAAAGAAAAACAGGTCTAAATCAGTTAACTGGTTTGGACTTATTTTTTTTCCAATTCCCAAATCAATAAATCATATCTATACTAAAAGTACGGGTTAATTAACTTTTTGGTCACTGTATTAGGGATCGATTTTTATTGTAGTTACCAAATTTATTTTTATTACAAAGACATTACTATAGTCGAAAAACTTACAAAATGATCATTACTTATAATTCCGTCCAACAAAATGAACGAAAATACTGAATAGACTAACGATTAATAACGTATGTTAACATTAAAAATTAGTGAAGTGACTTTAACAGGTGACATAATAATGTTTGTGTTAAAAAAATCATTTTATAATTATTTAAACTATTTTATTAAGTTAAAAGAGATTAAATATAATAAAATATTACATTTTAAAATTTAAAGATCAAAAACACAATAAACATCTCAAATCTGATCATTCATCTCAACCATCTCAATCACAATAAACATCTCAAAACCCTAATTTATCATAATCCATTACCGCCACCAAACTTTACCGCCTCCATATGCCGCCAGAATTCCTCCACCACCGTGCATCCTTCAACCTCTTCACCGTCGCAATAAATCCAGATTCCATCATCGCCTTATATGTACTCCCCATAGTACCTCTCCCCAATGTCTCCGCCGATGCCTTTAACAAATCCTCCAAGTTATAATTCATTTGTTGATCCACTGATTCGCAGAACACCAAACTCCCTACTCCCTCATCCCCCATCCCCCATCCCCCTCCCAAGAAAATCACCCTCCTTTTCCACCGCCACCATCCTCCATCTCCCCTGTCGCAGCTTTCCCTGCCTCACTGTCGCCATCAACCGCTTTACTTCTCACTTCCCTTGTCTCACTTTTTACATACATATATGTGTATGTATACACATGTAAGACCCTAACTTTTTATAAATAAAATCGAATTTCCTCTAATTATTATTTTGAATAATAAGGTGTTAATTTGATATAATATTTTGGTTATGGGTGAAATGTGTAAATTTTACAAAATAAGCAAGTAGTTATAAAATATTCATTGTTGTCGGGGAATATTCGTTTGATCGTGAAATATTCTTGCTGTCGGGGAATATTCGTACGATGGTGCAGCCATTTGTGGGCCCCATAACGGGAAACTGTCGGATGAAGAAAACGACAAGTTTGAGTTTTTATAAATAACGACGTAGTTGTTACCGTTAACACTGTTGGAATACCCAGTGGTTAAAATACAATAATACGCGTGGTTGCACAATAGCACACGGTATTGAACAGAATTTTTAGATTATTGATTCTTACGTAAGAAAGCACTACTCAATAATTGCTGCAGTAATTATTGTTCAATATTTTATTTTATTGATTCAATAATTGCTACGTTGATATTTTATATTATTGTTGCTTCAATAATTGTTACTGCACAATATTTTTTATTATCAGATCAATAATTCATATTATTTAAATAATATTATTAGATAATATTATTGACAATATTTAAGGAAGTTCTGTCTAGAAAAGGGGGTTGATCACCTAATTGCGCGCCAGTAAGGAGAAATCCTTATCGAAAAGCCCCCTCTTTCCTGGGAACGACCTGGTTGTCAGTATTGTGATTCTGTAATATTATTTGTAAATAATTAATTATTGATTTATATGATAATGAAATATTTATTTTTGTGTGGGTATAAATAAAGGAATTAATGCCGAGGTATTTTATCAGTATTTTGTCAGAATGGACGTATTAAAAATCATTCGTATATGGATTTCGGACATTTTTTATTTGGAATTTGAAAAAACTTTCTTCTACAAAGTTGTAAAGAATTAAATTTCCTATAAAATAGGCATGAGATTTAAATTTTTCTGATAAAAGAGCTATTTATTATAAATTATTGAAGTTACGAAAATAAAAGTTGTTATTAAAAATATGGGTGGGCCGCCCCTCTTTTGGTTGGTGAGAAATGTGCTAAAATTTTATTTTAAAAGTGGTGTGCGTGAATAGTAGCAGGTAAAGCCATCAGGTAGCATGTTAGTCTGCTTTGGCGTTCTAACATTTTTCTATAAACAGGGTGCTTAGTTAGAATTAAAAATCACACCAGAATCAGAAGATTTCTCTCTCGATAATAGCCATCGTATTTTTGTGAGTATTTAGATACTTTGAGAGTTGCTATTCAGTGCAAGTTTCCTTCAGCTTATTATCCGATATTTCAGACAGAAGTACTGTTCTTTTGAGGTAAGGGATGCTATTTTCTTCGTAAATGATGTTATTTCTTTCAATATCATTATACCGAAATATTGGTATGAATTTTATTATGAAATGTTTACCTTTTCATGTTGAAGTTACTATTCACGTATACGACACTATTCACGAATACGGTACTATTCACGTAATATGATTTTACTTGTGGAATTTCTACTTTTTTGTGTCGGGGTTACTATTCACGTATACGACACTATTCACGTATACGGCTCTATTCACGAATACGACACTATTCACAGAAAAATAAAATTTTTTCTTCTTTGTCCAAGATGTCTATTATGGTTACTATCTTTGATTGTATCCATGTTTTGATCTTCATTCTTGAATTTTACTCCACTATAGTTTTTTATGGAGTATTTTTGAACTTGAATAAACTAAATTACGAATCCCTAATTGTGTCTTTTATCTCACTAGATTCATTTTTTACAATATTTTTTATCATTCTCAGTCCTAAATGATGATATAACTGAATATCTTTGGCCTGTAGTGCAAAGATGAATGATTACCTGATGAATATCTTTGGCCCGTAGAGCAAAGATGAATATGTGTTGAGATAAGCTTGACCAACTGGTGATACAAATGAATATCTTTGGCCTGTAGTGCAAAGATGAATATTTGATTCAAGATGTATATTGATTGATGTTACAGGGATAAAATATTGATGATGGACTTTTAAATTCATAGATGAGAGTAGATTTCATTCTCTACTTAACTCTTCTGATGAATTGTTATTTTCGCTGCGAATATTGATCTAAAACTTGTTTTCCATTATATTTTATCTGATTTGTTGAAGGCTAACGATAATTTATTGTTCATTATCTTAGTCATAATATTCTTTACTGGGCTAGTTGAGCTCACCTTTTTCCTTTTTGTTCCATATTTCTTCTCAGGAGGCAAGAATATATCGAAAACTAGTCGGGGTGTGGAATGATGAGTCCAGACAGTTATTTTAGTAGTCCTCACTATTTTGTAAAATAGTGTATCAATAATTGTAATGAGGACTTATTTGAGTGTGGATATTGTCTATAAGGCAATATTTGTATTTAAACTCACACTATATATGTTGTCTTATTTTACACGACAATTGTATTAATGAAGTTGTAGTTGTTTATGTACCCTATATTTGGCGACTCAGAATGGGTTGTATGGACCTATTTTGGGGGCGTCACAGTTGGTATCAAAGCTTAGGGATATGATATTTGGCGGAGATCGGGGAATAGAACTAGGAGGGGAGAGACGAGTAAATCCTTTACTAGTGTGTTCTACCTAAGTTTATTTGTTATTTAATTGGTTGGTCAGGATATAGGGATAATATATGGCATGTCAATTAACCCTTGTTTTGTGACGGTATTTGAGAATGGCATCTGAAAATGTTGAGGTGAGCAATGGAGCACATGAGGCCGTTGAGACACCGACAATCAACAACCAGGATAAGGTGCATCAGGAAGGCAATAATCCTCCTGTAAATAACAGCACTAACCAAATGACGAACGATGGTATGTTTAGGAACTTTCTAGAATTCATGCAAAACCAAACAAGAGAGACTACTGTTCAAAATGCAAGTGGAAACACTAGCAACTCACGGATGGTCACCGCTAAGCAGTTCAAGGAGCTAGGACCACCGGAGTTTTTGGGAAAACCAAATCCACTTACGGCAGAGACGTGGATAAAGTAGATCACCAAGATATTTGATGTCTTGGGATGCTCCGAGGAGAAAAAGGTTCCCTTTGCCACCTTCATGTTGCGAGGAGAGGCAGATTACTGTTGAAAATCTGTAAAGCGTACTCAGCCTACCGCACTCAAGATGTCTTGGGAGAAGTTCCAAGAACTGTTCAATGACAAGTACTTTCCTAGAAGTATTCGTCATATGAAGAAGGTAGAGTTTATTAGACTGGAACAAAACAACATGACCGTGTCCCAGTACAAGGCTAAGTTCGTGGAGTTATCCAGGTTTGCACCTCATTTGGTAGAGAATGAGGAACATATGACGCAAATGTTTTTGCGAGGTTTAAAACTCGAAATACGTCAGTACCTCATTTCTCACAAACTGTGTTTGTATTCAGATGAAGTGAATATGACTCAGTTATTGGAGCGCGATAATGAGTTAGCTTAACCAAAAGAGAACGACCAACAACACGATAATAATCGTACAAGTGGCAACGGCCATCGGAACAATGATAACCATCGTGGAGGAAATTATCATGCCAAAAATGGTAACCACTTCGGTGGTAATCATGACCAAGATAATAGAAGAAATGATTCAAGTGGAAATTTCAAGAAGAGAAGATTTAACGATGACGGGAAGACGTCGGCAGCAACATCAACACCAGTAACAAATTCTAAGGGAGGAGAAGGACTGCCAGTTAGATGCTACAGATGCGGAGATAAGGGACATATAAGTCCAAACTGTACACAGCCTTCCAAGATATGTTTTATTTGTGGAAAAGACGGTCACATAGCTCAATTTTGTCCTGTAGCGAAATCAAGTCCAGCTGGGATGGTGGCACCAAAGGCAGATACGGAGAAAACAAGTCTATAGTTTAAGGGAGAGCGTTTTTCGCGACGAGGACCCGAACGAAGTTATCACGGGTTAGTTAATTATAAATTCTTCCAAAATTTATACCTTATTAGATACCGGTTCTACCCATTCTTTTATCTCTCCTGCTTGTGCTCAACATTTAAACTTGACTCCGAAGAACTTAAGCTTTGACCTATCTGTTGAGACTTCGTTAGGAGAAATTTTCATTATATATACTATTTATAAATCTTGCTTGATCCAAGTTGGCGCCATCACATTACCTGTTGATCTTATCTCTTTAAAGATACTTGCATTTGATGTGATTTTAGGGATTGATTGGTTAACCACTCATCATGCTAAAATTGATTATTTTCATAAGGTTGTTAGTTCTCATATTCCTAACTAACATGTTATACGAGTTCAAGCAACCAAACCACTAAAGTCAATCACTATCATATCAAGTCATAAAGCCATTCGTTTATTGAAAAACAGATGTCAAGCTTTCTTAGCCCATGTTATGGATCTAAACAAAAATATGTCAGATTTGAATGATATTTCTGTTGTTAGTGAATTTCCTGACGTATTTTCTGAAGAACTTCCTGGCCTACCCCAGAGCATGAAGTCGAATTTTGTATTGACGTTGAACTAGGTACAAAACCCTTTTCTAAAACCCCATACCGAATGGCTCATATTGAACTTCAGGAGTTAAAAACCCAACTACAGGGGTTAGTACCCGAGCCTCTCGCTGGTGGCTTCCTTTGTGGAATGCACCGAAGCCAGACTCTCCGTAGGGGACGTCATATTCGTGTGGTGGTAAACTGATAGGTGCCACGTGCTATCCAAGATTGGGATATGAGTCACAGTTGAGAGCAACCTAAGTTAGTAATCGAAATACGTAGCTTTCTAGGCTTAGCTGGTTACTATCGGAGATTCGTGGAAGGATTTTCTCAAATTGCTACTCCATTAATTCAGCTGACTCAAAAAGATAAAAAATTCGAATGAAGCGAGGAATGTGAGAAGGGCTTCCAAGAACTCAAGAGGAGACTCATTTTGGCACCTGTTCTGACCATACCATCCTAGAAAAAAGAGAACGTGGTAGCTAACGTGCTGAGTAGAAGATCGTATGCGGTTACGAGTGCGATATTTTTAACACGAAGACCCATTTTTTATAATTTACAAATGATAGAGATAGAGTTAAAGACTCTAGAGACCCACGTGATGATGTCAAATATACGCGTAGAACCGATTTTAATCGATAAAGTTAAGACTGCTCAAGCTACAGACCCAGAGCTGATGAATATGAAGACGAAAGTACAAGAATGTGTTATTCTAGAAGCAAGAGTCGATGAAGAGAGAAAATCTCAACCCTTGATTTTATTAGTCTATTTGAAATCCTTGACCGAATAGGAACTGTGGCCTAAAGACTCGTTTTACCGCCAAGTATGTCGCGAGTTCATAACGTTTTTTACGTATCGATGTTAAGTAAATATGTGGACGACCCAAATCACATTATTGAGTTAGAACCAGACGAGATAGCCTAAGATTTAATGTACGAGGAGGTACCTGTCAAGATCTTGGATAGGAAGGAGCATGTCCTACGTACAAAGGTTATACCACAAGTTAAAGTTTTGTGGAGGAACCATACTATTGAGGAAATGACCTGGGATATAGAATCGGAAATGAAAGCGAGGTACACTCACCTTTTCGAAACACCAGGTACGTACGTCAATTTCGAGGACGAAATTTCATAAGGAGGGGAGGTTGTAAGACCCCAACTTTTTATAAATAAAATAAAATTTTCTCTAATTATTATTTTGAATAATAATGTGTTAATTTGATATAATGCTTTGATTATGGGTGAAATGTACAAATTTTGTAAAATAAGCAAGTGGTTATAAAATATTCATTATTGTCGGGGAATATTCGTTTGGTCGTGAAATATTCTTGCTGTCGGAAAATATTCGTACGATGGCGTAGCCATTTGTGGGCCCCATAACAGAAAATTGTCGGATAAAAAAAACGACAAGTTTGAGTTTTTATAAATAATGACGCAGTTGTTACCGTTAACACTGTTAAAATACCAGTGGTTAAAATACAGTAATACGCTTTGTTGCATAGTAGCACAGGGTATTGGACAATATTTTTGGATTATTGATTCTTACGTAAAAAGGCACTACTCAATAATTGCTGCAGTAATTACTGTTTAATATTTTATTGATTCAATAATTGCTACGTTGATATTTTATGTTATTGTTATTTCAATAATTGTTACTGCACAATATTTTTTATTATCAGATCAATAATTCATATTATTTGAATAATATTTTTAGATAGCATTATTGGCAATGTCTAAGGAAGTTCTATCTAGGAAAGGGGTTCGGTTACCTAATTGCGCGTCAGTAAGGAGAAATCCTTATCGGAAAGCCCCCTCTTTCCTAGCAACGACATAGTTGTCAGTATTGTGATTCTGTAATATTATTTGTGAATAATTAATTATTGATTTATATGAAAGAAAATATTTATTTTTATGTGGGTATAAATGAAGAAATTAATGCTGAGGTATTTTATCAGTATTTTGTCAGAATGGGGGTGTTTTATCAGTATTTTATCAGAATGGAGGTATTAAAAATCATTCGTATATGGATTTTGGATATTTTCTATTTGAAATTTAGAAAAACTTTCTTCTACAAAATTGTAGAGAATTAAATTTCTATGAACTAGACATGAGATCCGAATTTTTCTAATAAAATGGCTATTTATTATGAATTATTGAAGTTACAAAAATAAATATTTTTATTGAAAATATGGGTGGGCCCCCCTTTTGGTGGGTGAGAAATGTGCTAAAAATTTATTTCAAAAGTGGTGTGCGTGAATAGTAGCAGGTAAAGCCATTAGGTAGCAGATTAGTCTGTTTTGGCGTTCTAATATTTTCTTATAAATAGAGTGTTTAGTTAGAATTGAAAATCACACCAGAATCAGAAGATTTCTCTCTTTATAATATCCAACGTATTTTTGTGAGTATTTAGATACTTTGAAAGTTGCTATTAAGTGTAAGTTTTTTTCAACTTTTTATCCGATATTTCAGACAGAAGTACTGTTCTTTTGATGTAAGGGATGCTATTTTCTTCGTAAATAATGTTATTTCTTTCAATATCATTATACCGAAATATTGGTATGAATTTTATTATGAAATTTTTAACTTTTCATGTCGAGGTTACTATTCACGTATATGGCACTATTCACGTATACGATACTATTCACGAATACGGTACTATTCACGAGTACTATTCACGAAGTATGATTTTTCTTGTGAAATTTTTATCTTTTTATGTCGGGGTTACTATTCACATTTACGGTACTATTCACGTATACGACACTATTCACGAATACGGCACTATTCACAAAAAAATAAAATTTTCTCTTCTTTATCCAATATGTCTATTATGGTTACTATCTTTGATTGTATCCATATTTTGATCTTCATTCTTGAATTTTACTCCGCTATGGTTTATTATGGAGTATTTTTGAACTTGGATAAACTAAATTACGAATCCCTAATCGTGTCTTTTATCTCACTAGTTTCGTTCTTTACAATATTTTTCATCATCCTCAGTCCTAAATGATGATATAACTGAATATCTTTGGCCTGTAGTGCAGAGATGAATATTTGATTCAAGATGTATATTGATTGATGTTACAGGGATAAAATATTGATGATGGACTTTTAAATTCATTGATGATAGTAGATTTCATTCTCTACTTAACTCTTCTGATGAATTATTATTTCCGCTGTGAATATTGATCTAAAACTTGTTGTCCATTATATTTTATCTGATTTGTTGAAGTCTAACGATAATTTGTTATTCATTATCTTAGTCATAATATTCTTTACTAGACTAGTTGAGCTCACCATTTTCCTTTTTGTTCCATGTTTTTTCTTAGGAGGCGAGAATATAGAGGGAACTAGTCGGGGTGTGGAATGATGGGTCCAGATAGTTGTTTTAGTAATTCTCCCTATTTCGTAAAATAGTATATTAATAATTGTAATGATGACTTATTTGAGTGTGGATATTGTCTAGAAGGCAATATTTGTATTTAAACTCACAGTTTATATGTTATCGTATTTTACACGATAATTGTATTAATGAAGTTGTAGTTATTTTTGTACTATGTATTTGACGACTCAGAATGGGTTGTATGGACCTATTTTGGGGCCGTCACAACACACACACACACAAACACATATAAAGGGAATTAAAGGTAATTGTTGAACATTCCAGTTTGAATTTAATGGATGAATGAGTTGCTGTGCGATTCGATTTTTGAGGTTAGTTTGTGGAAGATTTGAGAAGGTTTTGGTGGGGGTTTATACTAATTTTGTGGTTGGATCTGTATTGATCTATTATGAGCAAAAGTTTTATTCATCTGGGTTTTGATTAAGTTGAAAGAAAGTTTTTTTTCACATGTATGAAGTTATCTGAGATTGAGATGGTGGCGTGGCATGTTAACACTTATCCATGTCATTAACACTTGTCAATAGTTAGTCTACTTAGCGCTTCCGTTCATTTTGTTGGACAAAATTATAAGGAATGATCATTTTGTAAGTTTTTTGAGTATAGTAATGCGTTTGTAACAAAAAAAAATCGATATCCACAATAAAAATTGACCCCTAGTACAATGACTAAAAATCAATTAACCCCTAAAAGTATCGTTCTTATGCTTGTCACATCAAATTTAAGTTTTTTTAATTATACTACTTTATTACAATTTTTCTTTCTACCAACATATTTTTAATATTTTACTTCTTATTTTTAAAAAGAGTCTAATTTAACTCTTTTTTTTAATTTTATGTATTTTGTGTTCATGTATACTCCTAAATTTATTAAGTTATAATTACATAATGTATGAAAAAATTATATTTGATATGAGTTAGATACTAAAAAAAAGTAATTGTACTTCAAAATAATTTAGTGTCATGCGTTCCGAGTTATTAGAAATATTTTTAAATTTAAAATTGATGCAATTCAGTTGACTTTTATAAAAAAATATTTCTTGTAATTATTATTATTTACTAATTGATAGCCCGTGCAATGCACGTGCTAGTTTGAATAATGAATTTAATACTTTGTCCAACATTCATGTCAAAAAAACTGGAAGTACACAATCTATGTACCAATATTATCTCGTATCCCATAATTTCAAATTAAGTAATGAGTTTAGTCAATATTAGAGAAAATAATTGATGAGAGATATCAAAACTATATAAATGAGTTTACTCAATATCAAAACCATATAAATGAGACAACTTAAATTATTATTATGATGACAACCAAAAATAATTATCAATCTAATATGCAAATTTCTAAATGATACACATACTTAAGTACGTGGACTTCTTATGTCATAAGAAGTCCACATACTCAAGTTAAATCTAAATTTATAGGACACTTGACAAAAACACTGATATTCTAAAATTGAATAAAACACACGATGAGAAATGACTTTCTAAATTAGGCAGCATAAAACACACAATGAGATTTCATCACATATAATTTGGTAAAAAGAATAGAGTTATAAGTCTTCTGATAAACAACCTTAGGAGAAAGTTAATTGCATCGAAGAACCCTTGTAGGACGGTGGATAGTATTAGTTCTTTTTCATCATCATCTCAGTCACAAAGAAGTGCAAATCTTGAACGAACTTATAGACAACAATGTAGTTGTCGAACATTGCTATCTCCATTGGGAAAGCACATAAATGAAGATGTATAAATGTATAAACAATGATAACTATAAATGATCAAATATCTCTTGCAGATGGAATTAACTCATGTTTATGCTCTATTTAACACAATCATAGCATTTTTTCTAACAAGCCATGGAAACCCGAGTCAGAAATCAAATTACTAAATGGCAACACTCAAAATATATCCTAAATTAAGTTTGAGTAGAGATGAACATCTAGTGAGTTATGATTAACATCAAGTAGTATACCTTATGTTCTAGCATTCGTCTTTTGAGTTTTAGTAAACAAAGACTTTTCAAAAGCTAACCTTGCGTTATTTGTTAGCCAATCATCTGAATAGTACTTAACTGCTACACGCTTTCTTTTAGAGTCTAGAAGAAGAATGTTTTTTATGCTTGGACAAGTCTCCTATAAATACTAGTCACAACAATATAATAAAGAATCATTTGCAGTGCTGAATGCAATTTCGAGATCCAAACAATAATATTATCAATCATAATCCAAACTCTCCAGAGTTCATGCAAAAGAATTAAAGGCTGACTACTTCATCGAAAAACACACTTATATCTCTCCAAAGAGAGTCAAAAATAGGTTTCTTAACCAATGCAAATAAACGAATGAGGAAATTTGGGGTATTAAAGTAAAAAGAAGGGAGAAATTTAAAAAATTAACTATTCTTAATTTTTTATAGCATTTCAACGAATAGGTAATGCGTGTCTTCGCACACCAGCTTAAAGTATCCAAAAACCAAAAAAAAATTATGAATTCACATTCATTATTTAATCGGATGAACCCAAACAAAACTCAATTAGAATATCATTAATCTGTAGAAAGACTAATGAACATAAAATGTTTAAGAGTTACTACCTTTGGATGTTTCATTTAGTAGAGGTTCTGTCTGACGGTGAAGAAAAGCCCCAAAATAATTAGTCCTAGAGCGAAAGTAGTTTTAAAAACAAAATAAAATCGTAAAACGGGGCTAGTCATCAAAATCCTTCATTCATGCAATCTTTAGTAGTAATTTTTTGTTTCATTTTTCCTTTACACAACAATAGAGCCGCATAATCGTAAAAATTCAAGCTAAAAAAGACCATAAAATACAATAATCCCTAGTACTATCTAAAAAGATCCAGATAATCCCACCTCAAACACTATTAATAGATCCAACTAAGCAGCCATCAGATAAAATAGAAGTAAAATGAGATGAAACTAAATCTATACCAACAATAATCAGTAACCCAAAAAAAATAATACTTAAAAATCATATGTTAGTACAATCTCATATACTAACAAAATAAAAGATGCACAAATTGAAGAAATAGTGGTAGTAGAGTACCTCTCATAGAAAACATTGGGTTCTAGATGGGCTTTAATAAGGTATTCAGTTCCCCACTTAACAACATCCTTAGGATTTCCAAGCTCTCCACTTGAAGCCATTTGTTGTTCATACTCTAAAATGCTCCATGACAATATTGTCACTATAATGCCATGGGAAGTCCAAACTTCACATTGTCCCCTATGTCATAATACCCTCTAACCAAATTCACCTGCAAGAAATCAAAACATTTAAAATCTAAATTATTCCATATTTATTTTTTCCATTCTTTGTTCAAATATATCTTGTGACGCCCCCAAAAATAGGTATACATCACCCATCTTGGGTCGTCAGATACATAGTATAGAATACAAATACAACTGTTGTGTACAATACGACAAAATATAAACTGTGAGTTTGAATACAAATATTATCTTCTAGAGAGTATTCATACTCAAAAGGAGTCCTCGTTACATTTATTAACACACCATTACATAGAATAGTGAGGACTACTAACTAATACTATCATTCGGACCATCACTCCATTCCCCGACTTGCCCCAGCTACGTTCTCATTTCCTGAAGAGAACAGTGAAAGAAAGGGTGAGCTCAACTAGCCCAGTAAGAAATATTATGACTAAGATAATGCAGAATAAATTATCATTAGCCTTCAATAATGTTAAACTACAGCGGAACAAGCAATCCATTAAAAGAGTCAAGTAGAAAATAAACTCTACTATCTTTTATGATTTAAAAGGTTTTTCAACACTGTGATCGCTGGGACTCAGCTTAATAAAATAATCCACATCATCGAATCACCCCTGCACTACGACCAAGGATATTCGTGTATTCATTAATGGTCATGATCATGTCAACAACTGTCCATCAACGCACTACGGGCCAATGAGGACTTTTACCACATCATTTGTAACATTACGGTCATGATTATACCGAATAATCCCTGGTCATAATCATACCAAGTCCATCTATGCACTACAGGCCACAGATGACTTTTAACATTTTATAAACATGAGGATGATGACAATGATTTAAGAATTCAATAAAACAAGTTCAAGAATTAATTTATCCAAGAATTAACAACGTCCAAATTGTCAATATGATACTGCTTTGTGGAGTAAAATTCAAGAATGCTTAGAAGAATATTTTCATGAAAAGATACTGGATGAAACACAATTATCAAGGATATTCCACAAATTTCATGGAGTATAGAAGTCAAAACTTAACCAACTGAGTATAATAAAGAATGGAATAACAAAAAAAATCACCATGCATGCGATAGACTGCACAGACAGGTTATTCCCACAGAATAATAAATAATGGAACCAGGTCCGGCGTAAAACGTACAGACAGGATATTCCAATAGAATAATAATAAAGACGGAACCAGGTCCGGTGTAAAACACACAGACAGGATGTTCCAACAGAATAATAATAAAGACGGAACCAAGTCCGGTGTAAAACACACAGACATGATATTCCAACAGAATAATAACAAAGACGGAACCAGGTCCAGTGTAAAACACACGGACAGGATGTTCCAACAGAATAATAAAAGAATGTCACCAAGTATAGGGTAGACCGCGTATACAGGTTATTCCAACAGAATAATAAGAAATGGAATAACAAAAGTTCTCTTCATGAATAAGAAAGAATAACACCCCTTACCGTTTTAAAGAAGAGCTGAAATAAGGAAGTAGTTAAGTAGCAGAATACTCTTCTTCTCTCTCTCTCTATAGTTTCTCTTTATAGTTTCTCTCTCTAGAGTTCAGTGAATTATTAAGAAATAATGAAGGAATGAGCTGCTATTTATAGAAAAATAGAATGCATAGTAACTAATCCATGAACGGTCTAGATTGATTACTTTAATCTGACGGTCCATATTTAAAGTAAAATCTTTTAAATATAATATATTTTATTTATAAAATATATATTAATAATGCACAACTTCCTCCGTGCCTGACTCAAACTTTCCCCCCTAGCTTCCCACTTGCACTCAATCATACATATATATATATATATATATATATATAATATAAATATACTAGCACATGTCACACACACACACACACACACACACATATATATATATATATATATATATATATATATATATATATATATATATATATATATATATATATATATTATAATAATAATAACCTCCCTCCCGACCAAGTTAAGCCATCAACCCATTTTGTCAACTTTTCCAATTATATATATAACATCCTAGTATAATACTTCACCCACCATCTTCTTTTTCTTCTTTACCCACACACATTCACATGCACACACGTCACACTCACACACGTATAATATATATATGCTGTATAATCTTCTACTGACTATTTTGAAAAACGGGTAAATGAGTGTTTATAAAATAAGCAAAACTGAGTGACTTATCCCGTAAGCATCAATAATTAATACCGTGTGCTACTATGCAACCACGCGTATTACTGTACTTTTAACACCGGGTGTTTCAACAGTTAACGGTAAAACTTTCGCCGTTATTTTCATAAAGTATTTTTGTCGTTTTCTCAATCCAACAATAATTCCGTTGTAGGGTCCACCAATGATTGTGCCATTATTCCCTGTTAAAACGAATATTCCCCAACCAATCGAATATTATATAACAACTTGCGTACTTTGCAAAAATTTATAAATATTACCCACAACTATAACATTATATCAAATTAACTCCATAATATTCGAAAATAATATTTATAGAAAATTCATCTTTATTTATAAAAGTTGGGGTCTTACAACCTCCCCTTCTTATGAAATTTCGCCCTCGAAATTAGGGTACGTACCTGGTATGTCGAGGAGGTAAGGATACCTTGATTTCATTTCAGATTCTAACTCCGAAGTCATTTCCTCAACATCATGGTTTCTCCACAAAACTTTGACTTGAGGTATAACCTTGGAGCGTAGAATATGTTCCTTCTTATCAAAGATTTGAACATGAACTTCTTCATACGTCAAATCCTCCGCTATTTCGTCCGGTTCTAACTCAATAATGTGGTTCGGGTCTTCCACATATTTGCGTAACATGGATATGTGAAAAACGCGAGACATCCTTGGCGGTAAAGCGAGTCTATAAGCCACAGTTCCTACTTGATCGAGGATTAAAAATGGACCAATGAATCGAGGATTGAGCTTTCCTCTTTTTCCAAATCTCGTAACTCCTTTCCATAGAGCAACACGTAAGAACACATGATCTCCTATATCAAATTCCATGTACTTTCGATGAAGATCAACATAACTCTTTTGTCGATCTTGTGAGGTTTTTATACGTTGTCGGATCGTTTGAATCTTTTCTGTAGTCATACGTACCAACTCCGGTCCCAACAACGTTGCTTCACCCACCTCATCCCAGCATACTAGAGAACGACATTTTCTTCCATACAATGCTTCGAATGGAGCCATGCCAATACTTGCTTGATAACTGTTGTTGTAGGAAAACTCCACCAATGGTAAGAACTTGTCCCAACTTCCCTTGAAGTCAAAGACACAGAGTCTTAATAAATCTTCTAGAGTTTGAATAGTCCTCTCTGATTGTCCGTCCGTCTGAGGATGATATGCCAAACTAAATCGTAAATCTGTGCCCATAGCTTTTTGTAAACTAACCCAAAATCGTGAAGTGAATCTTGGGTCTCGATCAGAAACTATGGATACTGGCATACCATGCAGTCTTACAATCTCGTTTATGTACATACGAGCAAGACGTTCAAGTGTATAAGTTTCTCGTATCAGTAAGAAATGAGCAGACTTGGTCAATCTATCAACAATGACCCAAATCGCATCTATACCTTGAGAAACCATAGGAAGACTGGTAACGAAATCCATGGTAATGTGCTCCCACTTCCATTCTGGAATTTCCAGTGGTTGCAATGGACCTTTTGGTACTTGATGCTCTGCTTTGACTCGTTGACAAGTTAGACACCTTGAGATAAACAACACTATCTCTCTCTTTATATTGCTCCACCAAAATATATGACGAAGATCATGATACATTTTGGTACTTCCAGAATGGATTGCAAACGGTGTGTTGTGCGCCTCCATCATGATTTCATACTTTAAATCAGGGTTGTTAGGAACACAAAGTCTGGAGTTGACTCGAAGTATTCCTTCTTCATCGATTCTTGCTTCCGGCATAGCACCTTCTTGCACTTTCTTCCTCATACGCATCAGCTCCAGGTCTGTAGCTTGAGCAGCTTTAACTTTATCGATTAAAGTTGGTTCTACTCGTATATTCGCCATCATCACATGGGTCCCTGGAGTCTTTAACTCTATCTCCATCCTTTGTAAGTCACACAAAATGGGCCTTTGTGTTGACAATATTGCACTCGTACTTGCATATGATCTTCTACTCAATGCGTCAGCTACCACGTTCGCTTTTCCAGGATGGTATTGAATTGTATGATCATAATCTTTCAACAGTTCAAGCCAACGTCGTTGTCGCATGTTGAGTTCCTTTTGAGTGAAGAAATATTTGAGGCTTTTATGATCCGTAAAGATCTCCACCTACTCCCCATACAAGTAATGCCTCCAAATTTTAAGTGCAAAGACAACATCTGCCAACTCTAGATCATGAGTAGGATAATTCCTCTCATATTCCTTGAGTTGTCTTGATGCATAGGCTATGACTTTTTCATGTTGCATGAGAATGCATCCCAACCCTTTGCTCGAATCATCACTGTAGATGACAAATCCCTCCGAGCCAGATGGTATTGTTAGAACAGGTGCTGAAATGAGTCTCCTCTTGAGTTCTTGAAAACTTTGCTCATATTCTTCGTTCCAACCGAACTTTGTATCTTTCCGAGTTAGCTAAGTTAATGGAGTAGCGATTCGAGAAAATCCTTCCACGAATCTCCGATAATAACCAGCTAAACCAAGAAAGCTACGTACTTCGGTCACTGATTTAGGTTGCTCCCAGCTTTGAATAGCTTCAATCTTTGTCGGGTCAACCGATATTCCACGACTTGATACTACGTGCCCAAGGAATGCTACCTCCTCCAGCCAGAACTCGCATTTCTTCAACTTGGCATAAAGCTTGTATTCACGAAGCTTTTGGAGTACCAGCCTCAAGTGTTGCTGATGATCTTCAAGGCTTTTGGAATAAATAAGGATGTCATCAATAAAGACGACCACAAAGTGATCCAAATATTCCTTGAATACCCGGTTCATCATATCCATGAAGGCAGCAGGAGCATTAGTCAATCCAAAGGACATGACTAGGAATTCATAATGCCCGTACCGAGTTCTAAAAGCCGTCTTTGGAATATCCTCAGTTCTAACCTTCAGCTGATGATATCCAGAACGAAGATCGATCTTTGAAAAGAATTGTGCTCCTTGCAACTGGTCAAACAGGTCATCAATACGTGGCAATGGGTACCAGTTTTTGATGGTGACATGATTCAACTCCCGATAATCAATACAAAGTCGCATACTTCCATCTTTCTTCTTCATGAATAGCACAGGAGCACCCCAAGGAGAAGTACTAGGACAAATAAAGCCAATGTCTAACTCTTGAAGTTCAATAGGAGCCATTCGATATGGGGCTTTGGAAATGGGTTTTGTACCAGGTTCAAGGTCGATACAAAATTCAATTTCACGCTCTGGGGGTAGGCCAGGAAGTTCTTCAGGAAATACGTTAGGGAATTTATTAACAATAGAAATATCATTCAAAACTGACGTATTTTTGTTTAGATCCGTGACATGAGCTAAGAAAGCTTGACATCCGTTTTTCAATAAACGAATAGCTTTATGGCTTGAGATGACAGCGATTGATTTTAATGGTTTGGTTGCTTGAATTCGCATAATAGGTCGATTAGGAATATGAAAGCTAACAACCTTACGAAAACAATCAATTTTTGCATGATGAGTAGTTAACCAATCAATCCCTAGAATCACGTCAAATGCAAGTATTTTTAATGAAATCAGATCGACAGGTAATGTGTGGGTACCAACTTGAACCAAACAAAACTTATAAACCGTGGATGTAATGAAGGTTTCTCCCAATGGAGTTTTAACAGATAAATCAAAGTCTAATTTCTCCGGAGTCAATTTTAATCGATGAGCGCAAGTAGGAGAAATAAAAGAATGGGTAGAACCGGTATCAAATAAAGTATAGACTTCGTTAGAGTTTATGATAAGCTTACCCGTGATGACCTCATTCGGGTTCCTTGATTTCTGGGAGGTCACAACAAACGCTCTCCCTTGCACTACCGATTTTGACTTTTCTGGGACGGCCTTTGGTGTCTCCATCTTGGCTGAACTTGTTTTTGGTAAACGACAAAATCGAGCTAAATGACCTTCTCTTCCACAATTATAACATGCTTTAGACGGCATCGCGCAGTTTGGACTGATGTGCCCCTCCCCTCCGCATTTGAAACATATGATAGGTGGTCATTCTCCTTCCTTAACAACGGGTGCTGGTGCTGACGTCTTTCCATCATTGTTGAATCTCCTCTTCTTGAAATGACCATTCTTATTGTTTTGGCCCTGATTACCACCGAAGTGGTTACCATTTCTGGCCTGTTGATTCCCTCCACGCTTGTTGTCACCGCTTCGATGACTGCTCTCACTGGTATTATCATTTTGCCGACTGCTCTCTTTTGGTTGCGTTGACTCGTTATCGCGCTCCACTAACTGAGCCCTATTTACAACATCTGAATACAAACACAGTTTATGAGAAATAAGATGTTGACGTATCTCAGGTTTCAAACCTCGCAAAAATATTCGCGTCATTCGCTCTTCATTATCCACCAAGTGGGACGTAAATCGGGACAACTCGGCAAACTTGGCTTCGTACTGCGACACGGTCATGTTGTTTTGCTCCAACATGATAAATTCCACCTCCTTCATGTGACGAATACTTTCGGGAAAGTATTTGTCGTTGACCAGCTCTTGGAACTTCTTCCAAGACATCTTCAGTGCGGCAGGTTGAGTACGCTTAATCGATTCCCACCAGTAATCTGCCTCTCCTCGCAACATAAAGGCGGTAAAGGGAACCTTTTGCTCCTCGGAGCATCCTAAGACATCAAATATCTTGGTAATCTGCTTTATCCATGTTTTCGCTATAAGTGGTTTTGGCTCTCCCTTAAACTCTAGTGGTCCCAGCTCCATCAACTGTTTAGCGGTGACCGTCCGAGAGTTTTCAGCTCCTTCAACTGTCGTGTACAATACGACAAAATATAAACTGTGAGTTTGAATACAAATATTATCTTCTAGAGAGTATTCATACTCAAAAGGAGTCCTCGTTACATTTATTAACACACCATTACATAGAGTAGTGAGGACTACTAACTAATACTATCATTCGGACCATCACTCTGTTCCCCGACTTGCCCCAGCTACGTTCTCATTTCCTGAAGAGAACAGTGAAAGAAAGGGTGAGCTCAACTAGCCCAGTAAGAAATATTATGACTAAGATAATGCAGAATAAATTATCATTAGCCTTTAATAATATTAAACTACAGCGGAACAAGCAATCCATTAAAAGAGTCAAGTAGAAAATAAACTCTACTATCTTTTATGACTTAAAAGGTTTTTCAACACTGTGATCGCTGGGACTCAGCTTAATAAAATAATCCACATCATCGAATCACCCCTGCACTACGGCCAAGGATATTCGTGTATTCATTAATGGTCATGATCATGCCAACAACTGTCCATCAACGCACTAAGGGCCAATGAGGACTTTTACCACATCATTTGTAACATTACGGTTATGATTATACCGAATAATCCCTGGTCATAATCATACCAAGTCCATCTATGCACTACAGGCCACAGATGACTTTTAACATTTTATAAACATGAGGATGATGACAATGATTTAAGAATTCAATAAAACAAGTTCAAGAATTAATTTATCCAAGAATTAACAACGTCCAAATTGTCAACATGATACTGTTTTGTGGAGTAAAATTCAAGAATGCTTAGAAGAATATTTTCATGAAAAGATACTGGATGAAACGCAATTATCAAGGATATTCCACAAATTTCATGGAGTATAGAAGTCAAAACTTAACCAACTGAGTATAATAAAGAATGGAATAACAAAAAAAATCACCATGCATGCGATAGACTGCACAGACAGGTTATTCCCACAGAATAATAAATAATGAAACCAGGTCCGGCGTAAAACGCACAGACAGGATATTCCAACAGAATAATAATAAAGACGGAACCAGGTCCGGTGTAAAACACATAGACAGGATGTTCCAACAGAATAATAATAAAGACGGAACTAGGTCCGGTGTAAAACACACGGACAGGATGTTCCAACAGAATAATAACAAAGACGGAACCAGGTCCGGTGTAAAACACACGGACAGGATGTTCCAACAGAATAATAAAATAATATCACCAAGTATAGGGTAGACCGCATATACAGGTTATTCCAACAGAATAATAAGAAATGGAATAACAAAAGTTCTCTTCATGAATAAGAAAGAATAACACCCCTTACCGTTTTAAAGAAGAGCTGAAATAAGGAAGTAGTTAAGTAGCAGAATACTCTTCTTCTCTCTCTCTCTATAGTTTCTCTTTATAGTTTTTCTCTCTAGAGTTCAGTGAATTCGTAAGAGATAATAAAGGAATGAGCTGCTATTTATAGAAAAATAGAATGCATATTAACTAATCCATGAGCGGTCCAGATTGATTAATTTAATCTGACGGTCCATATTTAAAGCAAAATCTTTTAAATATAATATATTTTATTTATAAAATATATATCAATAATGCACAACTTCCTCCGTGCCTGACTCAAACTCTCCCCCTAGCTTCCCACTTGCACTCAATCATACACACACACACACACACACACACACATATATATATATATATATATATATATATATAATATAAATATACTAGCACATGTCACATTTATATATATATATATATATATATATATATATATATATATATATATATATATATATATTATAATAATAACCTCCCTCCCGACCAAGTTAAGCCATCAACCCATTTTGTCAACTTTTCCAATTATATATATAACATCCTAGTATAATACTTCACCCACCATCTTCTTTTTCTTCTTTACCCACACACATTCACATGCACACACGTCACACTCACACACGTATAATATATATATGCTGTATAATCTTCTACCGACTGTTTTGAAAAGCGGGTAAATGAGTGTTTATAAAATAAGTAAAACTGAGTGACTTATCCCATAAGCATCAATAATTAATACCGTGTGCTACTATGCAACCACGCGTATTACTGTACTTTTAACACCGGGTGTTTCAACAGTTAACGGTAAAACTTCCGCCGTTATTTTCATAAAGTATTTTTGTCGTTTTCTCAATCCGACAATAATTCTGTTGTGGGGTCCACCAATGATTGTGCCGTTATTTCCTGTTAAAACGAATATTTCTCGACCAATCGAATATTATATAACAACATGCGTACTTTGCAAAATTTATAAATATTACCCACAACTATAACATTATATCAAATTAACTCCATAATATTCGAAAATGATATTTATAGAAAATTCATCTTTATTTATAAAAGTTGGGGTCTTACATATCTCATAGTTTAATTCATTACCATTCTAGTAGCTAACGCAAAAATAGAAAAGCAAAAAGGGATTTAGGCAAATATTGATGAAATATCTAGTTTGCAAAATCAATTGGCGGCAGTGCAAAAAATACTCTTAAATCTCTTCTATTAGAGTCTGCATGTTTAAATTTGATGATGAATGAGCTTAATCTATATTTGTACCAGTATGATTTGTATAGTCCTTACATATAATTTTTATATTGTACAAGGACTTAGAATAAAAAGATCAAATAATGTTAGGTTGATCTTTAAAAAATTGAGTCGATGTATAGTTGATAGGACCGTAAGGCTACCTGGCTACTTGAAGAACAAGATCGTAGAGGAAACACAAAGTCACTCATACATCAAGATGATCGATGAACTACTTAATCAAAACCCTATGTTCCATAAAGTTAATTCAGATCGTTGAGTGAGCAATTGATCCTCCTAACCAGCTACATTGTGACTCCCCCAAAATAGGTTCACACAACATATTCTGAGTCGTCAAATACATGGTACATAATTCAAAATACAAACTTCATTTATACAACTATTAATTGTTGTGTAAAATACGATAAAACATACGCTGTGAGTTTTAATACAAATATTGTCTCGTAGACAATATCCAAACTCAAATAAAATTCAAATTATAATTATTGTCATACTATTTCACAAAATAGTGAGAATTACTAAAATAACCATCTTGGACTATTACTCCACTCCCTGACTAGTCCCAGCTACATTCTCGCCTCCTGAGAAGGACAATGGAACCAAAAGAAAAAGGGTGAGCTCAACTAGCCCAGTAAAGAATATTATGACTAAGTTAATGTAGAACAAATTATCCTTAGTCCTCAACAGGGAAAAATCTAATAGAATACAATAGACAACAAGTTTTAGATCAACAATTACAGCGGAAATAGCAATCCATTAGAAGAGTCAAGTAGAGCATGATGTCTACTATCTTCTATGATTTAAAAGTCCATCATCAATATTCTATTCCTGTAACACCAATCAATAAATATTTTAAATCAACAAATTATCCATGCATTACGGGCCAAGGATATTCGTTAGTATCGCCAGCGGTCATGATCATGCCAAACAACTGCCATCTATGCACTACGGGCCGAAGAGGACTTTCACCACAATATTTGTCTATAATATTACAGGTCATGATTATACCAATACACAATTATTAGTTATAATCATACCAATCAACAGTCCATCTATGCACTACAGGTCAAAAATGATTTTTAACACAATATAAGCATGAAGATGATGACAATGATATAAAGAATCAATCAAGTGAGATCAAAGTTAAATATTAGAGATTTATAATTTAATTTATCCAGAGTTTAAGAATGTCTAAATTGTCAACATGATAACTAATTATGGAGTAAAATTAAAGAATGATATTAATGTATAAAAAATAATTTGGATAGAAAAGAAACTAATTTTGTCGTGAATAGTACCCCGTGAATTTTACCCGAATGAATAGTACCATGAATGAAAAGTACCCCGAATGAATAGTATCCCAAATGAATAGTATCTCGAATGAATAGTACCCCGACATATATAGTATCACGCGATGAAAATATTATAATTTCCATAAGAAAGTTTAGACCAAACAAATAATAAATTCGTACCATAAATGGAGAAATATGAAAGAAGACGATATCCCTTAATGAGTACAAAAGAAATGATATCTCATACAAGTATGAAAAAATATACGAAACTGCAAATTAATTTTTACCTGTCATGCGGTAATCCGCGTAGACAAATCATTTCCACAATTTAATAAAGAATGAATATGAAGGATTATTCACCATGCATGCGGTAATCCACATAGACAGGTTACTCCCGCAGATTTATAAAGAACGAATACGAAGGATTGTTCACTATGCATGCGGTAATCCGCGTAGACAGGTTACTCCTGCAGATTAATAAAAAATAAATACAAAGGGTTATTCACCATGCATGCGATAATCCGCGTAGACATGTTACTCCCACGGATTAATAAGGAATAGAATGACAACCCTTATGAGTATGAAGTAATATCACGAACGAATATAAAAGAAAATAACATCCTTTACGAATACGAAAGAAATAATACCCCTTACCTTAGTAGGAGATTGGATACTGCAATAGTGAAGTAGCAGAATACTCTTCTTCTTTCTCTCTATAGTTTCTCTCTCTTTAGTTTTAGTGAATTCGTAAGAAATAATGAAGTAGTGAGATTCTATTTATAGGAGAATGGACTAAATAGTAACTGATTCACGAATGGTCCAGATTGATTTACTATTAAGTGGACGGTTCATATTGATTTATTATTAAAACTTCAACCGATGGTTCATATTGATTTACTATTATAACTTCAACTAGCGGCCCTTATTGAGTTACTATTATAACTTCAACCAACGGTCCATATTGATTTACTATTATAATTTCAAATGATGGTCTGAAAAATTAGCACATTTTCCCATGAAATAATAAGCCAAACTTACAACAAACGCCTCATGACAAATCCTTCTATTTATATCAAAAATTGAATAAATAATTACCACAAATCACTTATCTACAATCAACACATTTTTAATCTTTTAACAATTATTCATCATTTAATATTATAACTTGTAATATTGATAACCAGATCGTTCCCAGGAAAGAGGGAGCTTTCCGATAAGGATTTCTCCTTACTGACGCACAATTAAATAACCGAACCCCTTTCCTCGACAGAACTTTCTAGACATTATCAATAATGCAAATAATAATATGAATAATTGTGTCGTCTCAATTATTAATTTAATAATATAAAATATTGTGCAGATGATACTGTGATAATAATTGAATTAATAATATGAGATACTATGCAACAACTACTGTGGTAATTATTGAATGAAACTAAGTGACTTCTTACGTAAGCATCAATAATCAGAGATATTGTGCAATACCGTGTGCTACTGTGCAACAACGCGTGTTACTATAATTTTATCACCGGGTATTTTAACAGTTTAACGGTAAAAGTCTTGTCGTTATTTTATGAAAAGGTTATTTCTGTCGCTTTCTATATCCGACGATTATTCCGTTATGTGGTCCACTAATGATTGTGCCGTTATACGAATATACCCCGACAAAAAGAATATTTCCCGACTAAACATATTTTATGACAACTTATTTACTTTACAAAATTTGCACATATCACCCATAACTATAGCATTATATCAAATCAACACCTTATTATTCAAAATAATATTTAGAAAAAAATTAAATCTTTATTCATAAAAGTTGGGGTCTTACAACATCCTCTCCTTATGAAATTTCATCCTCAAAATTAATGTACGTACATGGTATGTCGAAGAGGTGAGAATATCTTATTTTTATTTCAGATTCTAACTCCTAGGTCATTTTCTCAATATCATTGTTTCTCCATAAAACTTTAACTTGAGGTATAACCTTTGAGCGTAGAATATACTCTTTCTTATCGAAGATCTTGACAGGTACCTCCCCATACGTTAAATCTTCGGCTATCTCGTCTGGTTCTAATTCAATAATGTGGTTTGGGTCTTCCGCATATTTACGTAACATAGATATATGAAAAACGTTATGAACACGAGACATACTTGGCGGTAAGGCGAGTCTATAGGCCACAGTTCCTACTCGATTGAAGATTTTAAATGGACTAATGAATCGAGGGTTGATATTTTCTCTCTTTGTCGATTCTTGCTTCTAGAATAACACCTTCTTCTTCATATTCATCAGCTTTGGGTCTGTAGCTTGAACAACTTTAACTTTATTGATGAAAGTCGGTTCTAATAGTATATTCGCCATCTTCACGTGGATCCCTGGAGTCTTTAACTCTATTTCCATCCTTTGTAAGTCATATAAAATGGGCCTTTGTTTTGACAATATCGCATTTATTTTTGTATACGATCTTCTACTCAACGCGTCAGCTACCACATTCACTTTTCTATGATGGTATTGGATGTTATAGTTGTAATCTTTCAATAGCTCGAGCCAACGTTGTTGCAGCATGTTGAGTTCTTTTTGGGTGAAGAAATATTTAAGGCTCTTATGATCTGTATATATCTCCACTTTCTTCCCATGCAAGTAGTGTCTCCAGATCTTAAGTGAGAAAACGACTGCTGCCAACTCTAGATCATGAGTAGGATAATTCCTCTCATATTCTTTGAGTTGTCGTGAGACATATGCTATAACTTTTCCATGTTGCATGTGAAAACATCCTAAACCTCTGCCTAAAGTATCACTGTAGATGACAAATCCCTCTAAACCTGATGGTATTGTCAGAACATGTGCTGAAATGAGTCTCCTCTTGAGTTCTTGGAAACTCTTCTCACGTTCCTCGCTCCAACCAAATTTTATATCTTTTCGAGTCATCTGAGTTAATAGAATAGTGATTCGAGAAATTCCTTCTACGAATCTCCAATAATAACCAGCTAAGCCTAGAAAGCTATTTATTTTGGTTACTGACTTAGGTTGCTCCCAACTATGACTTATATCTCAACCTTGGATAGCACCTCACAATGAAACCCATCAGTTTACCACTGCACAAATATGGTGTCCCCTATGGAGAGTCTGGTTTTGGTGCATTCCATAAAGGAAGTCACTATATAGAGGCTCGGGTACCAACTCCTGTAGTTGGGTTTTTAACTCCTGAAGTTCAATAGGAACAATTCGATATAAGGTTTTAGAAATGGGTTTTGTACCGGGTTCAAGGTCAGTACAAAATTCGATTTCACGCTCTAGGGTAGGCCAGAAAGTTCTTCGGGGAATACGTTAGGAAATTTATTAACAACATAAATATCATTCAAATCTGACGTATTTTTGTTTAAATTGGTGACATGAGCTAAGAAAACTTGACATCCGTTTTTCAATAAACGAATGACTTTATGACTTGATATGACAATGATTGAGTTTAGTGGTTTGGTTACTTGAATTCGCATAACATGTTGGTTAGGAATATGAAAGCTAACGACCTTACGAAAATAATCAATTTTAGCATGATGAGTAGTTAACAAATCAATCCCTAAAATCACATCAAATGTAAGTATTTTCAAAAAGATGAGATCAACAGGTAATGTAAGGGTATCGATTTGAATCAAACAAGATTTATAAATGGTGGATGTAACGAAGGTTTCTCCCAATGGAGTTTCAACCGATAAGTCAAAGTCTAATTTCTCCGGGGTCAAGTTTAAACGTTGAGCACAAGCAGGTGAAATAAAGAATGGGTAGAACCGGTATCTAATAAGGTATAGACTTTGCAAGAGTTTATGATTAGTTTACCCGTGATAACTTCGTTCGGGTTTCTCGCTTTTTGGGAAGTCACGTCAAACGCTCTCCCTTGAACCACCGACTTTGACTTGTCTGGGACATCCTTTGGTGTCACCATCCCAGCTGGACTTGACTTCACTGCATGACAAAATCGAGATAAGTGACCTTCCTTTCTGCAATTGTAACACACTTTGGGTTGCTGCGTACAGTTCAGACTGATGTGTCCCTCTTGTTCGCATTTGTAGCATACGACCGGTGGTCGTTCTCCTTCCTTAGAAACGGGTGCTAGTGCTGCTGTTGATGTCTTTCTGTCATTGTTGAATCTTCTCTTCTTAAAGTTGTTCCCACTTATTTAACCTCTCCTATTATCTTGGCCATAATTACCACCGAAGTGGTTATCATTTCTTGCATGATAATTTCCTCCATGATGGTTATCATTGTTCCGATGGCTATTGTCTTTTAGTTGAAAAGTCTCATTATCTCACTCTAATAATTGAGCCCTATTCATAACATCTGAATATAAACAAAGTTTATGAGAAATGAGGTACTGACGAATTTCAAGTTTTAAACCTCTCAGAAACATTCGTGTCATTTGCTCCTCATTATCCACCAAATGGGATGCAAACTGGGATGACTCCATAAACTTAGCCTAGTATTGTGATATGGTCATATTGTTCTATTCCAGTTTGATGAATTCCACCTCCTTCATATGACGAATACTTTTTAGAAAATACTTCTCTTTGAACAATTCCTGGAACTTCTCCCAAGACATCTTAAGTGCGAAAAGATGAGTACGTTTTATAGATTTCTACTAGTAATCTGCCTCTTCACGCAACATAAAGGTGGCAAAGGGAACCTTTTGCTCCTCTGTGCATCCCAAGGCATCAAATATCTTGTTGATCTGCTTAATCCAAGTTTCTGCCTTGAGTGGCTCTGGCTTTCCCAAAAACTCTGGCGGTCCCAACTCCTTGAATTGCTTAGCAGTAACCAGCCGTGAGCTACCATTGTTTCCACCTGCATTTTGAACATGAGTCTCTCTCGTTTGGTGTTGCATGAATTGCAAAAAGCTCCTAAACACCCCATCGTTCATTATTTGGTCGGTGTTGTTTACAAGAGGATTATTGCCTTCCTGATGCATATTATCCTGGTTATTAATTGGCGGTGTCTCAATGGTCTCATGTTCTCCATTGCTTATCTCAAAATTTTCAGATGTCATTCTTAAATATTACCACAAAACAAGAGTTAATTAACGAAATTGATATGCCAAAAATTAACCCTATATTCCAACCGACCAATTAAATAACAAATAAACTTAGGTAGGACACATTAGCAAAGGTATTACTCGTCTCTCCCCTCCTAGTTCTAACCTCAGATCTCCGCTAGAGATCATATCCCTAAGCTCTGATACCAACTGTGATGCCCCCAAAATAGGTCCACACAACCCATTCTGAGTCGCCAAATACACGATACAAAATTCAAATACAAACTTCATTTATACAACTATTAATTGTTGCGTAAAATACGACAAAAAATAAGCTGTAAGTTTTAATACAAATATTATCTAGTAGATAATATATGTAACGCCCCCAAAATAGGTATACATCACCAATTCTGAGTTGCCAAATACATGGTACATAATTCAAATACAAACTTAATTTATACAACTGCTAAGTGTCGTGCAGAATACAACAAAACATAAGCTGTGAGTTTTAATACAAATATTGTCTCCTAGAAAATATCCAAAATCAAAATAAGTCATCATTACAATTATTATCACACTATTTTAGAGAATAGTGAGGACTACTATAGCAACTATCTGGACTGTCACTCCATTCCCTGACTAGTCTCAGCTATATTCTCATTTCCTGAAGAGAACAATGAAAGAAAAGGGTGAGCTCAACTAGCCCAGTAAAGAATATTATGACTAAGATAATGCAACATAAATTATCGTTAGCCTTCAACAGTATAACAACTGATAGAATACAATAGACAACAAGTTTTAGATCAACAACTGCAGCGAAATAAGTAATACATTAGAAGAGTCATGTAGAGCATGATATCTACTATCTTCTATGATTTAAAAGTTTATCATCAATTTTATTGCTGAGACTCATCTTAATAAATAATCCACATCACTGAATTATCCATGCACTACGGGCCAATGATATTCATTAGTATCACATCCACAAATTATACATGCACTACGGGCCAAGGATATTCGTGTTATCACCAATGGTCATGATCATGCTAAACAATAATTCATCTTTGCACCCTTGGCCGAAGAGAACACATGGTCACGATCATACCAACATCTGTCCATCAATGCACTACGGGCCAATGAGGACTTTTACCACATCATTGGTAACATTACAGGTCATGATTTTACCGAATAATCCCTGGTCATAATCATACCAATCAACAGTCCATCTATGCACTACGGGCCAAAGATAACTTTTATCACAATATAAGCATGAGGATGATGACAATGATATAAGCATTAATCAAATAAAATCAAGGATAAATATTAAAGACTTTAAATTTATCTAGAGTTTAAAAATGTCCAAATTGTCAATATGTTAACTGATTTGTGAAATAAAATTCAAGAATAATATTATATCAAAAATAATTTGGACAGAAAAGAAAGTAATTTTTATCATGAATAGTACTCCGGGTGAATAGTACCTGAGTGAATAGTATTTCATGAATAGTAATTCGTGAATAGTACCTGTACGTATGAATAGCACCGTACATATGAATAGTATCGTACGTATGAATAGTGCCATATAAATGAATAGTACTTTGGCATGAAAAGCTTAAAAACAAACAAGAATATTCAAAATAATATTCTTGTGAAATGATACTAGATGAAGTGCAAATTTCAAGGATATTCTACTAATTTCAAGGAGTATAGAAACAATACTTAACAAAATGAGTATAGAATTCAGAATCTGAAACGAAATAATATTACTTACATACTACATAGTATGGAAGAAAATATTATTTTTTACGAATATTGAACAAAAATAATATCCCTTACAACTGCTGATCGAAAATAATATTCCTTACGAATATTGAACGAAGATAATATTCCTTACGAATATTAAACGAATACAATATTTCTTGCAAATATTGAACGAAATAAAATTTCTTACGAATACGAAAAATAATATCGTAAGCGAATATGAAATAAATAATACCCCTTACCTCAAAAAGAGATCAATTCCGACTGGTATAATGGAGATATTCTTGAAGAAAGCTTTCACTATTTTTCACACTTAGAACTTCCTTAAACTCTAAAGAAATAAGCTCAATATTATAGAAGAAGAATTCTCTGTTTCTGGTGTGATTTTCTTTTCTAAACTGAGCATCCTATTTATAAGAGAATGGTTGGGCACTATTTGAATATATTCATGGGTGAACAAAGAAAAGAAATTCACGGACGAATTCGGCGAATTTTTTGATTTTCACTATGCAGTACTATGCATAATAAAATATAATATATTCTATTTTTTATAAAAAAGAAAACTTATTATATATATATATATATATATATATATATATATATATATTATAATGTGTGTGTTTACGTGTGTGTAACAGTGTGTGTGTGGGGGGGTGGTGGTGGGTGAAAGTGATGGTTATTATAATATATATATATATATATATATATATATATATATATATACTGAACAACTTTCTACCGATTATTTTGAAAAATGAGTAAGTGGGGGTCCATGTAATAAGCAAAATTTATAACAAATACTTCATAAAATACCCCTCTATTTATCTCAATTCACTTGGCTTCATAAAATATATTTTTGAACAACAATTATTCATCATTAATTTTATAACTTGCAATATTAACAACCAGATTATTCTCAGGAAAGAGAGAGATTTTCGATAAGGATTTCTCTGTATTGGCGCTCAATTAGGTGACCAAACCCCTTTTCTCGACAGAGCTTTCTAGACATTGTCAATAATTCAAATAATAATATGAATAACTTTGTCGTCTCAATTATTGATTTAATAATATAAAATATTGTGATAATAGTTGAATCAATAACGTGAGATGCTATGTAGCAATTACTGTAGCAATAATTGAGTGACTTCTCACGTAAGCATCAATAATCAATACCGTGTACTACTATGAAACCACGCGTATTATTATACTTTTACCGCCGGGTATTTCAACAGTTAACGATAAAACTTTCGCCGTTATTTTTATAAAAAGATATTTCTATCGTTTTCTAACTCCGACAGTAATTCCGTTGTAGGGTCCACTAATGATTGTGCCATCGTACGAATATTTCCTGATAAAATGAATATTTCCCGACCAATCGAATATTTTATGACAACTTGCTTACTTTGAAAAATTTGTAAATATTACCCACAACTATAACATTATATCAAATTCACACCATAATATTAAAAAAAATATTTTGAGAAAATTAATTCTTTCTTCATAAAAGTTGGGGTCTTACAACCTCCCATTCTTATAAAATTTTATCCTCGAAATTGGCGTACGTACCTGATATGTCGAAGAGGTGAGGATACCTTGTTTTCATTTTAGATTCTAACTCTTGAGATATAACCTTTAAGCGTAGAATATATTCATTCTTATCCAATATTTTAACAAGTACCTCTTCATGCGTTAAATCTTACTCTATCTCGTTTGGTTCTAATTCAATAATGTGGTTCGGGTCGTCCACATATTTACGTAACATCAATACGTGAAAAATGTTATGAACACGAGACATACTTGGTAGTAAAGCGAGTCTATAGGCCACAGTTCCTACTCGATCGAGGATTTCAGATAGACCAATAAAATTGAGGGTTGAGATTTCCTCTCTTCGTCGATTATTGTTTCTAGAATAATGTCTTCTTGCACCTTCTTCTTCACATTCATCAGCTCTGAGTCTATAGCTTAAGCGGCTTTAACTTTATCGATTAAAATCGATTCTAATCGTATATTCGCTATCTTCACGTAGATTCCTTGAGTTTTTAACTCTATCTCCATATTTTGTACGTCGTACGAAATGGGTCTTTGTGTTAACAACGTCGCATTCGTAACCGCATACGATCTTCTACTCAATGCGTCGGCTACTATGTTCGATTTTCCAGGATGGTATTGAATGGTATTATCGTAATCTCTCAACAGCTCGAGCCAATGTTTTTGGCACATGTTACGTTCGTTCTGGGTGAAAAAATATTTAAAGGTTTTGTACCGGGTTCAAGGTGGATACAAAATTTGATTTCACGCTCTAGGGTAGGCTAGGAAGTTCTTCGGGAAATACGTCAGGAAATTTATTAATAGTAGAAATATCATTCAAAACTGTGACTCTCATCCAAGACTTGGATAGCACCTCACATTGATACCTATAAACTTGCCACCGTTATTCACGGCGTCCTCTATGGAAAATCTGGCTTCGGTGCATCCCACACAAGGAAGTCACCAGGGAAAGGCTCGGGGATCTTTACTTATGGCTTGATATGACAGTGATTGACTTTAGTGGTTTAGTTGCTTGAATTCGTATAACAAGTTGGTTAGAAATATGAAAGCTAATAACCTTACAAAAATAATTAATTTAGCATGATGAGTAGTTAACCAGTCGATTCCTAAAATCACATCAAATGTAAGTATTTTCAAAGAGATAAGATCGACAGGTAACATGAGGGTATCGATTCGAATCAAACAAGACTTATAAATAGTGGATGTAACAATGGTTTCTCCTAACGGAGTTTCAACAGATAAGTCAAAATCTAATTTCTTAGGAGTCAAGTTCAAACGTTGAGCACAACTAAGTGAAATAAAAGAATGGGTATAACCGGTATCGAATAAGGTATAGACTTCACAAGAGTTTATGATTAACTTACCCGTGATAACTTCGTTCGGGTTTCTCGCCACGAAAAATGCTCTTTTAAACTACCGACTTTAAATTATCTGGGACATCCTTTGGCGTCACCATCCCGGTTGAACTTAACTTCACTACACGACAAAATCGAGCTAGGTGGCCTTCTCTTCTGTAATTCAAACACGATTTGGGTTACTGCATACAGTTTGGACGGATGTGTCCCTCATGTCCACATTTGAAACATACGACCAGTAGTCGTTCTTCTTCCTTAGAAACGGGTGTTGGTGCTGCTGCTGCTGCCAACGTCTTTACGTTATTGTTGAATCTTCTCTTCTTAAAGTTGTTCCCACTTAGTTCACCTTTTCTATTATCTTGGCCATGATTACCACTTAAGTGGTTACCATTCTTGGCATGATAATTTCCCCCACGATGGTTATCATTGTTCTGATGGCCATTGCCGCCACCAGTATGATTATTATCGTGTTGTTGGTCGTTACCTTTTGGTTGAGCTGACTCATTATCGCGTTCCACTAACTGAGCCCTATTCACAACATCGGAATATAAACAAAGTTTGTGAGAAATGAGGTATTGACGTATTTTGAGTTTCAAACCTCTTAGAAACATTCGCGTCATTCGCTCCTCATTATCGACCAAATGAGATGCAAACCGTGATAACTCTGCAAACTTAGTCTCGTATTGCGATACGGTCATATTATTTTGCTCCAGCTTGATGAATTCCACCTCCTTCAGGTGACGAATACTTTCGAGAAAGTACTTGTCGGTGAATAATTCTTAGAACTTCTCTCAATACATCTTTAGTGCAGCATGTTGAGTACGTTTGACAGATTCCCACCAATAATCTCCATCTCCTCGCAACATGAAGGTGGAGAAGGGAACCTTTTGCTCCTCTTAGCATTCCAAGATATCAAATATCTCGGTGATCTGCTTAATTCACGTCTCTACCTTAAGTGGTTCTGGCTTTCCCAAACACTCTAGTGGTCCCAGCTCCTTAAGCTGCTTAGCGGTGACCAACCGTGAGTTACCATTGACTGCACCTGCATTATGAACATGAGTCTATCTTGTTTAGTGTTGCATGAATTCTAAAAAGTTCCTAAACATACCATCGTTCGTCATTTGGTCGGTGCTATTGTTTATATGAGGATTATTACCTTCCTGATGCACATTATCCTAGTTATTGATCATCGGTGACTCAACGGTCTCATGTGCTCCATTGCTTATCTCAACATTTTCATATGCCATTTTCAAATACTGTCACAAAACAAGGGTTAATTGACATGCCATATATTATCCCTATATTCTGACCGACCTATTAAATAACAAATAAACTTAGGTAGGTCATACTAGTGAAGGATTTACCCGTCTCTCCCCTTCTAGTTCAAGCCTCAAATCTTAGCCAGGGATCATATCCCGAAGCTTTGATACCAACTGTGACGCCCCCAAAATAGGTATACATCACCCATTCTGAGTCGCCAAATACATGGTACATAATTCAAATACAAACTTAATTTATACAACTGCTAAGTGTCGTGCAGAATATGACAAAACATAAGAAGTGAGTTTTAATACAAATATTATCTCCTAGACACACTCAAAATAAGTTCTCATTACTATTATTACCAAACTATTTTATAGAATAGTGAGGACTACTATAGTAACCATCTGGACCGTCACTCCATTCTCTGACTAGTCCCAGTTATATTCTCATTTTCTGAAGAGAACAATGAAAGAAAAAGGTGAGCTCAACAAACCCAGTAAAGAATATTATGTCTAAGACAATGCAGAATAAATTATCGTTAGCCTTCAACAGTATAACAACTGATAGAATACAATAGACAACAAATTTTAGATCAACAACTGCAGCGGAATAAGCAATCCATTAGAAGAGTCAAGTAGAGCATGATATCTACTATCTTCTATGATTTAAAAGTTTATCATCAATTTTATTGCTGAGACTCATCTTAATAAATAATCCACATCACTGAATTATCCATGCACTACGGGCCAATGATATTCATTAGTATCACATCCACAAATTATACATGCACTACAGGCCAAGGATATTCGTGTTATCACCAATGGTCATGATCATGCTAAACAATAATTCATCTTTGCACCCTTGGCCGAAGAGAACACATGGTCACGATCATACCAACATCTGTCCATCAATGCACTACGGGCCAATGAGGACTTTTACCACATCATTGGTAACATTACAGGTCATGATTTTACCGAATAATCCATGGTCATAATCATACCAATCAACAGTCCATCTATGCACTACGGGCCAAAGATAACTTTTATCACAATATAAGCATGAGGATGATGACAATGATATAAGCATTAATCAAATAAAATCAAGGATAAATATTAAAGACTTTAAATTTATCTAGAGTTTAAAAATGTCCAAATTGTCAATATGTTAACTGATTTGTGAAATAAAATTCAAGAATAATATTATATCAAAAATAATTTGGACAGAAAAGAAAGTAATTTTTGTCATGAATAGTACTCCGGGTGAATAGTACCCGAGTGAATAGTACTTCATAAATAGTACCCGTACGTATGAATAGTGCCGTATAAATGAATAGTACCCATGAATAGTACTTCGGCATTAAAAGCTTAAAAATGAACAAGAATGTTCAGAAAAATATTCTTGTGAAACGATACTAGATGAAGTGCAAATTTCAAGGATATTCTAATAATTTCAAGGAGTATAGAAACAATACTTAACAAAATGAGTGTAGATTCAGAATCTGAAACGAAATAATATTACTTACATACTACAGAGTATGGAAGAAATATTATTTTTTACAAATATTGAACAAAAATAATATTCCTTACGAATATTGATCGAAGATAATATTCCTTACGAATATTAAACGAAGATAATATTCCTTGCGAATATTGAACGAAATAAATTTTTTTACGAATACGAAAAATAATATCGTAAGCGAATATGAAATAAATAATACCCCTTATCTCAAAAAGTGATCAATTTTGGCTGGTATAGTAGAGATATTCTTGAAGAAAACTTTCACTATTTTTCGTACTTAACGCTTCCTTTTTCTCTAAAGAAATACGCTCAAAATTATAGAAGAAGAATTCTCTGATTCTGGTGTGATTTTCTTTTCTAAACTGAGCATCTTATTTATAGTAGAAAGGCTGGGCACTATTTGAATATATTCACGGGTGAACAGAGAAAAGAAATTCACGAACGAATTCGGTGAATTTTCTAATTTTCACTATGCAGTACTATGCATACACTATGCAAATACTATGCATAATAAAATATAATATATTCTATTTTTCATAAAAAAATAAAACGTATTATAATATATATATATATATATATATATATATATATATATATATATATATATATATAATAACCATCACTTTCACCCACCACCACACACACACACACACTCTTACACACACGTAAACACACACACACACACACACACACACACATATATATATATGTATGTATATACTGAACAATTTTCTACTTATTATTTTAAAAAATGAGTAAGTGGGGGTCCATGTAATAAGCAAAATTTATAATAAATACTTCATAAAATACCCCTCTATTTATCTCAATTCACTTGGTTTCACAAAACACATTTTTGAACAACAATTATTCATCATTAATATTATAACTTGCAATATTAACAACCAGATAATTCCTAGGAAAGTGGGGGCTTTTCAATAAGAATTTCTCCCTATTGGCGCGTAATTAGGTGACCAAACCCCTTTTCTCGTCAGAACTTTCTAGATATTGTCAATAATGCAAATAATAATATGAATAACTTTATCGTCTCAATTATTGATTTAATAATATAAAATATCGTGACAATAATTGAATCAATAACGCGAGATATTGTGCATCAATTATTGTAGCACTAATTGAGTATAACTGAGTGACTTCTCACGTAAACATCAATAATTAATACTGTGTGCTACTATGAAATCATACGTATTACTGTACTTTTTCCACCAGGTATTTTAATAGTTAACGGTAAAACTTTCGCCGTTATTTTTATAAAAAGATATTTCTGTCATTTTCTAACTCCGACAGTAATTCCGTTGTGGGGTCCACCAATGATTGTGCCATTGTATGAATATTTCCTAATAAAACGAATATTTTTCGACCAATCAAATATTTTATGACAACTTGCTTACTTTTTAAAATTTATAAATATTACTCACAACTATAACATTATATCAAATCCACACCATAATATTAAAAAAATATTTCGAGAAAATTAAATCTTTATTCATAAAAGTTGGGGTCTTACAACATCCAAACTCAAATAAAATCTTCATTACAATTATTGTCATACCATTTCACAAAATAATGAGGATTACTAAAATAACCATCTTGGACCATTACTCCACTCCCCGACTAGTCCCAGCTACATTCTCGCCTCCTGAGAAGAACAATGGAACCAAAAGGAAAATGGTGAGCTCAACTAGCCCAGTAAAGAATATTATGACTAAGATAATGTATAACAAATTATCCTTAGTCCTCAACAGGAAAAAATATGGCAGAATACAAGTTTTAGATCAACAACTGCAGCGGAAATATCAATCCATTAGAAGAGTCAAGTAGAGCATGATGTCTACTATCTTCTATGATTTAAAAGTCCATCATCAATATTTTATCCCTGTAACACCAATAATAAATATTTCAAATCAACAAATTATCCATGCACCATGGGCCAAAGATATTCGTTAGTATCACCAGTGGTCATGATTATGCCAAACAACTGTCCATTTATGCACTACGGGCCAAAGAGGGCTTTCACCATAGCATTTGTCTGTAACATTACAGGTCATGATTATACCAATACATAATTTTTGGTCATAATCATACCAAGCAACAGTCCATTTATACACTACGGGCCAAAGATGACTTTCAAGACAATATAAACACAAGGATGATGACAATGATATAAAGAATCAATCAAGTGAGATCAAGGATAAATTTAGAGATTTATAATTCAATTTATCCAGAGTTCAAGAATGTCCAAATTGTCAACATGATAACTAATTGTGGAGTAAAATTCAAGAATGATATTCATGTATCAAAAATAATTTGGACAGAAAAGAAACTAATTTTGTCGTGAATATTACCCTGAATGAATAGTATCCCAAATGAATAGTATTTCAAATGAATAGTACCCTGACATGAAAATATTACAATTTTCATAAGAAAGTTTAGACCAATAGTGAAATGATAATAGATGAAGCACAAACTATTAAAAATATTCAACTAATTTCAAGGGTTTTCACCATTTAATAATACGGTTATGGAAACAAACAATAAATTCGTACCATAAATGGAGAAATACGAAAGAATATGATATCCCTTGATGAGTACAAAAGAAATGATATCTCATACAAGTATGAAAGAATATATGAAACTGCAAATGGATTTTAACCCGTCATGCGGTAATCCGCATAGACAGATCATTTTCATAAGTTAATAAAGAATGAATACGAAGGATTATTCACCATGCATGTGGTAATCCACGTAGACAGGTTACTCCCGCAGATTTATAAAGAATGAATACGAAGGGTTGTTCACCATGCATGCGGTAATCCGCATAGACATGTTACTCCCGCAGATTAATAAAGAATGAATACAAAGGGTTATTCACCATACATACGGTAATCCGCGTAGACAAGTTACTCCCGCAGATTAATATGGAATAGAATGACAATCCTTATGAGTATGAAGAAATATAACGAACGAATATGAAAGAAAATAACATCCTTTACAAATACGAAAGAAATAATACCCTTACCTTAGTAGAAGATTGGATACTGCAATAGTGAAGTAGCAGAATACTCTTCTTCTTTCTCTCTATGGTTTCTCTCTCTTTAGTTTTAGTGAATTCTTAAAAAATAATGAAGTGGTGAGCTTTTATTTATAGGAGAATGGATTAAATAGTAACTGATTCACAAACGGTCCAAATTGATTTACTATTAAATGGACGGTTCATATTGATTTACTATTAAAACTTTAACCGACGATTCATATTGATTTACTATTATAACTTCAACTAGCGGCCCATATTGAGTTACTATTATAATTTTAACCAACGATCCATATTGATTTGCTATTATAACTTCAACCGACGGTTTAAAAAATTAGCACATTTTCCCATGGAATAATAAGTCAAACTTACAACAAACGCCTCATGACAAATCCTTTTATTTATATCAAAAATTGAATAAATAATTATCACAAATCACTTATCTTCAATCAACACATTTTTAATCTTTCAACAATTATTCATCATTTAATATTATAACTAGCAATATTGATAACCAGATCGTTCCCATGAAACAGGGGGCTTTTCGATAAGGATTTCTCCTTACTGGCGCGCAATTAAATAATCAAACCCCTTTCCTCGACAGAACTTTCTAGACACTGTCAATAATACAAATAATAATATAAATAACTGTGTCGTCTCAATTTTTTATTTAATAATATAAAATATTATGCAAGTGATACTGTGACAATAATTGAATCAATACTATGAGATACTATACAATAACTACTATTACAATTATTGAATGAAACTGAGTGACAGATTACGTAAGTATCAATAATTAGAGGTACTGTGCAATATCGTGTGCTACTGTGCAACAACGCGTATTATAATACTTTTATCACCGGGTATTTTAACAGTTTAACGGTAAAAGTCTTGTAGTTATTTTATGAAAATATTATTTCTGTCACTTTCTATATCCGACAATTATTCCGTTATGTGGTCCACCAATGATTGTGCCATCGTACGAATATTCCCTGACTAAAAGAATATTTTATGACAACTTGTTTACTTAACAAAATTTACACATATACCCATAACTATAACATTATATCAAATCAACACCTTATTATTTAAAATAACATTTAGAGAAAATTAAATCTTTATTCATAAAAATTGGGGTCTTACATACACGATCGTTGATAAAGACTCGATCGTGGAACAGTCAGGTCTAACAAACTGACTGATAGTGGATCGTCAAGGGTGTTAGGTGAAAAAGCAGACTGATGTGACAGGAACAGAAAAGAAATTGTCTCTAAGGTTTAAAATGTCAACATCAGGCAACCTAGTACATCAGAGCATTAAATGCTGCAAGGACCATATTGCAACGAGAAGAATTCTCAGCAGAGTATAAAAGGTAACTAGGATTCAAATTTGAAGTTGCTAAAAATCTTGATTAAAAAGACAAAAATTCAAGAACGAACTTAACGATCCAATATACAAAGTTTGAGCTGCTAAGTACTTGAGAAGAGAAACTTAATGCAAATTTAGCAGCACCTCACATCAAAACATCTATCATCTGAGTATCTGAAGGCAAGAGTCCTTGTCTTTGTGACTAAATATCCAATTCTACGGGGCTTAAAGAGGGCAAGAGTGTCCTAGTCAAGAGTGGCTAAATATCCAAGTCTGCTGGGCTTGAAGATGGCAGAGAGTCCTTGTCTGTGTGAAAATTTTTTAGTGGATTCCTACTCAGAGAGTAGAAGAGTGGAGTAGGACCTATTCAGTCTCTGAACCACTTAAAAATTGTCTATGTCTTTACATACTGCTTTTATTGTTCGAATTATTTGACGATCATTCTATACTGCTTAAATTCAAAACCATCATCTGTCTTAGATCTCGAAGGGTCTTTTCAAAAGAACATATTCCGCTGTGCTTACTTTGATAAGCACTTGATAAAAAGAAATTTTAAAAAATCTATTCAACTCCCCTTCTAGATTTATAAGTGCCTTTGGGAAATAACATCTTTTTTCTCTGTCCTCATTAGATCTACCTTCACCACACTACATGTACGTAAGAAACTGTAATATCAACATTTCTGTCAATGTGATTCTATCCAGGTGTATAAATAATTAGCAACTTTCAAAAATATTTATAATTATAATTCTTTTGTTCCATCAAAAGAAAATATATAGTCACCTGCACAAAGTCCATATAGTCCATTCGGTAAAGTTGATCACCCGACAGAATTAGTATATTCTCAATGTCCTTATTCTTGACAACCTAGAAGTAGAAGTATAAATGGAACTTCTAAATAAAAGAAAGTAATAATAGTGATATAATATTTATTACCGTGAAGATATGGGAATTCAAATCTAATTATATATGGATTAATAAGCTTAGATTTTGTTGAAAAATTCTAACACCTACCTCAAGTACCCATGTAAATTTCCTCACTGCATCTGCAGTTCCTTGAAAACCAATTCATGCCTCAAACACTATTAATAGATCCAACTAAGCAACCATCACATAAAACAAAAGTAAAATGAAATGAAACCAAATCTATGCCAACAATAATCAGTAACCCAACAAAAATTAATACTTAAAAATCATATACTACTCCAATCTCATATGCTAATAAACTCAAGTCAAAGAAAAAAAAGCAAAACTTTAGCCATATAAATAAAAGAAACCTTAGGAACACGACAATATAATGGTTTACCCCGTGTAATCCCAGACTGTTTGGAAGCAGAGAAAGCAAAATGCTTCACATCAGCTTCATATTCAGAGAAATCCTTAAAACCTTAAAAATTGGTCTCGAAATCATCGTTTAGGTCGACAAACTTAGATCTCAAGGGCTTGGATTAGTAATTGTTCGGGGTTTTTTCAGAGCAGTTTTCTAGAGAAGATCGATGGTGAGACGGGGAGAAGACTAGCTCGGTGGATCTAGGTCGAATATGATAGCTCCGCCACACATCTCTTTGTCCGATTATTTTTCAGAGAAATGTTATGGGGTTTCAGAGTGTGATTGTAAAAGGAAGATCGAAAGATTGATGAGATTTACTATAAGATCCCGACTTTTATGAAATAAAAGTCTAGTTTAATTTATGTTTATTATTCAAAAGTTGTAAAATGTTAAATTGATAAATGGTCATACAGACAATTAATCGAATAAATGAGCTAATAAAAGAGGAGAAAATTAAACTATGATTGTTGTGGGCCCCATGGGCAGCTGAGTGATGAAAATTACGGGAGACAATGAGATAATGGGGGGAAAGAAAGAGAAAAGAAAAGGAAAGAAAGAAAGAGAAAAGAAAAAGAAGAGAGAGAGAGAGAGAGAAAGAGAGAGAGAGAGAGAGAGAGAGAGAGAGAAAAGAGAAGAAGAAAACAAAGGCCATCAGCCTTCTCCTTATTCCATCATCTCGTGCCTTACAAAAAAGATAATTTGTAAAGAAATAGAAACAGAGAGTGAGCATGGTAAGAAGAAAGGAAAAAGAATCAAAGAATGAAGAAAGAAGAAATGAAACCAAGAAAGGTGATCATTTCATTTTCAATTATAGATGTTAATTTCATGGATAGATGTTATGTTTATACTTGTTTTAGATGATTTGAACAAGTATTAAACAATAGAAAATATGAAATTAAAGAGATTAAGCTTCACCGGAATTTCGTCGAAAAACTTAGATCTAACGTTGATTGATGGTTTGTTTTCAAATATAAGACCATGGTTGGACTTCTAAAATATAGTAGATCTGATCTGGGCAAGAAAATTTGAGAAAACTCTCCGGAAAAGTTTTGGATCGCCGGAGAAGATGACTGAAAAATATTTTCCAACTAACTTTTTCGGTAATACTATTTCTCTATGTTAGAGGCAGAATTTAGAAAAACTTTCTTCTACAAAGTTGTAGAGAATTAAATTTCACATGGAAAGGACATAAGATCCGTATTTTCTGATAAAAGGGATAATTGGTATAATTATTGAAGTTTTTGAATATTAAAATTTATAATTAAATAATCAAAAAAATTATTTGGGCTGAAATATTTTGACATAAATCTTATACTATCAGTTTAGAACTTTTGTAAATTTTTAATGAATTATTGAAAAGCATAAGTAATTATTGTATTTTTTAAACTATTTATAGTTAGTTTAAAAATAGAAAAAATTCATAGAAAATTCTATGACTGATGAAAAATTATGAAACTTGGTGAAAAATCTTATAATATTATTTTATAATTTCTGGACAGTTTTGAAAAATTATTAAATAACAAAAGTAACTATTGTATTTTTTAAGTTATTTATAGTTAGTTTAAAAATAGAGAAAATCCATAGAAAGTTATATGAATGGTGGAAAAATTTTGAAATTTGCTAAAAAATATTATAATAATATAATATTAATATTGATGATGTTTTAAAGATATAAAAGTATGTGGAGTTAGTATTTTTTTTGAAGCTATTAAATGATATTTTTTATAAATAGATATAATTATGGAAAATTGTCGGATAATTCGAAAAATGTGAAAATATATGAAGTGAACAGTTTGTCAGGAAATATTCGTTTTGTAGAGGAATATTCCTTTTGTCGGAGAATATTCGTACGACGGCACCGAAATAACCAATCATTGTTGGACCTTATAACAGAATAACTGTCGGATAAGGAAAGCGACAGAAATAACTTTTTTTAAAAATTGATAGTAAAACTTTTATCGTTAACTATTTAAATACTGGTGATAAAAATATAGTAATACGTGTGATTCCACAGTAGTACACAATATTCCATAGTAGCACACGGTATTGCACAATAATTCATATTATTGATTCTTATGTAAGAAGTCACTCACTATTTTACTCGATAATTATCACATTAGTTATTGCATAGTAACTCATATTATTTGATATGATCTAATTAGACCAGTTGGAAGTATTGTGAGTCTATGTTAATAATTATGAATAATTATTGAAAGATTGAAAATGTATAAATAAATTGATGAATAAAATGTGTTGATTAAAGATACGTATGATATGCAAATGTTTGTTCAAATATTTTTTTTTTACGAAAGTAAGTTTGGCAGGACTTGCCGACACTCTAATTTTCCTAAAGTAGTATGGACCACAACTCTATTAGTGAGCAAATTTTGTTAAAACATGTAAACGTGGGTTTAATTATATCTGTGGGACCATAAATTCCACTACCATTATTATATACCTCATTTGGTTATTTTGTCAAAGCGTGTGTGCTAATTATTTTCTCAATTTTTAGTATAAATAGGTTGCTCGGTTGAGCAACTAAAGACACACCATCACTATACTAAAAATATAAAATTCTTTTACTACAATATTGTGAGTATAATATTGTGAGTATTTTTGTTGAGTGTAAGGTTACTCCAAGTGTAGATAAAGAATGCAAGCATTGTTTAAGTTGATCAATTTCACAAAAAGCAGTATCAAGTCACATGCTAAGGTAAAGGGTATCATTTTTATGGTAAAAGGGATATCATTTTCTTTCATACTCCATAGTATGCTAAGATATTATTATTCGTTTCTTCAACTTATCATTAAATGGTGAAAAGTCCTGAAATAATTAGAATATCCTTAATAGTTTGTGCTTTATCTAATATCTTGACTTGTATCTTTCTATTCAGTCTTAAGTTATTATTTTTGAGTCAGGAACTTTACATTACTTGAACTTTATATTCTATTAGGAATTCTAATTGATTTTCCAGATATCATGATGGCAATTTGGACTCTGGATAACTAAGTTAAAATTCACTAAGATTTATTTTATCTTATTATTCTGATTATTTCTGTACATTCATTATATATATCATTGTCATCATCCTCATGCTTATATTATGGTGAAAGTCATCTTTGGCCCATAGTGCAAAGATGGACTGTTGATTATTAATTTTACAGTTGTATATCTTTGGCCCGTAGTGCAAAGATGGACTGTTGATTATTGGTGTTAAAGTTATGTATCTTTGGCCCGTAGTGCAAAGATGGACTGCTGATTTTGGTTTTATAGTTGTATATCTTTGGCCCGTAGTGCAAAGATGGAATGTTGATTATTGGTTTTATAGTTGTATATCTTTGGCCCGTAGTGCAAAGATGGATCGTTGATTATTGGTTTTACAGTTATATATCTTTGGCCGTAGTATAAAGATGGACTGTTGATTATTGGTTTTACAATTGTATATCTTTAGCCCGTAGTGCAAAGATGGATTGTTGATTATTAGTTTTATAGTTGTATATCTTTGGCCGTAGTGCAAAGATGGACTGTTGTGTTGGGGTTTCGATACAGAAACGCACAGCGGAAATTAAAATTTAAAGCAATTTCGAAACCCTAAAACAGGATCCATGCGAAAAATAATTAATTCAGTGGTAAGAAATTATATCGATTGTAAAAGCTAGAATCGATACGGTCGAATATCCAACGCAATTCAAACGGACTGCATCTCTACGGTATCCACACGAACGCTCCACACGAATCGTCCTACGATTTGCAGAAGAAGGAAACGCGGTACTAGCCGCCAAGGATGAGGATTTTTAAACTGTTTTTCTCTAGTCTCTCTCTAAGAGCGGCTAGGGTTTTTTTTTGTTTTGACGTAAAACCTAAAGTGACTGATATACATCATATATATAGCAGTTAGGAGGAATTAATCAAAACCTAATGTTATTAAAATTCGAATTTATATATATCTTAATTAAGTCTTACTTAATTAATATACCTATATATAAATTATCCTATTAATTTAAATTCGTAATTTAAAATTATATCAATCATATTGACATATTTAAATCTTTACAATTTAAATTAATTTCCTTTTAATTACGTTCTTTGTGTGTGACCCTATATGTTATTATTACGTTGGCAATAACCTTAAAATCATATTATAAAGTTATAAACGGTGAGCAGCATCTAGTAATGCATCACTGCTACCCAAGTAATAATAAGATCGATGATTCGATGCAACCTTTTCGTGACCAATGTTTCAATGTAATTTAATCCTTTTAACCTTAATATCCAAGATTAAACTCGAGTCATGGAATGTGTCATACTCTTCATAATTTAATCTGAGTTTTTCTTGATCAATGAGTGGACTATATGAAATAAATCATTATTTGAGCATGGCCATGCATTTCATAGTCCTACTCAATCAAGAGGCCTATGGATATCACCCCTAATATATAGGATGGTTAAATTCCATCTAGATCACTCATATTCCTCACACGATTCATGATGTACCCAATAATCACCTTTATAGTCCACCCTATTAAAGGTGACATTTGATGATATTAAAGTACATAAATTCTCGTGTAGTAATATAGTGATTTCAGGTCGGAGGACCATTACATCATTGTCACTATGAGAATTGCTAATGACACTTCACATAATGCTCCATATAGAATTCTCATGGTGGGTCTGTCCAGTACATCGTTCTCTAACATGTACCTATGCATTGACTTAATATCTCATATATTTATGACCAATGAGATTTGGTCATCAGTCAATCAACATACTAGTCTCAATGCATCATTGTTGTCCCATCAACAATGATACTTGACTAGGGACATTTAAGAACAATGATACTAATTGTAATTATATAAGCTCATGTTTAAGTCACATACTTGAAACTATATAATTTGTATCACTATTCTAAGGAATTTTATTATGTTAACAATTATATCACGCAGTAAATAAAACCATAATAAAATCATTTATTTATTCAATCAAATATAATATCAAAATGTTAAGCAATTATATCAAATAATTGGCCTCTAGGGCATAAACTCTAACATGTTGATTATTGGTTTTACAATTGTATGTCTTTGACCCGTAGTGCAAAGATGGATTGTTGATTATTGACTTTATAGTTGTATGTCTTTGGCTTAGAGTGCAAATATGAATTTAATGGCATAATTATAAATATGAACTGTGAATTGGTATAACCATGATCTTTGGTGTTTCAGGTAAAGACAAGTGGTGAAAGTTCTCTTTGTCTTGGGTACAACAAAGAACTATTGATTGGTGTTACAGAAATAAAATATTGATGATGGACTTTTAATTTGGAGAAGATAGTAGACATTATGCTCTGCTTGACTCTTCTAATAGATTGTTGATTCCGCTGTAATTATGGTTGAAAACTTTTATCATCTACCATATATTCTAAATATCTGATTTATTACTGATGAAGGCTATTGATAATTTAATTATCTTAAGTCATGATATTCTTTACTAGGCTATTTGTGCTCACCTTTTTGCTTCGCAATTCCTTTCAGGTAATAAAAGTGTAGCTGGGTCGAAAGGAGATAACAGGGGAGTAAAGTGATGGTTTGTGACTGTTAAATTTCTCAATACATCATAAAACAACATGACAATATATAATTGTATTGTGAACTTAAAATGTGTGTGTCGTATTTTATACGTCATTTAATATTTAATTTTGGTGAATAACAATATATAATTTTGGTGAATAATATATATATATATATATATATATTATATAAGTTTTGTTTTATTAGAATATAAATAGAATATATTATATTTTATTTAAAGTTTTTATTTTATTAGAATATTTTATTACACAGTAATGAATAGTGAAAATCAAAAATCAGATGAATTCAAATTTTGCCCGTGAATCCCACTGTGCGTCCGTGATTTTCCTAAATAGTATCCTTCCATTCTCCTATAAATAAGATGCTTAGTTTAGAATTGAAAATCACACCAGAATCAGTGAATTCTTCTTTTATAATATTGAGCGTATTTCTTTACAGTTTAAGAAAGCTTTGAGTGTAGAAAATAGTGCAAGTTTTCTTCAAGAATATCCCTGCTATACCATTCAGAATTACTCTCCTTTTAAGGTAAGGGATATTATTTTTGTTCAATATTTATAAGAAATAATATTTTCTTCCATACTCTGTAGTATGTAAGTAATATTATTTCGTTTCAGATTTCGAATTCTACACTCATTTTGTTAAGCATTGCTTCTATACTCTTTGAAATTAGTAGAATATCCTTGAAATTTGCGCTTCATCTAGTATCTTTTCACAGAAATATTATTCTGAACATTCTTGTTAATTTTTAATCTTTTCATGTTGGAGTACTATTCATGGGATACTATTCATAGGATACTATTCACTCGAGTACTATTCACTCGGGGTACTATTCATGATAAAAATTAATTTCTTTTCTGTTCAAATTATTTTTGATACAATATTATTCTTGAATTTTACTCCACAAAGTAGTATCATGTTGACAATTTGGACATTATTGAATTCTTGATAATTTGAATTATAAATCTTTAAAATTTATGCTTGCTCTCATTTAATTGAATTCTTATATCATTGTCATCATCCTCATGCTTTTATTGTGATGAAAGCCATCTTTGGCCCTTGATGCATAGATGGATTGTTGATTGGTATGGTTATGACCAGGAATTATGTATCAGTATAATCAGAACCTGTAATATTACAAATGATGTGGTAAAAGTCCTCATTGGCCCGTAGTGCATTGGTGGACAGTTATTGGCATGATCATGACCATTGGTGATACTAACAAATATCCTTGGCCCGTAGTGCATGGATAATTCGATGATGCGGATTATTTATTGAGCTGTGTAATAGCGATAAAATATTGATGATGAACTTTTAAATCATAGAAGATAGTAGATATCATGCTCTACTTGACTCTTCTAATGGATTGTTTATTCCGCTACAGTTAAACTTGTTGTCTATTGTATTCTATCAGTTTAACTCTATTGAAGGCTAACGATAATTTATTCTGCATTATTTAGTCATAATATTCTTTACTGGGCTAGTTGAGCTCACCCTTTTGCTTTCATTATTCTCTTCAGGAAATGAGAACGTAGCTGGGACTAGTCGGGGAATGGAGTGACGGTCCAAGATGTTGGCTGTAGCAGTCCTCACTATTCTATAAAATAGTGTGATAATAATTGTAATGAGGACTCCATTTGAGTTTGGATATTGTCTATGAGATAATATTCGTGTTAAAACTCTCAGCTACAATTTTGTCATATTATTAATGAAGTTGTATTTAAATTCTGTACCATGTATTTGGCGACTCAGAATGGGTTATGTATACCTATTTTGGGGGCGTCACAGTTGTTATCAAAGCATAGAGATATTATCCCTGGCTGAGATTTGAGGCTAGAACTAGGAAGGGAGAGACAGATAAATCCTTCGCTAGTGTGACCTACCTAAGCTTATTTGTTATTTAATTGGTTGGTCAGAATATAAGGATAATATGTGGCATGTCAATTAACCCTTATTTTGAGGCAGTGTTTGAAAATGACATCTGAAAATGTTGAGATAAGCAATGGAGCACATGAGACCGTTGAGTCACCGATGATCAATAACCAGGATAATGTGCATCAGGAAGGCAATACTCCTCTGGTAAATAACAACACCGACCAACTAATGAACGATGGGATGTTCAGAAGCTTTCTGCAATTCATGTAACATCAGGCGAAAGAGACTCCTGTTCAAAATACAGATGGAAACACTTACAACTCACGGATGGTCACCGCTAAGAAGTTCAAGGAGCTGGGACCACCAGAGTTTTTGGGAAAGCCAAAACCACTTAAGGCAGAGACGTGGATAAAGTAGATCACCGAGATATTTGATATCTTGGGATGCTCCGAGGAGTAAAAGGTTCCCTTTGTCACCTTCATGTTGCGAGGAGAAGCAAATTATTGGTGAGAATCTATAAAACGTACTCAACCTGCACCACTAAAGATGTCTTGGGAGAAGTTTCAAGAATTGTTCAACGACAAGTACTTTTTCGAAAGTATTCGTCACATGAAGGAGGTGGAGTTCATCAAGCTGGAGCAAAACAATATGATCGTGTCACAATACGAAGTTAAGTTTGCCGAGTTGTCCCGGTTTTCATCCCATTTAGTTGATAATGAGGAGAGAATGACGCGAATGTTTCTACGAAGTTTGAAACCCAAAATACGTCAATACCTCATTTCTCACAAACTTTGCTTGTATTCTGATGTTGTGAATAAGGCTCAGTTATTGGAGCGCGATAATGAGTCAACCCAACCAAGAGAGAGCAGCCAACAAAACGATAATACCAGTGGTAGCAGTCATCGAAGCGGTGACAATAAACGTGGAAGAAATCAATATGCCAGAAAAGGTAACCACTTCGGTGGTAATCTTGACCAAGATAATAGAAGTGGAAATTTCAAGAAGAGGAGATTCAATAATGATGGAAAGACGTCAGCACCAGCACCTGTTGTTAAGGAAGGAGAACGATCACCAGTCCTATGCTATAAATGCGGACAGGAAGGATACATCAGTCCGAACTGTATACAGTAACCCAAAGTGTGTTATAATTACAAAAAGGAATGTCATTTAGCTTGATTTTATCATACAGCGAAGTCAATTCCAGCTGGGACGGTGACACCAAAGGCTGTCCCAGACAAGTCAAAGCCGGTAGTTCAAGGGAGAGCATTTGTAGTGACCTCCCAAAAAGCGAGGAACCCGAACGAAGTTATCACGGGTAAGCTAATCATAAACTCTTGCGAAGTCTATTCCTTATTTGATACCGATTCAACCCATTCTTTTATTTCTCCTACTTGAGCTCAATGTTTAAATTTAACTCCGGAGAAATTAGACTTTGACTTTTCTGTTGAAACTCCATTGGGAGAAACCTTCATTACATCCTTTGTTTATAAATCTTGTTTGATTTAAATCAGCACCCTCACGTTACCTGTCGATCTTATCTCTTTGAAAATACTTGCATTTGATGTGATTTTAGGGATTGATTGGTTAGCTACTCATCATGTTAAAATTGATTATTTTCGTAAAGTTATTAGCTTTCATATTCCTAACCAACCTATTATGCGAATTCAAGCAACCAAACCACCAAAGTCAATCACTGTCATATCAAGCCATAAAGCTATTCGTTTATTGAAAAATGGATGTCAAGTTTTCTTAGCCCATGTCACGGAATTAAATAAAAATACGTCAGATTTGAATGATATTTCTATTGTTAATAAATTTCCTTACGTATTTCCTGAAGAACTTCCTAGCCTACCCCCGGAGCGTGAAATTGAGTTTTGTATTGACCTTGAACCCGGTACAAAACCCATTTCCAAAACCCCATATTGAAGGACTCCTATTGAACTTCAGGAGTTAAAAACCCAACTGCAGGAGTTGTTAGACATCGATTTCATTCGTCCTAGTACGTCTCCTTAGGGTGCTCCAGTTCTATTTATATAGAAGAAAGATGGAAGTATGCGACTTTAAATTGACTATCGAGAGTTGAATCATGTCACCATAAAAAATAGGTACCCGTTGCCTCGCATTGATGACCTGTTTGACCAGTTGCAAGGTGCCAAATTCTTTTAAAAGATCGATCTTCGTTTCAGATATCATCAGTTAAAGATTAAAACTGATGATATTCCAAAGACTGCTTTTAGAACTCGGTACGGGCATTACGAATTCCTAGTCATATCTTTTGGACGGACTAATGCTCCTGCTGCCTTCATGGATATGATGAACCGAGTATTCAAGGAATATTTAGATCATTTTATGGTTGTCTTTATTGATGACATCCTCATTCACTCCAAAAGCAGTAAAGATCATAAGCAACATTTTAGACTGATACTCTAAAAGCTTCGTGAAAACAAGTTATATGCCAAGTTAAAGAAATGTGAGTTCTGGCTAAAGGAAGTAGCATTCCTTGGACACGTGATATCAAATCACGAAATATCTCAGTAACTGAAGTACGTAGCTTTTTGGGCTTAGCTGGTTATTATCGGAGATTCGTGGAAGGATTTTCTCGAATCGCTACTCCATTAACTTAGCTGACTCGAAAAGATATAAAATTCAGTTGGAGCGAGGAATGTGAGAAGAGTTTTCAAGAACTTAAGAGGAGACTCATTTCAGCACCTGTTCTGACAATACTATCTGGTTCGGAGGGATTTGTCATCTACAGCGATGCTGTAGGCAGAGGGTTAGGATGTGTTCTCATGCAACATGAGAAAGTCATAGCTTATGCCTCACGACAACTCAAAGAATATGAGCGAAATTACCCTACTCATGATCTAGAGTTGGCAACAGTAATTTTTACACTAAAAATCTGGAGGCATTACCTGTATGGGAGAAGGTGGAGATCTATACAGATCATAAAAGCCTCAAATATTTTTCACCTAAAAGGAATTCAACATGCGGCAACGACATTGGCTCGAGTTGTTGAAAGTTTACGATCATACCATTCAATACCATTCTGGAAAAGCAAACGTGGTAGCGGACGTGTTGAGTAGAAGATCATATGCGAGTATGAGTGCGATATTGTCAACGCAAAGGCCCATTTGGTATGACTTACAAAGGATGTAGGTAGAGTTAAAGACTCCAGGGACCCACGTGATGATGTCAAATATACGAGTAGAATCGACTTTAATCGATAAAGTTAAAGATGCTCAAGCTACGGAACTGGAACTGATGCGTATAAAAAGAAAGTGCAAGAAGGTGTTATTCTAAAAGCAAGAATCGATGAAGAAGGAATACTACGAGTCAACTCCAGACTTTGTGTTCCTAACGACTCTAATTTAAAGTATAAAATCATGATGGAGGTACAAAACACACTGTTTTCAATCCATTCTGGGAGTACCAAAATGTATCTTGATCTTCGACATATATTTTGGTGGAGAAATATGAAAAGAGAGATCGCGGAGTTTATCTCAAGGTGTCTAACTTGTCAACGTGTCAAGGCGGAGCATCAAGTGCTAAAAGGTCTATTGTAACCACTTAAAATTTCAGAATGGAAGTGGGAGCACATTACCATAGATTTTGTTACTGGTCTTCCTAAGGTTTCTCAAGGTATAGATGCAATTTGGGTTATTGTCGATAGATTAACCAAGTATGCTCATTTCTTACCTATACGAGAAACTTATTCACTTGAACGTCTTGCTCGTATATACAAAAATGAGATTGTAAGACTGCATAGTATGCCAGTATCCATAGTTTCTGATCGAGACCCAAGATTCACTTCACGATTTTGGGCACGGATTTACGATTCAGTTCTGTATATCATCCTCAAACGGACGGGCAGTCAGAGAGGACTATTCAAACTCTTGAAGATCTATTAAGACTCTGTGTCCTAGACTTCAAGGGAAGTTGGGACAAGTTCTTGCCATTAGTGGAATTCTCCTACAATAATAATTATCAAGCAAGCATAAGCATAGCTCCATTCGAGGCGTTGTATAGACGCAAGTGTCGTTCTCCAGTATGCTGGGATGAGGTGGGTGAAGCAACGTTGTTGGGACTGAAATTGGTACGTATGTCTATGAAAAAGATTCAAATGATCCGACAACGTATAAAAACCTCACAAGATCGACAAAAGAGTTATGTTCATCTTCATCAAAGGAAAAAATTCAATGTTAGAGATCATGTATTGTTACGTGTTGCTCCATGAAAAGGAGTTACGAGATTTAGAAAGAGAGGAAAGCTCAATCCTCGATTCATTGGCCCATTCAAAATCCTCGATTGAGTAGGAACTGTGACCTATAGACTCGCCTTACCGCCAAGTATGTCTCGTGTTCATAACATTTTTTACATATCTATATTACGTAAATATGTGGAAGACCCGAACTATATTATTGAATTAGAACCAGACGAGATAGCAGAAGATTTAACGTATGAAGAGGTACCTATTATAATCTTGGATAAGAAGGAACATATTCTACGCTCAAAGGTTATACCTCAAGTTAAAGTTTTGTGAAGAAACCACGATATTGAGGAAATGATCTAGAATCTGAAATGAAATCGAGGTATCCTCACCTCTTCGACATATCAAGTACATACACCAATTTTGAGGACGAAATTTCATAAGAATGGGAGGTTGTAAGGCCCAACCTTTTATGAATAAAGATTAATTTTCTCTAAATATCATTTTGAGTAATATGGTGTAGATTTGATATAATGTTATAGTTGTGGGTAATATTTATAAATTTTACAAAGTAAGCAAGTTGGCATAAAATATTGGTTTGGTCATGGAATATTCGTTTTATCAAGAAATATTCGTACGACGGTACAATCATTGGTGGACCCCACAACGAAATTACTGTCAGAGTTAGAAAACGACATAAATATCTTTTTATAAAAATAACGGCGAAAGTTTTACCGTTAACTGTTGAAATACCCGGTGATAAAAGTACAGTATCTTTGATTATTGATGCTTACATGAGAAGTCACTCAGTTTTATACAATTATTGCCACAGTAATTACTGTATAGTATCTCATATTATTGATTCAATTATTATCACAATATCATCTGTACAATATTTTATATTATTAAATCAAAAATTGAGATGACAAGTTATTCATATTATTATTTGCATTATTGACAATGTATAGATAGCTCTGTCGAGGAAAGGGGTTTGGTCACCTAATTGAGCGCCAATAAGGAGAAGTCCTTATCGGAAAGCCCCCTATTTCCTGAGAATGATCTGGTTGTTAATATTGTGAGTTATAAATGATGAATAAATGTTATTAAAAATGTGTTTAGTGAAGTCCAAGTGAGTTGAGATAAATAGAGAAAATTTTTATGAAGTGTTTATTGTAAATTTTTCTTATTACATGAACCCCAATTTACTTATTTTTTAAAATCGTCAGTAGAAAATTTTATATATATGTCAGTATATATCAGTATATATATATATATATATATATATATATATATATATATATATATATATATATATATATATATATATCTGTGTGTGTGTGTGTGGTGGTGGTGGTGGGTAGGGGTGAATGTGCCCGTGAGTTTGTGGCGTGTGGGAAGGGTAATGTGTGTGTGTGTGTGTGTGTGTGTGTGTATATATATATATATATATATATATATATATATAAGCTTTATTTTATTAGATTATAAATAGAATATATTATATTTTATTTAAAGCTTTTGTTTTATTAGAATATTTTATTGCACAGTAATGAATAGTGAAAATAAAAAATCAGACAAATTCGAATTTCTCCCGTGAATCCCACTGTGCGTCCATGATTTTCCTAAATAGTATCCTTCTATTCTCCTATAAATAGGATGCTTAGTTTAGAATTGAAAATCACACCAGAATCAGATAATTCTTTTTCGATAATATTGAGCGTATTTCTTTAAAATTTAAGAAAGCTTTGAGTATAAAAAACAGTGCAAGTTTTCTTCATGAATATCCCCGCTATACCATTCAGAAGTACCCTCCTTTTAAGGTAAAGGATATTATTTTTGTTCAATATTCGTAAGAAATAATATTTTCTTCCATACTCTGTAGCATGTAAGTAATATTATTTCGTTTCAGATTTCGAATTCTATACTCATTTTGTTAAGTATTGCTTCTATACTCCTTGAAATTAGTAGAATATCCTTGAAATTTTTGCTTCATCTAGTATCTTTTCACGAAAATATTATTCTGAACATTCTTGTTAATTTTTAATCTTTTCATACCAGAGTACTATTCACGGGGTACTATTCTCGAAGTACTATTCATATGGTACTATTCACTCAGGTATTATTCACCCGGGGTACTATTCATGACAAAAATTAATTTCTTTTCTGTCCAAATTATTTTTGATACAATATTATTCTTGAATTTTACTCCACAAAGCAGTATCATGTTGACAATTTGGACATTATTGAATTCTAGATAAATTAAATTATAAATATTTGAAATTTATTCTTGCTCTCATTTAATTGACTTCTTTTGTCATTGTCATCATCCTCATGCTTATATTGTGATGAAAGTCATCTTTAGCCCGTAGTGCATAGATGGACTGTTGATTGGTATGATTATGACCAGGAATTATGTATCGGTATAATCATAACCTGCTATGTTAAAAATAATGTGATACAAGTCTTCATTGGCCCGTAGTGCATTGATGGACAGTTGTTGGCATGATCATTACCATTGGTGATACTAACGAATATCTTTGGCCCGTAGTGCATGGATAATTCATGTATGTGATACTAACGAATATCATTGGCCCGTAGTGCATAGATAATTCGATGATGTGGATTATTTATTGAGCTGTGTTACAGCAAAAAAATATTGATGATGAACTTTTAAATCATAGAGAATAGTAGATATAATGCTCTACTTGACTCTTCTAATGGATTGCAGTTAAACTTGTTGTCTATTGTATTCTATCAGTTTAACTCTGTTGAAGGCTAACGATAATTTATTCTGCATTATTTAAGTCATAATATTCTTTACTAGGCTAGTTGAGCTCACCATTTTACTTTCATTGTTCTCTTCAGGAAATGAGAACGTAGCCGGGACTAGTCTGGGAATAGAGTGACGGTCTGAGATGGTGACTGTAGTAGTCCTCACTATTCTATAAAATAGTGTGATAATAATTGTAATGAGGACTCCATTTGAGTTTGGATATTGTCTATGAGACAATATTCGTGTTAAAACTCTCAGCTACGATTTTGTCATATTATAAATGAAGTTGTATTATAATTTTGTACCATGTATTTGGCGACTCAAAATGGGTTATGTATACCTATTTTGGGGGCGTCACTCCCCCCCCCATCTCGAAGTTAGAAAATAAAGGATTGCAAACAAGGTAGCTATAACATAAGGTGTGTAGTTTGTATACCTAACAAAGAGATCATATATAAATAGCCTTTTTAGAGCATTCACTATTGCTAATTTTAGAGAGAGAAACAATTTTAGAAAGAAAATTTTAGGGAGATAAAGTATACAATTTTTTAGAGAGAGTATGTATAAAAAAATAGATAGAAAAGTTAAACAAATATAAAAAATTAATATATTAAGTAATTTATTTTATTGGATCATAATATTAATAAATATTGGTTGACCTATGTTTGACCCATAACTATATTGTTCCAACCCACACAACCCATATTAAAAATAGGTAATGTGGTTTTAGTTCTTAAATGGAACCATAACCAAATTTTATAAACAAAAACTAACTCATAATCATATTTTGTGAGTTCTAATAGGAGGAGTATATTATCTTTCACTAATAATATGTTTCTATAATATAAAAGCAAAAACACAAAATAAATATTGTTGGATTGACTTATACTTATGCGGGACTAATGGTCACTACTTATGCGGGTCCCACTAATGGTCACTACGACAGTATAGTTGGGTTTGAGGATTTATTAATGGCTTGATCTTGGGTTTTACTAATGTTTTCAACCTTATGATATAGTAGTTAGGATTGTCTAGTTACTATATAAAGATTATTTGGTGCGTGAATTGTTTGGTGTGTGGATCATTGCTAAGTGTGAAAGATGTGGCGCTCCCAAAATAGGTATACATCACCCATTCTGAGTCGCCAAATACATGGTACAGAATACAAATACAAACTTCATTTATACAATACGACAAAACGTAGCTGAGAGTTTTTACACGGATATTATCTCATAGACAGTATCCAAACTCAAATAAACTCCTCATTACAATTATTATCACACTATTTCACATAATAGTGAGGACTATTATAGCCACCTATCTGGAACGTCACTCCATTCCCCGACTCATCCCATCTATATTCTCGTTTCCTGAAGAGAACAATGAAAGCAAAGGGTGAGCTCAACTAGCCCAGTAAGAAATATTATGACTAAGATAATGCAGAATAAATTATCATTAGCCTTCAACAGTGTTAAACTGATAAAATACAATAAACATCAAGTTTAACTGCAGCGGAACAAGCAATCCATTAGAAGAGTCAAGTAGAGCATAATATCTACTATCTTCTATGATTTAAAATTTTATCATCAATTTTATCGCTGAGACTCAGCTCAATAAATAATCCACATCACTGAATTATCCACGCACTACGGGCCAAGGATAATCGTGTTATCACCAATGGTCATGATCATGCCAACAACTGTCCATCAATGTACTACGGGCCAATAAAGACATTTGCCACGTCATTTGTAACATTACAGGTCATGATTACACCTAATAATCCTTGGTCATAATCATACCAATCAACAGTCCATCTATACACTACGGCCAAAGATGACTGTCATCACAATATAAGCATGATGATGATGACAATGATATAAGAATTCAATTAAATGAGAGCAATGATAAATTTTAAAGATTTATAATTTAATTTATTCAGAATTCAATAATGGCCAAATTGTCAACATGATACTGCTTTTTAGAGTAAAATTCAAGAATATTATTGTATCAAAAATGATTTGGACCGAAAAAAAATTAATTTTTGTCTTGAATAATACCTTGGGTGAATAGTACTTCATGAATAGTACTTCGGGAATAGTACCCCGTGAATAGTACTTTGGCATAAAAAGATTAAAAATTGTCAAAAATACTCAGAATAATATTTTCATGAAAAGATACTAGATGAAGCGCAAATTTCAAGGATATTCCACTAATTTTAAGGAGTATAGAAGCAATACTTTACAAAATGTGTGTAGAATTCAGAATCTGAAACGAAATAATATTACTTACATACTACAGAGTATGGAAGAAAATATTATTTCATATAAATATTGAACAAAAATAATATCCCTTACCTTGAAAAGAGAGTACTTCTGACTGGTAGGGTGGGGATATTCTTGAAGAAAACTTATACTGTTTTCTATACTTAAAGCTTCCTAAAACTCGAAAGAAATACGCTCAATATTATAGAAGAAGAATTATGTGATTCTTGTGTGATTTTTAATTCTAAACTAAGTATCCTATTTATAGGAGAATGGAAGGATACTATTTAGAAATTTTATTCACGGACTGCACAGTGGAAATAATCACGGACGCAACCGACGAAATAAATTTTTTTCTGATTTACTATGCGAACACTATGCAGACACTATGTAAATACTATGCATAATAAAATATAATATATTCTATTTTTTATAAAAAATAAAACTTATTATAATATATATATATATATATATATATATATATATATATATATATATATATACTGAATAACTTTCTACCGATTATTTTTAAAAAATGGGTAAGTGGGGGTTCAAATAATACGTCAAACTTACAACAAATACTTCATAAAAATCTTCTCAATATTTTTTTCAACATTTAATCATCAATAATATAACTTGCAATATTAACAACCATATCGTTCCCAAGAAAGAGGAGGCTTTCCGATAAAGATTTCTCCCTATTAGCGGTCAATTAGGTGACCAAACTCCTTTCATCGACAGAATTTTCTAGACATTGTTAATAATATAAATAATAATATGAATAACTTGTCATCTCAATTATTGATTTAATAAAATAAAATATTGTACAGATGATATTGTGATAATAATAGAATCAATAATGTGAGATACTATGCAGCAATTACTGTAGCAATAATTGAGTATAATTGAGTGACTTCTCACGTAAGTATCAAATACCATGTGCTACTATGCAACCACGCATATTACTGTACTCTTATCACTGGGTATTTCAATAGTTAATGGTAAAACTCTCGCCGTTATGTTTATAAAAATATATTTCTGTCGTTTTCTAACTTCAACAATAATTTTGTTATGGGGTCCACCAATGATTGTGCCGTCGTATGAATATTCTTTGATAAAACGAATATTCCCCGACCAATCAAATATTTTATAGCAACTTGCTTACTTTGCAAAATTTATAAATATTATCCACAATTATAACATTATATCAAATCCACACTATAATATTCAAAAATATATTTTGAGAAAGAATTATCTTTATTCATAAAAGTTGGGGTCTTACAACCTCCCCTTCTTATAAAATTTTGTCCTTGAAATTGGTGTACGTACCTGGTATGACGAAGAGGTGAGAATACCTTGATTTCATTTCAGATTCTAACTCCCAGGTCATTTCCTCAACATCGTGGTTTCTCCACAAAACCTTGACTTGAGGTTAACCTTGGAGCGTATAATATGTTCCTTCTTATCCAAGATTTTAATAGGCACCTCTTCATACGTTAAATCTTCCGCTATCTCGTTTGGTTCTAACTCAATAATGTGGTTCGGCTCTTTCACATATTTACGTAACATAGATATGTGAAAAATATTGTGAACACGAGACATACTTGGCAGTAAGGCGAGCCTATAGGCCACAGTTCCTACTCGATCGAGAATTTTGAATGGGCCAATGAATCGAGGATTGAGCTTTCCTCTCTTTTTAAATCTTGTAACTCCTTTCCATGGAGCAACACGTAACAACACATGCTCTCCAACATTGAATTCCACATCATTTCGATGAAAATCAGCATAATTCTTTTGTCGATCTTGTGAGGTTTATATACGTTGCTGAATCATTTGAATCTTTTCTGTTGTCATGCGTACCAATTCTGGTCCCAACAACGTTGCTTCACCCACCTCATCCCAGCATACTAGAGAATAACACTTGCGTCCATACAACGCCTCGAATGGAGCCATGCCGATACTTGCTTGATAACTGTTGTTGTAGGAGAATTCCACTAATGACAAGAACTTTTCCCAACTTTCTTTGAAGTCAAGGACATAGAGTCTTAATAAATCTTCAAGAGTTTGAATAGTCCTCTCTGACTGCCCGTCCGTCTGAGGATGATGTGCCAAACTAAATCGTAAATCCGTGCCCATAGATTTTTGCAAGCTAACCCAAAATCGTGATGTGAATTTTGGGTCTCGACCAGAAACTATGGATACTGGCATACCATGTAGTCTTACAATCTCATTTATGTATATACGAGCAAGACGTTCAAGTGAATAAGTTTCTTGTATACATAGAAAATGAGCAGATTTGGTCAATCTATCGACAATGACCCAAATTGCATCTATACCTTGAGAAACCTTGGGAAGACCAGTAACGAAATCTATGGTAATGTGCTCCCACTTCCATTCTAGAATTTAAAGTGGTTGCAATAGACCTTTTGGTACTTGATGCTCCGCCTTGACTCGATGACAAGTTAAACACCTTGAGATAAACTATGCGATCTCTCTCTTCATATTGCTCCACCAAAATGTATGTCAAAGATCATGATACATTTTGGTACTTCCAGGATGGATTGCAAACGTTTTGTTGTGTGCCTCCATCATGATTTTATACTTTAAATCAGGGTCGTTAGGAACACAAAGTCTGGAGTTGTCTCGAAGTATTCATTCTTCATCGATTCTCGCTTCTGAAATAGCACTTTCTTCTTCATACGCATCAGCTCCGGGTCCGTAGCTTGAACAACTTTAACTTTATCAATTAAAGTCAGTTCTACTTGTATATTTGACATCATCGCGTGGGTCCCTGGAGTCTTTAACTCTATCTCCATCCTTTGTAAGTCATACAAAATGGGCCTTTGCGTTGACAATATCGCACTCGTACCCGCATATAATCTTCTACTCAACGTGTCAGCTACCACGTTCGCTTTTCCAGGATGGAATTGAATGGTATAATCGTAATCTTTCAGCAGCTCGAGCCAATGTCATTACCGCATGTTGAGTTCCTTTTGGGTGAAGAAATATTTGAGACTTTTATGATCCGTATAGATCTCCACTTTATCCCCATACAGGTAATGCCTCCAGATCTTAAGCGTAAAAACGACTGCTGTCAACTCTAGATTATGAGTAGGATTATTCCTCTCATAATCTTTGAGTTATCGTGAGGCATAAGCTATGACTTTCCCATGTTGCATGAGAACACATCCTAACCCTCTACTTGAAGCATTGTTGTAGATGACAAATCCCTCTAAACCAGATGATATTGTCAGAACAGGTGCTGAAATGAGTCTTCTCTTGAGTTCTTGAAAACTCTTCTCACATTCCTCGCTCCAACCGAATTTTGTATCTTTTCAAGTCAGCTGAGTTAATGGAGTAGCGATTCGAGAAAATCCTTCCACGAATCTCTGATAATAACCAGCTAAGCCCAGAAAGCTACGTACTTCGGTTATTGACTTAGGTTGCTCCCAGCTTTGTATTTCTTAAATCTTCGCTGGGTCAACAGATATTCCGTGGTTTGATATCACGTGCCCAAGGAATGCTACTTCCTCAAGTCAGAACTCGTATTTCTTCAATTTGGCATATAACTTGTTTTCACGAAGCTTTTGGAGTATCAGCCTCAAGGGTTGCTCATGATCTTCACGGCTTTTGGAGTATATGAGGATGTCATCAATAGAGACGACCATAAAATGATCCAAATATTCCTTGAATACTCGGTTCATCATATCCATGAAGGCAGCAGGAGCATTAGTCAATCCAAAAGACATGACTAAGAATTCGTAATGCCCGTACCGAGTTCTGAAAGCAGTATTTGGAATGTCATCAGTTTTAATCTTCAACTGATGATATCCGGAACGAAGATAGATCGTTAAAAAGATTTTAGCTCCTTGCAACTGGTCAAACAGGTAATCAATACGAGGCACGAGTACCTATTTTTTATGGTGACATGATTTAACTTCCGATAGTCAATACAAAGTCGCATACTTCAATCTTTCTTCTTTATGAATAGAATAGAAGCACCCCAAGGAGACGTTCTAAGACGAATGAAATCGATGTCTAATAATTCCTAAAGTTGGGTTTTTAACTCTTGAAGTTTAATAGGAGCCATTCAATATGGGGCTTTAGAAATGGGTTTTGTACCAGGTTTAAGGTCGATACAAAATTCAATTTTACGCTCTAGGGGTAGGCCAGGAAGTTCTTCAAGAAATACGTTAGGAAATTTATTAACAATAGAAATGTCATTCAAATCTGACGTACTTTTGTTTAAATCTGTGACATGGGCTTAAAAAGCTTGACATCCATTTTTTAATAAACGAATAACTTTATGCTTGATATGACAGTAATTGACTTTAGTGGTTTGGTTTCTTAAATTCACATAATAGGTTGGTTAGGAATATGAAAGCAAACAACCTTACGAAAATAATCAATTTTAGCATGATGAGTAGTTAACCAATCAATCCCTAAAATCACATCAAATGTAAGTATTTTCAAAAAGATAAGATCGACAGGTAATGTGAGGGTGTCGATTTGAATTAAAAAAAGACTTATAAACAGTGGATGTAACGAAGGTTTCTCCCAATGGAGTTTCAACAGATAAGTCAAAGTCTAATTTCTCTGGAGTTAAATTTAAACGTTGAGCGCAAGTAGGAGAAATAAAAGAATGGGTAGAACCGGTATCAAATAAGTTATAGACTTCATAAAAGTTTATGATTAGCTTACCCGTGATAACCTCATTCGGGTTCCTCGCTTTTTGGGAGGTCACGACAAACGCTCTCACTTGAACTATCGGCTTTAATTTCTCTGGGACGACCTTTGGTGCTTCCATCCCAGCTGGACTTGACTTCATTGCACGACAAAATCGGGCTAGGTAACCTTCTCTTCTGCAATTATAACATGATTTGGACTGCTGCGTACAGTTTGCACTTGTAACGCCCGAGAAAAATTGGATTTTTAGGAGAATTAAAATTTTATTTAATTATGAGGATTAAATGAATTTAAATGATTATTTAAGGAAGTAAGCTATTTGAAGGTCATTTTATGACCTAGACATGTTAGAACGTCGTAGTATTTTGGTTGCGCGACAGAATTAAAGTGTTTGAATTTCCAAGACGAAAATAAAAGTTTTCCGAGAAATTTTTCGAAAAATACTATTCATGCATTTCTGCTCGGGAATTATTTTTGAACTTCTGAGAAATATGTAATGATAGAATATCAATGTGAGATGGAATATCCAATAATATTTTAGTTATGAAAAACGCAGTTTTTCGCCTGCGAACTTAAAACCTAACGATTAGGGAAAATGATTTACAAGAAGGAAATGTAATGCGATTAATGAAGTAATCAATAATCATATAATACGTAGGTATTATACGAAGTAATGAATACGAGTATGATACGGGGTATTATACGAGTACGTATGAATGATGGTATGTTGTATGTATTGAATAAGTATATGAGTTAGGATATGAGATTAATACGTAAATTATGTGTTATAAGGCTTTAAGCCATATATGAATAGAATTGTGGATTGTGTATGAAATTCAAGTCCATAAACTTTAATGGCAAGCCCAAGATAGATTAATGTTTAGCCCAAGTGTTTATTAATATTAAGCCTAAGTATTTGTAATGTAAAGCCCAAAACAATTTATTGCAAGCCCAAAATGATTAAGCTAAACTAATTAAGCTAAAGCCCAAAGTAAATATCTAATGGGTTAGGGGATGGTTTAAACCCATGGGGAAACCCATGGATGATCCAAGGTGATGAACAAGCAAACTTAGAGGCTAAGTAAGTGTGGTGAGCACACAAAGTGCTTAAGTAATGAGCAAATAGACTTAATGACAAAGAGACTTAAGAGTTAAGTGTTGTGATGGACAAGTAATTTATTTGGAGAGCAAGTTAACTTAATGCCTAAGTTAGGAATAGTAAGGAGGTGGAGTGGCCTTATGACCATTATACCCTCATCTAGGATTTCCTATAAATAGCAAGCTTGCCTTTCATTTTGTTGGTTGTTAGTTTTTCATCCAACTTAAGTTGAGAGCTTATTTTGTAGAGAGAATAAGCACATATAAGTTATACTTCCTTTGTTAGATTTTCAAGAGGCAAGAAGAAGATTAAGACTTAGCAAGAGATCATCAAAGAGTAAGTGTTCTTAAATCATGTTTCTCTTTCTCTTCTATTATTAGAGAAGGGGGTATTGGTAGAATAATCATGCTAAGAAGAGGTTGGAATAATGAATCAAAGGGCTTAAGTCTTAATAAGCCGAATAAGTCATGAATAAGAAATTCATTCGTAAATAAGTTACGAACTTATAATGAAAGTATAAGAACTTGTTTGAATTTGTAACATGTTTACATTAATAAAATTAGTATGATTAATAAGATGTAAGAATAATGATTAAAGGACTTAACTCATTAATAAGTCATATGAAAGGAAGACATAAGTCATGAGTAATGAAAATATAAATAATTTATATTTTCATAAGTTACAAATATATCAATAATAAGTAATAACTTATCATGTTATGAGTTAATGAATCATGTATGTCAATATGTTAGTATGAGGGAATAAATCCAATTGAAATGGTTTAAAAATCTCAAGTAACGAAGTTTCGCCGGAATTAACACGATTAGACGATAATCGTCGAATTCGTGAAATTCTCAGAATGGAAGTCAAATTTTGATATTAAGCTTGGCAACGTTGATTTCCAATGGAGACACATCTTATTTGGCATTATAGAGTTGCGGACTCAAAAATGGCCAGATTCCGACTTAGAACGAAGAAACGAGCGTTGAACGTTCACGAACGTTTATCGTTTTTATTAAAAATGGACTAATAGGTGAATTTTTAGTAAAAAAGTCAAATAGATAAAATTCTTGCATGACCACGTATAATATATGATTTGTGAACCGTAGGCTCTTGAACGAACCAATTCGGACTTATAACGAAGAAATTACGAGTCCGGGAATCTCACAAATGGAAAAGTCTGTAAAATTTTTCTAGTGCACAGAGCTGGCGCCGCGGCGCCAGCCCAAGGCAAATTAGCCCGCGCCACAGCGCCGGAATGGCCCTCAGCCTCTGTTAGTTCACGCTGCAGCGCGGCAGATAACACTAGGACTCGCGCCGCAGCGCCGAGTCCGGTCTTTTGGTTCTAATGCATGGCGCTACAGCGCGGCAAAAAGAAGAAAAGCTGGCACCACAGCGCCAGTCCTAGGGTTTGCATAGAGAGGATTGGTTATGAAGATAAAAAGAAAGGCAATGAAGTAGTACAAACTTAATAAACATGAAGTAACATTGTTAAGTCATGATTAAACCTTAAGTATGATCACTTAGGGTTGAAGTAATTTAATTGCATACGAACGTAAGAACCACGTAACGGAAAGCCGGAACCGATAATAACAAATCTAATACATGATTAGATTGAGAAGAAGGGTAAGATTCATTAGGAACCATGTATGTTAATTCACGACCTAATGTAGTATGTTATGTGGTTATGTGTTGTAGAGACCATAAAGACTCAAAGGAAAAGTAATTATACTATAGCAGACACTGAAGGCAAGTTTTTCTTTAACGCTTGTCTAACCTTCGTGTTAGCCAGGTTTTTAAATGATTCAAATTATGAAATGTATGTATGGTTTTGAAGAAAGAGTCGATGCTAGTTTTTCCTCGGCTAGACTAATCTTGATAGATTGATTGACCTGTTTACAATTCTTTCAATATAGAATTGCTAACACTATCCTACGCCAATTAATTAGTACGAATTCAAGGTAAGCCTGAATATGAATAAACAAATATATTTTAATCGAGTATTCGATGGGCACGTGAGGTTGCCACAACTTAAACGTACACATGTTTAATGGATGTAGTGTTGATCAACATAGAATACTATAGGCTGATCACCTAGAAGTGCTTGTAAGATATGCCGGACTTATGGACTTCGTGTCGGGTTGTCCTTTTCAAAGAAACTATAAGTCGTTCACGTCTTGAACCAGAATTGATGAATATTGTTATTCTGAAATGTTTTGAAGGAAAAGAAACGCTATTTAAAGTTATTGATAGTACTTCGTAACTATCATCCAGTTATTGAAGATATGCAATTCCTATGTTTTCAAGCATGCTTTTAAAATGAAATTGTTGTACTTGCTAAGCTTGTTATGCTCATTCTTGCTTGAACCATATGAATGCAGTTTAGACCGAATGGACCGAAGGATTCGTCAAGGATATAATGAAGGCTAAAGCGAACTTGTAGATTACCTATGTAATAGTATAGGTTTGTAATGATAATATTTGATATTATGACAAGAACAAATGTAACGGTTACAAAGAACCTGGGGAATGGTAGTATTATTTTGGAATATAGATAAGACATATTCGTTCTTTTGAGGCTTTTCAATTGAATGTTTGTGTGAACTGTAGCACCATGGAGCACCATATGTCGGGTTGAAAGAGACCCGGATTTGGGGGCGTCACAGGTTGGTATCAAAGCATTAGGTTATAAACTTAAGGGGGGAAGAACCTTAGGCTAATAACCTCGTTAAGGAAGAGAAGTCCGAAGGAAGTAAACTCGAGTTTTACTTGAGTCGAATGAGTTAATAAGGTATTGAGGAAACTCAGTACCAAAAGATTTAAAAGATGAAAAGTAACCCTAAATAAATTAAATGTGATTGGTGCTTATACTATTTTGTGTTATGTACTAATCAACATGTTATGTGTTATTGTAGGATGTCGATCGATAGCTTGATGTATAGAGATATACATGCGGTGAGCGAAGAGCTTGTGAACTGAGTAGAGCCTGTACTCATGCCAGTGGCGGAGGTACCAATAGTGATTCTAGAGGAGTCAGAGACAGAGGAGTACTTTTCTGAGGAAGACTACTCTGAGGGAGAAATGGATATAACATCATACCTTAGTACGATGAACGATGTGGGGGAAGGAATGGAGGTAACATCGGTTGAAACGGTAGAACCTACACTAGAGTCATCACCTCCAGATGCAATGAGATCATTGTATCTGGCAGAGCTTGTCAAGAATGTGCAACTGAGTGCAGTTGTGCAAAATCAGAATGAATAGATTAGTGCTCTTTATGTAGCGAAGGAGTCTACAGAAGCAGATTTTGAGTCAGAGCATGATGAGAAGGTGCTCATGATAAATAAGGCTAGGAATTTTAAAAAGGAGATCGATGAGCTTCGTAAAGAACTGGGGGAGAAGGATCGGAAGATAGCACGGATGTCTTACATCCATTAGAGTGCTCATAAGGATTTCAAGCTGAAGGTTGCGTGTTATTCCAATGAGTCAGGACAGACTCGACATACTATTAGTCGGGATACTGTAGCAGCGATTGCGAATGAGAAATACGAGGATGCTGTGATAAATTATTAGAATGTTAGAGTTATAAATATGTGTGTAATGAGGATTAAATAAATTTAATTGATTATTTAAGGAAGTAAGCTATTTGAAGGTCATTTTATGACCTAGACATGTCAGAACGTCATAGTATTTTGGCTACGTAACATAGTTAAAGTGTTTGAATTTCCAAGATGAAAATAAAAGTTTTTTGAAAAATTTTCTGAAAAATACTATTCATGCATTTCTGCTCGGGAATTATTTTTGAACTTCCGAAAAATACGTAATGATAGAATATCAATGTGAGATGGAATATCCAATAATATTTCAGTTATGAAAAACGCAGTTTTTCGCCTGCGGACTTAAAACCTAACGATTAGGGAAAATGATTTACAAGAAGGAAATGTAATGCGATTAATGAAGTAATCAATAATCGTATAATACGTAGGTATTATACGAAGTAATGAATACGAGTATGATACGGGGTATTATACGAGTACGTATGAATGATGGTATGTTGTATGTATTGAATAAGTATATGAGTTAGGATACGAGATTAATACGTAAATTATGCGTTATAAGGCTTTAAGCCATTTATGAATAGAATTGTGGATTGTGTATGAAATGCAAGTCCATAAACTTTAAGGGAAAGCCCAAGATAGATTAATGTCTAGCCCAAGTCTTTATTAATATTAAGCCAAAGTATTTGTAATGTAAAGCCCAAAGCAATTTATTGCAAGCCCAAAATGATTAAGCTAAACTAATTAAGCTAAAGCCCAAAGTAAATATCCAATGGGTTAAGAGATGGTTTAAACCCATGGGGAAACCCATGGATGATCCAAGGTGATGAACAAGCAAACTTAGAGGCTAAGTAAGTGTGGTGAGCACACAAAGTGCTTAAGTGATGAGCAAGTAGACTTAATGACAAAGAGACTTAAGAGTTAAGTGTTGTGATGGACAAGTAATTTATTTGGAGAGCAAGTTAACTTAATTCCTAAGTTAGGAATAGTAATAACAATTATACCCTCATCTAGGATTTCCTATAAATAGCAAGCTTGCCTTTCATTTTGTTGGTTGTTAGTTTTTCATCCAACTTAAGTTGAGAGCTTATATTGTAGAGAGAATAAGCACAAATAAGTTTTACTTCCTTTGTTAGATTTTCAAGAGGCAAGAAGAAGATTAAGACTTAGCAAGTGATCATCAAAGAGTAAGTGTTCTTAAACCATGTTTCTCTTTCTCTTCTATTATTAGAGAAGGGGGTATTGGTAGAACAAGCATGCTAAGAAGAGGTTGGAATAATGAATCAAAGGGCTTAAGTCTTAATAAGCCGAATAAGTCATGAATAGGAAATTCATTCGTAAATAAGTTATGAACTTATAATGAAAGTATAAGAACTTGTTAGAATTTGTAACATGTTTGCATTAATAAAATTAGTATGATTAATAAGATGTAAGAATAATGATTAAAGGACTTAACTCATTAATAAGTCATATGAAAGGAAGACATAAGTCATGAACAATGAAAATATAAATAATTTATATTTTCATAAGTTACAAATATATCAATAATAAGTAATAACTTATCATGTTATGAGTTAATGAATAATGTATGTCAATATGTTAGTATGAGGGAATAAATCCAATTGAAATGGTTTAAAAATCTCAAGTAACTAAGTTTCGCCGGAATTAACACGATTAGACGACAATCGTCGAATTCGTGAAATTTTCGGAATGAAAGTCAAATTTTGATATTGAGCTTGGAAACATTGGTTTCCAATGGATACACGTCTTATTTGGCATTATAGAGTTGCGAACTCGAAAATGGCCGGATTTTTACTTAGAACGAAGAAACGAGCTTTGAACGTTCACGAACGTTTATCGTTTTCATTAAAAATGGACTAATAGGTGAATTTTTAGTAAACAAAGTCAAATAGATAAAATTATTGCATGACCACGTAGAGTATGTGATTTGTGAACCGTAGGCTCTTGAACGAACCAATTCGGACTTATAACGAAGAAGTTACGAGTCCGGGAATCTCATAAATGGAAAAGTCTGTAAAAATTTTCTAGTGCACAGAGCTGGCGCTGCGACGCCAGCCCAAGGCCAATTAGCCCGCGCCACAGTGCCGGAATGGCCCTCAGCCTCTGTTTGTTCATGCCGCAGCGCGGCAGATAACACTAGGACTCGCGCCGCAGCGCCGAGTCCGGTCTTTTGGTTCTAATGCATGGCACTGCAGCGCGGTACAAAGAAGAAAAGCTGGCGCAGCGCCAGCCCTAGGGTTTGCATAGAGAGGATTAGTTATGAAGATAAAAAGAAAGGCAATGAAGTAGTACAAACTTAATGAACATGAAGTAACATTGTTAAGTCATGATTAAACCTTAAGTATAATCACTTAGGGTTGAAGTAAGTTAATTGCATACGAATGTAAGAATTACGTAACGGAAAGCCAGAACTGATAATAACAAATCTAATACATGATTAGATTGAGAAGAAGGGTAAGATTCATTAGGAACCATGTATGTTCATTCACGACCTAATGTAGTATGTTATGTGGTTATGTGTTGTAGAGACCGTAAAGACTCAAAGAAAAAGCAATTATACTATAGCAGACGCTGAAGGCAAGTTTTTCTTAAACGCTTGACTAACCTTCGTGTTAGCTAGGTTTTCAAATGATTCAAATTATGAAATGTATGTATGGTTTTGAAAAAAGAGTCGATGCCAGTTTTAGCACGGCTAGACTAATCTTGATAGATTGATTGGCTTGTTTACAAGTCTTTCAATATAGAATTACTAACACTATCCTACGCCAATTAATTGGTACGGATTCAAGGTAAGCTTGAATATGAATAAACAAATGTATTTTCATCGAGTATTCGATGGGCACGTGAGGTTGCCACAACTTAAATGTACACACGTTTAATGGATGTAGTGTTGATCAACATAGAATACTATAGGCTGATCACCTAGAAGTGCTCGTAATATATGCCGGACTTATGGACTTCGTGCCGGGTTGTCCTTTTCAAAGAAACTATAAGTCGTTCACGTCTTGAACCAGAATTGATGAATATTGTTATTGTAAAATGTTTTGAAGGAAAAGAAACGCTATTTTAAGTTATTGATAGTACTTCGTAACTATCATCCAGTTATTGAAGATATACGATTCCTATGTTTTCAAGCATACTTTTAAAATGAAATTGGTGTACTTGCTAAGCTTGTTATGCTCATTCTTGCTTGAACCATATGAATGCAGTTTAGACTGAATGGACCGAAGGATTCGTCAAGGATAAAGTGAAGGCTAAAGCGAACTTGTAGATTACCTATGTAATAGTATAGGTTTGTAATTATAATATTTGATATTATGACAAGAACAAATGTAACGGTTACAAAGAACCTAGGGAATGGTAGTATTGTTTTGGAATATAGATAAGACATATTTGTTCTTTTGAGGCTTTTCAATTGAATGTTTGTGTGAACTGTAGCACCGTGGAGCACCATATGCCGGGTTGAAAGAGACCCAGATTTGGGGGCGTCACAGGACTGATGTGTCCCTCCCTTCCTTATTTGTAGCATATGATCGGTGGTCGTTCTCCTTCCTTAACAATGGGTGTTGGTGCTGACGTCTTTCCATCATTATTGAATCTCCTCTTCTTGAAATTTCCACTTCTTAAAATTTCCACTTTTATTGTCTTGGCCAGGATTACCACCGAAGTGGTTACCATATCTGGCTTATTGATTTCCTTCACGTTTGTTGTCACCGCTTTGATGACTGCTACCACTGGTAGTATCGCTTTGCCTGCTGCTATCTCTTGGTTGGGTTGACTCATTATCACGTTTCAATAACGGAGTCCTATTTACAACATCTGAATACAAACACAGTTTGTGAGAAATGAGGTAATGACGTATTTCGGGTTTCAAACCTCGCAGAAATATTCACGTCATTCTTTCCTCATTATCAACCAAGTAGAATGCAAACCGGGATAACTCAGCAAACTTATCCTCGTACTGCGACACGATCATATTTTTTTGATCCAGCTTGATGAACTCTACCTCCTTCATGTGACGAATACTTGCAGGAAAGTACTTGTCATTGAACAGTTCTTGGAACTTCTCCCAAGACATCTTCAGTGCAGCAGGTTGTGTATGTTTTATAGATTTTCACCAGTAATCTATCTCTCCTCGCAACATGAAGGTGACAAAGGGAACCTTTTGCTCCTCGGAGCATCCCAAAATATCAAATATCTTGGTAATCTGCTTTATCCACGTCTCTGCCTTAAGTGGTTCTGGCTTTTCCAAAAACTCCGGTGGTCCCAGCTCCTTGAACTGCTTAGCAATGACCATCCTTGAGTTGCCAGTGTTTTCACCTGTATTTTGAACAGGGGTCGCTCTTGCCTGATGTTGCATGAATTGCATAAAGCCTTTGAAAATGCCATCATTCATCATTTGGTCGGTGTTGTTATTTTCCTGAGGATTATTGCCTTTCTGATGCACATTATCTTGGGTATTGATCGTTGGTGACTCAACGGTCTCACGTGCTCCATTGCTTATTTCAACATTCTCGGATGTCATTTTCAAACACTGCCACTAAACAAGAGTTAATTGACATGCCACATATTATCCCTATATTCTGACCGACCAATTAAATAACAAATAAGCTTAGGTAGGTCATACTAGCGAAGGAATTACCCGTCTCTCCCCTCCTAGTTCTAGTCTCACATCTCAGCCAGGAATCATATCCCTAAGCTTTGATACCAACTGTGACGCCCCCAAAATAGGTATACATCACCCATTCTGAGTCGCCAAATACATGGTACAGAATAGAAATACAAACTTCATTTATACAATACGGAAAAACGTAGCTAAGAGTTTTTACACGGATATTGTCTCATAGACAGTATCCAAACTCAAATAAAGTCCTCATTACAATTATTATCACACTATTTCACATAATAGTGAGGACTATTATAGCCACCTATCTGGACCGTCACTCCATTCCCTGACTCGTCCCAGCTATATTCTCATTTCTTGAAGAGAACAATGAAAGCAAAGGGTGACCTTAACTAGCCCAGTAAGAAATATTATGACTAAGATAATGCAGAATAAATTATCGTTAGCCTTCAACAGTGTTAAACTGATAAAATACAATAAACATCAAGTTTAACTGCAGCGAAATAAGCAATCAATTAGAAGAGTCAAGTAGAGCATAATATCTACTATCTTCTATGATTTAAAAAGTTTATCATCAATTTTATCGCTGAGACTCGGCTCAATAAATAATCCACATCACTAAATTATCCACGCACTACGGGCCAATGATATTCATTAATATCACGTCCACGAATTATCCATGCACTACGGGCCAAGGATAATCGTGTTATCACCAATGGTCATGATCATGCCAACAACAGTCTATCAATGCACTACGGGCCAATGATGACATTTACCACATCATTTGTAACATTACAAGTCATGATGATACCGAATAATCCCTAGTCATAATCATACCAATCAACAGCCCATCTATGCACTACGGCCAAAGATGACTTTCATCACAATATAAGCATGAGGATGATGACAATGATATAAGAATTCAATTAAATGAGAGCAAGGATAAATTTTAAAGATTTATAATTTAATTTATCCAGAATGCAATAATGTCCAAATTGTCAACATGATACTGCTTTGTGGAGTAAAATTCAAGAATAATATTGTATCAAAAATGATTTGGACCAAAAATAAATTAATTTTTGTCATGAATAGTACCCCAGGTAAATAGTACCCTATGAATAGTACTTCGAGAATAGTACCTCGTGAATAGTACTCCGGCATGAAAAGATTAAAAATTATCAAGAATGCTCAGAATACTATTTTCATAAAAAGATACTAGATGAAGCGCAAATTTCAAGGATATTCTACTAATTTCAAGGAGTATAGAAGAAATACTTTACAAAATGAGTGTAGAATTCAGAATCTGAAACGAAATAATATTTGTTACATACTATAGAGTATAGAAGAAAATATTATTTCATACGAATATTGAACAAAAATAATATCCCTTACCTTAAAAAGAGAGTACTTCTTACTGGTAGGGCGGGGATATTCTTGAAGAAAACTTATACTGTTTTCTATACTCAAAGCTTCCTAAAACTCGAAAGAAATACGCTCAATATTATAGAAAAAGAATTCTTTAATTCTGGTGTGATTTTCAATTCTAAACTAAGCATCCTATTTATAGGAGAATGGAAGGATACTATTTAGAAATTTTATTCACGAACTGCACAGTGGAAATAATCACGGACGCAACCGACGAAAGAAAATATTTTCTGATTTACTATGCAAACACTATACAGATACTATGCAAATACTATGCATAATAAAATATAATATATTCTATTTTCATAAAAAAATAAAACTTATTATAATATATATATATATATATATATATATATATATATTGAATAACTTTCTACTGATTATTTTTAAAAAATGGGTAAGTGGGAGTTCAAATAATACGCCAAACTTACAACAAATACTTCATAAAAATTCTCTCAATATTTTTATCAACATTTATTCATCAATAATATAACTTGCAATATTAACAACCAGATCATTCCCAGGAAAGAGGGGGTTTTTCGATAAGGATTTCTCCCTATTGGCACGCAATTAGGTGACCAAACCCCTTTTCTCGACAGAACTTTCTTGACATTGTCAATAATGTAAATAATAATATGAATAAATTATCATCTCAATTATTGATTTAATAAAATAAAATATTGTGCAGATGATAATGTGACAATAATAGAATCGATAATGTGATATACTATGCAACAATTACTGTAGCAATAATTGAGTATAACTGAGTGACTTCTCACGTAAGCATCAAATACCGTGTGTTACTATGCAACCACACGTATTACTGTACTTTTATCGCCGAGTATTTCAACAATTAACAGTAAAACTCTCGCCATTATGTTTATAAAAGATATTTCAGTCATTTTCTAACTCTAACAATAATTTCATTGTAGGGTCCACCAATGATTGTGTCGTGGTACAAATATTCCCTGTTAAAACGAATATTCCCCGACCAGTCGAATATTTTATAATAACTTGCTTACTTTGCAAAATTTATCAATATTACCCACAACTATAACATTATATCAAATCCAAACCATAATATTCAAAAATATATTTTGAGATAAATTCATCTGTATTCATAAAAGTTGGGGTCTTACAAAAGACACATATATGAATATAACAGGTAAGCTAGACTAGCCAAATTAGTGAATCGGGTATATCTTGTGTTGTTTTCTTTTTTGTTCTTCATCTAATTTTTGTGTGATGATCTATTACTCAATCTTAAAATCTAACAAATATAAGCATATAAAAATTAACCAAATGAAAATTAATCTAATTATTTATATCCATTCTATATATTACAATAAAAGAATGTACATTCTTGTTATGAATAGACCCAATGACGTAATATGTTGTAAATTCATATAATTACTAAATAATCGATTTCCTTTTCAAATTATTTACACTTCTAAAAACTCTAATATTTTAAAATATAACATACAATAAATAATTAAAAGTGCCTAACAAAATTTAATAAATGTCATTTTCTTTTCATTTTCCATCTAAGGGAATGATTCATGGCAAGTACGTGTTATGGACAAAAATAGAAATACACAATCATTATCATACAAAATAGGAACAAACGGTCATGATTAAAAATAGAAAATCGATGTCCGCTAGTATTAGTAGTAGACATATTATTAATATACTAATTTGTCTGCTACTAATAGTAGTGGACGCTCATTAGATATTGTTGATCGATTTCAAAATCAATATATGCGTGCAAGTATACATGGTCAACAAGTAATAAAGTGAAAGTAGAGTATCGTTCCCACGATGAATTATTTAATAAAAATCACCAAGTATTAGTTCTTAACCAAACTAATTTTATTTAAACAATCGATTTAATGTTGTGAATTAAAATATATAATTAAACTACTACTACTACTACAACTAATTGAAAATTGGGTTATGGAGATTTAAGATCAAAACTTCACTTATTGTTTCACTTATATTAAAACACTTCTTATTAATTATTCTCACTATTCTGCACTGTTATCAGGAACTTATTAGTATTTATAACCACCTTCCGATGCATCACAAACATATTAATCCAAATCCACAGTAGATAGAATTGAATCAAACACCCTAATAAACTAATTCACTATATTCCTATGTAAATTATAATTAAAAAGGTTTTCAAGTACAGGTTCCCTATCAGATTACATGCGGCGTAAGGGCATATCTCTATCCTAAACACAAATCATGAATTCCATCACCATGCAAAAAATATCATTACATGCTATTATGATCATATCTGAATCTGTATTTCATCACCCGAATTCATATAGATTATCATGGTAATTATTAGCTAGACAATTAAATAATTAAACACAATCATAATAGACAATCTATAGAATAGATCACAGTAATTAACAGAGAAGCATACTAAAATAAGCTATGCAATAAGATCCGTTGCAATCTTAAACAAGAATTTAGCTCATAATCATTGAATATTAAAATCAAGAATCCACAACTGAATAAACATTAAAACAGAAAAGAAAGATTAGAGAAGAGAATATAATCTGTTGCCAGCAGTCTTGAGACTCCTCTTCCGCTCCTGCTTTGAATCTTCAATGTTCTTCAAGTTGCTTCAATCTCCAATGGCTAATTAAGAACTAAGGTTTATGAATCAATTTCTAAATTGATGGAGTGTATCTCTAATCTAATCTCTTATCTAATTGATCTCTTATTCTATGCCTCACATCATGTATTTATAGGTTACAAGTCCAATTTCTAGCTTAGGAGGAAACCCGATCTAATTTGGAGTCAAAAAAGTATTAAAATTTGCCCAAAACGCTTCCCAACTTGATTTGGCCCGACCCCAGCGCCCCGGCGTTGGGCTCTTTTCGAGAATTTTTTACTTTGACGTCTTTTGGAAAAATGGCCATAACTTTTTCGCCTGAACTCCGATTTTGATGATTTAAGATGTTTTGGAAAGAAGAGACGTAGTTCTAAAACTTTCATTCTTTGAGTTTTTCGAAATAAGTGGTGGAGAAATGCCGAAATTGGCCATAAAATGGATGTTATGTAAATGGCAAGCCAAAAATGTGAATCTAGCCACCCCAAACGTTGATCCAAGTAACTTTTATCCTAATTCCTACAAAACAAAGTAAAACATGCATGAATAGACACAAACACTTAAAAACTTCCAAAAGATTAAGCTCAAACATACTCAATTCATGGGTATAAAACTCACTCATCAAATGCCCCCAAACTTAAACCTTTGCTTATCTTCAAGCAAAAAAAACCAATGCTATGAATAACAAAACCAAACGTGATGCACATGTAAACTATACTCTATAATCCTATAAATATGGAAACAAAGCGGTATGAATTTTACAAACATGCATCAAATATATCATCAATAAATTTAAACAGAGCATCCCATCAATGCAAACCAATAAATGGAATCAATCCAGCAATCTAAATCCATCATTACCTATGTAGTGCGTGATCCATTACTAGCTCCAACCAACTACAGATTAAACTGGAATTTCATAAATTACTTCTTATGAGATAGAATTCACCATTCAAAGCAACTATTTCTGTAAACACAATAATATAAGCCAAATTCACATGTTGATCAAGCTCAAGGGTCTATAAGGTTTTATTTCTACTATCACGCTAAGCAAGGTTGACTGTGCAATGTCTAATTCTTTTAGGCTTTTCAATGTTACCCATGTAGCAAGCTTTCGACCAATGACTCCCAAACCTGTTGATTTTAGGGCATTAGGTGTTGAGACACACTTACAGATCTAAAAACTCAAGTAACAAAGGCCACATAATTACACAAGTCAAGTGATTATTATATTTTTGCTCAAACTTGTGCAATGCTCAACCCTCTTAGGCTTTTCAAAGTTACCCTTTTAGCAAACTTTCAACTAACGACTTCCAAACCAGATAGCTTTAGGGCGCTAAGTGTAAAAATACTCCTAAGGGTGTACTTATTCGAGTAACAAAGGTCACAGAGTCGAACTAAGCCAGCATTTTTAAATGTTTTTTTATTTTTCTTTCTTTATATATATATATATATATATATATATATATATATATATATATATATATATATTCCCCCAAACTTGTTTAATTAACTCCTTTTAGCCTTTCATATTATAATTCACAAATGTCATTAGCAGCTGAACTTAAATTCTCCCCCCCCAGAAGATATTTATGAACTCCTTTGATCCAAATTAGTTAAAATAAGCAAATTTACATGCTAACCAGTTACACAAGCTTCTAACAAACATAGATTACCATCATGACTCAGTTTAAAGTTAAGCACCAATTATCAATTATGTTCAATTTAATCGTGAACTACCAATCTCATCATTAGCCAAGCCAAGACCACACAAACTCATCACAGAGATTCATGCAAATACAACTATACTACGTGCACACATTCTAATGCAATAGATATGAATATGAAAATAACTACCATGTATCATGAAAACTAAATACAACACAATCCTAACACATAAAAACAAAGAACTACCATGCAAATAACTAAATATATGTAACACGACACTAAAATGCCCCCAAACTTAAATTAGACATTGTCTTCAACGGCTGAAATAGAAAAAAGTAAAGCAGAGGACTTCCCTGAAAATATAACAATCTTCCTCCTTGTCTGATAAGTTTGGAGAATAGGCTAGACACATGGAACAAAATTGGACACCACATTTGAATTTGACTTGCATAACCTATAAAACCAGGATAGAAATAATTTTATTAAATTTTAAATAAATGCAAATTCAAAGCTACTAATATAAAACTTAATAAAAACAAAAACTAAAAATTAGATTTGGGTTGCCTCCCAAAAAGTACTTGTTTTATAATCTCGTCTTGAATTCGGCAACTCTCTATCTAATCCCTCTACGAAAATTGAGGAACCCTCCATCCATCAGTAGTAATGTCTCTTTTAGGAGGTTCTTATTAGTAATGGACATTAAATCTAAGTCACCTAACATGATCTTTTTATATAGGATCCCCATTAAGTACGGCAAACCACTAGGTGCTTTCCCCATTATGTCTGTGATCAAATTGTGACATGGAAGATTGTCAAACACAATAGGTTCTTCTTCTATCTTCCCTTTCTCATCCCACCATGGCTCTAAAGTTGTGTTAGCTCTCATATCACATATAGTCTTGCTTATGACATGACTACCAATTGGACACAGTTTTGCAAAACTGTCCGGATCCTTGAACTTTGGTGGAAAAGGTACATTGGACACTATCAAAATCGGATCATCTTTGTTGAAACTCAAAGTTAGATCTTCGCCGACTTCCTTTTCTTGGTCCCCAAGTGTCTCATCTCTTTCAATATTTATATCATTTGGCACATCCGACTGCAGATTTGGTTCGGGCTCTCCATCAGTCTCAAAATCAATGTCATAAAGCCAAGTGTCTTGAGGATAAATGTTTGAGGCGTTGATTAGTTGTTCCATCTGGTTCGCAAAATTTTAACTCGATATCTCTTGACTAATCCTCCTCTCCTCACTTGAAGTTATGAACTTGGACAGAATTTCCTCCAAATTTGAATTTTCTACTTGTTGTAGTGAAGGTGGACACGAGAACTCGAATGAGTATGTTGGATTTGAAACATAAAATTGATCTTGATACGTATGGCTCTATAAAAAATTCGGGTGATAACCCCAATCCTGATAATAGTTATTGGGATAAGCATAATTATTGAGATAATCACCGCCATACGGTACCGGCTCAAAACTGACAGTGCATTGATGACTCAGATGATTTCCAGTACAACAATCACAAGTAACCGCCACACTTTTACGACGTTGTGCTGCAAAAGTGTCTAACCTCCTCGATAGTGTCTCTATCTGTTCTGACAATGCAAAAAGTGTCACCAGTCCATCAATCTACACTCCCCTTGGCTGACTCATTCTCGTATCGACCATTGATAATTAAATTCCGCCATGGTACCTGAAAAAGAAAAGAAAAAAAATAAGAAGAGAATTGAAGAAAATAAAAAAACGTTTAAATTAATACTAATTTGATTGAAATTAATATTGGTAAAAATTATTAAACAAATCCCCGGCAACGGCGCCAAAAACTTATCGATCGATTTCACAATCAATATATGTGTGCAAGTATACACGGTCAATAAGTAATAAAGTGAAAGTAGAGTATCGTTCCCACGAGAAATTATTTAATAAAAATCACTAAGTACTAGTTCTTAACCAAACTAATTTTATTTAAACAATTGATTTAATGTTGTGAATTAAAATATATAATTAAACTACTACTACTACCACTAGTTAAAAATCAGGTTGTGGAGATTTAAGATCACAACTTCACTTATTATTTCACTTATATTAAAACACTTCTTATTAATTATGCTTACTATTCTGCATTGTTAATCAGGAACTTATTAGTATTTATAACCACCTTCTGATGCATCACAAACATATTAATTCAAATCCACAGTAGATAGAATTGAATCAAACACCCTAATTAACTAATTCACTATATTCCTATGCGAATTACAATTAAAAAGTTTTTCAAACATAGGTTCCCTATAAGATTACATACGGCGTAAATGCATATCCCTATCCTAACCACAAATATGAATCTATATTTTATCTCGCAAATTCAAATAGATTATCATGGTAATTGTTAGCTAGACAATTAAATGCAATCATATTAGACAATCCATAGAATATATCAGGGTAATTAACAGAGAAGCATACTAAAATACGCTATGCAATAATATCCGTTTCAATCTCAAACAAGAATTTAGCTCATAATTATTGAATTAAAATCAAAAATCCACAACTGAATAAACATTAAAACATAAAAGTAAGATTAGAGAAGAGAATAGAATTTGTTGCCAGCAATCTTGAGACTCCTCTTCCTCTAATGCTTTGAATCTTCAATGTTCTTCAAGTTGCTTCAATCTCCAATGGCCAATTAAGAACTAGGGTTTATGAATGAATTTCTAAATCTAATATAGTGTATCTCTAATCTAATCTCTTATCTAATCAATCTCTTATTCTATGCCTCACATGTATTTATAAGTTACAAGTCCAATTTCTAGCTTACGAGGAAACCCGATCCAATTTGGAGTAAAAAAATTATCAAAATTTGCCCAAAACGTGTCCCAACTTGATTTGGCCCGACCCCAGTGTCCCGGCGCTACTCACGGCACTGGAAATCTTCCTCTGGGCTCCCCAGTGTTGCACATGCTCTAGAAATGGGCACCCTGGCGTTGGGGTCTTTTCGGGAATTTTCTACTCTTACGTCCATTGGGAAAATGGCCATAACTTTTTCTTTTGAACTCCGATTTTGATAACTTGATATGTTCTGAAAAGAGGAGATGTAGATCTAAAACTTTCATTCTTTGAGTTTTTCGAAATACGTGGTGGAGAAATGCCGAAATTGGCCCTGAAATAGATGTTATGTAAATGACAAGCTGAAAATAAAAATCTAGCCACCCCAAACGTCGATCCAAGTAACTTTTATCCTAATTCCTACAAAAACAAAGTAAAACATGCATGGATAAACACAAACACTTAAAAACTTCTGAAAGATTAAGCTCAAACGCACTCAATTCATGGGTATAAAACTCACTCATAAGATATTTCACTTGATTTTTTATTTAGGGTTTGGGTTAATAAACTCTAATCCAAGTTCATAAACCCTAGACCCTAGTTAATAAAATATAAATCCCAAATAATAATACTTAAACCCTGGTGAATAAACTTTAAATTCTAGTTAATAAACCCTCTAAACCCTAATAAATAAACTATAAACCCCAATTAATAAGTACTAAACACTAGTTAGTAAACTATAACCCCATTTAATAAACCCTAAACCCTAAATAATAAGTCAAGTGGAGATATGATGAGCATCCTCTACTATTAGTAGTGGATGACGAATTTTAAATTTTAATATCGACCATTAGTTCCTATATTGGACACTATTGATGATGTGTACTCCATATAATGATCCATAGCACGTACGTGATATACATCATTTATAGTAGAACCTTTATAAATTAATACTTTTGGGACGAGAAAATTTTATTAATTTAGAGAGTTATTATTTAATCGATAAATTAATAATTTATTAATTTAAAGAGTATTTTTCTATTCAGTGAACATAAATTTAATTACATTAATATTATTGTATTTTATTAATGTTTATCTCATACTTTTTTGATGCAATGTATCATACTTATTAAATTAATGTAATAATAGAATTCATTGTAAGTGATATTAATTATTTTTAATAATTAAATAATATTCATTGTATCCACTTTTCAAATTACATTCACATTTTATTTCAAAAAAAAATCTATTCAAATTAAGTTTAATTAATTTGTATATATAAGTTCATTGTACTAGAATTTAATACATTCCATGTATGATGATAAAGAGAACTACTATATATATAAACATCAACAACATTCTTCAAATCATACTCAACAAGAGCTTCTCTTCTAAAAGGTGTCCATAAATCCACCATGACAGATCAAATACGCAAGAAATTATGTGAGTATAAGAGAGATCACCTTACATGTACTCAGAAAGATTTACAACAGTGACTTGATGAATCATATTTTATAAGATTACCCTAGATATATTTATAATTTAAAAGAATTATTAATTTATAATTTTGATGGGACCATAAATTTATATAAGGGTCTTTTTAAAAATTATTATTTTATTATATTATCGAAATTATTAATTTATCCCATTAGCCCAGGTCGAGATTGGAAAAAAATATTATTTTAGAGGGATTATTAATTTATCGAGTATTAATTTATAGAGGTTCTACTATATATATATATATATATATATATATATATATATATATATATATATATATATATATTTATTTATTTATGTTTGTGTGTGTGGAATAATCCGTATCACATATTTGTTATAGATCCTTATAGGGCATACAACTATCTATACCATTGAAAATAAGAAGAAACGACCAAGATTAGAAATTGAAAATCAACATAGTAGCCGATGGTAAAAAAGCTCCATATCATCCGCTACTAATAGTAGCACACACAAATCATAATAAGGGTTTGGTTTTACCAATAAATTTTTAGAGTTTATTAACTAGGGTTTATGATTTACTAACTAAGATTTAGGGGATATTAACCTCATTAACCCCTAGTTAATAAACTCTAAATCCTGTTTAATAAACTTTATACCATGGTTAAAAAACCTTAAATCCTGGTTAATAGACCTTAAACCCTTGTTAATAGTGTAAGACCCCAACTTTTATGAATAAAGATTTATTTTTATCTAAATATTATTTTGAATAATAAGGTGTTAATTTGATATAATGCTATAGTTAAGGGTGATATATGCAAATTTTGTAAAAAAAGCAAGTAATCATAAAATATTCGTTTTGTCAAGGAATATTCTTTTTGTCGGGGAATATCCGTATGACGGCACAATCATTGTGAGTTATAATATTAATGATGAATAATTTTTGAAAAATTAAAAATGTGTTTATTGAAGATAAGTGATTTGTGGTAAATATTTATTCAATTTTTGATATAAATAGAGGGGTTTGTCATGAGGCGTTTGTTGTAGGTTTGGCTGATTATTCCATGGGGAGATGTGCTAATTTTTCAAACCGTTGGTTGAAATTTTAATAGTAAATCAATATGGACCGTCGGTTAAGGTTTTAATAGTAAATTAATATGGATCGTCCGTTTTGATAGTAAATCAATCTGAACCGTCTGTGAATCAGTTACTATTTAGTCCATTCTCTTATAAATAAAAGCTCATTTCTTCATTCTTTCTTACGAATTCACTAAAACTATAGAGAGAGAAACTATAAAAAGAAAAAGAGAGAAAGAAGAAGAGTATTTTGCTTCTATACTATTGTAGTATCCAATCTCCTATTAAGGTAAGGGATATTATTTTTCGTATTCATTCTTTATTAATCTACGGGAGTAACCTGTCTACACAGATTACTGCATGCATGGTGAATAACCCTTCGTATTCATTCTTTAATCTGTGGGAATAACATGTCTATGCGGATTACCGCATGCATGGTTAATAACCCTTCGTACTCATTCTTCATTTATGGAAAAGATCTGTCTACATGAATTACCGCATGACGGGTGAAAATTTATTTACAGTTTCGTATATTATTTCTTTTCATATTTTTAAATCTAAACTTACTATGGTAAGTATTGCTTCAATAATCCCTGAAATTAGTAGAATATCCTTGAGTTTTGCGCTTCATCTAGTATCGTTTCATTATAATAATGGTTTGAACTTTCTTACTAAATTTTAATATTTTTATTTGGGGTACTATTCATGAAGTACTATTCACTCGGGGTACTATTTACGGGGTACTATTCACTCGGGTACCATTCACTCAGGATACTATTCACAGGATACTATTCACTCGGGATATTATTTATAGGGTACTATTTACGACAAAATTAGTTTCTTTTCTGTCTAAATTATTTTTGATACATGAATATCATTCTTGAATTTTACTCCACAATTAATTATCATGTTGACAATTTGGACATTCTTGAACTCTGGATAAATTGAATTACAAATCTCTAATATTTATCCTTGATCTCACTTGATTGATTCCTTATATCATTGCCATCATCCTCGTGCTTATATTGTGGTGATAGTCATCTTTAGCCCGTAGTGCATAGATGGACTGTTGATTGGTATGATTATGACAAAGAATTGTGTATTAGTATATTCATGACATGTAATGTTACAGATAAATGATGTGGTAAAAGTACTCTTTGGCCCGTAGTGCATAGATGGACAGTTGTTTGGCACGATCATGACCACTGGTAATACAAACGTATATCCTTGGCCCGTAGTGCATAGATAATTCGTTGATTTGAAATATTTATTGATTGATGTTACAAGGATAAAATATTGAGATGGACTTTTAAATCATAGAAGATAGTAGACATCATGCTCTACTTGACTCTTTTAATGGATTGCTATTTTCACTGCAGTTGTTGATCTAAAACTTATTGTCTATTATATTCTATCAGATTTTTCCCTGTTGAGGACTAAGGATAATTTGATATACATTATCTTAGTAATAATATTCTTTACTGGGCTAGTTGAGCTCACCCTTTTCTTTTTGGTTCCATTATTCTTCTCAGGAGGGGAGAATGTAGCTGGGACTAGTCGGGGAGTGGAGTAATTGTCCAAGATGATTATTTTAGTAATCCTCACTATTTTGAAAAATAGTGTGACAATAATTGTATTGAGGATTTTATTCTAGTTTGGATATTGTCTACGAGACAATATTTGTATTAAAGCTCACAACGTATATTTTGTCGTATTTTACACAATAATTAATAGTTGTATAAATGAAGTTTGTATTTAAATTTTGTACCATGTATTTGGCGACTCAGAATGGGTTGTGTGGACCTATTTTGGGGGCATCATAGTTGGTATCAGAGCTTAGGGATATGATCTCTGGCGGAGATCTGAGGTTAGAACTAGGAGGGGAGAGACGAGTAAAACCTTCTCTAGTATGTTCTACCTAAGCTTATTTGTTATTTAATTGGTCGATCGGAATATAGAAATAATATGTGACATGTCAATTAACCCTTTTTTGTGGCAATGTTTTAGAATGGCATCTGAAAATTTTGAGATAAACAATAGAGCACATGAGACCGTTGAGACACCGCCAATCAATAACCGGGATAATGTGCATCAAGAAGGTAATAATCCTCCTGTAAATAACAACACCGACCAAATGATGAACGATGGGATATTTAGGAGCTTTCTACAATTCATGCAACACCAAACGAGAGAGACTCCTATTCAAAATGTAGGTGGAAACAATGGTAATTCACGACTAGTCACTACTAATCAATTCAAGGAGTTGGGACCGCTGGAGTTTTTGGGAAAGCTAAAGCTACTTAATACAGAGGCATGGATTAAGCAGATCACCAAGATATTTGATATCTTGGGATGCTCCGAGGAGGAAAAGGTTCCCTTCGCCACCTTTATATTACGCTGAGAGGCAGATTACTGGTGGAAATCTGTAAAACGTACTCATCTATCCGCACTTAAGATGTCTTGGGAGAAGTTCCAAGAATTATTCAATAATAAGTACTTTCTAGAAAGTATTTGTCACATGAAGGAGGTAGAATTCATCAAATTGGAATAGAACAATATGATTGTATTGCAATACGAGGCAAAGTTTGCGGAGTTATCCCGGTTTGCATCCCATTAGGTGGATAATGAGGAGCAAATGATATGAATGTTTCTACAAGGTTTGAAGCCTGAAATTCGTCAATACCTCATTTCTCACAAACTTTGTTTGTATTCAGATGTTATGAATATGGCTAAGTTATTGGAGCGCGATAATGAGTCAGCTCAACCAAAAGATAACAACTGGAAAAACGATAATAATCATACAAGTGGCAACAGTCATCGAAGCAGTGATAACAAACGTAGAGGAAATTATCATGCCAGAAATGGTAACCACTTCGGTGGTAATCCTGGCCAAGATAATAGAAGAAATGAGTCAAGTGGAAATTTCAAAAAGAGAAGATTCAACAATGATGGAAAGACATCGGCACCAGCACCCATTTTTAAGGAAGGAGAACGACCATCGGTCGTATGCTACAAATGCGGATAGGAGGGACACATTAGTCCAAACTATACATATAGCAACCCAAAGTGTGTTTCAATTGCAGAAAAGAAGGTCATTTAGCTCGATTTTATCATTCAGCGAAGTCAATTCCAGCTGGGATGGTGACACTAAAGGCTGTCCCAGATAAGTCAAAGTCAGTAGTTCAAGGGAGAGCATTTTTTGTGACTTTCCAAAAAGCGAGGAACCCGAACGAAGTTATCACGGGTAAGTTAATCATAAACTCTTGCGAAGTCTATACCTTATTAGATACCAGTTCTACCCATTCTTTTATTTCACCTACTTGTGCTCAACGTTTAAACTTGACTCTGGAGAAATTAGACTTTGACTTATCAGTTGAAACTCTGTTGGGAGAAACCTTCGTTAAATCCACCATTTATAAATCTTGTTTGATTCAAATCGATACCCTTACATTACCTGTTGATCTCATCTCTTTTAAAATACTTGCATTTGATGTGATTTTAGGGATTGATTGGTTAACTACTCATCATGCTAAAATTGATTTTTTTCATAAGGTCGTTAGCTTTCATATTTCTAACCAACCTGTTATGCTAATTCAAGCAACCAAACCACTAAAGTCAATCACTAAAATATCAAGTCATAAAGCCATTCGTTTATTAAAAAATGGATGTCAAGCTTTCTTAGCCCATGTCATCGATTTAAATAAAAATACGTCATATTTGAATGATATTTTTGTTATTAATAAATTTCCTGACGTATTCCCCGAAGAACTTTCTGGTCTACCCTAGAGCTTGAAATCGAATTTTGTATTAACCTTGAACCCGATACAAAACTCATTTCCAAAACCTCATATCGAATGGCTCCTATTGAACTTCAGGAGTTAAAAACCCAAGTACAGGAATTGGTACCCGAGCCTTTATCTGGTGACTTTCTTTGTGGAATGCACCGAAGCCAGACTCTCCGTAGGGGATGTCGTATTTGTGAGGTGGTAAACTGATAGGTGCCATTGTGAAGTGTTATCCAAGGTTGGGATATGAGTCACAGTTGGGAGCAACTTATGTTAGTAATCAAAATGCGTAGCTTTCTAGGCTTAGCTGGTTATTATTGGAGATTCGTGGAAGGATTTTCTCGAATCACTATTCCATTAACTCAACTGACTCGAAAAGATACAAAATTCGGTTAGAGCGAGGAACGTGAGAAGAGTTTCCAAGAACTCAAGAAGAGACTCATTTCAGTGCCTGTTCTGATAATACCATCAAGTTTAGAGGGATTTGTCATCTACAACGATGCTTCAGGCAGAGGTTTAGGATGTGTTCTCATACAACATGGGAAAGTCATAGCCTATGTCTCACGACAACTCAAAGAATATGAGAGAAATTATCCTACTCGTGATTTAGAGTTGGCAGCAGTCGTTTTTGCGCTAAAGATCTGGAGACATTACCTATATAAGGAGAAAGTGGAGATCTATATAGATCATAAAAGCCTCAAATATTTCTTCACCTAAAAGGAACTCAACATGCGGCAACGACATTGGCTTGAGTTGTTGAAAGATTATGACCATACCATTTAATACCATCCTGGAAAAGCGAACGTGGTAGCTGACGCGTTGAGTAGAAGATCATATGCGGGTATGAGTGCAATATTGTCAACATAAAGGCTCATTTTGTATGACTTACAAAGGATAGAGATAGAGTTAAAGACTCCAAGTACCCACGTGATGATTTCAAATATACGAGTAGAACCGACTTTAATCGATAAAGTTAAAACTACTCAAGCTACAGACTCAGAGCTGATGAATATGAAGAAGAACTATTTGAGAAGCAAGAATCGATGAAGAGAGAAAATCTAAACCCTCGATTCATTAGTCCATTTGAAATCCTCGATCGAGTAGGAACTGTGGCCTATAAACTCGTCTTACCGCCAAGTATGTATCGTGTTCATAATATTTTTCACATATCTATGTTACGTAAATATGTGGAAGACCCAAATCACATTATTGAATTAGAACCAGACGAGATAGCCGAAGAATTAACGTATGAGGAGGTACTTGTCAAGATCTTGGATAAGAAGGAGCGTATTCTATGCTTAAAGGTTATACCTCAAGTCAAAGTTTTATGGAGAAACCATGATATTGAGGAAATAATTTGGGAGTATGAATTTGAAATAAAAATAAGGTATCCTCACCTCTTCAACATACCAGTATGTGCATTAATTTTGAGGACGAAATTTCATAAGGAGGAGAGGTTGTAAGACCCCAACTTTTATAAATAAAGATTTAATTTTCTCTAAATATTATTTTGAATAGTAAGGTGTTGATTTGATAAAATGCTATAGTTAAGGGTGATATGTGCAAATTTTGTAAAGTAAGCAAGTGGTCATAAAATATTTATTTTGTCGGGAAATATTCATTTTATCGGGGAATATCCGTACGATGGCACAATCATTGTTAGACCACACAACGGAATGACTGTCAGATATAGAAAGCGATAGAAATAATCTTTTTATAAAAATAACGGCAAAATTTTTACCGTTAATTGTTGAAATACCGGTGATAAAAGAACAGTAATACACGTTGTTGCACTGTAGGACACGGTATTGCACATTATCTCTGATTATTAATGCTTACATAAGAAGTCACTCAGTTTCATTCAATAATTGCTACAGTAGTTGCTGCATAGTATCTCATATTATTGATTCAATTATTATCACAGTATCATCTGCACAATATTTTATATTATTAAATCAATAATTGAGACGGCACATTTATTCATATTATTATTTGCATTATTGACAATGTCTAAAGAGTTCTGTCGAGGAAAGGGGTTAGGTTATTTAATTACGCGCCAATAAGGAGAAATCCTTATCGGAAAGCCCCCTCTTTCCTGGGAATGATCTGGTTGTCAATATCATGAGTTATAATATTAATGATGAATAATTGTTGAAATATTAAAAATGTGTTTATTGAAGATAAGTGATTTGTGGTAAATATTTATTCAATTTTTAATATAAATAGAAGGGCTTGTCATGAGGCGTTTGTTGTAGGTTTGTCTTATTATTTCATGGGGAGATGTGCTAATTTTTCAGATCGTTGATTGAAGTTTGAATAGTAAATCAACATGGACCGTCGGTTGAGGTTTTAATAGTAAATCAATATGGACCGTCGGTTGAGGTTTTACTAGTAAATCAATATGGACTGTCGGTTGAGATTTTAATAGTAAATCAATATGGACCGTCCATTTTAATAGTAAATCAATCTGGACCGTCCGTGAATCAGTTACTATTTAGTTCATTCTCATATAAATATAAGCTCATTTCTTCATTCTTTCTTACGAATTCACAAAAACTATAGAGAGAGAAACTATAGAGAGAAAGAAGAAGAGTATTCTGCTACTACACTATTCCAGTATCCAATCTCCTACTAAGGTAAATGATATTATTTTTCGTGTTCATTCTTTATTAATCTGAGGGAGTAACTTGTCTACGCGGATTATCGTATGCATGGTGAATAACCCTTCGTATTCATTCTTTAATCTGTGGGAATAACCTGTCTACGCGGATTACCGCATGCATGGTGAATAACCCTTCGTACTCATTCTTTATTTGTAGAAAAGATTTGTCTACGCGGATTACCGCATGACGGGTGAAAATCCATTTGCAGTTTCGTATATTATTTCTTTTCATATTCCTAAATCTAAACTTACTATGGTAAGTATTGCTTTTATAATTTCTGAAATTAGTAGAATATATATCCTTGAGTTTTGCGCTTCATCTAGTATCGTTTCATAGGAATATTGATCTGAACTTTCTTATTAAATTTTAATATTTTCATTTGGGGTACTATTCACGGGGTACTATTCACTCGAGTACCATTCACTCGGGGTACTATTCACGATAAAATTTATTTTTTTTCTGTCCAAATTATTTTTGATACATGAATACCATTCTTGAATTTTACTCCACAATTAATTATCATGTTGACAATTTGGACATTCTTGAACTCTGGATAAATTGAATTACAAATCTCTAATATTTATCCTGGATCTCACTTGATTGATTTCTTATATCATTGTCATCTTCCTCATGTTTATATTGTGGTGAAAGTCATTTTTGGCCCGTAGTGCATAGATGGACTGTTGATTGATATGATTATGACCATGAATTGTGTATTGGTATAATCATGACCTATAATGTTACAGACAAATGATGTGGTGAAAGTACTCTTTGGCCCGTAATGCATAGATGGACAGTTGTTTGGCATGATCATGATCACTAGTGATACAAACGAATATCCTTGACCCGTAGTGCATGGATAATTCGTTGATTTGAAATATTTATTGATTGGTGTTACATGGATAAAATATTGATGATGAACTTTTAAATCATAAAAGAAAGTAGACATCATGCTCTACTTGACTCTTCTAATGGATTGCTATTTCCGCTGCAGTTGTTGATCTAAAACTTGTTATCTATTGTATTCTATCAGATTTTTTCCTGTTGAGGATTAAGGATAATTTGTTCTACATTATCGTAGTCATAATATTCTTTACTAGACTAGTTGAGCTCACCCTTTTCTTTTTGGTTCCATTATTCTTCTCAGGAGGCGAGAATGTTGCTAGGACTAGTCGGGGAGTGGAGTAATGGTCCAAGATGATAGTTTTAGTAATCCTCACTATTTTAAAAAATAGTGTGACAATAATTGTAATGAAAATTTTATTTGAGTTTGGATATTGTCTACGAGACAATATTTGTATTAAAACTCACAGCGTATGTTTTGTCGTATTTTACACGACAATTAATAGTTGTATAAATAAAGTTTATATTTTAATTCTATACTATGTATTTGGCGACTCAGAACGGATTGTGTGGACCTATTTTGGGGGCGTCACAAATAGGCCTTAAACCCTAGTTAATAAACCCTAAACTTTAGGTAATAAATCTTAAATCATGATTAAGTGGTTAATAAACCATAAACATTTATTGGTAAAGTCAAACTCTCATTCTGATTACGTTGATTTTCAGTTTTTAATCATGTTCGTTTAGTAATATAGATGGTGTATGCCTTATAAAGATTCATATCAAATAAATGTTATGGATGATTATCATATATATATATAGGGGTTAGGTTCACCCTCATCAAGAGGCACTACCCACCACACCCCTAGATCCACTAAGACCCACCTTAATAATTGAAAAGTTAAAGGAGAAGTGGGAGCAGGAGATGTGTATACCCATGCACAATTGTATACGGTGGGTTCCAAACTCTTTCTCTTCTTTTGATGATTCCTGACTTTAAAGTTTTAAATATGAATTGACTTCCTTGTAATGATTCAAATATTGATGTTTAGAGATTTTAATTTGTAAATTTTTCACTTATAAAAAGAAAGGAGGAAAAGGAATATGAAGCAGGTCATTGATGATTGTTTAGATTTTTATCTGATCTTATTTCTTATTTCTTATGTAACTTTAATTTTCTTTTCTTTTGTTTTTCAATTCAGTATAAGTGTTTGTTCTTTTTGTTGTTAAATAAGTAATATTTGGAAAGTTTAACTATTTTTTCATTTAATGAGTTAATCGTAACTGATTAGTCTTGATTTATATTCGATTTATTCTAATTAGTTTGATTTTGTCTTTACTTAATGTATGTGCATTTTTTTGATATTATAAATCTTAATTATGTTTTATTTATATTTTTACCCTATTAAAACCTTAAAATGGTAAAACTAGATTAAATAAATACTTTTTAAAAACACATCAGTATTGATATCTTATGTGTCTTTACCAAGTTATCAATTGATGATATAGCAGCTTTAATTAACCGAAGTGAAAAAAATTAAGAGTTAAATGCTTTAATTATAAAAATTAAAAGAATGATCTCTAAAGCGAAAAAAGGCAAAGAGTTTATGTAGTAATTTATATTTAAGCCTTCTACTAATTCTCCCAAACTCACTATTATTTATTTTTTATACTTGTTATCTCCCTCATTCTCTTATTTATTATACTCACATACTCTCTTTCACTTCCCTATCCCTTTTAATTATTAAATTAGGTGCACGTCATTTATATTCCAGGATACTAGCATTTAGTAAATTTTTATATAAATATTTTTAATTATTAATTTTTTAAATAATTAATTTAATCATTAAAATCAAGCTAGGATGTTTATTATGGGACGAAAGGAGTACCGTTTACGTCATAGTATAGGATATGAATTAAGAATAATCTTGTCTTGATTTATTGTTTGATTCGGGTACTATCTGCTTTTTTATATCTGAAGAATTTGCTCAACGGGTAAAGTTACCATGCAAAAAACTAGAACATACCTTAAATATTGAGTTTGCAAATAAAGAAGTTATTCCCGTAGTTCATGTGCATAAAAATTGTAGTATGGAGATAAGGGGTGATATATAAATTTTTGGTGGATTTAATTGTCATCCGATTAGGCGAATTTGACGTAATATTAGAAATGGATTGGTTGTATAACTATGGGGCAGTAATTGAATGCCAAAAGAAATGTATAAAACTTCATACTCCAAGCTAGTTTGAAGTAGTGTTTTATGGTAGCAAGTCACTAAGACAATCATGTTGGCTGACGATGATGCAGACCATGAAGTTATTAAGGAAATGGTGTGTTGGTTATTTGACCCACGTTGTTGACACCTAAATAACGAGAATAGAAATGGGACAGATACCTATAGTAAAAGAGTTTGCAGATGTATTTCTAGAAGAGTTGTTAGGTCTTTCACCAGATTGGGAGATCAAATTCGTGATAGATGTAGTATTGGGGACGACGTCAATTTTAAAGGCCCTGTATCGAATGGTTCCGATGTAGATGAAAGAGCTGATGATTCAATTACAATAATTATTAGACAAAAAGTACATTTAACCGAGTATGTCCTCATGGGGAGCACCCGTGTTATTTGTGAAAAAGAAGGATGGATCGTTACAGCTTTGTATTAACTATATGGAGTTGAAGAAAGTGACGATCAATAATAAGTACCCATTACCGATAATTGATGATCTTTTCGATCAACTAAGAGGAGTCCGTTATTTTTGAAAGATAGATTTGAGGACTGGGTATCACCAACTAAATGTAATAAAGGAGGATGTGCCAAAGACAACATTCAGGACTCGTTACGGTCACTATGAGTTCATGGTGATGTCGTTTGGATTAACTAATGCGTCAGTAACATTTATGAATATGATGAACAGGGTGTTCAAACTATGATTTGATAAATTTGTGATACTGTTCATCAATGATATTCTGGTCTATTCAAAGACCCAGGAGGATCATGCAGAACATTTAAGAGTGGTATTAGAGACTTTGAGAAAGGAGAAACTGTATGCAAAATTTTCAAAGTGTGAATTTTGGTTGAAAAGAGTGTAGTTTTTGGGGCACGTAACTAATAAGGGATATCGGTAGATTCGGAAAAAGTAGAGGTAATGATTAACTGGGAACAACCAAAGACGCCAACGGAGGTGTGGAGTTTCTTAAAATTAGCGGGATATCACCGGAGATTTATCAAATATTTTTCAAAACTGTCAGGTCCCTTGATATATTTAACGAGAAAGAAAATGAAGTTTGTTTGTAACAAGAAGTGTGAAGAGAGTTTCTGAGAACTAAAGAGAAGGTTGAGCGAAGCGCCGGTGCTATCTTTGTCAGATAACAAAGGTGGTTTTGTAGTGTACAATGATGTGTTGCATAAGGGACTTGGTTGTGTTTTGATGCAACACAGCAAGGTCATAATATATGCGTCATGTTAGTTAAAGAATTACGAGAAGACATATCATACTCACGACTTGGAATTGGCGGCGACAGTATTTGCCCTAAAGATATGGAGGAATTATTTGTATTGATAGAAATGTGAGATATACACAGACTATAAAAATTTAAAGTATGTTTTCACACAGAAAGAGATAAATATGAGGTAGAGGAGATAGTTAAAATTGATCAAAGATTACGATTGTGAGATTCTATATGATCACCCGGGAAAAGCCAACGTGGTCGCCGACGCCTTAAGCAGAAAGGGTTGAGAAAAGTTGGAGATGTTAACAGCTCTTGAGGATCTCATCAAAGAATGGAAATTGAGGTAAAATTTTCGAAGGAGTTAGAAGAAAATTTTTATAAAATAGAGACTCGTCTAATTTTACTAGAAAGAGTAAAGGAAGCTCAGGATCAAGATGAAGATTGTGTCAAAAATAAAGAAACAGGTGACAGAGGGAGAAACACTAAATTTAAAGTAGATAGGGAGCGATTTTTAAGTTTTGAAGGAAGAGTGTGTGTGTGCCAGCAGTACCTGAGTTAAAGGAGGAAATCTTACAAGAGGCACACCATTCAAATTACTCAATTCATCCGGGTAACATGAAGATGTATCAAGATCTTTGTCAGCACTTTTGATGGCCCAACTTGAAAAGAGAGGTGACAGAATGTGTCAACAGATTCCTAACTTTCCAAAGGGTTAAAGCAGAGCATTAGAGACTGAGTTCGTTGGTACAACCACTAAAAATTCTAGAGTGGAAAGGGAGCACATAACAATGGATTTTGTTGTGGGGCTTCCAACTACTCAAAAAGTTTATAACGCGATATGGGTCATTGTGGATCGACTGATAAAGTCAGCGCACTTCTTTCCTATCAAGATCAAATTTAACCTACATCAATTAGTTAAGTTATATGCTAAATAGATTGTGACAAGGCATGGAGTCACGTTATCGATTGTTTCATATCGAAATCCGCAGTTCACATCAATTTTTTAGAGAAGTTTACAAGAACGCATGGGAACAAAGTTGAGGTTAAGTACATCCTTCAAATTGATGGTCAGAGTGAAAGAACAATACAGACGTTAGAGGATATGTTGAGAGCATATGTTATGGACTTTAAGGGTAATTGGGATGATCACTTACTTTTGGTCGCGTTCGTGTATAACAATAGCTAGGACACTAGTATAGGGATGCAGCCTTATGAGGCATTGTATGGGAGGAAGTGTAGAACACTACTGTGGTTTGACGAGGTAGGAGAAGTAAATTGTTAGGACCAGATTTGGTTCAACAAACAACGGAGAATGTATATGGGATAAGAGCAACGCTAGTAATAGCTTAAGACATGCAGAAAAAGTATGTAGATTTGCATTGCCAAAAGAGAGATTTTAACATAGGGTCATTTGTGTTTTTGAAAGTATCTTCCTGGAAAGGAAAAATTAGATTCAAAAAAAAATATAAATTAAATTCGAAATTCATTGGACCATTCGAGGTGTTGAAGCGAATAGGTGAGGTAGCTTACGAAGTAACTTTACCTACAGAATTAGAGTATATTCACAACGTGCTTCATGTGTCTATATTGCGACCTTATAAACAAGACTACAAGCATGTAATAGAATATGAACCTATTTAGGTTGAGAAAAATTAAACCTACGAAGAAATTCCTATTCAAATAGTTGACAGGAAATAATAAGTTTTAAGAAATAAAATAATACCTTCTGTAAAGGTAATATGGAGGAACCACAGTGCTGATGAAGCTACATGGGATCTCGAGGAAACGATGAAGAAAAATTATCCCCATTTCTTTGAGTAACCTTATGTTTGCGATTCCGATGACGGAATCCTTATAAGGGGAAAAATGTAATGACACGGGAAATCCTATGTGATATTTTATTTGAATTTAATGAAAATGATGTGTATAATTTATTTATTTTTAATATTTAGTTGAGTATTCCATTTTATTTATTGAGGAATGAGGTAAAAAGAGTATACATTATTATAATCGTATATTTAAATTAAGAATAAAAAGAAAAGCCAACATGACTTAAATTGGAAATATTCTTGAGATTATTCTATGTGTATATTTGTTCAATGAAATAATTAACTTGTGATTTATTTAATTTTATTAATTGATTTTAATAATTAACAAAATCAAGGACATGGGATTTAACTAATTAATTTAATTAAATTACATAAAACATATTTAAATGATGTATATAAAAAGTATGTATATTAACCAAGATAGATATGTGATGAAGTCGATGCGTTATTTGTTACTGATTCATTAAACGTGAAGATAAGTCCCATGATTTTTATTTTTAGAAACTAAGATAAAATGCTGCAACTGTAATTCATGGACCTCATGTGGCATTCCAAGACCATGTTAAGTGATGTATCCATATCTATTTTTAATTAACAACCAAATACACTTGCAAACCCAATTCCATTAACATCATTTGTTCTATAAGTTCTTGCAAGATTAAATGGTGGCATAAGGCCCAAACAAAAGTGCACCCAGCCCTCTTCTTTGGCCTAACCCAGTAGCAACATAGGAAGGAAAGCTGATGTAATTTAGTTAGAAAAGGTTTGTTAGTTAATTAAGTTAGCAGTTAGTCAAAGAGCTAGTAAGGCTACAGTATAGAGTAGGGTGACTAGGACAAGACCACTTAGTAAAGGCTATGTTAGGCTGCTAAACTGAGGTGACGGGGAGGTCTTGTAGGGGCTGAGAAGAGGGAAAGTTCAAGAGCCAAGTAAGGACTAAAGGAATGACTTACAGGGGGAGAGCTCAGCCATATAGTTAGTTCTTCCACCCCCCCCCCCAAAAAAGGTTGGTCATTTCCATTATAATTAAGTTAAGGCAAGGACTACAACAATATAGAGTGAGAGAGAAAGCTCCGGCAGGGACTTATAAAGGAGTTAGAGCAACAAGTAGCAACATCATTCCACTTGTAGAGTAATCAAAGTAACTCACAGTCTCAAGCTTAATCGAGGTAAGCAATTGTAGTTCATTTCCTTTTTATTCAAGTTGTCAACTTTTTTTGTATTGTTTAAGCATGTTTGGCTGGGGCTGTGATATTGTGGTGATATGTTTGGGGACCGGGTAGGGTCCGGGAGCCATAAGGGGGAGTATATGAAAGAGTATATTGATAGAAATACCAAACCCATCGCCGACTGACTTGGATATTTAAATTCCTCAATCAGTACAACAAATCAATTTGTGTACCTTAATTAATGCAACATATTTGTTCATATCAATATGTAATTTGTCCTAGTTTAGTGGATTTTTGTGTATCATTGGTGAATATATATATAAATGTAATTGTATCAGTATAGGAGGAATATACAAAAATAATTCTTCCATCTTCTTTCCTCTGTTTCATGATATCAAAGCTACGATCCAACAACCTTCTCTATAATTCTCTAATCTCCGATGACCACTGCCAACAACCAAATTGTTATTCCCAATTCCTAGGAACCCACCAAACCTCTCATCATGATCACTATCAACAGCTCCATCAAACTTACGACCACCAATTACCTCTCTTGGAAACTTCAAATTGAAGCAATTCTCATTGGTTACGATCTGTAAAAGTTTATTGATGGTTCTCATCTTGCTCCACCTGAAAAGATCACCAAGGACAATAAGGATGTAATTCTATGTATGTGCACACCTAGAGGGGGGTGAATAGGTGATCAAGCTAAAAGTGATAAACGGTGAAACTTTTTTAATTTTCTGCAACAGGTTTAATTCAGACAGCTACGTCTGTCTGCCTTAGTGTCTGCTTTAGCTTATGTTCTTCGTTTCTTATTATCAGTCAGCTAGACCTGTCTGCTTTAGTGTCTGGATAGTGGCGTGAATAACAAAAAAGTGCAGAATGTGAATAACAGTTAAAGAGATAAACAAAAGTAAAAACTCACACTAAAATTTTTACGTGGTTCAACCCTATCATCTAATCTAGTGGCCTAATCCACGTCCAATCCCAACTAGGATTGGAGACTCTTTTTATTAAACTTAATATTCAATTAAATACAATAAAAAGAACTCCCTGTTTCAAAGAAGCCTTCTACTGATGGATACCTCTGCCCCCTTTGCACCTCTGCAACCTTTCTCACCACTGAGACCTTTGCACCTCTGCAACCTTGAAAGCTCTCTTTGAACAGACCCTATCCACTACTGGATCGATCAAGCCAAGCAAGCTTGGAAATTTGAATTTAATAGAAGAAATTACAATAGACTTCTTATTTTTCAGCCACAAAGAATTATAGACGGTACAATGAATAGCTGGAAATAAATAATGAAAGCTCTCAATAGGATTCTTCACTGTATAGCAACGTAAATTAGCTTCTTGTCTCCCTCATGCTTAGCCGTGAGATAAGACTATATATAAAGAGAGACCCAACGGCTATAAAATAATTGTTAGCAAGAAATCATATGATTTAAATCCCATAGCAAGAAATCAGATGATTTAAATCCCATAATATTAGCTACTAATATTGACCAACGGTTATGAACATAAGATAGACTAGGAAACTCATAACAAAGTTGGTATACCCCATGATATTAGCAATTAAAGAAACCAACAGATTTGGTAAATCAAGGATATGTTTTCAAGTCAAACTAAAACACTTTAAATAAAGGAACAAGGAGATTAATAAGGATAAAACCCAATAGCTTCTGTAAGTGACTTTTTCAAAATAGAATACCAAAATGTCACTAACTAATGTAGGCTCCACTAAGCAAGATAAAATCCTTAAATAAATAAGCGCCCACGAAATACTCTGATGAAATAGAAGAACCAATTTGGGCCAGCTAGAATAAATAACAAAAGATCATAACCAACATACCTTAATAAACTCAAGTTCAAATATTCCTTGATAAACTCCAATTCAAATCCTCTAAATCAAATCTTCCTTAATAGACTCCAAATCAAATCTTCCTTAACAGACTCCAAATTAAATCTTCCTTAATAAATTCCAATTCAAATTTTCCTTAATAATCTCCAAACCATGTAATAACCATAACCCATGCATATTAGATATAATATTATAAACCATAAACCATGCATATTAATTTTAATATTATAAAACATTTATAAACCATAATCCATGCATATTTAATAATATTATAACAAACCATGAACCATGCACACGTCTAATATACTTAAATTAGTCATCATTCAAAACATCATAAAATCAAAAACCAACATTCTCTCCTTTTTGATGATGACAATTTATGCACCAACATGCTCCCCCTAAGTATATGGCTCCCCCTAAATTTATGCATATTAAGGAGCAAAAGAAAATTAATATCAACATGAATGCCAATTCAAACTAATTTAAATATACCCAAATATCTCTCCCCCTTTGTCATTATTAAAAAGAAATAAATCATCAAGTTATATCTCTCCCCCTTTGTCATCAACAAAAAATAATTCATATCAATTTAGTTAAAGTTATTTATCTCACCCCATTTGCCAAATTAAAAAAATAATCATAAAGAATGACAATAGAACAAGGTTATAACAAAATCACATATAGCAAGTAAACAATATAATCATACGTTTGCAATTTGTTACCTATATAGCAACATTTTGTAACCAGTAGAAAGCTTGATAGTTGTGCTCCTTAATGTAGATTTGGATTTTGTATTTTCAGAATCAAAAATCTCTTCAATAGCACATCTTTTTATCATCCCAATGTTGGGGTCTTTAAAGCTCATGTTAGAAGGATAATTTTTCACTATTCTGGTTGTTCTTGGAGGACTGTCATTGGTCATTTGTTCATCTGATTCACTTTCTGGCATAACAGATTTTGCATCAGAATATTCATCTAATTTGCCTTCTAAAACAGACGGGTCAAGCTGTCTAGATTTAGGTGTCTGCATGTTTTCCTGGTTCATCTGTTTTTCCTTCTGATGCAGACGGCTTAGGCTGTCTAGATTGAGCTGTTTTCTTTCCAAATTCCTGATCCCTTAACTATATTCTTGCAAAGTCTCCATCCTCTTCTTTTGACAGATCAAGGTCAAAATTATCAAATAAAATATAAACATATTCATCAACCTTATATCAAGATTATCATGTGTATTAAATATGGAACATTTGATATGATGTTATGAACCCTTGTAATACGAAATTCATAGAGTTTTTATAATAATATATCTAATTAAAACTCTATTTAAACAACATGAGGTACTTACAGATTTTGCCAAATAATTTATAGGTAACTTACTCTTTCAGTGTAAAGTATCATCCATCTCCTTTTTGATCTTGAGACACCTACAAATCAAACAAATAGTCTTTATCTTTTTGGTACCCAAATCTTCTTGGGTCCTATTGGGTTAGTAGCATATAAATCACTTTTTTTTACCCAAATTTATTTTATTTTAATTTTATTACAATTAGAATCAAAGTGACCTTTAAAACCACATTTTTTTTACAAGTAACAAATGGTGAACAATAAAGTGGTTTATGCCTTGATTTACTATTAATCATTCTAATATTAGTATTAATCTTATTTTTTACATTTTTAATAGGATTATACCCAATTTCTTGCTTATCAAGTGTGACAACCCCAAAATAGGCCCATTCCATCCAACCTATTCTGAGTCGCTAAATACATGGTACAGAAAATAACTACAACTTTATTACAACAATTGTAGTGCAAAATACAACAACACACATGCTGTGAGTTTGGATACAAATATATACTAAATGTGACTCATGTTCCAACCGTGGACATCACCTCACAATGACACCTTACATAAAGGTATAGTCAAAAACTGTTTTAGAAATTAGAATCTTTGGAAAGTGCTCAAGGAAACCTTCGTACATGGGAGGCCATGCATCTAGGTTATGATAGATATCATATGGCCACAGAATTATCCTTGGTTGACCCAATAGACCCCAAAGAAAAATGAGAAGATTACTATCATATTCTTTCCAATGGTGAGTCTTCTCTTGACATATCATTATCTCTATTGTCTCTAATTGAGAATTATATTTCAAACAAACACCAAGATTATATAGGTAGTGCTCGTATATATACTCAGCAAGTGGATGAACACATCCCTGTCTTATGATGACACGAGGTTGTATGTCGTTAGACATCTTGTATGATAGTGGCAAACCACCCTTCCAACGTTGGGTACACCTTACCCTATTGGATTCACCAAATAAAACTACTAAATGAACTTTTTTATATTGCTTCGGGAGAACATCCACAGCTAGAGACCACCGTTCTATTTTCCCGTTACCCTCGCTCGACCCAGCTACACTCTTATTACCTAAAAAGAATTGTGAAACAAAAGGGTGAGCACAACTAGTTCAGTAAAGAATATCATGACTAAAGATAATTAAATTATCAATAGCCTTCATCAATAATAAATCAGAGATTTAGAACATATGGTAAATGATAAAAATTTCAACCATAGTTGCAGCGGAACGAGCAATCCATTAGAAGAGTCAAATAAACTATAAAGTCTATTATCTTCTCCATGTTAAAAAATCCACCAACAATGTTTTATCTCTGTAACATCAATCAACAATTCTGGTCCACAATCATATGAATAACTCATAATCATAACTGTAGTTCTAAATTCCTCTTCTCATCCAGGACGAAGATAATTTTTATCACCTATCTTTGCCTGAAACATCAAAGATCATGGTTACACCAAATCACATTTCCTGTTCATAATCATATTAATAACTTCATCTTTGCACTACGGCCAAAGATATTCATTTGTATCACCAGTTGGTCATGTTTATCTCAACATCTGTTCATCTTTGCACTACTGGCCAAAGATATTTAACAACATGTCATCTTTGCACTACGGACCAAATATATTCATCAACAATTCATCTTTGCACTACAGGCCAAAGATATTCATCAATATTTCATCTTTGCACTACAGGCCAAAGATATTCCTCAACAGTTCATATTTGCACTATGGCCAAATATATTCATCAACAGTTCATATTTACACTATAGGCCAAATATATTAATATCTCAAAGAAATATATAATCATTTATATAAACAATAATTATAACCATGTTGACCATTTCACCTTTGCACTTAAGCTAAAGATATTCAATTATAAATTCAATGGTCATGATCATACTAGTCAATAATTCAACTTTGTACTACTGGCCAAAGAGAACTCAAAGTCATGATCATACCAATAATCTACCCATCTTTACACTCAAGTGAAAGAGAATTTCAACATCAGGGTTATAAAAATATTATTTATGATAATAAAAATAATATGATCAACATATAAATTTAATCTCAAGAGTAATATTCATAAATCAACAATAATTTGGTTAGAAAAAGAAACCAATTTTATCGTGAATAGTAACTCGTGAATAGTAACTCATGAATAGTAACTCGTGAATAGTAACTCATGAATAGTAACTCGTGAATAGTAACTCGTGAATAGTAATCCCGACACAAAAAGGTAAAAATTCTACAATAAAATACATACCAATATTTCGGTATAATGATATTGAAAGAATAATATTTTTTAAGCTTATAAACAATTTATTTTAATTGTTTACACTTTACTAAATAATGCATTTAATCATTCTAAAATGCCAAACTCATAAGATTTCATCACCAATAACCAAAACCCTCATCAAAAATCTGCATATACCTCATATAGGATTCTCAAGTCATAAAATCCTATTTTCCAATTTTCTTACTTCACAAAACATATTTAATTCATTTACTCATAACTAGACCATTTTTATGAAAAATACTAAATCAGTTCCGAAAATATTTCTTTTCTGGGATTTAGCATAATATAATCACATAGTGAACATATATTTTTCTCAGAATTTTTAAAAGTCATTTACTATTTTTCATATGGCCAAAACAGCCGAATATTTAGACATTTATCAAAAATTATACTTTTGTCCAAAAATTCTCAAATTTACAGAGTATACTTCTATCATATACATGTACTCCCAATAAAAATTTCATCAATTTTGGAGTTAACCACAAAGAATTATAAGCGGTTACTTTTAAAATAGTCTTTTCTCATAAAATTCATAACTCTCAATCTATACATCCAAAAATCACCATTTTTGGACACAATCAAGAAAACTCATCAAAATATCATTTTAAATTTTTTCAGAATTTTTGAAGGTAAGATAAATTACGAAACTGGAAAATATAACAACCCTTAAAATCTCCTACTATCCCTTACCTCAAAAGAGCAGTACTTCTGATCGGTATAAGGCTGAAGGAAACTTGCACTGATGAATAGAACCTCACAGAGTATCTAAATACTCACAAAATACACTCAATAATCTAGAGAGAGAAAGAGAGAAAACTTATGAATTCTGGTGTGATTTTCAATTCTAACTTAGCCCTCTATTTATAGGAAAATGTTAGCACGCCGAATCAGACTTAACATGTAACCTGATGGCTTTACCTGCTACTATTCCCACCCACCATATTTGAATAACAATCTCAGCACATTTCTTCACCAACCAAGAGTGGGGCCCACCAATTTTAGAATTTTCCACCAAAATGATTAACTCCGAAAATTTAACAATTTTTGAACCAGTCATCTCGTAAAATTCATAACAAATCATACGTTCATTTTTAACAGTTCAAAATTTGTGGACATATACTCAACTTATATATGTATAACATATCTAAATATTACCACGATCCAACGGTCGGATTAAAAATTATAACCCTCGCAAAATATCTTAAAAACCCTAATTTGATTTTCAATACCTCCGTTCCGACAAAAATACAGATAAAATACCTCAACATTAACTCCTTCATTTTTAACCATAAAAATATATCCCTCATTTATATTCATATAAAATAAATATTTACTTATCATACGAATCAATAATTAATTATTCACAAATAATATTATAGAATCACATTTATGACAACCAGGCCGTTCCCAGGAAAGAGGAGGCTTTCCAATAAGAATTTCTCCTTACTGGCGCGCAATTAGGTGACCAAACCTCTCCTTAGACAGAACTTTCTAGACATTGCCAATAATGTTATCTAATAATATTATTTATATAATATGAATTATTGATCTGATAATGGAAAATATTGTGCAGTGACAATTATTGAACAACAATAATATAAAATTTCAACGCAGCAATTATTGAATCAATAAAATAAAATATTGAACAGTAAATACTGTAACAATTATTCAGTAGTGCCTTCTTACGTAAGAATCAATAATTTTAAAAATACTGTGCAATATCGTGTGCTACTGTGCAATAACGCGTATTATTGTATTTTAACCACTGTGTATTCCAACAGTGTTAACGGTAACAACTACGCCGTTATTTGTAAAAACTCAAATTTGTCGTTTTCTTCATCCAACAGTTATTCTGTTATGGGGCCCACAAATGGTTGCGCCGTCGTACGAATATTCCCCGACAGAAAGAATATTCCACGACCAAACGAATATTCCCCGACAACAATGAATATTTTATAATCACTTGTGTATTTTGAAAAAAAAAATTCATATATCACCCTTAACTTTAACATTTATCAATTTAACCATTTACTGAATAGTAATTATTGAATACTTTTATTTCATAAAATTCGGGGTCTTACATCAAGACTAGACCTTTGTGCTCCTAACATAACATTTAGGTTTTCTTCTCCTTGCACAAATTTAGCAAGATCATTTTTTAAAGATGTTATTTCTGCATTTGTTACATTATCATCATGTTGCATATTCATCATTTTTCCATCATTAAAAGCATCTATATATACATCTCTCATTTTCAATTTTTCTTTTAAAATATGATTTTCATTTGTAAGATATTCTTTTTCTTTCTTTTCTTCAATACGTGACTTAACTTCATTCATTAGCTCATTTACGCAGTTCTTAAAGTAAGCAGTTTTCTTTTTAAGCTTTTGATTTTCATTTAACAAAGCAAGATAATCAGATGTAGATATTTTAAAATTTTCATGAAAATTTGTTACCTCAAGTTGATCATCGTCTTCTAGTCCCATGAAACATAATTGGCCAGTTTCTTCATCTTGTTCTATTTTGGGCTTGTTCACTGAAGTCGAGCTACCTTTTTGATTCTTCCTTTGTTTCTTTCTTTGAAGTAGTCTCTCGAGTTTTCTTGAGAGCATTTCAATTTCTTCATCAAAATCTTCATCATTGCCTTCTATGCAGCTTTCAGCTTGTAAAGCCAAGGTCTTCTTCTTAGGTGCCTCATCTTCTTCATCGTACAATTTTAATTGGTTTTCAAACTCTTCAAGTTCTCCAAATAAGGTAAGAGTTTCCATTGTGCTAATTGTGACTGAGTCTTGAAGTGTAGTAACCTTTGGAGTGAATCGCTTTGGCATGACTCTGAGAAGCTTTCGGTTGATTTCCTTTTGATCAATCTTTCGTCCGAGCATGCTTAAAGAATTCATTAGAGTAAGGAATCTTGCTTGGGCATCTCTAATTGATTCATTTTTCTCCAATTTGAATAGTTCATATTCGTGCATTAACATGCTCAGTTTGACCTCCTTCACTTTAGTAGTTCCCTCGTGGCTCATGATGATTGTATCCCACATTTCTTTTGATGTGTTGCACGATGATACTTTATCAATTTCAGCTTGGACCATTCCGCTTAGCAAGGTGTTCATGGCTCTTGAGTTGTAGGAAAACATATAGCTTTCGTTTGCATCCATCTCCATGAGAGCCTTTGGTTTGCCATTATCATGTCTAGGAATGACAGGTTCATTTTCAACAACCCACCATTCCCATGGGTCTCTTTTAAGAAAAATCTTCATTCTGAACTTCCAAAAGTTAAAGTTTTCACTTCCGAACAACAGCGGTGGCCTACTTGTGGACTGACCTTCTTGAAAGTTTAGGTGTGCCATAGGATCTTCCCCTACGACCTGCAATGATCAATATTAGTAGAGTCTGGCTCTGATACCAAATGTAATTCTATGTATGTGCACACCTAGAGGGGGGCTGAATAGGTTATCAAGCTAAAAGTGATAAACGGTGAAACTTTTTTAATTTTCTGCAATAGGTTTAATTCAGGCAGCTACGCCTGTCTGCTTTAGTGTCTGCTTTATCTTATGTTCTTCGTTTATTATTATCAGACTGTTATACATGTCTGCTTTAGTGTCTGGATAGTGGCGTGAATAACAAAAAAGTGCAGAATGTGAATAACAGTTAAAGAGATAAACAGAAGTAAAAAATCACACCAAAATTTTTACGTGGTTCAACCCCTATCCTCTAATCTAGTGGCCTAATCCACGTCCAATCCCAACTAGGATTGGAGACTCTTTTTATTAAACTAAATATTCAATTAAATATAATAAAAAGAACTCCCTGTTTCAAAGAAGCCTTCTACTGATGGACACCTCTGCCCCCTTTACACCTCTGCAACCTTTCTCACCACTGAGACCTTTGCACCTCTGCAACCTTGAAAGCTCTCTTTGAACAGACCCTATCCACTACTGGATCGATCAAGCCAAGCAAGCATGGAAATTTGAATATAATAGAAGAAATTATAATAGACTTCTTATTTTTCAGCCACAAAGAATTATAGACAGTACAATGAATAGCTGGAAATAAATAATGAAAGCTCTCAATAGGATTCTTCTCTGTATAGCAACGTGAATTAGCTTCTTGTCTCCCTCATGCTTAGCCGTGAGATAAGACTATATATAAAGAGAGACCTAACGGCTATAAAATAATTGTTAGCAAGAAATCATATGATTTAAATCCCATAGCAAGAAATCAGATGATTTAAATCCCATAATATTAGCCACTAATATTGACCAACGGTTATGAACATAAGATAGACTAGGAAACTCATAACAAAGTTGGTATACCCCATGATATTAGCAATTAAAGAAACCAACAGATTTGGTAATCAAGGATATTTTTTCAAGTCAAACTAAAACACTTTAAATAAAGGAACAAGGAGATTAATAAGGATAAGACCCGATAGCTTCTGTAAGTCTCTTTTTCAAAATAGAATACCAAAATGTCACTAACTAATGTGGGCTCCACTAAGCAAGATAAAATCCTTAAATAAATAAGCACCCACGAAATACTCTGTTGAAATAGAAGAACCAATTTGGGCCAGCTGGAATAAATAACAAAAGATCATAAATAACATACCTTAATAAACTCCAGTTCAAATATTCCTTGATAAACTCCAATTCAAATCCTCTAAATCAAATCTTCTTTAATAGACTCTAAATCAAATCTTCCTTAATATACTCCAAATCAAATCTTCCTTAATAAACTCCAATTCAAATTTTCCTTAATAATCTCCAAACCACGTAATAACCATAACCCATGCATATTAGATATAATATTATAAACCATAAACCATGCATATTAATTTTAATATTATAAAACATTTATAAACCATAATCCATGCATATTTAATAATATTATAACAAACCATGAACCATGCACACGTCTACTATACTTAAATTAGTCATCATTCAAAATATCATAAAATCAAAAACCAACAAAGGAAGAATCCAATCCTGAGCACACCACATGGGTTCGCCAGGATAAACTGATCTTTGGTGCCCTCGTTGGAACTCTTTCGCCCTCTGTCATTCCTATCATCACTCAATCTAAAACATGTCAAGAGTTCTGGCAAGTTCTGGCCAATACATATGCTCGACCCTCTCGAGGCCACATCAAACAAATCAAATACCAACTCAAACGAATCACCAAGGGTGCACTCACCATATTCGATTACATGCAATCCATCAAAGCCTGTGCCGATGAACTCGCTGTCCTCGAAAAACCTCTGGATCAAGAAGATCTCATTGAAAAAATTCTCGACGGACTTGATGATGAATATCAATCTGTTATTGATGTCGTTAATGGTCGTGAGACCACCATATCATTTGATGAACTCCATGAAAAGCTCATCAACAAAGAGTTAACTCTCCGACAAAAGTCCGGACCATCACCCATTCCTGCCACGGCCAACCCAACAAATACCAAAACCAAATCTGGGCTCCATAACAACCGTTTCTCATCATTCTCTCCGAAGACCAGTCATGGTGAACAAAAACATCCTCCAGATGGTCGTTTCTCCCCTCGCCCGTTTCTTGGCCACTGTCAATGGTGTAGTACCAAGGGGCATGTACTTGCTAATTGCCCTAATTTTTGCCAAGCATAACCAAATATGCAACCACCATTGCATTTGGGGAATCAATGGCAACCTCGTCCCTCACACCCATGGCAACCATGTCCCAACACCTCATGGTAGTCGCGTTCATCTCAACCTCGAGCCCATGCTGCCACCGTCGATAACACCACTAGTCCCAATTGGCTTCTAGGCAGTGGTGCCTCTCATCATGTCACATCTAATCTCCACAACCTCTCCTATCACACACCATATGATGGTACTGATGATATTGTTATTGGTAACGGCACGGGACTTTCTATTTCCCACACTAGTTCAACCTCTCTTACTACTCCTTCTCAATCCTTTACTCTATCTAATGTGTTATGTGTACCTGCCATACAAAAGAATCTTATTTCAATATCTCAATTTTGTCTCACTAACAATACATCCATTGAATTCTTACCAACTTCCTTTTCTGTGAAGGATCTATGCACGGGGAAAATTCTTTTGCAGGGTCCAACTAAGGATGGTGTTTATGAGTGGCCGGTAGTCCCTATTTCTTCGACTTCTCCACTTCTTGCCTTTTCAAGTGTCAAAACCAACTCGTCCGCATGGCACCATAGACTGGGTCATCCTTCTTCAATTATTTTTAAGCATATTATGTCTTCCTTTAAGTTAGATTGTTCCAATGCATCTCATAAAAATTCCCATTGTAATTCTTGTCAGTGTAATAAAAGTCATAAATTGCCATTTTTTGTTTCTACCATCTCTTCATCATCACCTCTTGAAATTTTATTTTTTGATGTCTGGACTTCTCCTCTCTATTCAATTGATGGCTACAAGTACTATGTTGTCTTTGTAGATCATTTCACTAAATACACTTGGCTTTATCCTTTAAAACGAAAATCACATGTGCTTGATGTTTTTGTTCGATTCAAGGCTCTTGTTGAAAATCAGTTCACCCGCAAAATTCTTACACTCTATTCTGACAATGGGGAGGAATATCAATCTCTCACAGGTTTCCTAGCCACCAATGGCAATGCCCATCTCACATCTCCACCTCACACACCCGAGCACAATGGGTACTTAGAACGTCGTCACCGTCATATAGTTGAAACCGGGCTATCTCTCATGTCTCATGCATCCATGCCCTTAACCTACTGGTCCTATGCCTTCTCCACTGCTGTGTACCTCATCAATCATCTTCCCACACCAACTCTTGACCTTATTTCCCCATATCACAAGCTCTTTGATAACCCACCCAACTATTCTAAACTTTGTAATTTCGGTTGTCTATGCTATCCTTGGCTACGACCATACACGCCTCACAAACTTGCTCCACAGTCATCACCATGTGTCTTCATCGGATATTCACTCACCTAAAGTGCCTATCTCTATCTTGACACGTCCACCTCACGTATATTCACGTCCCATCATGTAAAGTTTGTCGAGTCTGTCTTTCTGTTTGCCTCCATTAGCACTGCTAATGAGCATTCCCCGTCTGTCTCACCTTCTGAATGGTGCCTCATGACACTACCGGTCCTTGACACGATGTCCTTAGCTGCTGACCCTGCCTCCCTGGCGTTGTCTGCCACCACGTCTACCCAAAATACATCACCTTAATCCCCTACCAACCTCTCATCATCACCTACTACTGTTGCACCCACACCTACATCTACTCCCTCTCCTACTACCCAACCAGCCTCGCCTACTACCACCCCTCCGCGCGTTATTGTCACTCGATCCAAACACAATATCCATAAACCCATCCATAAGCTAAATCTCAAAGCCCAACTCCACCATAATCTCAATACCCGTGAACCCACAACTGTCATCCAAGCCTTAAAAGATCCCAAATGGTGACATGCCTTGTCCACATAATATAATGCTCTTATTCAAAATGGTACGTGGGAATTGGTTCCTTCCGATCCCAACCAAAATTTGGTTGGTTGTAAATGGATTTTTCGCACCAAATACTTGCCTGATGGTTCTGTCGACAAGTACAAGGCACGTTTAGTTGCAAAGGGCTTTCACTAACGCCCTGGAATTGACTTCCATGACACATACAGTCCAGTTGTTAAATCAACCACTATTCGTTTGGTACTTGGTATTGCAGTCAACCACGGCTGGCCTCTTTTGTAGCTTAATGTAAATAACACCTTTCTTCAAGGCACTCTATCTGAAGATGTATTCATGGCACAACCACAGGGCTTTATCGATCCAGATTACCCTCATCATATCTGCAAGCTTCGTAAGGCCATCTACGGCCTAAAACAAGCTCCCCGAGCTTGGTATCATGAGCTTCACCAGTTTCTTCTCACTGTCAGATTTGTGAACTCTAATGCAGATACATCCCTATTTATATTTCATGCTAATAATGCTATCATCTATTTTCTCATTTATGTGGATGATATCATTATCACAGGTAACAATACACAGGTTGTTTATCAGTTCATACACCATTTATCTCAACGCTTCTCACTAAAGGATCTTGGACCGTTATCCTATATTCTTGGTGTTGAAGTATTGCCTCACAATAATGGGCTTTTTCTCTGCCAGCGTAAATACATTCTTGACCTTCTCAGTCATTTTCACATGACTGATGCTAAGCCTATTGCGACACCACTCGCCACTACTCCTACTCTCACGTTACACTCTGGCTCTGCTCTTTCCACTCCCACAGAGTATCATACCCTTGTTGGCAGCCTTTAATATTTGTCCCTCACACGACCTAACATTGCCTACATGGTGAATAAATTATCTCAGTTCGTGCACCAACCGAAAATGGATCAATGGCAAGCGACCAAATGTCTTCTACGTTATCTTTGTGGAACACTTGATCATGGTATTATTCTGCATCGCCAAACAATCCCGGTTCTTTATGCGTTCTCAGATGCAGACTGGGCTGGTGATAAAGACGATTATACATCCACAAGTGCTTATCTCATCTACCTTGGTCGAAATCTCATTTCTTGGAGCTCGAAGAAACAACGCACTGTTGCCCGCTCCTCCACTGAAGCTGAGTATCGCTCTGTGGCTGCTACTGCAGCTGAACTTTGTTGGATATGTTCCCTACTTATAGAATTAGGTGTCACCATTCCATAGCCACCCATTGTTTATTGTGACAATGTTGGCGCCACCAACCTCTGCGCAAATCCTATTTTTCACTCTCGTATGAAGCATGTGGCTCTTGATTATCACTTCATTCGCGAACAGGTCCAACTTACTGATGTCCTCACCAAGCCACTCTCTCGTCAACGGTTTCAGCTTCTCCAGACCAAGATTGGACTTACCCGTTGGCCGTCTATCTTGCGGGGGCATGATAGAAATACCAAATCCATCGCCGACTGACTCAGACATTTAAATTCCTCAATCAGTGCAACAGATCAATTTGTGTACCTTAATTAGTGCAACGGATCTGTTAATATCAATATGTAATATGTCCTAGTTTAGTGGATTTCTGTGTATCATTAGTGAATATATATAAATGTAATTGTATCAGTATAGGAGGAATATACAAAAATAATTCTTCCATCTTCTCTCCTCTGTTTCCTATATGCTTAATGTATATATATAACCATAATATGTATGTACAAGGGCCACACTAAAACTATTTGATAAAATATATGTGTATGATCTGCTATGTGATAATGACATGCTAGCTATGTAGTAATGAACTCTAGACCATGTACATAGATTGTTTAGTAATCACATGTTTGCATATATGCCTCAATGTTAACCTTAGCATAGCTTAGGACTGTTTTGAGTTATCATGCTAAATTTATGCTTAAAAACTATGAACATGCCAATTTGAGCCTTGATTAAATAGGGCTTAGCTTGTTTGAATAGGAGGCCTAACTTAATAATAAAATACCCTTGTATATGCTCTAATTGCATGACCAGATGTGAGAGTTAAAGGCCTAACCATAAAATTCCAAAAATTCATAAAAATGGCCTAGAAAATCATCTATACTGTAATTCTACAGCAAAGTAAAAGGGTGATGACATCTCCTAGTTGGAGCACAGCTTTAGCCATCTTAAAAAAGTTATATTAGAATGATTTTAGTATATACAAAGTGAAATTGAGTAATAGATACAAAGAAGTGAGATTTGCATGTTTATATGCTATGAAATTTAGGGTTCAAAGGGGTTAAAATAATGAGAAATGATATGAAATACAAGGTTATGCTAAAAAATGGTCTTAGTTAATCATAATGCATGTGTCTAGATGAGCAAGGTTGGCCAGAAGTTAAGTTTGATATGTGGAACCAAAACCAGGTCAATTTGGGCCTGATGAACAGCCAGATTGAGCCTTGTTTTGATGAAGCTTGGTTTGCTTGATTGATAGACCAAATTTAGAAAAAAAAAATACATTCGTATAGGTTCTAAGTGCTTGTCCAAATTTGATAGTTAGCCTAGCATAACAATTTAAACAAATCATCAAAGTGGCATAGAAATTCATCTCTGCTGCAATTCTGCAGCAGGGTGAAGTTGGTGAAACTCTCTAGTTTGGGCCTAGTTTTGGCCTTCCTGCATGTCTGTATTCAAGCAACAAAACCTAAGGAAAAGTATTATGATATAAGGTCTAAATAATTGCATAAAGGCTAACCCAAAAAATTACAAAAATCACCAAACTGCATAGAGGCTAACCCAAAAAATTATAAAAATCACCAAATTGGGTAGGAAATTCATCTCTATTGTAGTTCTGTAGCAGAGTTGAATGTGTTAAAACACTCATTTTAGCTTGCTATTTTAAGAGGGTTTAAATAGTTGTTTAAATGGATCAGTGATGGAATAAAATACTATAAAATATGGTCTAAAAGTTTGTCTAAACTTGGAAATCAAAAGCTCATTACAAAAATTCTTAAAGATCGCCAAAGGAGGCAAACAAATCACTTTGTGACTGTTGTCCTGGTGCAACAACCACAACTGTAACCTCCCATTTTGAGCCTCTATTTTGATCAGTGTAAGATCATGTTTTAAAACGAATGAAGGATAGATTAAATACTTTGTAGTATGGTCTAAACCCCTGTCCAACTTTGATATCTATTTGAGCAATGTAGAAAATAATAAATATCCCCAAAGTACCCTAGAAAATCATATTTTCTCAAGTTTGGTAGTAGAAGCCATAGGAGTTTTTATGGGGGTGGTTGATTCTAATCCATACTTCTTTAAAAGGTCTTTGTAGTACTTTGATTGATTGATAAAAAATCATTCTTCAAATTGCTTGACTTGAAGTCCAAGGAAGAATTTAAGCTCACCCATTATGCTCATCTCAAATTTACTCTGCATTAACTTGGCAAATCTCTCATAATATTTTTCATCAGTAGAGCCAAATATTATATCATCAACATATATTTGAACTAATAGAATTTTATTTTTATACTTCCTAAGAAATAGAGTTGTATCAACTCTTCCTCTATTAAATCTATTTTTAATAAGATAATTAGTGAGTGTTTTATACCATATTCTAGGTGCTTGCTTTAAACCAAATAGTGTTTTATCAAGTCTAAAGACATAATTAGGAAAAGTAGGATTAATAAAACCAGGTGGTTGTTCAACATATACTTGTTCTTGAAGTTCACCATTGAGAAATGCACTCTTGACATCCATTTGAAAAACTTTGAATTTCATGAAAGTTGTATAGGCTAAGAACATCCTGATGACTTCTAGTTTGGCAACCGGTGCAAATTCTCATCATAGTTTATTCCTTCTTCTTGAGAATACCATTTTTGCCACAAACCTTGCCTTATTCCTTATGATTACCCCAGCTTCATCCATCTTATTTTTGAAGACCAATTTTGTGCCAACAACAGGATAGTCTTTTGGTCTTGGAACTATTCTCCATAATTTGCTTCTTTCAAACTAATTCAGCTCTTCTTGCATAGCCTCGATCTAGTTTGAGTCTTCTAAGGCTTCTTCAATTTTCTTTGGCTCAGTTTGGGATAAAAAGCTTAGATAGAAGCATTCATTTTAAGTTGCTGATATGGTTCTAACATGTGCACTTGGATCTCCAATGATTAAATTTTGGGTGTTATCTTTTGCCCATCTTGATCTGGATGGAATGTCAGTTCTCGTACCTTGTTGTCGAAGTTCTTCAAGATTTGGTTCTTGTTCAACATCTTCGTTGGTTCTTAGTATTTCAGCATCTGGATTTTGAAGCTCTATGATTTCTTTGTCAGGTACTACAATCGTAGGATCTGGCACATCTTCATTGATCATAGGATTCTGTGCAGTCTGAAATTAAAATTTCACTACTTCTTCAACTTGAGTTGTCATGCTTGACTCACCTTCATCAGATTCATCAAATGTGATATGAATAGATACTTCCACTGTTAGAGTATTATTGTTAAAAACATTGTAGGCTTTAATTTCCAAAGAGTATACAAGAAAGATTCATTCATCTGACTTAGGCTGAAATTTGGTCAGATATCTTTTGCCATTGTTGAGAATGTAGCATGCCAACCAAAGGCACGAAAGTAACCGGTGTTTGGTTTTCTTCTTTTCCACAACTCGGATGTTGTCTTTTTGATCATGGAGTAGATCAATGATCTATTTTGAGTATAGCATGCAGTGCTTACATCCTCAGTCCAGAAGTACTCAGGTAGTTGAGTTGCTACTAGAAGAGTTCTTCTTGCTTCAATCAGAGTTATGTTCTTCCTTTCAGCTACTCTATTTTGTTGTTGAGTTCGAGGAGCTGAGAAGTTGTGTTGAATACCATTTTCTTCAAAGAATTGATTTACTTCAGAATAATCAAACTTCCTACCATGATCACTCCTTATAGCGTTTATCTTTTCACCCTTTTCATTCATCACTACCTTGAAGAATCTGATCAGTTGAGTACTTATGGCGTCCTTTAAGCTTAGGAAGAATACTTATATGAATCTGGTATATTCATCTACTACTACCAGTGAATACCTTTTACCTCCAAGACTGGCTGTCGGAATAGTCCCAAAGAGATCCATATGAAGAAGTTGTATTGGATTTTCATTTGAGTTAGTCATCTTGCTTTTGAATGAGCTCTTGGTTTTCTTTCCAAGTTAACAAGCTTTGCAGGGTATTTCCTTGATGAATTTTAGTTTAGGTAGACCTCTGAATAGATCATTTGATACAAGCTTTGACATATTCTTGAAATTCAGATGAGATAGTCTCATGTGCCATCGCCAACTTATGTCTTCTAAAGCTTTTGAGAAGAATCATGTTGATACTGAGGAATTTGCTTCAGAGAGATTCATCACATAAACATTTCCTTCTCTGGATTCAGTTATCTTGACAGAGTTAATTTTCAGATCTCGAACTTGTTGAGGAAGATAACTTGATGTCCTTTGTCACATAGTTGACTTATGCTCAGTAGATAATGTTTTAGTCCATCAACATAGGCTACTTTGCTGAAGGAGATAGCACATTTTCCTATAGTACCATATCCTCTGGTATTACCATAGTTGTTATCTCCAAAGATAACAGCTGGACCATCTTTATCTTTAAAGTTTGTCAGAAGAGCCTTGTTACCAGTCATGTGCCTTGAACACCCATTATCCATATACCAAATAGATTCGATTGACCTTGGTACCTGCATGCATAGTTATTATTCATTTTGGTACCTATACTCTTTTGGTTCCTTCGGTGTTAGTTATCTTGGGAACCCAAATTTGCCTTATCTTGGGTTGATAATATGCAGTGTAGTAAACAACAGATTTGTGCCCATGTCTATAATGTGCATAATGTGTTCCGTGTATGGCTTTCTTTTCATTTGAACCTTGTATGGTTGATATACCTTTCTTTCTGATTTACCTCTCTATCTCCACACAGTTTTACGATTTTGGAATTTCATAAAGAATTGGTTCTACGATCGTTTCTAGACTCGCCTTTAGTGTTGTTTTCAAACCCTGCGATTCTTCTAGACTTGATCTTGCTTTGTGATTTTACAAAGCCCCAAACCAGTGTGTGACCTGTTGTCTTTTGGTGTAACAACTTGATCAACAGAGATTGATAGACCAGAAATACATGACTCAGTGATTTCTTTGGATGTCACAAACACAATGTTCATATGAGGGGAAGATACACCATTTTTGTTTGTTTACAAATATTTTTCCATACTTAGATTTGAGGAAGGCAACCCATCAAATCCTAATCCCGATCTGTTAAAGATTATTCTTTGACTTATGATAAGTGAATTCATAGATAAAGAAGATTGATTCCACATGAAGATTATCTTTTCCGATTCTTCTATTTTAGATTTAAGAAAAGATTCTCTTAAGGTTTTTGATTCAGTTATCTTTCTCAGATTCTTATTCTCAGTTTCAAGCTTGGATAGAGAGACAGTGTTTCGTAGAGATGTTTCCAATTCTACTTCCATCTTCTCTTTCTCCTCTTGAAGAAAAGAATAATCCTTTGATAGAACCCTGAACAGTTTCATATATCTATGTAATTCAGATGTAATATCATGCAAAGCAAATCTAAGATCATTTATGTCAACATCAGAAGAGTTAAAATCAAATACCTCACTGATATCAATTTCTCGATGATCAGTGATTAAGTTTGGCTTTCCTTCTATGGCCATCACACACAAGTTGGTTACTTGTGGTTCTTCATCATCACTTGAATCTGAGCTGGTATCTTCATCGGAGTCACTCCATGAGCTACCAACTACTAGACCTATTTCCTTCTTGTGAGGCTTTTTGTAATCTCTGGATTGTTTCTTCTTGTCATGCTTCTGCTTGTGATTTTTAAGATCATATCGTAGAGGCTTGTTGCATTCTACTATAAAGTGACCAAACTTTTTGCAGTTGAAGCACAAGTCATTTTCTTGTTCTCTGCTGTAGCTTCCTTTGCTGAAATTTCTTCTTGGTCGCCAGTTGTTACCTTTTCTCATGAATTTTCTCAATCTTCTAGCAAGTAAAGTGACATCATCATCATCATCATCACCGTCAAAGCTTTCTTGATCATCCTCTTCGAAAATTTGTATATAATCTTGATCTAACAGTAACTATCAAAAATGAATTGTGAAAGTAAATTGAGTACAATTACTAGAATAATTAATGGACAATTAAGGGGTCATATAATTAAACAAGGATTTGTCACATTTATTATGTGACGACCAAAACAATTTAAAACAAGTCCAAACCAAAATAGGAAAAGAAGATTTGAAGAAGCCCAAACCAAAATAGGAAGAGAAAAGAAGATTTGAAGGAGACCAAACCAAAAAAGAGAAGATTTGAAGATGCACAAACCAAAATAGAAATGGTCATCTTTTTTCACATGGGTTTGCTCTCCTTAGCTAAAATGTAGCAACCCAAATAAGGAACCGGAGAGAAATTGGTTGTGAATGTAGATCAATTCCAACTTGCCAATGGGGAGAAAAAATGGCAGAGCGGATACTTCCTAAAGAAATGGACAAATATTTTATTATTACACTGAGGCTCATGTACAAATATTGATTTATATATCTGATTTATACGTAATAGCATATCGAGTATATGAAAATAGCTCGTGGATAATATTTGCAGGTGTCTCACTATCACAGTGTATAATTTACCCTTCACGGATTCTTATACCGGTAGTCGAAACTTTGTTGATAAAGAAGGAATTTCGATAAATAAATTATCATTAATTGAATTGGAACAATGTTCCAGGTGAGGAAAATCATAAAAGGATTGCTAGAGCCCTCCTAATCTTGTTCCAGATGTTGTGGGAAGAAATTCGATTTTATGTGATGTCAGATAAGACACTGATATTGATCTCCAAGATATTCAATCCCGAAGAAAGCATCCAAGATCAAAGATGAGTTTGTAGGAATACAAAACCTATGGAAAAAGTATCAAATATACTCCCCACAAAAGATCCAGGTGATTCAACTTTTACGTTGCTTAATAAATTTGAATTGGATGCCTATTCACTAATGGATGCAGTCTGTATGGCCGTCATTATCACACGTCCGTCACTGATCTTAAAGAAGAAATTAGTGGAATTGGAGTATGAAGATGGAGGGAGAATGGCCAACGATCGAAAGACCCGGGAGGCTCTGGCCGAAAAAGCCCGAAAGCCTCATGATATAAAGACCCAGACCGAAAAGATAAAGATCTAGGCCGAAAAGAGGCAAAAGGCCCAATAAAATAGGCACATACAAGAAAGGACTGAGAACACGAAAGGTTGTTGACAAGGTAACGAGATAGTATACATTATTATTTCTTTTATGTGTAGTTTTTTGTGATTTTTTCTATCAACGTTTTACGACGCTATGAATATAGTGCAACCTTTTTATGAATTGACTTTTACGATATAGGCGAAGCGCATCGAGTCACATCGAAGTGAGGCGCACATTTAGAATTGGCAATGATTGTTTTAAAATGACTTATAAGTTAAAATTTACAATTAATTACAAGTTATTTTCAATTATGACTTGTAAGAAAAAGGGTTTGACACCAATTTGATTAATAAGTTAAAAATTAAATTAAAACTAGTTGTGAAAGTATTTAGCTGATAATGATTTATAAGGTAAATAAATTTTAAAGATTACTAAAATGGACATTAATAAAAAAAATATATGTTGATTCATCATTTTATCATACAAATTAGGGTTGAAAATCGTTTCGTGTTAGGAGAATTCGTGTCGTGTCAAGTTATAAGTATTATACTAAATAGGTCAATACTAACCCTTCCTCTTTATTTAACTGTGTCAAGATGTTCAACACTAATACTAACCCATTTATTAATAGTGTAAAAGGTGATGACCGTTTAACCATTTAGTATACAAATTAAAATTTTAAAATATAACAAATATAATGTCATCCACTTATTTATTGAATAACAATATTATTTATTCATTACAATAATATATATTTAACAAAATACAAGATAACATGTTTAGAAAAGTTTTTATCAAAAAAATGTTTAGAAAAGTAACTAAAAAGAAAAAAAAATCAATATTTAAAGTAAATTACAATTCCTAATCATATATATTTTTAATTATTTTAAATAAACGTGTGTTAAACGTGTCAGCCCGTTAATAACCCGCATCTGATACATTTAAATTTCGTGTTTAACGTGGTAATCACCGTTTATGTTGGTCAACAACCGTGTCCTCACCCATTTTTTGTTTGCATTTCATTTTTCTCGACTAACATGTTTTTCATTCTTATTTAACCACCCAGCCCTCCTTTGTTGAAAATTCTGCCAACTCATTTTCTTCTCTCCCCTCAAGTTTTTAGCTATAAAAGAAGGCCAAATGGAAGAAGAAAAATACACCAACACAAAACATATACTCTCATCCGAGAATTACAAGAGAAGGAGAGACAAAGAAAAGCTTCTTCTAAAGAGCTTTAGGAAATAGAGAGAGAAAGGTAGTTCAAATAAAAGAGTGTTTTATTTGAGTTTCATCACATAGTTATTGTGGTGAAGTAATTTGAGTTTGTACTTAAATTAAGATATCTTTGTATTCTCACAGTTTATTGTAGTGAATTATTCGGAGTTTATCTTATGGTTTTTACCTCTTAGTTTTAGAGGGTTTTCCACGTAAAAATCTTGGTGTCTCATGGTTGAATATTTTCTACTCATTATTTCTTGCAAGGTTATTATTTTGGTGGAACTGCAAATTTAATCTGTTTGGCATGTGCTCATATTTTATCCGTCTAATTTATCAAAGACAACAGTATTTGGGAGACGATTTTTCCCAACAACTGGTATTAGATCTAAGGTTATTTGCTCGGTTATTTTTGATAAATTTTATGGAGGAATCAATCGGAGCCATGATTAAATTGACCTCTTCAAATTTTTCGAACTAAAAGCCCAGAATGGAGGATATCCCTTATTGCAAGGACTTGTATGATCCGTTGGAGCTCGAGGGAAAGAAGCCAGCGGATAAATATGAGGCTAATTGGAATAAAATGAATAGGAAGACTATTGGTCACATCCGACAGTGGATTAATCAAAGTGTGTTCCATCATGTGTCGCAGGAGACGGATGCTCACACTTTATGGACAACACTAGAGTCTATGTACGAGAAGAAAAATGCACAAAATAAAACTTTTGTCATTCAGAAAATTATGAATCTAAAGTACAAGGACGGGAGCAGTGAGTCGTAGCATATGAGTGAGTTCCAAGGTTTGGTGAACCAGCTGTCTACCATGAAGTTGAATCTTGATGATGAGATTTAGGCTCTTTTGCTTCTCAGTTCGTTGCCAAACAGCTAGGAGACTTTAGTGGTGTCTCTAAGCAATTCAACTCCAGAAGGAAAAATGACTATGCAGATGGACAGTCTTCATAATGAAGAGACAAGAAGAAAGGAGCAAGGCGTAAAATTTGAGACACATGCTCTTGTCACAGAGAACAGAGGCAAAAGCAATTTTAGGGGATCTCACAAAGGAGATAAAAGTCACAGCAAAAAAAATCACAGGAGCAAGTCAAAGACCAGACAAGGTGAAATATATAGATGCTTCCATTGTAATAAGGAAGGTCATTACAAGAGAAATTACAGAATCTAGTTAGACAAACAGAAAAATGGTGATCAAGGAAAGGTTGAGGAGAAGAACACTGCAACCACAGTCACCGAAGATGTTGTGATTCTTTCATTTAGGGAAGAAGAATGCATGCATGTTGATGATCAGAAAGTTGATTGGGTGGTTGATATTGGCGCCTCGTATCATGCTACACCTAAGAGAGATTTTTTCACAACTTACAAAGCTGAAAACTTTGTGTGAAACCCCAGATTTTATGAATAAAGATTTAATTTTTTTCGAAATATTTTTTTAAAATATTATAGTGTGAATTTGAGATAATGTTATAGTTGTGGGTAGTATTTATAAATTTTACAAAGTATGCAAGTTGTTGTATTATATTCGATTGGTCGGGGAATATTATTTTTGTCGGGAAATATTCGTACGACGGCACAATTATTAGTGGATCCCACAACGGAATTATTGTCGGATTGAGAAAACGACAAAAATATTTTATTAAAAATAACGGCAAAAGTTTTACCGTTGATACTGTTGAACTACTCGGTAGTAAAAGTACAGTAATATGTGTAGTTGCATAGTAGCACACGGTATTGATTATTAATGCTTATGTGAGAAGTCACTCAGTTTGATTCAATTATTGTCAGTTAATAATATGAATTATTTAGCGATAATGAAGTTTTGTTTTATTCGTATTATTAATGTAATAAAACAGAAACATCTTTTTATATAAAACAGAATACTTTATTAAAGTTATTCTATAAATAGAATAAATTATATTTTATTTAAAAGATTTTTCTTTAAATATGGACCGTCAGATTAAAGTAATCAATCTGGACCGTTCATGGATTAGTTACTATGCATTCTATTTTCCTATAAATAGAAGCTCATTCCTTCATTATTTTCTTACGAATTTACTGAAACTCTAGAGAGAGAAACTATAGAGAGAGTTCTTCTTCTATAATCTTGAGCGTATTTCTTTAGAGTTTAAGAAAGCTTTGAGCGTAGTATAAGTTTCTTCGAGTATATTCTCGCCCTACCAGTCGAAATACTCTTCTTTCAAAGGTAAGGGATATTATTTGTTGTACCTGTAAGGGGTATTATTTCTTTTGTATTCATGAAGAGAACTTCTGTTATTCCATTATTTATTATTCTGTTGGAATAACCTGTTTACGCGGTCTACCCTATACTTGGTGACATTCTTCTATTATTCTGTTGGAACATCCTGTCTGTGTGTTTTACACCGGATCGGGTTCCGTCTTTATTATTATTCTGTTGGAACATCCTGTCTGTATGTTTTACACCGGACCTGGTTCCGTCTTTATTATTCTGTTGGAATATCATGTCTGTGTGTTTTACACCGGACCTGGTTCCATCTTTATTATTCTGTTAGAATATCATGTCTGTGCGTTTTACGCCAGACCTGGTTCCGTCTTTATTATTCTGTTGGAACATCCTGTCGGTGTGAATTTCACCTGACCTGGTTCCGCTATTATTATTCTGTTGGAATAACCTGTCTATGCGAAGTACCGCATGCATGGTGATTTCTTTTGTTATTCTATTCTTTATTATACTCAGTTGGTTAAAGTTTTGACCTCTATACTCTATGAAATTAGTAGAATATCCGTGATATTTGCGCTTCATCCAGTATCTTTTCATGGAAATATTCTTCTGAGCATTCTTGAATTTTATTCTACACAAAAGTATCATGTTGACAATTTGAACGTTATTGGTTCCTGGATAAATTAATTCTTGAACTTGTTTTATTGAATTCTTATATCATTGTCATCATCCTCATGTTTATATTATGTTGAAAGTCATCTGTGGCCTGTAGTGCATAGATGGACTTGGTATGATTATGACTAGGGATTATTCGGTGTAATCATGACCGTAATGTTACAAATAATGTGGAAAAAGTTCTCATTGGCCCGTAGTGCATTGATGGAAACTTTTTGATATGATTATGGCTATGGATTCTCTTTGGCCGTAGTGCAAAGATGAATTGTTTTATGGCATGACCAGGACCGTTGATGAAAACACGATTATCTTTGGCCCGTAGTGCATGGATAATTCGTGGTCGTGATACTAAAGAATATCCTTGGCCGTAGTGCAGGGGTGATTCGATGATGTGGATTATTTTTTTAGCTGTGTCTCAGCGATAAAAGTCATGAAAAACCTTTTAAATCATAAAAGATAGTAGATTTTATTCTCTACTTGACTCTTTTAATGGATTGTTGGTTCCGCTGCAGTTAAACTTGATGTCTATTGTATTTTATCAGTTTAACATTGTTGAAGACTAATGATAATTTATTCTGCATTATCTTAGTCATAATATTTCTTACTGGGCTAGTTGAGCTCGCCCTTTCTTTCACTGTTCTCTTCAGGAAATGAGAATGTAGCTGGGACGAGTCGGGAAACGGAGTGATGGTCCTAGATGATAGCATTAGTAGTCCTCACTATTCTATGTAATAGTGTGATAATAATTATAATGAGGACTCCTTTTGAGTATGGATACTCTCTAGAAGACAATATTTGTATTCAAACTCACAGTTTATGTTTTGTCGTATTGTACACGACAGTTGTATTAGTAAGTTATATTTGAATTCTGTATCATGTATCTGGCGACCCAAGATGGGTGATGTATACCTAGTTTTGGGGGCGTGACAGTTGGTATCAAAGCTTAGGGATATGATCCCTGGCTAGGATGTGAGAATAGAACTAGGAGGGGAGAGACGGGAAATTCCTTCGCTAGTATGACCTACCTAAATTTACTTGTTATTTAATTGGTCAGTCAGAGTATAGAGATAATATGTGATATGTTAATTAACCCTTATTTTGTAACAGTATTTGAAAATGGCATCTGAAAATGTTGAGATAAGCAATGGAGCACAGGAGACCGTTGAGTCTCCACAGATCAATAATCAGGACAATGTGCAACAGGATGGCGATAATCCTCCTGTAAACAACAACACTGATCAATTGACGAACGACGGTACGTGTAAGAGCTTTTTATAATTCATGCAGCATCAGGCGAAGGCGGCTCCTGTTCATAATGCAGGAGGAAACAATGGCAATCCATGGTTGGTCACCGCTAAGCAATTCAAGGAGCTGGGACCACCGGAGTTTTTGGAAAAGCCAGAACCACTTAAGGCGGAGACGTGATTAAAGCAGATCACCAAGATATTTGATGTCTTGGGATGCTCCGAGGAGCAAAAGGTTCCCTTTGCCACCTTTATGTTGCGTGAAGAGGCAGATCACTGATGGGAATCTGTAAAACGTACCGAGCCTGACGCACTCAAGATGTCTTGGGAGAAATTCCAGGAGCTATTCAACGACAAGTACTTTCCCGAAAGCATTCGTCACATGAAGGAGGTGGAATTTATCAAGTTGGAGCAAAACAACATGACCGTGTCGCAGTACGAAGCCAAGTTTGCCGAGTTGTCCCGATTTGCGTCCCACTTGGTTGATAATGAAGAAAGAATGACGAGGATATTTTTAAGAGGTTTGAAGCCTGAGATACGTCAATATCTTATCTCTTATAAACTGTGTTTGTATTCAGATGTTATAAATAGGGCTCAGTTAGTGGAGCGCGATAACGAGTCAAAGCAATCAAAAGAGAGCAATCGACAAAATGATAATACTGGTGATAACAGTAATCAAAGTGGTGACAATAAGCATGGAGGGAATCAACATGCCAGAAATAGTAACCACTTCGGTGGTAATCATGGCCAAAATAATAAGAATGGACACTTCAAGAAGAGAAGGTTCAACAATGACGTGAAGACGTCGGTACCAGCACCCGTTTCAAAGGAAGAAGAACGACCATCACTCGTATGTTTCAAATGCGGACAGGAGGGACACATCCGTCCAAACTGTACGCAGCAATCCAAAGAGTGTTTTAATTGCGGAAGAGAAGGTCACCTAGCTCGATTTTGTCGTATGGTGAAGTCAAGTCCAGCTGAGATAGTGATGCCAAAGGATGTCCCAGATCAGGACCGTTGATGAAAACACGATTATCTTTGGCCCGTAGTGCATGGATAATTCGTGGTCGTGATACTAAAGAATATCCTTGGTCGTAGTGCAGGGGTGATTCGATAATGTGGATTATTTTTTTAGCTGTGTCTCAGCGATAAAGTCATGAAAAACCTTTTAAATTATAAAAGATAGTAGATTTTATTCTCTACTTGACTCTTTTAATGGATTGTTGGTTCCGCTGCAGTTAAACTTGATGTCTATTGTATTTTATCAGTTTAACATTGTTGAAGACTAATGATAATTTATTCTGCATTATCTTAGTCATAATATTTCTTACTGGGCTAGTTGAGCTCACCCTTTCTTTCACTGTTCTCTTCAGGAAATGAGAACGTAGCTGGGACGAGTCGGGAAACGGAGTGATGGTCCTAGATGATAGCATTAGTAGTCCTCACTATTCTATGTAATAGTGTGATAGTTATTGTAATTGGGACTCCTTTTGAGTATGGAAACTCTCTAGAAGACAATATTTGTATCCAAACTCACAGTTTATGTTTTGTCGTATTGTACACGACAGTTGTATTAGTAAGTTATATTTGAATTCTGTACCATGTATCTGGCGACCCAAGATGGGTGATGTATACCTATTTTTGGGGGCGTCACACTTTGGGTACGTGAGAATGGGAAATACTGATTAGTCCAAGATTATTGGAATTAGTGATGTTTGCATTCAGACAGGTGTTGGTTGCATTGTTACCTTAAGGGATGTTAGACACGTTCCTGATTTACATCTCAACTTGATTTCTGGCATGGCCTTGCACAGAGAAGGCTATGAGAATCACTTTGGCAGTGGAAAGTGGAAGCTTACCAAGGGCTCTATGGTGATTGCAAGAGGTGTTGTTTGTTGTTCGTTGTACAAGACTCATGTGAAAGTGTGTTCTAGTGAGTTGAATGCAGTTGAGGATAACTCTTCGCCAAACTTATAGCATAAGAGGCTTGGCCACATGAGTGAGAAAGGGTTGCAGTTATTAGCAAAAAGGTAACTCATTCCTTTTGCTAAAGGTACTGTTTTAAGCCCTTGTGATTATTGTTTGTTTGGGAAACAACATAGTTTCTTTTAGCAGTTCAGCTAAAAGAAAATCAGAGCTACTAGAGAGAGTATATTCTGATGTATGTGGACCCATTGAGGTTGAGTCTTTAGGTGGAAATAGGTATTTTAATACCTTCATTGATGATGCTTCGCGGAAGGTGTGGGTATTTTTGTTGAGAACAAAAGACCAGGTATTCCAGAATTTTCAGAGTTTTCATACTATGGTTGAAAGAGAGACTGGAAAATCGTTGAAATGTCTTCGTAGCGACAACGGAGGGGAAGAAACTTCAAAGGAGTTTATTGAATATTGTAGTATGCATGGCATTCGGCATGAGCAGACTGTTCCTGGTACCCCACAACATAATGGTGTTACTGAGAGAATGAACCGCACTATTATTGAGAGAGTGCGATGCATGTTGAGAATGGCTAAACTGCCAAAGTCATTCTGGGGTGAAGCTGTTCGTACTGTTTGTTACCTGATTAATAAATCTCCATCAGCACCGTTGGATTTTCATATTCCAAAAAAGACTTGGAGTGGTAAGGATTTGTTGTGACGCCCCCAAAACAAGCATACATCACCCATCTTAGGTCGCCGGATACATGATACTTAAATCCAAATACAACTTAATTATACAACAGTCGTGTAAAATACGACAAAACATAATCTAAGAGTTTTAATAAGAATATTGTCATCTAGACAATATCCATACTTAATGGAGTCCTAATTATATTTATTGTCACACTATTTTATAGAATAGTGAGGACTACTAAAATAACCATCTGGACCGTCAATCCGTTCCCCGACTCGTCCCAGCTATATTCTCATTTTCTGAAGAGAACAGTGAAAGAAAGGGTGAGCTCAACTAGCCCAGTAAAAAATATTATGACTAAGATAATGCAGAATAAATTATCCTTAACCTTCAACAGTATAACAACTGATAGAATACAATAGACAACAAGTTTTAGATCAAAAACTGCAGCGGAATAAGCAATCCATTAGAACAGTAAAGTAGAGCATAAAATCTACTATCTTCTATGATTTAAAAAGTTTTTCATCAACTTTATCGCTCAGACTCAGCTTAATAAATAAACCACATCATCGAATCATCCCTGCACTACGGGCCAAGGATATTCATGTAATCATCAATGATCATGACTATACCGAATAATCCCTGGTCATAATCATACCCATAACTGTCTATCAATGCACTACGGGCCAATAAGGACTTTCACCACATCATTCGTCACATTACGGTCATGATTATACCGAATAATCCCTGGTCATAATCATATCAAGTCCATCTATGCACATAAGCCAAAGATGACTTTCATCACAATATAAGCATGAGGATGATGACAATAACATAATAATTCAATAAAACAAGTTCAAGGATAAATTTTAAAGATTTATAATCTAATTTATCCAGAAATCAATAACGTCCAAATTGTCAATATGATACTACTTTGTAGAGTAAAATTCAAGAATAATATTCATGTACCAAAAATAATTTGGACAGAAAAGAAATATATTTTTCGGATAAATAGTATCCCGTGAATAGTACCCTATGAATAGTACTTCGGGAATAGTACCTCGTGAATAGTATCCCGACCTGAAAAGTATCCCAACTACCCGAGTAAATAATATTCAGGTAAATAGTAATTAGATGAATAGTAACCCGTGAATAGTACTCCGGCATGAAAAGTGTCCCGAATACTCGAGTGAATAATACTAGAGTGAATAGTAACCGGATGAATAGTAACTCGTGATTAGTAGCTAGTAAAAAAATACCAAAAAAATGATATTTCATGACGAGTACAAAAGAAATGATATCTTATACGAGTATAATAAAATATACGAAACTACAAATAGATTTTCACCCGCCATGCGGTAATCCACGTAGACAAATCATTTCCACAATTTAATAAAGAATGAATACAAAGGATCATTCACCATGCATGCGGTAATCCAAATAGACAGGTTATTCCAACAGAATAATAAATAATGGAATAACAGAAGAATTTACCATGCATGCGGTAGTCCGCGTAGACAGGTTATTCCAACAGAATAATAAAGAAGGGAACCAGGTCATGCGTAATCCGCACAGACAGGATATTCCAACATAATAATAAAGAAGGAAACCAGGTCATGCGTAATCTGCATAGACAGTATATTCCAACAGAATAATAAAGAATGGAATAACAATAGAATTCATCAGGCATGCGATAGACCGCACAGACAGGTTATTCTAACAGAATAATAAAGAATGAAATAACAGAAGAATTTCATCATGTATGCGGTACTTCGCATAGACAGGTTATTCCAACATAATAATAAAGAATAGAATAACAACCCTTACGAGTATTGAAAGAAAATAACTCTCTTCATGAATACGAAAGAAATAATACTCCTTACCTCAAAAGAAGACTGGATACTGGAATAGTGAGGTAGTAAACTTCTCTTCTTCTTTCTCTCTATAATTTCTCTCTATAACAATTGCTCTATAGCTTTATTGAATTGGTGATAAATGAAAGAAGAATGAGCTTCTATTTATAGGAAAATATAGTTTCAATAATTACACATTTTAGGGCTCGAAATATTACAGTATAATACCTTTCTCTTTTTCTTCATTTTTAATTTAGTCCTGTAAGTATTATCAAACTTGCACCACCTCCCCTAATAGTAAATCATGTGAATCAATAGTAAATCATGTGACTCAATAGTTCTGAACATGTGAAAAAATTAATTATAGTATAGTACCTTCAACTATACCTTCATTTCTAATTTAGTCACGCAAGTATTATCAATCTTGCACCACCAGCCCTAATAGTACAAGAATGTGAATTAATAGTACACACATGTGAACACATAGTTATAAGCATGTGAATTAATAGCAATTAATTGCTCATTTATCCGGTGAATTACCCGATTGGTCAATATAACCTCCAGACATTAATTATTATCGAAATAAATGTCGATTTTTACTAACACTAATAATTTCCACACAATGGAACTATCAATTTCATCTTTAATAAACACGAACTTATTTATCATTAATATTATAACTCACAATATTTAACAATCAGATCATTCCCAAGAAAGAGGGGGCTTTCCGATAAGAATTTCTCCTTATTGGCGTTCAATTAAATTATCTAACCTCTCCTTAACAGAACTTCTAGACATTGTCAATATTATAAATAATAATATGAATAACTTTGTCGTCTCAATTATTGATTTAATAATATAACATATTATCCAGATGATACTGTGACAATAATTGAATCAATAATATGAGAGATATAATGCAGCAATTACTGTAATAATAACTGAGTGACTTATCACGTAAGCATCAATAATCAATACCGTGTACTACTATGCGACCACGCGTATTACTGTACTTTTACTACCGGGTAGTTCAACAGTTTTAACGGTAACACTTTCGCCGTTATTTTTATAAAAAGATAATTCTGTCGTTTTCTAACTACGACAATACTTCCGTTGTGAGGTCCACCAATGATTGTGTCGTCGTACGGATATTTCCCGATAAAAAGAATATTCCCCGACCAAACGAATATTTTATAATAACTTGCTTACTTTGCAAAAAAAATTCGCATATCACCCTTAACTTTAACATTTTATCAATTTAACCATTTACGAAATAAAATAATAATTATAAAAAAATTGAATACTTTCATTTTATAAAATTTGGGGTCTTACAATCTCCCCTCCTTATGAAAGTTCGCCCTCAAAATTTACGTACGTACCTGATATGCCGAATAGGTGAGGATACCTTGACTTCATTTTAAATTCTAACTCTTGAGGTATAACCTTTGAGTATCGAGTGTGATCCTTCTTATCCAAGATTTTAACATGTATCTCCTCATACGTTAAATCTTCTGTTATCTCGTCTAGTTCTAATTCAATAATGTGGTTCGGGTCGTCCACATATTTACGTAACATCGATACGTGAAAAACGTTATGAACACACGACATACTTGGCGGTAAAATGAGTCTATAGGCCACAGTTCCTACTCGGTCAAGTATTTCAAATGGGTCAATTAAATCGAGGGTTGAGATTTCCTCTATTCATCGACTCTTGCTTCTAGAATAACGCCGTCTTGAACCTTCTTCTTCATATTCATCAGATTCGGGTGTGTAGCTTGAGCGGCTTTAACTTTATCGATTAAAGTTAATTCTAATCATATATTCGTTATCTTCACGTCGGTCCCTAGAGTCTTTAACTCTATCTTCATCATTTGTAAGTTATACGAAATGAATTTTTGTGTTAACAACATCGCACTCGTAAACCCATACGATCTTCTACTCAACGCGTCAGCTACCACGTTCGCTCTTCCACGATGATATTGAATGGTATGGTCATAATCTTCAACAGCTCGAGCCAACGTCTTTGGCGCATAATACGTTCGTTCTAGGTGAAGAAATATTTAAGGGTTTTAGAAATGGGTTTTGTACTGGGGTCAATACAAAATTCGATTTCACGCTCTAGGGTTAGGCTAAGAAGTCTTCAAGAATATGTTAGGAAATTTATTAACAATAGAAATATCATTAAAAACTGTGACTCTCATCCAAGACTTGGATAGTACGTCACATTGATACCTATCAACTTGCCACCGTTATTCACAGCGTCGCCTACGAAAAGTCCGGCTTCGGTGCATTACACACAAGGAAGTCACCAGCGAAAGGCTCAGGGCTCTTTACTTATGGCTTAATATAACAGTGATTGACTTTAGTGGTTTGGTTGCTTGAATTCGCATAACAGGTTGATTAGGAATACGAAAGCTAACAACCTTACGAAAAGGATGATGAGTAGTTAACCAATCGATTCCTAAAATCACTTCAAAGGCAAGTATTTTCAAAGAGATAAGATCGAAAGGTAACGTGAAAGTGTCGATTTGAATCAACAAGATTTATAAATAGTGGAGGTAACGAAAGTTTCTCCTAATGGAGTTTCAACTGATAAGTCAAAATCTAATCTCTCCGGAGTCAAATTTAAACGTTGAGTGCAAGCAAGAGAGATAAAAGAATGGGTAGAACTGATATCTAATAAGGTATAGACTTCGTAAAAAATTTTATAATTAACTAACTCATGCTAACTTCGTTCGGGTTACTCGCTTTTTGAGAAGTCACGAAAAACGCTCTTCTTGAAACCATCAACTTTGTTTTATCCGTATCCGCCTTTGGTGCCACCGTCCCAGCTGGACTTGACTTTGGTGCACAACAAAATCGGGCTAGGTGACCTTCTTTTCCACAATTGTAACATGCTTTGGACTGCATCACGCAGTTTGGACTGATATGTACCTCCCCTCTACATTTGAAGCATACAATTGGTGGTCGTTCTCCTTCCTTGAAAACGGGTGTTGGTGCTGCTATCTTTCCATCGTTGTTGAACCTTCTCCTCTTGAAATTTCCACTCCTATTATCTTGGCCATGATTACCACCGAAGTGGTTACCATTCTTGGCATGATAATTTTCCCTATGATGGTTATCATTGTTCCAATGACCGTTGCCACCGGTACGATTATTATCGTGTTGTTGCTCGTTGCCTTTTGGTTGTGCTAACTCATTATCGCACTCCAATAACTAAGCCCTATTCACAACATCTGAATATAAATAAAGTTTGTGAGAAATGAGGTATTGACGTATATCGGGTTTCAAACTTCTTAGAAACATTCGCGTCATTCGCTCCTTATTATTGACCAAATGGGATGCAAACCGGGATAACTCTGCAAATTTAGCCTCGTATTGCGACACGGTCATATTGCTTTGCTCCAACTTGATAAACTCCACCTCCTTCATGTGACGAATACTTTCAGAAAAGTACTTGTCATTGAACAGCTCTTGGAACTTCTCCCAAGACATCTTAAGTGCGTCAGGCTGGGTACATTTTACAGATTTCCACCAGTAATCTGCCTCTTCACGCAACATAAAGATGGCAAAGGGAACCTTTTACTCCTCGGAGCATCCCAAGAGATCAAATATCTTGGTGATCTGCTTTAACCACGTCTCTGCCTTAAGTGGTTTTGGCATTCCCAAAAACTCCGGCGGTCCAAGCTCCTTGAACTGCTTAGCAGTGACTAGTCGTGGGTTGCCATTGTTTCCACCTGTATTTTGAACAGGAGTCTCTCTCGTCTGATATTGCATGAATTGCATAAAGCCTCTGAACATCTCATCATTCACCATTTCATCGGTGTTATTATTTACCTGAGGATTATTGTCTTCCTATTGCACATTATCCTGGGTATTGATCATTGATGACTCAACGGTCTCATGTGCTTCATTGCTGATCTCAACATTTTCAGATGTCATTTTCAAACACTGTCACAAAACAAGGGTTAATTGACATATCACATATTATCCCTATACTCTAACCGACTAATTAAATAACAAACAAACTTAGGTAGGTCATACTAGCGAAGGAATTTTCCGTCTCTCTCCTCCTAGTTCTTGTCTCACATCTCAGCCAGGGATCATATCCCTAAGCTTTGATACCAACTGTGACGCCCCCAAAACAGGTATACATCACCCATCTTGGGTCGCCAGATACATGGTACATAAATCTAAATACAACTTAATTATACAACAGTCGTGTAAAATTAGACAAAACATAATCTAAGAGTTTTAATAAGAATATTGTCATCTAGACAATATCCATACTCAATGGAGTCCTCATTACATTTATTGTCACACTATTTTATAGAATAGTGAGGACTACTAAAACAACCATCTAGACTGTCAATCCGTTCCCCGACTCGTCCCAACTATATTCTCATTTCCTGAAGAGAACAGTGAAAGAAATGGTGAGCTCAACTAGCCCAGTAAGAAATATTATGACTAAGATAATGCAGAATAAATTATCCTTAACCTTCAACAGTATAACAACTGATAGAATACAATACACAACAAGTTTTAGATTAAAAACTGCAGCAGAATAAGCAATCCATTAGAACAGTAAAGTAGAACATAAAATCTACTATCTTCTATGATTTAAAAAGTTTTTCATCAACTTTATCGCTCAGACTCAGCTTAATAAATAAACCACATCATCGAATCATCCCTGCACTACGGGCCAAGGATATTCATGTAATCATCAATGGTCTCATACCGAATAATCCCTGGTTATAATCATACCCATAACTGTCCATCAATGTACTACGGGCCAATGAGGACTTTCACCACATCATTCGTCACATTATGGTCATGATTATACCGAATAATCCCTGGTCATAATCATACCAAGTCCATCTATGTACGTAAGCCAAAGATGACTTTTATCATAATATAAGCATGAGGATGATGACAATGACATAATAATTCAATAAAACAAGTTCAAGGATAAATTTTAAATATTTATAATCTAATTTATCCAAAAATCAATAACGTCCAAATTGTCAACATGATATTACTTTGTAGAGTAAAATTCAAGAATAATAATCATGTACCAAAAATAATTTGGACAGAAAAGAAATATATTTTTCGGATAAATAGTACCCCGTGAATAGTACCCTATGAATAGTACTTCGGGAATAGTACCTCGTGAATAGTATCCCGACATGAAAAGTACCCCAACTACCCGAGTAAATAATATTTGGGTGAATAGTAACCCATGAATAGTAACTCGTGAATAGTATTCTGACATGAAAAGTGCCCCGAATACCCGAGTGAATAATACTTGAGTGAATAGTAACCGGGTGAATAGTAACCCGTGAATAGTAACTCGTAAAAGAAAAATACCAAAGAAAATGATATTCCATGACGAGTACAAAAGAAATGATATCTCATACGAGTATAATAGAATATACGAAACTGCAAATGGATTTTCATCCGCCACGCGTTAATCCACGTAAACAGATCATTTTCACAATTTAATAAAGAATGAATACGAAGGATCATTCACTATGTATGCGGTAATCCACATATGCAGGTTATTCCAACAGAATAATAAAGAATAAAATAACAGAAGAATTCACCATGCATGCAGTATTTCGCGTAGACAGGTTATTCCAACAGAATAATAAAGACCAGGTCATGCGTAATCCGCACAGACAGGATATTCTAACATAATAATAAAGAAGGGAACCAGGTCATACGTAATCCGCATAAACAGGATATTCCAACAGAATAATAAAGAATGGAATAACAACAGAATTCACCAGGCATGCGATAGACCGCACAGACAGGTTATTCTAACAGAATAATAAAGAATGGAATAACAGAAGAATTTCACCATGTATTCGGTACTTTGCATAGACAGGTTATTCCAACATAATAATAAAGAATAGAATAACAACCCTTACGAGTATTGAAAAAAAAATAACTCTCTTCATGAATACGAAAGAAATAATACCCCTTACCTCAAAAGAAGACTGGATACTGGAATAGTGAGGTAGCAGACTTCTCTTCTTCTTTCTCTCTATAATTTCTCTCTATAACAATTGCTCTATAGCTTTAGTGAATTGGTGAGAAATGAAAGAAGAATTAGCTTCTATTTATAGGAAAATATAGTTTCAATAATTGCACATTTTGGGGCTCAAAATATTACAGTATAATACATTCCTCTTTTTTTTATTTTTAATTTAGTCCTGCAAGTATTATCAAACTTGCACCACCTCCCCTAATAGTAAATCATGTAAATTAATAGTAAATCATGTGACTCAATAGTTCTGAACATGTGAAAAAATTAATTATAGTATAGTACCTTCAACTATATCTCTATTTCTAATTTAGTCATACAAGTATTATCAATCTTGCACCACCACCCCTAATAGTACAAGAATGTGAATCAATAGTACACACATGTGAACACATAGTTATAAGCATGTGAATTAATAACAATTAATAGCTCATTTATCTGGTAAATTATCCGATTGGTCAATATAACCTCCATACATTAATTATTATTGAAATAAATGTCGATTTTTACTAACACTAATAATTTTCACACAATGAAACTATCAATTTCATCTTTAATTAACATGAACTTATTCATCATTAATATTATAACTCACAATATTTAACAATCAGATCATTTCCAGGAAAGAGGGGGCTTTCCGATAAGGATTTCTTCTTATTGGCGCGCAATTAAATTATCTAACCTCTCCTTAACAGAACTTCTAGACATTGTCAATATTACAAATAATAATATGAATAACTTTATCGTCTCAATTATTGATTTAATAATATAACATATTATGAAGATGATACTGTGACAATAATTGAATCAATAATATGAGAGATATGATGCAGCAATTACTGTAGCAATAATTGAGTATAACTGAGTGACTTATCACGTAAGCATCAATAATCAATACCGTGTGCTACTATGCGACCACGCGTATTACTGTACTTTTACTACCAGGTAGTTCAACAGTTTTAACGGTAACACTCTCGCCGTTATTTTTATAAAAAGATAATTCTATCGTTTTTTAACTACGACAATACTTCCATTGTGGGGTCCACTAATGATTGTGCCGTCGTACGGATATTCCTCGATAAAAAGAATATTTTCCGACCAAACGAATATTTTATAACAACTTGCTTACTTTGCAAAAAAATTCACATATCACCCTTAACTTTAACCTTTTATCAATTTAACCATTTACGAAATAAAATAATAATTATAAGAAAATTGAATACTTTCAATTCATAAATTTCGGGGTCTTACATTTGTCTTATTTTTATTTGAGGGTATTTGGGTGCAAGGCTTTTGCACATATCCCCAAGGAATAAAGATCGAAATTGGATGACAAGTCTACTACATGTGTATTTGTTGGCTATGGAGATGCAGAGTTTGGATACCGGTTATGGGATCCAATGCAGAAGAAATTATTCAGGAGCAGAGATGTGGTGTTTCATGAGCACCAGAATTATGAGCATTTTGATAATGCTACACAGCCCAGAGATAATAGAGTTCAAGATCTCAGCGGAGTTTCTTCTCCAGTACAGAATGCCACAGTTGGAGAAGGAGTTCAGAATGAAGATATAACTATACAGATTTGCACGATGGAGATGGGTCAGATGCAAAGAGTGTTGATTAGGGGGAGTAACCTAATATTGAAGAACCTCAGCTAAGAAAATCCACTAGAGAACGTGTGCCATCAGTCAGATATCCTTCATCTGAATGTCTTTTAGTTGCTGAGAAGGGGGAGCCAGAGGATTTTCAGGAAGTCAAGACTCATAAGGAAAAGGGCAATTAGCTGAGAGCTGTGCAGGATGAGATGGATTCTTTGCATAAGAATCACACTTATGAGTTGACTACACTTCCGAAGGGCAGGAAAGCATTGAATAACAAATGGGTGTTTAAGCTTAAGAAGGATGGTGAAAAACTAGTAAAATACAAGGCTCAATTAGTAGTCAAAGGTTTTGCTCAAAAGCAAGGTATTGACTTCGATGAGATTTTTTCTCTAATTGTGAAGATGACTTCTATTCGAGTAGTGCTGGGATTAGTTGCTAGTATGGATCTTGAGCTTGAGCAGTTGGATGTGAAGACTGCTTTTCTTCATGGTGTTTTGAAGGAAGAAATCTACATAGAGCAGCTAGAGGGATTTGAAGTTAAAGGGAAAGAACACTTGGTTTGTAAGTTGAAGAAAAGTTTGTATGGCCTTAAACAAACCCCAAGACAGTGGTACATGAAATTTGATTCATTTATGGTGGATCAAGGTTACAGTAGAATAGTTGCAGATCATTGTGTGTATGTTAAAAGGTTCTCGGATGGTAACTTCATTTTTCTATTGCTATATGTAAATGATATGTTGATAGTTGGGCAGGATGCTGATTTGATTCGCAGGCTCAAGGGTGAGTTGTTCAAGTCCTTTGATATGAAGGACTTAGGTCCAGCTAAACAAATTTTGGTTATGAAGATTGTACATGATAGGAAAGCCAAGAGGTTGTGGTTGTCACAAGAGAAGTATGTTGAGCGGGTGCTTGCAAGGTTCAACATGGGTGATGCTAAACCAGTTAGCACATGGACTAGTCATATTAAGTTGACAAAGTGCATGTGTCCTTCTACCAAGGAAGGGATAGATGATATGGCAGCAGTTCCCTACTCCTCTGCTGTAGGGAGTCTTATGTATGCAATGGTTTGTACGCGGCCAGATATTGCTCATGCAGTTGGCGTTGTGAGCAGGTATTTGTCAAATCCTGGCAGAGAACAATGGGAAGCAGTTAAGTGGATTCTCAGATACTTGAAAGCTACTTCCAGTTTATGTTTGGTTTTTGGTGGTATGAGACTAGTCTTGGAGGGTTTTACAGATGCAGGCATGGCAGGTTCTGAAGAGAAGAAGTCTACTTCGGGGTATTTGTTTACTTTCGCAGGGAGAGCAGTATCATGGCTGTCCAAGTTGCAAAAGTGTGTTACTTTGTCTACAACTGAGTCAGAATACATCGCTGTTACTGAAGCAGGCAAGGAGATGTTGTGGTTAAAATGGTTTCTCCAAGAGTTAGGTTTGAAACAAGATGAGTACGTGGTTTATTGTGATAGTCAGAGTGCAATTGACTTGACCAAGAACGCCACGTATCATAATCGGACCAAGCACATTGATGTTCGTTATCACTGGTTACGAGAAGTGATGGAAAAGGAACTAATGAAAGTGAAGAAAGTTCATACCGACGAGAACCCCTCAGACATGTTAACAAAAGTTGACATTCGTGACAAGCTGGAATTTTGCAAGGAATTGGCCGAGATGGACTCCAAGTGACGGGGTTACAGATATTACCTCTTTTAATGGGTTCAGAGGGGGAGATTGTTGGTCAACAACCGTGTCCTCACCCATTTTTTGTTTGCATTTCATTTTTCTCCACCAACATGTTTTTCATTCTTGTTCAACCACCCAGCCCTCCTTTGTTGAAAATTTTGCCAACTCATTTCCTTCTCTCCCCTCAAGTTTTTGGCTATAAAAGGAGGCCAAATGGAAGAAGAAAAATACACCAACACAAAACATATACTCTCATCCGAGAGTTACAAGAGAAGGAGAAAGAAAGAAAAGCTTCTTCTAAAGAGCTTTAGGAAATAGAGAGAGAAAGGTAGTTCAAATAAAAGAGTATTTTATTTGGGTTCCATCACATAGTTATTGTGGTGAAGTAATTTGAGTTTGTACTCAAATTAAGATATCTTTGTATTCTCTCAGTTTATTATAGTGAATTATTCGGAGTTTATCCCGTAGTTTTTACTTCTTAGTTTTAGAAGGTTTTTCATGTAAAAATCTTGGTGTCTCATAGTTGAATATATTCTACTCATTATTTCCTGCAAAGTTATTATTTTGGTGGAACTGCAAATTTAATCTATTTGACATGTGCTGATATTTTATCCGTCTAATTTATCAAAGGCAACAGTATTTGGTATGTGATTTTTCCCAACAATTTATACTAAAAACTAACCCTCTTATTATATTTCGTGTTCGTGTCGTGTTGAAAATTACCGTCTCTAATAAGAATCATCATTCCAACATTAATAAAACATTAAAAAGAACCATAACTCAATAGCCATGAGTTTTATTTTTGTCCTTTATGGACATAATATCCATGAGTTATTAGTTAATAATATTATTATTATTACTATTCTTTTAGAGATTTTGATATAGAATTATTCTCTTTTTGTTTCACATTTTGAGACTTGCAAAACTCAAAATAGTTGAAAGAAGACAAAATTTAAATAAATATTGAGAAAAGAATTATACTAATGAATGTATATTGAATTATTATTTTTAAAATTTAAATATGAATTAAAAAGTTAAAATAAAAAATAGATGGAGGGGGAGAAAAATGGAGGGAGAGAGATTAGATGTAATTTGTGAAAAAGATGAAGTGTAGAATAGTTATCACATTTCGTAGAATTCATACAAGATTTAATTATGTATCATTTCTTACATGCCATCCCCAAACTTAAGACACCATGATTTCTATAAGCAGCGTTTTTATTCGCAATTTTAAAATTTATAAATGAATAATCCATATATTTTCCGTGGAAAGAAATTTTCCGTTATTCTCGTTAAATGTTGGTAGTAGGCTCAGTCTTTTGATCTGAATATATAGATGTTGAACAAGAAATTTAAAGTCTCTCTGGCCTTAAACTTCCAAGTCAAATGAAAACTGGAGTAGATGAACAATATCTTAATTGGTCATTTCAAGGGAGCTGTGGCGTCTGATAAAAATGTTGTTTGACAAATGTAACAGGACGACCACCTCGTCTTGGTATGATGGCCTTTTATCTTTTGCTGTTTGTGCATTAAATAAGTCACGGATTATTACCATTACACAAATATGAACCTATGATTTCATTATTCTTATCCACACTGATAAGTTATCAAATGCGTGCGCGTACACCTGTTGGTATTTTAAGTATTCAATCTTAAAGAGGGTGAAATCCATGTCTGTGATGCTGATGCAAACCATGAAATACTTTACAAGTTGGAAAGCCGATGATGTTACAAGCAAGAGCAATTGCACCCTGTCTAGTATTGGCATTATTTTGGTTCTAACAAAGTAATAATTTAATAGTACTGAATTTGTTGGCGGAACCCTATTGAACTTAAATGATTAATCTGTTAAATCTAGGTCAGGGTGATGTAGCTTGGACTTGCCATCACAGTCGTGGCATTAAAATCCTTACAAATATGTAAATTTGTTTTTTCATATATCAGTTTGAAGCCGGTATCCTATGTTCTTATCTATGGACAGACTTACTTGAAATTTGAATTTCATGGAACTCAATTAAATTGGTCTCTAGTCTCAACCCCCTTGATGTTCAATAACTTTCAGTGTTTTTCTACTTTTTTTATCTTAAATTTTGGTGATGTCAGACGGATTACGCATCTACTTGTTAGAACACCAAATGTTTACGTCGAAACCATATAAGCTGTTGCTAGTTTTCATGTAGATCTGAATGTGATTCCTGAGTTGGCCTTGAAGATCAAAGAAGTATGTGTTGGTCCATGTTTTGCTCTTATGGCTGCAGTTGAAAAGCCTTTTGTCTTTGGTAAGATTTGCATTTTTGAATATTGCTTTATGTTTTTTCCAATATCTTGGCTTTCCATATTGCTTATTGATTTATCCTCCTCTTTCTTCCCTCACCCGCACCCTCATCTACACACCCAACGTCTAGCCTCCAACCTCAACCTTCCATCGATTGGGACTACTTAATTACTGGCACTTTGATTGAAGTTGTGATTCGTCTTTGATACCTAATGGACTTGATAAAAAATCATACTGTTTTGTTGCACACTGTTGCTTGCATCAAAATTTGGTGATCCAGATACCAGTTAGAGGATTCTCATTCAAAAATTCTAAAGTTCTGAGCCGGGCATTCTATGATAGCAGCAAGCCAGAGCATTCTAGACAAAGGTACATGAGTTAGCAGGGAGATTAATTTTTAATGTATAATTCATCAACTGTTATATCATTATTCTATTGGTGTCAGTTGAGCATAACCACTCCACCATGTAAACTATTAATTGATACTACATTATCCCCTCCCCCCTCCCAAAAAATATAAAATAAAAGATAAAAATAAAGAAGAAGACTAAATAAAATTAGTTTGTTACTATAAATTTACAGTTTTGTTAAAATTCTCAATAATTTCGTTAATTTTAATTAACATAATAATTATTAATGTAAATTTTTTTAAAATGTGCGTATAATCACAAAATTAATGTTTTTAATACTTAAATTAGTCGCATCAATTAAAATTTTTAATTTCAAACGTGGGTCTAAAAAATTAAAATAAGACTCTTTTAGTATAACAGAGATTAAGATTTTAGTGAAACTATAATTTGAAAAATAGGTCGACCTTGATTCGACCCATAACCATTTAAATCAAAACCACATAACCCATATTAAATATAGGTAATATGGTTTTGGTTCCAAAACTAACCCAAACCTATTTTTTTGGTTTGGATAGGAATATCAACCATGTTTTTGTCCAGTTCCAGTAATTATACCGTTCTAAAATTCAGAACTGCACAAAGTAAAATATCAGTATTCTGATCCAGGGGAACAATTTGGGAAGAGATGGGAGCAGAAAGAGCATGTAAAGAACATTAAAGCCTAAAGTGTTCTCAGGTAGAATGCCTATAGAAACCTGAACTAGATGATAATCCAAAACTTTAGATAGAAAAGTTTTTATTTGAAAGTACCTTGAACTTTGATCAAGTATATATCCCAACAAATCTAGTGAGTGCCTTTCTGTTAGTTCCATTATACCCAAATTTTTGTATGATTTCCTCTCTCGGTGCCTATATAATCCACTGCCATTTGCTTATGGTGGCCATGTCCCACAGCATCCGCTGCCATTTCCCAATCTTTTTTGGGAAGATGTCTATAAAACTAAAAGTGAACTTTCTTTACAGTTTGAAGAAGCCATCGCTTAGGCCCCTACTTTCTATGTAGGTACTTATTAAATACACGCACCTCTGCTGTGCTTGTATTTTGCATCGTTACTCCTCCACCAACGGACTTTTCAACAAGAAGAAGCCAATTGCATTCATATTATTTAAAACATCCAAGTAACGTAAACACAATCAAGTTACTCAAACACAAATAAGAGAAGAGGACTCTCAAAAGTCTCAACTATGAGACAAAAACCTCACTACGAAAAAAGTAAATACAAGCAAATTAAGTTTCAGCCTTTCGACGGCCAACACGAGCAACAAAACCAGCTTTGACTTGAGCTACGGACCTGCCAGAGCCACACTGCAAGCAAACAGAATAGATTATTATTATTATTATTATTATTAAAGAGAGCAAACAAGAAGAAAATATAAGAGAAAAAATCACTGAGATATCAAGGAAATCATACAGGAGACTGATATAAATGTGAACACAAGGGAGAAGGAGGTAAAGGGAAAAGTCAGTGTGATTGGAAATATATATACCTTCTCACATCGAAGAAAGACGAGACGATTCTCCTTGGAAAGAATTGTATCTGGACTTTTGCAGCCATTACAAATAACATATTCATCTGATGGAAATCACATAACAATATCAATCGAAATTCTAGAATTATAAAGGATCGAGATAAAGAAGAAATATGCAAAAAAGGACAAGCATAGACGCAGAAGACAGACCACCACCAAACACGGATGAATAAATTTTCAACATCTTATATTCAGCATTTATTTATTTTAATTCTTGATAATAGTTTGACCACAAAGATCTATTCATTTGATTTGATGAACTCTCACCTTCATATCTGGACATATGGTTAACCTCTCGAACCCAAACAGAAAATATATCAAGGGAACAATTCAAATAAATTCAAAAGAAAAAGTATCCTGGGGATTCCACTAAAAATATGGTGAAGGAACTTACTGACATATCGCCGCAGAATCCCTTCAAAATTTTTCGGTGCAAATCTTCCCTTAACTACCAATCTCTGTTGTCCATCAAGCGACCCGCTTGTACCCAATTCAGCCAGCAAGAATGTCATTACATGCTCTGGCTGCCTATGCATTCTGGTGAAAGGAACAAAACATGTAGGAAAACAAATTTAACACTAAACCATATAATGGACAAGCCAAACAGGCAATTCAAACTACATCAAATCTTGAAGATCAGAACACGTGATAAGCCAGATGCAGAAATCTAGCAAAAAGTCGGGCAGTATTAAATGAAAATAAGGACATTAAAAGTTCTAGCCATACATTCTGCAGTGATCCATAAAGTTGACAAAAACAGTTTTCTTTGTCCCTTCACGAAGAACTTGTGGAGGCCTCAAAACCATTCTCCGTCTATCTCCTGCAAGTTCAGGATTATGGCCACGAAGAATATTAAATACTCGGTCCAGAAGCTGCCAAACAAATAATTTAAGGGTCAGACACCGGAACAAAGAATATCCTGTTGGTATTAACAAGACCAATTGACACGAATAAAACTGGAATCGCGGGTGCACCCAAGCATGACAGCATATAGTCTACTAAAAATATTACCACCCAAATATCTACTCAAAACATACCTCCTCGTACTTATAATCTCGATCAGTCCCTTCACATGGTAAAGGCTGTTGCAGTACGTTGCCTTCTCCTTCTTCATCTTCTCCAAAGCTCTCTGAAGAGTTGACTGAAAGTAGCGTCACACAGTTTGTGAAAAAAATGCCATGATAGTACCATCTATATATATATATATATATATATATATATATGATTCTAATTCAAATTGAACCTCTGCCTCGGTAAAAATCTTTAGCAGAACGACTTACCATCCAAATCATCGACGGGATTTTCTTTCTCGTCCTCTGACAGATCAGTCTGCGCCTGCAATTCCAAGAAATATATGCACTAAGTTTGTATTTTAACAACATATCATTGACAGCATCAAAAATTACCTGTTTCTTCTTCTTCTTCTTCTTTTCCAAACCGGAAAAGGCAGTGTCAAGTCCATCAGTTTCTGCAGGATGAATGTATGCATAAACTCAGGATAATTAAAAATCTCTTATAAATGTAAAAAAAAAACCTATACATCAGGAAAGGCACATTAAATAAGTTGACAGAAAGTTCGTTGCAGATTTAAATACCTGCTAAACTTTCAGTTTTCTCCACTAACTGGTCCACAGGCTCATCAGTGGGATCTTGAATCACAATCTTCTTTTTTTTCTTCTTTTTAGTAGGATCAAATGGTGCAATCTACATTGGAATAATGAATCAAGAGGGTTTTGCACAGATAGCCACACCAATTACATGGGTCTCTAAAGAATCAACCAATTGTGTTTGAACAAAACTAAACTAACTCAGTTCATATGTCAGCTTATACAACACAACTAAACTAACTCGGTTCATATCTAACAACTCAAATTATAGTTTGAAAATCCAAGAGTTCAAGAAACCTTTCACCCACATGGACCAACTATCACAAAAAAAAAAAGAAAGAAAAAGAAAAAGACTTACATCTGCCGCATCTTCCTTCACCTCTTCCTTCACTTCTTTGAGATTTTCTTCGCCAGCCATGATTTTACTCTAATCTGCAAACAAAATATTATTTTTTTAAAAAGAGAACATTAATACGTATCTATATCTTTCTAGACAGATATTCAAATGTCAATCAAACACTGAACAAAGAAATAAAAAATCTAAACGAAAAAAAAAAACAATCACCCAAGCGCGTAAGGATTAACAATGGAAGTTTTATAGTAGTGCTAAAATATAATGAATTGTGTACCTTGAAATTAAGTATAGCCTGTATTTATAGTGACACACCTCCTTTTCCGTATAGAATTAGGATTCCTGATTCTTACCTTAATGATAAAACAGAATCTCCAGCATTCCTTAAATTAAATCTAATTAGAAATATTTAATTCTTTAAAATATTCAACTGGCCAAAACATATTCCTTAAATAACTTCACGTGTATTTTGACCCATCATATGTTACACTTGGTATTATCCCAAGTCTCTTTTTTTTTTACAAATTAGACTTGAGACTATTAGTCGTGAGATAATAAAATGACTTGATTGGGGGATTATTTAATACCATGTCTAACCCGGTATTATAATCCCAAATGATGAAAAAATTGGTGGACAAAATTAACTTTTATTTTTGTTTAAAATGACAGATGTTTTATTCATTTATACTCAAACTACTAAAAATATGATCTCTTTGTTATTAGTGGTAAGAGTAATATAATCTAAACAAAAAGTTTTTATATAATCTTTTAAATAATCTTGGAAAAAACAAACATAACGATTATTTTAAGTTATCCCATGAATAATCTCATTTAAAACAAACATGTGACTAAGATTATTTAATTCTAAGATTAATATTTTTGGGACATGAAAATATAGTCTCGGAATTATAATATTTACAAACAAACGTGAACTTCATTTTTTGAAAAAACTTGTCTGATTAACCTGAAAAGGAAGAGAGGTTGTCTGGAGATTAAAACCTGTAACTATTCCATTCCATATTCATCGTCACCATGTGGGGATGTATTGGGTAAAAGTCGACATCGATTAAGTTTAACCTGGAAACTCATTATATATAATTAAGGGATCTCTCCGCTTAGCACCATTTGATTTTAAGTTAGATGCTTTAATATAACCCAAATTTTCTTTGTATTTTTATAATAATTATTTTGGGGTAGTGACATTATTTGTGTCACTAAATAACTAATATTAAGAGAGAATCAAGTGATTTGAAATACAATATAACTAATTTAATAGTTTTACTACGGTAAAAGATAATTACACAACATATTAAAACAATTCAAATCCCTTGATTTCTCGTAAATTACTTACGTGACATGTTGCTATTGGATGGTACAACACAATACTCTAACGAACAATTCTTATGTAATTTATTCTCAAATGTAATATCAAGAAAGAAAGAATTCAAGAAACTTGAGAAACAAGAATACAAGGTTTTGTTTGTATTCATGTCATAATGATTCCAATTAATAATATTATTGACCTTTTAAAAGTCAACTTGAGATATAAAATTTAAAATCGAGACGATTCATTAAAATGTATGAAATTATGGATCTTACAACGAGTTGTATTACATTCGTTCTAAAATTAGATATGCAATTTGATTTTTGAGGTCAGACGATGACATATTAAATTTCAAATTGATGTGAATTTATTTAATTTTAATTGATACAATTATTATAATTGTATAGTATATAATAAAAATTATTACTCACAAATTTATTTCATTCTAAATTTTTGTTATTAAAATTGTATAATGTATAGTACATAACAAAAATTAGTAATCACAAAATTTATTTCATTCTAAAATTTTATAAGTTGTACTAATTTTAAAGTTTAATTTATCGCCGTTTGACCTCAAAAGTCAAAGTGTATCTTTTGGAACGTAGGGAGTATATTCTAAACTTTGAATTACAACCCAATTCACCTTTTTCCTTTATTATAATTATTTTTTCCTTTTTTCCCATTAAAAGTAATTTAATTTGTTTGGCAAAAAACTCTGTCATGCATTCAAACCCCACAGAAATTGGTTGTAGTATACTATATTCTCACTATAAAGAGTAGTACTGATTTATTCCTTCATACAATTTTCATTGTTCATCATTTTAGGGCTCTTTCCTTCAGTTATCAATGAAAATTTGTAATTTGTACATTACAAGAGAGAGAGAGAGAGAGGAGTAAGAAATTCTTGAAAATTTTCTTTAAATTAATTAGTTTTGCGTTTTTTTTTCTCAATTCACCGTTAAGCTCTCAAAAAAGAGAGGATTTTATAATATGTTAGCCCTTGTGCAGCAGATATGATGGAAGTGGATGATTCTCCTGTATTGAACTTCAAACCCAGAAAGTAAGTCCATTTTTTCTGTTTCTCTCTCTCTCCCTGAAATTCAATTTATTTCTTTTTTATGTATATATAATTGGTCTTGTACTACTATGTATGAACACATACTTGTCTGTGTTATATATGTATGGGGTGGTCTTAGAGCATCTCCGGCAGGTCGGAGATGTTCAAATCCTAGACTAAATTTAATCTAAGACTCAGAATTTGCTCCGGCAGGCAGACTAAATATAGTTTAAAGTATTTTCCGGCACTTGGTTTGGTGGACTATAAATTTTTAATATATTTAAATAGTAGTGTGAAAGAATGATTGGTGGACAATAATTTATTAAATATAATATAATTTTTTAATATTATAGTCCATGAGATAGTCTATATGCTGGAAAGATTAAAAAACTATCTCATGAATTGATGTCATATGAACTAAATAAAGCCCGAAAAGAGTTATCTTTTCTATTTAACATCTAATTAGTTACACAAACATGAATGGAGCGAAACCACAGCTAAGGGCTTGGCAGAAAGTTTTAAACAATAGTTTATACGTATTTTATTCCATCAGAATAGTTTAACCATCCAAATAATCTTCAATACATTATTTTTTATTTTATTTCTTATCTCATTTTATTCTTTCATTTTAAACATAGCATTATAAAATCCAACACGTATTACTCACACACAATAAAATTGAGTACATCTGATCTGATCCGATTCGTTACCATACCTACTTAATTAATGAATAATACAAGTGAGATAATAACTTCAACAACAAAAAAATTAATATTTTTACAAATAATTTTTAATATTTTTATAAATTATATAACTAATTATACAACCTTGGTATGCTAATCCTCCAAAACATGCTACATGTACCAAAACATAGTAGCTAATAAGAAAACACAGAAAACATTAATACCAACTCTCCATTCCAAAAAAAATTCACATTTGCAAGATATATATATAAGTATAACATATAGTTTTGTTTTATATTTTAACCATAAATTTATTTAATGTTTAATAGCCAAGTCATAAAGATATAATTATGATAATGGATAAAAATCTTATTTTATTATAATTATATCATAATTATATATCTCAATCAAAATAAATTTGAAACCAATTGCATTGCATTCATATTATTTAACATTCAACTGCAAACACTAGTCAAAAGTCTCAACTATGAGACAAAAACCTAAATACCAAAAAAAGAAAATACTAGCAAATTAAGTTCCAGCCTTCCGACGGCCAACACGAGCAACAAAACCAGCTTTGATTTGAGCTACGGACCTGCCAGAGCCACACTGCAAGCAAGCAGAAAAGGACACAGCGAAACTAAAGTCAATATAAGAGAAAAAAACTACTAATGGACACAGCCAAACTAAAGTCTATATGAACTTCTATCAAAATATGAAAAAAGGGTGGCAATATTTTAAGGCCTCAGAAATTTAAGATTTCTGTCAGTTCAAAAAAATCAGACAATGTAGGCAAATCTTTATATCATCACGGACCTAGGCAGAAGCAGAGGTGGCCTAGGAAGTATGAGAATTTTTCATTGTTTTCTCCTCAATTGAAAGTAATAAAACAACATTCATCTAAGAAGTTTGAATTCAGAAAAAAAATCACGAGATATCACCAAATATCATGGAAATCATACAGGGAGACTGATATAAATGTGAACACAAGGGAGAAGAAGGTAAAGGGAAAATTCAGTGTAATTGGAAATATACCTTCTCACATCGAAGAAAGAAGAGACGATTCTCCTTGGAAAGAATTGTATCTGGACTTTTGCAGCCATTACAAATAACATATTCATCTGATGGAAATCACATAACAATATCAATCGAAATTCTAGAATTATAAAGGATCGAGATAAAGAAGAAATATGAAAAAAAGGACAAGCATAGACGCAGAAGACAAACCACCAAACACAAATGAACTCGAGATAAATTTTCAACAACTTATATTCAGCATTTATTTACTTTAATTCTTGATAATAGTTTGACCACAAATATCTATTCATTTGATTTGATGAACTCTCACCTTCATATCTGGGTATATGGTTTAACCTCTCGAAACCCAGAGAACCCAAACAGAAAAGATAGCAAGGGAACCACTCAAATAAATTCAAAAGAACATTTGAGACAAGTATCCTGGGGATTCCACATATACCGTAAAAATATGGGGAAGGAACTTACTGACATATCGCCGCAGAATCCCTTCAAAATTTTTCGGTGCAAATCTTCCCTTAACTACCAATCTTTGTTGTCCATCAAGCGACCCGCTTGTACCCAATTCAGCCAGCAAGAATGTCATTACATGCTCCGGCTGCCTATGCATTCTGGTGAAAGGAACAAAAGATGAAGGAAAACAAATTTAACACTAAACCATATAATGGACAATGCAGTCGGCAGAATGAAAAGAAATTCATTTTTAAGCAACTTAAGCCAACCCACAAGTCAAACAGGCAATTCAAAAAGTCAAATTACATCAAATCTTGAAGATCAGAACACGTGATAAGCCAGATGCAGAAATCTAGCAAAAAGTCGGCCAGCATTAAATGAAAATAAGGACATTAAAAGATCTAGCCATACGTTCTGCAGAGATCCATAAAGTTGACAAAAACAGTTTTCTTTGTCCCTTCACGAAGAACTTGTGGAGGCCTCATAACCGTTCTACGTCTATCTCCTGCAAGTTCAGGATTATGCTCACGAAGAATATTAAATACTCGGCCCAGAAGCTGCAAAATAAATAATTTAAGGGTCAGATACCAGAACAAATAATATCCAACACTTGATAACGAACAAAACACTGATGGAGATTCCTATCTATCAGTATAGCTTATAATCCACTAAGAGCTAGCAAGAAAAGAAGAAACTTCAAAATAACAGGGGAGAAACAAGAATGCTACAACAAAGATGTTTTGTTCAGCAATTAGTGAATTTTTGAAATATGACATTAATGCCCTACTTGACATTAACCTTAAACGACATACTAAGTAGCATCCTTGAAATTGAAAATTTCAAAGAAGTATAAAAAGCCCATAGATCACAGAGTAGAAGCGTAAATCTCAAAAGTCTTATCAGATCAGATATTACAAACAAAACTACAATAATAATAAAAACTCTTCTCTAAGTTTGCATGATTGACAGCAAAGTCTACTAAAAACATTACCACCCAAATATCTACTCTAAACATACCTCCTCGTATTCATAATCTCGATCAGTCCCTTCCCATGGTAAACGCTGTTGCAGTACGATGCCTTCTCCTTCTTCATCTTCTCCAAAGCTCTCTGAAGAGTTGAGTGAAAGTAGCGTCACACAGTTTGTGAAAAAATGCCATGATAGTACCATATATATATATATATATATATATATATATATATATATATATATGATTATAATTCAAATTGAACCTCTGCCTCGGTAAAAATCTTTAGCAGAACGACTTACCATCCAAATCATCGACTGCATTTTCTTTCTCGTCCTCTAAGAGATCAGTCTGTGCCTGCAATTCCAAAAGGTTCAGTTCAACGGCTTCCAAGAAATATATGCACTAAGTTTCTATTTTAACAACATATCATTGATAGCATAAAAAATAACCTGTTTTTTCTTCTTCTTTTTCAAACCAGAAAAGGCAGTGTCAAGTCCATCAGTTACTGCAGGATGAATGTATGCATAAACTCAGGAAAATTAAAAATCACTTATAAATGTAAAAACAAACTATACATCAGGAAAGGCACATTAAATAAGTTCACAGAAAGTTCGTTGCAGATTTAGATACCTGCTAAACTTTCAGTTTTCTCCACTAACTGGTCCACAGGCTCATCAGTGGGATCTTGAATCACAACCTTCTTTTTTTTCTTCTTTTTAGTAGGATCAAATGGTGTAATCTACATTGGAATAATGAATCAAGAGCTATGACGGGTTTTGCACAGATAGCAACACCAATTACATGGGTCTCTAAAGAATCAATTGTGCTGGAGGTTTTTACAACTTCCAACAAGAGAGATTGAACGTATCAAAATAAAATAAAACAAAACGTCAACAAAAATGGGGAGCCTTTTTTAAGGCAAACAAGAGATGAGTAGTCCAGATGTCAGCTTATACAACACAACTAAACTAACTCGGTTCATATCTAACAACTCAAATTATAGTTTGAAAATCAAAGAGTTCAAGAAACCTTTCACCCACATGGACCAACTATCACCCATACGGGACAAACCATCATAAAAAAGAGACTTACATCTGCCGCATCTTCCTTCACCTCTTCCTTCACTTCATTGAGATTTTCTTTGTCAGCCATGATTTTACTCTAATCTGCAAACAAAAAATCATTTTTTTAAAAAGATAACATTAAGACATATCTATATCTTTCTAGGTATAGATAAACAAATGGCAATCAAACATTGAACAAAGAAATTAAAAATCTAAATGAAAAAGAAAACATTTTGAAATTGATTCGGAACATCAAGAAGATTAGATACTTTCACGATTCAATAACCCTAAATGATGTAGGACGGGGTAGGAAGAAGGAATAAGAGTACTTGTGCAAAGAATCGGTAAAGAAACACACAAATAGCCCGTTCGGCAACGACTTATTTTAAAATGACTTAAAGTTAAAATATAAGTTAACTTATAAATTATTTAAGTTACGACTTATAAATAAAAGCGTTCGGCATCAATTTGACTTATAAGTCAAAATTAAGTTAAAACAAGTTATGAATGTGTTCGACTGATAATAACTTATAAGTTAAAATCAAATGTAAATATTACTAAAAAGAAAATAAAAAGATACATTGATTCAATATTACTCCCTCCATCCCAAATTATCTGCTTTTCTAGAGTTTCACACACATACCAATATGTGTGGTAAAAATACTAAAATACCCTTATGTGTTGACTTTTTTGTTTTCTGCGCATGAATCCTTATTGGTGAAAATATGAAAAGATGCTTAAAAAAGAGGAGAGGCATAAATGAGAGTAATAACTATCATTAATTAGTGTAAAGGGACAAACTTGGAAAACAAAAGAAAAAAATGCATTGAAATCTTAAAAAAGCAGATATTGTGGGACAAATTTTTTTTGCTAAAACAGCAGATAATTTGGGACGGAGGGAGTATATCATAACAATCATCCACAATTTCATTAAATAAAACACTAAACAAATTCTCTAAACATATCAACTACAATCTTATTCCAAGTTAGAGATTCTTAATGCAGTATTATCTCCACCCCAATGTACAACATTGTCATCACCACCACCAATACAATTTATGAGTTTCCATTAAACTTGCTGAATGAAAATATAATAAAGTAGAATCAATTTATCAGATTGTACGACATGCATGATGCATCCATATGAAACGACCGTACATTTAATTGTTGATCCAGCTACTCTAATCAACAAATTAAGAGAAAACAATCATATTAACTGTTGATCCAATAGCCAATATGAAGCACCAATAATGGCCAATGAGAAATAAGAAAACCTGGTTAGTGTTCTGAAAGAATGATTAGAAGAAACAAGATATATGCTTAAAAACGATTTTTTTTTCTCAAACAACAATGTTCTTTTTATTTAAAATTGTTTTACTATTTCCTAAAACTAAACTTGGCATGCAGAAATTCCTCTGGAGACGCACAAACATAGATGCCACATAACTGAGATCAAACCTCAATCAAAAACATTTCTTCAGAAGGATCCACGTAATGATAATTTATACTTCAGAAGAATCCAAAAACCATATTCCTCGAAAGAGCATAAGGAAATATATCCAATTCTTAGAACAAAGATTCAACAATACTAAATCGGATTACTTGGGAAATCCAAAACCATATTTCTCAAAAGAATAAAACAGTAATAACAGATAAACACATATTATCATATGTTAAGCAGCAAGAATCAAATGCTCCGGAACAAGGAATCTAAAGAACTCAAAATGAACAAAAAACCAGTAAACAGGACTCAAATTTCTATTATCAAAGTACTAAAAAATCCAGGAACAAAAAACAACAATGTAGCATCATAAACCTGAAACAAAAATGTAAATGAACTCACATGGTAAACAGTACTCAAATTTCTTCACACAATCTATTTTCATGTGTTTTAAACCAGCCATGAAGCAAACTCAAACCGGTTAACCAAAGAACTCAAACCAAAGCTCACAATAAGATCATCTAAAGACTAGTCATTAAGAGTAATGTGAAAAAAATTAACTACCACAAAATCATAGGAGGAGTGAAATCTACTTAACAAAATGCCTTTAAATTAATGAAAAAATATTTATGGTTATCATACTTAAGTTTAAACAAATGATGCTTAAACAAATGATGCAGGACAAAAGTTATAAATACAGCACTGTACAGGACAACCTGTAAGCAAAATGTTACAGGTATTTATGTCCTCCCTTGAACATGCAAACTAGTATTATTTGTCTAGACCAAAATGTAACTAAATTAACTGAATAAAGGTAAAATGCACTTAATTTTTGGACAACAATGTGGGGGTCGATGTCACCTCAAGATACTATGTCGAAGAGGGGAAAATATGTGATGAAAACATGCTCTATGTGCATAGATTCACATAACATAGGCAATGGGTGCTGCCCATATGACTACCGAGAACGTATATCATATGTCACCTCAAGATACTATGTCGAAGAGGGGAAAATATGTGGTGAAAACATGCTCTGTGTCACTGTGTGCATATAGATTCACATAACATAGGCAATGGGTGCTGCCCATATGACTACCATGGGTGCTACCCATATGACTACCGAGAACGTATATCATTCTTAAACGAACGAGAGCTTCACTGTATATTACATTATATGATGATTCAAATTAACCCTTCCATTTTTGCTCAGATCTTGTAACATACTCCTTTTGTCCTCATTTATCAAAAATATCATAGACTACTTCTTTAAGGTTTAAAGTATTAGACTAGATTGAACTTTTACTTGTTCAACTTCCTCTTGGGATATCCTAATTTAATCAAAACATAGAATTAACAATCGAAATTACCGAACCAGATAATATAATAAGAGAAGTTAAACACAATTAATAATTTCATACCTTTGGATGATTTGGCAGAATAATGACATGCAATGACATCCATAAACTCAGATAAAGAACTAATATTTACTTTTTAGATTGACCTCTTATAATCCTTAATCTGATTTTTAGAAATAGTTTTAAAAAAATTCACATAGCTCATACATAATGTGTCGGTTCAATCGAATTTGAACAAGAAAAATCTTAATCAACCATGCAAACAAATGATAGTCGAAACATTAAATTTTGTCACATACTTAACATTTTGAACACACAAATCTTGTTTCAAACAAAGTTTGGTCCAAAATACTAAAATGATATTTTTATATCTAGATTACACAGCAAAAGTATCACCCAAAAACATCATTATCACTTGTAAAGCTCCAAAGAAGCAATCACCATAAATAACAATCCACCGATAAGGTAGAATTCCAAACCCTCAACTTGCATTTTTTTTTCTTTTTAGTATAATTATTAATTTTCATTCGATGTTGATCACATATATATATATATATATATATATATATATATATATGTGTGTGTGTGACTTTATTTTTACAGGTTACTGAGAGTACACCCACCCATGTATAGTGCAAAAATATAATTTTGCACCAATATATTTAATTTATATCCAATTGTTAAGCAGAACACACATTAAATCTATATAAACAAAATTACTAAAATTAAGCTGCTCACATATTCCTAATTAAGGACAACCCAGTATACAACAATTTATTCAATCAATCAATCAAACATTTGAACCACATAAATTAACAAAAAACGGAATTGAATCGAAACCCACATACACGGTAAAAATTAAAGAGGTAAATAGGTAAAAACCACAAGCCAAAGATTCATATTTAATTGAGGAGTGTTTAAATACTTAAAAAATAAAATTTCTGTTATGCTAAAACAATAAACCAATCCGAAGAAACATTAACCTAAGCCAAAGCCGTAATACAAAGTCAAAATAAATGTGGAATTTATCAAACATGTGGTCTAGGGTTTGGTACCAAACAGCAATCCAAGGAGTGGACGCGGAAGGAAGGAGGGACAGAGAGCAGCCGCGGAGGGAGCGTTGTGTTTTTACGTTAGAAGAGAATCAAGAGATCAGCTTTTTTTTATGTTGGAGCGGATAAAGATGTAATTTAGCAAAATAAATGAGGGGTAAAATAGATATTATATTTATTCAAATTAACTTATTAACCATGACTTATATGTCGTTTTTAAATAAGTCTCAAATTATTATTTTTTACTTATAAATTATAAAATAAATCTTTGCCAAACAACTCAATAGTGGCAAATGATTTATAAATTTGTTTGAAAAACTTATAAGTCATTGAACATGGATTAAATGTACCTCTTTGGTATCCGAGGGTATAATTTTAATTGGGCAAAAAAAATCAAAGGATACTGTCTTTGACTATAAAATTTGGAGTTCAAACAATATAATACACTGTAATTTTCTAGGAGTAATTAATCAATAGGTTGTTAATACTTATATTCCTTCGATTGCTACTACTCCTCCGATTAATGTTAGGTACCAAACCTTAGACCAAATATTTGATATATATATATATATATATATATATATATATATATATATATATATATATATATATATGTGTGTGTGTGTGTGTGTGTGTGTGTGTGTGTGTGTGTGTGTGAGAGAGATGTTATGTTTGAATCTTTGACATGTAATTTTCTTCTTCTTTACCTCTTTAATTTTGAATGTAGGTTCAGAGTGTGAGTTTCCATTCAATTCCATTTTTTGTTAATTTATGTGGTTCAAATGTTTGATTAAATGAATTATTGTATACTAAGTTGTCCTTAATTAGGAATATATTGTGAGCAACTTAATTTTAGTAATTTTCTATAACTTGGGTTCTGTTTATAAAGATTTAACATGTGTTGTGCTTAACAATTGGATATAAATATATCGGTGCAAAATTATATTTTTACACTATACATGAGTGTACTCTCAGTAACTTGTAAAAATAAAGGCAGAGAGATATATAATCAACATCGAATGAAAATTAATAATTATACTAAAAAGAAAAAAATACAAGTTGAGGGTTTGGAATTCTACCTTATTGGCTGATTGATTGTTATTTATGGTGATTGCTTCTTTGGAGCTTAACAAGTGATAATGATGTTTTTGCATGATACTTTTGCTGTGTAATCTATATATTAAAATATCATTTTAGAATTTGGACCAAACTCTGTTCGAAACAAGATTTGTGTGTTCAAAATGTTAAGTATATGATAAAATTTAATTAATGTTTAGACTATCATTTGTTTGCATGGTTGATTAAGATTTCTCTTTTTCAAATTCGATTGAACTGACCCATTATGTATGAGTTATGTGAATTTTTTTTAAAACTATTTTTAAAAATCAGATCAAGGATTATAAGAGGTCAATCTAAAAAGTAAATGTTAGTTTTTTATAGTTTATAGATGTCATTGCATGCCATAATTCTGTCAAATCATCCAAAGGTATAGAATTATTAATTGTGTTTAACTTCTCTGGTTATATTATCTAGTTCGTTAACTTCAGTTGGTAATTCTATGTTTGGATTAAATTAGGATATCCCAAGAGGAAGTTGAACAAGTAAGAGTTCAATCTAGTCTAATACTTTGAAACTTAAGAGTTCAATCTAGTCTAATACTTTGAAACTTAAAGAAGTAGTCTATGATATTTTTGATAAATGAGGACAAAAGGAGTATGATAAATGAGGACAAAAGGAGTATGTTACCATAGCTGAGCAAAAATGGAAGGGTTAATTTGAATCATCATGTAATGTAATATACAGTGAAGCACTCATTCGTTTACGAATGATATACGTTCTGGGTAGTCATATGAGCTGCACCCATTGCCTATGTTATGTGAATCTACGCACACAAAGCATGTTTTCACCACATATTTCCCCCTCTTCGACATAGTATCTTGAGGTGACATCGACTCCTATTGGTCAAAGTCCTTGGTCCTCACCCATTTAATAAAGGAGACAAAGTTGGGAGTTCTTTGGAAATGAAGAATTTGACCGTCCCTTGAATTTTCCATCAATATTCTCCTTTTTTTAATGATCCTCATTTAATACTACTCCCCTCCATTTGGCTATAAAAGAAAGGCTAAGGAAAGGGAAATAGAAACACCAACAATACAAACTCTCATCGAGAGTTTAAGAAAAAGGAGAAAGAGAGAAAAGTTTTTTGTGAAGCTTTAGAAAAATAGAGTGAGAGAAAGATAGTTTAAATAAAATGGTGTTTTATTTGGGTTCCATCACATAGTTATTGTGGTGAATTAATTTGAGTTTTTACTCAAATTAATATATTTGTATTCTCTCATATTATTCTAGTGAATTCTTCGGAGTTTGTCCCGTGGTTTTTTCCTCTTAGCTTTAAAGGGTTTTTCACGTAAAAATCTTGGTGTCTCGTGGTTGGATATTTTCTACTTATTATTTCCTGCAGTGATTATTATTTTGGTAGAATTGTAAATTTAATCTATTTGGCATGTGCTGATATTTTATCCGTCTAATTTACTAAAGACAACAGTAATTGGGAGGTGATTATTTTCCCAACAATTGGTATCAAAGCTAAAGTTATTTACTCGGTTGTTTTTGATAAATTTTATGGAGGAATTAGTCGGAGCCATGATTAAATTGACCTATTCAAAAATTTCAATCTGGAAGCCCAGGATGGAGGATATCTGTAAGACCCCAGCTTATTAATGAGTAAAATCAAATTTTCTCTAAATATTATTGTGAATAATAAGGGGTTAATTTGATATAATACTTTGGTTATGGGTGAAATGTGCAAATTTTGTAAAATAAGCAAGTGGTTATAAAATATTCATTTTGTCGGGGAATATTCGTTTGGAATATTCTTGCTGTCGGGGAATATTCGTACGACTGCGCAGCCTTGTGTGGGCCCCATAACGGAAAGCGATTGGATGAAGAAAACGACAAGTATAAGTTGTGTATAAATAACGGCGTAGTTGTTACCGTTAATACTGTTGGAATACCCGGTGGTTAAAATACAGTAGCACACGGTATTGCACCAATTATTGATTCTTACGTAAGAAGACACTACTCAATAATTGTTACAGTAGTTATTGTTCAATATTTTATTTTATTGATTCAATAATTGCTGCGTTGATATTTTATATTATTGTTGTTTCAATAATTGTTGCTGCACAGTATTTTCCTTTATTTGATCAATAATTCATATTATTTGAATAATATTATTAGATAACATTATTGGCAATGTCTAGAAAGTTCTGTCTAAGGAGAGGTTTGGTCATCTAATTGCGCGCCAGTAAGGAAAAATCCTTATTGAAAAGCCCCCTCTTTCTTGGGAACGGCCTGGTTGTCATAAATGTGATTCTGTAATATTATTTGTGAATAATTAATTATTGATTCATATGATAAGGAAATATTTATTTTATATGGATATAAATGAGGGATATATTTTTGCGGTTAAAAATGAAGGAGTTAATATTGAGGTTTTTATCAGTATTTTTGTCGGAATGGAGGTATTAAAAATCAGGGTTTTTGAGATATTTTGCGGGGGTTATAATTTTTAATCCGACCGTTGGATCGTGGTAATTTTTGGATATGTTATACATATATAAGTTGAGTATATGTCCACAAATTTTGAACCGTTAAAACTGAACGTATGATTTATTATGAATTTTACGAGATGACTGGTTCAAAAATTGTTGAATTTTCGGAGTTTATCATTTTGGTGGAAAATTCTACAATTGGTGGGCCCCACTCTTGGTTAGTAAAGAAATGTGCTGAGATTTTTATTCAAATATGGTGGGTGGGAATAGTAGCAGGTAAAGCCATCAGGTTACAGGTTAAGTCTGCTTCGGCGTGCTAACATTTTCCTATAAATAGAGGGCTAAGTTAGAATTAAAAATCACACTAGAAACAAGTTTTCTCTCTTTCTCTCTCTAGATTATTGAGTGTATTTTGTGAGTATTTAGATACTTTGAGAGTTTCTATTCATCAGAGCAAGTTTCTTTCAGCCTTATACCGGTATTCCGACCAGAAGTACTGATATTTTGAGGTAAGGGATATTATTTTCTTCTTAATGATATTATTTTCTTCAATATCATTATGCTGAAATATTGATATGAACTTTTTATCAAATTTGGAATTTTTTGTGTCGGGGTTACTATTCACGTATACGTTACTATTCACGTATACGACACTATTCACCGAAAAATAAAATTTTTCCTTTTTGTCCAAGATGTCTATTATGGTTACTATCTTTGATTGTATCCATATTTTGATATTTATTTTTGAATTCTGATTCACAATTGATTATTATGAAGTATTATTGATCTTGGATAAAATGTTATACGAATCCCTACTATTTGTCCTTCTGTCTCACTGGATTCGTTCTCTTTAAGATATTTTTCATCATCCTCAGTCCTAAATGATGATATTACTGAATATCTTTGGCCTGTAGTGCAAAGATGTATGATTACTTGATGGATATCTTTGGCCTGTAGTGCAAAGATGAACAGGTGTTGAGATGAACATGACTGACAGGTGATACAAATGAATATATTTGGATAAAGATGATTATTAATTAATGTTACAGGGATAAAATATTGATGATGGACTTTTAAATCTTAGAAGATAGTAGAATTCATTCTCTACTTGACTCTTCTAATAGTTTGTTGTTTCCGCTGCAGTTGTTGATCTAAAACTTGTTGTCGATTATATTCTATCAGATTTTTCCCTGTTGAATACTAATGATAATTTGTTGTATATTATCTTAGTCAAAATATTCTTTATTGGGCTAGTTGAGCTCACCATTTTCCTTTTTGTTTCATTTTTCTTCTCAGGAGGTGAGAACATAGCAGGATCTAGTCGGGGTATGGAGTGATGGTTCTAGAAAGATGTTTTAGCAGTCCTCACTATTTTTGTAAAATAGTGTTTGAATAATTGTATTGAGGACTTATTTGAGTGTTGATATTGTCTAGAAGACAATATTTGTATTTAAACTCACAGTATGTGTTGTCGTATTTTGCACGACAATTGTATTATTGAAGTTGTAGTTTGCTTTCTGTACCATGTATTTGGCGACTCAAAATGGGTGTTGTATACCTATTTTGGGGGCGTCACAGTTGGTATCAGAGCTTAGGGATATGATCCCTGGCTGAGATGTGAGGCAAGAACTAGGAGGGAAGAGCCGGGGAATTCCTTCGCTAGTATGACCTGACTAAGTTTATTTGGTGTTTATTTGGTCGGTCAGAGTATAGAGATAATATATGACATGACTATTAACCCTTGTTTTATGGCAGTATTTAAGAATGGCAGCTGAGAACGTTAATAATGGAGTAAATTAGACAGTGGAGACACCTTTGATTACCACCCAGAGGAACGTGCAACAGGAAGGCAATATTCCTCCTGTAAACAACGTTACCGAGCAAACGATGAATGATGGAATGTTTAGGAGCTTTTTGCAGTTCATGCAAAATCAGACGAGGGAGACTCGTGTGCAGAATACGGGTGGAAATGATAACAACGCGCGGTTTGTCACAGCCAAGCAGTTCAAAGAATTGGGACCACAAGAATTTAAGGGAAAGCCGGATCCGATCATGGCGGAAACGTGGGTCAAGCAAATTACCAAGATAATCGATGTCTTGGGATACACGGAGAAACAGAAGGTTCCATTCGTCACCTTTATGTTTCGCGGTGAGGCAGACTACTGGTGGGAGTCTGTGAAGTGTACCCAGCCTGACGCACTCAACATGTCCTGGGAAACATTTCAAAAACTGTTCAATGACAAGTACTTTCCTGAAAGTATTCGTCATATGAAGGAGGTGGAGTTTATCAGACTGGAACAAAACAACATGACGGTGTCCCAGTACGAGGCGAAGTTTGCAGAGTTATCCAGGTTTGCACCTCATTTGGTCGAAAATGAGGAACGAATGACAAGGATGTTTCTAAGAGGTCTAAAACCCGAGATTCAACAATATCTTATCTCTCATAAATTTTCTTTATATTCAGATGTTGTAAACAGGGCTCAATTATTAGAGCGAGATAATGAGTATGTGCAACCGAGGGACCACAACCAGGGTCATACCGGTGGCGGCAGTCATCGAAGCAATGAAAACCAGCAGGGAGAAAAATATTCGGACAAAAGCGGTAACCACTCTGGTGGTAATCGTGGTCGTGATAATAAAAAGAGCGAGTCGGGAGGAGATTTCAAGAAAAGAAGGTACAACAATGATAACGTGAAGACGTCAGCACAAACATCAACTGTTTCTAGGGGAGGAGAACGACCACCGGTCGTATGTTACAAATGTGGGAAAGAGGGACATATCAGCCCACAACAATCCAAGGTATGTTATAACTGTGGAAAGGAGGGTCATATAGCTCGAGAGTGTTCTATAGCAAAACCAAGTTCAGCGGGGATGGTGACTCCAAAAACTGTCCCGGATAAGTCAAAATCAGCGGTTCCTGGAAGAGCGTTTGTCGTGACTGGCCAAAACGCGAGAAACCCGAACGAGGTGATCACGGGTAAGCTAATCTTAAACTCTTGCGAAGTTTATACCTTATTAGATACCGGTTCTACCCATTCTTTTATCTCTCCTGCTTGTGCTCAACGTTTAAACTTGACTCCGGAGAAATTGAACTTTGACTTATCTGTTGAAACTCCATTGGGTGAAACCTTCGTTACATTTACAGTTTATAAATCTTGCATGATCCAAGTTGGCACTATCACATTACCTGTTGATCTTATCTCTTTAAAGATACTTGCTTTTGATGTGATTTTAAGAATTGATTGGTTAACCACTCATCATGCTAAAATTGATTGTTTTCGTAAGGTTGTTAGTTTTCATACTCCTAACCAACCTATCATACGAATTCAAACTACTAAACCACTAAAATCAGTCACTGTCATATCAAGCCACAAAGCTATTCGTTTATTGAAAAACGGATATCAAGCTTTCTTAGCCCATGCTATGGATTTGAACAAAGACAAGTCAGATTTGAATAATATTTCTATTGTTAGAGAATTTCCCGATGTATTTCCTGAAGAACTTCCTGGTCTACCCTAAGAACGTGAAGTTGAATTCTTTATTGACCTTGAACCCGGTACAAAGCCCATTTCTAAAACCCCATATCGAATGGCTCCTATTGAACTTCAGGAGTTAAAAGTCCAATTACAGGAGTTATTAGACATCGGTTTTATTCGTCCTAGTACATCTCCTTGGGGTGCTCCTGTTTTATTCGTAAAGAAGAAAGACGGGAGTATGCGACTTTGTATCGACTATAGGGAATTGAACCATGTCACTATCAAGAATAGGTATCCGCTACCTCGCATTGATGACCTGTTTGACCAGTTGCAAGGAGCACAGTTCTTTTCAAAGATCGATCTTCGTTCTGGATATCATCAGCTGAAGATTAAAACTGAGGATATTCCAAAGACTGCCTTCAGAACTCGGTACGGGCATTATGAATTCTTAGTAATGTCTTTTGGATTGACTAATGCTCCAGCTGCTTTCATGGATATGATGAACCGTGTATTCAAAGAATATTTAGATCAGTTCGTTGTTGTCTTTATTGATGACATCTTCATCTATTCCAAAAGGCGTGAAGATCATGAGCGCCATTTGAAGCTGGTATTGCAAAAGCTTCGTGAAAACAAGCTATATGCCAAACTGAAGAAATGCGAGTTCTGGCTTGAGGAAGTAGCATTCCTTGGGCACGTGGTGTCAAAACATGGAGTATCTGTCGACCCGGCGAAGATTGAAGCCATACAAAGTTGGGAGCAACCGAAGTCGGTAACCGAAGTACGTAGCTTTCTGGGCTTAGCTGGTTATTATCGGAGATTCGTGGAAGGATTTTCTAGAATCGCTACTCCGTTAACTCAGCTGACTCGGAAGGATACAAAATTTGGTTGGAGCGAGGAATGCGAGAAGAGTTTCCAAGAGGTCAAAAGGAGACTCATTTCGGCACCTGTTCTGACAATACCATCTGGTTCGGATGGATTTGTTATCTACAGCGATGCTTCAGGCAAAGGTTTAGGATGTGTTCTCATGCAACATGGGAAAGTCATAGCCTATGCCTCACGACAACTCAAAGAATATGAGAGGAATTATCCTACTCATGATTTGGAATTGGTAGCAGTCATTTTCGCGTTGAAGATCTGGAGACACTACCTGTATGGGGAGAAAGTAGAGATCTATACAGATCATAAAAGCCTCAAATATTTCTTCACCCAAAAAGAACTCAACATGCGGCAGCGACGTTGGCTCGAGCTGTTGAAAGATTACGATCATACCATCTAATATCATCCTGGAAAAGCAAACGTAGTAGCTGACACATTGAGTAGAAGATCATATGCGAGTACGAGTGCAATGTTGTTAACACAAAGGCCCATTTTGTATGATTTGCAAAGGATGGAGATAGAGATGAAGGCTCGAAGTACCCACATGATGATATCAAATATACGAGTAGAAACTGACTTTAATTGATAAAGTTAAAGCCGCTCAAGCTACGGACATAGAGCTGATGCGTATGAAGAAGAAAGTGCAAGAAGGTGCTATTCCAGAAGCAAGAATAGATGAAGAAGGAATACTTCGAGTCAACTCCAGACTTTGTGTTCCTAACGATTTTGACTTGAAGCATAGAATAATAATGGAGGCACACAACACACCGTTTGCAATCCATCCTGGGAGTACCAAAATGTATCACGATCTTCGACATACATTTTGGTGGAGCAATATGAAAAGAGAGATCGCAGAGTTTATCTCGAGGTGTTTAACTTGTCAACGTGTAAAGGCGGAGCATCAAGTGCCAAAGGGTCCATTGTAACCACTTGAGATCCCGAAATGGAAGTGGAAACACATTACCATGGATTTCGTTACAGGTCTTCCCAAGGTTTCTCAACGCATAGATGCGATTTGGGTTATTGTTGATAGATTAACCAAGTCTGCTCATTTCTTGTGGATACGTGAGACTTATTCCCTTGAACGTCTTGCTAGTATGTATATGAACGAGATTGTGAGATTGCATGGCATGCCAGTATCCATAGTTTCGGATCGTGACCCAAGATTCACTTCACAATTTTGGGTTAGCTTGCAGAAAGCTATGGGCACGGATTTACGATTCAGTTCGGCATACCATCCTCAAACGGACGGACAATCAGAGAGGAATATTCAAACTCTTGAAGATCTATTAAGACTCTGTGTCCTAGATCTCAAAGGGAGTTGGGATAAGTACCTACCATTGGTGGAATTCTCCTACAACAACAGTTATCAGGCGAGCATAGGTGTGGCTCCATTCGAGGCGTTGTATGGAAGAAAATATCGTTCTCCAGTATGCTGGGACGAGGTGGGTGAAGCAACATTGTTGGGACCAGAGTTGGTACGCATGACTACAGAGAAGATCCAAACGATTCGACAACGTATACAAACAAAACAGGATCGACAAAAGTGTTATGCGGATCTTCATCGGAAGGACGTGAAATTTAATATTGGGGATCATGTATTGTTACGTGTTGCACCATGGAAGGGAGTTACAAGATTTGGGAAGAGAGGAAAGCTCAATCCAAGATTTCTTGGTCCATTTGAGATTCTTGAGCGAATAGGAAATGTGGCATATAGACTCGCATTACCTCCAAACATGTCTCGTGTTCATAATATTTTTCACATATCTATGCTTCGTAAATATGTTAAAGACCCGAACCACATTATTGAGTTAGAACCAGACGAGATAGCTGAAGATTTAACGTACGAGGATGTACCTGTTAAGATCTTAGATAGGAAAGAGCATGTCCTACGCACAAAGGTTATACCACAAGTTAAGGTTTTGTGGAGAAACCATGCTATTGAAGAAATGACCTGGGAGTTGGAATCAGAAATGAAAGCGAGGTATCCTCACCTTTTCGAAATATCAGGTACGTACGTCAATTTCGAGGACGAAATTTCATAAGGAGGGGAGGTTGTAAGACCCCAGCTTATTAATGAATAAAATCAAATTTTCTCTAAATATTATTGTGAATAATAAGGAGTAAATTTGATATAATACTTTGGTTATGGGTGAAATGTGCAAATTTTACAAAATAAGCAAGTGGTTATAAAATATTCATTTTGTCGGGGAATATTCGTTTGGAATATTCTTGTTGTCGGGGATTATTCGTACGACGACGCAGCCTTGTGTGGGCCCCATAACGAAAAGCGATTGGATGAAGAAAACGACAAGTATAAGTTGTTTATAAATAACGGCGTAGTTGTTACCGTTAATACTGTTGGAATACCCGGTGGTTAAAATACAGTAGCACACGGTATTGCACCAATTATTGATTCTTACGTAAGAAGGCACTACTCAATAATTGTTACAGTAGTTATTGTTCAATATTTTATTTTATTGATTTAATAATTGCTGCGTTGATATTTTATATTATTGTTGTTTCAATAATTGTTGCTGCACAGTATTTTCCTTTATCAGATCAATAATTCATATTATTTGAATAATATTATTAGATAACATTATTGATAATGTCTAGAAAGTTCTGTCTAAGGAGAGGTTTGGTCATCTAATTGCGCGCCAGTAAGGAGAAATCCTTATTGGAAAGCCCCCTCTTTCCTGGGAACGGCCTGGTTGTCATAAATGTGATTCTGTAATATTATTTGTGAATAATTAATTATTGATTCATATGATAAGAAAATATTTATTTTATGTGGATATAAATGAGGGATATATTTTTGTGGTTAAAAATGAAGGAGTTAATGTTGAGGTTTTTATCAGTATTTTTGTCGGAATGGAGGTATTAAAAATTAGGATTTTTGAGATATTTTGCGGGGGTTATAATTTTTAATCCGACCGTTGGATCGTGATAATTTTTGGATATGTTATACATATATAAGTTGAGTATATGTCCACAAATTTTGAACCGTTAAAACTGAACGTATGATTTATTATGAATTTTACGAGGTGACTGGTTCAGAAATTATTGAATTTTCGGAGTTTATCATTTTGGTGGAAAATTCTACAATTGGTGGGCCCCACTCTTGGTTAGTAAAGAAATGTGCTGAGATTTTTATTCAAATATGGTGGGTGGGAATAGTAGCAGGTAAAGCCATCAGGTTGCAGGTTAAGTCTGCTTCGGCGTGCTAACATTTTTCTATAAATAGAGGGCTAAGTTAGAATTGAAAATCACACCAGAAACAAGTTTTCTCTCTTTTTCTCTCTAGATTATTGAGTGTATTTTGTGAGTATTTAGATACTTTGAGAGTTTCTATTCATCAGAGCAAGTTTCTTTCAGCCTTATACCGGTATTCCGACCAGAAGTACTGATATTTTGAGGTAAGGGATATTATTTTCTTCTTAATGATATTATTTTCTTCAATATCATTATGCTGAAATATTGATATGAACTTTTTATCAAATTTGAACTTTTTGTGTCGGGGTTACTATTCACGTATACGTTACTATTCACGTATACGGCACTATTCACGAATACGGTACTATTCACCAAAAAATAAAATTTTCCCTTTTTGTCCAAGATGTCTATTATGGTTACTATCTTTGATTGTATCCATGTTTTGATCTTTATTTTTGAATTCTGCTTCACAATTGATTATTACGAAGTATTATTGATCTTGGATAAACTGTTATACGAATCCCTACTATTTGTCCTTCTGTCTCACTGGATTCGTTCTCTTTAAGATATTTTTCATCATCCTCAGTCCTAAATGATGATATTACTGAATATTTTTGGCCTGTAGTGCAAAGATGTATGATTACTTGATGAATATCTTTGGCCTGTAGTGCAAAGATGAACAGGTGTTGAGATGAACATGACTGACAGGTAATACAAATGAATATCTTTGGCCTGTAGTGCAAAGATGAATATTTGGATAAAGATGATTATTAATTAATGTTACAGGGACAAAATATTGATGATGGACTTTTAAATCTTAGAAGATAGTAGAATTCATTCTCTACTTGACTCTTCTAATGGTTTGCTGTTTCCGCTGAAGTTGTTGATCTAAAACTTGTTTTCGATTATATTCTATCAGATTTTTCCCTGTTGAATACTAATGAAAAAATTGCAGGCAAGTTGGTGGAAAATCAAGTTGGGGCGTCACAATATCCTTCACCCATTTGATTTTCCACCAACTTGCCTGCAATTTTTTCCGAGCACCAGCCCATTGAATTTTCCATTCTCCCCGCCCGTTGATTTTCATGTCAACTTCATTTAATTCTCTTCCCTTCCATTCGGCTATAAAAGGGAGCCAAACATAAGGTAAAAAAAACACCAACAATATATATTCTCATCCGAGAGTTTAAGAGAAAGGAGAAAGAGAGAAAATTTTTTTTGTGAAGCTTTAGAAAAATAGAGAGAGAGAAAGATTGTTCAAATAAAAGGGTGTTTTATTTGAGTTCCATCACATAGTTATTGTGGTGAAGTAATTTTGGTTTGTACTCAAATTAATATCTTTGTATTCTCTCATATTATTCCAGTGAATTCTTCGGAGTTTGTCCCGTGGTTTTTACCTCTAAGTTTTAAAGGGTTTTCCACGTAAAAATCTTAGTGTCTCGTGGTTGGATATTTTCTACTTATTATTTTCTTCAGTGATTATTATTTTGGTGGAACTGTAAATTTAATCTGTTTGGCATGTGCTAATATTTTATCCGTCTAATTTATTAAAGACAACAGTAATTGGGAGGTGATTTTTTTTCCAACAACTGGTATCAAAGCTAAGGTTATTTTGTAAGACCCCAACTTTTATGAATAACGATGAATTTTCTATAAATATCATTTTTGAATATTATGAAGTGAATTTGATATAATGTTATAGTTGTGGGTAATATTTATAAATTTTGTAAAGTATGCAAGTTGTTATATAATATTCGATTGGTCGGGGAATATTCGTTTTAACAGGAAATATTCGTACGACGACACAATTATTAGTGGACCCCACAATGGAATTATTGTCGGATTGAGAAAATGACAAAAATATCTTTTTATAAAATAACGGCAAAAGTTTTACCGTTAACTGTTAGAATATCCGGTGGTTAAAATATAGTAATATGCGGGGTTGCACAGTAGCACACGGTATTGCACAGTATTTTTGAATTATTGTTCTTACGTAAGAAGGCACTACTTAATAATTGTTACAGTAATTACTGTTCAATATTTTATTTTATTGATTCAATAATTGCTGCGTTGAAATTTTATATTATTGTTGTTTCAATAATTATCACTACACAATATTTTCCATTATCAAATCAATAATTCATATTATTTGAATAATATTATTAGATAACATTATTAGCAATGTCTAAAAAGTTCTGTCAAGGAGAGGTTTGGTCACCTAATTGTGCGCCAGTAAAGAGAAATCCTTATCGAAAAGCCTCTTCTTTCCTGGGAACGGCCTGGTTGTCATTATTGTGATTCTGTAATATTATTTGTGAATAATTAATTATTGATTTATATGATAAGAAAATATTTATTTTATGCGGACATAAATGATGGATAGAAAAATATTTATTTTTATGTGGTTATAAATGAAAGAATTAATATTGAGGTGTTTTATCAGTATTTTATCGGATTGGAGGTATTAAAAAAATCAAATCGGTGTTCTTAAAGCTCTATTGCGTGAGTTATAATTTTAATCCGACTGTTGGATCGTTGTGATTTTTGGATATGTTATGCATATATAAGTTGAGTATATGTCCACACATTTTGAACCATTAAAAATTAACGCATGATTTGTTATAAATTTTAAAAGGTGTTAAAAATCATCCGTTTGTGGATTTCGGATATTTTCTGCCTGAAATTTGGAAAAACTTAAAGCTATAAAATTGTAGAGATTTCGATTTCGTGTAGAATAGACATAAAATTCATATTTTTTTTGATAAAAAGGCTATTTATTATTAATTACTAAAGTTTTAAAAAATAAAATACTTTTTTATTAAAATTGGGTGGGACCCACTTTTGTTTTTCAAACTTGTGGGCTGAAATTTTTGTTCCAAATTGGTTGCTCATTTGGTGGGTGGACGTAAAGATTGAAAAAAATAAAATAATAATATTATTTTAGTCTCCTATGACGTTCTAGCATTTTCCTATAAATAGGCGCTTAAGTTAGAATTGAAAATCACACTAGAATCAGAGAATTCTTCTTCTATAATCTTGAGCGTATTTCTTTAGAGTTTTAGAAAGTTTTGAGCGTAGAAAACAGTAAAAGTTTTATTCAAGAATATCTCTGCTATACTAGTTGGAATACTCTTCTTTTCAAGGTAAGGGATGTTATTTTTATTCAATATTCGCTTGAAATAATATTTTTTCCATGCTCTGTAGTATGTAAGTAATATTATTTCGTTTCAGATTTCGAATTCTATACTCGTTTTGTTAAAATTTTGGCTTCTATACTCCATGAAATTAGTAGAATATCCTTGATATTTGCGCTTCATCTAGTATCTTTTTATGAAAATATTATTCTGAGTATTCTTGATAAGTTTTTAACTTTTTCATGCCGGAGTACTATTCATGGGGTTACTATTCCCAAAGTACTATTCACGGGGTACTATTCACTCGAGTACTATTCACCCGGAGTACTATTCATGATAAAAATTAATTCGTTTTTGGTCCAAATTATTTTTGGTACAATATTATTCTTGAATTTTATTCCACAAAGCAGTATCATATTGACAATTTGGACGTTATTGATTTTTGGATAAATTAAATTATAAATCTTTAAAAATTTATCCTTGAACTTGTTTTATTGAATTCTTATATCATTGTCATCATCCTCATGTTTATATTATGTTGAAAGTCATCTGTGGCCTGTAGTGCATAGATGGACTTGATATGATTATGACTAGAGATTATTTGGTATAATCATGACCGTAATGTTACAAATGATGTGGTACTATTCACGGGGTACTATTTACTCGAGTACTATTCACCCGGGGTACTATTCATGGTAAAAATTTATTCGTTTTCGGTCCAAATTATTTTTGGTACAATATTATTCTTAAATTTTACTCCACAAAGCAGTATCATGTTGACAATTTGGACGTTATTGATTTCTGGATAAATTAAATTATAAATCTTTAAAAATTTATCCTTGAACTTGTTTTATTGAATTCTTATATCATTGTCATCATCCTCATGTTTATATTCTGTTGAAAGTCATCTGTGGCCTGTAGTGCATAGATGGACTTGGTATGATTATGACCAGGGATTATTCGGTATAATAATGACCGTAATGTTACAAATGATGTGGTAAAAGTCCTCATTGGCCCGTAGTGCATTGGTGGACAGTTGTTGGCATGATCATGATCATTGATGAATACACGAATATCTTTGGCCCGTAGTGCATGGATAATTTATGGTCGTGATACTAAAGAATATCCTTGGCCGTAGTGCAGGGGTGATTTGATGATGTGGATTATTTATTAAGCTGAGTCTCAGCGATAAAAGTGATGAAAAATCTTTTAAATCATAGAAGATAGTAGATTTTATGCTCTACTTGACTCTTCTAATGGGTTGCTTATTCCGCTGCAGTTAAACTTGATGTTTGTTATATTTTATCAGTTTAACATTGTTAATGGCTAACGATAAATTATTCTGCATTATCTTAGTCATAATATTTCTTACTGGGCTAGTTGAGCTCACCCTTTTGCTTTCATTGTCCTCTTTAGGAAATGAGAACGTAGCCGAGACTAGTCGGGGAACGGAGTGACGGTCCAGATGACAGCATTAGTAGTCCTCACTATTCTATGAAATAGTGTGATAATAATTGTATTGAGGACACCATTTGAGTTGAATACTGTCTAGAAGATAATATTCGTTTTAAAACTCTCAGTTTATGTTTTGTCGTATTTTACACGATAGTTGTATTATTAAGTTGTATTTAAATTTTGTACCATGTATTTGGCGACTCAAGATGGATGATGTATACCTATTTTGGGGGCGTCACATATTTGCTCGGTTATTTTTGTTAAATTTAATGGAGGAATTAGTCGGAGCCATGATTAAATTGACCTCTTCAAATTTTTCGATCTGGAAGCCCAGAATGGAGGATATCTTTCACCCATTTGATTTTCCACCAACTTGCCTGCAATTTTTTCCAAGCACCAGCCCATTGAATTTTCCATGCTCCCCGCCCGTTGATTTTCATGCCAACTTCATTTACTTCTCTTCCCTTCCATTCGGCTATAAAAGGCAGCCAACCATAAGGCAAAAAAACACCAACAATACATACTCTCATCCGAGAGTTTAAGAGATAGGAGAAAGAGAGAAAAGTTTTTTTGTGAAACTTTAGAAAAATAGAGAGAGAAAGAATGCACAAAATAAAACTTTTGTCATTCGAAAAATTATGAATCTAAAGTATAAGGACGAGAGCAGTGTGTCGGAGCATATGAGTGAGTTCAAAGATTTGGTGAACCAACTGTCCACCATGAAGTTGAATCTTGATGATGAGATTCAGGCTCTTTTGCTTGTCAGTTCGTTACCAAACAGCTGGGAGACTTTGGTGGTGTCTCTAAGAAATTCAGCTCTAGAAGGAAAAATGATTATGCAGATGGTCAAGGATAGTCTTCATAATGAGGAGACAAGGCGAAAAGAGCAAGGCATAAATTTTGAGACACATGCTCTTGTCACAGAGAATAGAGGCAAAAGCAATTTTAGGGGATCTCACAAAGGAGATAAAAGTCATATCAAAAGAGAAAATCATAGGAGCAAGTCAAAGAGCAGACAAGGTGAAACATATAGATGCTTCCATTGTAATAAGGAAGGTCATTACAAAAGAAATTGTAGAATCTGGTTAGACAAGTAGAAAAATGGTGAGCAGGGAAAGGTTGAGGAGAAGAAGACTACAACCACAATTGTGACACCCCCAAATCCGGGTACTTCCATTCCCACATGATTTGGTGTTCACTATACAAACATCATATATCTATCTACCCATAATAACTGAAAACATAAATAGATAGAATAAATCCTCTCCTTAAGGAGTTATAATATCTGAAATAAATACATCAATCCCAGGTCATACTAACCTTAAATCTTAACTGTGGAAACATAAACAATTAATCGTCTTATACAACATTAACATAAGTCTAAAACAGGAATACATCATCATATAAAACAACTAGTCTTTATCACTTGTTAACCTTGCTCTTGCCTTTGCTAGTAGAAGGTTCGTCGGACCTTTCGTTCTTAACTGCAATGTTATTATTACGCAAGAATGAGCACAATTTCCCACAAGTATAACAATCAAATAACAATATAATAACATGCGAGTGAATCAAAGATTTCTAGAATAAAACTCAACTTTTGAATCAAGAATGAATAACAAGAATCAAAAGATTTCTGAGGGTCATAAGACCTTGAACTATGTTCTAGGTTATCAAGGGTTATACTTGAAACCATTAACAGTCATAAGACTATGGACTCTTCTACTCGTACTTAGGGGGATCAGCCCTTAGTACCATACTGTGCACAATATCTTAACGCTAACGCATAAGTAATCCCTATACAGGGTTATTCATCTCAGTTTGACATTAGAGTTCGTACCAAAGGAAGTTTGGTTTGGATAAATCAATAAAGGTTCTGAATTTAGAACGTCATCAACTATGGACTATTCGAATCAATAAGGGTTCACTAGTCTAACAAGGTTCAACAATAAATGATATTTAAATCGAATAAAATTCTTAAGAGGTATACAATAGAACTAGTATTGTATAACAGAATCATACTTTGAAAAGATAAATAATCTTTAATATAACAAATTGAACTTGATTAAAAATAACAAGAATTTACTCGACGTAATTTATAAACTTGAATAATGATAACAAGTAGGGTTAGGAAACTTGCCTCGTGCATAGATTACACGTTAATTATACACGTTCCTTGAATTAATCCTATATATCATTTTCATTCACAATACCAGTCAATTATAACGTAACTAGTCATCACAAGTTCATTCTTTTGTCTAAACGTTGGTTATGACTATACTTAGTCAGATTATCACACTTATTGTCACATAATATTACCCTACACGAACAATAAGCTAACTATGCGTTTAATAATTTAATCCATACTTAAATGTGTTATTGACATGTTAAGAATCTATTTTAACATCTCATTATACGTCTAACATAATTTTATGTACATTAGATTAGGTTACTATCATATTCTTAGACTTGAATAATATGGAAAAATTTCATTTCTGGACATTCTGCAAAGTGGCGCTGCGGCACCACAGATAGGCTTGTCCTTGGCGCTGCGGCGCGGTGGCGCTGCGGCTTAACCCTTGGCGCTGCGGCACGGGCCTTAAGGCATGGGAATGGCACCGCGGCAAACCAGTAACAGTTCTGCAATTCACAAAAAATTGCAGAACATGGTCAAAACCTCCAATTAATTTATTCTTACACGAAATTAGACAATCCCAAACACTATAATACACATATACTTACTACTCAACCCTTCTAGCATGATTTTAACATGTTATAACACATAATTTGCAGAATCAAAACATATAATTTACTGTTCTTGATGTTTTTGAAAGTTTTGAATACAAAACATGAAAATCAACACTACGGGTTCATTATAACACCGAATCTGTTCATTTGAAGTTTGTTTTCTTCGTTTTAACATGCATAATTATATACAAGTGTAAATTAATGATATAACTTATGATTATCGTATTAAATTTGGTATGTAAGGCCATATGACCATATTTTCATACTCTGTAACTTTGAATAAACTATCTACGATCTGTTTTTTATGAAACTGATGCTATGGAATTATACGATATATATAGTAAAACATGTTATACTAACATATTAACACATAATCTTTACTCTTTTTTCAATTACAGAGATTTTACAGAACTTGAAAGCCATTTTCTTATAAAACTTAAACAACGCAAATAAAAATTGGGTTGAAGAAATTACCCAAAGCGTAGAGTGTAGATTAGTAGGCTCAGATGCTTCTTCAATCACTCACTCTCAATCTCTTTCACAAATTCTCAAATTCTATCTGACAAATTCTCTCTGACTATTTTCCCAGACTTGGCAAACAAATGAAAAAAAATAAGACGTAATAATTTTATTAAAAGGAAACTGAGCGCAGTTGTGGTGGTCAGTTAACCCATCATGGGTTAACTGCTACTAACTTCTCTTAGGGCCTCGTTTGGCTGGCAATAACAGACTCTAAACCATTTAATTTAATGATTCTCTTATACTATAGTTTAAATCTTGTCACACCCAATTATACAATAAATCAAATATCTTGTTTAATTTAATTTGAATAAAATATAATAATTTCTCATTGGTTCACATAATCACATATTTAATTTTCTCATTGATTAATTATGTCAAATTATTAAATCTCTAATTAATTATTAAAATAATATTAAGCTTATTAAATATTTTATTTAATTCAATAAGTTCACATAATTACATAATTTGAATAATAAAAATTCTCCACATTAATTTAATAAATATAACACATATAATTAAATTAATCTACCATAATTTCATCAATTAATTATATAATCTAATAATTAAATCATCGAAAATATTTATTTAATTCAATAAATATTAAAATTAAATTACAAAATCTCGTTTGTCACAACAGTCACCGAAGATGTTGTGATTCTTTCATTTGGAGAAGAATAATGCTTGCATGTTGATGATCAGAAAGTTGATTGGGTGGTTGATACTGGTGCGTCGTATCATGCTACACCTAAGAGAGAATTTTTCATAACTTACAAAGCTGGAGACTTTGGGTACGTGAGAATGAGAAATACTGATCAGTCCAATATTACTGGAATTGGTGATGTTTGCATTAAGACAGGTGTTGGTTGCACTGTTACCTTGAGGGATGTTAAACACGTTCCTGATTTACGTCTCAACTTGATTTCTGGCATGACCTTGGACAGAGAAGGCTATGAGAATCACTTTGGCAGTGGAAAGTGGAAGCTTACCAAGCGCTCTAAGTTTGCTTGTTGTTCGTTGTACAAGACTCGTGTGAAAGTGTGTTTTAGTGAGTTGAATGTAGTTGAGGATGACTTTTTCCCAAACTTATGGCATAAGAGACTTGGTCATATGAGTGAGAAAGGGTTGCAGTTATTAGCCAAAAGGTCACTCATTCCTTTTGCTAAAGGTACTGTTTTAAGCCTTTGTGATTATTGTTTATTTGGGAAACAACATAGAGTTTCTTTTAGTTGTAAGACCCCAACTTTTTATAAAAAAAAGATTTAATTTTTCTATTTATTATTTTGAAATAGTAAGGGGTTGATTTAATTAATGTGGTTAGTTATGGGTAAAATGCGTAAATATTTTTTAATAAGCAAGTGGTTATAAAAAATTCATTGTTGTCGGGGAATATTCGTTTGGTCGTGAAATATTCTTGCTATCGGAGAATATTCTTACGACGGCGTAGCTATTTGTGGGCCCCATAACGAAAAGCAGTTGGATGAAGAAAATGATAAGTATGAGCTTTAATAAATAATGGCGTAGTTGTTACCGTTAACACTGTTGGAATATCCGGTGGTTAAAATACAGTAATACGCGGTGTTGCACAGTAGCACACGGTATTGCACCAATTATTGATTCTTACATAAGAAGTCACTACTCAATAATTGTTACAGTAATTACTGTTCAATATTTTATTTTATTGATTCAATAATTGCTGCGTTGATATTTTATATTGTTGATTCAATAATTATCATTGCAAAGTATTTCAAATTATCAGATCAATAATTTATATTATTTGAATAATATTATTAGATAGCATTATTGACAATGTCAAAGGAAGTTCTGTCTAGGAGAGATTATTTAATTGCGCGCCAGTAAGGAAAAATCTTTACCGGAAGACCCCCTTTTCCTGGGAACGACCTGGTTGTCATTATTGTGATTCTATAATATTATTTGTGAATAATTAATTATTGATATATATGATAAGAAAAATATTTATTTTATGTGGATATAAATGGAGGAATTATTAGAAAAGTGACAATTATTAAAAATTGATATTTTATCTTTTTTGATAAAATAATTCATTCAAATATATTATTATATTACATTATAAATGTATAATGTGATAATATAATAATATAATAATGGTGATATTTTTACAATGAATGTGTGATATATGAATAAATGAGGAGGAAGAGTATTTTTGTTACAATAAATGCTAAAAACATGTTAAACATGTTGGTTGACCCCATTTTGACTGAAATTTGATTATAGCCTATAAAATCGTCCGTATGTGGATTTCGATCAATTTCTGTTTAGAATTTAAAAAAACTTAAAGCTACAAAGTTGTAGAGAATTAAATTTCCTATGGAATGGACATAAGATTCGAATTTTTCTGATAAAAGGGTATTTATTATGAATTATTGAAGTTTCGAAATAATTAATTTTTGGAGTTTAAAATATTTATTTTAAGAAAAACATTTTTTGCAATTGGGTGGGCGCCACATGTGTTGTAAATGTGCTGAATTTAGATTTCAAGAGGTGGGCGTGAAAAAATTTAATAAATATTATTATTTTATTAAATTTTCTGCTTTGGTGTTCTAAGCATTTTTCTATAAATAGTGTGCTTAGGTTAGAATTAAAAATCACACCAGAAACTGAAATTTTCTCTCTATATATCGAGCGTATTTTTATGAGTATTTAAATATTTTGAGTGTTGCTATACGGTGCAAGTTTTCTTCAGCATTATATCCGATATTCTAATAAGAAGTACTGTCCTTTTGAGGTAAGTGATGTTATTTTCTTCATAAATGATGTTATTCTTTCAATATCATTACATCGAAATATTGGTATGAATTTTATTATAAAAATTTTATCTTTTTATGTCGAGGTTACTATTCACGAGTTACTATTCATGAGTTATTATTCCCAAGTTACTAATCACGAGTACTATTCACGAAGTATAATGATTTTTCTTGTGTAATTTCTACCTTTTAGTGTCGGGATTACTATTCACGTATATGGTACTATTCACGTATATAACACTATTCACGTATACAGCATAATTCACAGAAAAATTAAATTTTCTTTTCTGTGTCCAAGTTGTTTGTTATGGTTCCTATCTTTGATTGGATCTATGTTTTGATCTTCATTCTTGAATTTTGCTCCACAATTGATTATTATGGAGTATTTTTAAACTTGGATAAACTAAAGTACGAATCCCTAATCTTTGTCATTTTATCTCACTGGATTCGTTTTCTTTAAAATATTTTCATCATTCTCTGTCCTAAATGGTGATATAACTGAATATCTTTAGCCTGTAGTGCAAAGATGAACGATTATATGATGAATATCTTTGTCCTGTAGTGCAAAGATGAACATGACCAACTTGGGATATGAATGAATATCTTTGGCCCGTAGTGCAAAGATGAATATTTTGGTCAAGATGTATATTGATTGATGTCACAGGGATAAAATATAGATGATGGACTTTTAAATCATAAAAGATAGTAGACTTCATTCTCTACTTAACTCTTCTACTGAATTGTTATTTCCGCTGCGAATATTGATCTAAAACTTGTTGTCAATTATATTCTATTAGATTTTTTCCTGTTGAAGACTAAGGATAATTTGTTGTACATTATCTTATTCATAATATTCTTTACTGGGCTAGTTGAGCTCACCCTTTTCCTTTTTGTTCCATTTTTCTTCTTAGGAGAAGAGAATAGAGCGGGAACTAGTCGGGGTGTGGAGTGATGGTTCAAGATAGTTGTTTTAGTAGTCCTCACTATTTTGTAAGATAGTGTATCAATAATTATAATAAGGACTCCATTTGAGTTTGAATACTGTCCAGATGACAATATTTGTATTTAAACTCACCGTATATGTGTTATCATATTTTACACGACAATTGTAATAATAAAGTTGTAGTTGTTTTTTGTACTATGTATTTGACGACTTAGAATGGGTTAGGTGGAATGGACCTATTTTGGGGGCGTCACATTAGTAGTTCAGCTAAAAAAAATTAGAGCTACTGTAGAGAGTATATTCTGATGTATGTGGACCCATTGAGGTTGAGTCTTTGGGTGGAAATAAGTACTTTGTTACCTTTAGTGATGATGCTTCGCCGAAGGTGTGGGTATTTTTGTTGAGAACAAAAGACCAGGTATTACAACATTTTCAAAGTTTTCATGCTATGGTTGAAAGGGAGACTGGAAAATCGTTGAAGTGTCTTCGTAGTGACAACGGAGGGGAATACACTTCAAAGGAATTCACTGAATATTGTAGTAAACATGGCATTCGGCATGAGCAGACTGTTCCTGGTACCCTACAGCATAATGGTGTGGCTGAGAGAATGAACCGCACTATTATTGAGAGAGTGCGATGCTTATTGAGAATGGCTAAACTTCCTAAGTCATTCTGGGGAGAAGCTGTCCGTACTGATTGTTATTTGATTAATAGATCTCCATCAGCACCGTTGGATTTTCAGATTCCAGAAAAGATTTGGAGTGGTAAGGATTTGTCTTATTCTTATTTGAGGGTATTTGGGTGCATGGATTTTGCACATATCCCAAAGGAACAAAGATTGAAACTTGATGATAAATCTACTTTATGTGCATTTGTTGGCTATGGAGATGCAGAGTTTGGATATCGATTATAGGATCAGTGCAGAGAAAATAATTCAGGAGCAGAGATGTAGTGTTTCATGAGCACCAAAATTATGAGCATTTTGATAATGCTACACATCCCAGAGATAATAAAGTTCCAGACCTCAGCGAAGTTCCATCTCCAGTACAGAATGCCACAGTTGGAGAAGGAGGTCAGAATGAAGATATGACTGATACAGATTTACACGATGGTGATGGGTCAGATGCAAAGAGTGTTGACCAGGGGGAGAAACCTGATATTGAACAACCTCAGCTAAGAAGATCCACTAGAGAACGTGTGCCATCAGTCAGATATCCTTCATCTGAATATCTTTTAGTTGTTGAGGAGGGGGAACCAGAGAATTTTCAGGAAGTCAATACTCATAAAGAGAAGGGCAATTGGCTAAGAGCTATGCAGGATGAGATGAATTCTTTGGACAAGAATCACACCTATGAGTTGACTACACTTCCGAAGGACAAGAAAGTATTGAAGAACAAATGGGTGTTTAAGCTTAAGAAGGATGGTGAAAAACTAGTGAAGTACAAGGCTCGATTAGTCGTCAAGGGTTTTGCTCAAAAGCAAGGTATTGACTTCGATGAGATTTTTTCTCCAGTTGTGAAGATGACTTCTATTCGAGTAGTGCTGGGATTAGTAGCTAGTATGGATCTTGAGCTTGAGCAGTTGGATGTGAAGACTGCTTTTCTTCATGATTATTTGAAGGAAGAAATCTACACGGAACAGCCAGAGGGATTTGAAGTTAAAGGGAAAGAACACTTGGTTTGCAAGTTGAAGAAAAGTTTGTATGGCCTGAAACAAGCCCCAAAGCAGTGGTACATGAAATTTGATTCATCATTTATGGTGAATCAAGGTTACAGTAGAACAGTTGCAGATCATTGTGTGTATGTTAAAAGGTTCCCGGATGGTAACTTCGCTATTCTGTTACTATATGTAGATGATATATTGATAGTTGGGTAGGATGCTGATATGATTCGCAGGCTTAAGGGTGAGTTGTAAAAGTCTTTTGATATGAAGGACTTAAGTCCAACTAAATAGATTTTGTGTATGAAGATTGTTCGTGATAGGAAAGCCAAGAGGTTGTGGTTGTCACAAGAGAAGTATGTTGAGCGGGTGCTTGCAAGGTTCAACATGAGTGATGCTAAACCAATTAGCACACCACTGGCTAGTCATATTAAGTTCACAAAGTACATGTGTCCTTCTACCAAAGAAGGGAGAGATGATATGGCAGCAGTTTCCTACCCCTCTGCTGTAGGGAGTCTTATGTATGCAATGGTTTATACGCGGCCAGATAATGCTCATGCAGTTGGCGTTGTGAGAAGGTATTTGTCAAATCCTGGCAGAGAACATTGGGAATCAGTTAAGTGGATTTTTAAATACTTGAAAGCTACTTTCAGTTTATGTTTGGGTTTTGGTGGTACGAGTACAGTCTTGGAGGGTTTTACAGATGCAGACATGGTAGGTTCTGAAGAGAAGAAGTCTACTTCGGGGTATTTGTTTATTTTTGCAGGGGGAGCAGTATCATGGCAGTCTGAGTTGCAAAAATGTGTTGCTTTGTCTATAAATGAGTCAGAATACATCACTGCTACTGAAGCAGGTAAGGAAATGTTGTGGTTAAAACAGTTTCTCCAAGAGTTGGGTTTAAAACAAGATGATTATGTGGGTTATTGTGTTAGTCAGAGTGCAATTGACTTGACCAAGAATGCCACGTATCATAATCGGACCAAGCATATTGATGTTCGTTATCACTGGCTTTGAGAAGTGATGGAAAAGGAATTGATGAACGTGAAGAAAGTTCATACCGACGAGAATCCCTCAGACATGTTGACAAAAGTTGTCACTCGCGACAAGCTGGAATTTTGCAAGGAATTGGTCGGCATGGATTCCAAGTGACGGGATCACAAAGATTACCTCCTCTAATGGGTTCAGAGGGGGATATTGTTGGTCAAAGTTCCTTCACCCATTTGATTTTCCACCAACTTGCCTGCAAATTTTTTCCATGCACCAGGCCATTGAATTTTCCATGCTCCCCGCCCGTTGATTTTCATGCCAACTTTATTTACTTCTCTTCCCTTCTATTTGGCTATAAAAGGCAGCCAAACATAAGGCAAAAAAAACACCAACAATACATACTCTCATCCGAGAGTTTAAGAGAAAGGAGAAAGAGAGAAAAGTTTTTTTGTGAAGCTTTAGAAAAATAGAGAGAGAAAGATAGTTCAAATAAAAAGGTGTTTTATTTGGGTTCCATCACATAGTTATTGTGGTAAAGTAATTTGGGTTTGTACTCAAATTAATATCTTTGTATTCTCTCATATTATTGTAGTGAATTCTTCAGAGTTTGTCCCGTGATTTTTACCTCTTAGTTTTAAAGGGTTTTCCACGTAAAAATCTTGGTGTCTCGTGGTTGGATATTTTCTACTTATTATTTCCCTCAGTGATTATTATTTTGGTGGAATTACAAATTTAATCTATTTGGCATGTGCTGATATTTTATCCGTCTAATTTATCAAAGACAACAGTATTTGGGAGGTGATTTTTTTCCCAACAACTCCTTCATTGCTGTCCAAAAATTAAGTGTACCTTTATTCCATACGTGGGTTTTATGTCTTATTATGAGTTAATGTAGTTACATTTTGGTCCAGATAAATAATACTAGTTTGCATGACATAAATACCGGTAACATTTTCCTCTAAACAGGTGCTTATAGGGTTGCACAGTGATGTATTTATAACTTTTGTGTTGTTTAAGCTTAATTATGATATCCATAAATATTTTATCATTCATTTAAAGGCATTTTGTTAAGTAGATTTCACTCCTCCCATGATTTTATGGTAGTTAATTTTTTTCACATGACTATTAATGACTAGTCTTTAGATGATCTTATAGTGAGCTTTGGTTTGAGTTCTTTGGTTAACCGGTTTGAGTTTGATGCATGGCTGGTTTAAAACACATAAAGATAGATCGTGTGAAGAAATTTGAGTATTGTTTACCATATGAGTTCATTTACAATTTTATTTCAGATTTATGATGCTACATTGTTGTTTTTTGTTCCTGGGTTTTTTAGTACTTCGATAATAGAAATTTGAGTTCTGTTTATTGATGTTTTGTTCATTTTGAGTACTTTAGATTACTTGTTTCGGAGCATTTGATGCTTTTTGCTTAACACATGATAATATGTGTTTACATGTTATTACTGCTTTATTCTTTTGAGAAATATGGTTTTGGATTTCCCAAGTAATCCGATCTAGTATTGTTGAATCTTTGTTCTAAGAATATGGATGTATTTCCTTATGCTCTTTCGAGGAATATGGTTTTTGGATCCTTCTGAAGTATTGTTGATATGAATTATCATTACGTGGATCCTTATGAAAAAATGTTTTTGTTTGAGGTTTGATCTCAGTTATGTGGCATCTACACCATTCATGTTTGTGTGCCTCTAGAGGAATTTCTGCATGCCAGATTTAGTTTTAGGAAATAGTAAAAGATTTTTAAATAAAAAGAACATTGTTGTTTGAGAAAAAATCATTTTAAGCATATATCTTGTTTCTTCTAATCATTCTTTTAGAACACTAACCAGTGTTTTCTTATTTCTCATTGGCCATTATTGGTGCTTCATATTGGCTATTGGATCAACAATTAATATATGATTGTTTTCTCTTAAGTTGTTGATTAGAGTAGTTGGATTCAAATTGCTTGAGGTTTATAAGGTGTATCCATGTACTGTCGTTTCATATGGATGCATCATGCATGTTGTACAATCTGATAAATTAATTCTACTTGATTATTTTAATTCATCAAGTGAAATGGAAACTCATAAATTGATGTTATTGGTGGTGGTGATGACAATGTTGTATATTGGGTTGGATCTATTTCGGCTAGTAATGGTTTAATTATGCAAGTAAAGAGAGATAATATTGCATTAAGAATCTCTAACTTGGAATAAGATTGTAGTTGATATGGTTAGAGAATTTGTTTAGTGTTTATTTAATGAAATTGTGGATGATTGTTATGATATGATATTGAATTAGTATCTTTTTATTAATGTCCTTTTTAATAATCTTTACATTTGATTTTCCAAATACATTCATAACTTGTTTTAACTTAATTTCTTACTTATAAGTCAAATTGATACTGAACGCTTTTACTTATAAGTCACAACTTACAATAACTTATAAGTTAACTTGTATTTTAATTTTCAGTCATTTTAAAATAAGTCGTTGTTGAACGGGATCTTAAACAATTGATTTTAAAGTAAAATTTATTTTTCTAAAAATATCCTTTAACATAAAATCTAATTTTTCTAAAAATATCCTTAAGTTACAAGTGTAATAGTGGTGATGTACTCAATGAACCTATAATACACGAGAATTTCCAAATGAATATATTAATAGAAATAATATTTATGTGAATATAAGTGTTAATATTTTGTAAGTTGAATAATTCAATTGATTCGTATTAGATTAATACGCATTGAGAAGTGTGGAGTTGACAATGAGAATTGTGTAATGCCTTGTGTGGCATAATGTGAAATGAGAAAATTCACTAAGCAAGTTAAAAAGGGAATTAGGAAAATTAATCGTGTTTGATCATGTGATTTCATATAAGTAATGAATACACTCTTAGATTGGCAATATCTAAGGGTGAAAACGAGTCGAACCGGAGCGAACAGAGAGCTACTAGAATTCGACTCGAAATGATAAATTCGTACTCGAATTCGAATTATATTTGAAAAATCCTACTCAGATTCGACTCGAATATTTATTACTCGAATTCGATCCGACTCAACTCGAATATTTATTCAAACTACTCGCGAGCTTCAAATTTAAGCTCGAATTCGAGTCTCCACATAATAATTAGTTTTATAATAAATATAATTATAAATTTAATTTGTTATTTTACTTAAAAATGAGAAAATATATTTATTATTACACTTTACAAATATAAAATCACAATTAAAATTAAAAACAAAAAAATAATAACTAATTATCCTAATTTGATTGAAATTTGTATATATTATAAGAGAATGTATCGAACATATAATCGAATATGTATTAACCGAGTATGTCGAGTATGTATCGAATCACAATCAAGAATTTGAGTTGTTTGAATCTTAAACGAGTTGAGTATAACCTTGCTCAGATTCTATTCATATTTTTATTCGAACTATTTTTAATGCTCGAATTTGGATCATATTATTAACGAATCTGAGTCTCGCTCGTATTTTTTCGAGTCGATCTCGAATCGAGCTCAAACTGTGGTGGCTCGTTTACAGCCTTAGCAATATCACTCATGAGGACATTAATTCATGTCGTGTAAAAATAGTATGGCGATAAAGGTTGGAACTGGCTTGAAGCTAAACTAGTTTGTTACTGTCAGGGTACGACGCAGCTGCGCCCTCCCAGTAGTACAAACTGGCATAGCTGCGCCAGTGATCAGTTAGAGAAAATTGTTTTCTTCTGTAGCAATGAAATGGAACACTTATGCATTATGTGTGACATTAATAAACCATAGGGTAAAAGTACGTTATGTTGATATTAATCGACGAAGAAATTATTAAGTAAGCAATTAATTAATATTAACTGTTAATGGTTGTTGTAGAATATTGATTTATTTGATAATGATAATTAATTAATGATTTGTGGTTATTATTGTTGGCAATATGTCTATAAATATAATAAGAATTATATAGTTAATTAATGGTTATAGAGATCCATAATTACATTAATAAATAAGGAACGAATTAATTAATGTTGGTGTTAATTAATCAAGGAAGTGAATAATTTATTTGACATAAAACAAATAAGTAAGTTATTAATATAATAAGATTATATTGATTGTTATGTGCAAGTGTGCAATAATTAAATATATTATATATATCTGGATTTCAACTGTATTATATAGTGTAGTACGACACTTATTTGACTATACTATATATAGTAACCATATATCAAGATTTATTGAAACTACATAATATAAATACATCATGATAGGTGTATGTGACAATATGTATATGGGTATATATTAAAATAATATACCATGAACATATTGAAAACTATTATTTTAATAAAGTATACCGGTGTGATAAAATGTACATGGATTATATGATGTGAGTATAAAATTTATCTTTAAATTTCTAATATGGTAACAATTGTACCTTGATATTACATTATGAGAATTAAAAGAACCAAACCAAGCTTTACATGACCAATTGCTGAGATTTTTCTCTCTTGTCCCAAATTTAGCGTCACAAAGTACATGAATAGTGGCTGGAAGCTAAAACACGTAATTTTCAAAAGGCTAGACTTAGGTGATGATGGCTGAGCATTTGGGTGGTTGGCCAACCCTTGAGTGACCATTGTTTCCTTCCAAAACACTATGGATACTACCCTTCATGCAAACCCTAATTTCAGTCTAAACTCCTTCTATAAATAGCAGACTGTAAGACCCCAACTTTTATAAATAAAGATGAATTTTCTATAATCATTTTTGAATATTATGGAGTTAATTTGATATAATGTTATAGTTGTGGGTAATATTTATAAATTTTGCAAAGTACGCAAGTTGTTATATAATATTCGATTGGTCGGGGAATATTCGTTTTAACAAGGAATATTCGTACAACGACACAATCATTGGTGGACCCCACAACAGAATTATTGTCGGATTGAGAAAACGACAAAAATATTTTATTAAAAATAACGGCGGAAGTTTTACCATAGTTACTGTTGAACTACTCGGTAGTAAAAATACAGTAATACGTGTGGTTGCATAGTAGCACACGGTATTGAGTATTAATGCTTATGTGAGAAGTCACTCAGTTTGATTCAATTATTGTCAGTTAATAATATGAATTATTTAGCGATAATGACGTTTTGTTTTATTCGTATTATTAACGTAATAAAACAGAAACATCTTTTGTGATGCCCCCAAAATAGGTATACAACACCCATTCTGAGTCACCAAATACATGGCACAGAAAGCAAACTACAACTTCAATAATACAATTGTCGTGCAAAATACGACAACACATACTGTGAGTTTAAATACAAATATTGTCTTCTGGACAATGTCCACACTCAAATAAATCCTCATTACAATTATTCAAACACTATTTTACAGAAATAGTGAGGACTGCTAAAACATCTTTCTAGAACCATCACTCCATACCCCGACTAGATCCTGCTATGTTCTCACCTCCTGAGAAGAAAAATGGAACAAAAAGGAAAATGGTGAGCTCAACTAGCCCAGTAAAGAATATTATGACTAAGATAATATATAACAAATTATCGTTAGTCTTCAACAGGGAAAAATTTGATAGAATATAATCGACAATAAGTTTTAGATCAACAACTGCAGCGGAAACAACAAACCATTAGAAGAGTCAAGTAGAGAAAGAATTCTACTATCTTCTAAGATTTAAAAGTCCATCATCAATATTTTATCCCTGTAACATCGATTAATAATCATCTTTAACCAAATATTCATCTTTGCACTACAGGCCAAAGATATTCATTTGTATCACCAGTCAGTCATGTTCATCTCAACACCTGTTCATCTTTGCACTACAGGCCAAAGATATTCATCAAGTAATAATACATCTTTGCACTACAGGCCAAAGATATTCAGTAATATCATCATTTAGGACTGAGGATGATGAAAAATATCTTAAAGAAAACGAATCCAGTGAGACAGAAGGATAAATAATAGGGATTCGTATAACAGTTTATCCAAGATCAATAATATTTCATAATAATCAATTGTGAAGCAGAATTCAAAAATAAAGATCAAATTATGGATACAATCAAAGATAGTAACCATAATAGACAACTTGGATAAAAAAGAAAATTTTATTTTTCGGTGAATAGTGCCGTATTCGTGAATAGTACCGTATACGTGAATAGTGTCGTATACGTGAATAGTAACCCCGACACAAAAAGTTCCAAATTTGATAAAAACTCATATCAATATTTCAGCATAATGATATTGAAGAAAATAATATCATTAAGAAGAAAATAATATCCCTTACCTCAAGATATCAGTACTTCTGGTCGGAATACCGGTATAAGGCTGAAAGAAACTTGCTCTGATGAATAGAAACTCTCAAAGTATCTAAATACTCACAAAATATACTCAATAATCTAGAGAGAGAAAGAGAGAAAATTTGTTTCTGGTGTGATTTTCAATTCTAACTTAGCCCTTTATTTATAGAAAAATTTTAGTAGGTTTGACCTGCAACCTGATGGCTTTACCTACTACTATTCCCACCCGCCACATTTGAAATATAATTCAGCACATTTCTTCACCAACCACAAGTGGGGCCCACCAATTCTAGAATTTTCCATCAAAATGATAAACTCCGAAAATTCAACAATTTCTGAACCAGTCATCTTGTAAAATTCATAACAAATCATACATTCATTTTTAACGGTTCAAATTTTATGGACATGTACTCAACTTCTATATGTATAACATATCCAAAATTCACAACGATCCAATGGTCGGATTAAAAATTATAACCCCCGCAATATATCTCAAAAACCCTAATTTGATTTTCAATACCTCCGTTCAGACAAAAATACAGATAAAACACCTCAACATTAACTCATTTATTTTTAACCACAAAAATATATCCCTCATTTATATCCACATAAAATAAATATTTCCTTATCATATGAATCAATAATTAATTATTCACAAATAATATTACAGAGTCACAATTATGACAACCAGGCCGTTCCCAGGAAAGAGGGGGCTTTTCAATAATGATTTCTCCTTACTGGCGCGCAATTAGATGACCAAACCTCTCCTTAGAAAGAACTTTCTAGACATTGTCAATAATGTTATCTAATAATATTATTCAAATAATATGAATTATTGATCTGATAATGGAAAATACTGTGCAGCAACAATTATTGAAACAACAATAATATAAATTATCAACGCAGCAATTATTGAATCAATAAAATAAAATATTGAATAATAACTACTGTAGCAGTGCCTTCTTACGTAAGAATTAATAATTGGTGCAATACCGTGTGCTACTGTATTTTAACCACCGGGTATTCTAACAGTATTAACGGTAACAACTACGCCGTTATTTATAAATAACTTATACTTGTCGTTTTCTTCATCTAATTGCTTTTCGTTATGGGGCCCACACAAGGCTGCGCCGTCGTACGAATATTCCCCGACAACAAGAATATTCCACGACCAAACGAATATTCCCCAACAAAATGAATATTTTATAACCACTTGCTTATTTTACAAAATTTGCACATTTCACCCATAACCAAAGTATTATATCAAATTAACCCCTTATTATTCACAATAATATTTAGAGAAAATTTGATTTTATTCATTAATAAGTTGGGGTCTTACAACCTCCCCTCTTTATGAAATTTCGTCCTCGAAATTGACGTACGTACCTGATATTTCGAAAAGGTGAGGATACCTCGCTTTCATTTCTGATTCCAACTCCCAGGTCATTTCTTCAATAACATGGTTTTCCACAAAACCTTAACTTGTGGCATAACCTTCGTGCGTAGGACATGCTCTTTCCTATCTAAGATCTTAACAGGTACCTCCTCGTACGTTAAATCTTCAGCTATCTCGTCTGGTTCTAACTCAATAATGTGGTTCGGGTCTTTAACATATTTACGAAGCATAGATATGTGAAAAATATTATGAACACGAGACATGCTTGGAGGTAATGCGAGTCTATATGCCGCATTTCCTATTCGCTCAAGAATCTCAAATGGACCAACAAATCTTGGATTGAGCTTTCCTCTCTTTCCAAACCTTGTAACTCCCTTCCATGGTGCAACACGTAACAATACATGATCCCCAATATTAAATTCCACGTCCTTCCGATGAAGATCCGCAATAACTCTTTTGTCGATCCTGTGCCGTTTGTATACGTTGTCGAATCGTTTGGATCTTCTCTGTAGTCATGCGTACCAACTCTGGTCCCAACAATGTTGCTTCACCCACCTCGTCCCAGTATACTGGAGAACGACATTTTCTTCTATACAATGCCTCGAATGGAGCCACACCTATGCTCGCCTGATAACTGTTGTTGTAGGAGAATTCCACCAATGGTAGGTACTTATCCCAACTCACTTTGAGATCTAGGACACAAAGTCTTAATAGATCTTCAAGAGTTTGAATAGTCCTCTCTGTTGTTGTAGGAGAATTCCACCAATGGTGTGTTGTGTGCCTCCATCATTATTCTATGCTTCAAGTCAAAATCGTTAGGAACACAAAGTCTGGAGTTGACTCGAAGTATTCCTTATTCATCGATTCTTACTTCTGAAATAGCACCTTCTTGCACTTTCTTCTTTATACGCATCAGCTCTACGTCCATAGCTTGAGCAGCTTTAACTTTATCGATTAAAGTCGGTTCTACTCATATATTTGATATCATCATGTGGATACTTGGAGCCTTCATCTCTATCTCCATCCTTTGAAAGTCATACAAAATGGGCCTTTGTGTTAACAACATTGCACTCGTACCCGCGTATGATCTTCTACTCAATGCGTCGGCTACTACGTTCGCTTTTCCAGGATGATATTGGATGGTATGATCGTAATCTTTCAACAGCTCAAGCCAACGTCGTTGCCGCATGTTGAGTTCCTTTTGGGTGAAGAAATATTTGAGGCTTTTATGATCCGTATAGATATCCACTTTCTCCCCATACAGGTAGTGTCTCCAAATCTTCAACGCGAAAACGACTGCTGCCAACTCCAAATCATGAGTAGGATAATTCCTCTCATATTCTTTGAGTTGTCGTGAGGTATAGGCTATGACTTTCCCATGTTGCATGAGAACACATCCTAACCCTTTGCCTGAAGCATCGCTGTAGATAACAAATCAATCCGAGCCAGATGGTATTGTCAGAACAGGTGCTGAAATGAGTCTCCTCTTGAGTTCTTGGAAACTCTTCTCGCATTCCTCACTCCATACAAATTTTGTATCTTTCTGAGTCAGCTGAGTTAACGGAGTAGCGATTCGAGAAAATCCTTCCACAAATCTCCGATAATAACCAGCTAAGCCCAGAAAGCTACGTACTTCGGTTACCGACTTCGGTTGCTCCCAACTTTGTATGGCTTCAATCTTCGCCGGGTCGACAGATACTCCATGTTTTAACACCACATGCCCAAGGAATGCTACTTCCTTAAGCCAGAACTCGCATTTCTTCAGTTTGGCATATAGCTTGTTTTCACGAAGCCTTTGCAATACCAGCTTCAAATGGCGCTCATGATCTTCACGGCTTTTTGAATAGATGAGGATGTCATCAATAAAGACGACAACGAACTGATCTAAATATTCTTTGAATACACGGTTCATCATATCCATGAATGCAGCAGGAGCATTAGTCAATCCAGAAGACATTACTAAGAATTCATAATGCCCGTACCGAGTTCTGAAGGCAGTCTTTGGAATATCCTCAGTTTTAATCTTCAGCTGATGATATCCAGAACGAAGATCGATCTTTGAAAAGAATTGTGCTCCTTGCAACTGGTCAAGCATGTCATCAATGCGAGGTAGCGGATACCTATTCTTGATAGTGACATGATTCAATTCTCGATAGTCGATACAAAGTCGCATACTCCCGTCTTTCTTTTTTACGAATAAAACAGGAGCACCCCAAGGAGACGTACTAGGACGAATAATAAACCGATGTCCAAACAACTCCTGTAGTTGGACTTTTAACTCCTGAAGTTCAATAGGAGCCATTCGATATGGAGTTTTAGAAATGGGCTTTGTACCGGGTTTAAGGTCAATAAAGAATTCAACTTCACGTTCTGGGGGTAGACCAGGAAGTTCTTCAGGAAATACATCAGAAAATTCTCTAACAATAGAAATATTATTCAAATCTGATTTGTCTTTGTTCAAATCCATAACATGGGCTAAGAAAGCTTGACATCCGTTTTTCAATATAAAACGAATAGCTTTGTGGCTTGATATGACAGTGACTGATTTTAGTGGTTTAGTAGTTTGAATTCGTATGACAGGTTGGTTAGGAATATGAAAACTAACAACCTTACGAAAATAATCAATTTTAGCATGATGAGTGGTTAACCAATCAATTCCTAAAATCACATCAAAAGCAAGTATCTTTAAAGAGATAAGATCAACAGGAAGTGTGATAGTGCCAACTTGGATCATGCAAGATTTATAAACTGTAGATGTAACGAAGGTTTCACCCAACGGAGTTTCAACAGATAAGTTAAAGTCCAATTTCTCCGGAGTCAAGTTTAAACGTTGAGTACAAGCAGGAGAGATAAAAGAATGGGTAGAACCGGTATCTAGTAAAGTATAAACTTCGTAAGAATTCAAGATTAGCTTACCCGTGATCACCTCGTTTGGGTTTCTCGCGTTTTGGCCAGTCACGACAAACGCCCTTCCAGGAACCGCTGATTTCGACTTATCCGGGATAACTTTTGGAGTCACCATCCCCACTGAACTTAGTTTTTCTACAGAACACTCTCGAGCTATATGACCCTCATTTCCACAGTTATAACATACCTTGGATTGTTGTGGCAGTTTGGGCTGATATGTCCCTCTTTCCCACATTTGTAACATACGACGGTGGTCGTTCTCCTCCCCTAGAAATAGTTGATGTTTGTGCTGACATCTTCACGTTATCATTGTTATACCTTCTCTTCTTGAAATCTCCTCCCGACTCGCTCCTTCTATTATCACGACCACGATTACCACCAGAGTGGTTACCGCTTTTGTCCGAATGTTTTCCTCCCTGCTGGTTTTCATTGCTTCGATGACTGCCGCCACCGGTATGACCCTGGTTGTGGTCCCTCGGTTGCACATACTCATTATCTCGCTCTAATAATTGAGCCCTGTTTACAACATCTGAATATAAAGAAAATTTATGAGAGATAAAATATTGTCGAATCTCGGGTTTTAGACCTCTCAGAAACATCCTTGTCATTCGTTCCTCATTTTCGACCAAATGAGGTGCAAACCTGGATAACTCTGTAAACTTCGCCTCGTACTGGGACACCGTCATGTTATTTTGTTCCAGTCTGATAAACTCACCTCCTTCATATGACGAATACTTTCAGGAAAGTACTTGTCATTGAACAGTTTTTGAAATGTTTCCCAGGACATGTTGAGTGCGTCAGGCTGGGTACGCTTCACAGACTCCCACCAGTAGTCTGCCTCACCGCGGAACATAAAGGTGGCGAATGGAACCTTCTGTTCCTCTGTGCATCCCAAGACATCGAATATCTTGGTAATTTGCTTGACCCATGTTTCCGCCATGATCGGATCCGGCTTTCTCTTAAATTCTGGTGGTCCCAATTCTTTGAACTGCTTAGCTGTGACAAACCGCTCGTTGTTATCATTTCCACTCGTATTCTGCACACGAGTCTCCCTCGTCTGATTTTTCATGAACTGTAAAAAGCTCCTAAACATTCCATCATTCATCGTTTGCTCGGTAACGTTGTTTACAGGAGGAATATTGCCTTCCTGTTGCACGTTCCCCTGGGTGGTGATCAAAGGCGTCTCCACGGTCTGATTTACTCTATTATTAACGTTCTCAGCTGCCATTCTTAAATACTGCCATAAAACAAGGGTTAATAGTCATGTCATATATTATCCCTATACTCTGACTGACCAAATAAACACCAAATAAACTTAGTCAGGTCATACTAGCGAAGGAATTTCCCGTCTCTCCCCTCCTAGTTCTCGTCTCTCATCTCAGCCAGAGATCATATCCCTAAGCTCTGATACCAACTGTGACGCCCCCAAAATAGGTATACAACACCCATTCTGAGTCGCCAAATACATGGTACAGAAAGCAAACTACAACTTCAATAATACAATTGTCGTGCAAAATACGACAACACATACTGTGAGTTTAAATACAAATATTATCTTCTGGACAATATCCACACTCAAATAAATTCTCATTACAATTATTCAAACACTATTTTACAGAAATACTGAGGACTGCTAAAACATCTTTCTAGAACCATCACTCCATACTCCCGACTAGATCTGCTATGTTCTCACCTCCTGAGAAGAAAAATAAAAAAAAGGAAAATGGTGAGCTCAACTAGCCCAGTAAAAAATATTATGACTAAGATAATATATAACAAATTATCGTTAGTCTTCAACAGGGAAAAATCTGATAGAATATAATCGACAACAAGTTTTAGATCAACAACTGCAGCGAAAACAGCAAACCATTAGAAGAGTCAAGTAGAGAAAGAATTCTACTATCTTCTAAGATTTAAAAGTCCATCATCAATATTTTATCCCTGTAACATCGATTAATAATCATCTTTAACCAAATATTCATCTTTGCACTACAGGCCAAAGATATTCATTTGTATCACCAGTCGGTCATGTTCATCTCAACACCTGTTCATCTTTGCACTACAGGCCAAAGATATTCATCAAGTAATCATACATCTTTGCACTACAGGCCAAAGATATTCAGTAATATCATCATTTAGGACTGAGGATGATGAAAAATATCTTAAAGAAAACGAATCCAGTGAGACAGAAGGACAAATAATAGGGATTCGTATAACAGTTTATCCAAAATTAATAATATTTCATAATAATCAATTGTGAAGCAGAATTCAAAAATAAAGATCAAAACATGGATACAATCAAAGATAGTAACCATAATAGACAATTTGGATAAAAAGGAAAATTTTATTTTTCGGTGAATAGTGCCGTATTCGTGAATAGTACCGTATACGTGAATAGTGTCGTATACGTGAATAGTAACCCCAACACAAAAAGTTTCAAATTTGATAAAAACTCATATCAATATTTCAGCATAATGATATTGAAGAAAATAATATCATTATGAAGAAAATAATATCCCTTACCTCAAGATATCAGTACTTCTGGTCGGAATACCGATATAAGGCTGAAAGAAACTTGCTCTGATGAATAGAAACTCTCAAAGTATCTAAATACTCACAAAATACACTCAATAATCTAGAGAGAGAAAGAGAGAAAACTTGTTTCTGGTGTGATTTTCAATTCTAACTTAGCCCTCTATTTATAGGAAAATTTTAGTAGGTTTGACCTGCAACCTGATGGCTTTACCTGCTACTATTCCTATCCACCACATTTGAAATATAATTCAGCACATTTCTTCACCAACCACAAGTGGGGCCCACCAATTCTAGAATTTTTTATCAAAATGATAAACTCCGAAAATTCAACAATTTCTGAACCAGTCATCTTGTAAAATTCATAATAAATCATACATTCATTTTTAACGGTTCAAAATTTATGGACATGTACTCAACTTATATATGTATAACATATCCAAAAATCACAACGATCCAACGGTCGGATTAAAAATTATAACCCCCGCAATATATCTCAAAAACCCTAATTTGATTTTCAATACCTCCGTTCCGACAAAAAATACAGATAAAACACCTCAACATTAACTCCTTCATTTTTAACCACAAAAATATATCCCTCATTTATATCCACATAAAATAAATATTTTCTTTTATCATGAATCAATAATTAATTATTCACAAATAATATTACAGAGTCACAATTATGACAACCAGGCCGTTCCCAGGAAAGAGGGGGCTTTCCAATAAGAATTTCTCCTTATTGGCGCGCAATTAGATGACCAAATCTCTCCTTAGACAGAACTTCTAGACATTGTCAATAATGTTATCTAATAATATTATTCAAATAATATGAATTATTGATCTGATAATGAAAAATACTGTACAGCAACAATTATTGAAACAACAATAATATAAAATATCAACGAAGCAATTATTGAATCAATAAAATAAAATATTGAATAATAACTACTGTAGCAGTGCCTTCTTACGTAAAGAATCAATAATTGGTACAATACCGTGTGCTACTGTATTTTAACCACCGGGTATTCCAACAGTATTAACGGTAACAACTACGCCGTTATTTATAAATAACTTATACTTGTCGTTTTCTTCATCCAAACGCTTTTCGTTATGGGGCCCACACAAGGCTGCGCCGTCGTACGAATATTCCCCGACAACAAGAATATTCCACGACCAAACGAATATTCCCCGACAAAATGAATATTTTATAACCACTTGCTTATTTTATAAAATTTGCACATTTCACCCATAACCAAAGTATTATATCAAATTAACCCCTTATTATTCACAATAATATTTAGAGAAAATTTGATTTTATTCATTAATAAGTTGGGGTCTTACATCTTTTTATTTAAAATAGAATACTTTATTAAAGTTATTCTATAAATAGAATATATTTATTTTATTTAAAAAAATTTTCTTTAAATATGGACCGTCAGATTAAAGTAATCAATCTGGACCGTTCATGGATTAGTTAATATGCATTCTATTTTTTTATAAATAGCAGCTCATTCCTTCATTATTTCTTACGAATTCACTGAACTCTAGAGAGAGAAACTATAGAGAGAAACTATAGAGAGAGAGAAGAAGAGTATTCTGCTACTTAACTACTTTTTTATTTCAGCTCTTCTTTAAAATGGTAAGGGGTGTTATTCTTTCTTATTCATGAAGAGAACTGTTGTTATTCCATTTCTTATTATTCTGTTGGAATAACCTGTATACGCGGTCTACCCTATACTTGGTGACATTCTTCTATTATTCTGTTGGAACATCCTGTCTGTGTGTTTTACACCGGACCTGGTTCCGTTTTTATTATTATTCTGTTGGAACATCCTGTCTGTGTGTTTTACACCGGACCTGGTTCCGTTTTTATTATTATTCTGTTGGAACATCCTGTCTGTGTGTTTTACACCGGACCTGGTTCCGTCTTTGTTATTATTCTGTTGGAACAATCTGTCTGTGTGTTTTACACCGGACCTGGTTCCATTATTTATTATTCTGTCGGAATATCCTGTCTGTGCGTTTACGCCGAACCTGGTTCCATTATTTATTATTCTATTGGAATAACCTGTCTGTGCGGTCTATCGTATGCATGGTGATTTCTTTTGCTATTCAATTCTTTATTGTACTCAGTTGGTTAAGTTTTGACTTCTATACTTCATGAAATTTGTGGAATATCCTTGATAATTGCGTTTCATCCAGTATCTTTTCGTAAAAATATTCTTCTAAGCATTCTTGAATTTTACTCCACAAAGCAGTATCATGTTGACAATTTGGACGTTGTTAATTCTTGGATAAATTAATTCTTGAACTTGTTTTATTGAATTCTTATATCATTGTCATCATCCTCATGTTTATAAAATGTTGAAAGTCATCTGTGGCCTATAGTGCATAGATGGACTTGGTATGATTATGACCAGAGATTATTCGGTATAATCATGATCGTAATATTACAAATGATGTGGTAAAAGTCCTCATTAGCCCGTAGTGCATTGATGGACAGTTGTTGGCATGATCATGACCATTAATGAATACACGAATATCTTTGGCCGTAGTGCAGGGGTGATTCGATGATGTGAATTATTTTATTAAGCTGAGTCCCAGTGATAACAGTGTTGAAAAATATTTTAAATCATAAAAGATAGTAGAGTTTATTTTCTACTTGACTCTTTTAATGGATTGCTTGTTCCGCTGCAGTTAAACTTGATGTCTATTATATTTTATCAGTTTAACATTGTTGAAGGCTAATGATAATTTATTCTGCATTATCTTAGTCATAATATTTCTTACTGGGCTGGTTGAGCTCACCCTTTCTTTCACTGTTCTCTTCAGGAAATGAGAACGTAGCTGGGGCAAGTGGGGAAGGAGAGGAGTGATGGTTCGAATGATAGTATTAGTTAGTAGTCCTCACTATTCTATGTAATAGTGTGTTAATAAATGTAATGAGGACTCCTTTTGAGTATGAATACTCTCTAGAAGATAATATTTGTATTCAAACTCACAGTTTATGTTTTGTCGTATTAAACACGACAGTTGTATTAGTAAGTTGTATTTGTATTCTGTACTTTGTATCTGACGACTCAAGATGGGTGATGTATACCTAATTTTGGGGGCGTCACAGTTGGTATCAGAGCTTAGGGATATGATCCCTGGCTAAGATGTGAGAATAGAACTAGGAGGGGAGAGACGGGGAATTCCTTCGCTAGTATGACCTACCTAAGTTTATTTGCATGGTATTTAATTGGTCGGTCATAATATAAGGATAATATATGACATATCAATTAACTTTTATTTTGTGGCAGTATCTGAAAATGGCATCTGAGAATGTTGAGAATATCAATGGAGCACAGGCGACTGTTGATTCACCACATATCAATAATTAGGATAATGTGCATCAAGAAGGTGACAATCCTCATGCAACTGACCAGATGATGAATGATGGAACGTTTAGAAACTTTATGCAGTTCATGCAACAGCAGGCGAGAGCGGCTCCTGTCCAAAATATAGGTGAAAACACTGAAAACTCTCGGACGGTCACCGCTAAACAGTTCAAGGAGCTGGGACCACCAGAGTTTAAGGGAGAGCCAAAACCACTTATAGCGGAAACATGGATAAAGCAGATTACCAAGATATTTGATGTCTTGGGATGCTCCGAGGAGCAAAAGGTTCCCTTTGCCACCTTTATGTTGCGAGGAGAGGCAGATTACTTGTGGGAATCGATTAAGCGTACCCAACCTGCCGCACTGAAGATGTCTTGGGAGAAGTTCCAAGAGCTGTTCAACGACAAATACTTTCCTGAAAGTATTCGTCACATGAAGGAGGTGGAATTTATCAAGTGGAGCAAAACAAACATGACCGTGTCGCAGTACGAAGCCAAGTTTGCTGAGTTGTCCCGGTTTGCGTCCACTTGGTGGATAATGAAGAGCGAATGACGCGAATATTTTTGCGAGGTTTGAAACCTGAGATACGTCAACATCTTGTTTCTCATAAACTGTGTTTGTATTCAGATGTTGTGAATAGGGCTCAGTTAGTGGAGCGCGATAACGAGTCAACGCAACCAAAAGAGAGCAATCGACAAAATGATAATACCAGTGAGAGCAGTCATCGAAGCGGTGACAACAAGCGTGGAGGGAATCAACAGGCCAGAAATGGTAACCACTTCGGTGGTAATCAGAGCCAAAATAATAAGAATGGCCATTTCAAGAAGAGGAGATTCAACAATGATGGAAAGACGTCAGCACCAGCACCCGTTGTTAAGGAAGGAGAACGACCACCTATCATATGTTTCAAATGCGGAGGGGAGGGGCACATCAGTCCAAACTGCGCGATGCCGTCTAAAGTATGTTATAATTGTGGAAGAGAAGGTCATTTAGCTCGATTTTGTCATTTACCAAAAACAAGTTCAGCCAAAATGGAGACACCAAAGGTCGTCCCAGAAAAGTCAAAACCGATAGTACAAGGGAGAGCATTTGTTGTGACCTCCCAGAAAGTAAGGAACCCGAATGAGGTCATCACGGGTAAGCTTATCATAAACTCTAACGAAGTCTATACTTTATTTGATACCGGTTCTACCCATTCTTTTATTTCTCCTACTTGCGCTCATCGATTAAATTTGATTCCGGAGAAATTAGACTTTGACTTATCTGTTGAAACTCCATTGGGAGAAACTTTCATTACATCCACGATTTATAAGTCTTGTTTGGTTCAAGTTGGTACCCACACATTACCTGTCGATCTTATTTCATTAAAAATACTTGCATTTGACGTGATTCTAGGGATTGATTGGTTAACTACTCATCATGCAAAAATTGATTGTTTTCGTAAGGTTGTTAGCTTTCATATTCCTAATCGACCTATTATGCGAATTCAAGCAACCAAACCATTAAAATCAATCGCTGTCATCTCAAGCCATAAAGCTATTCGTTTATTGAAAAACGGATGTCAAGCTTTCTTAGCTCATGTCACGGATCTAAACAAAAATACGTCAGTTTTGAATGATATTTCTATTGTTAATAAAATTCCTGACGTATTCCTGAAGAACTTCCTGGCCTACCCAGAGCGTGAAATTGAATTTTGTATCGACCTTGAACCCGGTACAAAACCCATTTCCAAAGCCCCATATCGAATGGCTCCTATTGAACTTCAGGAGTTAAAGATCCAACTGCAGAAATTGTTAGACATTGGCTTTATTCGTCCTAGTACTTCTCCTTGGGGTGTTCCTGTTCTATTCGTGAAGAAGAAAGATGGAAGTATGCGACTTTGTATTGATTATCGGGAGTTGAATCATGTCACCATCAAAAACAGGTACCCATTGCCACGTATTGATGACCTGTTTGACCAGTTGCAAGGAGCAAAATTCTTTTTAAAGATCGATCTTCGTTCTGGATATCATCAGCTGAAGGTTAGAACTGAGGATATTCCAAAGACGGCTTTCAGAACTCGGTACGGGCATTATGAATTCCTAGTCATGTCCTTTGGATTGACTAATGCTCCTGCTGCATTCATGGATATGATGAACCGGGTATTCAAGGAATATTTGGATCACTTTGTGGTCGTCTTTATTGATGACATCCTTATTTATTCCAAAAGCCGTGAAGATCATGAGCAACACTTGAGGCTGGTACTCCAAAAGCTTCGTGAATACAAGCTTTATGCCAAGTTGAAGAAATGCGAGTTCTGGCTGGAGGAGGTAGCATTCCTTGGGCACGTAGTATCAAGTCGTGGAATATCGGTTGACCCGGCAAAGATTGAAGCTATTCAAAGCTGGGAGCAACCTAAATCAGTGACCGAATTACGTAGCTTTCTTGGTTTAGCTGGTTATTATCGGAGATTCGTGGAAGGATTTTCTCGAATCGCTACTCCATTAACTCAGCTGACTCGGAAAGATACAAAGTTCGGTTGGAGCGAAGAATGTGAGAAGAGTTTTCAAGAACTCAAGAGGAGACTCATTTCAGCACCTGTTCTAACAATACCATCTGGCTCGGAGGGATTTGTCATCTACAGTGATGCTTCGAGCAAAGGGTTGGGATGCGTTCTCATGCAACATGGAAAAGTCATAGCCTATGCATCAAGACAACTCAAGAATATGAGAGGAATTATCCTACTCATGATCTAGAGTTGGCAGCTGTTGTCTTTGCACTTAAAATTTGGAGGCATTACTTGTATGGGGAGAAGGTGGAGATCTTTACGGATCATAAAAGCCTCAAATATTTCTTCACTCAAAAGGAACTCAACATGCGACAACGACGTTGGCTTGAACTGTTGAAAGATTATGATCATACCATTCAATACCATCCTGGAAAAGCGAACGTGGTAGCTGACGCATTGAGTAGAAGATCATATGCAAGTACGAGTGCAATATTGTCAAACAAAAGCCCATTTTGTGTGACTTGCAAAGGATGGAGATAGAGTTAAAGACTCCAGGGACCCATGTGATGATGGCGAATATACGAGAACCGACTTTAATCGATAAAGTTAAAGCTGCTCAAGCTACAGACCTGGAGCTGATGCGTATGAGGAAGAAAGTGCAAGAAGGTGCTATGCCGGAAGCAAGAATCGATGAAGAAGGAATACTTCGAGTCAACTCCAGACTTTGTGTTCCTAACAACCCTGATTTAAAGTATGAAATCATGATGGAGGCGCACAACACATCGTTTGCAATCCATCCTGGAAGTACCAAAATGTATCATGATCTTCGTCATACATTTTGGTGGAGCAATATGAAGAGAGAGATAGCGTTGTTTATCTCAAGGTGTCTAACTTGTCAACGAGTCAAAGCGGAGCATCAAGTACCAAAAGGTCCATTGCAACCACTTGAAATTCCAGAATGGAAGTGGGAGCACATTACCATGGATTTCGTTACCGGTCTTCCTAGGGTTTCTCAAGGTATTGATGCGATTTGGGTCATTGTTGATAGATTGACCAAGTCTGCTCATTTCTTTACCGATACGAGAAACTTATACACTTGAACGTCTTGCTCGTATATACATAAACGAGATTGTAAGACTGCATGGTATGCCAGTATCCATAGTTTCTGACCGAGACCCAAGATTCACTTCACGATTTGGGTTAGTTTACAAAAGCTATGGGCACGGAGTTACGATTTAGTTCAGCATATCATCCTCAGACGGACGGACAATCAGAGAGGACTATTCAAACTCTTGAAGATCTATTAAGACTCTGTGTCTTTGACTTCAAGGGAAGTTGGGACAAGTTCTTACCATTGGTGGAGTTTTCCTACAACAACAGTTATCAAGCAAGTATTGGCATGGCTCCATTCGAAGCATTGTATGGAAGAAAATGTCGTTCTCCAGTATGCTGGGATGAGGTGGGTGAAGCAACGTTGTTGGGACCGGAGTTGGTACGTATGACTACAGAAAAGATTCAAACGATCCGACAACGTTATAAAAACCTCACAAGATCGACAAAAGAGTTATGCTGATCTTCATCGAAAGGACGTGGAATTTGATGTAGGAGATCATGTGTTCTTACGTGTTGCTCCATGGAAAGGAGTTACGAGATTTGGAAAAGAGAGGGAAAGCTCAATCCTCGATTCATCGGTCCATTTTTAATCCTCGATCGAGTAGGAACTGTGGCTTATAGACTCGCTTTACCGCCAAGTATGTCTCGTGTTCATAACGTTTTTCACATATCCATGTTACGCAAATATGTGGAAGACCCGAACCACATTATTTGAGTTAGAACCGGACGAATATAGCGGAGGATTTGACGTATGAAGAAGTTCCTGTTCAAATCTTAGATAAGAAAGATTATATTCTACGCTCCAAGGTTATACCTCAAGTTAAGTTTTGTGGAGAAACCACGATGTTGAGGAAATGACTTGGGAGTTAGAATTGAAATGAAATCAAGGTATCCTT